>CATKUM010000026.1:1308875-2617751 GCA_949786405.1 Onychomys arenicola
AGTCTCTAATAAGGCGGGAAACGTGAGTGTGCTCAGAACAAAAGAACCGTGTTTCATACACACATTGACCATATCTAGTTCAACTCTGCTTCTGAAACTGATACAAACCACAGGGCCTCTAACATCCAATGCTTTTCAGTTAAGAGCGAAAAACGTGAGAGCTTCGTGAACTATGTAGCTTCGTTTGAGATGATAGTGAGTGCGTTTACCCGAAACGAAGTCTTGATTGTAAAAGACAAAGAACCTGGCATTTAACTCCGTTTCTGAAGGGAAACACATAGCACAGTTCTCATCCATGAAACACACTCTGCTGTCG
Organism: Onychomys arenicola; assembly: GCA_949786405.1. Lineage (NCBI taxonomy): Eukaryota > Metazoa > Chordata > Mammalia > Rodentia > Cricetidae > Onychomys > Onychomys arenicola. Next base: position 1,309,192 of record CATKUM010000026.1, read on the forward strand.
AGCAAGAAGCATGCTCTTGCTTTCTAGAGTGTAAAATAAGGCGGGAAACGTGAGTGGGCTCAGAATAAAAGATCCATGGTTCCTACACACACGGACCATATCTAGTTCAACTCTGCTTCTGAAACTGATATAAACCACAGTTCCTCTAACATCCAATGCTTTTCAGTTAAGAGCGAGAAACGTGTGAGCTTCGTGAACGATGTAGCTTCGTTTGAGATGAAAAGTGAGGGCGTTTACCTGAAACGAAGTCTTGCTTGTAGGAAGACACAGGCCTGGCATTTAACTCCGTTTCTGAAGGGAAACACAGAGCACAGTGCTCAACCATGATACACACTCTGCTTTAGAGCCAGAAGCACGCTCTTGCTTTCTAGAGTCTTAATAAGGCGGGAAACGTGAGTGTGCTCAGAAGAAAAGAACCGTGTTTCCTACACACATTGACAATATCTAATTCTACTCTGCTTCTGAAACTGATACAAACAACAGGGCCTGTAACATCCAATGCTTTTCAGTTAAGAGCGAAAAACGTGTGAGCTTCGTGATCTATGTAGCTTCCTTTGTGATGAAAAGTGAGGGCGTTTACCTGAAAAGAAGTCTTGCTTGTAGGAAGACACAGAGCCTGGCATTGAACTCCGTATCTGAAGGGAAACACACAGCACAGTTCTCTTCCATGAAACACATTCTGTTTAGAGCAAGATGCACGCTCTTGCTTTCTAGAGTCTATAATAAGGCGGGAAACGTGAGTGGGCTCAGAACAAAAGAACCGTGTTTCCTACACACACGGACCATATGGAGTTCAACTCTGCTTCTGAAACTGATGCAAATCACAGGTCCTCTAACATCCAATGCTTTTCAGTTAAGAGCGAGAATCTTGTGAGGTTTGTGAACGATGTAGCTTCCTTTGAACTGAAAAGTGAGTGTGTATACCTGAAAAGAAGTCTTGCTTGTAGGAAGACACAGAGCCTGGCATTGAACTCCGTATCTGAAGGGAAACACACAGCACAGTTCTCTTCCATGAAACACATTCTGTTTAGAGCAAGATGCACGTCCTTGCTTTCTAGAGTCTCTAATAAGGCGGGAAACGTGAGTGGGCTCAGAACAAAAGAACTGTGTTTCCTACACACACGGACCATATGGAGTTCAACTCTGCTTCTGAAACTGATGCAAATCACAGGTCCACTAACATCCAATGCTTTTCAGTAAAGAGCGAGAATCTTGTGAGGTTTGTGAACGATGTAGCTTCCTTTGAACTGAAAAGTGAGTGTGTATACCTGAATAGAAGTCTTGCTTGTGGGAAGACACAGAGCCTGGCATTGAACTCCGTATTTGAAGGGAAACACAAAGCACAATGCTCATCCATGAAACACACTCTGCTTTAGAGCCCGAAACTCGCTATTGCTTTCTAGAGTCTCTAATAAGGCGGGAAACGTGAGTGTGCTCAGAACAAAATAACCGTGTTTCCTACACACACGGACCATATCTAGTTCAACTCTGCTTCAGAAACTGATACAAACCACAGGTCCTCTAACATCCAATGCTTTTCAGTTAAGAGCGAAAAAGGTGAGAGCTTCGTGAACCATGTAGCTTCCTTTGAGCTGAAAATTGAGTGCATTTACCTGAAACGAATTCTTGCTTGTAGGAAGACACAGAGCCAGGCATTTAATTCCGTTTCTGAAGTGAAACACACAATACGGTTCTCTTCCATGAAAACACTCTTCTTTAAAGCAAGAAGCACTATCTTGCTTTCTAGAGTCTCTAATAAGGCGGGAAACGTGAGTGGGCTTAGAACAAAAGATCTGTGTTTCCTACACACACGGACCATATCTAGTTCAACTCTGCTTCTGAAACTGATACAAACCACAGGTCCTCTATCATCCAATGCTTTTCAGTTAAGAGCGAGAAACGTGTGAGCTTCCTGAACGGTGTAGCTTTGTTTGAGCTGAAAAGTGAGTGCGTTTACCTGAAACGAAGTCTTGCTTGTAGGAAGAACGAGAGCCTGGCATTTAACTCCGTTTCTGAAGGGAAACACACAGCACAGTGCTCACCCATGAAACACACTCTGTTTTAGAGCCATAAGCACGCTCTTGCTTTCTAGAGTCTCTAATAAGGTGGGAAACGTGAGTGTGCTCCGAACAACAGAACTGTGTTTCCTACACACACGGACCATATCTAGTTCAACTGTTCTTCTGAAACTGATACAAACCACAGGTCTTCTAACATCCAATGCTTTTCAGTTAAGGGCGAGAAACGAGTGAGCTTTGTGAACGATGTAGCTTCCTTTGAGCTGAAAAGTGAGTGCGTTTACCTGAAATGAAGTCTTGCTTGTAGGAAGACACAGAGCCTGGAATTTAACTCAGTTTCTGAAGGGAAACATACAACATGGTTCTCTTCCATGAAAAACACTCTGCTTTAAAGCAAGAAGCACACTCTTGCTTTCTAGATTCTCTAATAAGGCGGGAAACGTGAGTGTGCCCAGAACAAAAGAACCGTGTTTCCTACACACATTGACCATATCTAATTCTACTCTGCTTCTGAAACTGATACAAACAACAGGGCCTCTAACATCCAATGCTTTTCAGTTAAGAGCGAAAAACGTGTGAGCTTTGTGAACTATGTAGCTTCGTTTGAGCTGAAAGTGAGTTCTTATACCCGAAACGAAGTCTTGATTTTAAAAGACACAGAGCCTGGCATTTAACTCCGTTTCTGAAGGGAAACACACAGCACAGTTCTCTTCCATGAAACACACTCTGATTTAGAGCAGGAAGCACGCTCTTGCTTTCTAGAGTCTCTAATAAGGCAGGAAACGTGCGTGTGCTCAGAACAAAAGAACCGTGTTTCCTACACACTTTGACCATATCTAGTTCAACTCTGCTTCTGAAACTGATACAAACCACAGGGCCTCTAACATCCACTGCTTTTCAGTTAAGAGCGAAAAACCTGAGAGCTTCGTGAACTATGTAGATTTGTTTGTCATGATAGTCAGTGCATTTACCCGAAACGAAGTCTTGATTGTAAAAGACAAAGAACCTGGCATTTAACTCCGTTTCTGAAGGGAAACACACAGTACAGTTCTCATCCATGAAACACACTCTGCTTTAAAGCAGGAAGAACACTCTTGCTTTCTAGAGTCTCTAATAAGGCAGGGAAAGTGAGTGGGCTCACAACAAAAGAACCGTGGTTCCTACACACACGGACCATATCTAGTTCAACTCTGCTTCTGAAACTGATACAAACCACAGTTACTCTAAAATCCAATGCTTTTCAGTTAAGAGCGAGAAACGTGTGAGCTTCGTGAACGATGTAGCTTCCTTTGAGCAGAAAAGTGAGGGCGTTTACCTGAAAAGAAGTCTTGCTTGTAGGAAGACACAGAGCCTGGCATTTAACTCCGTTTCTGAAGGGAAACACACAACACGGTTCTCTTCCATGAAACACACTCTGCTTTAAAGCAAGAAGCACACTCTTGCTTTCTAGAGTCTCTAATAAGGCGGGAAACCTGATTGTGCTCCGAACAACAGAACTGTGTTTCCTACACACACGGACCATATCTAGTTCAACTGTGCTTCTGAAACTGATACAAACCACAGGTCTTCTAACATCCAATGCTTTTCAGTTAAGGGCGAGAAACAAGTGAGCTTTGTGAACGATGTAGCTTCCTTTGAGCTGAAAAGTGAGTGCGTTTACCTGAAACGAAGTCTTGCTTGTAGGAAGACACAGAGCCTGGAATTTAACTCCGTTTCTGAAGGGAAGCATACAACACGGTTCTCTTCCATGAAAAACACTCTGCTTTAAAGCAAGAAGCACACTCTTGCTTTCTAGATTCTCTAATAAGGCGGGAAACGTGAGTGTGCCCAGAACAAAAGAACCGTGTTTCCTACACACATTGACCATATCTAATTCTACTCTGCTTCTGAAACTGATACAAACAACAGGGCCTCTAACATCCAATGCTTCTCAGTTAAGAGCGAAAAACGTGTGAGCTTTGTGAACTATGTAGCTTCGTTTGAGCTGAAAGTGAGTTCTTATACCCGAAACGAAGTCTTAATTGTAAAAGACACAGAGCATGGCATTTAACACCGTTTCTGAAGGGAAACACAAAGCACAGTGCTCATCCATGAAACACACTCTGTTTTAGAGCCAGAAGCACGCTCTTGCTTTCTGGAGTCTCTAATAAGGCGGGAAACGTGAGTGTGCTCAGAACAAAAGAACCGTGTTTCCTACACACATTGACCATATCTAGTTCAACTCTGCTTCTGAAACTGATACGAACCACAGGGCCTCTAACATCCAATGCTTTTCAGTTAAGAGCGAAAAACCTGAGAGCTTCGTGAACTATGTAGATTCGTTTGTGATGATAGTGAGTGCTTTTACCCGAAACGAAGTCTTGATTGTAAAAGACAGAGAACCTGGCATTTAACTCCATTTCTGAAGGGAAACACACAGCACAGTTCTCATCCATGAAACACACTCTGCTTTAAAGCAAGAAGAACACTCTTGCTTTCTAGAGTCTCTAATAACGCAGGAAAAGTGAGTGGGCTCACAACAAAAGAACCGTGGTTCCTACACACGGACCATATCTAGTTCAACTCTGCTTCTGAAACTGATGCAAATCACAGGTCCTCTAACATCCAAAGCTTTTCATTTAAGAGCAAGAATCGTGTGAGCTTTGTGAACGATGTAGCTTCCTTTGAGCTGAAAAGTGATTGTGTTTACCTGAAACGAAGTCTTCCTTGTAGGAAGACACAGAGCCTGGTATTTAACTCCGTTTCTGAAGGGAAACACACAACACGGTTCTCTTCCATGAAACACACTCTGCTTTAAAGCAAGAAGCACACTCTTGCTTTCTAGAGTCTCTAATAAGGCGGGAAACGTGAGTGTGCTCAGAACAAAAGAACCGTGTTTCCTACACACATTGACCATATCTAGTTCAACTCTACTTCTGAAACTGATACAAACCACAGGTCCTCATCATCCAATGCTTTTCAGTTAAGAGCGAGAAACGTGTGAGCTTCCTCAACGATGTAGCTTTGTTTGAGCTGAAATGTGAGTGCATTTACCTGAAAAGAAGTCTTGCTTGTAGGAAGACACAGAGCCTGGCATTTAACTCCGTTTCTGAAGGGAAACACACAGCACAGTGCTCACCCATGAAACACACTCTGTTTTAGAGCCATAAGCACGCTCTTGCTTTCTAGAGTCTCTAATAAGGGGGGAAACGTGAGTGTGCTCAGAACAACAGAACTGTGTTTCCTACACACACGGACCATATCTAGTTCAATTGTGCTTCTGAAACTGATACAAACCACAGGTTTTCTAACATCCAATGCTTTTCAGTTAAGGGCGAGAAACAAGTGAGTTTTGTGAACGATGTAGCTTCCATTGAGCTGAAAAGTGAGTGCGTTTACCTGAAACGAAGTCTTGCTTGTAGGAAGACACAGAGCCTGGCATTTAACTCCGTTTCTGAAGGGAAACACACAGCACAGTTCTCATCCATGAAACACACTCTGCTTTAGAGCCAGAAGCACGCTCTTGCTTTCTAGAATCTCTAATAAGGCGGGAAACGTGCGTGTGCTCAGATCAAAAGAACCGTGTTTCCTACACACATTGACCATATCTAGTTCAACTCTGCTTCTGAAACTGATACAATCGCCAGGTCCTCTAACATCCAATGCTTTTCCGTTAAGAGCGAAAAACCTGAGAGCTTCGTGAACTATGTAGGTTCGTTTGTGATGATAGTGAGTGCTTTTACCCGAAACGAAGTCTTGATTGTAAAATACAGAGAACCTGGCATTTAACTCCGTTTCTGAAGGGAAACACACAGCACAGTTCTCATCCATGAAACACACTCTGCTTTAAAGCAAGAAGAACACTCTTGCTTTTTAGAGTCTCTAATAACGCAGGAAAAGTGAGTGGGCAAACAACAAAAGAACCGTGTTTCCTACACACACGGACCATACCTAGTTCAACTCTGCTTCTGAAACTGACACAAACCACAGGTCCTCTAACATCCAATGCTTTTCAGTTAAGAGCGAGAAACGTGTGAGCTTCGTGAAAGATGTAGCTTCCTTTGAGCAGAAAAGAGTGTGCGTTTACCTGAAACGAAGTCTTGCTTGTAGGAAGACACAGAGCCTGCCATTTAACTCCGTTTCTGAAGGGAAAGACACAGCAAAGTTCTCATCCATGAAACACACTCTGCTTTAGATCCAGAAGCACGCTCTTGCTTTCTAGAGTCTCGAATAAGGCGGGAAACGTGAGTGGGCTCAGAACAAACGATCCGTGCTTCCTACACACACGGACCATATCTACTTAAACTCTGCTTCTGAAACTGATACAAACCACAGTTCCTCTAACATCCAATGCTTTTCAGTTAAGAGCAAGAAAAGTGTGAGCTTCATGAACGATGTAGCTTCGTTTGAGCTGAAAAGTGAGGGCGTTTACCTGAAAAGAAGTCTTGCTTGTAGGAAGACACAGAGCCTGGCATTGAACTCCGTATCTGAAGGGAAACACACAGCACAGTTCTCATCCATGAAACACACTCTGTTTAGAGCAAGATGCACGCTCTTGCTTTCTAGAGTTAATAAGGCGGGAAACGTGATGTGCTCAGAAGAAAGGAACCGTGTTTCCAACACATACGGACCATATCTAATTTAACTCAGCTTCTGAAACTGATGCAAATCACAGGTCCTCTAACATCCAATGCTTTTCAGTTAAGAGCGAGAATCGTGTGAGCTTTGTGAACGCTGTAGCTTCCTTTGAGCTGAAAAGTGAGTGTGTTTACCTGAAACGAAGTCTTGCTTGTAGGAAGACACAGAGCCTGGCATTGAACTCCGTTTTTGAAGGGAAACACACAGCACAGTGCTCATCCATGAAACACACTCTGCTTTAGAACCAGAAGCACGCTCTTGCTTTCTAGAGTCTCTAATAAGGCGGGAAACGTGAGTGTGCTCAGAACAAAAGAACCGTGTTTCCTACACACACGGACCATATCTAGTTCAACTCTGCTTCAGAAACTGATACAAACCACAGGGCCTCCAACATCCAATGCTTTTCAGTTAAGAGCGAGAAACGTGTGAGCTTCGTGAATGATGTAGCTTCGTTTGAGATGATAGTGAGTGCGTTTACCCGAAACGAAGTCTTGATTGTAAAAGACAAAGAACCTGGCATTTAACTCCGTTTCTGAACGAAACACACAGCACAGTTCTCATCCATGAAACACACTCTGCTGTAGAGCAAGAAGCATGCTCTTGCTTTCTTGGGTTTATAATAAGGCGGGAAACGTGAGTGGGCTCAGAATAAAAGATCCATGGTTCCTACACACACGGACCATATCTAGTTCAACTCTGCTTCTGAAACTGATACAAACCACAGTTCCTCTAATATCCAAAGCTTTTCAGTTAAGAGCGAGAAACGTGTGAGCTTCGTGAACGATGTAGCTTCGTTTGTGCTTGAAAGTGAGGGCGTTTACCTGAAACGAAGTCTTGCTTGTAGGAAGACACAGGCCTGGCATTTAACTGCATTTCTGAAGGGAAACACAGAGCACAGTGCTCATCCATGAAACACACTCTGCTTTAGAGCCAGAAGCACGCTCTTGCTTTCTAGAGTCTTAATAAGGCGGGAAACGTGAGTGTGCTCAGAACAAAAGAACCGTGTTTCCTACACACATTGACCATATCTAGTTCAACTCTGCTTCTGAAACTGATACGAACCACAGGGCCTCTAACATCCAATGCTTTTCAGTTAAGAGCGAAAAACCTGAGAGCTTCGTGAACTATGTAGATTCGTTTGTGATGATAGTGAGTGCATTTACCCGAAACGATGTCTTGATTTTAAAAGACAAAGAACCTGGCATTTAACTCCGTTTCTGAAGGGAAACACAGAGCACAGTGCTCATCCATGAAACACACTCTGCTTTAGAGCCAGAAGCACGCTCTTGCTTTCTAGAGTCTCTAATAAGGCGGGAAACGTGAGTGTGCTCAGAACAACAGAACTGTGTTTCCTACACACACGGACCATATCTAGTTCAACTGTGCTTCTGAAACTGATACAAACCACAGGTCTTCTAACATCCAATGCTTTTCAGTTAAGGGTGAGAAACGAGTGAGCTTTGTGAACGATGTAGCTTCCATTGAGCTGAAAAGTGAGTGCGTTTACCTGAAACGAAGTCTTGCTTGTAGGAAGACACAGAGCCTGGCATTTAACTCAGTTTCTGAAGGGAAACATACAACACGGTTCTCTTCCATGAAAAACACTCTGCTTTAAAGCAAGAAGCACACTCTTGCTTTCTAGATTCTCTAATAAGGCGGGAAACGTGAGTGTGCCCAGAACAAAAGAACCGTGTTTCCTACACACATTGACCATATCTAATTCTACTCTGCTTCTGAAACTGATACAAACAACAGGGCCTCTAACATCCAATGCTTTTCAGTTAAGAGCGAAAAACGTGTGAGCTTCGTGAACTATGTAGCTTCGTTTGAGCTGAAAGTGAGTTCTTATACCCGAAACGAAGTCTTCATTGTAAAAGACACAGAGCCTGGCATTAAACTCCGTTTCTGAAGGGAAACACACAGCACAGTGCTCATCCATGAAACACACTCTGCTTTAGAGCAAGAAGCATGCTCTTGCTTTCTAGAGTCTCTAATAAGGCGGGAAACGTGAGAGGGCTCAGAACAAAAGATCCATGGTTCCTACACACACGGACCATATCTAGTTCAACTCTGCTTCTGAAACAGATACAAACCACAGTTCCTCTAACATCCAATGCTTTTCAGTTAAGAGCAAAAAACGTGTGAGCTTCCTGAACGATGTAGCTTCGTTTGAGCTGAAAAGTGAGGGCGTTTACCTGAAACGAAGTCTTGCTTGTAGGAAGACACAGGCCTGGCATTTAACTGCGTTTCTGAAGGGAAACACAGAGCACAGTGCTCATCCATGAAACACACTGTGCTTTAGAGCCAGAAGCACGCTCTTGCTTTCTAGAGTCTTAATAAGGCGGGAAACGTGAGTGTGCTCAGAAGAAAAGTACCGTGTTTCCTACACACATTGACCATATCTAGTTCAACTCTGCTTCTGAAACTGGTACAAACCACAGGTCCTCTAACATCCAATGCTTCTCAGTTAGGAGAGAAAAACGTGTGAGCTTCGTGAACGATGTAGCTTTGTTTGAGCTGAAAGTGAGTTCTTATACCCGAAACGAAGTCTTGATTGTAAAAGACACAGAGCCTTGCATTTAACTCCGTTTCTGAAGGGAAACACACAGCACAGTTCTCATCCATGAAACACACTCTGTTTAGAGCAAGATGCACGCTCTTGCTTTCTAGAGTTAATAAGGCGGGAAACGTGATGTGCTCAGAAGAAAAGAACCGTGTTTCCAACACACGGACCATATCTAGTTCAACTCAGCTTCTGAAACTGATCTAAATCACAGGGCCTCTAACATCCAATGCTTTTCAGTTAAGAGCGAGAAACGTGTGAGCTTCCTGAAGGATATAGCTTCCTCTGAGATGAAAAGTGTGTGCGTTTACCTGAAATGAAGTCTGGCTTGTAGGAAGACACAGACAATGGCACGTAACTCTGTTTTTGAACGGAAACACACAGCACAGTTCTCATCCATGAAACACACTCTGCTTTAGAGCAAGAAGCACGCTATTGCTTTCTAGATTCTCTAATAAGGCCGGAAACATGACTGAGCGCAGAAAAAAAGAACCTTGTTTCCTACACACACGGACCATATGTAGTTCAACTCTGCTTCTGAAACTGATACAAACCACAGGTCCTCTAACATCCAATGCTTTTCAGTTAAGAGCGAGAAACGTGTGAGCTTCGTGAACGATGTAGCTTCCTTTGAGCAGAAAAGTGTGTGCGTTTACCTGAAACAAATTCTTGCTTGTAGGAAGACACAGAGCCTGGCATTTAACTCCGTTTCTGAAGGGAAATACACAGCAAAGTTCTCATCCATGAAACACACTCTGCTTTAGATACAGAAGCACGCTCTTGCTTTCTAGAGTCTCGAATAATGCGGGAAACGTGAGTGGGCTCAGAACAAAAGAACCGTGTTTCCTATACACACGCACCATATCTAGGTCAACTCTGCTTCTGAAACTGATACAAACCTCAGGTCCTCTAACATCCAATGCTTTTCAGTTAAGGGCGAGATACGTGTGAGCTTCGTGAACAATCTAGCTTCCTTTGAGCAGAAAAGTGAGTGCGTTTACCTGAAACGAAGTCTTGCTTGTAGGAAGACACAGAGCCTGGCATTTAACTCCGTTTCTGAAGGGAAACACACAACACGGTTCTCTTCCATGAAACACACTCTGCTTTAAAGCAAGAAGTACACTCTTGCTTTCTAGAGTCTCTAATAAGGCGGGAAACATGAGTGGGCTCCGAACAAACGATCCGTGTTTCCTACACACACGGACCATATCTACTTAAACTCTGCTTCTGAAACTGATACAAACCACAGTTCCTCTAACATCCAATGCTTTTCAGTTAAGAGCAAGAAACGTGTGATCTTCATGAACGATGTAGCTTCCTTTGAGCTGAAAAGTGAGGGCGTTTACCTGAAAAGAAGTCTTGCTTGTAGGAAGACACAGAGCCTGGCATTGAACTCCGTATCTGAAGGGAAACACACAGCACAGTTCTCATCCATGAAACACACTCTGTTTAGAGCAAGATGCACGCTCTTGCTTTCTAGAGTTAATAAGGCAGGAAACGTGATGTGCTCAGAAGAAAAGAACCGTGTTTCCAACACACACGGACCATATCTAGTTCAACTCAGCTTCTGAAACTGATGCAAATCACAGGTCCTCTAACATCCAATGCTTTTCAGTTAAGAGCGAGAATCGTGTGAGCTTTGTGAACGATTTAGCTTCCTTTGAGCTGAAAAGTGAGTGTGTTTACCTGAAACGAAGTCTTGCTTGTAGGAAGACACAGAGCCGGGCATTGAACTCCGTTTTTGAAGGGAAACACACAGCACAGTGCTCATCCATGAAACACACTCTGCTTTAGAGCCAGAAGCACGCTCTTGCTTTCTAGAGTCTCTGATAAGGCGGGAAACGTGAGTGTGCTCAGAACAAAAGAACCGTGTTTCCTACACACACGGACCATATCTAGTTCAACTCTGCTTCAGAAACTGATACAAACCACAGGGCCTCCAACATCCAATGCTTTTCAGTTAAGAGCGAGAAACGTGTGAGCTTCGTGAACGATGTAGCTTCGTTTGAGATGATAGTGAGTGCGTTTACCCGAAACGAAGTCTTGATTGTAAAAGACAAAGAACCTGGCATTTAACTCCGTTTCTGAAGGGAAACACAGAGCACAGTGCTCATCCATGAAACACACTCTGCTTTAGAGCCAGAAGCACGCTCTTGCTTTCTAGAGTCTCGAATAAGGCGGGAAACATGAGTGGGCTCAGAACAAAACAACTGTGTTTCCTACACACACGGACCATATCTAGGTCAACTCTGCTTCTGAAACTGATACAAACCTCAGGTCCTCTAACATCCAATGCTTTCAGTTAAGGGCGAGATACGTGTGAGCTTCGTGAACAATCTAGCTTCCTTTGAGCAGAAAAGTGAGTGCGTTTACCTGAAACGAAGACTTGCTTGTAGGAAGACACAGAGCCTGGCATTTAACTCCGTTTCTGAAGGGAAACACACAACATGGTTCTCTTCCATGAAACACACTCTGCTTTAAAGCAAGAAGTACACTCTTGCTTTCTAGAGTCTCTAATAAGGCGGGAAACATGAGTGGGCTCCGAACAAACTATCCGTGTTTCCTACACACACGGATCATATCTACTTAAACTCTGCTTCTGAAACTGATACAAACCACAGTTCCTCTAACATCCAATGCTTTTCAGTTAAGAGCAAGAAACGTGTGAGCTTCATGAACGATGTAGCTTCCTTTGAGCTGAAAAGTGAGGGCGTTTACCTGAAAAGAAGTCTTGCTTGTAGGAAGACACAGAGCCTGCCATTGAACTCCGTATCTGAAGGGAAACACACAGCACAGTTCTCATCCATGAAACACACTCTGTTTAGAGCAAGATGCACGCTCTTGCTTTCTAGAGTTAATAAGGCGGGAAACGTGATGTGCTCAGAAGAAAAGAACCGTGTTTCCAACACACACGGACCATATCTAGTTCAACTCAGCTTCTGAAACTGATGCAAATCACAGGTCCTCTAACATCCAATGCTTTTCAGTTAAGAGCGAGAATCGTGTGAGCTTTGTGAACGATTTAGCTTCCTTTGAGCTGAAAAGTGAGTGTGTTTACCTGAAACGAAGTCTTGCTTGTAGGAAGACACAGAGCCGGGCATTGAACTCCGTTTTTGAAGGGAAACACACAGCACAGTGCTCATCCATGAAACACACTCTGCTTTAGAGCCAGAAGCACGCTCTTGCTTTCTAGAGTCTCTGATAAGGCGGGAAACGTGAGTGTGCTCAGAACAAAAGAACCGTGTTTCCTACACACACGGACCATATCTAGTTCAACTCTGCTTCAGAAACTGATACAAACCACAGGGCCTCCAACATCCAATGCTTTTCAGTTAAGAGCGAGAAACGTGTGAGCTTCGTGAACGATGTAGCTTCGTTTGAGATGATAGTGAGTGCGTTTACCCGAAACGAAGTCTTGATTGTAAAAGACAAAGAACCTGGCATTTAACTCCGTTTCTGAAGGGAAACACAGAGCACAGTGCTCATCCATGAAACACACTCTGCTTTAGAGCCAGAAGCACGCTCTTGCTTTCTAGAGTCTCGAATAAGGCGGGAAACATGAGTGGGCTCAGAACAAAACAACTGTGTTTCCTACACACACGGACCATATCTAGGTCAACTCTGCTTCTGAAACTGATACAAACCTCAGGTCCTCTAACATCCAATGCTTTCAGTTAAGGGCGAGATACGTGTGAGCTTCGTGAACAATCTAGCTTCCTTTGAGCAGAAAAGTGAGTGCGTTTACCTGAAACGAAGACTTGCTTGTAGGAAGACACAGAGCCTGGCATTTAACTCCGTTTCTGAAGGGAAACACACAACATGGTTCTCTTCCATGAAACACACTCTGCTTTAAAGCAAGAAGTACACTCTTGCTTTCTAGAGTCTCTAATAAGGCGGGAAACATGAGTGGGCTCCGAACAAACTATCCGTGTTTCCTACACACACGGATCATATCTACTTAAACTCTGCTTCTGAAACTGATACAAACCACAGTTCCTCTAACATCCAATGCTTTTCAGTTAAGAGCAAGAAACGTGTGAGCTTCATGAACGATGTAGCTTCCTTTGAGCTGAAAAGTGAGGGCGTTTACCTGAAAAGAAGTCTTGCTTGTAGGAAGACACAGAGCCTGCCATTGAACTCCGTATCTGAAGGGAAACACACAGCACAGTTCTCATCCATGAAACACACTCTGTTTAGAGCAAGATGCACGCTCTTGCTTTCTAGAGTTAATAAGGCGGGAAACGTGATGTGCTCAGAAGAAAAGAACCGTGTTTCCAACACACACGGACCATATCTAGTTCAACTCAGCTTCTGAAACTGATGCAAATCACAGGTCCTCTAACATCCAATGCTTTTCAGTTAAGAGCGAGAATCGTGTGAGCTTTGTGAACGATTTAGCTTCCTTTGAGCTGAAAAGTGAGTGTGTTTACCTTAAACGAAGTCTTGCTTGTAGGAAGACACAGAGCCTGGCATTGAACTCCGTTTTTGAAGGGAAACACACAGCACAGTGCTCATCCTTGAAACACACTCTGCTTTAGAGCCAGAAGCACACTCTTGCTTTCTAGAGTCTCTGATAAGGCGGGAAACGTGAGTGTGCTCAGAACAAAAGAACCGTGTTTCCTACACACACGGACCATATCTAGTTCAACTCTGCTTCAGAAACTGATACAAACCACAGGGCCTCCAACATCCAATGCTTTTCAGTTAAGAGCGAGAAACGTGTGAGCTTCGTGAACGATGTAGCTTCGTTTGAGATGATAGTGAGTGCGTTTACCCGAAACGAAGTCTTGATGTAAAAGACAAAGAAACTGGCATTTAACTCCGTTTCTGAAGGGAAACACACAGCACAGTTCTCATCCATGAAACACACTCTGATTTAGAGCAACAAGCACGCTCTTGCTTTCTAGAGTCTCTAATAAGGCGGGAAACGTGCGTGTGCTCAGAACAAAAGAACCGTGTTTCCTACACACATTGACCATATCTAGTTCAACTCTGCTTCTGAAACTGATACGAACCACAGGGCCTCTAATATTCAATGCTTTTCAGTTAAGAGCGAAAAACCTGAGAGCTTCGTGAACTATGTAGATTCGTTTGTGATGATAGTGAGTGCATTTACCCGAAACGAAGTATTGATTTTAAAAGACAAAGAACCTGGCATTTAACTCCGTTTCTGAAGGGAAACACACAGCACAGTTCTCATCCATGAAACACACTCTGCTTTAAAGCAGGAAGAACACTCTTGCTTTCTAGAGTCTCTAATAAGGCAGGAAAAGTGAGTGGGCTCACAACAAAAGAACCGTGGTTCCTACATACACGGACCATATCTAGTTCAACTCTGCTTCTGAAACTGATACAAACCACAGTTCCTCTAACATCCAATGCTTTTCAGTTAAGAGCGAGAAACGTGTGAGCTTCGTGAACGATGTAGCTTCCTTTGAGCTGAAAAGTGAGGGCGTTTACCTGAAAAGAAGTCTTGCTTGTAGGAAGACACAGATCCTGGCATTGAACTCCGTATCTGAAGGGAAACACACAGCACAGTTCTCTTCCATGAAACACATTCTGTTTAGAGCAAGATGAACGCTCTTGCTTTCTAGAGTCTCTAATAAGGCGGGAAACGTGATGTGCTCAGAAGAAAAGAACCGTGTTTCCTACACACACGGACCATATGGTGTTCAACTCTGCTTCTGAAACTGATGCAAATCACAGGTCCTCTAACATCCAATGCTTTTCAGTTAAGAGCGAGAATCTTGTGAGGTTTGTGAACGATGTAGCTTCCTTTGAACTTAAAAGTAAGTGTGTATACCTGAAAAGAAGTCTTGCTTGTAGGAAGACACAGAGCCTGGCATTGAACTCCGTATTTGAAGGGAAACACAAAGCACAGTGCTCATCCATGAAACACACTCTGCTTTAGAGCCAGAAGCTCGCTCTTGCTTTCTAGAGTCTCTAATAAGGCGGGAAACGTGAGTGTGCTCAGAACAAAATAACCGTGTTTCCTATACACACGGACCATATCTAGTTCAACTCTGCTTCAGAAACTGATACAAACCACAGGGCCTCTAACATCCAATGCTTTTCAGTAAAGAGCGAGAAACGTGTGAGCTTCGTGAATGATGTAGCTTCGTTTGAGATGATAGTGAGTGCGTTTACCCGAAACGAAGTCTTGATTGTAAAAGACAAAGAACCTGGCATTTAATTCCGTTTCTGAAGTGAAACACACAATACGGTTCTCTTCCATGAAAAACACTCTTCTTTAAAGCAAGAAGCACTATCTTGCTTTCTAGAGTCTCTAATAAGGCGGGAAACGTGAGTGTGCTTAGAACAAAAGATCCGTGTTTCCTATACACACGGACCATATCTAGTTCAACTCTGCTTCTGAAACTGATACAAACCACAGGTCCTCTATCATCCAATGCTTTTCAGTTAAGAGCGAGAAACGTGTGAGCTTCCTGAACGATGTAGCTTTGTTTGAGCTGAAAAGTGAGTGCGTTTACCTGAAAAGAAGTCTTGCTTGTAGGAAGACACAGAGCCTGCCATTTAACTCCGTTTCTGAAGGGAAACACACAGCACAGTGCTCACCCATGAAACACACTCTGTTTTAGAGCCATAAGCACGCTCTTGCTTTCTAGATTCTCTAATAATGCGGGAAACGTGAGTGTGCCCAGAACAAAAGAACCGTGTTTCCTACACACACGGATCATATCTAGTTCAACTCTGCTTCAGAAACTGATACAAACCACAGGGCCTCCAACATCCAATGCTTTTCAGTTAAGAGCGAGAAACGTGTGAGCTTCGTGAACGATGTAGCTTCGTTTGAGATGATAGTGAGTGCGTTTACCAGAAACGAAGTCTTGATTGTAAAAGACAAAGAACCTGGCATTTAACTCCGTTTCTGAAGGGAAACACACAGCACAGTTCTCATCCATGAAACACACTCTGCTGTAGAGCAAGAAGCATGCTCTTGCTTTCTAGAGTTTATAATAAGGCGGGAAACGTGAGTGGGCTCAGAATAAAAGATCCATGGTTCCTACACACACGGACCATATCTAGTTCAACTCTGCTTCCGAAACTGATACAAACCACAGTTCCTCTAATATCGAAAGCTTTTCAGTTAAGAGCGAGAAACGTGTGAGCTTCGTGAACGATGTAGCTTCGTTTGAGCTTGAAAGTGAGGGCGTTTACCTGAAACGAAGTCTTGCTTGTAGGAAGACACAGGCCTGGCATTTAACTCCGTTTCTGAAGGGAAACACAGAGCACAGTGCTCATCCATGAAACACACGCTGCTTTAGAGCCAGAAGCACGCTCTTGCTTTCTAGAGTCTTAATAAGGCGGGAAACGTGAGTGTGCCCAGAACAAAAGAACCGTGTTTCCTACACACATTGACCATATCTAATTCTACTCTGCTTCTGAAACTGATACAAACAACAGGGCCTCTAACATCCAATGCTTTTCAGTTAAGAGCGAAAAACGTGTGAGCTTTGTGAACTATGTAGCTTCGTTTGAGCTGAAAGTGAGTTCTTATACCCGAAACGAAGTCTTGATTTTAAAAGACACAGAGCCTGGCATTTAACTCCGTTTCTGAAGGGAAACACACAGCACAGTTCTCTTCCATGAAACACACTCTGATTTAGAGCAGGAAGCACGCTCTTGCTTTCTAGAGTCTCTAATAAGGCAGGAAACGTGCGTGTGCTCAGAACAAAAGAACCGTGTTTCCTACACACTTTGACCATATCTAGTTCAACTCTGCTTCTGAAACTGATACAAACCACAGGGCCTCTAACATCCACTGCTTTTCAGTTAAGAGCGAAAAACCTGAGAGCTTCGTGAAC
Source organism: Onychomys arenicola (assembly GCA_949786405.1). NCBI lineage: Eukaryota > Metazoa > Chordata > Mammalia > Rodentia > Cricetidae > Onychomys > Onychomys arenicola. The sequence goes on from CATKUM010000026.1 coordinate 1,326,216, forward strand.
TATGTAGATTTGTTTGTCATGATAGTCAGTGCATTTACCCGAAACGAAGTCTTGATTGTAAAAGACAAAGAACCTGGCATTTAACTCCGTTTCTGAAGGGAAACACACAGTACAGTTCTCATCCATGAAACACACTCTGCTTTAAAGCAGGAAGAACACTCTTGCTTTCTAGAGTCTCTAATAAGGCAGGGAAAGTGAGTGGGCTCACAACAAAAGAACCGTGGTTCCTACACACACGGACCATATCTAGTTCAACTCTGCTTCTGAAACTGATACAAACCACAGTTACTCTAAAATCCAATGCTTTTCAGTTAAGAGCGAGAAACGTGTGAGCTTCGTGAACGATGTAGCTTCCTTTGAGCAGAAAAGTGAGGGCGTTTACCTGAAAAGAAGTCTTGCTTGTAGGAAGACACAGAGCCTGGCATTTAACTCCGTTTCTGAAGGGAAACACACAACACGGTTCTCTTCCATGAAACACACTCTGCTTTAAAGCAAGAAGCACACTCTTGCTTTCTAGAGTCTCTAATAAGGCGGGAAACCTGATTGTGCTCCGAACAACAGAACTGTGTTTCCTACACACACGGACCATATCTAGTTCAACTGTGCTTCTGAAACTGATACAAACCACAGGTCTTCTAACATCCAATGCTTTTCAGTTAAGGGCGAGAAACAAGTGAGCTTTGTGAACGATGTAGCTTCCTTTGAGCTGAAAAGTGAGTGCGTTTACCTGAAACGAAGTCTTGCTTGTAGGAAGACACAGAGCCTGGAATTTAACTCCGTTTCTGAAGGGAAACATACAACACGGTTCTCTTCCATGAAAAACACTCTGCTTTAAAGCAAGAAGCACACTCTTGCTTTCTAGATTCTCTAATAAGGCGGGAAACGTGAGTGTGCCCAGAACAAAAGAACCGTGTTTCCTACACACATTGACCATATCTAATTCTACTCTGCTTCTGAAACTGATACAAACAACAGGGCCTCTAACATCCAATGCTTCTCAGTTAAGAGCGAAAAACGTGTGAGCTTTGTGAACTATGTAGCTTCGTTTGAGCTGAAAGTGAGTTCTTATACCCGAAACGAAGTCTTAATTGTAAAAGACACAGAGCATGGCATTTAACACCGTTTCTGAAGGGAAACACAAAGCACAGTGCTCATCCATGAAACACACTCTGTTTTAGAGCCAGAAGCACGCTCTTGCTTTCTGGAGTCTCTAATAAGGCGGGAAACGTGAGTGTGCTCAGAACAAAAGAACCGTGTTTCCTACACACATTGACCATATCTAGTTCAACTCTGCTTCTGAAACTGATACGAACCACAGGGCCTCTAACATCCAATGCTTTTCAGTTAAGAGCGAAAAACCTGAGAGCTTCGTGAACTATGTAGATTCGTTTGTGATGATAGTGAGTGCTTTTACCCGAAACGAAGTCTTGATTGTAAAAGACAGAGAACCTGGCATTTAACTCCATTTCTGAAGGGAAACACACAGCACAGTTCTCATCCATGAAACACACTCTGCTTTAAAGCAAGAAGAACACTCTTGCTTTCTAGAGTCTCTAATAACGCAGGAAAAGTGAGTGGGCTCACAACAAAAGAACCGTGGTTCCTACACACGGACCATATCTAGTTCAACTCTGCTTCTGAAACTGATGCAAATCACAGGTCCTCTAACATCCAAAGCTTTTCATTTAAGAGCAAGAATCGTGTGAGCTTTGTGAACGATGTAGCTTCCTTTGAGCTGAAAAGTGATTGTGTTTACCTGAAACGAAGTCTTCCTTGTAGGAAGACACAGAGCCTGGTATTTAACTCCGTTTCTGAAGGGAAACACACAACACGGTTCTCTTCCATGAAACACACTCTGCTTTAAAGCAAGAAGCACACTCTTGCTTTCTAGAGTCTCTAATAAGGCGGGAAACGTGAGTGTGCTCAGAACAAAAGAACCGTGTTTCCTACACACATTGACCATATCTAGTTCAACTCTACTTCTGAAACTGATACAAACCACAGGTCCTCATCATCCAATGCTTTTCAGTTAAGAGCGAGAAACGTGTGAGCTTCCTCAACGATGTAGCTTTGTTTGAGCTGAAATGTGAGTGCATTTACCTGAAAAGAAGTCTTGCTTGTAGGAAGACACAGAGCCTGGCATTTAACTCCGTTTCTGAAGGGAAACACACAGCACAGTGCTCACCCATGAAACACACTCTGTTTTAGAGCCATAAGCACGCTCTTGCTTTCTAGAGTCTCTAATAAGGGGGGAAACGTGAGTGTGCTCAGAACAACAGAACTGTGTTTCCTACACACACGGACCATATCTAGTTCAATTGTGCTTCTGAAACTGATACAAACCACAGGTTTTCTAACATCCAATGCTTTTCAGTTAAGGGCGAGAAACAAGTGAGTTTTGTGAACGATGTAGCTTCCATTGAGCTGAAAAGTGAGTGCGTTTACCTGAAACGAAGTCTTGCTTGTAGGAAGACACAGAGCCTGGCATTTAACTCCGTTTCTGAAGGGAAACACACAGCACAGTTCTCATCCATGAAACACACTCTGCTTTAGAGCCAGAAGCACGCTCTTGCTTTCTAGAATCTCTAATAAGGCGGGAAACGTGCGTGTGCTCAGATCAAAAGAACCGTGTTTCCTACACACATTGACCATATCTAGTTCAACTCTGCTTCTGAAACTGATACAATCGCCAGGTCCTCTAACATCCAATGCTTTTCCGTTAAGAGCGAAAAACCTGAGTGCTTCGTGAACTATGTAGGTTCGTTTGTGATGATAGTGAGTGCTTTTACCCGAAACGAAGTCTTGATTGTAAAATACAGAGAACCTGGCATTTAACTCCGTTTCTGAAGGGAAACACACAGCACAGTTCTCATCCATGAAACACACTCTGCTTTAAAGCAAGAAGAACACTCTTGCTTTTTAGAGTCTCTAGTAACGCAGGAAAAGTGAGTGGGCACACAACAAAAGAACCGTGGTTCCTACAAACACGGACCATATCTAGTTCAACTCTGCTTCTGAAACTGATACAAACCACAGTTCCTCTAACATCCAATGCTTTTCAGTTAAGGGCGAGAAACGTGTGAGCTACGTGAACGATGTAGCTTCGTTTGAGCTGAAAAGTGAGGGCGTTTACCTGAAACGAAGTCTTGCTTTTAGGAAGACACAGAGCCTGGCATTGAACTCCGTTTTTGAAGGGAAACACACAGCACAGTGCTCATCCTTGAAACACACTCTGCTTTAGAGCCAGAAGCATGCTCTTGCTTTCTAGAGTCTCTAATAAGGCAGGAAACATGACTGAGCTCAGAAAAAAAGAACCGTGTTTCCTACACACACGGACCATACCTAGTTCAACTCTGCTTCTGAAACTGACACAAACCACAGGTCCTCTAACATCCAATGCTTTTCAGTTAAGAGCGAGAAACGTGTGAGCTTCGTGAAAGATGTAGCTTCCTTTGAGCAGAAAAGAGTGTGCGTTTACCTGAAACGAAGTCTTGCTTGTAGGAAGACACAGAGCCTGCCATTTAACTCCGTTTCTGAAGGGAAAGACACAGCAAAGTTCTCATCCATGAAACACACTCTGCTTTAGATCCAGAAGCACGCTCTTGCTTTCTAGAGTCTCGAATAAGGCGGGAAACGTGAGTGGGCTCAGAACAAACGATCCGTGCTTCCTACACACACGGACCATATCTACTTAAACTCTGCTTCTGAAACTGATACAAACCACAGTTCCTCTAACATCCAATGCTTTTCAGTTAAGAGCAAGAAAAGTGTGAGCTTCATGAACGATGTAGCTTCGTTTGAGCAGAAAAGTGAGGGCGTTTACCTGAAAAGAAGTCTTGCTTGTAGGAAGACACAGAGCCTGGCATTGAACTCCGTATCTGAAGGGAAACACACAGCACAGTTCTCATCCATGAAACACACTCTGTTTAGAGCAAGATGCACGCTCTTGCTTTCTAGAGTTAATAAGGCGGGAAACGTGATGTGCTCAGAAGAAAGGAACCGTGTTTCCAACACATACGGACCATATCTAATTTAACTCAGCTTCTGAAACTGATGCAAATCACAGGTCCTCTAACATCCAATGCTTTTCAGTTAAGAGCGAGAATCGTGTGAGCTTTGTGAACGCTGTAGCTTCCTTTGAGCTGAAAAGTGAGTGTGTTTACCTGAAACGAAGTCTTGCTTGTAGGAAGACACAGAGCCTGGCATTGAACTCCGTATCTGAAGGGAAACACACAGCACAGTTCTCATCCATGAAACACACTCTGCTGTAGAGCAAGAAGCATGCTCTTGCTTTCTTGGGTTTATAATAAGGCGGGAAACGTGAGTGGGCTCAGAATAAAAGATCCATGGTTCCTACACACACGGACCATATCTAGTTCAACTCTGCTTCTGAAACTGATACAAACCACAGTTCCTCTAATATCCAAAGCTTTTCAGTTAAGAGCGAGAAACGTGTGAGCTTCGTGAACGATGTAGCTTCGTTTGTGCTTGAAAGTGAGGGCGTTTACCTGAAACGAAGTCTTGCTTGTAGGAAGACACAGGCCTGGCATTTAACTGCATTTCTGAAGGGAAACACAGAGCACAGTGCTCATCCATGAAACACACTCTGCTTTAGAGCCAGAAGCACGCTCTTGCTTTCTAGAGTCTTAATAAGGCGGGAAACGTGAGTGTGCTCAGAACAAAAGAACCGTGTTTCCTACACACATTGACCATATCTAGTTCAACTCTGCTTCTGAAACTGATACGAACCACAGGGCCTCTAACATCCAATGCTTTTCAGTTAAGAGCCAAAAACCTGAGAGCTTCGTGAACTATGTAGATTCGTTTGTGATGATAGTGAGTGCATTTACCCGAAACGATGTCTTGATTTTAAAAGACAAAGAACCTGGCATTTAACTCCGTTTCTGAAGGGAAACACAGAGCACAGTGCTCATCCATGAAACACACTCTGCTTTAGAGCCAGAAGCACGCTCTTGCTTTCTAGAGTCTTAATAAGGCGGGAAACGTGAGTGTGCTCAGAACAAAAGAACCGTGGTTCCTACACACACGGACCATATCTAGTTCAACTCTGCTTCTGAATCTGATACAAACCACAGTTCCTCTAACATCCAATGCTTTTCAGTTAAGAGCGAGAAACGTGTGAGCTTCGTGAACTATGTAGCTTCCTTTGAGCTGAAAAGTGAGGGCGTTTACCTGAAAAGAAGTCTTGCTTGTAGGAAGACACAGAGCCTGGCATTTAACTCCGTTTCTGAAGGGAAACACACAGCACAGTGCTCACCCATGAAACACACTCTGTTTTAGAGCCATAAGCACGCACTTGCTTTCTAGAGTCTCTAATAAGGCGGGAAACGTGAGTGTGCTCAGAACAACAGAACTGTGTTTCCTACACACACGGACCATATCTAGTTCAACTGTGCTTCTGAAACTGATACAAACCACAGGTCTTCTAACATCCAATGCTTTTCAGTTAAGGGTGAGAAACGAGTGAGCTTTGTGAACGATGTAGCTTCCATTGAGCTGAAAAGTGAGTGCGTTTACCTGAAACGAAGTCTTGCTTGTAGGAAGACACAGAGCCTGGCATTTAACTCAGTTTCTGAAGGGAAACATACAACACGGTTCTCTTCCATGAAAAACACTCTGCTTTAAAGCAAGAAGCACACTCTTGCTTTCTAGATTCTCTAATAAGGCGGGAAACGTGAGTGTGCCCAGAACAAAAGAACCGTGTTTCCTACACACATTGACCATATCTAATTCTACTCTGCTTCTGAAACTGATACAAACAACAGGGCCTCTAACATCCAATGCTTTTCAGTTAAGAGCGAAAAACGTGTGAGCTTCGTGAACTATGTAGCTTCGTTTGAGCTGAAAGTGAGTTCTTATACCCGAAACGAAGTCTTCATTGTAAAAGACACAGAGCCTGGCATTAAACTCCGTTTCTGAAGGGAAACACACAGCACAGTTCTCATCCATGAAACACACTCTGATTTAGAGCAAGAAGCACGCTCTTGCGTTCTAGAGTCTCTAATAAGGCGGGAAACGTGCGTGTGCTCAGAACAAAAGAACCGTGTTTCCTACACACATTGACCATATCTAGTTCAACTCTGCTTCTGAAACTGATACGAACCACAGGGACTCTAACATCCAATGCTTTTCAGTTAAGAGCGAAAAACCAGAGAGCTTCGTGAACTATGTAGATTCGTTTGTGATGATAGTGAGTGCATTTACCCGAAACGAAGTCTTGATTGTAAAAGACAAAGAACCTGGCATTTAACTCCGTTTCTGAAGGGAAACACACAGCACAGTTCTCATCCATGAAACACACTCTGCTTTAGAGCAAGAAGCATGCTCTTGCTTTCTAGAGTCTCTAATAAGGCGGGAAACGTGAGAGGGCTCAGAACAAAAGATCCATGGTTCCTACACACACGGACCATATCTAGTTCAACTCTGCTTCTGAAACAGATACAAACCACAGTTCCTCTAACATCCAATACTTTTCAGTTAAGAGCAAAAAACGTGTGAGCTTCCTGAACGATGTAGCTTCGTTTGAGCTGAAAAGTGAGGGCGTTTACCTGAAACGAAGTCTTGCTTGTAGGAAGACACAGGCCTGGCATTTAACTGCGTTTCTGAAGGGAAACACAGAGCACAGTGCTCATCCATGAAACACACTGTGCTTTAGAGCCAGAAGCACGCTCTTGCTTTCTAGAGTCTTAATAAGGCGGGAAACGTGAGTGTGCTCAGAAGAAAAGTACCGTGTTTCCTACACACATTGACCATATCTAGTTCAACTCTGCTTCTGAAACTGGTACAAACCACAGGTCCTCTAACATCCAATGCTTCTCAGTTAGGAGAGAAAAACGTGTGAGCTTCGTGAACGATGTAGCTTTGTTTGAGCTGAAAGTGAGTTCTTATACCCGAAACGAAGTCTTGATTGTAAAAGACACAGAGCCTTGCATTTAACTCCGTTTCTGAAGGGAAACACACAGCACAGTTCTCATCCATGAAACACACTCTGTTTAGAGCAAGATGCACGCTCTTGCTTTCTAGAGTTAATAAGGCGGGAAACGTGATGTGCTCAGAAGAAAAGAACCGTGTTTCCAACACACGGACCATATCTAGTTCAACTCAGCTTCTGAAACTGATCTAAATCACAGGGCCTCTAACATCCAATGCTTTTCAGTTAAGAGCGAGAAACGTGTGAGCTTCCTGAAGGATATAGCTTCCTCTGAGATGAAAAGTGTGTGCGTTTACCTGAAATGAAGTCTGGCTTGTAGGAAGACACAGACAATGGCACGTAACTCTGTTTTTGAACGGAAACACACAGCACAGTTCTCATCCATGAAACACACTCTGCTTTAGAGCAAGAAGCACGCTATTGCTTTCTAGATTCTCTAATAAGGCCGGAAACATGACTGAGCGCAGAAAAAAAGAACCTTGTTTCCTACACACACGGACCATATCTAGTTCAACTCTGCTTCTGAAACTGATACAAACCACAGGTCCTCTAACATCCAATGCTTTTCAGTTAAGAGCGAGAAACGTGTGAGCTTCGTGAACGATGTAGCTTCCTTTGAGCAGAAAAGTGTGTGCGTTTACCTGAAACAAATTCTTGCTTGTAGGAAGACACAGAGCCGGGCATTGAACTCCGTTTTTGAAGGGAAACACACAGCACAGTGCTCATCCATGAAACACACTCTGCTTTAGAGCCAGAAGCACGCTCTTGCTTTCTAGAGTCTCTGATAAGGCGGGAAACGTGAGTGTGCTCAGAACAAAAGAACCGTGTTTCCTACACACACGGACCATATCTAGTTCAACTCTGCTTCAGAAACTGATACAAACCACAGGGCCTCCAACATCCAATGCTTTTCAGTTAAGAGCGAGAAACGTGTGAGCTTCGTGAACGATGTAGCTTCGTTTGAGATGATAGTGAGTGCGTTTACCCGAAACGAAGTCTTGATTGTAAAAGACAAAGAACCTGGCATTTAACTCCGTTTCTGAAGGGAAACACAGAGCACAGTGCTCATCCATGAAACACACTCTGCTTTAGAGCCAGAAGCACGCTCTTGCTTTCTAGAGTCTCGAATAAGGCGGGAAACATGAGTGGGCTCAGAACAAAACAACTGTGTTTCCTACACACACGGACCATATCTAGGTCAACTCTGCTTCTGAAACTGATACAAACCTCAGGTCCTCTAACATCCAATGCTTTCAGTTAAGGGCGAGATACGTGTGAGCTTCGTGAACAATCTAGCTTCCTTTGAGCAGAAAAGTGAGTGCGTTTACCTGAAACGAAGACTTGCTTGTAGGAAGACACAGAGCCTGGCATTTAACTCCGTTTCTGAAGGGAAACACACAACATGGTTCTCTTCCATGAAACACACTCTGCTTTAAAGCAAGAAGTACACTCTTGCTTTCTAGAGTCTCTAATAAGGCGGGAAACATGAGTGGGCTCCGAACAAACTATCCGTGTTTCCTACACACACGGATCATATCTACTTAAACTCTGCTTCTGAAACTGATACAAACCACAGTTCCTCTAACATCCAATGCTTTTCAGTTAAGAGCAAGAAACGTGTGAGCTTCATGAACGATGTAGCTTCCTTTGAGCTGAAAAGTGAGGGCGTTTACCTGAAAAGAAGTCTTGCTTGTAGGAAGACACAGAGCCTGCCATTGAACTCCGTATCTGAAGGGAAACACACAGCACAGTTCTCATCCATGAAACACACTCTGTTTAGAGCAAGATGCACGCTCTTGCTTTCTAGAGTTAATAAGGCGGGAAACGTGATGTGCTCAGAAGAAAAGAACCGTGTTTCCAACACACACGGACCATATCTAGTTCAACTCAGCTTCTGAAACTGATGCAAATCACAGGTCCTCTAACATCCAATGCTTTTCAGTTAAGAGCGAGAATCGTGTGAGCTTTGTGAACGATGTAGCTTCCTTTGAGCTGAAAAGTGAGTGTGTTTACCTTAAACGAAGTCTTGCTTGTAGGAAGACACAGAGCCTGGCATTGAACTCCGTTTTTGAAGGGAAACACACAGCACAGTGCTCATCCTTGAAACACACTCTGCTTTAGAGCCAGAAGCACACTCTTGCTTTCTAGAGTCTTAATAATGCGGGAAACGTGAGTGTGCTCAGAACAAAAGAACCGTGTTTCCTACACACACGGACCATATCTAGTTCAACTCTGCTTCAGAAACTGATACAAACCACAGGGCCTCCAACATCCAATGCTTTTCAGTTAAGAGCGAGAAACGTGTGAGCTTCGTGAACGATGTAGCTTCGTTTGAGATGATAGTGAGTGCGTTTACCCGAAACGAAGTCTTGATGTAAAAGACAAAGAAACTGGCATTTAACTCCGTTTCTGAAGGGAAACACACAGCACAGTTCTCATCCATGAAACACACTCTGATTTAGAGCAACAAGCACGCTCTTGCTTTCTAGAGTCTCTAATAAGGCGGGAAACGTGCGTGTGCTCAGAACAAAAGAACCGTGTTTCCTACACACATTGACCATATCTAGTTCAACTCTGCTTCTGAAACTGATACGAACCACAGGGCCTCTAATATTCAATGCTTTTCAGTTAAGAGCGAAAAACCTGAGAGCTTCGTGAACTATGTAGATTCGTTTGTGATGATAGTGAGTGCATTTACCCGAAACGAAGTATTGATTTTAAAAGACAAAGAACCTGGCATTTAACTCCGTTTCTGAAGGGAAACACACAGCACAGTTCTCATCCATGAAACACACTCTGCTTTAAAGCAGGAAGAACACTCTTGCTTTCTAGAGTCTCTAATAAGGCAGGAAAAGTGAGTGGGCTCACAACAAAAGAACCGTGGTTCCTACATACACGGACCATATCTAGTTCAACTCTGCTTCTGAAACTGATACAAACCACAGTTCCTCTAACATCCAATGCTTTTCAGTTAAGAGCGAGAAACGTGTGAGCTTCGTGAACGATGTAGCTTCCTTTGAGCTGAAAAGTGAGGGCGTTTACCTGAAAAGAAGTCTTGCTTGTAGGAAGACACAGATCCTGGCATTGAACTCCGTATCTGAAGGGAAACACACAGCACAGTTCTCTTCCATGAAACACATTCTGTTTAGAGCAAGATGAACGCTCTTGCTTTCTAGAGTCTCTAATAAGGCGGGAAACGTGATGTGCTCAGAAGAAAAGAACCGTGTTTCCTACACACACGGACCATATGGTGTTCAACTCTGCTTCTGAAACTGATGCAAATCACAGGTCCTCTAACATCCAATGCTTTTCAGTTAAGAGCGAGAATCTTGTGAGGTTTGTGAACGATGTAGCTTCCTTTGAACTTAAAAGTAAGTGTGTATACCTGAAAAGAAGTCTTGCTTGTAGGAAGACACAGAGCCTGGCATTGAACTCCGTATTTGAAGGGAAACACAAAGCACAGTGCTCATCCATGAAACACACTCTGCTTTAGAGCCAGAAGCTCGCTCTTGCTTTCTAGAGTCTCTAATAAGGCGGGAAACGTGAGTGTGCTCAGAACAAAATAACCGTGTTTCCTATACACACGGACCATATCTAGTTCAACTCTGCTTCAGAAACTGATACAAACCACAGGGCCTCTAACATCCAATGCTTTTCAGTAAAGAGCGAGAAACGTGTGAGCTTCGTGAATGATGTAGCTTCGTTTGAGATGATAGTGAGAGCGTTTACCCGAAACGAAGTCTTGATTGTAAAAGACAAAGAACCTGGCATTTAATTCCGTTTCTGAAGTGAAACACACAATACGGTTCTCTTCCATGAAAAACACTCTTCTTTAAAGCAAGAAGCACTATCTTGCTTTCTAGAGTCTCTAATAAGGCGGGAAACGTGAGTGTGCTTAGAACAAAAGATCCGTGTTTCCTATACACACGGACCATATCTAGTTCAACTCTGCTTCTGAAACTGATACAAACCACAGGTCCTCTATCATCCAATGCTTTTCAGTTAAGAGCGAGAAACGTGTGAGCTTCCTGAACGATGTAGCTTTGTTTGAGCTGAAAAGTGAGTGCGTTTACCTGAAAAGAAGTCTTGCTTGTAGGAAGACACAGAGCCTGCCATTTAACTCCGTTTCTGAAGGGAAACACACAGCACAGTGCTCACCCATGAAACACACTCTGTTTTAGAGCCATAAGCACGCTCTTGCTTTCTAGATTCTCTAATAATGCGGGAAACGTGAGTGTGCCCAGAACAAAAGAACCGTGTTTCCTACACACACGGATCATATCTAGTTCAACTCTGCTTCAGAAACTGATACAAACCACAGGGCCTCCAACATCCAATGCTTTTCAGTTAAGAGCGAGAAACGTGTGAGCTTCGTGAACGATGTAGCTTCGTTTGAGATGATAGTGAGTGCGTTTACCAGAAACGAAGTCTTGATTGTAAAAGACAAAGAACCTGGCATTTAACTCCGTTTCTGAAGGGAAACACACAGCACAGTTCTCATCCATGAAACACACTCTGCTGTAGAGCAAGAAGCATGCTCTTGCTTTCTAGAGTTTATAATAAGGCGGGAAACGTGAGTGGGCTCAGAATAAAAGATCCATGGTTCCTACACACACGGACCATATCTAGTTCAACTCTGCTTCCGAAACTGATACAAACCACAGTTCCTCTAATATCGAAAGCTTTTCAGTTAAGAGCGAGAAACGTGTGAGCTTCGTGAACGATGTAGCTTCGTTTGAGCTTGAAAGTGAGGGCGTTTACCTGAAACGAAGTCTTGCTTGTAGGAAGACACAGGCCTGGCATTTAACTCCGTTTCTGAAGGGAAACACAGAGCACAGTGCTCATCCATGAAACACACGCTGCTTTAGAGCCAGAAGCACGCTCTTGCTTTCTAGAGTCTTAATAAGGCGGGAAACGTGAGTGTGCCCAGAACAAAAGAACCGTGTTTCCTACACACATTGACCATATCTATTTCTACTCTGCTTCTGAAACTGATACAAACAACATGGCCTCTAACATCCAATGCTTTTCAGTTAAGAGCGAAAAACGTGTGAGATTCGTGAACTATGTAGCTTCGTTTGAGCTGAAAGTGAGTTCTTATACCCGAAACGAAGTCTTAATTGTAAAAGACACAGAGCCTGGCATTTAACTCCGTTTCTGAAGGGAAACACACAGCACAGTTCTCATCCATGAAACACACTCTGATTTAGAGCAAGAAGCACGCTCTTGCTTTCTAGAGTCTCTAATAAGGCGGGAAACGAGCGTGTGCTCAGAACAAAAGAACCGTGTTTCCTACACACATTGACCATATCTAGTTCAACTCTGCTTCTGAAACTGATACAAACCACAGGGCCTCTAACATCCAATGCTTTTCAGTTAAGAGCGAAAAACCTGAGAGCTTCCTGAAATATGTAGATTTGTTTGTGATGATAGTCAGTTCATTTACCCGAAACGAAGTCTTGATTGTAAAAGACAAAGAACTTGGCATTTAACTCCGTTTCTGAAGGGAAACACACAGTACAGTTCTCATCCATGAAACACACTCTGCTTTAAAACAGGAAGAACACTCTTGCTTTCTAGAGTCTCTAACAAGGCAGGAAAATTGAGTGGGCTCACAACAAAAGAACCGTGGTTCCTACACACACGGTCCATATCTAGTTCAACTCTGCTCTGAAACTGATACAAACCACAGTTACTCTAACATCCAATGCTTTTCAGTTAAGAGCGAGAAACGTGTGAGCTTCGTGAACGATAAAGCTTCGTTTGAGCTGAAAAGTGAGGGCGTTTACCTGAAAAGAAGTCTTGCTTGTAGGAAGACACAGAGCCTGGCATTGAACTCCGTATTTGAAGGGAAACACAAAGCACAATGCTCATCCATGAAACACACTCTGCTTTAGAGCCCGAAACTCGCTATTGCTGTCTAGAGTCTCTAATAAGGCGGTAAACGTGAGTGTGCTCAGAACAAAATAACCGTGTTTCCTACACACACGGACCATATCTAGTTCAACTCTGCTTCAGAAACTGATACAAACCACAGGTGCTCTAACATCCAATGCTTTTCAGTTAAGAGCGAAAAAGGTGAGAGCTTCGTGAACCATGTAGCTTCCTTTGAGCTGAAAATTGAGTGCGTTTACCTGAAACGAATTCTTGCTTGTAGGAAGACACAGAGCCAGGCATTTAATTCCGTTTCTGAAGTGAAACACACAATACGGTTCTCTTCCATGAAAAACACTCTTCTTTGAAGCAAGAAGCTCTATCTTGCTTTCTAGAGTCTCTAATAAGGCGGGAAACGTGAGTGTGCCCAGAACAAAAGAACCGTGTTTCCTACACACATTGACCATATCTAATTCTACTCTGCTTCTGAAACTTATACAAACAACAGGGCGTCTAACATCCAATGCTTTTCAGTTAAGAGCGAAAAACGTGTGAGCTTTGTGAACTATGTAGCTTCGTTTGAGCTGAAAGTGAGTTCTTATACCCGAAACGAAGTCTTGATTGTAAAAGACACAGAGCCTGGCATTTAACTCCGTTTCTGAAGGGAAACACACAGCACAGTTCTCATCCATGAAACACACTCTGATTTAGAGCAGGAAGCACGCTCTTGCTTTCTAGAGTCTCTAATAAGGCGGGAAACGTGCGTGTGCTCAGAACAAAAGAACCGTGTTTCCTACACACATTGACCATATCTAGTTCAACTCTGCTTCTGAAACTGATACAAACCACAGGGCCTCTAACATCCAATGCTTTTCAGTTAAGAGCGAAAAACCTGAGAGCTTCGTGAACTATGTAGCTTCGTTTGAGCTGAAAGTGAGTTCTTATACCCGAAACGAAGTCTTAATTGTAAAAGACACAGAGCCTGGCATTTAACTCCGTTTCTGAAGGGAAACACAAAGCACAGTGATCATCCATGAAACACACTCTGCTTTAGAGCCAGAAGCACGCTCTTGCTTTCTGGAGTCTCTAATAAGGCGGGAAACGTGAGTGTGCTCAGAACAAAAGAACCGTGTTTCCTACACACATTGACCATATCTAGTTCAACTCTGCTTCTGAAACTGATACAAACCACAGGTCCTCTAACATCCAATGCTTCTCAGTTAGGCGAGAAAAACGTGTGAGCTTCGTGAACAATGTAGCTTCGTTTGAGCTGAAAGTGAGTTCTTATACCTGAAATGAAGTCTTGATTGTAAAAGACACAGAGCCTGGCATTTAACTCCGTTTCTGAAGGGAAACACACAGCACAGTTCTCATCCATGAAACACACTCTGCTTTAGAGCAAGAAGCACGCTCTTGCTTTCTAGAGTCTCTAATAAGGCGGGAAACGTGCGTGTGCTCAGAACAAAAGAACCGGGTTTCCTACACACATTGACCATATCTAGTTCAACTCTGCTTCTGAAACTGATACAAACCACAGGGCCGCTAACATCCAATGATTTTCAGTTAAGAGCGAAAAACCTGAGAGCCTCGTGAACTATGTAGATTCGTTTGTGATGATAGTGAGTGCATTTACCCGAAACGAAGTTGATTGTAAAAGACAGAGAACCTGGCATTTAACTCCATTTCTGAAGGGAAACACACAGCACAGTGCTCATCCATGAAACACACTCTGCTTTAAAGCAGGAAGAACACTCTTGCTTTCTAGAGTCTCTAATAAGGCAGGAAAAGTGAGTGGGCTCACAACAAAAGAACCATGGTTCCTACACACACGGACCACATCTAGTTCAACTCAGCTTCTGAAACTGATGCAAATCACAGGTCCTCTAACATCCAATGCTTTTCAGTTAAGAGCGAGAAACGTGTGAGCTTCGTGAACGATGTAGCTTCGTTTGAGCTTGAAAGTGAGGGCGTTTACCTGAAACGAAGTCTTGCTTGTAGGAAGACACAGGCCTGGCATTTAACTCCGTTTCTGAAGGGAAACACAGAGCACAGTGCTCATCCATGAAACACACGCTGCTTTAGAGCCAGAAGCACGCTCTTGCTTTCTAGAGTCTTAATAAGGCGGGAAACGTGAGTGTGCCCAGAACAAAAGAACCGTGTTTCCTACACACATTGACCATATCTATTTCTACTCTGCTTCTGAAACTGATACAAACAACATGGCCTCTAACATCCAATGCTTTTCAGTTAAGAGCGAAAAACGTGTGAGATTCGTGAACTATGTAGCTTCGTTTGAGCTGAAAGTGAGTTCTTATACCCGAAACGAAGTCTTAATTGTAAAAGACACAGAGCCTGGCATTTAACTCCGTTTCTGAAGGGAAACACACAGCACAGTTCTCATCCATGAAACACACTCTGATTTAGAGCAACAAGCACGCTCTTGCTTTCTAGAGTCTCTAATAAGGCGGGAAACGTGAGTGTGCTCAGAACAAAAGAACCGTGTTTCCTACACATTGACCATATCTAGTTCAACTCTGCTTCTGAATCTGATACGAACCACAGGGCCTCTAACATCCAATGCTTTTCAGTTAAGAGCGAAAAACCTGAGAGCTTCGTGACCTATGTAGATTCGTTTGAGATGATAGTGAGTGCATTTACCTGAAACGAAGTCTTGATTGTAAAAGACAAAGAACCTGGCATTTAACTCCGTTTCTGATGGGAAACACACAGCACAGTTCTCATCCATGAAACACACTCTGCTTTAAAGCAGGAAGAACACTCTTGCTTTCTAGAGTCTCTAATAAGGCAGGAAAAGTAAGTGGGCTCACAACAAAAGAACCGTGGTTCCTACACACACGGACCATATGGAGTTCAACTCTGCTTCTGAAACTGATGCAAATCACAGGTCCTCTAACATCCAATGCTTTTAAGTTAAGAGCGAGAATCTTGTGAGGTTTGTGAACGATGTAGCTTCCTTTGAACTGAAAAGTGAGTGTGTATACCTGAAAAGAAGTCTTGCTTGTAGGAAGACACAGAGCCTGGCATTGAACTCCGTATTTGAAGGGAAACACAAAGCACAATGCTCATCCATGAAACACACTCTGCTTTAGAGCCCGAAACTCGCTATTGCTGTCTAGAGTCTCTAATAAGGCGGGAAACGTGAGTGTGCTCAGAACAAAATAACCGTGTTTCCTACACACACGGACCATATCTAGTTCAACTCTGCTTCAGAAACTGATACAAACCACAGGTGCTCTAACATCCAATGCTTTTCAGTTAAGAGCGAAAAAGGTGAGAGCTTCGTGAACCATGTAGCTTCCTTTGAGCTGAAAATTGAGTGCGTTTACCTGAAACGAATTCTTGCTTGTAGGAAGACACAGAGCCAGGCATTTAATTCCGTTTCTGAAGTGAAACACACAATACGGTTCTCTTCCATGAAAAACACTCTTCTTTGAAGCAAGAAGCACTATCTTGCTTTCTAGAGTCTCTAATAAGGCGGGAAACGTGAGTGTGCCCAGAACAAAAGAACCGTGTTTCCTACACACATTGACCATATCTAATTCTACTCTGCTTCTGAAACTGATACAAACAACAGGGCCTCTAACATCCAATGCTTTTCAGTTAAGAGCGAAAAACGTGTGAGCTTTGTGAACTATGTAGCTTCGTTTGAGCTGAAAGTGAGTTCTTATACCCGAAACGAAGTCTTGATTGTAAAAGACACAGAGCCTGGCATTTAACTCCGTTTCTGAAGGGAAACACACAGCACAGTTCTCATCCATGAAACACACTCTGATTTAGAGCAGGAAGCACGCTCTTGCTTTCTAGAGTCTCTAATAAGGCGGGAAACGTGCGTGTGCTCAGAACAAAAGAACCGTGTTTCCTACACACATTGACCATATCTAGTTCAACTCTGCTTCTGAAACTGATACAAACCACAGGGCCTCTAACATCCAATGCTTTTCAGTTAAGAGCGAAAAACCTGAGAGCTTCGTGAACTATGTAGCTTCGTTTGAGCTGAAAGTGAGTTCTTATACCCGAAACGAAGACTTAATTGTAAAAGACACAGAGCCTGGCATTTAACTCCGTTTCTGAAGGGAAACACAAAGCACAGTGATCATCCATGAAACACACTCTGCTTTAGAGCCAGAAGCACGCTCTTGCTTTCTGGAGTCTCTAATAAGGCGGGAAACGTGAGTGTGCTCAGAACAAAAGAACCGTGTTTCCTACACACATTGACCATATCTAGTTCAACTCTGCTTCTGAAACTGATACAAACCACAGGTCCTCTAACATCCAATGCTTCTCAGTTAGGCGAGAAAAACGTGTGAGCTTCGTGAACAATGTAGCTTCGTTTGAGCTGAAAGTGAGTTCTTATACCTGAAATGAAGTCTTGATTGTAAAAGACACAGAGCCTGGCATTTAACTCCGTTTCTGAAGGGAAACACACAGCACAGTTCTCATCCATGAAACACACTCTGCTTTAGAGCAAGAAGCACGCTCTTGCTTTCTAGAGTCTCTAATAAGGCGGGAAACGTGCGTGTGCTCAGAACAAAAGAACCGGGTTTCCTACACACATTGACCATATCTAGTTCAACTCTGCTTCTGAAACTGATACAAACCACAGGGCCGCTAATATCCAATGCTTTTCAGTTAAGAGCGAAAAACCTGAGAGCTTCGTGAACTATGTAGATTCGTTTGTGATGATAGTGAGTGCATTTACCCGAAACGAAGTTGATTGTAAAAGACAGAGCACCTGGCATTTAACTCCATTTCTGAAGGGAAACACACAGCACAGTTCTCATCCATGAAACAAACTCTGCTTTAAAGCAAGAAGAACACTCTTGCTTTCTAGAGTCTCTAATAACGCAGGAAAAGTGAGTGGGCTCACAACAAAAGAACCATGGTTCCTACACACGGACCATATCTAGTTCAACTCTGCTTCTGAAACTGATGCAAATCACAGGTCCTCTAACATCCAATGCTTTTCAGTTAAGAGCAAGAATCGTGTGAGCTTTGTGAACGATGTAGCTTCCTTTGAGCTGAAAAGTGATTGTGTTTACCTGAAGCGAAGTCTTCCTTGTAGGAAGACACAGAGCCTGGCATTTAACTCCGTTTCTGAAGGGAAACACACAACACGGTTCTATTCCATGAAACAAACTCCGCTTTAAAGCAAGAAGCACACTCTTGCTTTCTAGAGTCTCTAATAAGGCGTGAAACGTGAGTGTGCTCAGAACAAAAGAACCGTGTTTCCTACACACATTGACCATATCTAGTTCAACTCTGCTTCTGAAACTGATACAAACCACAGGTCCTCATCATCCAATGCTTTTCAGTTAAGAGCGAGAAACGTGTGAGCTTCCTCAACGATGTAGCTTTGTTTGAGCTGAAAAGTGAGTGCGTTTACCTGAAAAGAAGTCTTGCTTGTAGGAAGTCACAGAGCCTGGCATTTAACTCCGTTTCTGAAGGGAAACACACAGCACAGTGCTCACCCATGAAACACACTCTGTTTTAGAGCCATAAGCACGCTCTTGCTTTCTAGAGTCTCTAATAAGGCGGGAAACGTGAGTGTGCTCAGAACAACAGAACTGTGTTTCCTACACACACGGACCATATCTAGTTCAACTGTGCTTCTGAAACTGATACAAACCACAGGTCTTCTAACATCCAATGCTTTTCAGTTAAGGGCGAGAAACAAGTGAGTTTTGTGAACGATGTAGCTTCCTTTGAGCTGAAAAGTGAGTGCGTTTACCTGAAACGAAGTCTTGCTTGTAGGAAGACACAGAGCCTGGCATTTAACTCCGTTTCTGAAGGGAAACACACAGCACAGTTCTCATCCATGAAACACACTCTGATTTAGAGCAAGAGGCACGCTCTTGCTTTCTAGAATCTCTAATAAGGCGGGAAACGTGCGTGTGCTCAGAACAAAAGAACCGTGTTTCCTACACACATTGACCATATCTAGTTCAACTCTGCTTCTGAAACTGATACAAACCACAGGGCCTCTAACATCCAATGCTTTTCAGTTAAGAGCGAAAAACGTGTGAGCTTCCTGAAATATGTAGATTTGTTTGTGATGATAGTCAGTTCATTTACCGAAACGAAGTCTTGATTGTAAAAGACAAAGAACCTGGCATTTAACTCCGTTTCTGAAGGGAAACACACAGTACAGTTCTCATCCATGAAACACACTCTGCTTTAAAACAGGAAGAACACTCTTGCTTTCTAGAGTCTCTAACAAGGCAGGAAAATTGAGTGGGCTCACAACAAAAGAACCGTGGTTCCTACACACACGGTCCATATCTAGTTCAACTCTGCTCTGAAACTGATACAAACCACAGTTACTCTAACATCCAATGCTTTTCAGTTAAGAGCGAGAAACGTGTGAGCTTCGTGAACGATAAAGCTTCGTTTGAGCTGAAAAGTGAGGGCGTTTACCTGAAAAGAAGTCTTGCTTTTAGGAAGACACAGAGCCTGGCATTGAACTCCGTATCTGAAGGGAAACACACAGCACAGTTGTCTTCCATGAAACACACTCTGTTTAGAGCAAGATGCACGCTCTTGCTTTCTAGAGTCTCTAATAATGCGGGAAACGTGAGTGGGCTCAGAACAAAAGAACCGTGTTTCCTACACACACGGACCATATGTAGTTCAACTCAGCTTCTGAAACTGATGCAAATCACAGGTCCTCTAACATCCAATGCTTTTCAGTTAAGTGCGAGAATCGTGTGAGGTTTGTGAACGATGTAGCTTCCTTTGAACTGAAAAGTGAGTGTGTTTACCTGAAACGAAGTCTTTCTTGTAGGAAGACACAGAGGCTGGCATTGAACTCCGTTTTTGAAGGGAAACACAAAGCACAGTGCTCATCCATGAAACACACTCTGCTTTAGAGCCAGAAGCACGCTCTTGCTTTCTAGAGTCTCTAATAAGGCGGGAAACGTGAGTGTGCTCAGAAAAAAAGAACCGTGTTTCCTACACACATTGACCATATCTAGTTCAACTCTGCTTCTGAAACTGATACAAACCACACGTCCTCTAACATCCAATGCTTCTCAGTTAGGCGAGAAAAACGTGTGAGCTTCGTGAACAATGTAGCTTCGTTTGAGCTGAAAGTGAGTTCTTATACCGGAAACGAAGTCTTGATTGTAAAAGACACAGAGCCTGGCATTCAACTCCGTTTCTGAAGGGAAACACACAGCACAGTTCTCATCCATGAAACACACTCTGCTTTAGAGCAAGAAGCACGCTCTTGCTTTCTAGAGTCTCTAATAAGGCGGGAAACGTGCGTGTGCTCAGAACAAAAGAACCGTGTTTGCTACACACATTGACCATATCTAGTTCAACTCTGCTTCTGAAACTGATACAAACCACAGGGCCGCTAACATCCAATGCTTTTCAGTTAAGAGCGAAAAACCTGAGAGCTTCGTGAACTATGTAGATTCGTTTGTGATGATAGTGAGTGCATTTACCCGAAACGAAGTCTTGATTGTAAAAGACAGAGAACCTGGCATTTAACTCCATTTCTGAAGGGAAACACACAGCACAGTTCTCATCCATGAAACACACTCTGCTTTAAAGCAAGAAGAACACTCTTGCTTTCTAGAGTCTCTAATAACGCAGGAAAAGTGAGTGGGCTCACAACAAAAGAACCATGGTTCCTACACACGGACCATATCTAGATCAACTCTGCTTCAGAAACTGATGCAAATCACAGGTCCTCTAACATCCAATGCTTTTCAGTTAAGAGCAAGAATCGTGTGAGCTTTGTGAACGATGTAGCTTCCTTTGAGCTGAAAAGTGATTGTGTTTACCTGAAACGAAGTCTTCCTTGTAGGAAGACACAGAGCCTGGCATTTAACTCCGTTTCTGAAGGGAAACACACAACACGGTTCTATTCCATGAAACACACTCTGCTTTAAAGCAAGAAGCACACTCTTGCTTTCTAGAGTCTCTAATAAGGCGTGAAACGTGAGTGTGCTCAGAACAAAAGAACCGTGTTTCCTACACACATTGACCATATCTAGTTCAACTCTGCTTCTGAAACTGATACAAACCACAGGTCCTCATCATCCAATGCTTTTCAGTTAAGAGCGAGAAACGTGTGAGCTTCCTCAACGATGTAGCTTTGTTTGAGCTGAAAAGTGAGTGCGTTTACCTGAAAAGAAGTCTTGCTTGTAGGAAGACACAGAGCCTGGCATTTAACTCCGTTTCTGAAGGGAAACACACAGCACAGTGCTCACCCATGAAACACACTCTGTTTTAGAGCCATAAGCACGCTCTTGCTTTCTAGAGTCTCTAATAAGGCGGGAAACGTGAGTGTGCTCAGAACAACAGAACTGTGTTTCCTACACTCACGGACCATATCTAGTTCAACTGTGCTTCTGAAACTGATACAAACCACAGGTCTTCTAACATCCAATGCTTTTCAGTTAAGGGCGAGAAACAAGTGAGTTTTGTGAACGATGTAGCTTCCTTTGAGCTGAAAAGTGAGTGCGTTTACCTGAAACGAAGTCTTGCTTGTAGGAAGACACAGAGCCTGGCATTTAACTCCGTTTCTGAAGGGAAACACACAGCACAGTTCTCATCCATGAAACACACTCTGATTTAGAGCAAGAGGCACGCTCTTGCTTTCTAGAATCTCTAATAAGGCGGGAAACGTGCGTGTGCTCAGAACAAAAGAACCGTGTTTCCTACACACATTGACCATATCTAGTTCAACTCTGCTTCTGAAACTGATACAAACCACAGGGCCTCTAACATCCAATGCTTTTCACTTAAGAGCGAAAAACCTGAGAGCTTCCTGAAATATGTAGATTTGTTTGTGATGATAGTCAGTTCATTTACCCGAAACGAAGTCTTGATTGTAAAAGACAAAGAACCTGGCATTTAACTCCGTTTCTGAAGGGAAACACACAGTACAGTTCTCATCCATGAAACACACTCTGCTTTAAAACAGGAAGAACACTCTTGCTTTCTAGAGTCTCTAACAAGGCAGGAAAATTGAGTGGGCTCACAACAAAAGAACCGTGGTTCCTACACACACGGTCCATATCTAGTTCAACTCTGCTCTGAAACTGATACAAACCACAGTTACTCTAACATCCAATGCTTTTCAGTTAAGAGCGAGAAACGTGTGAGCTTCGTGAACGATAAAGCTTCGTTTGAGCTGAAAAGTGAGGGCGTTTACCTGAAAAGAAGTCTTGCTTTTAGGAAGACACAGAGCCTGGCATTGAACTCCGTATCTGAAGGGAAACACACAGCACAGTTGTCTTCCATGAAACACACTCTGTTTAGAGCAAGATGCACGCTCTTGCTTTCTAGAGTCTCTAATAATGCGGGAAACGTGAGTGGGCTCAGAACAAAAGAACCGTGTTTCCTACACACACGGACCATATGTAGTTCAACTCAGCTTCTGAAACTGATGCAAATCACAGGTCCTCTAACATCCAATGCTTTTCAGTTAAGTGCGAGAATCGTGTGAGGTTTGTGAACGATGTAGCTTCCTTTGAACTGAAAAGTGAGTGTGTTTACCTGAAACGAAGTCTTTCTTGTAGGAAGACACAGAGGCTGGCATTGAACTCCGTTTTTGAAGGGAAACACAAAGCACAGTGCTCATCCATGAAACACACTATGCTTTAGAGCCAGAAGCACGCTCTTGCTTTCTAGAGTCTCTAATAAGGCGGGAAACGTGAGTGTGCTCAGAAAAAAAGAACCGTGTTTCCTACACACATTGACCATATCTAGTTCAACTCTGCTTCTGAAACTGATACAAACCACACGTCCTCTAACATCCAATGCTTCTCAGTTAGGCGAGAAAAACGTGTGAGCTTCGTGAACAATGTAGCTTCGTTTGAGCTGAAAGTGAGTTCTTATACCGGAAACGAAGTCTTGATTGTAAAAGACACAGAGCCTGGCATTTAACTCCGTTTCTGAAGGGAAACACACAGCACAGTTCTCATCCATGAAACACACTCTGCTTTAGAGCAAGAAGCACGCTCTTGCTTTCTAGAGTCTCTAATAAGGCAGGAAACGTGCGTGTGCTCAGAACAAAAGAACCGTGTTTCCTACACACATTGACCATATCTAGTTCAACTCTGCTTCTGAAACTGATACAAACCACAGGGCCGCTAACATCCAATGCTTTTCAGTTAAGAGCGAAAAACCTGAGAGCTTCGTGAACTATGTAGATTCGTTTGTGATGATAGTGAGTGCATTTACCCGAAACGAAGTCTTGATTGTAAAAGACAGAGAACCTGGCATTTAACTCCATTTCTGAAGGGAAACACACAGCACAGTTCTCATCCATGAAACACACTCTGCTTTAAAGCAAGAAGAACACTCTTGCTTTCTAGAGTCTCTAATAACGCAGGAAAAGTGAGTGGGCTCACAACAAAAGAACCATGGTTCCTACACACGGACCATATCTAGATCAACTCTGCTTCAGAAACTGATGCAAATCACAGGTCCTCTAACATCCAATGCTTTTCAGTTAAGAGCAAGAATCGTGTGAGCTTTGTGAACGATGTAGCTTTTTTGAGCTGAAAAGTGATTGTGTTTACCTGAAACGAAGTCTTCCTTGTAGGAAGACACAGAGCCTGGCATTTAACTCCGTTTCTGAAGGGAAACACACAACACGGTTCTATTCCATGAAACACACTCTGCTTTAAAGCCAGAAGCACGCTCTTGCTTTCTAGAGTCTCTAATAAGGCGGGAAACGTGCGTGTGCTCAGAACAAAAGAACCGTGTTTCCTACACACATTGACCATATCTAGTTCAACTCTGCTTCTGAAACTGATACAAACCACAGTTCCTCTAACATCCAATGCTTTGCAGTTAAGAGCGAGAAACGTGTGAGCTTCCTGAACGATGTAGCTTTGTTTGAGCTGAAAAGTGACAGCATTTACCTGAAACGAAGTCTTGTTTGTAGGAAGACACAGAGCGTGGGATTTAACTCCGTTTCTTAAGGGAAACACACAGCACAGTGCTCATCCATGAAACACAATCTGCTTTAGAGCCAGAAGCACGCTCTTGCTTTCTAGAGTCTCGAATAAGGCGGGAAACCTGAGTGGGCTCACAACAAAAGAACCGTGGTTCCTACACACACGGTCCATATCTAGTTCAACTCTGCTCTGAAACTGATACAAACCACAGTTACTCTAACATCCAATGCTTTTCAGTTAAGAGCGAGAAACGTGTGAGCTTCGTGAACGATAAAGCTTCGTTTGAGCTGAAAAGTGAGGGCGTTTACCTGAAAAGAAGTCTTGCTTTTAGGAAGACACAGAGCCTGGCATTGAACTCCGTATCTGAAGGGAAACACACAGCACAGTTGTCTTCCATGAAACACACTCTGTTTAGAGCAAGATGCACGCTCTTGCTTTCTAGAGTCTCTAATAATGCGGGAAACGTGAGTGGGCTCAGAACAAAAGAACCGTGTTTCCTACACACACGGACCATATGTAGTTCAACTCAGCTTCTGAAACTGATGCAAATCACAGGTCCTCTAACATCCAATGCTTTTCAGTTAAGTGCGAGAATCGTGTGAGGTTTGTGAACGATGTAGCTTCCTTTGAACTGAAAAGTGAGTGTGTTTACCTGAAACGAAGTCTTTCTTGTAGGAAGACACAGAGGCTGGCATTGAACTCCGTTTTTGAAGGGAAACACAAAGCACAGTGCTCATCCATGAAACACACTCTGCTTTAGAGCCAGAAGCACGCTCTTGCTTTCTAGAGTCTCTAATAAGGCGGGAAACGTGAGTGTGCTCAGAAAAAAAGAACCGTGTTTCCTACACACATTGACCATATCTAGTTCAACTCTGCTTCTGAAACTGATACAAACCACACGTCCTCTAACATCCAATGCTTCTCAGTTAGGCGAGAAAAACGTGTGAGCTTCGTGAACAATGTAGCTTCGTTTGAGCTGAAAGTGAGTTCTTATACCGGAAACGAAGTCTTGATTGTAAAAGACACAGAGCCTGGCATTCAACTCCGTTTCTGAAGGGAAACACACAGCACAGTTCTCATCCATGAAACACACTCTGCTTTAGAGCAAGAAGCACGCTCTTGCTTTCTAGAGTCTCTAATAAGGCGGGAAACGTGCATGTGCTCAGAACAAAAGAACCGTGTTTGCTACACACATTGACCATATCTAGTTCAACTCTGCTTCTGAAACTGATACAAACCACAGGGCCGCTAATATCCAATGCTTTTCAGTTAAGAGCGAAAAACCTGAGAGCTTCGTGAACTATGTAGATTCGTTTGTGATGATAGTGAGTGCATTTACCCGAAACGAAGTCTTGATTGTAAAAGACAGAGAACCTGGCATTTAACTCCATTTCTGAAGGGAAACACACAGCACAGTTCTCATCCATGAAACACACTCTGCTTTAAAGCAAGAAGAACACTCTTGCTTTCTAGAGTCTCTAATAACGCAGGAAAAGTGAGTGGGCTCACAACAAAAGAACCATGGTTCCTACACACGGACCATATCTAGATCAACTCTGCTTCAGAAACTGATGCAAATCACAGGTCCTCTAACATCCAATGCTTTTCAGTTAACAGCAAGAATCGTGTGAGCTTTGTGAACGATGTAGCTTCCTTTGAGCTGAAAAGTGATTGTGTTTACCTGAAACGAAGTCTTCCTTGTAGGAAGACACAGAGCCTGGCATTTAACTCCGTTTCTGAAGGGAAACACACAACACGGTTCTATTCCATGAAACACACTCTGCTTTAAAGCAAGAAGCACACTCTTGCTTTCTAGAGTCTCTAATAAGGCGTGAAACGTGAGTGTGCTCAGAACAAAAGAACCGTGTTTCCTACACACATTGACCATATCTAGTTCAACTCTGCTTCTGAAACTGATACAAACCACAGGTCCTCATCATCCAATGCTTTTCAGTTAAGAGCGAGAAACGTGTGAGCTTCCTCAACGATGTAGCTTTGTTTGAGCTGAAAAGTGAGTGCGTTTACCTGAAAAGAAGTCTTGCTTGTAGGAAGACACAGAGCCTGGCATTTAACTCCATTTCTGAAGGGAAACACACAGCACAGTGCTCACCCATGAAACACACTCTGTTTTAGAGCCATAAGCACGCTCTTGCTTTCTAGAGTCTCTAATAAGGCGGGAAACTTGAGTGTGCTCAGAACAACAGAACTGTGTTTCCTACACACACGGACCATATCTAGTTCAACTGTGCTTCTGAAACTGATACAAACCACAGGTCTTCTAACATCCAATGCTTTTCAGTTAAGGGCGAGAAACAAGTGAGTTTTGTGAACGATGTAGCTTCCTTTGAGCTGAAAAGTGAGTGCGTTTACCTGAAACGAAGTCTTGCTTGTAGGAAGACACAGAGCCTGGCATTTAACTCCGTTTCTGAAGGGAAACACACAGCACAGTTCTCATCCATGAAACACACTCTGATTTAGAGCAAGAGGCACGCTCTTGCTTTCTAGAATCTCTAATAAGGCGGGAAACGTGCGTGTGCTCAGAACAAAAGAACCGTGTTTCCTACACACATTGACCATATCTAGTTCAACTCTGCTTCTGAAACTGATACAAACCACAGGGCCTCTAACATCCAATGCTTTTCAGTTAAGAGCGAAAAACCTGAGAGCTTCCTGAAATATGTAGATTTGTTTGTGATGATAGTCAGTTCATTTACCCGAAACGAAGTCTTGATTGTAAAAGACAAAGAACCTGGCATTTAACTCCGTTTCTGAAGGGAAACACACACTACAGTTCTCATCCATGAAACACACTCTGCTTTAAAACAGGAAGAACACTCTTGCTTTCTAGAGTCTCTAACAAGGCAGGAAAATTGAGTGGGCTCACAACAAAAGAACCGTGGTTCCTACACACACGGTCCATATCTAGTTCAACTCTGCTCTGAAACTGATACAAACCACAGTTACTCTAACATCCAATGCTTTTCAGTTAAGAGCGAGAAACGTGTGAGCTTCGTGAACGATAAAGCTTCGTTTGAGCTGAAAAGTGAGGGCGTTTACCTGAAAAGAAGTCTTGCTTTTAGGAAGACACAGAGCCTGGCATTGAACTCCGTATCTGAAGGGAAACACACAGCACAGTTGTCTTCCATGAAACACACTCTGTTTAGAGCAAGATGCACGCTCTTGCTTTCTAGAGTCTCTAATAATGCGGGAAACGTGAGTGGGCTCAGAACAAAAGAACCGTGTTTCCTACACACACGGACCATATGTAGTTCAACTCAGCTTCTGAAACTGATGCAAATCACAGGTCCTCTAACATCCAATGCTTTTCAGTTAAGTGCGAGAATCGTGTGAGGTTTGTGAACGATGTAGCTTCCTTTGAACTGAAAAGTGAGTGTGTTTACCTGAAACGAAGTCTTTCTTGTAGGAAGACACAGAGGCTGGCATTGAACTCCGTTTTTGAAGGGAAACACAAAGCACAGTGCTCATCCATGAAACACACTCTGCTTTAGAGCCAGAAGCACGCTCTTGCTTTCTAGAGTCTCTAATAAGGCGGGAAACGTGAGTGTGCTCAGAAAAAAAGAACCGTGTTTCCTACACACATTGACCATATCTAGTTCAACTCTGCTTCTGAAACTGATACAAACCACACGTCCTCTAACATCCAATGCTTCTCAGTTAGGCGAGAAAAACGTGTGAGCTTCGTGAACAATGTAGCTTCGTTTGAGCTGAAAGTGAGTTCTTATACCGGAAACGAAGTCTTGATTGTAAAAGACACAGAGCCTGGCATTTAACTCCGTTTCTGAAGGGAAACACACAGCACAGTTCTCATCCATGAAACACACTCTGCTTTAGAGCAAGAAGCACGCTCTTGCTTTCTAGAGTCTCTAATAAGGCAGGAAACGTGCGTGTGCTCAGAACAAAAGAACCGTGTTTCCTACACACATTGACCATATCTAGTTCAACTCTGCTTCTGAAACTGATACAAACCACAGGGCCGCTAACATCCAATGCTTTTCAGTTAAGAGCGAAAAACCTGAGAGCTTCGTGAACTATGTAGATTCGTTTGTGATGATAGTGAGTGCATTTACCCGAAACGAAGTCTTGATTGTAAAAGACAGAGAACCTGGCATTTAACTCCATTTCTGAAGGGAAACACACAGCACAGTTCTCATCCATGAAACACACTCTGCTTTAAAGCAAGAAGAACACTCTTGCTTTCTAGAGTCTCTAATAACGCAGGAAAAGTGAGTGGGCTCACAACAAAAGAACCATGGTTCCTACACACGGACCATATCTAGATCAACTCTGCTTCAGAAACTGATGCAAATCACAGGTCCTCTAACATCCAATGCTTTTCAGTTAAGAGCAAGAATCGTGTGAGCTTTGTGAACGATGTAGCTTTTTTGAGCTGAAAAGTGATTGTGTTTACCTGAAACGAAGTCTTCCTTGTAGGAAGACACAGAGCCTGGCATTTAACTCCGTTTCTGAAGGGAAACACACAACACGGTTCTATTCCATGAAACACACTCTGCTTTAAAGCCAGAAGCACGCTCTTGCTTTCTAGATTCTCTAATAAGGCGGGAAACGTGCGTGTGCTCAGAACAAAAGAACCGTGTTTCCTACACACATTGACCATATCTAGTTCAACTCTGCTTCTGAAACTGATACAAACCACAGTTCCTCTAACATCCAATGCTTTGCAGTTAAGAGCGAGAAACGTGTGAGCTTCCTGAACGATGTAGCTTTGTTTGAGCTGAAAAGTGACAGCGTTTACCTGAAACGAAGTCTTGTTTGTAGGAAGACACAGAGCGTGGGATTTAACTCCGTTTCTTAAGGGAAACACACAGCACAGTGCTCATCCATGAAACACAATCTGCTTTAGAGCCAGAAGCACGCTCTTGCTTTCTAGAGTCTCGAATAAGGCGGGAAACCTGAGTGTGCTCAGAACAAAAGAACCGTGTTTCCTACACAGGGACCATATCTAGTTCAACTCTGCTTCTGAAACTGATACAAACCACAGGGCTTCTAACATCCAATGATTTTCAGTTAAGGGCGAGAAACGTGTGAGCTTCGTGAACGATGTAGCTTCCTTTGAGCTGAAAATTGAGTGCGTTTACCTGAAACGAAGTCTTGCTTGTAGGAAGGCACAGAGCCTGACATTTAACTCCGTTTCTGAAGGGAAACACACAACACTGTTCTCTTCCATGAAACACACTCTGCTTTAAAGCAAGAAGTACACTCTTGCTTTCTAGAGTGTCTAATAAGGCAGGAAACGTGAGTGGGCTCAGAACAAACGATCCGTGTTTCCTACACACACGGACCATATCTAGTGAAACTCTTCTTCTGAAACTGATACAAACCACAGTTCCTCTAACATCCAATGCTTTTCAGTTAAGAGCAAGAAACGTGTGAGCTTGATGAACGATGTAGCTTCGTTTGAGCTGAAAAGTGAGGGCGTTTACCTGAAAAGAAGTCTTGCTTGTAGGAAGACACAGAGCCTGGCATTGAACTCCGTATCTGAAGGGAAACACACAGCACAGTTCTCATCCATGAAACACACTCTGTTTAGAGCAAGATGCACGCTCTTGCTTTCTAGAGTTAATAAGGCGGGAAACGTGATGTGCTCAGAAGAAAAGAACCTTGTTTCCTACACACACGGACCATATCTACTTCAACTCTGCTTCAGAAACTGATACAAACCACAGGGCCTCTAACATCCAATGCTTTTAAGTTAAGAGCGAGAAACGAGTGAGCTTCGTGAACGATGTAGCTTCTTTTGAGATGATAGTGAGTGCGTTTACCCGAAACGAAGTCTTGATTGTAAAAGACAAAGAACCTGGCATTGAAGTCCATTTCTGAAGGAAACACACAGCACAGTGCTCATCCATGAAACACACTCTGCTTTAAAGCAGGAAGAACACTCTTGCTTTCTAGAGTCTCTAATAAGGCAGGAAAAGTGAGTGGGCTCACAACAAAAGAACCATGGTTCCTACACACACGGACCACATCTAGTTCAACTCAGCTTCTGAAACTGATGCAAATCACAGGTCCTCTAACATCCAATGCTTTTCAGTTAAGAGCGAGAAACGTGTGAGCTTCGTGAACGATGTAGCTTCCTTTGAGCTGAAAAGTGAGGGCGTTTACCTGAAACGAAGTCTTGCTTGTAGGTAGACACAGAGCCTGGCATTGAACTCCGTTTCTGAAGGAAACACACAGCACAGTGCTCATCCATGAAACACACTCTGCTTTAGAGCCAGAAGCACGCTCTTGCTTTCTAGAGTCTCTAATAAGGCAGGAAAAGTGAGTGTGCTCAGAACAAAAGAACCGTGTTTCCTACACACACGGACGATATCTAGTTCAACTCTGCTTCTGAAACTGATACAAACCACAGTTCCTCTAACATCCAATGCTTTTCAGTTAAGAGCGAGAAACGTGTGAGCTTCGTGAACGATGTAGCTTCGTTTGAGCTGAAAAGTGAGTGCGTTTACCTGAAACGAAGTCTTGCTTGTAGGAAGACACAGAGCCTGGCATTGAACTCCGTTTCTGAAGGGAAACACACAGCACAGTGCTCATCCATGAAACACACTCTGTTTTAGAGCCATAAGCACGCTCTTGCTTTCTAGAGTCTCTAATAAGGCGGGAAACGTGAGTGTGCTCAGAACAACAGAACTGTGTTTCCTACACACACGGACCATATCTAGTTCAACTGTGCTTCTGAAACTGATACAAACCACAGGTCTTCTAACATCCAATGCTTTTCAGTTAAGGGCGAGAAACGAGTGAGCTTTGTGAACGATGTAGCTTCCTTTGAGCTGAAAAGTGAGTGCGTTTACCTGAAACGAAGTCTTGCTTGTAGGAAGACACAGAGCCTGGCATTTAACTCCGTTTCTGAAGGGAAACATACAACACCGTTCTCTTCCATGAAACACACTCTGCTTTAAAGCAAGAAGCACACTCTTGCTTTCTAGATTCTCTAATAAGGCGGGAAACGTGAGCGTGCCCAGAACAAAAGAACCGTGTTTCCTACACACATTGACCATATCTAGTTATACTCTGCTTCTGAAACTGATACAAACCACAGGGCCTCTAACATCCAATGTTTTTCTGTTAAGAGCGAGAAACGTGAGAGCTTCGTGAACTATGTAGCTTCGTTTGAGATGATAGTGAGTGCGTTTACCTGAAACGAAGTCTTGTTTGTAGGAAGACACAGAGCCTGGCATTTAACTCCGTTTCTGAAGGGAAACACACAGCACAGTGCTCATCCATGAAACACACTCTGCTTTAGAGCCAGAAGCACGCTCTTGCTTTCTAGAGTGTCTCATAAGGCGGGAAACGTGAGTGGGCTCAGAACAAACGATCCGTGTTTCCTACACACACGGACCATATCTAGTTAAACTCTTCTTCTGAAACTGATACAAACCACAGTTCCTCTAACATCCAATGCTTTTCAGTTAAGAGCAAGGTACGTGTGAGCTTGATGAACGATGTAGCTTCGTTTGAGCTGAAAAGTGAGGGCGTTTACCTGAAAAGAAGTCTTGCTTGTAGGAAGACACAGAGCCTGGCATTGAACTCCGTATCTGAAGGGAAACACACAGCACAGTTCTCATCCATGAAACACACTCTGCTTTAGAGACAGAAGCACGCTCTTGCTTTCCAGAGTCTCTAATAAGGCGGGAAACGTGCGTGTGCTCAGAACAAATGAAGCGTGTTTCCTACACACATTGACTATATCTAGTTCAACTCTGCTTCTTAAACTGATACAAACCACAGTGCCTCTAACATCCAATGCTTTTCAGTTAAGAGCGAGAAACGTGTGAGCTTCGTGAACGATGTAGCTTCCTTTGAGCTGAAAAGTGAGGGCGTTTACCTGAAAAGAAGTCTTGCTTGTAGGAAGACACAGAGCCTGGCATTGAACTCCGTTTCTGAAGGGAAACACACAATACAGTTCTCGTCCATGAAACACACTCTGTTTAGAGCAAGATGTACGCTCTTGCTTTCTAGAGTCTCTAATAAGGCGGGAAACGTGAGTGGGCTCAGAACAAAAGAACCGTGTTTAATACACACACGGACCATATGTAGTTCAACTCAGCTTCTGAAACTGATGCAAATCCCAAGTCCTCTAACATCCAATGCTTTTCAGTTAAGAGCGAGAATCGTGTGAGGTTTGTGAACGATGTAGCTTCCTTTGAACTGAAAAGTGAGTGTGTTTACCTGAAAAGAAGTCTTGCTTGTAGGAAGACACAGAGCCTGGCATTGAACTCCGTTTTTGAAGGGAAACACAAAGCACAGTGCTCATCCATGAAACACACTCTGCTTTAGAGCCAGAAGCACACTCTTGCTTTCTAGAGTCTCTAATAAGGCAGGAAACGTGAGTGTGCTCAGAACAAAAGAACAGTGTTTCCTACAGACACGGACCATATCTAGTTCAACTCTGCTTATGAAACTGATACAAACCACAGGGCCTCTAATATCCAATGCTTTTCAGTTAAGAGCGAGAAACTTGTGAGTTTCGTGAACGATGTAGCTTCGTTTGAGATGATAGTGAGTGCGTTTACCCGAAACGAAGTCTTGATTGTAAAAGACAAAGAACCTGGCATTTAACTCCGTTTCTGAAGGGACACACACAGCACAGTTCTCATCCATGAAACACACTCCGCTTTAGAGCAAGAAGCATGCTCTTGCTTTCTAGAGTCTCTAATAAGGCGGGAAACGTGAGTGTGCTCAGAACAAAAGATCCATGGTTCCTACACACATTGACCATATCTAGTTGAACTCTGCTTCTTAAACTGATACAAACCACAGGGCCTCTAACGTCCAATGCTTTTCAGTTAAGAGTGAGAAACGTGTGAGCTTTGTGAACGATGTAGCTTCGTTTGAGCTCAAAGTGTGTTCTTATACCCGAAACGAAGTCTTGATTGTAAAAGACACAGAGCCTGGCATTTAACTCCATTTCTGAAGGGAAACACACAGCACAGTTCTCATCCATGAAACACACTCTGCTTTAGAGCAAGAAGCACGCTCTTGCTTTCTAGAGTCTCTAATAATGCGGGAAACGTGAGTGTGCACAGAACAATAGATCCCTGTTTCCTACACACACGGACCATATCTAGTTCAACTCTGCTCCTGAAACTGATACAAACCACAGTTCCTCTAACATCCAATGCTTTTCAGTTAAGAGCGAGAAACGTGTGAGCTTCGTGAACGATGTAGCTTCGTTTGAGCTGAAATGTGAGGGCGTTTACCTGAAACGAAGTCTTGCTTGTAGGAAGACACAGGCCTGGCATTTAACTCCGTTTCTGACCGGAAACACAGAGCACAGTGCTCATCCATGAAACACACTCTGCTTTAGAGCCAGAAGCACGCTCTTGCTTTCTAGAGTCTTAATAAGGCAGGAAACGTGAGTGTGCTCAGAAGAAAAGAACCGTGTTTCCTACATACATTGACCATATCTTGTTCAACTCTGCTTCTGAAACTGATACAAACCACAGGTCCTCTAACATCCAATGCTTCTCAGTTAGGAGAGAAAAACTTGTGAGCTTCGTGAACGATGTAGCTTCGTTTGAGCTGAAAGTGAGTTCTTATACCCGAAAGGATGTTGATTGTAAAAGACACAGAGCCTGACATTTAACTCCGTTTCTGAAGGGAAACACACAGCACAGTTCTCATCCATGAAACACACTCTGCTTTAGAGCAAGAAGCACGCTCTTGCTTTCTAGAGTCTCTAATAAGGCAGGAAAAGTGAGTGGGCTCACAACAAAAGAACCATGGTTCCTACACACATGGACCA
This sequence comes from Onychomys arenicola, assembly GCA_949786405.1. NCBI lineage: Eukaryota > Metazoa > Chordata > Mammalia > Rodentia > Cricetidae > Onychomys > Onychomys arenicola. The sequence continues at coordinate 1,359,766 of CATKUM010000026.1, forward strand.
TATCTAGTTCAACTCTGCTTCTGAAACTGATACACACCACAGTTCCTCTAACATCCAATGCTTTTCAGTTAAGAGCGAGAAACGTGTGAGCTTTGTGAACGATGTAGCTTCCTTTGAGCTGAAAAGTGAGTGTGTTTACCTGAAACGAAATCTTGCTTGTAGGAAGACACAGAGCCTGGCATTGAACTCCTTTTCTGAAGGGAATCACACGGCACAGTTCTCATCCATGAAACACACACTGCTTTAAAGGAAGAAGCACACTCTTTCTTTCTAGAGTCTCTTATAAGGCTGGAAACGTGAGTGTGCTCAGAACAAAAGAACCGTGTTTCCTACACACATTGACCATATCTAGTTGAACTCTGCTTCTGAAACTGATACAAACCACAGGGCCTCTAACATCCAATGCTTTTCAGTTAAGAGCGAAAAACGTGAGAGCTTCGTGATCTATGTAGCTTCCTTTGAGATGATAGTGAGTGCGTTTACCCAAAACGAAATCTTGATTGTAAAAGAAAAGAACCTGGCATTTAACTCCGTTTCTGAAGAGAAACACACAGCACAGTTCTCATCCATGAAACACACTCTGCTGTAGAGCAAGAAGCATGCTCTTGCTTTCTAGATTCTATAATAAGGCAGGAAAAGTGAGTGGGCTCAGAATAAAAGATCCATGTTTCCTACACACACGGACCATATCTAGTTCAACTCTGATTCTGAAAATGATACAAACCACAGTTCCTCTAACATCCAATGCTTTTCAGAAAGAGCGAGTAACGTGTGAGCTTCGTGAAGGATGTAGCTTCGTTTGAGCTGAAAAGTGAGGGCGTTTACCTGAAAGGAAGTCTTGCTTGTAGGAAGACACAGGCCTGGCATTTAACTCCGATTCTGAAGGGAAACACAGAGCACAGTGCTCATCCATGAAACACACTCTGCTTTAGAGCCAGATGCACGCTGTTGCTTTCTAGAGTCTTAATAAGGCGGGAAACATGAGTGTGCTCAGAAGAAAAGAACCGTGTTTCCTACACACATTGACCATATCTAGTTCAACTCTGCTTCTGAAACTGATACAAACCACAGGTCTTCTAACATCCAATGCTTCTCAGTTAGGAGAGAAAAACGTGTGAGCTTCGTGAACGATGTAGCTTCATTTGAGCTGAAAGTGAGTTCTTATACCCGAAACGAAGTCTTGATTGTAAAAGACACAGAGCCTGGCATTTAACTCCGTTTCTGAAGGGAAACACACAGCACAGTTCTCATCCATGAAACACACTCTGCTTTAAAGCTAGAAGAACACTCTTGCTTTCTAGAGTCTCTAATAAGGCAGGAAAAGTGAGTGGGCTCACAACAAAAGAACCATGGTTCCTACACACACGGACCATATCTAGTTCAACTCTGCTTCTGAAACAGATACAAACCACAGGGCCTCTAACATCCAATGCTTTTCAGGTAAGAGCGAGAAACGTGTGAGCTTCGTGAACCATATAGCTTCGTTAGAGCTGAAAGTGAGTTCTTATACACGAAACGAAGTCTTGATTATAAAAGAAACAGAGCCTGGCATTTAACTCCGTTAATGAAGGGAAACACACAGCACAGTTCTCATCCATGAAACACACTCTGCTTTAGAGCAAGAAGCAGGCTCTTGCTTTCTATAGTCTCTAATAAGGAGGGAAACTTGAGTGTGCTCAGAACAAAAGTACCGTGTTTCCTACACATACGGACCATATCTAGTTCAACTCTGCTTCTGAAACTGATACAAACCACAGGGCCTCTAACATCCAATGCTTTTCAGTTAAGAGCGAGAAACGTGTGAGCTTCCTGAACGATATAGCTTCCTTTGAGCTGAAAAGTGTGTGCGTTTACCTGAAATGAATTCTGGCTTGTAGGAAGACACAGACACTGGCACGGAACTCCGTTTTTGAACGGAAACACACAGCACAGTTCTCATCCATGAAACACACTCTGCTTTAGAGCAAGAAGCACGCTATTGCTTTCTAGATTCTCTAATAAGGCGGGAAACATGACTGAGCTCAGAAAAAAATAACCGTGTTTCCTACACACACGGACCATATCTAGTTCAACTCTTCTTCTGAAACTGATACAAACCACAGGTCCTCTAACATCCAATGCTTTTCCGTTAAGAGCGAGAATCGTGTGAGCTTTGTGAACGAAGTAGCTTCCTTTGACCTGAAAAGTGAGTGTGTTTACCTGAAACGAAGTCTTGATTGTAAAAGACAAAGAACCTGGCATTTAACTCCGTTTCTGAAGGGAAAAACACAGCACAGTTCTCATCCATGAAACACACTCTGCTGTAGAGCAAGAAGCATGCTCTTGCTTTCTAGAGTCTATAATAAGGCGGGAAACGTGAGTGGGCTCAGAATAAAAGATCCATGGTTCCTACACACATTGACCATATCTAGTTCAACTCTGCTTCTGAAACTGATACAAACCACAGGTCCACTAACATCAAATGCTTCTCAGTTAGGAGAAAAAAACGTGTGAGCTTCGTAAACGATGTAGCTTCATTTGAGCTGAAAGTGAGTTCTTATACGCGAAAAGAAGTCTTGATTGTAAAAGACACAGAGCCTGGCATTTAACTCCGTTTCTGAAGGGAAACACACAGCACAGTTCTCATCCGTGAAACACACTCTGCTTTAAAGCAAGAACAACACTCTTGCTTTCTAGAGTCTCAAATAAGGCAGGAAAAGTGAGTGGGCTCACAACAAAAGAACCGTGGTTCCTACACACACGGACCATATCTAGTTCAACTCTGCTTCTGAAACTGATACAAACCACAGTTCCTCTAACATCCAATGCTTTTCAGTTAAGAGCGAGAAACCTGTGAGCTTCGTGAACAATGTAGCTTCGTTTGTGCTGAAAAGTGAGGGCGTTACCTGAAAAGAAGTCTTGCTTGTAGGAAGACACAGAGCATGGCATTGAACTCCGTATCTGAAGGGAAACACACAGCACAGTTCTCATCCATGAAACACACTCTGTTTAGAGCAAGAAGAACACTCTTGCTTTCTAGAGTCTCTAATAAGGCAGGAAAAGTTAGTGGGCTCACAACAAAAGACCTTGGTTCCTACACACACGGACCATATCTAGTTCAACTCTGCTTCTGAAACTGATACAAACCCCAGGGCCTCTAACATCCAATGCTTTTCAGGTAAAAGCGAGAAACGTGGGAGCTTCGTGAACGATATAGCTTCGTTAGAGCTGAAAGTGAGTTCTTATACACGAAACGAAGTCTTGATTGTAAAAGACACAGAGCCTGGCATTTAACTCCGTTTCTGAAGGGAAACACACAGCACAGTTCTCATCCATGAAACACACTCTGCTTTAGAGCAAGAAGCACGCTCTTGCTTTCTAGAGTCTCTAATAAGGCGGGAAACGTGCGTGTGCTCAGAACAAAAGAACCGTGTTTCCTACACACATTGAGCATATCTAGTTCAACTCTGCTTCTGAAACTGATACAAACCACATGTCCTCTAACATCCAATGCTTTTCAGTTAAGAGCGAAAAACCTGAGAGCTTCGTGAACTACGTAGATTCGTTTGTGATGATAGTGAGTGCATTTACCCGAAACGAAGTCTTGATTGTAAAAGACAAAGAACCTGGCATTTAACTCCGTTTCTGAAGGGAAACACACAGCACAGTTCTCATCCATGAAACACACTCTGCTGTAAAGCAAGAAGAACACTCTTGCTTTCTAGAGTCTCTAATAAGGCAGGAAAAGTGAGTGGGCTCACAACAAAAGAACCATGGTTCCTACACACACGGACCATATCTAGTTCAACTCTGCTTCTGAAACTGATACAAACCACAGTTCCTCTAACATCCAATGCTTTTCAGTTAAGAGCGAAAAACGTGAGAGCGTCGTGAACTATGTAGATTCGTTTGTGATGATAGTGAGTGCATTTACCCGAAACGAAGTCTTGATTGTAAAAGACAAAGAACCTGGCATTTCACTCCGTTTCTGAAGGGAAACACACAGCACAGTTCTCATCCGTGAAACACACTCTGCTTTAAAGCAAGAAGAACACTCTTGCTTTCTAGAGTCTCTAATAAGGCAGGAAATGTGAGTGGGCTCACAACAAAAGAGCCGTGGTTCCTACACACACGGACCATATCTAGTTCAACTCTGCTTCTGAAACTGATACAAACCACAGTTCCTCTAACATCCAATGCTTTTCAGTTAAGAGCAAGAAACGTGTGAGCTTCGTGAACGATGTAGCTTCGTTTGAGCTGAAAAGTGAGGGCGTTTACCTGAAAAGAAGTCTTGCTTGTAGGAAGACACAGAGCCTGGCATTGAACTCCGTATCTGAAGGGAAACACACAGCACAGTTCTCTTCCATGAAACACACTCTGTTTAGAGCAAGATGCACGCTCTTGCTTTCTAGAGTCTCTAATAAGGCGGGAAACGTGAGTGGGCTCAGAACAAAAGAACCGTGTTTCCTACACACACGGACCATATCTAGTTCAACTCAGCTTCTGAAACCGATGCAAATCACAGGTCCTCTAACATCCAATGCTTTTCCGTTAAGAGCGAGAATCGTGTGAGCTTTGTGAACAATGTAGCTTCCTTTGAGCTGAAAAGTGAGTGTGTTTACCTGAAACGAAATCTTGCTTGTAGGAAGACACAGAGCCTGGCATTGAACTCCTTTTCTAAAGGGAAACACACAGCACAGTGCTCATCCATGAAACACACTCTGCTTTAGAGCCAGAAGCACGCTCTTGCTTTCTAGATTCTCTAATAATGCGGGAAACGTGCGTGTGCTCAGAACAAAGAACCGTGTTTCCTACACACACGGACCATATCTAGTTCAACTCTGCTTCTGAAAATGATACAATCCACAGGTCCTCTAACATACAATGCTTTTCAGTTAGGAGCAAGAAACGTGTGAGCTTCCTGAAGGATGTAGCTTCGTTTGAGCTGAAAAGTGACAGCGTTTACCTGAAACGAAGTCTTCTTTGTAGGAAGACACAGAGCCTGGCATTTAACTCCGTTTCTGAAGGGAAACACACAGCACAGTTCTCATCCATGAAACACAATCTGTTTAGAGCAAGATGCACGCTCTTTCTTTCTAGAGTCTTAATAAGGCGGGAAACGTGATGTGCTCAGAAGAAAAGAACCGTGTTTCCTACATACACGGACCATATCTAGTTCAACTCAGCTTCTGAAACTGATGCAAATCACATGTCCTCTAACATCCAATGCTTTTCCCTTAAGAGCGAGAATCGTGTGAGCTTTGTGAACAATGTAGCTTCCTTTGAGCTGAAAAGTGAGTGTGTTTACCTGAAACGAAATTTTGCTTGTAGGAAGACACAGAGCCTGGCATTGAACTCCTTTTCTAAAGGGAAACACACAGCACAGTGCTCATCCATTAAACACACTCTGCTTTAGAGCCAGAAGCACGCTCTTGCTTTCTAGATTCTCTAATAATGCGGGAAACGTGCGTGTGCTCAGAACAAAGAACCGTGTTTCCTACACACACGGACCATATCTAGTTCCACTCTGCTTCTGAAACTGATACAAACCACAGGTCCTCTAACATACAATGCTTTTCAGTTAGGAGCAAGAAACGTGAGAGCTTCCTGAAGGATGTAGCTTTGTTTGAGCTGAAAAGTGACAGCGTTTACCTGAAACGAAGTCTTCTTTGTAGGAAGACACAGAGCCTGGCATTTAACTCCGTTTCTGAAGGGAAACACACAGCACAGTTCTCATCCATGAAACACAATCTGTTTAGAGCAAGATGCACACTCTTTCTTTCTAGAGTATTAATAAGGCGGGAAACGTGATGTGCTCAGAAGAAAAGAACCGTGTTTCCTACATACACGGCCCATATCTAGTTTAACTCAGCTTCTGAAACTGATGCAAATCACATGTCCTCTAACATCCAATGCTTTTCAGTTAAGAGCTAGAAACATGTGAGCTTCGTGAACGATGTACCTTCGTTTGAGATGATAGTGAGTGCGTTTACCCTAAAAGAAGTCTTGATTGTAAAAGACAAAGAACCTGGCATTTAACTCCGTTTCTGAAGGGAAACACACAGCACAGTTCTCATCCATGAAACACACTCTGCTTTAGAGCAAGAAGCATGCTCTTTCTTTCTAGAGTCTCTAATAAGGCGGGAAACGTGAGTGGGTTCAGAACAAACGATCCATGTTTCCTACACACATGGACCATATCTAGTTCAACTCTGGTTCTGAAACTGATACAAACCACAGGGCCTCTAACATCCAATGCTTTTCAGTTAAGAGCGAAAAACGTGAGAGCTTAGTGAACTATGTAGCTTCGTTTGAGATGATAGAGAGTGCGTTTACCCGAAACGAAGTCTTGATTGTAAAAGACAAAAAACCTGGCATTTAACTCCGTTTCTGAAGGGAAACACACAGTACAGTTCTCATCCATGAAACACACTCTGCTGTAGAGCAAGAAGCATGCTCTTGCTTTCTAGAGTCTCTAATAAGGCGTGAAACGTGAGTGGGCTCAGAACAAACGATCCATGGTTCCTACACACACGGACCATATCTAGTTCGACTCTGCTTCTGAAACTGATACAAACCACAGTTCCTCTAACATCCAGTGCTTTTCAGTTAAGAGGGAGAAACGTGTGAGCTTTGTGAACGATGTAGCTTCGTTTGAGCTGAAAAGTGAGGGCATTTACCTGAAAAGAAGTCTTGCTTGTAGGAAGACACAGAGCCTGGCATTTAACTCCGTTTCTGAAGGGAAACACACAGCACAGTTCTCATCCATGAAACACACTCTGCTTTAGAGCAAGAAGCACGCTCTTGCTTTCTAGAGTCTCTAATAAGGCGGGAAACGTGCGTGTGCTCAGAACAAAAGAACCGTGTTTCCTACACACATTGACCATATCTAGTTCAACTCTGCTTCTGAAACTGATACAAACCACAGCGCCTCTAACATCCAATGCTTTTCAGTTAAGAGCGAAAAACCTGAGAGCTTCGTGAACTACATAGATTTGTTTGTGATGATAGTGAGTGCATTTACCCGAAACGAAGTCTTGATTGTAAAGGACAAAGAACCTGGCATTTAACTCCGTTTCTTAAGGGAAACACACAGCACAGTTCTCATCCATGAAACACACTCTGCTTTAAAGCAAGAAGAACACTCTTGCTTTCTAGAGTCTCTAATAAGGCGGGAAACGTGAGTGTGCTCAGAACAAAAGAACCTTGTTTCCTACGCACCCAGACCATATCTAGTTCAACTCTGCCTCTGAAACTGATACAAACCACAGGGCCTCTAACATCCAATGCTTTTCAGGTAAGAGCGAGAAACGTGTGAGCTTCGTGAATGATGTAGCTTCGTTTGAGCTGAAAAGTGAGGGCGTTTACCTGAAAAGAAGTCTTGCTTGTAGGAAGACACAGAGCCTGGCATTGAACTCCGTATCTGAAGGGAAACACACAGCACAGTTCTCTTCCATGAAACACACTCTGTTTAGAGCAAGATGCACGCTCTTGCTTTCTAGAGTCTCTAATAAGGCGGGAAACGTGAGTGGGCTCAGAACAAAAGAACCGTGTTTCCTACACACACGGACCATATATAGTTCAACTCAGCTTCTGAAACCGATGCAAATCACAGGTCCTCTAACATCCAATGCTTTTCAGTTAGGAGCAAGAAACGTGTGAGCTTCCTGAAGGATGTAGCTTTGTTTGAGCTGAAAAGTGACAGCATTTACCTGAAACGAAGTCTTCTTTGTAGGAAGACACAGAGCCTGGCATTTAACTCCGTTTCTGAAGGGAAACACACAGCACAGTTCTCATCCATGAAACACAATCTGTTTAGAGCAAGATGCACACTCTTTCTTTCTAGAGTCTTAATAAGGCGGGAAACGTGATGTGCTCAGAAGAAAAGAACCGTGTTTCCTACATACACGGACCATATCTAGTTCAACTCAGCTTCTGAAACTGATGCAAATCACATGTCCTCTAACATCCAATGCTTTTCAGTTAAGAGCTAGAAACATGTGAGCTTCGTGAACGATGTACCTTCGTTTGAGATGATAGTGAGTGCGTTTACCCAAAACGAAGTCTTGATTGTAAAAGACAAAGAACCTGGCATTTAACTCCGTTTCTGAAGGGAAACACACAGTACAGTTCTCATCCATGAAACACACTCTGCTGTAGAGCAAGAAGCATGGTCCTGCTTTCTAGAGTCTATTATAAGGCGTGAAACGTGAGTGGGCTCAGAACAAACGATCCATGTTACCTACACACACGGACCATATCTAGTTCAAATCTGCTTCTGAAACTGATACAAACCACAGTTCCTCTAACATGCAATGCTTTTCAGTTAAGAGCGAAAAACGTGAGAGCTTCGTGAACTATCTACCTTCCTTTGAGATGATAGTGAGTGCGTTTACCCGAAACGTAGTCTTGATTGTAAAAGACAAAGAACCTGGCATTTAACTCCGTTTCTGAAGGGAAACACACAGCACAGTTCTCATCCATGAATCACACTCTTCTGTAGAGCAAGAAGCAAGCTCTTGCTTTCTAGAGTCTATAATAAGGCAGGAAAAGTGAGTGGGCTCAGAATAAAAGATCCATGGTTCCTACACACACGGACCATATCTAGTTCAACTCTGCTTCTGAAACTGATACAAACCACAGTTCCTCTAACATCCAGTGCTTTTCAGTTAAGAGGGAGAAACGTGTGAGCTTCGTGAACGATGTAGCTTCGTTTGAGCTGAAAAGTGAGGGCATTTACCTGAAAAGAAGTCTTGCTTGTAGGAAGACACAGAGCCTGGCATTGAACTCCGTTTCTGAAGGGAAACACACAGCACAGTTCTCATCCATGAAACACACTCTGCTTTAGAGCAAGAAGCACGCTCATGCTTTCTAGAGTCTCTAATAAGGCGGGAAACGTGCGTGTGCTCAGAACAAAAGAACCGTGTTTCCTACACACATTGACCATATCTAGTTCAACTCTGCTTCTGAAACTGATACAAACCACAGCGCCTCTAACATCAAATGCTTTTCAGTTAAGAGCGAAAAACCTGAGAGCTTCGTGAACTACATAGATTTGTTTGTGATGATAGTGAGTGCATTTACCCGAAACGAAGTCTTGATTGTAAAAGACAAAGAACCTGGCATTTAACTCCGTTTCTGAAGGGAAACACACAGCACAGTTCTCATCCATGAAACACACTCTGCTTTAAAGCAAGAAGAACACTCTTGCTTTCTAGAGTCTCTAATAAGGCAGGAAAAGTTAGTGGGCTCACAACAAAAGACCTTGGTTCCTACACACACGGACCATATCTAGTTCAACTCTGCTTCTGAAACTGATACAAACCACAGTTCCTCTAACATCCAATGCTTTTCAGTTAAGAGCGAAAAACGTGAGAGCTTCGTGAACTATGTAGATTCCTTTGTGATGATAGTGAGTGCATTTACCCGAAACGAAGTCTTGATTGTAAAAGACAAAGAACCTGGCATTTCACTCCGTTTCTGAAGGGAAACACACAGCACAGTGCTCATCCGTGAAACACACTCTGCTTTAAAGCAAGAAGAACACTCTTGCTTTCTAGAGTCTCTAATAAGGCGGGAAACGTGAGTGTGCTCAGAACAAAAGAACCGTGTTTCCTACGCACCCAGACCATATCTAGTTCAACTCTGCTTCTGAAACAGATACAAACCACAGGGCCTCTAACATCCAATGCTTTTCAGGTAAGAGCGAGAAACGTGTGAGCTTCGTGAATGATGTAGCTTCGTTTGAGCTGAAAAGTGAGGGCGTTTACCTGAAAAGAAGTCTTGCTTGTAGGAAGACACAGAGCCTGGCATTGAACTCCGTATCTGAAGGGGAACACACAGCACAGTTCTCTTCCATGAAACACACTCTGTTTAGAGCAAGATGCACGCTCTTGCTTTCTAGAGTCTCTAATAAGGCGGGAAACGTGAGTGGGCTCAGAACAAAAGATCCTTGTTTCCTACACACATGGACCATATCTAGTTCAACTCAGCTTCTGAAACTGATGCAAATCACATGTCCTCTAACATCCAATGCTTTTCAGTTAAGAGCTAGAAACATGTGAGCTTCGTGAACGATGTAGCTTCGTTTGAGATGATAGTGAGTGCGTTTACCCGAAACGAAGTCTTGATTGTAAAAGACAAAGAACCTGGCATTTAACTCTGTTTCTGAAGGGAAACACACAGCACAGTTCTCATCCATGAAACACACTCTGCTTTAGAGCAAGAAGCATGCTCTTTCTTTCTAGAGTCTCTAATATGGCGTGAAACGTGAGTGGGCTCAGAACAAACGATCCATGTTTCCTCCACACATGGACCATATCTAGTTCAACTCTGGTTCTGAAACTGATACAAACCACAGGGCCTCTAACATCCAATGCTTTTCAGTTAAGAGCGAAAAACATGAGAGCTTAGTGAACTATGTAGCTTCGTTTGAGATGATAGTGAGTGCGTTTAACCGAAACGAAGTCTTGATTGTAAAAGACACAGAGCCTGGCATTTAACTCCATTTCTGAAGGGAAACACACAGCACAGTTCGCATCCATGAAACACACTCTGCTTTAGAGCAAGGAGCACGCTCTTGCTTTCTAGAGTCTCTAATAATGCGGGAAACGTGAGTGTGCTCAGAACAATAGATCCGTGTTTCCTACACACACGGACCATATCTAGTTCAACTCTCCTTCTGAAACTGATACAAACCACAGGTCCTCTAACATACAATGCTTTTCAGTTAAGAGCAAGAAACATGTGAGCTTCCTGAATGATGTAGCTTTGTTTTAGCGGAATAGTGACAGCGTTTACCTGAAACGAAGTCTTCCTTGTAGGAAGACACAGAGCCTGGCATTTAACTCCGTTTCTGAAGGGAAACAAACAGCACAGTTCTCATCCATGAAACACACTCTGCTTTAAAGGAAGAAGCACACTCTTGCTTTCTAGAGTCTCTAATAAGGCGGGAAACGTGAGTGTGCTCAGAACAAAAGAACCGTGTATCCTACACACATTGACCATATCTAGTTCAACTCTGCTTCTGAAACTGATACAAACCACAGGTCTTCTAACATCCAATGCTTTTCAGTTAAGGGCGAGAAACGTGTGAACTTCGTGAATGATGTAGATTCCTTGGAGCTGAAAAGTGAGTGCGTTTACCTGAAACGAAGTCTTGCTTGTAGGAAGACACGGAGCGTGGCATTTAACTCCGTTTCTGAAGGGAAACACACAACACGGTTCTCTTCCATGAAACACACTCTGCTTTAAAGCAAGAAGCACACTCTTGCTTTCTAGAGTCTCTAATAAGGCGGGAAATGTGGGTGTGCTCAGAACAAAAGATCCGTGTTTCCTACACACACGGACCATATCTAGTTCAACTCTGCTTCTGAAAATGATACAATCCACAGGTCCTCTAACATACAATGCTTTTCAGTTAGGAGCAAGAAACGTGTGAGCTTCCTGAAGGATGTAGCTTCGTTTGAGCTGAAAAGTGACAGCGTTTACCTGAAACGAAGTCTTCTTTGTAGGAAGACACAGAGCCTGGCATTTAACTCCGTTTCTGAAGGGAAACACACAGCACAGTTCTCATCCATGAAACACAATCTGTTTAGAGCAAGATGCACGCTCTTTCTTTCTAGAGTCTTAATAAGGCGGGAAACGTGATGTGCTCAGAAGAAAAGAACCGTGTTTCCTACATACACGGACCATATCTAGTTCAACTCAGCTTCTGAAACTGATGCAAATCACATGTCCTCTAACATCCAATGCTTTTCCCTTAAGAGCGAGAATCGTGTGAGCTTTGTGAACAATGTAGCTTCCTTTGAGCTGAAAAGTGAGTGTGTTTACCTGAAACGAAATTTTGCTTGTAGGAAGACACAGAGCCTGGCATTGAACTCCTTTTCTAAAGGGAAACACACAGCACAGTGCTCATCCATGAAACACACTCTGCTTTAGAGCCAGAAGCATGCTCTTGCTTTCTAGATTCTCTAATAATGCGGGAAACGTGCGTGTGCTCAGAACAAAGAACCGTGTTTCCTACACACACGGACCATATCTAGTTCCACTCTGCTTCTGAAACTGATACAAACCACAGGTCCTCTAACATACAATGCTTTTCAGTTAGGAGCAAGAAACGTGAGAGCTTCCTGAAGGATGTAGCTTTGTTTGAGCTGAAAAGTGACAGCGTTTACTTGAAACGAAGTCTTCTTTGTAGGAAGACACAGAGCCTGGCATTTAACTCCGTTTCTGAAGGGAAACACACAGCACAGTTCTCATCCATGAAACACAATCTGTTTAGAGCAAGATGCACACTCTTTCTTTCTAGAGTCTTAATAAGGCGGGAAACGTGATGTGCTCAGAAGAAAAGAACCGTGTTTCCTACATACACGGCCCATATCTAGTTTAACTCAGCTTCTGAAACTGATGCAAATCACATGTCCTCTAACATCCAATGCTTTTCAGTTAAGAGCTAGAAACATGTGAGCTTCGTGAACGATGTACCTTCGTTTGAGATGATAGTGAGTGCGTTTACCCGAAAAGAAGTCTTGATTGTAAAAGACAAAGAACCTGGCATTTAACTCCGTTTCTGAAGGGAAACACACAGCACAGTTCTCATCCATGAAACACACTCTGCTTTAGAGCAAGAAGCATGCTCTTTCTTTCTAGAGTCTCTAATAAGGCGGGAAACGTGAGTGGGTTCAGAACAAACGATCCATGTTTCCTACACACATGGACCATATCTAGTTCAACTCTGGTTCTGAAACTGATACAAACCACAGGGCCTCTAACATCCAATGCTTTTCAGTTAAGAGCGAAAAACGTGAGAGCTTAGTGAACTATGTAGCTTCGTTTGAGATGATAGAGAGTGCGTTTACCCGAAACGAAGTCTTGATTGTAAAAGACAAAAAACCTGGCATTTAACTCCGTTTCTGAAGGGAAACACACAGTACAGTTCTCATCCATGAAACACACTCTGCTGTAGAGCAAGAAGCATGCTCTTGCTTTCTAGAGTCTCTAATAAGGCGTGAAACGTGAGTGGGCTCAGAACAAACGATCCATGGTTCCTACACACACGGACCATATCTAGTTCAACTCTGCCTCTGAAACTGATACAAACCACAGGGCCTCTAACATCCAATGCTTTTCAGGTAAGAGCGAGAAACGTGTGAGCTTCGTGAATGATGTAGCTTCGTTTGAGCTGAAAAGTGAGGGCGTTTACCTGAAAAGAAGTCTTGCTTGTAGGAAGACACAGAGCCTGGCATTGAACTCCGTATCTGAAGGGAAACACAGAGCACAGTTCTCTTCCATGAAACACACTCTGTTTAGAGCAAGATGCACGCTCTTGCTTTCTAGAGTCTCTAATAGGGCGGGAAACGTGAGTGGGCTCAGAACAAAAGAACCGTGTTTCCTACACACACGGACCATATATAGTTCAACTCAGCTTCTGAAACCGATGCAAATCACAGGTCCTCTAACATCCAATGTTTTACCGTTAAGAGCGAGAATCGTGTGAGCTTGTGAACAATGTAGCTTCCTTTGAGCTGAAAAGTGAGTGTGTTTACCTGAAACGAAATCTTGCTTGTAGGAAGACACAGAGCCTGGCATTGAACTCCTTTTCTAAAGGGAAACACACAGCACAGTGCTCATCCATTAAACACACTCTGCTTTAGAGCCAGAAGCACGCTCTTGCTTTCTAGATTCTCTAATAATGCGGGAAACGTGCGTGTGCTCAGAACAAAGAACCGTGTTTCCTACACACACGGACCATATCTAGTTCAACTCTGCTTCTGAAACTGATACAAACCACAGGTCCTCTAACATACAATGCTTTTCAGTTAGGAGCAAGAAACGTGTGAGCTTCCTGAAGGATGTAGCTTTGTTTGAGCTGAAAAGTGACAGCATTTACCTGAAACGAAGTCTTCTTTGTAGGAAGACACAGAGCCTGGCATTTAACTCCGTTTCTGAAGGGAAACACACAGCACAGTTCTCATCCATGAAACACAATCTGTTTAGAGCAAGATGCACACTCTTTCTTTCTAGAGTCTTAATAAGGCGGGAAACGTGATGTGCTCAGAAGAAAAGAACCGTGTTTCCTACATACACGGACCATATCTAGTTCAACTCAGCTTCTGAAACTGATGCAAATCACATGTCCTCTAACATCCAATGCTTTTCAGTTAAGAGCTAGAAACATGTGAGCTTCGTGAACGATGTACCTTCGTTTGAGATGATAGTGAGTGCGTTTACCCAAAACGAAGTCTTGATTGTAAAAGACAAAGAACCTGGCATTTAACTCCGTTTCTGAAGGGAAACACACAGTACAGTTCTCATCCATGAAACACACTCTGCTGTAGAGCAAGAAGCATGGTCCTGCTTTCTAGAGTCTATAATAAGGCGTGAAACGTGAGTGGGCTCAGAACAAACGATCCATGTTACCTACACACACGGACCATATCTAGTTCAAATCTGCTTCAGAAACTGATACAAACCACAGTTCCTCTAACATGCAATGCTTTTCAGTTAAGAGCGAAAAACGTGAGAGCTTCGTGAACTATCTACCTTCCTTTGAGATGATAGTGAGTGCGTTTACCCGAAACGTAGTCTTGATTGTAAAAGACAAAGAACCTGGCATTTAACTCCGTTTCTGAAGGGAAACACACAGCACAGTTCTCATCCATGAATCACACTCTTCTGTAGAGCAAGAAGCAAGCTCTTGCTTTCTAGAGTCTATAATAAGGCAGGAAAAGTGAGTGGGCTCAGAATAAAAGATCCATGGTTCCTACACACACGGACCATATCTAGTTCAACTCTGCTTCTGAAACTGATACAAACCACAGTTCCTCTAACATCCAGTGCTTTTCAGTTAAGAGGGAGAAACGTGTGAGCTTCCTGAACGATGTAGCTTCGTTTGAGCTGAAAAGTGAGGGCATTTACCTGAAAAGAAGTCTTGCTTGTAGGAATACACAGAGCCTGGCATTGAACTCCGTTTCTGAAGGGAAACACACAGCACAGTTCTCATCCATGAAACACACTCTGCTTTAGAGCAAGAAGCACGCTCATGCTTTCTAGAGTCTCTAATAAGGCGGGAAACGTGCGTGTGCTCAGAACAAAAGAACCGTGTTTCCTACACACATTGACCATATCTAGTTCAACTCTGCTTCTGAAACTGATACAAACCACAGCGCCTCTAACATCCAATGCTTTTCAGTTAAGAGCGAAAAACCTGAGAGCTTCGTGAACTACATAGATTTGTTTGTGATGATAGTGAGTGCATTTACCCGAAACGAAGTCTTGATTGTAAAAGACAAAGAACCTGGCATTTAACTCCGTTTCTGAAGGGAAACACACAGCACAGTTCTCATCCATGAAACACACTCTGCTTTAAAGCAAGAAGAACACTCTTGCTTTCTAGAGTCTCTAATAAGGCAGGAAAAGTTAGTGGGCTCACAACAAAAGACCTTGGTTCCTACACACACGGACCATATCTAGTTCAACTCTGCTTCTGAAACTGATACAAACCACAGTTCCTCTAACATCCAATGCTTTTCAGTTAAGAGCGAAAAACGTGAGAGCTTCGTGAACTATGTAGATTCCTTTGTGATGATAGTGAGTGCATTTACCCGAAACGAAGTCTTGATTGTAAAAGACAAAGAACCTGGCATTTCACTCCGTTTCTGAAGGGAAACACACAGCACAGTGCTCATCCGTGAAACACACTCTGCTTTAAAGCAAGAAGAACACTCTTGCTTTCTAGAGTCTCTAATAAGGCGGGAAACGTGAGTGTGCTCAGAACAAAAGAACCGTGTTTCCTACGCACCCAGACCATATCTAGTTCAACTCTGCTTCTGAAACAGATACAAACCACAGGGCCTCTAACATCCAATGCTTTTCAGGTAAGAGCGAGAAACGTGTGAGCTTCGTGAATGATGTAGCTTCGTTTGAGCTGAAAAGTGAGGGCGTTTACCTGAAAAGAAGTCTTGCTTGTAGGAAGACACAGAGCCTGGCATTGAACTCCGTATCTGAAGGGGAACACACAGCACAGTTCTCTTCCATGAAACACACTCTGTTTAGAGCAAGATGCACGCTCTTGCTTTCTAGAGTCTCTAATAAGGCGGGAAACGTGAGTGGGCTCAGAACAAAAGAACCTTGTTTCCTACACACACGGACCATATCTAGTTCAACTCAGCTTCTGAAACTGATGCAAATCACAGGTCCTCTAACATCCAATGCTTTTCAGTTAAGAGCGAGAATCGTGTGAGCTTTGTGAACGATGTAGCTTCCTTTTAGCTGAAAAGTGAGTGCGTTTACTTGAAACGAAATCTTGCTTGTAGGAAGACACAGAGCCAGGCATTGAACTCCTTTTCTGAAGGGAAACACACAGCACAGTGCTCATCCATGAAACACACTCTGCTTTAGAGCCAGAAGCACGCTCTTGCTTTCTAGATTCTCTAATAAGGCGGGAAACGTGAGTGTGCTCAGAACAAAAGAACCGTGTTTCCTACACACACGGCCCATATCTAGTTCAACTCTGCTTCTGAAACTGATACAAACCACAGTTCCTCTAACATGCAATGCTTTTCAGATAAGAGCAAGAAACGTGTGAGCTTCATGAACGATGTAGCTTCGAATGAGCTGAAAAGTGAGGGCGTTTACCTGAAAAGAAGTCTTGCTTTTAGGAAGACACAGAGCCTGGCATTGAACTCCATATCTGAACGGAAACACACAGCACAGTTCTCATCCATGAAACACAATCTGTTTAGAGCAAGATGCACGCTCTTGCTTTCTAGAGTCTTAATTAGGCGGGAAACGTGATGTGCTCAGAAGAAAAGAACCGTGTTTCCTACAAACACGGACCATATCTAGTTCAACTCAGCTTCTGAAACTGATGCAAATCACATGTCCTCTAACATCCAATGCTTTTCAGTTAAGAGCGAGAATCGTGTGAGCTTTGTGAACAATGTAGCTTCCTTTGAGCTGAAAGTTAAGTTTGTTTACCTGAAACGAAGTCTTGCTTGTAGGAAGACACAGAGCCTGGCATTGAACTCCGTTTCTGAAGGGAAACACAAAGCACAGTGCTCATCCATGAAACACACTCGGCTTTAGAGCCAGAAGCACGCTCTTGCTTTCTAGAGTCTCTAATAAGGCGGGAAACGTGAGTGTGCTCAGAACAAAAGAACCGTGTTTCCTACACACACTGACCATATCTAGTTCAACTCTGCTTCAGAAACTGATACAAACCACATGTCCTCTAACATCCAATGCTTTTCAGTTAAGAGCGAAAAACGTGAGAGCTTCGTGAACTATGTATCTTCGTTTGAGATGATAGTGAGTGCGTTTACCCGAAATGAAGTCTTGATTGTAAACGACAAAGAACCTGGCATTTAACTCCGTTTCTGAAGGGAAACACACAGCACAGTTCTCATCCATGAAACACACTCTGCTTTAGAGCCAGAAGCACGCTCTTGCTTTCTAGAGTCTCTAATAAGGAGAGAAATGTGAGTGTGCTCAGAACAAAATAACCGTGTTTCCTACACACACGGTCCATATCTAGTTCCACTCTGCTTCTGAAACTGATACCAACCACAGGTCTTCTAACATCCAATGCTTTTCAGTTAAGGCGAGAAACGTGTGACGTTCGTGAACGATGTAGCTTCCTTTGAGCTGAAATGTGAGTGCGTTTACCTGAAAAGAAGTCTTCCTTGTAGGAAGACACGGAGCGTGGCATTGAACTCTGGTTCTGAAGGGAAAAACACAGCACAGTTCTCATCCATGAAACACACTCTGCGTTAGAGCCAGAAGCACGCTCTTGCTTTCTAGAGTCTCTAATAAGGCAGGAAACGTGAGTGTGCTCAGAACAAAAGAACCGTGTTTCCTACACACACCGACCATATCTAGTTCAACTCAGCATCTGAAACTGATGCAAATCACAGGTTCTCTAACATCCAATGCTTTTCAGTTAAGAGCGAGAATCGTGTGAGCTTTGTGAACGATGTAGCTTCCTTAGAGCTGAAAAGTGAGTGCGTTTACCTGAAACGAAGTCTTGCTTGTAGGAAGACATAGAGCCTGGCATTGAACTCCGTTTCTGATGGGAAACACACAGCACAGTGCTCATCCATGAAACACGCTCTGCTTTAGAGCCATAAGTACGCTCTTGCTTTCTAGATTCTCTAATAAGGTGTGAAACGTGAGTGTGCTCAGAACAAAAGAACCGTGTTTCCTACACACTTTGACTATATCTAGTTCAACTCTGCTTCTGAAACTGATACAAACCAAAGGTCCTCTAACATCCAATGCTTCTCAGTTCAGAGAGAAAAACGTGTGAGCCTCCTGAACGATGTAGCTTGGTTCGAGCTGAAAAGTGAGTGCGTTTACCTGAAACGAAGTCTTGCTTGTAGGAAGACACAGAGCCTGGAATTTAACTCCGTTTTTGAAGGGAAACACACAACACGGTTCCCTTCCATGAAACACACTCTGCTTTAAAGCAAGAAGCACACTCTAGCTTTCTAGAGTCTCTAATAAGGCGGGAAACGTTAGTGTGCTCAGAACAAAAGAACCGTGTTTCCTACACACATTGACCATATCTAGTTCAACTCTGCTTCTGAAACTGATAAAAACCACAGGTCTTCTAACATCCAATGCTTTTCAGTTAAGGCGAGAACCGTGTGAGCTTCGTGAACGATGTAGCTTCCTTTGAGCTAAAAGTGAGTGCGTTTACCTAAAACGAAGTCTTGCTTGTAGGAAGACACACAGCCTGCCATTTAACTCCGTTTCTGAAGGGAAACACACAACATGGTTCTCTTCCATGAAAGACACTCTGCTTTAAAGCAAGAAGTACACTCTTGCTTACTAGAGTCTCTAATAAGGCGGGAAACGTGAGTGGGCTCAGAACAAACGATCCATGTTTCCTACACACATGGACCATATCTAGTTCAACTCTGCTTCTGAAACTGATACAAACCACAGGGCCTCTAACATCCAATGCTTTTCAGTTAAGAGCGAGAAACGTGTGAGCTTCCTGAGCGATATAGCTTCCTTTGAGCTGAAAATTGTGTGCGTGTACCTGAAATGAAGTCTGGCTTGTAGGGAGACACAGACACTGGCAGGTACTCCGTTTTTGAACGGAAACACACAGCACAGTTCTCATCCATGAAACCCACTCTGCTTTGAGCAAGAAGCATGCTCTTGCTTTCTAGAGTCTCTAATAAGGCAGGTAACGTGAGTGGTCTCAGAACAAAAGAACCGTGTTTCCTACACACACGGACCATATCTAGAACAACTCTGCTTCTGAAACTGATACAAACCACAGGTCCTCTAACATCCAATGCTTTTCATTTAAGATTGAGAAACGTGTGAGATTCCTGAACGATGTAGCTTTGTTTGAGCTGAAACGTGACAGCATTTACCTGAAACGAAGTCTTGTTTGTAGGAAGACACAGAGCCTGGCATTTAACTCCGGTTCTGAAGGGAAACACACAGCACAGTGCTCATCCATGAAACACACTCTGCTTTAGAGCCAGAAGCACGCTCTTGCTTTCTAGAGTCTCTAATAAGGCGGGAAACGTGAGTGTGCTCAGAACAAAAGAACAGTGTTTCCTACACACACGGTCCATATCTAGTTCAACTCTGCTTCTGAAAGTGATACAAACCACAGGTCTTCTAACATCCAATGCTTTTCAGTTAACGCGAGAACCGTGTGAGCTTCGTGAACGATGTAGCTTCCTTTGAGCTGAAAAGTGAGTGCGTTTACCTGAAACGAAGTATTGCTTGTAGGAAGACACAGAGCCTGGCGTTGAACTCCGGTTCTGAAGGGAAAAACACAGCACAGTTCTCATCCATGAAACACACTCTGCTTTAAAGCAAGAAGTACACTTTTGCTTTCTAGAGTCTCTAATAAGGCGGGAAACGTGAGTGGGCTCTGAACAAACGATCCATGTTTCCTACACACACGGACCATATCTAGTTCAACTCTGCTTCTGTAATTGATACAAACCACAGTTCCTCTAACAACCAATGCTTTTGAGTTAAGAGCAAGAAACTTGTGAGCTTCATGAACGATGTAGCTTCTTTTGAGCTGAAAAGAGTGTGCGTTTACCTGAAATGAAGTCTGTCTTGTAGGGAGACACAGACACTGGCAGGTACTCTGTTTTTTAACGGAAACACACAGCACAGTTCTCATCCATGAAACCCACTCTTCTTTGAGCAAGAAGCATGCTCTTGCTTTCTAGAGTCTCTAATAAGGCAGGTAACGTGAGTGGTCTCAGAACAAAAGAACCGTGTTTCCTACACACACGGACCATATCTAGAACAACTCTGCTTCTGAAACTGACACAAACCACAGGTCCTCTAACATCCAATGCTTTTCAGTTAAGAGCGAGAAACGTGTGAGCTTCCTGAACGATGTAGCTTTGTTTGAGATGAAAAGTGACAGCGTTTACCTGAAACGAAGTCTTGTTTGTAGGAAGACACAGAGCCTGGCATTTAACTCCGTTTCTGAAGGGAAACA
The DNA here is from genome assembly GCA_949786405.1 of Onychomys arenicola. Lineage (NCBI taxonomy): Eukaryota > Metazoa > Chordata > Mammalia > Rodentia > Cricetidae > Onychomys > Onychomys arenicola. The sequence continues at coordinate 1,380,233 of CATKUM010000026.1, forward strand.
CACAGCACAGTGCTCATCCATGAAACACACTCTGCTTTAGAGCCAGAAGCACGCTCTTGCTTTCTAGATTCTCTAATAAGTTGGGAAACGTGAGTGTGCTCAGAACAAAAGAACCGTGTTTCCTACACACACAGACCATATCTAGTTCAACTCTGCTTCTGAAACTGATACAAACCCTAGGGCCTCTAACATCCAATGCTTTTCAGTTTAGAGCGAGAAACGTGTGAGCTTCGTGAACGATGTAGCTTCGTTTGAGCTGAAAAGTGAGGGCGTTTACCTGAAACGAAGTTTGCTTGTAGGAAGACACAGAGCCTGGCATTTAACTCCGTTTCTGAATGAAACACACAGCACAGTGCTCATCCATGAAACACACTCTGCTTTAGAGCCAGAAGCACGCTCTTGCTTTCGAGATTCTCTAATAAGGCGGGAAACGTGAGTGTGCTCAGAACAAAAGAACCGTGTTTCCTACACACACGGCCCATATCTAGTTCAACTCTGCTTCTGAAACTGATACAAACCACAGTTCCTCTAACATGCAATGCTTTTCAGATAAGAGCAAGAAACATGAGCTTCATGAACGATGTAGCTTCGTTTGAGCTGAAAAGTGAGGGCGTTTACCTGAAAAGAAGTCTTGCTTTTAGGAAGACACAGAGCCTGGCATTGAACTCCATATCTGAACGGAAACACACAGCACAGTTCTCAGCCATGAAAAACAATCTGTTTAGAGCAAGATGCACGCTCTTGCTTTCTAGAGTCTTAATTAGGCGGGAAACGTGATGTGCTCAGAAGAAAAGAACCGTGTTTCCTACACACACGGACCATATCTAGTTCAACTCAGCTTCTGAAACTGATGCAAATCACATGTCCTCTAACATCCAATGCTTTTCAGTTAAGAGCGAGAATCGTGTGAGCTTTGTGAACGATGTAGCTTCCTTAGAGCTGAAAAGTGAGTGCGTTTACCTGAAACGAAGTCTTGCTTGTAGGAAGACATAGAGCCTGGCATTGAACTCCGTTTCTGATGGGAAACACACAGCACAGTGCTCATCCATGAAACACGCTCTGCTTTAGAGCCATAAGTACGCTCTTGCTTTCTAGATTCTCTAATAAGGTGTGAAACGTGAGTGTGCTCAGAACAAAAGAACCGTGTTTCCTACACACTTTGACTATATCTAGTTCAACTCTGCTTCTGAAACTGATACAAACCAAAGGTCCTCTAACATCCAATGCTTCTCAGTTCAGAGAGAAAAACGTGTGAGCCTCCTGAACGATGTAGCTTGGTTCGAGCTGAAAAGTGAGTGCGTTTACCTGAAACGAAGTCTTGCTTGTAGGAAGACACAGAGCCTGGAATTTAACTCCGTTTTTGAAGGGAAACACACAACACGGTTCCCTTCCATGAAACACACTCTGCTTTAAAGCAAGAAGCACACTCTAGCTTTCTAGAGTCTCTAATAAGGCGGGAAACGTTAGTGTGCTCAGAACAAAAGAACCGTGTTTCCTACACACATTGACCATATCTAGTTCAACTCTGCTTCTGAAACTGATAAAAACCACAGGTCTTCTAACATCCAATGCTTTTCAGTTAAGGCGAGAACCGTGTGAGCTTCGTGAACGATGTAGCTTCCTTTGAGCTAAAAGTGAGTGCGTTTACCTAAAACGAAGTCTTGCTTGTAGGAAGACACACAGCCTGCCATTTAACTCCGTTTCTGAAGGGAAACACACAACATGGTTCTCTTCCATGAAAGACACTCTGCTTTAAAGCAAGATGTACACTCTTGCTTACTAGAGTCTCTAATAAGGCGGGAAACGTGAGTGGGCTCAGAACAAACGATCCATGTTTCCTACACACATGGACCATATCTAGTTCAACTCTGCTTCTGAAACTGATACAAACCACAGGGCCTCTAACATCCAATGCTTTTCAGTTAAGAGCGAGAAACGTGTGAGCTTCCTGAGCGATATAGCTTCCTTTGAGCTGAAAATTGTGTGCGTGTACCTGAAATGAAGTCTGGCTTGTAGGGAGACACAGACACTGGCAGGTACTCCGTTTTTGAACGGAAACACACAGCACAGTTCTCATCCATGAAACCCACTCTGCTTTGAGCAAGAAGCATGCTCTTGCTTTCTAGAGTCTCTAATAAGGCAGGTAACGTGAGTGGTCTCAGAACAAAAGAACCGTGTTTCCTACACACACGGACCATATCTAGAACAACTCTGCTTCTGAAACTGATACAAACCACAGGTCCTCTAACATCCAATGCTTTTCATTTAAGATTGAGAAACGTGTGAGATTCCTGAACGATGTAGCTTTGTTTGAGCTGAAACGTGACAGCATTTACCTGAAACGAAGTCTTGTTTGTAGGAAGACACAGAGCCTGGCATTTAACTCCGGTTCTGAAGGGAAACACACAGCACAGTGCTCATCCATGAAACACACTCTGCTTTAGAGCCAGAAGCACGCTCTTGCTTTCTAGAGTCTCTAATAAGGCGGGAAACGTGAGTGTGCTCAGAACAAAAGAACAGTGTTTCCTACACACACGGTCCATATCTAGTTCAACTCTGCTTCTGAAAGTGATACAAACCACAGGTCTTCTAACATCCAATGCTTTTCAGTTAACGCGAGAACCGTGTGAGCTTCGTGAACGATGTAGCTTCCTTTGAGCTGAAAAGTGAGTGCGTTTACCTGAAACGAAGTATTGCTTGTAGGAAGACACAGAGCCTGGCGTTGAACTCCGGTTCTGAAGGGAAAAACACAGCACAGTTCTCATCCATGAAACACACTCTGCTTTAAAGCAAGAAGTACACTTTTGCTTTCTAGAGTCTCTAATAAGGCGGGAAACGTGAGTGGGCTCTGAACAAACGATCCATGTTTCCTACACACACGGACCATATCTAGTTCAACTCTGCTTCTGTAATTGATACAAACCACAGTTCCTCTAACAACCAATGCTTTTGAGTTAAGAGCAAGAAACTTGTGAGCTTCATGAACGATGTAGCTTCTTTTGAGCTGAAAAGAGTGTGCGTTTACCTGAAATGAAGTCTGTCTTGTAGGGAGACACAGACACTGGCAGGTACTCTGTTTTTTAACGGAAACACACAGCACAGTTCTCATCCATGAAACCCACTCTTCTTTGAGCAAGAAGCATGCTCTTGCTTTCTAGAGTCTCTAATAAGGCAGGTAACGTGAGTGGTCTCAGAACAAAAGAACCGTGTTTCCTACACACACGGACCATATCTAGAACAACTCTGCTTCTGAAACTGACACAAACCACAGGTCCTCTAACATCCAATGCTTTTCAGTTAAGAGCGAGAAACGTGTGAGCTTCCTGAACGATGTAGCTTTGTTTGAGATGAAAAGTGACAGCGTTTACCTGAAACGAAGTCTTGTTTGTAGGAAGACACAGAGCCTGGCATTTAACTCCGTTTCTGAAGGGAAACACACAGCACAGTGCTCATCCATGAAACACACTCTGCTTTAGAGCCAGAAGCACGCTCTTGCTTTCTAGATTCTCTAATAAGTTGGGAAACGTGAGTGTGCTCAGAACAAAAGAACCGTGTTTCCTACACACACAGACCATATCTAGTTCAACTCTGCTTCTGAAACTGATACAAACCCTAGGGCCTCTAACATCCAATGCTTTTCAGTTTAGAGCGAGAAACGTGTGAGCTTCGTGAACGATGTAGCTTCGTTTGAGCTGAAAAGTGAGGGCGTTTACCTGAAACGAAGTTTGCTTGTAGGAAGACACAGAGCCTGGCATTTAACTCCGTTTCTGAATGAAACACACAGCACAGTGCTCATCCATGAAACACACTCTGCTTTAGAGCCAGAAGCACGCTCTTGCTTTCGAGATTCTCTAATAAGGCGGGAAACGTGAGTGTGCTCAGAACAAAAGAACCGTGTTTCCTACACACACGGCCCATATCTAGTTCAACTCTGCTTCTGAAACTGATACAAACCACAGTTCCTCTAACATGCAATGCTTTTCAGATAAGAGCAAGAAACATGAGCTTCATGAACGATGTAGCTTCGTTTGAGCTGAAAAGTGAGGGCGTTTACCTGAAAAGAAGTCTTGCTTTTAGGAAGACACAGAGCCTGGCATTGAACTCCATATCTGAACGGAAACACACAGCACAGTTCTCAGCCATGAAAAACAATCTGTTTAGAGCAAGATGCACGCTCTTGCTTTCTAGAGTCTTAATTAGGCGGGAAACGTGATGTGCTCAGAAGAAAAGAACCGTGTTTCCTACACACACGGACCATATCTAGTTCAACTCAGCTTCTGAAACTGATGCAAATCACATGTCCTCTAACATCCAATGCTTTTCAGTTAAGAGCGAGAATCGTGTGAGCTTTGTGAACAATGTAGCTTCCTTTGAGCTGAAAATTAAGTGTGTTTACCTGAAACGAAGTCTTGCTTGTAGGAAGACACAGAGCCTGGCATTGAACTCCGTTTCTGAAGGGAAACACAAAGCACAGTGCTCATCCATGAAACACACTCGGCTTTAGAGCCAGAAGCACGCTCTTGCTTTCTAGAGTCTCTAATAATGCGGGAAACGTGAGTGTGCTCAGAACAAAAGAACCGTGTTTCCTACACACACTGACCATATCTAGTTCAACTCTGCTTCAGAAACTGATACAAACCACAGGGCCTCTAACATCCAATGCTTTTCAGTTAAGAGCAAGAAACGTGTGAGCTTCCTGAACGATGTAGCTTCGTTTGAGCTGAAAGTGTGTTCTTATACCCGAAACGAAGTCTTGATTGTAAAAGACACAGAGCCTGGCAATTAACTCCATTTCTGAAGGGAAACACACAGCACAGTTCTCATCCATGAAACACACTCTGCTTTAGAGCAAGAAGCACGCTCTTGCTTTCTAGAGTCTTAATTAGGCGGGAAACGTGATGTGCTCAGAAGAAAAGAACCGTGTTTCCTACAAACACGGACCATATCTAGTTCAACTCTGCTTCTGAAACTGATACAAACCACAGGTCCTCTAACATCCAATGCTTTTCAGTTAAGAGCGAGAAACGTGTGAGCTTCCTGAACGATGTAGCTTTGTTTGAGATGAAAAGTGACAGCGTTAACCTGAAACGAAGTCTTGTTTGTAGGAGGCACAGAGCCTAGCATTTAACTCCGTTTCTGAAGTTAAACACACAGCACAGTGCTCATCCATGAAACACACTCTGCTTTAGAGCCAGAAGCACGCTCTTGCTTTCTAGAGTCTCTAATAAGGCGGGAAACGTGAGTGTGCTCAGAACAAAAGAACCGTGTTTCCTACACACACTGACCATATCTAGTTCAACTCTGATTCTGAAACTGATACAAACCACAGGTCTTCTAACATCCAATGCTTTTCAGTTAACGTGACAACCGTGTGAGCTTCGTGAACGATGTAGCTTCCTTTGAGCTGAAAAGTGAGTGCGTTTACCTGAAAGGAAGTCTTGCTTATAGGAAGACACAGAGCCTGGCATTGAACTCCGGTTCTGAATGGAAACACACAGCACAGTTCTCATCCATGAAACACACTCTGCTTTGAGCAAGAAGCATGCTCTTGCTTTCTAGAGTCTCTAATAAGGCAGGTAACATGAGTGGGCTCAGAACAAAAGAACCGTGTTTCCTACACACACGGACCATATCTAGAACAACTCTGCTTCTGAAACTGATATAAACCACAGGTCCTCTAACATCCAATGCTTTTCAGTTAAGAGTGAGAAACGTGTGAGCTTCCTGAACGATGTAGCTTTGTTTGAGCTGAAAAGTGACAGCGTTAACCTGAATCGAAGTCTTGCTTGTAGGAAGACACAGACCCTGGCATTTAACTCCGTTTCTGAAGGAAACACACAGCACAGTGCTCTTCAATGAAACACACTCTGCTTTAGAGCCAGAAGCACGCTCTTGCTTTCTAGAGTCTCAAATAAGGCGGGAAACGTTAGTGTGCTCAGAACAAAAGAACCGTGTTTCATACACACGGTCCATATCTAGTTCAACTCTGCTTCTGAAACTGATACAAACCACAGGTCTTCTAACATCCAATGATTTTCAGATAAGGCGAGAACCGTGTGAGCTTCGTGAACGATGTAGCTTACTCTGAGCTGAAAAGTGAGTGCGTTTACCTGAAACGAAGTCTTGCTTGTAGGAAGACACAGAGCCTGGCATTGAACTCCGGTACTGAAGGGAAAAACACAGCACAGTGCTCATCCATGAAACACACTCTGCTTTAGAGCCAGAAGCACGCTCTTGCTTTCTAGGGTCTCAAATAAGGCGGGAAACGTGAGTGTGCTCAGAACAAAAGAACCGTGTTTCCTACACACACGGACCATATCTAGGTCAACTCTGCTTCTGAAACTGATACAAACCCCAGGGCCTCTAACATCCAATGCTTTTCAGTTTAGAGCGAGAAACGTGTGAGCTTCGTGAACGATGTAGCTTCGTTTGAGCTGAAAAGTGAGGGCGTTTACCTGAAACGAAGTTTGCTTGTAGGAAGACACAGAGCCTGGCATTTAACTCCGTTTCTGAAGGAAACACACTGCACAGTGCTCATCCATGAGACACACTCTGCTTTAGATCCAGAAGCACGGTCTTGCTTTCTAGGGTCTCTAATAAGGCGGGAAACGTGATTGGGCTCAGAACAAACGATCCATGTTTCCTACACACATGGACCATATCTAGTTCAACTCTGCTTCTGAAACTGATACAAACCACAGTTCCTCTAACATCTAATGTTTTTCAGTTAAAAGCAAGAAACGTGTGAGCATCATGAACAATGTAGCTTCTTTTGAGCTGAAAAGTGAGTGCGGTTACCTGAATAGTAGTCTTGCTTGTAGGAAGACACAGAGCCTGGCATTGAACTCCGTATCTGAAGGGAAACACACAGCACAGTTCTCAGCCATGAAACACACTCTGTTTGGAGCAAGATGCACGCTCTTGCTTTCTAGAGTCTTAATAAGGCAGGAAACGTGAGTGTGCTCAGAACAAAGAACCGTGTTTCCTACACACACGGACCATATCTAGTTCAACTCAGCTTCTGAAACTGATGCAAATCACATGTCCTCTAACATCCAATTCTTTTCAGTTAAGAGCGAGAATCGTGTGAGCATTGTGAACGATGTAGCTTCCATTGAGCTGAAAAGTGAGTGTGTTTACCTGAAACGAAGTCTTGCTTGTAGGAAGACACAGAGCCTGGCATTGAACTCCGTTTCTGAAGGGAAACACAAAACACAGTGCTCATACATGAAACACACTCTGTTTAGAGCAAGAAGCACGCTCTTGCTTTCTAGAGTCTTAACAAGGCGGGAAACGTGATGTGTTCAGAAGAAAAGAACCGTGTTTCCTACACACACGGACCATATCTAGTTCAACTCTGCTTCTGTAATTGATACAAACCACAGTTCCTCTAACATCCAATGCTTTTCAGTTAAGAGCAAGATACTTGTGAGCTTCATGAACGATGTAGCTTCTTTTGAGCTGAAAAGAGTGTGCGTTTACCTGAAATGAAGTCTGTCTTGTAGGGAGACACAGACACTGGCAGGTACTCCGTTTTTTAACGGAAACACACAGCACAGTTCTCATCCATGAAACCCACTCTGCTTTGAGCAAGAAGCATGCTCTTGCTTTCTAGAGTCTCTAATAAGGCAGGTAACGTGAGTGGGCTCAGAACAAAAGAACCGTGTTTCCTACACACACGGACCATATCTAGAACAACTCTGCTTCTGAAACTGATACAAACCACAGGTCCTCTAACATCCAATGCTTTTCAGTTAAGAGCGAGAAACGTGTGAGCTTCCTGAACGATGTAGCTTTGTTTGAGCTGAAACGTGACAGTGTTAACCTGAAACGAAGTCTTGTTTGTAGGAAGACACAGAGCCTGGCATTTAACTCCGTTTCTGAAGGGAAACACACAGCACAGTGCTCATCCATGAAACACACTCTGCTTTAGAGCCAGAAGCACGCTCTTGCTTTCTAGAGTCTCTAATAAGGTGGGAAACGTGAGTGTGCTCAGAACAAAAGAACCGTGTTTCCTACACACACGGACCATATCTAGTTCAACTCTGCTTCTGAAACTGATACAAACCACAGGTCTTCTAACATCCAATGCTTTTCAGTTAAGGCGAGAACCGTGTGAGATTCGTGAACGATGTAGCTTCCTTTGAGCTGAAAAGTGAGTGCGTTTACCTGAAACGAAGTCTTGCTTGTAGGAAGACACAGAGCCTGGCATTGAATCCGTTCCTGTAGGGAAAACACAGCACAGTTCTCATCCATGAAACACACTCTGCTTTAGAGCCAGAAGCAAGCTCTTGCTTTCTAAGGTCTCAAATAAGGCGGGAAACGTGTGTGTGCTCAGAACAAAAGAACCGTGTTTCCTACACACACGGACCATATCTAGTTCAACTCTGCTTCTGAAACTGATACAAACCACAGGTCTTCTAAATCCAATGCTTTTCAGTTAAGGGCGAGAAACGTTTGAGCTTCGTGAACGATGTAGCTTCCTTTGAGCTGAAAAGTGAGTGCGTTTACCTGAAAAGAAGTCTTGCTTGTAGGAAGACACAGAGCCTGGCATTGAACTCCGGTACTGAAGGGAAAAACACAGCACAGTTCTCATCCATGAAACACACTCTGCTTTAGAGCCAGAAGCACGCTCTTGCTTTCTAAGGTCTCGAATAAGGCGGGAAACGTGAGTGTGCTCAGAACAAAAGAACCGTGTTTCCTACACACACGGACCATATCTAGTTCAACTCTGCTTCTGAAACTGATACAAACCACAGGTCTTCTAACATCCAATGCTTTTCAGTTAAGGGCAAGAAACGTGTGAGCTTCGTGAACGATGTAGCTTCCTTTGAGCTGAAAAGTGAGTGCGTTTACCTGAAACGAAGTCTTGCTTGTAGGAAGACACAGAGCCTGGCATTTAACTCCGTTTCTGAAGGGAAACACACAACCTGGTTCTCTTCCATGAAACCCACTCTTCTTTAAAGCAAGAAGTACACTCTTGCTTTCTAGAGTCTCTAATAAGGCGGGAAACGTGAGTGGGCTCAGAACAAACGATCCATGTTTCCTACACACATGGACCATATCTAGTTCAACTCTGCTTCTGAAACTGATACAAACCACAGTTCCTCTAACATCCAATGCTTTTCAGTTAAGAGCAAGAAAGGTGTGAGCTTCATGAACCATGTAGCTTCTTTTGAGCTGAAAAGTGAGGGCGTTTTCCTGAAAAGAAGTCTTGCTTGTAGGAAGACACAGAGCCTGGCATTGAACTCCGTATCTGAAGGGAAACACACAGCACAGTTCTCAGCCATGAAACACACTCTGTTTAGAGCAAGATGCACGCTCTTGCTTTCAGGAGTCTTAATAAGGCGGTAAACGTGAGTGTGCTCAGAACAAAAGAACCGTGTTTCCTACACACAGGGACCATATCTAGTTCAACTCAGCTTCTGAAACTGATGCAAATCACAGATCCTCTAACATCCAATGCTTTTCAGTTAAGAGCGAGAATCGTGTGAGCATTGTGAACGATGTAGCTTCCTTTGAGCTGAAAAGTGAGTGTGTCTACCTGAAACGAAGTCTTGCTTGTAGGAAGAACCAGAGCCTGGCATTGAACTCCGTTTCTGAAGGGAAACACAAAACACAGTGCTCATCCATGAAACACACTCTGCTTTAGAGCCAGAAGCACGCTCTTGCTTTCTAGATTCTCTAATAAGGCGGGAAACGTGAGGGTGCTCAGAAAAAAAGACCCGTGTTTCCTACACACACGGACCATATCTAGTTCAACTCTGCTCCTGATACTGATACAAACCACAGGTCCTCTAACATCCAATGCTTTTCGGTTAAGAGCGAGAAACGTGTGATTCGTGAACGATGTAGCTTCCTTTGAGTTGAAAAGGGAGGGCGTTTACCTGAAACGAAGTCTTCCTTGTAGGAAGACACGGAGCCTGGCATTTAACTCCGTTTCTGAAGGGAAACACACAGTACAGTTCTCAACCATGAAACACACTCTGCTTTAGGTCAAGTGGCTCTTGCTTTCTATAGTCTCTAATAAGGAGGGAAACGTGAGTGTGCTTAGAAAAAAAGAACTGTGTTTCCTACACACATGAATCTTATGTAGTTCAACTCAGCTTCTGAAACTGATACAAACCACAGGGCCTCTAAAATCCAATTCTTTTCAGTTAAGAGCGAGAAACGTGTGAGCTTCCTGAACGGTATAGCTTCCTTTGAGCTGAAAAGTGTGTTCGTTTACCTGAAATGAAGTCTGGCTTGTAGGAAGACACAGAAACTGGCACGGAACTCCGTTTTTGAACGGAAACACACAGCACAGTTCTCATCCATGAAACACACTCTGCTTTGAGCAAGAAGCATGCTCTTGCTTTCTAGAGTCTCTAATAAGGCAGGTAACGTGAGTGGGCTCAGAACAAAAGAACCGTGTTTCCTACACACACGGACCATATCTAGAACAACTCTGCTTCTGAAACTGATACAAACCACAGGTCCTCTAACATCCAATGCTTTTCAGTTAAGAGCGAGAAACGTGTGAGCTTCCTGAACGATGTAGCTTTGTTTGAGCTGAAAAGTGAGAGCGTTTACCTGAAACAAAGTCATGTTTGTAGGAAGACACAGAGCCTGGCATTTAACTCCGTTTCTGAAGGGAAACACAAAACACAGTGCTCATCCATGAAACACACTCTGCTTTAGAGCCAGAAGCACGCTCTTGCTTTCTAGATTCTCTAATAAGGCAGGAAACGTGAGTGTGCTCAGAACAAAAGAACCGTGTTTCCTACACACGGACCATATCTAGTTCAACTCTGCTTCTGAAACTGATACAAACCCCAGGGCCTCTAACATCCAATGCTTTTCAGTTAAGAGCGAGAAACGTGTGAGCTTCGTGAACGATGTAGCTTCATTTGAGCTGAAAAGTGAGGGCGTTTACCTGAAACGAAGTCTTGCTTGTAGGAAGACACAGAGCCTGGCATTTAACTCCGATTCTGAGGGAAACTCACAGCACAGTGCTCAACCATGAAACACACTCTGCTTTAGAGCCAGAAGCACGCTCTTGCTTTCTAGAGTCTCTAATAAGGCGGGAAACGTGAGTGTGCTCAGAACAAAAGAACCGTGTTTCCTACACTCACGGTCCATATCTAGTTCAACTCTGCTTCTGAAACTGATACAAACCACAGGTCTTCTAACATCCAATGCTTTTCAGTTAAGGGCGAGAAACGTGTGAGCTTCGTGAACGATGTAGCTTCCTTTGAGATGAAAAGTGAGTGTGTTTACCTGAAACGAAGTCTTGCTTGTAGGAAGACACAGAGCCTGGCATTTAACTCCGTTTCTGAGGGAAACACACAACATGGTTCTCTTCCATGAAACACACTCTGCTTTAGAGCCAGAAGCACGCTCTTGCTTTCTAGATTCTCTAATAAGGCGGGAAACGTGAGGGTGCTCAGAAAAAAAGACCCATGTTTCCTACACACACGGACCATATCTAGTTCAACTCTGCTCCTGATAGTGATACAAACCACAGGTCCTCTAACATCCAATGCTTTTCGGTTAAGAGCGAGAAACGTGTGATTCGTGAACGATGTAGCTTCCTTTGAGTTGAAAAGGGAGGGCGTTTACCTGAAACGAAGTCTTCCTTGTAGGAAGACACAGAGCCTGGCATTTAACTCCGTTTCTGAAGGGAAACCCACAGTACAGTTCTCAACCATGAAACACACTCTGCTTTAGGTCAAGTGGCTCTTGCTTTCTATAGTCTCTAATAAGGAGGGAAACGTGAGTGTGCTTAGAAAAAAAGAACTGTGTTTCCTACACACATGAATCTTATGTAGTTCAACTCTGCTTCTGAAACTGATACAAACCACAGGGCCTCTAAAATCCAATTCTTTTCAGTTAAGAGCGAGAAACGTGTGAGCTTCCTGAACGGTATAGCTTCCTTTGAGCTGAAAAGTGTGTTCGTTTACCTGAAATGAAGTCTGGCTTGTAGGAAGACACAGAAACTGGCACGGAACTCCGTTTTTGAACGGAAACACACAGCACAGTTCTCATCCATGAAACACACTCTGCTTTGAGCAAGAAGCATGCTCTTGCTTTCTAGAGTCTCTAATAAGGCAGGTAACGTGAGTGGGCTCAGAACAAAAGAACCGTGTTTCCTACACACACGGACCATATCTAGAACAACTCTGCTTCTGAAACTGATACAAACCACAGGTCCTCTAACATCCAATGCTTTTCAGTTAAGAGCGAGAAACGTGTGAGCTTCCTGAACGATGTAGCTTTGTTTGAGCTGAAAAGTGAGAGCGTTTACCTGAAACAAAGTCATGTTTGTAGGAAGACACAGAGCCTGGCATTTAACTCCGTTTCTGAAGGGAAACACAAAACACAGTGCTCATCCATGAAACACACTCTGCTTTAGAGCCAGAAGCACGCTCTTGCTTTCTAGATTCTCTAATAAGGCAGGAAACTTGAGTGTGCTCAGAACAAAAGAACCGTGTTTCCTACACACGGACCATATCTAGTTCAACTCTGCTTCTAAAACTGATACAAACCCCAGGGCCTCTAACATCCAATGCTTTTCAGTTAAGAGCGAGAAACGTGTGAGCTTCGTGAACGATGTAGCTTCATTTGAGCTGAAAAGTGAGGGCGTTTACCTGAAAAGAAGTCTTGCTTGTAGGAAGACACAGAGCCTGGCATTTAACTCCGATTCTGAGGGAAACTCACAGCACAGTGCTCAACCATGAAACACACTCTGCTTTAGAGCCAGAAGCACGCTCTTGCTTTCTAGAGTCTCTAATAAGGCGGGAAACGTGAGTGTGCTCAGAACAAAAGAACCGTGTTTCCTACACTCACGGTCCATATCTAGTTCAACTCTGCTTCTGAAACTGATACAAACCACAGGTCTTCTAACATCCAATGCTTTTCAGTTAAGGGCGAGAAACGTGTGAGCTTCGTGAACGATGTAGCTTCCTTTGAGATGAAAAGTGAGTGTGTTTACCTGAAACGAAGTCTTGCTTGTAGGAAGACACAGAGCCTGGCATTTAACTCCGTTTCTGAGGGAAACACACAACATGGTTCTCTTCCATGAAACACACTCTGCTTTAGAGCCAGAAGCACGCTCTTGCTTTCTAGATTCTCTAATAAGGCGGGAAACGTGAGGGTGCTCAGAAAAAAAGACCCATGTTTCCTACACACACGGACCATATCTAGTTCAACTCTGCTCCTGATAGTGATACAAACCACAGGTCCTCTAACATCCAATGCTTTTCGGTTAAGAGCGAGAAACGTGTGATTCGTGAACGATGTAGCTTCCTTTGAGTTGAAAAGGGAGGGCGTTTACCTGAAACGAAGTCTTCCTTGTAGGAAGACACAGAGCCTGGCATTTAACTCCGTTTCTGAAGGGAAACCCACAGTACAGTTCTCAACCATGAAACACACTCTGCTTTAGGTCAAGTGGCTCTTGCTTTCTATAGTCTCTAATAAGGAGGGAAACGTGAGTGTGCTTAGAAAAAAAGAACTGTGTTTCCTACACACATGAATCTTATGTAGTTCAACTCTGCTTCTGAAACTGATACAAACCACAGGGCCTCTAAAATCCAATTCTTTTCAGTTAAGAGCGAGAAACGTGTGAGCTTCCTGAACGGTATAGCTTCCTTTGAGCTGAAAAGTGTGTTCGTTTACCTGAAATGAAGTCTGGCTTGTAGGAAGACACAGAAACTGGCACGGAACTCCGTTTTTGAACGGAAACACACAGCACAGTACTCATCCATGAAACACACTCTGCTTTGAGCAAGAAGCATGCTCTTGCTTTCTAGAGTCTCTAATAAGGCAGGTAACGTGAGTGGGCTCAGAACAAAAGAACCGTGTTTCCTACACACACGGACCATATCTAGAACAACTCTGCTTCTGAAACTGATACAAACCACAGGTCCTCTAACATCCAATGCTTTTCAGTTAAGAGCGAGAAACGTGTGAGCTTCCTGAACGATGTAGCTTTGTTTGAGCTGAAAAGTGAGAGCGTTTACCTGAAACAAAGTCATGTTTGTAGGAAGACACAGAGCCTGGCATTTAACTCCGTTTCTGAAGGGAAACACAAAACACAGTGCTCATCCATGAAACACACTCTGCTTTAGAGCCAGAAGCACGCTCTTGCTTTCTAGATTCTCTACTAAGGCAGGAAACGTGAGTGTGCTCAGAACAAAAGAACCGTGTTTCCTACACACGGACCATATCTAGTTCAACTCTGCTTCTGAAACTGATACAAACCCCAGGGCCTCTAACATCCAATGCTTTTCAGTTAAGAGCGAGAAACGTGTGAGCTTCGTGAACGATGTAGCTTCATTTGAGCTGAAAAGTGAGGGCGTTTACCTGAAACGAAGTCTTGCTTGTAGGAAGACACAGAGCCTGGCATTTAACTCCGTTTCTGAGGGAAACTCACAGCACAGTGCTCAACCATGAAACACACTCTGCTTTAGAGCCAGAAGCACGCTCTTGCTTTCTAGAGTCTCTAATAAGGCGGGAAACGTGAGTGTGCTCAGAACAAAAGAACCGTGTTTCCTACACTCACGGTCCATATCTAGTTCAACTCTGCTTCTGAAACTGATACAAACCACAGGTCTTCTAACATCCAATGCTTTTCAGTTAAGGCGAGAACCGTGTGAGCTTCGTGAACGATGTAGCTTCCTTTGAGCTGAAAAGTGAGTGCCTTTATCTGAAACGAAGTCTTGCTTGTAGGAAGACACAGAGCCTGGCATTGAACTCCGGTTCTGAAGGGAAAAACACAGCACAGTTGTCATCCATGAAACACACTCTGCTTTAGACCCAGAAGCACGCTCTTGCTTTCTAAAGTCTCGAATAAGTTGGGAAACGTGAGTGTGCTCAGAACAAAAGAACCGTGTTTCCTACACACACGGACCATATCTAGTTCAACTCTGCTTCTGAAACTGATACAAACCACAGGTCCTCTAACATCCAATGCTTTTCCGTTAAGAGCGAGAAACGTGTGAGCTTCGTGAACGATTTAGCTTCCTTTGAGCTGAAAAGTGAGTGCGTTTACCTCAAACGAAGTCTTGCTTGTAGGAAGACACAGAGCCTGGCATTTAACTCCGTTTCTTAATGAAACACACAACACGGTTATCATCCATGAAACACACTCTGCTTTCAAGCAAGAAGCACGCTTTTGCTCTCTAGAGTCTCTAATAAGGCGGGAAACGTGAGTGTGCTCAGAACAAATGAACCGTGTTTCCTACACACATTGACCATATCGAGTTCTACTCTGATTCTGAAACTGATACAACCCACAGGTCCTCTAACGTCCATTGCTTTTGAGTTAAGATTTAGAAACGTGTGAGCTTCGTGAACGATGTAGCTTTGTTTGAGCTGAAAAGTTAGGGCGTTTACCTGAAACGAAGTCTTGCTTGTAGGAAGACACAGAGCCTGGCATTTAACTCCGTTTCTGAAGGTTAATACACAGCACAGTTCTCATCCATGAGACACACTCTGATTTAGAGCAAGAAGCATGCTCTTGCTTTCTAGAGTCTCTAATAAGGCGGGAAACGTGAGTGTGCTCAGAACAAAATAACCGTGTTTCCAACACTCACGGACCATACCTATTTCAACTCTGTTTCTGAAACTGATACAAACCACAGGTCCTCTACATCCAATGCTTTTCAGTTAAGAGCGAGAAACGTGTGAGCTTCGTGAATGATGTAGCTTCCTTTGAGCTGAAAAGTGAGTGCATTTACCTGAAACAAAATCTTGCTTGTAGGAAGACACAGAGCCTGGCATTTAACTCCATTTATGAAGGGAAACACACTGCACGGATCTCATCCATGAAACACACTCTGCTTTAAAGCAAGAAGCACACTCTTGCTTTCTAGAGTCTCAAGTAGGCGGGAAATGTGAGTGGGCTCAGAACCAAAGATCCGTGTTTCCTACACACAGGGACCATATCTAGGTCAACTCTGCTTCTGAAACTGATACAAACCACAGGTCCTCTAACATCCAATGCTTTTCAGTTAAGAGCGAGAAACGTGTGAGCTTCCTGAACGATGTAGCTTTGTTTGAGCTGAAAAGTGAGAGCGTTTACCTGAAACAAAGTCATGTTTGTAGGAAGACACAGAGCCTGGCATTTAACTCCGTTTCTGAAGGGAAACACAAAACACAGTGCTCATCCATGAAACACACTCTGCTTTAGAGCCAGAAGCACGCTCTTGCTTTCTAGATTCTCTAGTAAGGCAGGAAACGTGAGTGTGCTCAGAAGAAAAGAACCGTGTTTCCTACACACGGACCATATCTAGTTCAACTCTGCTTCTGAAACTGATACAAACCCCAGGGCCTCTAACATCCAATGCTTTTCAGTTAAGAGCGAGAAACGTGTGAGCTTCGTGAACGATGTAGCTTCATTTGAGCTGAAAAGTGAGGGCGTTTACCTGAAACGAAGTCTTGCTTGTAGGAAGACACAGAGTCTGACATTTAACTCCGTTTCTGAGGGAAACTCACAGCACAGTGCTCAACCATGAAACACACTCTGCTTTAGAGCCAGAAGCACGCTCTTGCTTTCTAGAGTCTCTAATAAGGCGGGAAACGTGAGTGTGCTCAGAACAAAAGAACCGTGTTTCCTACACTCACGGTCCATATCTAGTTCAACTCTGCTTCTGAAACTGATACAAACCACAGGTCCTCTAACATCCAATGATTTTCCGTTAAGAGCGAGAAACGTGTGAGCTTCGTGAATGATTTAGCTTCCTTTGAGCTGAAAAGTGAGTGCGTTTACCTCAAACGAAGTCTTGCTTATAGGAAGACACAGAGCCTGGCATTTAACTCCGTTTCTTAATGAAACACACAACACGGTTATCATCCATGAAACACACTCTGCTTTCAAGCAAGAAGCACGATTTTGCTCTCTAGAGTCTCTAATAAGGCGGGAAACGTGAGTGTGCTCAGAACAAATGAACCGTGTTTCCTACACACATTGACCATATCGAGTTCTACTCTGATTCTGAAACTGATACAACCCACAGGTCCTCTAACGTCCATTGCTTTTGAGTTAAGATTTAGAAACGTGTGAGCTTCGTGAACGATGTAGCTTTGTTTGAGCTGAAAAGTTAGGGCGTTTACCTGAAACGAAGTCTTGCTTGTAGGAAGACACAGAGCCTGGCATTTAACTCCGTTTCTGAAGGTTAATACACAGCACAGTTCTCATCCATGAAACACACTCTGATTTAGAGCAAGAAGCATGCTCTTGCTTTCTAGAGTCTCTAATAAGGCGGGAAACGTGAGTGTGCTCAGAACAAAATAACCGTGTTTCCAACACTCACGGACCATACCTATTTCAACTCTGTTTCTGAAACTGATACAAACCACAGGTCCTCTACATCCAATGCTTTTCAGTTAAGAGCGAGAAACGTGTGAGCTTCGTGAATGATGTAGCTTCCTTTGAGCTGAAAAGTGAGTGCATTTACCTGAAACAAAATCTTGCTTGTAGGAAGACACAGAGCCTGGCATTTAACTCCATTTCTGAAGGGAAACACACTGCACGGATCTCATCCATGAAACACACTCTGCTTTAAAGCAAGAAGCACACTCTTGCTTTCTAGAGTCTCAAGTAGGCGGGAAATGTGAGTGGGCTCAGAACCAAAGATCCGTGTTTCCTACACACAGGGACCATATCTAGGTCAACTCTGCTTCTGAAACTGATACAAACCACAGGTCCTCTAACATCCAATGCTTTTCAGTTAAGAGCGAGAAACGTGTGAGCTTCCTGAACGATGTAGCTTTGTTTGAGCTGAAAAGTGAGAGCGTTTACCTGAAACAAAGTCATGTTTGTAGGAAGACACAGAGCCTGCCATTTAACTCCGTTTCTGAAGGGAAACACAAAACACAGTGCTCATCCATGAAACACACTCTGCTTTAGAGCCAGAAGCACGCTCTTGCTTTCTAGATTCTCTACTAAGGCAGGAAACGTGAGTGTGCTCAGAAGAAAAGAACCGTGTTTCCTACACACGGACCATATCTAGTTCAACTCTGCTTCTGAAACTGATACAAACCCCAGGGCCTCTAACATCCAATGCTTTTCAGTTAAGAGCGAGAAACGTGTGAGCTTCGTGAACGATGTAGCTTCATTTGAGCTGAAAAGTGAGGGCGTTTACCTGAAACGAAGTCTTGCATGTAGGAAGACACAGAGTCTGGCATTGAACTCCGTTTCTGAGGGAAACTCACAGCACAGTGCTCAACCATGAAACACACTCTGCTTTAGAGCCAGAAGCACGCTCTTGCTTTCTAGAGTCTCTAATAAGGCGGGAAACTTGAGTGTGCTCAGAACAAAAGAACCGTGTTTCCTACACTCACGGACCATATCTAGTTCAACTCTGCTTCTGAAACTGATACAAACCACAGGTCTTCTAACATCCAATGCTTTTCAGTTAAGGCGAGAACCGTGTGAGCTTCGTGAACGATGTAGCTTCCTTTGAGCTGAAAAGTGAGTGCCTTTACCTGAAACGAAGTCTTGCTTGTAGGAAGACACAGAGCCTGGCATTGAACTCCGGTTCTGAAGGGAAAAACACAGCACAGTTGTCATCCATGAAACACACTCTGCTTTAGAGCCAGAAGCACGCTCTTGCTTTCTAAAGTCTCGAATAAGGCGGGAAACGTGAGTGTGCTCAGAACAAAAGAACCGTGTTTCCTACACACACGGACCATATCTAGTTCAACTCTGCTTCTGAAACTGATACAAACCACAGGTCCTCTAACATCCAATGCTTTTCCGTTAAGAGCGAGAAACGTGTGAGCTTCGTGAACGATTTAGCTTCCTTTGAGCTGAAAAGTGAGTGCGTTTACCTCAAACGAAGTCTTGCTTGTAGGAAGACACAGAGCCTGGCATTTAACTCCGTTTCTTAATGAAACACACAACACGGTTATCATCCATGAAACACACTCTGCTTTCAAGCAAGAAGCACGCTTTTGCTCTCTAGAGTCTCTAATAAGGCGGGAAACGTGAGTGTGCTCAGAACAAATGAACCGTGTTTCCTACACACATTGACCATATCGAGTTCTACTCTGATTCTGAAACTGATACAACCCACAGGTCCTCTAACATCCATTGCTTTTGAGTTAAGATTTAGAAACGTGTGAGCTTCGTGAACGATGTAGCTTTGTTTGAGCTGAAAAGTTAGGGCGTTTACCTGAAACGAAGTCTTGCTTGTAGGAAGACACAGAGCCTGGCATTTAACTCCGTTTCTGAAGGTTAATACACAGCACAGTTCTCATCCATGAAACACACTCTGATTTAGAGCAAGAAGCATGCTCTTGCTTTCTAGAGTCTCTAATAAGGCGGGAAACGTGAGTGTGCTCAGAACAAAATAACCGTGTTTCCAACACTCACGGACCATACCTATTTCAACTCTGTTTCTGAAACTGATACAAACCACAGGTCCTCTACATCCAATGCTTTTCAGTTAAGAGCGAGAAACGTGTGAGCTTCGTGAATGATGTAGCTTCCTTTGAGCTGAAAAGTGAGTGCATTTACCTGAAACAAAATCTTGCTTGTAGGAAGACACAGAGCCTGGCATTTAACTCCATTTCTGAAGGGAAACACACTGCACGGATCTCATCCATGAAACACACTCTGCTTTAAAGCAAGAAGCACACTCTTGCTTTCTAGAGTCTCAAGTAGGCGGGGAATGTGAGTGGGCTCAGAACCAAAGATCCGTGTTTACTACACACAGGGACCATATCTAGGTCAACTCTTCTTCTGAAACTGATACAAACCACAGGTCCTCTAACATCCAATGCTTTTCACTTAAGAGCGAGAAACGTGTGAGCTTCGTGAACGATGTAGCTTCCTTTGGGTTCAAAAGGAAGGGCGTTTACCTGAAACAAAGTCTTGCTTGTAGGAAGACACAGAGCCAGGCATTGAACTCCGTTTCTGAAGGGAAACACACAGCACAGTTCTCATCCATGAAACACACTCTGATTTAGAGCAAGGAGCACGCTCTTTCTTTCTATAGTCTCTAATAATGCGGGAAACGTGTGTGTGCTCAGAACCAGAGAACCGTGTTTCCTACACACACGGGCCATACCTAATTCAAATCTGCTCCTGAAACTGATACAAACCACAGATCCTGTAACATCCAATGCTTTTCAGTTAAGAGCGAGAAACGTGTGAGCTTCGTGATCCATGTAGCTTCCTCTGAGTTGAAAAGGGTGGGCGTTTACCTGAAACGAAGTTTTGCTTGTAGGAAGACACAGAGCCAGGCATTGAACTCCGTTTCTGAAGGGAAACACACAGCACAGTGATCATCCATGAAACACACTCTGCTTTAGAGTCAGAAGCAAGCTCTTGCTTTCTAGAGTCTCAAATAAGGCGGGAAACGTGAGTGTGCTCAGAACAAATGAACCGGGTTTCCTACACTCACGGACCATATCTAGTTCAACTATGCTTCTGAACCTGATACAAAAACAGGGCCTATAACATCCAATGCTTTTCAGTTATGAACGAGAAACGTGTGAGCTTCGTGAACAATATAGCTTCCTTTGAGCTGAAAAGTGTGTGCGTTTACCTGAAACGAAGTCTTGCATGTAGGAAGACACAGAGACTGGCACTTAACTCCGTTTCTGAAGGAAACAAACAGCACACTTCTCATCCATGACACACATTCTGATTTAGAGCAAGAAGCATGCTCTTGCTTTCTAGAGTCTCTAATAATGCGGGAAACGTGAGTGTGCTCAGAACAAAAGAACCGTGTTTCCTACACACACGGACCATACCTAGTTCAACTCTGTTTTTGAAACTGATACAAACCACAGGTCCTCTAACATCCAATGCTTTTCCGTTAAGAGCGAGAAACGTGTGAGCTTCGTGAACGATTTAGCTTCCTTTGAGCTGAAAAGTGAGTGCGTTTACCTGAAATGAAATCTTGCTTGTAGGAAGACACAGAGCCTGGCATTTAACTCCGTTTCTGAAGGGAAACACACAACACGGTTATCATCCATGAAACACACTCTGCTTTAAAGCAAGAAGCACACACTTGATTTCTAGAGTCTCTAATAAGGCGGGAAACGTGAGTGGGCTCAGAACAAAAGATCCCTGTTTCCTACACACACGGACCATATCTAGGTCAACTCTGCTTCTGAAACTGATACAAACCACAGGTCCTCTAACATCCAATGCTTTTCAGTTAAGAGCGAGAAACGTGTGAGCTTCATGAGCGATGTAGCTTCGTTTGAGCTAAAAAGTGAGTGCCTTTACCCGAAACCAAGTCTTGATTGTAAAAGACACAGAGCCTGGCATTTAACTCCGTTTCTGATGGGAAACACACAGCACAGTTCTCATCCATGAAACACACTCTGCTTTAGAGCAAGAAGCAAGCTCTTGCTTTCTAGAGTCTCTAATAAGGCCGGAAACATGAGTGTGCTCAGAACAAAAGAACCGAGGTTCCTACACACACGGACCAGATCTAGTTCAACTCTGCTTCTGAAAGTGATACAAACCTCAGGTCCTCTAATATCCAATGCTTTTGAGTTGAGAGCGAGAAACGTGTGAGCTTCGTGAACGATGTAGCTTCGTTTGAGCTGAAAAGTTAGGGCGTTTACCTGAAACGAAGTCTTGCTTGTAGGAAGACACAGAGCCTGGCATTTAACTCCATTACTGAAGGTTAATACACAGCACAGTTCTCATCCATGAAACACACTCTGATTTAGAGCAAGAAGCATGCTCTTGCTTTCTAGAGTCTCTAATAAGGCGGGAAACGTGAGTGTGCTCAGAACAAAAGAACCGTGTTTCCAACACTCACGGACCATACCTAGTTCAACTCTGTTTCTGAAACTGATACAACCCACAGGTCCTCTAACATCCAATGCTTATGAGTTTAGATTTAGAAACGTGTGAGCTTGGTGAACGATATAGCTTCCTTTGAGCAGAAAAGTGTGTGCTTTACCTGAAACGAAGTCTTGCTTGTAGGAAGACACAGAGCCAGGCATTGAACTCTGTTTCTGAAGGGAAACACACAGCACAGTTCTCATCCATGAAACACACTCTGATTTAGAGCAACAAGCATGCTCTTTCTTTCTAGAGTCTCTAATAATGCGGGAAACTTGTGTGTGCTCAGAACCAGAGAACCGTGTTTCCCACACACACGGGCCATACGTAATTCAAATCTGCTCCTGAAACTGATACAAACCACAGGTCCTCTAACATCCAATGCTTTTCAGTTAAGAGCGAGAAACGTGTGAGCTTCGTGATCTATGTAGCTTCCTTTGAGTTGAAAACGGTGGGGGTTTACCTGAAACGAAGTTTTGCTTGTACGAAGACACATAGCCGGGCATTGAACTCTGTTTCTGAAGGGAAACACACAGCACAGTGCTCATCCATGAAACACACTCTGCTTTATATTCAGAAGCACGCTCTTGCTTTCTAGAGTCTCTAATAAGGCGGGAAACGTGAGTGTGCTCAGAACAAAAGAACAGTGTTTCCTACACACACGGACCATACCTAGTACAACTCTGTTTCTGAAACTGATATAAACCACAGGTCCTCTAACATCCAATGCTTTTCGGTTAAGAGCGAGAAACGTGTGATTCGTGAACGATGTAGCTTCCTTTGAGTTGAAAAGGGAGGGCGTTTACCTGAAACGAAGTCTTCCTTGTAGGAAGACACAGAGCCTGGCATTTAACTCCGTTTCTGAAGGGAAACACACAGCACAGTGCTCGTCCGTGAAACACACTCTGCTTTAGAGCCAGAAGCAAGCTCTTGCTTTCTAGAGTCTCAAATAAGGCGGGAAACGTGAGTGTGCTCAGAACAAAGGAACCGTGTTTCCTACACACACGGACCATGTCTAGTTCAACTCTGCTTCTGAAACTGATACAAACCACAGGGCCTCTAATATCCAGTGCTTTTCAGTTAAGAGCGAGAAACGTGTGAGCTTTGTGAACGATGTAGCTTCCTTTGAGCTGAAAAGTGAATGTGTTTACCTCAAACGAAGTCTTGCTTGTAGGAAGACACAGAGCCTGGCATTTAACTCCGTTTCTTAATGAAACACACAACACGGTTATCATCCATGAAACACACTCTGCTTTCAAGCAAGAAGCACGCTCTTGCTTTCTAGAGTCTCTTATAAGGCGGGAAACGTGTGTGTGCTCAGAACAATAGAACCGTGTTTCCTACACACACGGACCATACCTAGTTCAACTCTGTTTTTGAAACTGATACAAACCACAGGTCCTCTAACATCCAATGCTTTTCCGTTAAGAGCTAGAAACGTCTGAGCTTCGTGAACGATATAGCTTCCTTTGAGCTGAAAAGTGTGTGCGTTTACCTGAAATGAAGGCTTGCTTGTAGGAAGACACAGAGCCTGGCATTTAACTCTGTTTCTGAAGGGAAAAACACAGCACAGTTCTCATCCATGAAACACACCCTGCTTTAGAGCCAGACTTATGCTCTTGCTTTCTAGATTCTCTAATAAGGCGGGAAACGTGGGTGTGCTCCGAACAAATGAACCGTGTTTCGTACACACATTGACCATATCGAGTTCTACTCTGATTCTGAAACTGATACAACCCACAGGTCCTCTAATATCCATTGCTTTTGAGTTAAAATTTAGAAACGTGTGAGCTTCGTGAACGATGTAGCTTCGTTTGAGCTGAAAAGTTAGGGCGTTTACCTGAACCGAATTCTTGCTTGTAGGAAGACACAGAGCCTGGCATTTAACTCCGTTTCTGAAGGTTAATACACAGCACAGTTCTCATCCATGAAACACACTCTGATTTAGAGCAAGAAGCATGCTCTTGCTTTCTAGAGTCTCTAATAAGGCGGGAAACGTGAGTGTGCTCAGAACAAAAGAACCGTGTTTCCAACAGTCACGGACCATACCTAGTTCAACTCTGTTTCTGAAACTGATACAAACCACAGGTCCTCTAACATCCAATGCTTTTCAGTTGAGAGAGAGAAACGTGTGAGCTTCGTGAACGATGTAGCTTCCTTTGAGCTGAAAAGTTTGGGTGTTTACCTGAAACGAAGTCTTCCTTGTAGGAAGACACAGAGCCTGGCATTTAACTCCGTTTCTGAAGGAAACAAACAGCACAGTTCTCATCCATGACACACATTCTGATTTAGAGCAAGAAGCATGCTCTTGCTTTCTAGAGTCTCTAATAAGGCGGGAAACGTGAGTGTGCTCAGAACAAAAGAACCGTGTTTCCTACACACACGGACCATAACTAGTTCAACTCTGTTTTTGAAACTGATACAAACCACAGGTCCTCTAACATCCAATGCTTTTCCGTTAAGAGCGAGAAACGTGTGAGCTTCGTGAACGATTTAGATTCCTTTGAGCTGAAAAGTGAGTGCATTTTCCTGAAATTAAATCTTGCTTGTAGGAAGACACAGAGCCTGGCATTTAACTCCGTTTCTTAAGGGAAACACACAGCACGGTTATCATCCATGAAACACACTCTGCTTTAAAGCAAGAAGCATACACATGATTTCTAGAGTCTCTAATAAGGCGGGAAACGTGAGTGGGCTCAGAACAAAAGATCCGTGTTTCCTACACGCACGGACCATGTCTAGTTCAACTGTGCTTCTGAAACTGATACAAACCACAGGTCCTCTAACATCCAATGCTTTTCAGTTAAGGGCGAGAAACGTGTGAGCTTCTTGAACGCTGAAGCTTCCTGTGAGCTGAAAGTGAGTTCTTATACCCGAAACCAAGTCTTGATTGTAAAAGACACAGAGTCTGGCATTTAACTCCGTTTCTGAAGGGAAACACACAGCACAGTTCTCATCCATGACACACACTCTGATTTAGAGCAAGAAGCATGCTCTTGCTTTCTAGAGTCTCTAATAAGGCGGGAAACGTGTGTGTGCTGAGAACAATAGAACCGTGTTTCCTACACACACGGACCATACCTAGTTCAACTCTGTTTTTGAAACTGATACAAACCACAGGTCCTCTAACATCCAATGCTTTTCCGTTAACAGTGAGAAACGTGTGAGCTTCGTGAACGATTTAGCTTCCTTTGAGCTGAAAAGTGAGTGCGTTTACCTCAAACGAAGTCTTGCTTGTAGGAAGACACAGAGCCTGGCATTTAACTCTGTTTCTTAATGAAACACACAACACGGTTATCATCCATGAAACACACTCTGCTTTCAAGCAAGAAAAACGCTCTTGCTTTCTGGAGTCTCTAATAAGGCGGGAAACGTGAGTGTGCTCAGAACAAATGAACCGTGTTTCCTACACACATTGACCATATCGAGTTCTAGTCTGATTCTGAAACTGATACAATCCACAGGTCCTCTAACATCCAATGCTTTTGAGTTACGATTTAGAAACGTGTGAGCTTCGTGAACGATGTAGCTTCGTTTGAGCTGAAAACTTAGGGCGTTTACCTGAAACGAAGTCTTGCTTGTAGGAAGACACAGAGCCTGGCATTTAACTCCGTTTCTGAAGGTTAATACACAGCACAGTTCTCATCCATGAAACACACTCTTATTTAGAGCAAGAAGCATGCTCTTGCTTTCTAGAGTCTCTAATAAGGCGGGAAACGTGAGTGTGCTCAGAACAAAAGAACCGTGTTTCCAACACTCACGGACCATACCTAGTTCAACTCTGTTTCTGAAACTGATACAAACCACAGGTCCTCTAACATCCAATGCTTTTCAGTTAAGAGCGAGAAACGTGTGAGCTTCGTGATCCATGTAGCTTCCTTAGAGTTGAAAAGGGTGGGCGTTTACCTGAAACGAAGTTTTGCTTGTAGGAAGACACAGAGCCAGGCATTGAACTCCGTTTCTGAAGGGAAACACACAGCACAGTGCTCCTCCATGAAACACACTCTGCTTTAGAGCCAGAAGCAAGCTCTTGCTTTCTAGAGTCTCAAATAAGGCGGGAAACGTGAGTGTGCTCAGAACAAAAGAACCGTGTTTCCTACACACACGGACCATATCTAGTTCAACTATGCTTCTGAACCTGATACAAAAACAGGTCCTATAACATCCAATGCTTTTCAGTTATGAACGAGAAACGTGTGAGCTTCGTGAACAACATTGCTTCCTTTGAGCTGAAAAGTGTGTGCGTTTACCTGAAACGAAGTCTTGCATATAGGAAGACACAGAGAAGGGCACTTAACTCCGTTTCAGAAGGGAAACACACAGCACAGTTCTCATCCATTAAACACACTCTGCTTTAGAGCAAGAAGCACGCTCTTGCTTTCTAAAGACTCTAAGAAAGCGGGAAACATGATTGTGCTCAGAATAAAAGGAGCGAGTTTCCTACACACACGGACCAGATCTAGTTCAACTCTGCTTCTGAAACTGATACAAACCTCAGGTCCTCTAACATGCAATGCTTTTGAGTTGAGTAGAGAAACGTGTGAGCTTCGTGAACGATGTAGCTTCTTTTGAGCTGAAAAGTTTGGGTGTTTACCTGAAACGAAGTCTTCCTTGTAGGAAGACACAGAGCCTGGCATTTAACTCCGTTTCTGAAGGAAACAAACAGCACACATCTCATCCATGACACACATTCTGATTTAGAGCAAGAAGCATGCTCTTGTTTTCTAGAGTCTCTAATAAGGCAGGAAACGTGAGTGTGCTCAGAACAAAAGAACCGTGTTTCCTACACACACGGACCGTACCTAGTTCAACTCTGTTTTTGAAACTGATACAAACCACAGGTCCTCTAACATCCAATGCTTTTCCGTTAAGAGCGAGAAACGTGTGAGCTTCGTGAACGATTTAGATTCCTTTGAGCTGAAAAGTGAGTGCATTTTCCTGAAATGAAATCTTGCTTGTAGGAAGACACAGAGCCTGGCATTTAACTCCGTTTCTGAAGGGAAACACACAGCACGGTTATCATCCATGAAACACACTCTGCTTTAAAGCAAGAAGCACACACTTGATTTCTAGTGTCTCTAATAAGGCAGGAAACGTGAGTGGGCTTAGAACAAAAGATCCGTGTTTCCTACACACACGGACCATATCTAGGTCAACTCTGCTTCTGAAACTGATACAAACCACAGGTCCTCTAACATCCAATGCTTTTCAGTTAAGAGCGAGAAACGTGTGAGCTTCATGAGCGATGTAGATTCGTTTGAGCTAAAAAGTGAGTGCCTTTACCCGAAACCAAGTCTTGATTGTAAAAGACACAGAGCCTGGCATTTAACTCCGTTTCTGATGGGAAACACACAGCACAGTTCTCATCCATGAAACACACTCTGCTTTAGAGCAAGAAGCAGGCACTTGCTTTCTAGAGTCTCTAATAAGGCGGGAAACATCAGTGATCTCAGAAAAAAAGAACCGTGTTTCCTACACACACGGACCAAATCTAGTTCTACTGTGCTTCTGAAACTGATACAAACCACAGGTCCTCTAACATCCAATGCTTTTCAGTTAAGGGCGAGAAACGTGTGAGCTTCTTGAACGCTGTAGCTTCCTGTGAGCTGAAAGTGAGTTCTTATACCCGAAACCAAGCCTTGATTGTAAAAGACACAGAGTCTGGCATTTAACTACGTTTCTGAAGGGAAACACACAGCACAGTTCTCATCCATGACACACACTCTGATTTAGAGCAAGAAGCATGCTCTTGCTTTCTAGAGTCTCTAATAAGGCGGGAAACGTGTGTGTGCTGAGAACAATAGAACCGTGTTTCCTACACACACGGACCATACCTAGTTCAACTCTGTTTTTGAAACTGATACAAACCACAGGTCCTCTAACATCCAATGCTTTTCCGTTAAGAGCGAGAAATGTGTGTGCTTCGTGAACGATTTAGCTTCCTTTGAGCTGAAAAGTGAGTGCGTTTACCTCAAACGAAGTCTTGCTTGTAGGAAGACACAGAGCCTGGCATTTAACTCTGTTTCTTAATGAAACACACAACACTGTTATCATCCATGAAACACACTCTGCTTTCAAGCAAGAAGCACGCTCTTGCGTTCTAGAGTCTCTAATAAGGCGGGAGACGTGAGTGTGCTCAGAACAAATGAACCGTGTTTCCTACACACATTGACCATATCGAGTTCTACTCTGATTCTGAAACTGATACAACCCACAGGTCCTCTAACATCCAATGCTTTTGAGTTAAGATTTAGAAACGTGTGAGCTTCGTGAACGATGTAGCTTCGTTTGAGCTGAAAAGTTAGGGCGTTTACCTGAAACGAAGTCTTGCTTGTAGGAAGACACAGAGCCTGGCATTTAACTCCGTTTCTGAAGGTTAATACACAGCACAGTTCTCATCCATGACACACACTCTGATTTAGAGCAAGAAGCATGCTCTTGCTTTCTAGAGTCTCTAATAAGGCGGGAAACGTGAGTGTGCTCAGAACAAAAGAACCGTGTTTCCAACACTCACGAAGCATACCTAGTTCAACTCTGTTTCTGAAACTGATACAAACCACAGGTCCTCTAACATCCAATGCTTTTCATTTAAGAGCGAGAAACGTGTGAGCTTCGTGATCCATGTAGCTTCCTTTGTGCTGAAAAGTGAGTGCATTTACCTGAAACGAAATCTTGCTTGTAGGAAGACACAGAGCGTGGCATTTAACTCCGTTTCTGAAGGGAAACACACAGCACGGATCTCATCCATGAAACACACTCTGCTTTAAAGCAAGAAGCACACTCTTGCTTTCTAGAGTCTCTAATAAGGCGGGACACGTGAGTGTGCTCAGAACAAATGAACCGTGTTTCCTACTCACATTGACCATATCGAGTTCTACTCTGATTCTGAAACTGATACAACCCACAGGTCCTCTAACATCCAATGCTTTTGAGTTAAGATTTAGAAACATGTGAGCTTCGTGAACGATGTAGCTTCCTTTGAGCTGAAAAGTGAGTGCATTTACCTGAAACGAAGTCTTCCTTGTAGGAAGACACAGAGCCTGGCATTTAACTCCGTTTCTGAATGGAAATACACAGCAAAGTTCTCATCCATGAAACACACTCTTCTTTAGAGCAAGAAGCATGCTCTTGCTTTCTAGAGTCTCTAATAAGACGGGAAACGTGAGTGGGCTCAGAACAAAAGAACCGAGGTTCCTACACACACGGACCAGATCTAGTTCAACTCTGCTTCTGAAAGTGATACAAACCTCAGGTCCTCTAACATCCAATGCTTTTGAGTTGAGAGCGAGAAACGTGTGAGCTTCCTGAACGATGTAGCTTTGTTTGAGCTGAAAAGTGAGAGCGTTTACCTGAAACGAAGTCATGTTTGTAGGAAAACACAGAGCCTGGCATTTAACTCCGTTTCTGAAGGGAAACACAAAACACAGTGCTCATCCATGAAACACACTCTGCTTTAGAGCCAGAAGCACGCTCTTGCTTTCTAGATTCTCTAATAAGGCAGGAAACGTGAGTGTGCTCAGAACAAAAGAACCGTGTTTCCTACACACGGACCATATCTAGTTCAACTCTGCTTCTGAAACTGATACAAACCCCAGGGCCTCTAACATCCAATGCTTTTCAGTTAAGAGCGAGAAACGTGTGAGCTTCGTGAACGATGTAGCTTCATTTGAGCTGAAAAGTGAGTGCGTTTACCTGAAAGGAATTCTTGCTTGTAGGAAGACACAGAGCCTGGCTTTTAACTCCGTTTCTGAAGGAAACTCACAGCACAGTGCTCAACCATGAAACACACTCTGCTTTAGAGCCAGAAGCACGCTCTTGCTTTCTAGAGTCTCTAATAAGGCGGGAAACGTGAGTGTGCTCAGAACAAAAGAACCGTGTTTCCTACACTCACGGTCCATATCTAGTTCAACTCTGCTTCTGAAACTGATACAAACCACAGTTCTTCTAACATCCAATGCTTTTCAGTTAAGGCGAGAACCGTGTGAGCTTCGTGAACGATGTAGCTTCCTTTGAGCTGAAAAGTGAGTGCCTTTACCTGAAACGAAGTCTTGCTTGTAGGAAGACACAGAGCCTGGCATTGAACTCCGGTTCTGAAGGGAAAAACACAGCACAGTTGTCATCCATGAAACACACTCTGCTTTAGAGCCAGAAGCACGCTCTTGCTTTCTAAAGTCTCGAATAAGGCGGGAAACGTGAGTGTGCTCAGAACAAAAGAACCGTGTTTCCTACACACACGGACCATATCTAGTTCAACTCTGCTTCTGAAACTGATACAAACCACAGGTCTTCTAACATCCAATGCTTTTCAGTTAAGGGCGGGAAACGTGTGAGCTCCGTGAACGATGTAGCTTCCTTTGAGCTGAAAAGTGAGTGTGTTTACCTGAAACGAAGTCTTGCTTGTAGGAAGACACAGAGCCTGGCATTTAACTCCGTTTCTGAGGGAAACACACAACATGGTTCTCTTCCATGAAACACACTCTGCTTTAAAGCAAGAAATACACTCTTGCTTTCTAGAGTCTCTAATAAGGTGGGAAACGTGAGTGGGCTCAGAACAAATGATCCATGTTTCCTACACACATGGACCATATCTAGTTCAACTCTGCTTCTGAAACTGATACAAACCACAGTTCCTCTAACATCCAATGCTTTTCAGTTAAGAGGAAGAAAGGTGTGAGCTTCATGAACGATGTAGCTTCGTTTGAGCTGAAAAGTGAGTGCGTTTACCTCAAATGAAGTCGTGCTTGTAGGAAGACACAGAGCCTGGCATTTAACTCCGTTTCTTAATGAAACACACAACACGGTTATCATCCATGAAACACACTCTGCTTTCAAGCAAGAAGCACGCTCTTGCTTTCTAGAGTCTCAAATAAGGTGGGAAACGTGAGTGTGCTCAGAACAAAAGAACCGTGTTTCCTACACACACGGACCATGTATAGTTCAACTCTGCTTCTGAAACTGATACAAACCACAGGTCCTCTAACATCCAATGTTTTTCCGTTAAGAGCGAGAAACGTGTGAGCTTCGTGAACGATTTAGCTTCCTTTGAGCTGAAAAGTGAGTGCGTTTACCTCAAACGAAGTCTTGCTTGTAGGAAGACACAGAGCCTGGCATTTAACTCCGTTTCTTAATGAAACACACAACACGGTTATCATCCATGAAACACACTCTGCTTTCAAGCAAGAAGCACGCTTTTGCTCTCTAGAGTCTCTAATAAGGAGGGAAACGTGAGTGTGCTCAGAACAAATGAACCGTGTTTCCTACACACATTGACCATATCGAGTTCTACTCTGATTCTGAAACTGATACAACCCACAGGTCCTCTAACATCCATTGCTTTTGAGTTAAGATTTAGAAACGTGTGAGCTTCGTGAACGATGTAGCTTTGTTTGAGCTGAAAAGTTAGGGCGTTTACCTGAAACGAAGTCTTGCTTGTAGGAAGACACAGAGCCTGGCATTTAACTCCGTTTCTGAAGGTTAATACACAGCACAGTTCTCATCTATGAAACACACTCTGATTTAGAGCAAGAAGCATGCTCTTGCTTTCTAGAGTCTCTAATAAGGCGGGAAACGTGAGTGTGCTCAGAACAAAATAACCGTGTTTCCAACACTCACGGACCATACCTATTTCAACTCTGTTTCTGAAACTGATACAAACCACAGGTCCTCTACATCCAATGCTTTTCAGTTAAGAGCGAGAAACGTGTGAGCTTCGTGAATGATGTAGCTTCCTTTGAGCTGAAAAGTGAGTGCATTTACCTGAAACAAAATCTTGCTTGTAGGAAGACACAGAGCCTGGCATTTAACTCCATTTCTGAAGGGAAACACACTGCACGGATCTCATCCATGAAACACACCTTGCTTTAAAGCAAGAAGCACACTCTTGCTTTCTTGAGTCTCAAGTAAGGCGGGAAATGTGAGTGGGCTCAGAACCAAAGATCCGTGTTTCCTACACACAGGGACCATATCTAGGTCAACTCTGCTTCTGAAACTGATACAAACCACAGGTCCTCTAATATCCAATGCTTTTCACTTAAGAGCGAGAAACGTGTGAGCTTCGTGAACGATGTAGCTTCCTTTGGGTTCAAAAGGAAGGGCGTTTACCTGAAACAAAGTCTTGCTTGTAGGAAGACACAGAGCCAGGCATTGAACTCCGTTTCTGAAGGGAAACTCACAGCACAGTTCTCATCCATGAAACACACTCTGATTTAGAGCAAGGAGCACGCTCTTTCTTTCTAGAGTCTCTAATAATGCGGGAAACGTGTGTGTGCTCAGAACCAGAGAACCGTGTTTCCTACACACACGGGCCATACCTAATTCAAATCTGCTCCTGAAACTGATACAAACCACAGGTCCTGTAACATCCAATGCTTTTCAGTTAAGAGCGAGAAACGTGTGAGCTTCGTGATCCATGTAGCTTCCTCTGAGTTGAAAAGGGTGGGCGTTTACCTGAAACGAAGTTTTGCTTGTAGGAAGACACGGAGCCAGGCATTGAACTCCGTTTCTGAAGGGAAACACACAGCACAGTGCTCATCCATGAAACACACTCTGCTTTAGAGTCAGAAGCAAGCTCTTGCTTTCTAGAGTCTCAAATAAGGCGGGAAATGTGAGTGTGCTCAGAACAAATGAACCGTGTTTCCTACACTCAAGGACCATATCTAGTTCAACTATGCTTCTGAACCTGATACAAAAACAGGACCTATAACATCCAATGCTTTTCGGTTATGAACGAGAAACGTGAGAGCTTCGTGAACAATATAGCTTCCTTTGAGCTGAAAAGTGTGTGCGTTTACCTGAAACGAAGTCTTGCATGTAGGAAGACACAGAGACTGGCACTTAACTCCGTTTCTGAAGGAAACAAACAGCACACTTCTCATCCATGACACACATTCTAATTTAGAGCAAGAAGCATGCTCTTGCTTTCTAGAGTCTCTAATAAGGCGGGAAACG
Source organism: Onychomys arenicola (assembly GCA_949786405.1). Lineage (NCBI taxonomy): Eukaryota > Metazoa > Chordata > Mammalia > Rodentia > Cricetidae > Onychomys > Onychomys arenicola. The sequence continues at coordinate 1,412,973 of CATKUM010000026.1, forward strand.
TGAGTGTGCTCAGAACAAAAGAACCGTGTTTCCTACACACACGGACCATACCTAGTTCAACTCTGTTTTTGAAACTGATACAAACCACAGGTCCTCTAACATCCAATGCTTTTCCGTTAAGAGCGAGAAACGTGTGAGCTTCGTGAACGATTTAGCTTCCTTTGAGCTGAAAAGTGAGTGCGTTTACCTGAAATGAAATCTTGCTTGTAGGAAGACACAGAGCCTGGCATTTAACTCCGTTTCTGAAGGGAAACACACAACATGGTTATCATCCATGAAACACACTCTGCTTTAAAGCAAGAAGCACACACTTGATTTCTAGAGTCTCTAATAAGGCGGGAAACGTGAGTGGGCTCAGAACAAAAGATCCGTGTTTCCTACACACACGGACCATATCTAGGTCAACTCTGCTTCTGAAACTGATACAAACCACAGGTCCTCTAACATCCAATGCTTTTCAGTTAAGAGCGAGAAACGTGTGAGCTTCATGAGCGATGTAGCTTCGTTTGAGCTAAAAAGTGAGTGCCTTTACCCGAAACCAAGTCTTGATTGTAAAAGACACAGAGCCTGGCATTTAACTCCGTTTCTGATTGGAAACACACAGCACAGTTCTCATCCATGAAACACACTCTGCTTTAGAGCAAGAAGCAAACTCTTGCTTTCTAGAGTCTCTAATAAGGCCGGAAACATGAGTGTGCTCAGAACAAAAGAACCGAGGTTCCTACACACACGGACCAGATCTAGTTCAACTCTGCTTCTGAAAGTGATACAAACCTCAGGTCCTCTAACATCCAATGCTTTTGAGTTGAGAGCGAGAAACGTGTGAGCTTCGTGAACGATGTAGCTTCGTTTGAGCTGAAAAGTTAGGGCGTTTACCTGAAACGAAGTCTTGCTTGTAGGAAGACACAGAGCCTGGCATTTAACTCCATTACTGAAGGTTAATACACAGCACAGTTCTCATCCATGAAACACACTCTGATTTAGAGCAAGAAGCATGCTCTTGCTTTCTAGAGTCTCTAATAAGGCGGGAAACGTGAGTGTGCTCAGAACAAAAGAACCGTGTTTCCAACACTCACGGACCATACCTAGTTCAACTCTGTTTCTGAAACTGATACAACCCACAGGTCCTCTAACATCCAATGCTTATGAGTTTAGATTTAGAAACGTGTGAGCTTTGTGAACGATATAGCTTCCTTTGAGCAGAAAAGTGTGTGCTTTACCTGAAACGAAGTCTTGCTTGTAGGAAGACACAGAGCCAGGCATTGAACTCCGTTTCTGAAGGAAAACACACAGCACAGTTCTCATCCATGAAACACACTCTGATTTAGAGCAAGAAGCAGGCTCTTTCTTTCTAGAGTCTCTAATAATGCGGGAAACTTGTGTTTGCTCAGAACCAGAGAACCGTGTTTCACACACACACGGGCCATACGTAATTCAAATCTGCTCCTGAAACTGATACAAACCACAGGTCCTCTAACATCCAATGCTTTTCAGTTAAGAGAGAGAAACGTGTGAGCTTCGTGATCTATGTAGCTTCCTTTGAGTTGAAAAGGGTGGGCGTTTAACTGAAACGAAGTTTTGCTTGTACGAAGACACAGAGCCGGGCATTGAACTCTGTTTCTGAAGGGAAACACACAGCACAGTGCTCATCCATGAAACACACTCTGCTTTATATTCAGAAGCACGCTCTTGCTTTATAGAGTCTCTAATAAGGCGGGAAACGTGAGTGTGCTCAGAACAAAAGAACAGTGTTTCCTACACACACGGACCATACCTAGTACAACTCTGTTTCTGAAACTGATACAAACCACAGTTCCTCTAACATCCAATGCTTTTCGGTTAAGAGCGAGAAACGTGTGATTCGTGAACGATGTAGCTTCCTTTGAGTTGAAAAGGGAGGGCGTTTACCTGAAACGAAGTCTTCCTTGTAGGAAGACACAGAGCCTGGCATTTAACTCCGTTTCTGAAGGGAAACACACAGCACAGTTCTCGTCCGTGAAACACACTCTGCTTTAGAGCCAGAAGCAAGCTCTTGCTTTCTAGAGTCTCAAATAAGGCGGGAAACGTGAGTGTGCTCAGAACAAAGGAACCGTGTTTCCTACACACACGGACCATGTCTAGTTCAACTCTGCTTCTGAAACTGATACAAACCCCAGGGCCTCTAACATCCAATGCTTTTCAGTTAAGAGCGAGAAACGTGTGAGCTTCGTGAACGATGTAGCTTCATTTGAGCTGAAAAGTGAGGGCGTTTACCTGAAACGAAGTCTTGCTTGTAGGAAGACACAGAGCCTGGCATTGAACTCCGGTTCTGAAGGGAAAAACACAGCACAGTTGTCATCCATGAAACACACTCTGCTTTAGAGCCAGAAGCACGCTCTTGCTTTCTAAAGTCTCGAATAAGGCGGGAAACGTGAGTGTGCTCAGAACAAAAGAACCGTGTTTCCTACACACACGGACCATATCTAGTTCAACTCTGCTTCTGAAACTGATACAAACCACAGGTCTTCTAACATCCAATGCTTTTCAGTTAAGGGCGAGAAACCAGTGAGCTTCGTGAACGATGTAGCTTCCTTTGAGCTGAAAAGTGAGTGTGTTTACCTGAAACGAAGTCTTGCTTGTAGGAAGACACAGAGCCTGGCATTTAACTCCGTTTCTGAGGGAAACACACAACATGGTTCTCTTCCATGAAACACACTCTGCTTTAAAGCAAGAAATACACTCTTGCTTTCTAGAGTCTCTAATAAGGTGGGAAACGTGAGTGGGCTCAGAACAAATGATCCATGTTTCCTACACACATGGACCATATCTAGTTCAACTCTGCTTCTGAAACTGATACAAACCACAGTTCCTCTAACATACAATGCTTTTCAGTTAAGAGGAAGAAAGGTGTGAGCTTCATGAACGATGTAGCTTCGTTTGAGCTGAAAAGTGAGTGCGTTTACCTCAAACGAAGTCTTGCTTGTAGGAAGACACAGAGCCTGGCATTTAACTCCGTTTCTTAATGAAACACACAACACGGTTATCATCCATGAAACACACTCTGCTTTCAAGCAAGAAGCACGCTCTTGCTTTCTAGAGTCTCAAATAAGGTGGGAAACGTGAGTGTGCTCAGAACAAAAGAACCGTGTTTCCTACACACACGGACCATGTCTAGTTCAACTCTGCTTCTGAAACTGATACAAACCACAGGTCCTCTAACATCCAATGCTTTTCCGTTAAGAGCGAGAAACGTGTGAGCTTCGTGAACGATTTAGCTTTCTTTGAGCTGAAAAGTGAGTGCGTTTACCTCAAACGAAGTCTTGCTTGTAGGAAGACACAGAGCCTGGCATTTAACTCCGTTTCTTAATGAAACACACAACACGGTTATCATCCATGAAACACACTCTGCTTTCAAGCAAGAAGCACGCTTTTGCTCTCCAGAGTCTCTAATAAGGCGGGAAACGTGAGTGTGCTCAGAACAAATGAACCGTGTTTCCTACACACATTGATCATATCGAGTTCTACTCTGATTCTGAAACTGATACAACCCACAGGTCCTCTAACATCCATTGCTTTTGAGTTAAGATTTAGAAACGTGTGAGCTTCGTGAACGATGTAGCTTTGTTTGAGCTGAAAAGTTAGGGCGTTTACCTGAAACGAAGTCTTGCTTGTAGGAAGACACAGAGCCTGGCATTTAACTCCGTTTCTGAAGGTTAATACACAGCACAGTTCTCATCCATGAAACACACTCTGATTTAGAGCAAGAAGCATGCTCTTGCTTTCTAGAGTCTCTAATAAGGCGGGAAACGTGAGTGTGCTCAGAACAAAATAACCGTGTTTCCAACACTCACGGACCATACCTATTTCAACTCTGTTTCTGAAACTGATACAAACCACAGGTCCTCTACATCCAATGCTTTTCAGTTAAGAGCGAGAAACGTGTGAGCTTCGTGAATGATGTAGCTTCCTTTGAGCTGAAAAGTGAGTGCATTTACCTGAAACAAAATCTTGCTTGTAGGAAGACACAGAGCCTGGCATTTAACTCCATTTCTGAAGGGAAACACACTGCACGGATCTCATCCATGAAACACACTCTGCTTTAAAGGAAGAAGCACACTCTTGCTTTCTAGAGTCTCAAGTAAGGCGGGAAATGTGAGTGGGCTCAGAACCAAAGATCCGTGTTTCCTACACACAGGGACCATATCTAGGTCAACTCTGCTTCTGAAACTGATACAAACCACAGGTCCTCTAACATCCAATGCTTTTCACTTAAGAGCGAGAAACGTGTGAGCTTCGTGAACGATGTAGCTTCCTTTGGGTTCAAAAGGAAGGGCATTTACCTGAAACAAAGTCTTGCTTGTAGGAAGACACAGAGCCAGGCATTGAACTCCGTTTCTGAAGGGAAACACACAGCACAGTTCTCATCCATGAAACACACTCTGATTTAGAGCAAGGAGCACGCTCTTTCTTTCTAGAGTCACTAATAATGCGGGAAACGTGTGTGTGCTCAGAACCAGAGAACCGTGTTTCCTACACTCACGGGCCATACCTAATTCAAATCTGCTACTGAAACTGATACAAACCACAGGTCCTGTAACATCCAATGCTTTTCAGTTAAGAGCGAGAAACGTGTGAGCTTCGTGATCTATGTAGCTTCCTCTGAGTTGAAAAGGGTGGGCGTTTACCTGAAACGAAGTTTTGCTTGTAGGAAGACACAGAGCCAGGCATTGAACTCCGTTTCTGAAGGGAAACACACAGCACAGTCCTCATCCATGAAACACACTCTGCTTTAGAGTCAGAAGCAAGCTCTTGCTTTCTAGAGTCTCAAATAAGGCGGGAAACGTGAGTGTGCTCAGAACAAATGAACCGTGTTTCCTACACTCACGGACCATATCTAGTTCAACTATGCTTCTGAACCTGATACAAAAACAGGACCTATAACATCCAATGCTTTTCAGTTATGAATGAGAAACGTGTGAGCTTCGTGAACAATATAGGTTCCATTGAGCTGAAAAGTGTGTGCGTTTACCTGAAACGAAGTATTGCATGTAGGAAGACACAGAGACTGGCACTTAACTCCGTTTCTGAAGGAAAGAAACAGCACACTTCTCATCCATGACACACATTCTGATTTAGAGCAAGAAGCATGCTCTTGCTTTCTAGAGTCTCTAATAAGGCGGGAAACGTGAGTGTGCTCAGAACAAAAGAACCGTGTTTCCTACACACACGGACCATACCTAGTTCAACTCTGTTTTTGAAACTGATACAAACCACAGGTCCTCTAACATCCAATGCTTTTCCGTTAAGAGCGAGAAACGTGTGAACTTCGTGAACGATTTAGCTTCCTTTGAGCTGAAAAGTGAGTGCGTTTACCTGAAATGAAATCTTGCTTGTAGGAAGACACAGAGCCTGGCATTTAACTCCGTTTCTGAAGGGAAACACACAACACGGTTATCATCCATGAAACACACACTGCTTTAAAGCAAGAAGCACACACTTGATTTCTAGAGTCTCTAATAAGGCGGGAAACGTGAGTGGGCTCAGAACAAAAGATCCGTGTTTCCTACACACACGGACCATATCTAGGTCAACTCTGCTTCTGAAACTGATACAAACCACAGGTCCTCTAACATCCAATGCTTTTCAGTTAAGAGCGAGAAACGTGTGAGCTTCATGAGCGATGTAGCTTCGTTTGAGCTAAAAAGTGAGTGCCTTTACCCGAAACCAAGTCTTGATTGTAAAAGACACAGAGCCTGGCATTTAACTCCGTTTCTGATGGGAAACACACAGCACAGTTCTCATCCATGAAACACACTCTGCTTTAGAGCAAGAAGCAAGCTCTTGCTTTCTAGAGTCTCTAATAAGGCCGGAAACATGAGTGTGCTCAGAACAAAGAACCGAGGTTCCTACACACACGGACCAGATCTAGTTCAACTCTGCTTCTGAAAGTGATACAAACCTCAGGTCCTCTAACATCCAATGCTTTTGAGTTGAGAGCGAGAAACGTGTGAGCTTCGTGAACGATGTAGCTTCGTTTGAGCTGAAAAGTTAGGGCGTTTACCTGAAACGAAGTCTTGCTTGTAGGAAGACACAGAGCCTGGCATTTAACTCCATTACTGAAGGTTAATACACAGCACAGTTCTCATCCATGAAACACACTCTGATTTAGAGCAAGAAGCATGCTCTTGCTTTCTAGAGTCTCTAATAAGGCGGGAAACGTGAGTGTGCTCAGAACAAAAGAACCGTGTTTCCAACACTCACGGACCATACATAGTTCAACTCTGTTTCTGAAACTGATACAACCCACAGGTCCTCTAACATCCAATGCTTATGAGTTTAGATTTAGAAACGTGTGAGCTTTGTGAACGATATAGCTTCCTTTGAGCAGAAAAGTGTGTGCTTTACCTGAAACGAAGTCTTGCTTGTAGGAAGACACAGAGCCAGGCATTGAACTCCGTTTCTGAAGGAAAACACACAGCACAGTTCTCATCCATGAAACACACTCTGATTTAGAGCAAGAAGCATGCTCTTTCTTTCTAGAGTCTCTAATAATGCGGGAAACTTGTGTGTGCTCAGAACCAGAGAACCGTGTTTCCCACACACACGGGCCATACGTAAATCAAATCTGCTCCTGAAACTGATACAAACCACAGGTCCTCTAACATCCAATGCTTTTCAGTTAAGAGCGAGAAACATGTGAGCTTCGTGATCTATGTAGCTTCCTTTGAGTTGAAAAGGGTGGGCGTTTAACTGAAACGAAGTTTTGCTTGTACGAAGACACAGAGCCGGGCATTGAACTCTGTTTCTGAAGGGAAACAGACAGCACAGTGCTCATCCATGAAACACACTCTGCTTTATATTCAGAAGCACGCTCTTGCTTTCTAGAGTCTCTAATAAGGCGGGAAACGTGAGTGTGCTCAGAACAAAAGAACAGTGTTTCCTACACACACGGACCATACCTAGTACAACTCTGTTTCTGAAACTGATACAAACCACAGGTCCTCTAACATCCAATGCTTTTCGGTTAAGAGCGAGAAACGTGTGATTCGTGAACGATGTAGCTTCCTTTGAGTTGAAAAGGGAGGGCGTTTACCTGAAACGAAGTCTTGCTTGTAGGAAGACACAGAGCCTGGCATTTAACTCCGTTTCTGAAGGGAAACACACAGCACAGTGCTCGTCCGTGAAACACACTCTGCTTTAGAGCCAGAAGCAAGCTCTTGCTTTCTAGAGTCTCAAATAAGGCGGGAAACGTGAGTGTGCTCAGAACAAAGGAACCGTGTTTCCTACACACACGGACCATGTCTAGTTCAACTCTGCTTCTGAAACTGATACAAACCACAGTGCCTCTAACATCCAGTGCTTTTCAGTTAAGAGAGAGAAACGTGTGAGCTTTGTGAACGATGTAGCTTCCTTTGAGCTGAAAAGTGAATGTGTTTACCTTAAACGAAGTCTTGCTTGTAGGAAGACACAGAGCCTGGCATTTAACTCCGGTTCTTAATGAAACACACAACACGGTTATCATCCATGAAACACACTCTGCTTTCAAGCAAGAAGCACGCTCTTGCTTTCTAGAGTCTCTTATAAGGCGGGAAACGTGAGTGTGCTCAGAACAAATGAACCGTGTTTCGTATACACATTGACCATATCGAGTTCTACTCTGATTCTGAAACTGATACAACCCACAGGTCCTCTAACATCCAATGCTTCTGAGTTAAGATTTAGAAACGTGTGAGCTTCGTGAACGATGTAGCTTCCTTTGAGCTGAAAAGTGAGTGCATTTACCTGAAACGAAGTCTTCCTTGTAGGAGGACTCAGAGCCTGGCATTTAACTCCCCTTCTGAAAGGAAACACACAGCACAGTTCTCATCCATGACACACACTCTGATTTAGAGCAAGAAGCATGCTCTTGCTTTCTAGAGTCTCTAATAAGGCGGGAAACGTGTGTGTGCTCAGAACAATAGAACCGTGTTTCCTACACACACGGACCATACCTAGTTCAACTCTGTTTTTGAAACTGATACAAAGTACAGGTCCTCTAACATCCAATGCTTTTCCGTTAAGAGCGAGAAACGTGTGAGCTTCGTGAACGATTTAGCTTCCTTTGAGCTGAAAAGTGAGTGCGTTTACCTGAAATGAAATCTTGCTTGTAGGAAGACACAGAGCCTGGCATTTAACTCCGTTTCTGAAGGGAAACACACAACATGGTTATCATCCATGAAACACACTCTGCTTTAAAGCAAGAAGCACACACTTGATTTCTAGAGTCTCTAATAAGGCGGGAAACGTGAGTGGGCTCAGAACAAAAGATCCGTGTTTCCTACACACACGAACCATATCTAGGTCAACTCTGCTTCTGAAACTGATACAAACCACAGGTCCTCTAACATCCAATGCTTTTCAGTTAAGAGCGAGAAACGTGTGAGCTTCATGAGCGATGTAGCTTCGTTTGAGCTAAAAAGTGAGTGCCTTTACCCGAAACCAAGTCTTGATTGTAAAAGACACAGAGCCTGGCATTTAACTCCGTTTCTGATGGGAAACACACAGCACAGTTCTCATCCATGAAACACACTCTGCTTTAGTGCAAGAAGCAAGCTCTTGCTTTCTAGAGTCTCTAATAAGGCCGGAAACATGAGTGTGCTCAGAACAAAAGAACCGAGGTTCCTACACACACGGACCAGATCTAGTTCAACTCTGCTTCTGAAAGTGATACAAACCTCAGGTCCTCTAACATCCAATGCTTTTGAGTTGAGAGCGAGAAACGTGTGAGCTTCGTGAACGATGTAGCTTCGTTTGAGCTGAAAAGTTAGGGCGTTTACCTGAAACGAAGTCTTGCTTGTAGGAAGACACAGAGCCAGGCATTGAACTCCGTTTCTGAAGGAAAACACACAGCACAGTTCTCATCCATGAAACACACTCTGATTTAGAGCAAGAAGCACGCTCTTTCTTTCTAGAATCTCTAATAATGCGGGAAACTTGTGTGTGCTCAGAACCAGAGAACCGTGTTTCCCACACACACGGGCCATACGTAATTCAAATCTGCTCCTGAAACTGATACAAACCACAGGTCCTCTAACATCCAATGCTTTTCAGTTAAGAGAGAGAAACGTGTGAGCTTCGTGATCTATGTAGCTTCCTTTGAGTTGAAAAGGGTGGGCGTTTAACTGAAACGAAGTTTTGCTTGTACGAAGACACAGAGCCGGGCATTGAACTCTGTTTCTGAAGGGAAACACACAGCACAGTGCTCATCCATGAAACACACTCTGCTTTATATTCAGAAGCACGCTCTTGCTTTCTAGAGTCTCTAATAAGGCGGGAAACGTGAGTGTGCTCAGAACAAAAGAACAGTGTTTCCTACACACACGGACCATACCTAGTACAACTCTGTTTCTGAAACTGATACAAACCACAGTTCCTCTAACATCCAATGCTTTTCGGTTAAGAGGGAGAAACGTGTGATTCGTGAACGATGTAGCTTCCTTTGAGTTGAAAAGGGAGGGCGTTTACCTGAAACGAAGTCTTGCTTGTAGGAAGACACAGAGCCTGGCATTTAACTCCGTTTCTGAAGGGAAACACACAGCACAGTGCTCGTCCGTGAAACTCACTCTGCTTTAGAGCCAGAAGCAAGCTCTTGCTTTCTAGAGTCTCAAATAAGGCGGGAAACGTGAGTGTGCTCAGAACAAAGGAACCGTGTTTCCTACACACACGGACCATGTCTAGTTCAACTCTGCTTCTGAAACTGATACAAACCCCAGGGCCTCTAACATCCAATGCTTTTCAGTTAAGAGCGAGAAACGTGTGAGCTTCGTGAACGATGTAGCTTCATTTGAGCTGAAAAGTGAGGGCGTTTACCAGAAACGAAGTCTTGCTTGTAGGAAGACACAGAGCCTGGCTTTTAACTCTGTTTCTGAAGGAAACTCACAGCACAGTGCTCAACCATGAAACACACTCTGCTTTAGAGCCAGAAGCACGCTCTTGCTTTCTAGAGTCTCTAATAAGGCGGGAAACGTGAGTGTGCTCAGAACAAAAGAACCGTGTTTCCTACACTCACGGTCCATATCTAGTTCAACTCTGCTTCTGAAACTGATACAAACCACAGTTCTTCTAACATCCAATGCTTTTCAGTTAAGGCGAGAACCGTGTGAGCTTCGTGAACGATGTAGCTTCCTTTGAGCTGAAAAGTGAGTGCCTTTACCTGAAACGAAGTCTTGCTTGTAGGAAGACACAGAGCCTGGCATTGAACTCCGGTTCTGAAGGGAAAAACACAGCACAGTTGTCATCCATGAAACACACTCTGCTTTAGAGCCAGAAGCACGCTCTTGCTTTCTAAAGTCTCGAATAAGGCGGGAAACGTGAGTGTGCTCAGAACAAAAGAACCGTGTTTCCTACACACACGGACCATATCTAGTTCAACTCTGCTTCTGAAACTGATACAAACCACAGGTCTTCTAACATCCAATGCTTTTCAGTTAAGGGCGAGAAACCAGTGAGCTTCGTGAACGATGTAGCTTCCTTTGAGCTGAAAAGTGAGTGTGTTTACCTGAAACGAAGTCTTGCTTGTAGGAAGACACAGAGCCTGGCATTTAACTCCGTTTCTGAGGGAAACACACAACATGGTTCTCTTCCATGAAACACACTCTGCTTTAAAGCAAGAAATACACTCTTGCTTTCTAGAGTCTCTAATAAGGTGGGAAACGTGAGTGGGCTCAGAACAAATGATCCATGTTTCCTACACACATGGACCATATCTAGTTCAACTCTGCTTCTGAAACTGATACAAACCACAGTTCCTCTAACATACAATGCTTTTCAGTTAAGAGGAAGAAAGGTGTGAGCTTCATGAACGATGTAGCTTCGTTTGAGCTGAAAAGTGAGTGCGTTTACCTCAAACGAAGTCTTGCTTGTAGGAAGACACAGAGCCTGGCATTTAACTCCGTTTCTTAATGAAACACACAACACGGTTATCATCCATGAAACACACTCTGCTTTCAAGCAAGAAGCACGCTCTTGCTTTCTAGAGTCTCAAATAAGGTGGGAAACGTGAGTGTGCTCAGAACAAAAGAACCGTGTTTCCTACACACACGGACCATGTCTAGTTCAACTCTGCTTCTGAAACTGATACAAACCACAGGTCCTCTAACATCCAATGCTTTTCCGTTAAGAGCGAGAAACGTGTGAGCTTCGTGAACGATTTAGCTTTCTTTGAGCTGAAAAGTGAGTGCGTTTACCTCAAACGAAGTCTTGCTTGTAGGAAGACACAGAGCCTGGCATTTAACTCCGTTTCTTAATGAAACACACAACACGGTTATCATCCATGAAACACACTCTGCTTTCAAGCAAGAAGCACGCTTTTGCTCTCCAGAGTCTCTAATAAGGCGGGAAACGTGAGTGTGCTCAGAACAAATGAACCGTGTTTCCTACACACATTGATCATATCGAGTTCTACTCTGATTCTGAAACTGATACAACCCACAGGTCCTCTAACATCCATTGCTTTTGAGTTAAGATTTAGAAACGTGTGAGCTTCGTGAACGATGTAGCTTTGTTTGAGCTGAAAAGTTAGGGCGTTTACCTGAAACGAAGTCTTGCTTGTAGGAAGACACAGAGCCAGGCATTGAACTCCGTTTCTGAAGGAAAACACACAGCACAGTTCTCATCCATGAAACACACTCTGATTTAGAGCAAGAAGCACGCTCTTTCTTTCTAGAGTCTCTAATAATGCGGGAAACTTGTGTTTGCTCAGAACCAGAGAACCGTGTTTCACACACACACGGGCCATACGTAATTCAAATCTGCTCCTGAAACTGATACAAACCACAGGTCCTCTAACATCCAATGCTTTTCAGTTAAGAGAGAGAAACGTGTGAGCTTCGTGATCTATGTAGCTTCCTTTGAGTTGAAAAGGGTGGGCGTTTAACTGAAACGAAGTTTTGCTTGTACGAAGACACAGAGCCGGGCATTGAACTCTGTTTCTGAAGGGAAACAGACAGCACAGTGCTCATCCATGAAACACACTCTGCTTTATATTCAGAAGCACGCTCTTGCTTTCTAGAGTCTCTAATAAGGCGGGAAACGTGAGTGTGCTCAGAACAAAAGAACAGTGTTTCCTATACACACGGACCATACCTAGTACAACTCTGTTTCTGAAACTGATACAAACCACAGTTCCTCTAACATCCAATGCTTTTCGGTTAAGAGCGAGAAACGTGTGATTCGTGAACGAAGTAGCTTCCTTTGAGTTGAAAAGGGAGGGCGTTTACCTGAAACGAAGTCTTCCTTGTAGGAAGACACAGAGCCTGGCATTTAACTCCGTTTCTGAAGGGAAACACACAGCACAGTGCTCGTCCGTGAAACACACTCTGCTTTAGAGCCAGAAGCAAGCTCTTGCTTTCTAGAGTCTCAAATAAGGCGGGAAACGTGAGTGTGCTCAGAACAAAGGAACCGTATTTCCTACACACACGGACCATGTCTAGTTCAACTCTGCTTCTGAAACTGATACAAACCCCAGGGCCTCTAACATCCAATGCTTTTCAGTTAAGAGCGAGAAACGTGTGAGCTTCGTGAACGATGTAGCTTCATTTGAGCTGAAAAGTGAGGGCGTTTACCTGAAACGAAGTCTTGCTTGTAGGAAGACACAGAGCCTGGCATTGAACTCCGGTTCTGAAGGGAAAAACACAGCACAGTTGTCATCCATGAAACACACTCTGCTTTAGAGCCAGAAGCACGCTCTTGCTTTCTAAAGTCTCGAATAAGGCGGGAAACGTGAGTGTGCTCAGAACAAAAGAACCGTGTTTCCTACACACACGGACCATATCTAGTTCAACTCTGCTTCTGAAACTGATACAAACCACAGGTCTTCTAACATCCAATGCTTTTCAGTTAAGGGCGAGAAACCAGTGAGCTTCGTGAACGATGTAGCTTCCTTTGAGCTGAAAAGTGAGTGTGTTTACCTGAAACGAAGTCTTGCTTGTAGGAAGACACAGAGCCTGGCATTTAACTCCGTTTCTGAGGGAAACACACAACATGGTTCTCTTCCATGAAACACACTCTGCTTTAAAGCAAGAAATACACTCTTGCTTTCTAGAGTCTCTAATAAGGTGGGAAACGTGAGTGGGCTCAGAACAAATGATCCATGTTTCCTACACACATGGACCATATCTAGTTCAACTCTGCTTCTGAAACTGATACAAACCACAGTTCCTCTAACATCCAATGCTTTTCAGTTAAGAGGAAGAAAGGTGTGAGCTTCATGAACTATGTAGCTTCGTTTGAGCTGAAAAGTGAGTGCGTTTACCTCAAACGAAGTCTTGCTTGTAGGAAGACACAGAGCCTGGCATTTAACTCCGTTTCTTAATGAAACACACAACACGGTTATCATCCATGAAACACACTCTGCTTTCAAGCAAGAAGCACGCTCTTGCTTTCTAGAGTCTCAAATAAGGTGGGAAACGTGAGTGTGCTCAGAACAAAAGAACCGTGTTTCCTACACACACGGACCATGTCTAGTTCAACTCTGCTTCTGAAACTGATACAAACCACAGGTCCTCTAACATCCAATGCTTTTCCGTTAAAGAGCGAGAAACGTGTGAGCTTCGTGAACGATTTAGCTTTCTTTGAGCTGAAAAGTGAGTGCGTTTACCTCAAACGAAGTCTTGCTTGTAGGAAGACACAGAGCCTGGCATTTAACTCCGTTTCTTAATGAAACACACAACACGGTTATCATCCATGAAACACACTCTGCTTTCAAGCAAGAAGCACGCTTTTGCTCTCCAGAGTCTCTAATAAGGCGGGAAACGTGAGTGTGCTCAGAACAAATGAACCGTGTTTCCTACACACATTGATCATATCGAGTTCTACTCTGATTCTGAAACTGATACAACCCACAGGTCCTCTAACATCCATTGCTTTTGAGTTAAGATTTAGAAACGTGTGAGCTTCGTGAACGATGTAGCTTTGTTTGAGCTGAAAAGTTAGGGCGTTTACCTGAAACGAAGTCTTGCTTGTAGGAAGACACAGAGCCTGGCATTTAACTCCGTTTCTGAAGGTTAATACACAGCACAGTTCTCATCCATGAAACACACTCTGATTTAGAGCAAGAAGCATGCTCTTGCTTTCTAGAGTCTCTAATAAGGCGGGAAACGTGAGTGTGCTCAGAACAAAATAACCGTGTTTCCAACACTCACGGACCATACCTATTTCAACTCTGTTTCTGAAACTGATACAAACCACAGGTCCTCTACATCCAATGCTTTTCAGTTAAGAGCGAGAAACGTGTGAGCTTCGTGAATGATGTAGCTTCCTTTGAGCTGAAAAGTGAGTGCATTTACCTGAAACAATATCTTGCTTGTAGGAAGACACAGAGCCTGGCATTTAACTCCATTTCTGAAGGGAAACACACTGCACGGATCTCATCCATGAAACACACTCTGCTTTAAAGGAAGAAGCACACTCTTGCTTTCTAGAGTCTCAAGTAAGGCGGGAAATGTGAGTGGGCTCAGAACCAAAGATCCGTGTTTCCTACACACAGGGACCATATCTAGGTCAACTCTGCTTCTGAAACTGATACAAACCACAGGTCCTCTAACATCCAATGCTTTTCACTTAAGAGCGAGAAACGTGTGAGCTTCGTGAACGATGTAGCTTCCTTTGGGTTCAAAAGGAAGGGCGTTTACCTGAAACAAAGTCTTGCTTGTAGGAAGACACAGAGCCAGGCATTGAACTCCGTTTCTGAAGGGAAACACACAGCACAGTTCTCATCCATGAAACACACTCTGATTTAGAGAAAGGAGCACGCTCTTTCTTTCTAGAGTCTCTAATAATGCGGGAAACGTGTGTGTGCTCAGAACCAGAGAACCGTGTTTCCTACACTCACGGGCCATACCTAATTCAAATCTGCTACTGAAACTGATACAAACCACAGGTCCTGTAACATCCAATGCTTTTCAGTTAAGAGCGAGAAACGTGTGAGCTTCGTGATCTATGTAGCTTCCTCTGAGTTGAAAAGGGTGGGCGTTTACCTGAAACGAAGTTTTGCTTGTAGGAAGACACAGAGCCAGGCATTGAACTCCGTTTCTGAAGGGAAACACACAGCACAGTGCTCATCCATGAAACACACTCTGCTTTAGAGTCAGAAGCAAGCTCTTGCTTTCTAGAGTCTCAAATAAGGCGGGAAACGTGAGTGTGCTCAGAACAAATGAACCGTGTTTCCTACACTCACGGACCATATCCAGTTCAACTATGCTTCTGAACCTGATACAAAAACAGGACCTATAACATCCAATGCTTTTCAGTTATGAACGAGAAACGTGTGAGCTTCGTGAACAATATAGCTTCCTTTGAGCTGAAAAGTGTGTGCGTTTACCTGAAACGAAGTATTGCATGTAGGAAGACACAGAGACTGGCACTTAACTCCGTTTCTGAAGGAAAGAAACAGCACACTTCTCATCCATGACACACATTCTGATTTAGAGCAAGAAGCATGCTCTTGCTTTCTAGAGTCTCTAATAAGGCGGGAAACGTGAGTGTGCTCAGAACAAAAGAACCGTGTTTCCTACACACACGGACCATACCTAGTTCAACTCTGTTTTTGAAACTGATACAAACCACAGGTCCTCTAACATCCAATGCTTTTCCGTTAAGAGCGAGAAACGTGTGAGCTTCGTGAACGATTTAGCTTCCTTTGAGCTGAAAAGTGAGTGCGTTTACCTGAAATGAAATCTTGCTTGTAGGAAGACACAGAGCCTGGCATTTAACTCCGTTTCTGAAGGGAAACACACAACACGGTTATCATCCATGAAACACACACTGCTTTAAAGCAAGAAGCACACACTTGATTTCTAGAGTCTCTAATAAGGCGGGAAACGTGAGTGGGCTCATAACAAAAGATCCGTGTTTCCTACACACACGGACCATATCTAGGTCAACTCTGCTTCTGAAACTGATACAAACCACAGGTCCTCTAACATCCAATGCTTTTCAGTTAAGAGCGAGAAACGTGTGAGCTTCATGAGCGATGTAGCTCCGTTTGAGCTAAAAAGTGAGTGCCTTTACCCGAAACCAAGTCTTGATTGTAAAAGACACAGAGCCTGGCATTTAACTCCGTTTCTGATGGGAAACACACAGCACAGTTCTCATCCATGAAACACACTCTGCTTTAGAGCAAGAAGCAAGCTCTTGCTTTCTAGAGTCTCTAATAAGGCCGGAAACATGAGTGTGCTCAGAACAAAAGAACCGAGGTTCCTACACACACGGACCAGATCTAGTTCAACTCTGCTTCTGAAAGTGATACAAACCTCAGGTCCTCTAACATCCAATGCTTTTGAGTTGAGAGCGAGAAACATGTGAGCTTCGTGAACGATGTAGCTTCGTTTGAGCTGAAAAGTTAGGGCGTTTACCTGAAACGAAGTCTTGCTTGTAGGAAGACACAGAGCCTGGCATTTAACTCCATTACTGAAGGTTAATACACAGCACAGTTCTCATCCATGAAACACACTCTGATTTAGAGCAAGAAGCATGCTCTTGCTTTCTAGAGTCTCTAATAAGGCGGGAAACGTGAGTGTGCTCAGAACAAAAGAACCGTGTTTCCAACACTCACGGACCATACATAGTTCAACTCTGTTTATGAAACTGATACAACCCACAGGTCCTCTAACATCCAATGCTTATGAGTTTAGATTTAGAAACGTGTGAGCTTTGTGAACGATATAGCTTCCTTTGAGCAGAAAAGTGTGTGCTTTACCTGAAACGAAGTCTTGCTTGTAGGAAGACACAGAGCCAGGCATTGAACTCCGTTTCTGAAGGAAAACACACAGCACAGTTCTCATCCATGAAACACACTCTGATTTAGAGCAAGAAGCACGCTCTTTCTTTCTAGAGTCTCTAATAATGCGGGAAACTTGTGTGTGCTCAGAACCAGAGAACCGTGTTTCCCACACACACGGGCCATACGTAATTCAAATCTGCTCCTGAAACTGATACAAACCACAGGTCCTCTAACATCCAATGCTTTTCAGTTAAGAGCGAGAAACATGTGAGCTTCGTGATCTATGTAGCTTCCTTTGAGTTGAAAAGGGTGGGCGTTTAACTGAAACGAAGTTTTGCTTGTACGAAGACACAGAGCCGGGCATTGAACTCTGTTTCTGAAGGGAAACAGACAGCACAGTGCTCATCCATGAAACACACTCTGCTTTATATTCAGAAGCACGCTCTTGCTTTCTAGAGTCTCTAATAAGGCGGGAAACGTGAGTGTGCTCAGAACAAAAGAACAGTGTTTCCTACACACACGGACCATACCTAGTACAACTCTGTTTCTGAAACTGATACAAACCACAGGTCCTCTAACATCCAATGCTTTTCGGTTAAGAGCGAGAAACGTGTGATTCGTGAACGATGTAGCTTCCTTTGAGTTGAAAAGGGAGGGCGTTTACCTGAAACGAAGTCTTGCTTGTAGGAAGACACAGAGCCTGGCATTTAACTCCGTTTCTGAAGGGAAACACACAGCACAGTGCTCGTCCGTGAAACACACTCTGTTTAGAGCCAGAAGCAAGCTCTTGCTTTCTAGAGTCTCAAATAAGGCGGGAAACGTGAGTGTGCTCAGAACAAAGGAACCGTGTTTCCTACACACACGGACCATGTCTAGTTCAACTCTGCTTCTGAAACTGATACAAACCACAGTGCCTCTAACATCCAGTGCTTTTCAGTTAAGAGAGAGAAACGTGTGAGCTTTGTGAACGATGTAGCTTCCTTTGAGCTGAAAAGTGAATGTGTTTACCTCAAACGAAGTCTTGCTTGTAGGAAGACACAGAGCCTGGCATTTAACTCCGTTTCTTAATGAAACACACAACACGGTTATCATCCATGAAACACACTCTGCTTTCAAGCAAGAAGCACGCTCTTGCTTTCTAGAGTCTCTTATAAGGCGGGAAACGTGAGTGTGCTCAGAACAAATGAACCGTGTTTCGTATACACATTGACCATATCGAGTTCTACTCTGATTCTGAAACTGATACAACCCACAGGTCCTCTAACATCCAATGCTTCTGAGTTAAGATTTAGAAACGTGTGAGCTTCGTGAACGATGTAGCTTCCTTTGAGCTGAAAAGTGAGTGCATTTACCTGAAACGAAGTCTTCCTTGTAGGAGGACTCAGAGCCTGGCATTTAACTCCCCTTCTGAAGGGAAACACACAGCACAGTTCTCATCCATGACACACACTCTGATTTAGAGCAAGAAGCATGCTCTTGCTTTCTAGAGTCTCTAATAAGGCGGGAAACGTGTGTGTGCTCAGAACAATAGAACCGTGTTTCCTACACACACGGACCATACCTAGTTCAACTCTGTTTTTGAAACTGATACAAACCACAGGTCCTCTAACATCCAATGCTTTTCCGTTAAGAGCGAGAAACGTGTGAGCTTCGTGAACGATTTAGCTTCCTTTGAGCTGAAAAGTGAGTGCGTTTACCTGAAATGAAATCTTGCTTGTAGGAAGACACAGAGCCTGGCATTTAACTCCGTTTCTGAAGGGAAACACACAACATGGTTATCATCCATGAAACACACTCTGCTTTAAAGCAAGAAGCACACACTTGATTTCTAGAGTCTCTAATAAGGCGGGAAACGTGAGTGGGCTCAGAACAAAAGATCCGTGTTTCCTACACACACGGACCATATCTAGGTCAACTCTGCTTCTGAAACTGATACAAACCACAGGTCCTCTAACATCCAATGCTTTTCAGTTAAGAGCGAGAAACGTGTGAGCTTCATGAGCGATGTAGCTTCGTTTGAGCTAAAAAGTGAGTGCCTTTACCCGAAACCAAGTCTTGATTGTAAAAGACACAGAGCCTGGCATTTAACTCCGTTTCTGATGGGAAACACACAGCACAGTTCTCATCCATGAAACACACTCTGCTTTAGAGCAAGAAGCAAGCTCTTGCTTTCTAGAGTCTCTAATAAGGCCGGAAACATGAGTGTGCTCAGAACAAAAGAACCGAGGTTCCTACACACACGGACCAGATCTAGTTCAACTCTGCTTCTGAAAGTGATACAAACCTCAGGTCCTCTAACATCCAATGCTTTTGAGTTGAGAGCGAGAAACGTGTGAGCTTCGTGAACGATGTAGCTTCGTTTGAGCTGAAAAGTTAGGGCGTTTACCTGAAACGAAGTCTTGCTTGTAGGAAGACACAGAGCCTGGCATTTAACTCCATTACTGAAGGTTAATACACAGCACAGTTCTCATCCATGAAACACACTCTGATTTAGAGCAAGAAGCATGCTCTTGCTTTCTAGAGTCTCTAATAAGGCGGGAAACGTGAGTGTGCTCAGAACAAAAGAACCGTGTTTCCAACACTCACGGACCATACCTAGTTCAACTCTGTTTCTGAAACTGATACAACCCACAGGTCCTCTAACATCCAATGCTTATGAGTTTAGATTTAGAAACGTGTGAGCTTTGTGAATGATATAGCTTCCTTTGAGCAGAAAAGTGTGTGCTTTACCTGAAACGAAGTCTTGCTTGTAGGAAGACACAGAGCCAGGCATTGAACTCCGTTTCTGAAGGAAAACACACAGCACAGTTCTCATCCATGAAACACACTCTGATTTAGAGCAAGAAGCACGCTCTTTCTTTCTAGAGTCTCTAATAATGCGGGAAACTTGTGTGTGCTCAGAACCAGAGAACCGTGTTTCCCACACACACGGGCCATACGTAATTCAAATCTGCTCCTGAAACTGATACAAACCACAGGTCCTCTAACATCCAATGCTTTTCAGTTAAGACAGAGAAACGTGTGAGCTTCGTGATCTATGTAGCTTCCTTTGAGTTGAAAAGGGTGGGCGTTTAACTGAAACGAAGTTTTGCTTGTACGAAGACACAGAGCCGGGCATTGAACTCTGTTTCTGAAGGGAAACACACAGCACAGTGCTCATCCATGAAACACACTCTGCTTTATATTCAGAAGCACGCTCTTGCTTTCTAGAGTCTCTAATAAGGCGGGAAACGTGAGTGTGCTCAGAACAAAAGAACAGTTTTTCCTACACACACGGACCATACCTAGTACAACTCTGTTTC
Source organism: Onychomys arenicola (assembly GCA_949786405.1). Classification (NCBI taxonomy): domain Eukaryota; kingdom Metazoa; phylum Chordata; class Mammalia; order Rodentia; family Cricetidae; genus Onychomys; species Onychomys arenicola. The sequence goes on from CATKUM010000026.1 coordinate 1,433,013, forward strand.
TGAAACTGATACAAACCACAGTTCCTCTAACATCCAATGCTTTTCGGTTAAGAGCGAGAAACGTGTGATTCGTGAACGATGTAGCTTCCTTTGAGTTGAAAAGGGAGGGCGTTTACCTGAAACGAAGTCTTCCTTGTAGGAAGACACAGAGCCTGGCATTTAACTCCGTTTCTGAAGGGAAACACACAGCACAGTGCTAGTCCGTGAAACACACTCTGCTTTAGAGCCAGAAGCAAGCTCTTGCTTTCTAGAGTCTCAAATAAGGCGGGAAACGTGAGTGTGCTCCGAACAAAGGAACCGTGTTTCCTACACACACGGACCATGTCTAGTTCAACTCTGCTTCTGAAACTGATACAAACCCCAAGGCCTCTAACATCCAATGCTTTTCAGTTAAGAGCGAGAAACGTGTGAGCTTCGTGAATGATGTAGCTTCATTTGAGCTGAAAAGTGAGGGCGTTTACCTGAAACGAAGTCTTGCTTGTAGGAAGACACAGAGCCTGGCTTTTAACTCTGTTTCTGAAGGAAACTCACAGCACAGTGCTCAACCATGAAACACACTCTGCTTTAGAGCCAGAAGCACGCTCTTGCTTTCTAGAGTCTCTAATAAGGCGGGAAACGTGAGTGTGCTCAGAACAAAAGAACCGTGTTTCCTACACTCACGGTCCATATCTAGTTCAACTCTGCTTCTGAAACTGATACAAACCACAGTTCTTCTAACATCCAATGCTTTTCAGTTAAGGCTAGAACCTTGTGAGCTTCGTGAACGATGTAGCTTCCTTTGAGCTGAAAAGTGAGTGCCTTTACCTGAAACGAAGTCTTGCTTGTAGGAAGACACAGAGCCTGGCATTGAACTCCGGTTCTGAAGGGAAAAACACAGCACAGTTGTCATCCATGAAACACACTCTGCTTTAGAGCCAGAAGCACGCTCTTGCTTTCTAAAGTCTCGAATAAGGCGGGAAACGTGAGTGTGCTCAGAACAAAAGAACCGTGTTTCCTACACACACGGACCATATCTAGTTCAACTCTGCTTCTGAAACTGATACAAACCACAGGTCTTCTAACATCCAATGCTTTTCAGTTAAGGGCGAGAAACCAGTGAGCTTCGTGAACGATGTAGCTTCCTTTGAGCTGAAAAGTGAGTGTGTTTACCTGAAACGAAGTCTTGCTTGTAGGAAGACACAGAGCCTGGCATTTAACTCCGTTTCTGAGGGAAACACACAACATGGTTCTCTTCCATGAAACACACTCTGCTTTAAAGCAAGAAATACACTCTTGCTTTCTAGAGTCTCTAATAAGGTGGGAAACGTGAGTGGGCTCAGAACAAATGATCCATGTTTCCTACACACATGGACCATATCTAGTTCAACTCTGCTTCTCAAACTGATACAAACCACAGTTCCTCTAACATCCAATGCTTTTCAGTTAAGAGGAAGAAAGGTGTGAGCTTCATGAACGATGTAGCTTCGTTTGAGCTGAAAAGTGAGTGCGTTTACCTCAAACGAAGTCTTGCTTGTAGGAAGACACAGAGCCTGGCATTTAACTCCGTTTCTTAATGAAACACACAACACGGTTATCATCCATGAAACACACTCTGCTTTCAAGCAAGAAGCACGCTCTTGCTTTCTAGAGTCTCAAATAAGGTGGGAAACGTGAGTGTGCTCAGAACAAAAGAACCGTGTTTCCTACACACACGGACCATGTCTAGTTCAACTCTGCTTCTGAAACTGATACAAACCACAGGTCCTCTAACATCCAATGCTTTTCCGTTAAGAGCGAGAAACGTGTGAGCTTCGTGAACGATTTAGCTTTCTTTGAGCTGAAAAGTGAGTGCGTTTACCTCAAACGAAGTCTTGCTTGTAGGAAGACACAGAGCCTGGCATTTAACTCCGTTTCTTAATGAAACACACAACACGGTTATCATCCATGAAACACACTCTGCTTTCAAGCAAGAAGCACGCTTTTGCTCTCCAGAGTCTCTAATAAGGCGGGAAACGTGAGTGTGCTCAGAACAAATGAACCGTGTTTCCTACACACATTGATCATATCGAGTTCTACTCTGATTCTGAAACTGATACAACCCACAGGTCCTCTAACATCCATTGCTTTTGAGTTAAGATTTAGAAACGTGTGAGCTTCGTGAACGATGTAGCTTTGTTTGAGCTGAAAAGTTAGGGCGTTTACCTGAAACGAAGTCTTGCTTGTAGGAAGACACAGAGCCTGGCATTTAACTCCGTTTCTGAAGGTTAATACACAGCACAGTTCTCATCCATGAAACACACTCTGATTTAGAGCAAGAAGCATGCTCTTGCTTTCTAGAGTCTCTAATAAGGCGGGAAACGTGAGTGTGCTCAGAACAAAATAACCGTGTTTCCAACACTCACGGACCATACCTATTTCAACTCTGTTTCTGAAACTGATACAAACCACAGGTCCTCTACATCCAATGCTTTTCAGTTAAGAGCGAGAAACGTGTGAGCTTCGTGAATGATGTAGCTTCCTTTGTGCTGAAAAGTGAGTGCATTTACCTGAAACAAAATCTTGCTTGTAGGAAGACACAGAGCCTGGCATTTAACTCCATTTCTGAAGGGAAACACACTGCACGGATCTCATCCATGAAACACACTCTGCTTTAAAGGAAGAAGCACACTCTTGCTTTCTAGAGTCTCAAGTAAGGCGGGAAATGTGAGTGGGCTCAGAACCAAAGATCCGTGTTTCCTACACACAGGGACCATATCTAGGTCAACTCTGCTTCTGAAACTGATACAAACCACAGGTCCTCTAACATCCAATGCTTTTCAGTTAAGAGCGAGAAACGTGTGAGCTTCATGAGCGATGTAGCTTCGTTTGAGCTAAAAAGTGAGTGCCTTTACCCGAAACCAAGTCTTGATTGTAAAAGACACAGAGCCTGGCATTTAACTCCGTTTCTGATGGGAAACACACAGCACAGTTCTCATCCATGAAACACACTCTGCTTTAGAGCAAGAAGCAAGCTCTTGCTTTCTAGAGTCTCTAATAAGGCCGGAAACATGAGTGTGCTCAGAACAAAAGAACCGAGGTTCCTACACACACGGACCAGATCTAGTTCAACTCTGCTTCTGAAAGTGATACAAACCTCAGGTCCTCTAACATCCAATGCTTTTGAGTTGAGAGCGAGAAACGTGTGAGCTTCGTGAACGATGTAGCTTCGTTTGAGCTGAAAAGTTAGGGCGTTTACCTGAAACGAAGTCTTGCTTGTAGGAAGACACAGAGCCTGGCATTTAACTCCATTACTGAAGGTTAATACACAGCACAGTTCTCATCCATGAATCACACTCTGATTTAGAGCAAGAAGCATGCTCTTGCTTTCTAGAGTCTCTAATAAGGCGGGAAACGTGAGTGTGCTCAGAACAAAAGAACCGTGTTTCCAACACTCACGGACCATACCTAGTTCAACTCTGTTTCTGAAACTGATACAACCCACAGGTCCTCTAACATCCAATGCTTATGAGTTTAGATTTAGAAACGTGTGAGCTTTGTGAACGATATAGCTTCCTTTGAGCAGAAAAGTGTGTGCTTTACCTGAAACGAAGTCTTGCTTGTAGGAAGACACAGAGCCAGGCATTGAACTCCGTTTCTGAAGGAAAACACACAGCACAGTTCTCATCCATGAAACACACTCTGATTTAGAGCAAGAAGCACGCTCTTTCTTTCTAGAGTCTCTAATAATGCGGGAAACTTGTGTGTGCTCAGAACCAGAGAACCGTGTTTCCCACACACACGGGCCATACGTAATTCAAATCTGCTCCTGAAACTGATACAAACCACAGGTCCTCTAACATCCAATGCTTTTCAGTTAAGAGCGAGAAACATGTGAGCTTCGTGATCTATGTAGCTTCCTTTGAGTTGAAAAGGGTGGGCGTTTAACTGAAACGAAGTTTTGCTTGTACGAAGACACAGAGCCGGGCATTGAACTCTGTTTCTGAAGGGAAACAGACAGCACAGTGCTCATCCATGAAACACACTCTGCTTTATATTCAGAAGCACGCTCTTGCTTTCTAGAGTCTCTAATAAGGCGGGAAACGTGAGTGTGCTCAGAACAAAAGAACAGTGTTTCCTACACACACGGACCATACCTAGTACAACTCTGTTTCTGAAACTGATACAAACCACAGGTCCTCTAACATCCAATGCTTTTCGGTTAAGAGCGAGAAACGTGTGATTCGTGAACGATGTAGCTTCCTTTGAGTTGAAAAGGGAGGGCGTTTACCTGAAACGAAGTCTTGCTTGTAGGAAGACACAGAGCCTGGCATTTAACTCCGTTTCTGAAGGGAAACACACAGCACAGTGCTCGTCCGTGAAACACACTCTGCTTTAGAGCCAGAAGCAAGCTCTTGCTTTCTAGAGTCTCTAATAAGGCCGGAAACATGAGTGTGCTCAGAACAAAAGAACCGAGGTTCCTACACACACGGACCAGATCTAGTTCAACTCTGCTTCTGAAAGTGATACAAACCTCAGGTCCTCTAACATCCAATGCTTTTGAGTTGAGAGCGAGAAACGTGTGAGCTTCGTGAACGATGTAGCTTCGTTTGAGCTGAAAAGTTAGGGCGTTTACCTGAAACGAAGTCTTGCTTGTAGGAAGACACAGAGCCTGGCATTTAACTCCATTACTGAAGGTTAATACACAGCACAGTTCTCATCCATGAAACACACTCTGATTTAGAGCAAGAAGCATGCTCTTGCTTTCTAGAGTCTCTAATAAGGCGGGAAACGTGAGTGTGCTCAGAACAAAAGAACCGTGTTTCCAACACTCACGGACCATACCTAGTTCAACTCTATTTCTGAAACTGATACAACCCACAGGTCCTCTAACATCCAATGCTTATGAGTTTAGATTTAGAAACGTGTGAGCTTTGTGAATGATATAGCTTCCTTTGAGCAGAAAAGTGTGTGCTTTACCTGAAACGAAGTCTTGCTTGTAGGAAGACACAGAGCCAGGCATTGAACTCCGTTTCTTAAGGAAAACACACAGCACAGTTCTCATCCATGAAACACACTCTGATTTAGAGCAAGAAGCACGCTCTTTCTTTCTAGAGTCTCTAATAATGCGGGAAACTTGTGTGTGCTCAGAACCAGAGAACCGTGTTTCCCACACACACGGGCCATACGTAATTCAAATCTGCTCCTGAAACTGATACAAACCACAGGTCCTCTAACATCCAATGCTTTTCAGTTAAGAGAGAGAAACGTGTGAGCTTCGTGATCTATGTAGCTTCCTTTGAGTTGAAAAGGGTGGGCGTTTAACTGAAACGAAGTTTTGCTTGTACGAAGACACAGAGCCGGGCATTGAACTCTGTTTCTGAAGGGAAACACACAGCACAGTGCTCATCCATGAAACACACTCTGCTTTATATTCAGAAGCACGCTCTTGCTTTCTAGAGTCTCTAATAAGGCGGGAAACGTGAGTGTGCTCAGAACAAAAGAACAGTTTTTCCTACACACACGGACCATACCTAGTACAACTCTGTTTCTGAAACTGATACAAACCACAGTTCCTCTAACATCCAATGCTTTTCGGTTAAGAGCGAGAAACGTGTGATTCGTGAACGATGTAGCTTCCTTTGAGTTGAAAAGGGAGGGCGTTTACCTGAAACGAAGTCTTCCTTGTAGGAAGACACAGAGCCTGGCATTTAACTCCGTTTCTGAAGGGAAACACACAGCACAGTGCTCGTCCGTGAAACACACTCTGCTTTAGAGCCAGAAGCAAGCTCTTGCTTTCTAGAGTCTCAAATAAGGCGGGAAACGTGAGTGTGCTCAGAACAAAGGAACCGTGTTTCCTACACACACGGACCATGTCTAGTTCAACTCTGCTTCTGAAACTGATACAAACCCCAAGGCCTCTAACATCCAATGCTTTTCAGTTAAGAGCGAGAAACGTGTGAGCTTCGTGAACGATGTAGCTTCATTTGAGCTGAAAAGTGAGGGCGTTTACCTGAAACGAAGTCTTGCTTGTAGGAAGACACAGAGCCTGGCTTTTAACTCTGTTTCTGAAGGAAACTCACAGCACAGTGCTCAACCATGAAACACACTCTGCTTTAGAGCCAGAAGCACGCTCTTGCTTTCTAGAGTCTCTAATAAGGCGGGAAACGTGAGTGTGCTCAGAACAAAAGAACCGTGTTTCCTACACTCACGGTCCATATCTAGTTCAACTCTGCTTCTGAAACTGATACAAACCACAGTTCTTCTAACATCCAATGCTTTTCAGTTAAGGCGAGAACCTTGTGAGCTTCGTGAACGATGTAGCTTCCTTTGAGCTGAAAAGTGAGTGCCTTTACCTGAAACGAAGTCTTGCTTGTAGGAAGACACAGAGCCTGGCATTGAACTCCGGTTCTGAAGGGAAAAACACAGCACAGTTGTCATCCATGAAACACACTCTGCTTTAGAGCCAGAAGCACGCTCTTGCTTTCTAAAGTCTCGAATAAGGCGGGAAACGTGAGTGTGCTCAGAACAAAAGAACCGTGTTTCCTACACACACGGACCATATCTAGTTCAACTCTGCTTCTGAAACTGATACAAACCACAGGTCTTCTAACATCCAATGCTTTTCAGTTAAGGGCGAGAAACCAGTGAGCTTCGTGAACGATGTAGCTTCCTTTGAGCTGAAAAGTGAGTGTGTTTACCTGAAACGAAGTCTTGCTTGTAGGAAGACACAGAGCCTGGCATTTAACTCCGTTTCTGAGGGAAACACACAACATGGTTCTCTTCCATGAAACACACTCTGCTTTAAAGCAAGAAATACACTCTTGCTTTCTAGGGTCTCTAATAAGTTGGGAAACGTGAGTGGGCTCAGAACAAATGATCCATGTTTCCTACACACATGGACCATATCTAGTTCAACTCTGCTTCTGAAACTGATACAAACCACAGTTCCTCTAACATCCAATGCTTTTCAGTTAAGAGGAAGAAAGGTGTGAGCTTCATGAACGATGTAGCTTCGTTTGAGCTGAAAAGTGAGTGCGTTTACCTCAAACGAAGTCTTGCTTGTAGGAAGACACAGAGCCTGGCATTTAACTCCGTTTCTTAATGAAACACACAACACGGTTATCATCCATGAAACACACTCTGCTTTCAAGCAAGAAGCACGCTCTTGCTTTCTAGAGTCTCAAATAAGGTGGGAAACGTGAGTGTGCTCAGAACAAAAGAACCGTGTTTCCTACACACACGGACCATGTCTAGTTCAACTCTGCTTCTGAAACTGATACAAACCACAGGTCCTCTAACATCCAATGCTTTTCCGTTAAGAGCGAGAAACGTGTGAGCTTCGTGAACGATTTAGCTTTCTTTGAGCTGAAAAGTGAGTGCGTTTACCTCAAACGAAGTCTTGCTTGTAGGAAGACACAGAGCCTGGCATTTAACTCCGTTTCTTAATGAAACACACAACACGGTTATCATCCATGAAACACACTCTGCTTTCAAGCAAGAAGCACGCTTTTGCTCTCCAGAGTCTCTAATAAGGCGGGAAACGTGAGTGTGCTCAGAACAAATGAACCGTGTTTCCTACACACATTGATCATATCGAGTTCTACTCTGATTCTGAAACTGATACAACCCACAGGTCCTCTAACATCCATTGCTTTTGAGTTAAGATTTAGAAACGTGTGAGCTTCGTGAACGATGTAGCTTTGTTTGAGCTGAAAAGTTAGGGCGTTTACCTGAAACGAAGTCTTGCTTGTAGGAAGACACAGAGCCTGGCATTTAACTCCGTTTCTGAAGGTTAATACACAGCACAGTTCTCATCCATGAAACACACTCTGATTTAGAGCAAGAAGCATGCTCTTGCTTTCTAGAGTCTCTAATAAGGCGGGAAACGTGAGTGTGCTCAGAACAAAATAACCGTGTTTCCAACACTCACGGACCATACCTATTTCAACTCTGTTTCTGAAACTGATACAAACCACAGGTCCTCTACATCCAATGCTTTTCAGTTAAGAGCGAGAAACGTGTGAGCTTCGTGAATGATGTAGCTTCCTTTGTGCTGAAAAGTGAGTGCATTTACCTGAAACAAAATCTTGCTTGTAGGAAGACACAGAGCCTGGCATTTAACTCCATTTCTGAAGGGAAACACACTGCACGGATCTCATCCATGAAACACACTCTGCTTTAAAGGAAGAAGCACACTCTTGCTTTCTAGAGTCTCAAGTAAGGCCGGAAACATGAGTGTGCTCAGAACAAAAGAACCGAGGTTCATACACACACGGACCAGATCTAGTTCAACTCTGCTTCTGAAAGTGATACAAACCTCAGGTCCTCTAACATCCAATGCTTTTGAGTTGAGAGCGAGAAACGTGTGAGCTTCGTGAACGATGTAGCTTCGTTTGAGCTGAAAAGTTAGGGCGTTTACCTGAAACGAAGTCTTGCTTGTAGGAAGACACAGAGCCTGGCATTTAACTCCATTACTGAAGGTTAATACACAGCACAGTTCTCATCCATGAATCACACTCTGATTTAGAGCAAGAAGCATGCTCTTGCTTTCTAGAGTCTCTAATAAGGCGGGAAACGTGAGTGTGCTCAGAACAAAAGAACCGTGTTTCCAACACTCACGGACCATACCTAGTTCAACTCTGTTTCTGAAACTGATACAACCCACAGGTCCTCTAACATCCAATGCTTATGAGTTTAGATTTAGAAACGTGTGAGCTTTGTGAACGATATAGCTTCCTTTGAGCAGAAAAGTGTGTGCTTTACCTGAAACGAAGTCTTGCTTGTAGGAAGACACAGAGCCAGGCATTGAACTCCGTTTCTGAAGGAAAACACACAGCACAGTTCTCATCCATGAAACACACTCTGATTTAGAGCAAGAAGCACGCTCTTTCTTTCTAGAGTCTCTAATAATGCGGGAAACTTGTGTGTGCTCATAACCAGAGAACCGTGTTTCCCACACACACGGGCCATACGTAATTCAAATCTGCTCCTGAAACTGATACAAACCACAGGTCCTCTAACATCCAATGCTTTTCAGTTAAGAGCGAGAAACATGTGAGCTTCGTGATCTATGTAGCTTCCTTTGAGTTGAAAAGGGTGGGCGTTTAACTGAAACGAAGTTTTGCTTGTACGAAGACACAGAGCCGGGCATTGAACTCTGTTTCTGAAGGGAAACAGACAGCACAGTGCTCATCCATGAAACACACTCTGCTTTATATTCAGAAGCACGCTCTTGCTTTCTAGAGTCTCTAATAAGGCGGGAAACGTGAGTGTGCTCAGAACAAAAGAACAGTGTTTCCTACACACACGGACCATACCTAGTACAACTCTGTTTCTGAAACTGATACAAACCACAGGTCCTCTAACATCCAATGCTTTTCGGTTAAGAGCGAGAAACGTGTGATTCGTGAACGATGTAGCTTCCTTTGAGTTGAAAAGGGAGGGCGTTTACCTGAAACGAAGTCTTGCTTGTAGGAAGACACAGAGCCTGGCATTTAACTCCGTTTCTGAAGGGAAACACACAGCACAGTGCTCGTCCGTGAAACACACTCTGCTTTAGAGCCAGAAGCAAGCTCTTGCTTTCTAGAGTCTCAAATAAGGCGGGAAACGTGAGTGTGCTCAGAACAAAGGAACCGTGTTTCCTACACACACGGACCATGTCTAGTTCAACTCTGCTTCTGAAACTGATACAAACCACAGTGCCTCTAACATCCAGTGCTTTTCAGTTAAGAGAGAGAAACGTGTGAGCTTTGTGAACGATGTAGCTTCCTTTGAGCTGAAAAGTGAATGTGTTTACCTCAAACGAAGTCTTGCTTGTAGGAAGACACAGAGCCTGGCATTTAACTCCGTTTCTTAATGAAACACACAACACGGTTATCATCCATGAAACACACACTGCTTTCAAGCAAGAAGCACGCTCTTGCTTTCTAGAGTCTCTTATAAGGCGGGAAACGTGAGTGTGCTCAGAACAAATGAACCGTGTTTCGTATACACATTGACCATATCGAGTTCTACTCTGATTCTGAAACTGATACAACCCACAGGTCCTCTAACATCCAATGCTTCTGAGTTAAGATTTAGAAACGTGTGAGCTTCGTGAACAATGTAGCATCTTTTGAGCTGAAAAGTGTGTGCGTTTACCTGAAACGAAGGCTTGCTTGTAGGAAGACACAGAGCCTGGCATTTAACTCTGTTTCTGAAGGGAAAAACACAGCACAGTTCTCATCCATGAAACACACCCTGCTTTAGAGCCAGACTTACGCTCTTGCTTTCTAGATTCTCTAATAAGGCGGGAAACGTGGGTGTGCTCAGAACAAAAGAACCGTGTTTCCTACACACACGGACCATAACTAGTTCAACTCTGTTTTTGAAACTGATACAAACCACAGGTCCTCTAACATCCAATGCTTTTCCGTTAAGAGCGAGAAACGTGTGAGCTTCGTGAACGATTTAGATTCCTTTGAGCTGAAAAGTGAGTGCATTTTCCTGAAATTAAATCTTGCTTGTAGGAAGACACAGAGCCTGGCATTTAACTCCGTTTCTTAAGGGAAACACACAGCACGGTTATCATCCATGAAACACACTCTGCTTTAAAGCAAGAAGCACACACTTGATTTCTAGAGTCTCTAATAAGGCGGGAAACGTGAGTGGGCTCAGAACAAAAGATCCGTGTTTCCTACACGCAAGGACCATATCTAGGTCAACTCTGCTTCTGAAACTGATACAAACCACAGGTCCTCTAACATCCAATGCTTTTCAGTTAAGAGCGAGAAACGTGTGAGCTTCATGAGCGATGTAGCTTCGTTTGAGCTAAAAAGTGAGTGCCTTTACCCGAAACCAAGTCTTGATTGTAAAAGACACAGAGCCTGGCATTTAACTTCGTTTCTGATGGGAAACACACAGCACAGTTCTCATCCATGAAACACACTCTGCTTTAGAGCAAGAAGCAGGCACTTGCTTTCTAGAGTCTCTAATAAGGCGGGAAACATCAGTGTTCTCAGAAAAAAAGAACCGTGTTTCCTACACACACGGACCAAATCTAGTTCAACTGTGCTTCTGAAACTGATACAAACCACAGGTCCTCTAACATCCAATGCTTTTCAGTTAAGGGCGAGAAACGTGTGAGCTTCTTGAACGCTGAAGCTTCCTGTGAGCTGAAAGTGAGTTCTTATACCCGAAACCAAGTCTTGATTGTAAAAGACACAGAGTCTGGCATTTAACTCCGTTTCTGAAGGGAAACACACAGCACAGTTCTCATCCATGACACACACTCTGATTTAGAGCAAGAAGCATGCTCTTGCTTTCTAGAGTCTCTAATAAGGCGGGAAACGTGTGTGTGCTGAGAACAATAGAACCGTGTTTCCTACACACACGGACCATACCTAGTTCAACTCTGTTTTTGAAACTGATACAAACCACAGGTCCTCTAACATCCAATGCTTTTCCGTTAAGAGTGAGAAACGTGTGAGCTTCGTGAACGATTTAGCTTCCTTTGAGCTGAAAAGTGAGTGCGTTTACCTCAAACGAAGTCTTGCTTGTAGGAAGACACAGAGCCTGGCATTTAACTCTGTTTCTTAATGAAACACACAACACGGTTATCATCCATGAAACACACTCTGCTTTCAAGCAAGAAAAACGCTCTTGCTTTCTAGAGTCTCTAATAAGGCGGGAAACGTGAGTGTGCTCAGAACAAATGAACCGTGTTTCCTACACACATTGACCATATCGAGTTCTAGTCTGATTCTGAAACTGATACAATCCACAGGTCCTCTAACATCCAATGCTTTTCAGTTAAGATTTAGAAACGTGTGAGCTTCGTGAACGATGTAGCTTCGTTTGAGCTGAAAACTTAGGGCGTTTACCTGAAACGAAGTCTTGCTTGTAGGAAGACACAGAGCCTGGCATTTAACTCCGTTTCTGAAGGTTAATACACAGCACAGTTCTCATCCATGAAACACACTCTGATTTAGAGCAAGAAGCATGCTCTTGCTTTCTAGAGTCTCTAATAAGGCGGGAAACGTGAGTGTGCTCAGAACAAAAGAACCGTGTTTCCAACACTCACGGACCATACCTAGTTCAACTCTGTTTCTGAAACTGATACAAACCACAGGTCCTCTAACATCCAATGCTTTTCAGTTAAGAGCGAGAAACGTGTGAGCTTCGTGATTTCATGTAGCTTCCTTAGAGTTGAAAAGGGTGGGCGTTTACCTGAAACGAAGTTTTGCTTGTAGGAAGACACAGAGCCAGGCATTGAACTCCGTTTCTGAAGGTAAACACACAGCACAGTGCTCATCCATGAAACACACTCTGCTTTAGAGCCAGAAGCAAGCTCTTGCTTTCTAGAGTCTCAAATAAGGCGGGAAACGTGAGTGTGCTCAGAACAAAAGAACCGTGTTTCCTACACACACGGACCATATCTAGTTCAACTATGCTTCTGAACCTGATACAAAAACAGGACCTATAACATCCAAAGCTTTTCGGTTATGAACGAGAAACGTGTGAGCTTCGTGAACAATATAGCTTCCTTTGAGCTGAAAAGTGTGTGCGTTTACCTGAAACGAAGTCTTGCATGTAGGAAGACACAGAGACTGGCACTTAACTCCGTTTCAGAAGGGAAACACACAGCACAGTTCTCATCCATTAAACACACTCTGCTTTAGAGCAAGAAGCACGCTCTTGCTTTCTAGAGTCTCTAATAAGGCGGGAAACGTGTGTGTGCTGAGAACAATAGAACCGTGTTTCCTACACACACGGACCATACCTAGTTCAACTCTGTTTTTGAAACTGATACAAACCACAGGTCCTGTAACATCCAATGCTTTTCCGTTAAGAGCGAGAAATGTGTGAGCTTCGTGAACGATTTAGCTTCCTTTGAGCTGAAAAGTGAGTGCGTTTACCTCAAACGAAGTCTTGCTTGTAGGAAGACACAGAGCCTGGCATTTAACTCTGTTTCTTAATGAAACACACAACACTGTTATCATCCATGAAACACACTCTGCTTTCAAGCAAGAAGCACGCTCTTGCTTTCTAGAGTCTCTAATAAGGCGGGAGACGTGAGTGTGCTCAGAACAAATGAACCGTGTTTCCTACACACATTGACCATATCGAGTTCTACTCTGATTCTGAAACTGATACAACCCACAGGTCCTCTAACATCCAATGCGTTTGAGTTAAGATTTAGAAACGTGTTGGCTTCGTGAACGATGTAGCTTCGTTTGAGCTGAAAAGTTAGGGCGTTTACCTGAAACGAAGTCTTGCTTGTAGGAAGACACAGAGCCTGGCATTTAACTCCGTTTCTGAAGGTTAATACACAGCACAGTTCTCATCCATGACACACACTCTGATTTAGAGCAAGAAGCATGCTCTTGCTTTCTAGAGTCTCTAATAAGGCGGGAAACGTGAGTGTGCTCAGAACAAAAGAACCGTGTTTCCAACACTCACGAAGCATACCTAGTTCAACTCTGTTTCTGAAACTGATACAAACCACAGGTCCTCTAACATCCAATGCTTTTCAGTTAAGAGCGAGAAACGTGTGAGCTTTGTGATCCATGTAGCTTCCTTTGAGCTGAAAAGTGAGTGCATTTACCTGAAACGAAATCTTGCTTGTAGGAAGACACAGAGCGTGGCATTTAACTCCGTTTCTGAAGGGAAACACACAGCACGGATCTCATCCATGAAACACACTCTGCTTTATAGCAAGAAGCACACTCTTGCTTTCTAGAGTCTCTAATAAGGCGGGACACGTGAGTGTGCTCAGAACAAATGAACCGTGTTTCCTACACACATTGACCATATCGAGTTCTACTCTGATTCTGAAACTGATACAACCCACAGGTCCTCTAACATCCAATGCTTTTGAGTTAAGATTTAGAAACATGTGAGCTTCGTGAACGATGTAGCTTCCTTTGAGCTGAAAAGTGAGTGCATTTACCTGAAACGAAGTCTTCCTTGTAGGAAGACACAGAGCCTGGCATTTAACTCCGTTTCTGAATGGAAATACACAGCAAAGTTCTCATCCATGAAACACACTCTTCTTTAGAGCAAGAAGCATGCTCTTGCTTTCTAGAGTCTCTAATAAGACGGGAAACGTGAGTGGGCTCAGAACAAAAGATCCGTGTTTCCTACACACACGGACCATATCTAGGTCAAATCTGCCTCTGAAACTGATACCAACCACAGGTCCTCTAACATCCAATGCTTTTCAGTTTAGAGCGAGAAACGTGTGAGCCTCGTGAACTATGTAGCTTCCTTTGAGCTGAAAAGGGAGGGTGTTTACCTGAAAAGAAGTCTTGCTTGTAGGAAGACACAGAGCCTGGCATTTAACTCCGTTTCTGAAGGGAAACACACAGCACGGTTATCATCCATGAAACACACTCTGCTTTAAAGCAAGAAGCACACACTTGATTTCCAGAGTCTCGTATAAGGCGGGAAACGTGAGTGGGCTCAGAACAAAAGATCCGTGTTTCCTACACACACGGACCATATCTAGGTCAACTCTGCTTCTGAAACTGATACAAACCACAGGTCCTCTAACATCCAATGCTTTTCAGTTAAGAGCGAGAAACGTGTGAGCTTCATGAGCGATGTAGCTTCGTTTGAGCTAAAAAGTGAGTGCCTTTACCCGAAACCAAGTCTTGATTGTAAAAGACACAGAGCCTGGCATTTAACTCTGTTTCTGATGGGAAACACACAGCACAGTTCTCATCCATGAAACACTCTCTGCTTTAGAGCAAGAAGCAGGCACTTGCTTTCTAGAGTCTCTAATAAGGCGGGAAACGTGTGTGAGCTGAGAACAATAGAACCGTGTTTCCTACACACACGGACCATACCTAGTTCAACTCTGTTTTTGAAACTGATACAAACCACAGGTCCTCTAACATCCAATGCTTTTCCATTAAGAGCGAGAAACGTGTGAGCTTCATGAACGATTTAGCTTCCTTTGAGCTGAAAAGTGAGTGCGTTTACCTGAAATGAAGTCTTCCTTGGAGGAAGACACAGAGCCTGGCATTTAACTCCGTTTCTTAATGAAACACACAACACGGTTATCATCCATGAAACACACTCTGCTTTCAAGCAAGAAGCACGCTCTTTCTTTCTAGAGTCTCTAATAAGGCAGGAAACGTGAGTGGGCTCAGAACCAAAGATCCGTGTTTCCTACACACAAGGACCATATATAGGGCAACTCTGCTTCTGAAACTGATACAAACCACAGGTCCTCTAACATCCAATGCTTTTCAGTTTAGAGCGAGAAACGTGTGAGCCTCGTGAACTATGTAGCTTCCTTTGAGCTGAAAAGGGACGGTGTTTACCTGAAACGAAGTCTTGCTTGTAGGAAGACACAGAGCCTGGCATTGAACTCTGTTTCTGAAGGGATACACACAGCACAGTGCTCATCCATGAAACACTCTCTGCTTTATATTCAGAAGCACGCTCTTGTTTTCTAGAGTCTCAAGAAAGGCGGGAAACGTGAGTGTGCTCAGAACAAAGAACCGTGTTTCCTACACACATGGACCATATCTAATTCAACTCTGCTTCTGAAACTGATGCAAACCACAGGTCCTCTAACATCCAATGCTTTTCAGTTAAGAGCGAGAAACGTGTGAGCTCGAGGACGATGTAGATTCGTTTAAACTGAAAAGTTAGGGCTTTACCTGAAACGAATTCTTGCTTGTAGGAAGACACAGAGCCTGGCATTGAACTCCGTTTCTGAAGGGAAACACACAGCACAGTTCTCATCCATGAAACACACTCTGGTTTAGAGCAAGAAGCATGCTCTTGCTTTCTAGAGTCTCTAATAAGGCAGGAAACGTGAGTGTGCTCAGAACAAAAGAACAGTGTTTCCTACACACACGGACCATACCTAGTTCAACTCTGCTTCTGAAACTGATACAAACCACAGGTCCTCTAACATCCAATGCTTTTCGGTTAAGAGCGAGAAACGTGTGAGCTTCGTGAACGATGTGGCTTCCTTTGAGTTGAAAAGGGAGGGCGTTTACCTGAAACGAAGTCTTCCTTGTAGGAAGACACAGAGCCTTGCATTTAACTCCGTTTCGGAAGGGAAACACACAGCACAGTGCTCATCTTTGAAACACACTCTGCTTTTGAGCCAGAAGCAAGCTCTTGCTTCCTAGAGTCTCAAATAAGGCGGGAAACGTGAGTGTGCTCAGAACAAAAGAACCGTGTTTCCTACACACACGGACCATGTCTAGTTCAACTGTGCTTCTGAAACTGATACAAACCACAGGGCCTCTAACATCCAGTGCTTTTCAGTTAAGAGCGATAAACGTGTGAGCTTTGTGAACTATGTAGCTTCCTTTGAGCTGAAAAGTGAATGTGTTTACCTCAAACGAAGTCTTGCTTGTAGGAAGACACAGAGCCTGGCATTTAACTCCGTTACTTAATGAAACACACAACACGGTTATCATCCATGAAACACACTCTGCTTTCAAGCAAGAAGCATCCTCTTGCTTTATAGGGTCTCTAATAAGGCGGGAAACGTGAGTGTGCTCAGAACAAAAGAACAGTGTTTCCTACACTCACGGACCATACCTAGTTCAACTCTGTTTCTGAAACTGATACAAACCACAGGTCCTCTAACATCCAATGCTTTTCAGTTAAGAGCGAGAAACGTGTGAGCTTCGTGAATGATGTAGCTTCCTTTGAGCTGAAAAGTGAGTGCATTTACCTGAAACGAAATCTTGCTTGTAGGAAGACACAGAGCGTGGCATTTAACTCCGTTTCTGAAGGGAAACACACAGCACGGATCTCATCCATGAAACACACTCTGCTTTAAAGCAAGAAGCACACTCTTGCTTTCTAGAGTCTCTAATAAGGCGGGAAACGTGAGTGTGCTCAGAACAAATGAACCGTGTTTCCTACACACATTGACCATGTCGAGTTCTACTCTGATTCTGAAACTGATACAACACACAGGTCCTCTAACATCCAATGCTTTTGAGTTAAGATTTAGAAACGTGTGAGCTTCGTGAACGATGTAGCTTCCTTTGAGCTGAAAAGTGAGTGCATTTACCTGAAACGAAGTCTTCCTTGTAGGAAGACACAGAGCCTGGCATTTAACTCCGTTTCTGAAGGGAAACACACTGCACAGTTCTCATCCACGACACACAATCTGATTTAGAGCAAGAAGCATGCTCTTGCTTTCTAGAGTCTCTAATAAGGCTGGAAACTTGTGTGTGCTCAGAACAATAGAACCGTGTTTCCTACACACACGGACCATACCTAGTTCAACTCTGTTTTTGAAACTGATACAAACCACAGGTCCTCTAACATCCAATGCTTTTCCGTTAAGAGCGAGAAACGTGTGAGCTTCGTGAACGATATAGCTTCCTTTGAGCTGAAAAGTGTGTGCGTTTACCTGAAACGAAGTCTTGCTTGTAGGAAGACACAGAGCGTGGCATTGAACTCTGTTTCTGAAGGGAAACACACATCACAGTTCTCATCCATGAAACACACTCTGCTATAGAGCCAGACTTACGCTCTTGCTTTCTGGATTCTCTAATAAGGCGGGAAACGTGAGTGTGCTCAGAAAAAAAAAAAAAAAAAAAAAAAAGTGTTTCCTACACACACGGACCATATCTAGTTCAACACTGCTTCTGAAACTGATACAAACCACAGGTCCTCTAACATCCAATGCTTCTCAGTTAAGAGCAAAAAACGTGGGAGCTTCCCGAAAGATTTAGCTTCGTTTGAGCTGAAAGTGAGTGCGTTTACCAGAAACGAACTGTTGCCTGTAGGAAGACACAGAGCCTGGCATTTAACTCCGTTTCTGAATGGAAATACACAGCAAAGTTCTCATCCATGAAACACACTCTTCTTTAGAGCAAGAAGCATGCTCTTGCTTTCTAGAGTCTCTAATAAGACGGGAAACGTGAGTGGGCTCAGAACAAAAGATCCGTGTTTCCTACACTCACGGACCATATCTAGGTCAACTCTGCCTCTGAAACTGATACCAACCACAGGTCCTCTAACATCCAATGCTTTTCAGTTTAGAGCGAGAAACGTGTGAGACTCGTGAACGATGTAGCTTCCTTTGAGTTGAAAAGGGAGGGCGTTTACTTGAAACAAAGTCTTCCTTGTAGGAAGACACAGAGCCTGGCATTTAACTCCGTTTCTGAAGGGAAACACACAGCACGGTTATCATCCATGAAACACACTCTGCTTTAAAGCAAGAAGCACACACTTGATTTCTAGAGTCTCGTATAAGGCGGGAAACGTGAGTGGGCTCAGAACAAAAGATCCGTGTTTCCTACACACACGGACCATATCTAGGTCAACTCTGCTTCTGAAACTGATACAAACCACAGGTCCTCTAACATCCAATGCTTTTCAGTTAAGAGCGAGAAACGTGTGAGCTTCATGAGCCATGTAGCTTCGTTTGAGCTAAAAAGTGAGTGCCTTTACCCGAAACCAAGTCTTGATTGTAAAAGACACAGAGCCTGGCATTTAACTCTGTTTCTGATGGGAAACACACAGCACAGTTCTCATCCATGAAACACTCTCTGCTTTAGAGCAAGAAGCAGGCACTTGCTTTCTAGAGTCTCTAATAAGGCGGGAAACGTGTGTGTGCTGAGAACAATAGAACCGTGTTTCCTACACACACGGACCATACCTAGTTCAACTCTGTTTTTGAAACTGATACAAACCACAGGTCCTCTAACATCCAATGCTTTTCCGTTAAGAGCGAGAAACGTGTGAGCTTCGTGAACGATTTAGCTTCCTTTGAGCTGAAAAGTGAGTGCGTTTACCTGAAATGAAGTCTTGCTTGTAGGAAGACACAGAGCCTGGCATTTAACTCCGTTTCTTAATGAAACACACAACACGGTTATCATCCATGAAACACACTCTGCTTTCAAGCAAGAAGCATGCTCTTGCTTTCTAGAGTCTCTAATAAGACGGGAAACGTGAGTGGGCTCAGAACCAAAGATCCGTGTTTCCTACACACGGACCATATGTTGGTCAACTCTGCTTCTGAAACTGATACAAACCACAGGTCCTCTAACATCCAATGCTTTTCAGTTTAGAGCGAGAAACGTGTGAGCCTCGTGAACTATGTAGCTTCCTTTGAGCTGAAAAGGGAGGGTGTTTACCTGACACGAAGTCTTGCTTGTAGGAAGACACAGAGCCTGGCATTGAACTCTGTTTCTGAAGGGATACACACAGCACAGTGCTCATCCATGAAACACACTCTGCTTTATATTCAGAAGCACGCTCTTGCTTTCTAGAGTCTCAAGTAAGGCGGGAAACGTGAGTGTGCTCAGAGCAAAAGAACCGTGTTTCCTACACACATGGACCATATCTAGTTCAACTCTGCTTCTGAAACTGATGCAAACCACAGGTCCTCTAACATCCAATGCTTTTCAGTTATGAGCGAGAAACGTGTGAGCTCGTGGACGATGTAGATTCGTTTGAGCTGAAAAGTTAGGGCGTTTACCTGAAACGAATTCTTGCTTGTAGGAAGACACAGAGCCTGGCATTGAACTCCGTTTCTGAAGGGAAACACACAGCACAGTTCTCATCCATGAAACACACTCTGGTTTAGAGCAAGAAGCATACTCTTGCTTTCTAGAGTCTCTAATAAGGCGGGAAACGTGAGTGTGCTCAGAACAAAAGAAACGTGTTTCCTACACACACGGACCATGTCTAGTTCAACTGTGCTTCTGAAACTGATACAAACCACAGGGCCTCTAACATCCAGTGCTTTTCAGTTAAGAATGAGAAACGTGTGAGCTTTGTGAACTATGTAGCTTCCTTTGAGCTGAAAAGTGAATGTGTTTACCTCAAACGAAGTCTTGCTTGTAGGAAGACACAGAGCCTGGCATTTAACTCCGTTTCTTAATGAAACACACAACACAGTTATCATCCATGAAACACACTCTTCTTTAGAGCAAGAAGCATGCTCTTGCTTTCTAGAGTCTCTACTAAGACGGGAAACGTGAGTGGGCTCAGAGCAAAAGATCCGTGTTTCCTACACACATTGACCATATCGAGTTCAACTCTGTTTCTGAAACTGATACAAACCACAGGTCCTCTAACATCCAATGCTTTTCGGTTAAGAGCGAGAAACGTGTGAGCTTCGTGAACGATGTAGCTTCCTTTGAGCTGAAAAGTGAGTGCATTTTCCTGAAATGAAATCTTGCTTGTAGGAAGACACAGAGCCTGGCATTTAACTCCGTTTCTGAAGGGAAACACACAGCACGGTTATCATCCATGAAACACACTCTGCTTTAAAGCAAGAAGCACACACTTGATTTCTAGAGTCTCTAATAAGGCGGGAAACGTGTGTGGGCTCAGAACAAAAGATCCGTGTTTCCTACACACACGGCCCATATCTAGTTCAACTCTGCTTCTCAAACTGATACAAACCACAGGGCCTCGAACATCCAATGCTTTTCATTTAAGAGCGAGAAACGTATGAGCTTCATGAACTATGTAGCATCATTTGAGCTGAAAACTGAGTGCTTTTACTTGAAATGATGTCTTGCTTGTAGGAAGACACAGAGCTTGGCATTTAACTCCGTTTCGGAAGTTAAACACACAGCACGGTTCTGATCCATGAAAAACACTCTGCTTTAGAACAAGAAGCATGCTCTTGCTTTCTAGAGTCTCTATAAAGGCGGGAAACGTGAGTATGCTGAAAACAAAAGAACCGTGTTTCCTACACACACGGACCATATCTAATTGAACTCTGCTTCTGAAACTGATAAAAACGACAGGTCCTCTAGCATTCAATGCTTTTCAGTTAAGAGCGAGAAACGTGTGAGCTTCCTGAACGATGTAGCTTCCTTTGTGTTGAAAAGTGAGTGCGTTTACCTGAAACGATGTCTTGCTTGTAGGAAGACACAGAGCCTGGCATTTAACTCCGTTTCTGAAGGGAAACACACAGCACAGTGCTCTTCCATGAAACACACTCTGCTTTAGAGGCAGAAGCACACTCTTGCTTTCTAGAGTCTCTAATAAGGCAGGAAACATGACTGTGCTCAGAACAAAAGAACCGTGTTTCCTACACACACGGACCATATCTAGTTCAACTCTGCTTCTCAAACTGATACAAACCACAGGTCCTCTAACATCCAATGCTTTTCATTTAAGAAGGAGAAACGTGTGAGCTTCATGAACTATGTAGCTTCCTTTGAGCTGAAAAGTGAGTGCGTTTACCTGAAACGAAGTCTTGCTGGTAGGAAGACACAGAGCCTGGCATTTACTCCCTTTCTGAAGGGAAACACACAGCACGTTTCTCTTCCATGAAACACACTCTGCTTTAAAGCAAGAAGCACGCTCTTGCATTCTAGAGTCTCTAATAAGGCGGGAAAGGTAGGTGTGCTCAGAACAAAAGAACCGTGTTTTCTACACTCATTGACCATATCTAGTTCAACTCTGCTTCTGAAACTGATACAAACCACAGGTCCTCTAACATCCGATGCTTTTCAGTTAAATGCGAGAAACGTGTGAGCATCATGAAAGATGTAGCTTCCTTTGTGCTGAAAAGTGAGTGCGTTTACCTGAAACGAAGTATTGCTTGTAGGAAGACACAGAGCCTAGCATTTAACTCCGTTTCTGAAGGGAAACACAAAGCACAGTGCTCCTCCATGAAACACACTCTGCTTTAGAGCCAGAAGCACACTCTTGCTTTCTAGAGTCTCTAATAAGGCAGGAAACATGAGTGTGCTCAGAACAAAAGAACCGTGTTTCCTACACACATGGTCCATACCTAGTTCAACTCTGCTTCTGAAACTGATACAAACCACAGGTCCTCTAACATCCAATGCTTTTCAGTTAAGAACGAGAAACGTGTGAGCTTCGTGAACGATTTAGCTTCCTTTGAGCTGAAAAGTGAGTGCGTTTACCTGTAACGAAGTCTTGCTTGTAGGAAGACACAGAGCCTGGCATTTAACTCCGTTTCTGAAGGGAAACACACAGCAAGGTTCTCATCCATGAAAAACACTCTACTTTAAATCAAGAGGCATGCTCTTGCTTTCTAGAGTATCTAATAAGGCAAGAAACGTGAGTGTGCTCAGAACAAAAGAACTGAGTTTCCTACACACAAGGACCATATCTAGTTCAACTCTGCTTCTGAAACTGGTACAACCACAGGTCCTCTAAAATCCAATGTTTTTCATTTAAGAGCGAAAAACGTTTGAGCTTCCTGAACGATGTAGCTTCCTTTGTGCTGAACAGTGAGTGCGTTTACCTGAAAGGAATTCTTGCTTGTAGGAAGACACAGAGCCTGGCATTTAACTCCGTTTCTGAAGGGAAACACACAGCACAGTGCTCATCCATGAAACAAACTCTGCTTTAGAGCTAGAATCACGCTCTTGCTTTCTAGAGTCTCTAATAAGGCGGGAACGTAAGTGTGCTCAGAAAAAATGAACTGTGTTTCCTACACACATTGACCATATCTAGTTCAACTCTGCTTCTGAAACTGATACAAACCACAGGTCCTCTAACATCCGATGCTTTTCAGTTAAATGCGAGAAACATGTCAGCTTCGTGAACGATGTAGCTTCCTTTGAGCTGAAAAGTGAGTGCGTTAATCTGAAACGAAGTCTTGCTTGTAGGAAGACACAGAGGCTGGCATTTAACTCCGTTTATGAAGGAAAACACACAGCACAGTGCTCATCCATGAAACACACTCTGCTTTAGAGCCAGAAGCATGCTCTTGCTTTCTAGAGTCTCTAATAAGGCAGGAAACATCAGTGTGCTCAGAACAAAAGAACCGTGTTTCCTACACACACGGCCCATATCTAGTTCAACTCTGCTTTTGAAACTGATACAAATGACAGGTCCTCTAACATTCAATGCTTTTCAGTTAAGAGAGAGAAACATGTGAGCTTCCTGAAAGATGTAGCTTCCTTTGTGCTGAAAAGTGAGTGCGTTTACCTGAAACGAAGTATTGCTTGTAGGAAGACACAGAGCCTGGCATTTACTCCGTTTCTGAAGGGAAACACACAGCACGGTTCTCATCCATGAAAAACACTCTGCTTTTGAACAAGAAACACGCTCTTGCTTTCTAGAGTCTCTAATAAGGCGGGAAACGTGAGTGTGCTCAGAACAAAAGAACTGAGTTTCCTACACACGAGGACCATATCTAGTTCAACTCTGCTTCTGAAACTGATACAACCACAGGTCCTCTAAAATCCAATGTTTTTCAGTTAAGAGCGAAAAACGTGTGAGCTTCGTGAACGATGTAGCTTTGTTTGAGCTGAAAGTGAGTGTGTTTTCCCGAAACGAAGTCTTGATTATCAAAGACACAGACCCTGGCATTTAACTCCGTTTCTGAAGGGAAACAGACTGCAAAGTTCTCATCCATGAAACACACTCTGCTTTAGATCAAGAAGCGCGCTCTTGCTTTCTAGAGTCTCTAATAAAGGGGGAAACGTGAGTGTGCTCTGAACGAAAGAACCGTGTTTCCTACACACACTGACCATATCTAGTTCAACTCTGCTTCTGAAACTGATACAAACAACAGGTCCTCTAACATCCAATGCTTTTCATTTAAGAGCGAGAAACGTGAGAGCTTCGTGAATGATGTAGCTTCATTTGAGCTGAAAATTGAGGGCATTTACCTGAAACGATGTCTTGCTTGTAGAAAGACACAGAGCCTGGAATTTAACTCTGATTCTGAAGGAAAACACACAGCACAGTTCTCACCCATGAAACACACTCTGCTTTAGAGCCAGAAGCATGCTCTTGCTTTCTAGAGTCTCTAATAAGGCGGGAGACATGAGTGTGCTCAGAACAAAGAATCGTGTTGCCTACACACACGGCCCATATCTACTTCAGCTCTGCTTCTGAAACTGATACAACCGACAGGTCCTCTAGCATTCAATGCTTTTCAGTTAAGAGCGAGAAACGTGTGAGCTTCCTGAACGACATAGCTTCCTTTGTGCTGAAAAGTGGGTGCGTTTACCTGAAACGAAGTCTTGCTTGTAGGAAGACACAGAACCTGGCATTTAACTCCGTTTCTGAAGGGAAACACACAGCACAGTGCTCTTCCATGAAACACACTCTGCTTTAGAGCCAGAAGCACACTCTTGCTTTCTAGAGTCTCTAATAAGGCGGGAAACATGACTGTGCTCAGAACAAAAGAACCGTGTTTCCTACACACACGGACCATATCTAGTTCAAATCTGCTTCTCAAACTGATACAAACCACAGGTCCTCTAACATCCAATGCTTTTCATTTAAGAAGGAGAAACGTGTGAGCTTCATGAACTATGTAGCTTCCTTTGAGCTGAAAAGTGAGTGCGTTTACCTGATACGAAGTCTTGCTTGTAGGAAGACACAGAGCCTGGCATTTACTCCCTTTCTGAAGGGAAACACACAGCACGTTTCTCATCCATGAAACACACTCTGCTTTAAAGCAAGAAGCACGCTCTTGCTTTCTAGAGTCTCTAATAAGGCGGGAAAGGTAGGTGTGCTCAGAACAAAAGAACCGTGTTTTCTACACTCATTGACCATATCAAGTTCAACTCTGCTTCTGAAACTGGTACAAACGACAGGTCTTCTAACATTCAATGCTTTTCAGTTAAGAGCGAGAAACGTGTGAGCTTCGTGAACGATGTAGCTTCCTTTGAGCTGAAAAGTGAGTGCGTTTACCTGAAATGAATTCTTGCTAGTAGGAAGACACAGAGCCTGGCATTTACTCCGTTAATGAAGGGAAACACACAGCACGTTTTTCATCCATGAAACACACTCTGCTTTAAAGCAAGAAGCACGCTCTTGCTTTCTAGAGTCTCTAATAAGGCAGGAAACGTGAGTGTGCTCAGAACAAAAGAAGAGTGTTTCCTACACTCATTGACCATATCTAGTTCAACTCTGCTTCTGAAACTGATACAAACCACAGGTCCTCTAACATCCGATGCTTTTCAGTTAAATGCGAGAAACTTGTGAGCTTCGTGAACGATGTAGCTTCCTTTGTGCTGAAAAGTGAGTGCGTTTACCTGAAACGAACTCTTGCTTGTAGGAAGACACAGAGCCTGGCATTTAACTCCGTTTCTGAAGGAAAACACACAGCACAGTGCTCATCCATGAAACACACTCTGCTTTAGAGCCAGAAGCATGCTCTTGCTTTCTAGAGTCTCTAATAAGGCAGGAAACATGAGTGTGCTCAGAACAAAAGAACCGTGTTTCCTACACACACGGCCCATATCTAGTTCAACTCTGCTTCTGAAACTGATACAAATGACAGGTCCTCTAACATTCAATGTTTTTCAGTTAAGAGAGAGAAACATGTGAGCTTCCTGAAAGATGTAGCTTCCTTTGTGCTGAAAAGTGAGTGCGTTTACCTGTAACGAAGTCTTGCTTGTAGGAAGACACAGAGCCGGGCATTTAACTCCGTTTCTGAAGGGATACACACAGCAAGGTTCTCATCCATGAAAAACACTCTGCTTTAAATCAAGAAGCATGCTCTTGCTTTCTAGAGTCTCTAATAAGGCAGGAAACGTGAGTGTGCTCAGAACAAAAGAACTGAGTTTCCTACACACAAGGACCATATCTAGTTCAACTCTGCTTCTGAAACTGGTACAACCACAGGTCCTCTAAAATCCAATGTTTTACAGTTAAGAGCGAAAAACGTGTGAGCTTCGTGAACGATGTAGCTTCCTTTGAGCTGAAAGTGAGTGTGTTTACCCGAAATGAAGTCTTGATTATCAAAGACACAGACCCTGGCATTTAACTCCGTTTCTGAAGGGAAACATACAGCAAAGTTCTCATCCATGAAACACACTCTGCTTTAGAGCAAGAAGCAGACTCTTGCTTTCTACAGTCTCTAATAAGGCGGGAAACATGAGTGTGCTCAGAACAAAAGAACCGTGTTTCCTACACACACGGCCCATATCTAGTTCAACTCTGCTTCTGAAACTGATACCAACCACAGGCCTCTAACATCCAATGCTTTTCAGTTAAGAGTTAGAAACGTGTGAGCTTCCTGAACGATGTAGCTTCCTTTGTGCTGAAAAGTGAGTGCGTTTACCTGAAACGAAGTCTTGCTTGTAGGAAGACACAGAGCCTGGCATTTAACTCCGTTAATGAAGGGAAACACAGCACAGTGCTCATCCATGAAACACACTCTGCTTTAGAGCCAGAAGCACACACTTGCTTTCTAGAGTCTCTAATAAGGCGGGAAACATGAGTGTGCTCAGAACAAAAGAACCGTGTTTCCTACACACACGGACCATATCTAGTTCAACTCTGCTTCTCAAACTGATACAAACCACAGGTCCTCTAACATCCAATGCTTTTCAGTTAAGAAGGAGAAACGTGTGAGCTTCGTGAATGATGTAGATTCCTTTGAGCTGAAAAGTGAGTGCGTTTACCTGAAAGGATTTCTTGCTTGTAGGAAGACACAGAGCCTGGCATTTAACTCCGTTTCTGAAGGGAAACACACAGCACAGTGCTCATCCATGAAACACACTCTGCTTTAGAGCTAGAATCACGCTCTTGCTTTCTAGAGTCTCTAATAAGGCGGGAAACGTATGTGTGCTCAGAAAAAATGAACCGTGTTTCCTAAACACATTGACCAATCTAGTTCAACTCTGCTTCTGAAACTGATACAAAGCACAGGTCCTCTAACATCTGATGCTTTTCAGTTAAATGCGAGAAACATGTCAGCTTCGTGAACGATGTAGCTTCCTTTGAGCTGAAAAGTGAGTGCGTTTACCTGAAACGAATTCTTGCTAGTAGGAAGACACAGAGCCTGGCATTTAAATCTGTTTCTGAAGGTAAACACACAGCACAGTGCTCATCCATGAAACACACTCTGCTTTAGAACAAGAAGCACGCTCTTGCTTTCTAGAGTCTATGATAAGGCGTAAAACGTGAGTGGGCTCAGAACAAAAGATCCATTTTTCCTACACACACGGACCATATCTAGGTCAACTCTGCTTCTGAATCTGATAAAATCCACAGGTCCTCTAACATCCAATGCTTTTCAGTTAAGAGCAAGAAACGTGTGAGCTTCGTGAACGATGTAGCTTTGTTTGAGCTGAAAAGTGAGGGCATTTTCCTGAAAAGAAGTCTTGCTTGTAGGAAACACAGAGCCTGGCATTGAACTCCGTTTCTGAAGGGAAATACACAGCACAGTGCTCATCCATGAAACACACTCTGATTTAGAGCAAGAAGCACGCTCTTGCTTTCTAGAGTCTCCAATAAGGTGGGAAACGTGAGTGTGCTCAGAACAAAAGAACCCTGTTCCCTACACACATGGTCCATACCTAGTTCAACTCTGCTTCTGAAACTGATACAAACCACAGGTCCTCTAACATCCAATGCTTTTCAGTTAAGAACGAGAAACGTGTGAGCTTCGTGAACGATGTAGCTTCCTTTGAGCTGAAAGTGAGTGTGTTTACCCGAAATGAAGTCTTGATTATCAAAGACACAGACCCTGGCATTTAACTCCGTTTCTGAAGGGAAACATACAGCAAAGTTCTCATCCATGAAACACACTCTGCTTTAGAGCCAGAAGCACACTCTTGCTTTCTAGAGTCTCTAATAAGGCGGGAAACATGAGTGTGATCAGAACAAAAGAACCGTGTTTCCTACATACACGGACCATATCTAGTTCAACTCTGCTTCTCAAACTGATACAAACCACAGGTCCTCTAACATCCAATGCTTTTCAGTTAAGAAGGAGAAACGTGTGAGCTTCGTGAATGATGTAGATTCCTTTGAGCTGAAAAGTGAGTGCGTTTACCTGAAAGGAATTCTTGCTTGTAGGAAGACACAGAGCCTGGCATTTAACTCCGTTTCTGAAGGGAAACACACAGCACAGTGCTCATCCATGAATCACACTCTGCTTTAGAGCCAGAAGCATGCTCTTGGTTTCTAGAGTCTCTAATAAGGCAGGAAACATGAGTGTGCTCAGAACAAAAGAACCGTGTTTCCTACACACATGGCCAATATCTAGTTCAACTCTGCTTCTGAAACTATACAAATGACAGGTCCTCTAACATTCAATGCTTTTCAGTTAAGAGAGAGAAATGTGTGAGCTTCCTGAAAGATGTAGCTTCCTTTGTGCTGAAAAGTGAGTGCGTTTACCTGAAAGGAAGTATTGCTTTTAGGAAGACACAGAGCCTGGCATTTACTCCGTTTCTGAAGGGAAACACACAGCACAGTGCTCATCCATGAAACACACTCTGCTTTAGAGCTAGAATCACGCTCTTGCTTTCTAGAGTCTCTAATAAGGCGGGAAACGTATGTGTGCTCAGAAAAAATGAACCGTGTTTCCTAAACACATTGACCATATCTAGTTCAACTCTGCTTCTGAAACTGATACAAACCACAGGTCCTCTAACATCTGATGCTTTTCAGTTAAATGCGAGAAACATGTCAGCTTCGTGAGCGATGTAGCTTCCTTTGAGCTGAAAAGTGAGTGCGTTTACCTGAAACGAATTCTTGCTAGTAGGAAGACACAGAGCCTGGCATTTAAATCCGTTTCTGAAGGTAAACACACAGCACAGTGCTCATCCATGAAACACACTCTGCTTTAGAACAAGAAGCACGCTCTTGCTTTCTAGAGTCTATGATAAGGCGTAAAACGTGAGTGGGCTCAGAACAAAAGATCCATTTTTCCTACACACACGGACCATATCTAGGTCAACTCTGCTTCTGAATCTGATAAAATCCACAGGTCCTCTAACATCCAATGCTTTTCATTTAAGAGCAAGAAACGTGTGAGCTTCGTGAACGATGTAGCTTTGTTTGAGCTGAAAAGTGAGGGCATTTTCCTGAAAAGAAGTCTTGCTTGTAGGAAACACAGAGCCTGGCATTGAACTCCGTTTCTGAAGGGAAATACACAGCACAGTGCTCATCCATGAAACACACTCTGATTTAGAGCAAGAAGCACGCTCTTGCTTTCTAGAGTCTCCAATAAGGTGGGAAACGTGAGTGTGCTCAGAACAAAAGAACCCTGTTCCCTACACACATGGTCCATACCTAGTTCAACTCTGCTTCTGAAACTGATACAAACCACAGGTCCTCTAACATCCAATGCTTTTCAGTTAAGAACGAGAAACGTGTGAGCTTCGTGAATGATGTAGCTTCCTTTGTGCTGAAAAGTGAGTGCGTTTACCTGAAACGAAGTCTTGCTTGTAGGAAGACACAGAGCCTGGCATTTACTCCCTTTCTGAAGGGAAACACACAGCACGTTTCTCATCCATGAAACACACTCTGCTTTAAAGCAAGAAGCACGCTCTTGCTTTCTAGAGTCTCTAATAAGGCAGGAAAGGTAGGTGTGCTCAGAACAAAAGAACCGTGTTTTCTACACTCATTGACCATATCTAGTTCAACTCTGCTTCTGAAACTGATACAAACCACAGGTCCTCTAACATCCGATGCTTTTCAGTTAAATGCGAGAAACGTGTGAGCATCATGAAAGATGTAGCTTCCTTTGTGCTGAAAAGTGAGTGCGTTTACCTGAAACGAAGTATTGCTTGTAGGAAGACACAGAGCCTGGCATTTAACTCCGTTTCTGAAGGGAAACACACAGCACAGTGCTCCTCCATGAAACACACTCTGCTTTAGAGCCAGAAGCACACTCTTGCTTTCTAGAGTCTCTAATAAGGCGGGAAACATGAGTGTGCTCAGAACAAAAGAACCGTGTTTCCTACACACATGGTCCATACCTAGTTCAACTCTGCTTCTGAAACTGATACAAACCACAGGTCCTCTAACATCCAATGCTTTTCAGTTAAGAACGAGAAACGTGTGAGCTTCGTGAACGATTTAGCTTCCTTTGTGCTGAAAAGTGAGTGCGTTTACCTGTAACGAAGTCTTGCTTGTAGGAAGACACAGAGCCGGGCATTTAACTCCGTTTCTGAAGGGATACACACAGCAAGGTTCTCATCCATGAAAAACACTCTGCTTTAAATCAAGAAGCATGCTCTTGCTTTCTAGAGTCTCTAATAAGGCGTGAAACGTGAGTGGGCTCAGAACAAACGATCCATGTTTCCTCCACACATGGACCATATCTAGTTCAACTCTGGTTCTGAAAGTGGTACAACCACAGGTCCTCTAAAATCCAATGTTTTACAGTTAAGAGCGAAAAACGTGTGAGCTTCGTGAATGATGTAGCTTCCTTTGAGCTGAAAGTGAGTGTGTTTACCCGAAATGAAGTCTTGATTATCAAAGACACAGACCCTGGCATTTAACTCCGTTTCTGAAGGGAAACATACAGCAAAGTTCTCATGCATGAAACACACTCTGCTTTAGAGCAAGAAGCAGACTCTTGCTTTCTACAGTCTCTAATAAGGCGGGAAACATGAGTGTGCTCAGAACAAAAGAACCGTGTTTCCTACACACACGGCCCATATCTAGTTCAACTCTGCCTCTGAAACTGATACCAACCACAGGCCTCTAACATCCAATGCTTTTCAGTTAAGAGTGAGAAACGTGTGAGCTTCCTGAGCGATGTAGCTTCCTTTGAGCTGAAAAGTGAGTGCGTTTACCTGAAACGAATTCTTGCTAGTAGGAAGACACAGAGCCTGGCATTTAAATCCGTTTCTGAAGGTAAACACACAGCACAGTGCTCATCCATGAAACACACTCTGCTTTAGAACAAGAAGCACGCTCTTGCTTTCTAGAGTCTATGATAAGGCGTAAAACGTGAGTGGGCTCAGAACAAAAGATCCATTTTTCCTACACACACGGACCATATCTAGGTCAACTCTGCTTCTGAATCTGATAAAATCCACAGGTCCTCTAACATCCAATGCTTTTCAGTTAAGAGCAAGAAACGTGTGAGCTTCGTGAACGATGTAGCTTTGTTTGAGCTGAAAAGTGAGGGCATTTTCCTGAAAAGAAGTCTTGCTTGTAGGAAACACAGAGCCTGACATTGAACTCCGTTTCTGAAGGGAAATACACAGCACAGTGCTCATCCATGAAACACACTCTGATTTAGAGCAAGAAGCACGCTCTTGCTTTCTAGAGTCTCCAATAAGGTGGGAAACGTGAGTGTGCTCAGAACAAAAGAACCCTGTTCCCTACACACATGGTCCATACCTAGTTCAACTCTGCTTCTGAAACTGATACAAACCACAGGTCCTCTAACATCCAATGCTTTTCAGTTAAGAACGAGAAACGTGTGAGCTTCGTGAACGATGTAGCTTCCTTTGAGCTGAAAGTGAGTGTGTTTACCCGAAATGAAGTCTTGATTATCAAAGACACAGACCCTGGCATTTAACTCCGTTTCTGAAGGGAAACATACAGCAAAGTTCTCATCCATGAAACACACTCTGTTTAGAGCAAGAAGCAGACTCTTGCTTTCTACAGTCTCTAATAAGGCGGGAAACATGAGTGTGCTCAGAACAAAAGAACCGTGTTTCCTACACACACGGCCCATATCTAGTTCAACTCTGCTTCTGAAACTGATACCAACCACAGGCCTCTAACATCCAATGCTTTTCAATTAAGAGTGAGAAGCGTGTGAGCTTCCTGAACGATGTAGCTTCCTTTGTGCTGAAAAGTGAGTGCGTTTACCTGAAACGAAGTCTTGCTTGTAGGAAGACACAGAGCCTGGCATTTAACTCCGTTAATGAAGGGAAACACAGCACAGTGCTCATCCATGAAACACACTCTGCTTTAGAGCCAGAAGCACACTCTTGCTTTCTAGAGTCTCTAATAAGGCGGGAAACATGAGTGTGATCAGAACAAAAGAACCGTGTTTCCTACATACACGGACCATATCTAGTTCAACTCTGCTTCTCAAACTGATACAAACCACAGGTCCTCTAACATCCAATGCTTTTCAGTTAAGAAGGAGAAACGTGTGAGCTTCGTGAATGATGTAGATTCCTTTGAGCTGAAAAGTGAGTGCGTTTACCTGAAAGGAATTCTTGCTTGTAGGAAGACACAGAGCCTGGCATTTAACTCCGTTTCTGAAGGGAAACACACAGCACAGTGCTCATCCATGAATCACACTCTGCTTTAGAGCCAGAAGCATGCTCTTGGTTTCTAGAGTCTCTAATAAGGCAGGAAACATGAGTGTGCTCAGAACAAAAGAACCGTGTTTCCTACACACATGGCCAATATCTAGTTCAACTCTGCTTCTGAAACTGATACAAATGACAGGTCCTCTAACATTCAATGCTTTTCAGTTAAGAGAGAGAAACGTGTGAGCTTCCTGAAAGATGTAGCTTCCTTTGTGCTGAAAAGTGAGTGCGTTTACCTGAAAGGAAGTATTGCTTGTAGGAAGACACAGAGCCTGGCATTTACTCCGTTTCTGAAGGGAAACACACAGCACAGTGCTCATCCATGAAACACACTCTGCTTTAGAGCTAGAATCACGCTCTTGCTTTCTAGAGTCTCTAATAAGGCGGGAAACGTATGTGTGCTCAGAAAAAATGAACCGTGTTTCCTAAACACATTGACCATATCTATTTCAACTCTGCTTCTGAAACTGATACAAACCACAGGTCCTCTAACATCTGATGCTTTTCAGTTAAATGCGAGAAACATGTCAGCTTCGTGAACGATGTAGCTTCCTTTGAGCTGAAAAGTGAGTGCGTTTACCTGAAACGAATTCTTGCTAGTAGGAAGACACAGAGCCTGGCATTTAAATCCGTTTCTGAAGGTAAACACACAGCACAGTGCTCATCCATGAAACACACTCTGCTTTAGAACAAGAAGCACGCTCTTGCTTTCTAGAGTCTATGATAAGGCGTAAAACGTGAGTGGGCTCAGAACAAAAGATCCATTTTTCCTACACACACGGACCATATCTAGGTCAACTCTGCTTCTGAATCTGATAAAATCCACAGGTCCTCTAACATCCAATGCTTTTCATTTAAGAGCAAGAAACGTGTGAGCTTCGTGAACGATGTAGCTTTGTTTGAGCTGAAAAGTGAGGGCATTTTCCTGAAAAGAAGTCTTGCTTGTAGGAAACACAGAGCCTGGCATTGAACTCCGTTTCTGAAGGGAAATACACAGCACAGTGCTCATCCATGAAACACACTCTGATTTAGAGCAAGAAGCACGCTCTTGCTTTCTAGAGTCTCCAATAAGGTGGGAAACGTGAGTGTGCTCAGAACAAAAGAACCCTGTTCCCTACACACATGGTCCATACCTAGTTCAACTCTGCTTCTGAAACTGATACAAACCACAGGTCCTCTAACATCCAATGCTTTTCAGTTAAGAACGAGAAACGTGTGAGCATCATGAAAGATGTAGCTTCCTTTGTGCTGAAAAGTGAGTGCGTTTACCTGAAACGAAGTATTGCTTGTAGGAAGACACAGAGCCTGGCATTTAACTCCGTTTCTGAAGGGAAACACACAGCACAGTGCTCCTCCATGAAACACACTCTGCTTTAGAGCCAGAAGCACACTCTTGCTTTCTAGAGTCTCTAATAAGGCGGGAAACATGAGTGTGCTCAGAACAAAAGAACCGTGTTTCCTACACACATGGTCCATACCTAGTTCAACTCTGCTTCTGAAACTGATACAAACCACAGGTCCTCTAACATCCAATGCTTTTCAGTTAAGAACGAGAAACGTGTGAGCTTCGTGAACGATTTAGCTTCCTTTGTGCTGAAAAGTGAGTGCGTTTACCTGTAACGAAGTCTTGCTTGTAGGAAGACACAGAGCCGGGCATTTAACTCCGTTTCTGAAGGGATACACACAGCAAGGTTCTCATCCATGAAAAACACTCTGCTTTAAATCAAGAAGCATGCTCTTGCTTTCTAGAGTCTCTAATAAGGCGTGAAACGTGAGTGGGCTCAGAACAAACGATCCATGTTTCCTCCACACATGGACCATATCTAGTTCAACTCTGGTTCTGAAAGTGGTACAACCACAGGTCCTCTAAAATCCAATGTTTTACAGTTAAGAGCGAAAAACGTGTGAGCTTCGTGAATGATGTAGCTTCCTTTGAGCTGAAAGTGAGTGTGTTTACCCGAAATGAAGTCTTGATTATCAAAGACACAGACCCTGGCATTTAACTCCGTTTCTGAAGGGAAACATACAGCAAAGTTCTCATGCATGAAACACACTCTGCTTTAGAGCAAGAAGCAGACTCTTGCTTTCTACAGTCTCTAATAAGGCGGGAAACATGAGTGTGCTCAGAACAAAAGAACCGTGTTTCCTACACACACGGCCCATATCTAGTTCAACTCTGCCTCTGAAACTGATACCAACCACAGGCCTCTAACATCCAATGCTTTTCAGTTAAGAGTGAGAAACGTGTGAGCTTCCTGAGCGATGTAGCTTCCTTTGAGCTGAAAAGTGAGTGCGTTTACCTGAAACGAATTCTTGCTAGTAGGAAGACACAGAGCCTGGCATTTAAATCCGTTTCTGAAGGTAAACACACAGCACAGTGCT
Organism: Onychomys arenicola; assembly: GCA_949786405.1. Lineage (NCBI taxonomy): Eukaryota > Metazoa > Chordata > Mammalia > Rodentia > Cricetidae > Onychomys > Onychomys arenicola. Next base: position 1,467,296 of record CATKUM010000026.1, read on the forward strand.
CATCCATGAAACACACTCTGCTTTAGAACAAGAAGCACGCTCTTGCTTTCTAGAGTCTATGATAAGGCGTAAAACGTGAGTGGGCTCAGAACAAAAGATCCATTTTTCCTACACACACGGACCATATCTAGGTCAACTCTGCTTCTGAATCTGATAAAATCCACAGGTCCTCTAACATCCAATGCTTTTCAGTTAAGAGCAAGAAACGTGTGAGCTTCGTGAACGATGTAGCTTTGTTTGAGCTGAAAAGTGAGGGCATTTTCCTGAAAAGAAGTCTTGCTTGTAGGAAACACAGAGCCTGGCATTGAACTCCGTTTCTGAAGGGAAATACACAGCACAGTGCTCATCCATGAAACACACTCTGATTTAGAGCAAGAAGCACGCTCTTGCTTTCTAGAGTCTCCAATAAGGTGGGAAACGTGAGTGTGCTCAGAACAAAAGAACCCTGTTCCCTACACACATGGTCCATACCTAGTTCAACTCTGCTTCTGAAACTGATACAAACCACAGGTCCTCTAACATCCAATGCTTTTCAGTTAAGAACGAGAAACGTGTGAGCTTCGTGAACGATGTAGCTTCCTTTGAGCTGAAAGTGAGTGTGTTTACCCGAAATGAAGTCTTGATTATCAAAGACACAGACCCTGGCATTTAACTCCGTTTCTGAAGGGAAACATACAGCAAAGTTCTCATCCATGAAACACACTCTGCTTTAGAGCCAGAAGCACACTCTTGCTTTCTAGAGTCTCTAATAAGGCGGGAAACATGACTGTGCTCAGAACAAAAGAACCGTGTTTCCTACACACACGGACCATATCTAGTTCAAATCTGCTTCTCAAACTGATACAAACCACAGGTCCTCTAACATCCAATGCTTTTCATTTAAGAAGGAGAAACGTGTGAGCTTCATGAACTATGTAGCTTCCTTTGAGCTGAAAAGTGAGTGCGTTTACCTGATACGAAGTCTTGCTTGTAGGAAGACACAGAGCCTGGCATTTACTCCCTTTCTGAAGGGAAACACACAGCACGTTTCTCATCCATGAAACACACTCTGCTTTAAAGCAAGAAGCACGCTCTTGCTTTCTAGAGTCTCTAATAAGGCGGGAAAGGTAGGTGTGCTCAGAACAAAAGAACCGTGTTTCCTACACTCATTGACCATATCAAGTTCAACTCTGCTTCTGAAACTGGTACAAACGACAGGTCTTCTAACATTCAATGCTTTTCAGTTAAGAGCGAGAAACGTGTGAGCTTCGTGAACGATGTAGCTTCCTTTGAGCTGAAAAGTGAGTGCGTTTACCTGAAATGAATTCTTGCTAGTAGGAAGACACAGAGCCTGGCATTTACTCCGTTTCTGAAGGGAAACAAACAGCACGTTTTTCATCCATGAAACACACTCTGCTTTAAAGCAAGAAGCACGCTCTTGCTTTCTAGAGTCTCTAATAAGGCAGGAAACGTGAGTGTGCTCAGAACAAAAGAAGAGTGTTTCCTACACTCATTGACCATATCTAGTTCAACTCTGCTTCTGAAACTGATACAAACCACAGGTCCTCTAACATCCGATGCTTTTCAGTTAAATGCGAGAAACTTGTGAGCTTCGTGAACGATGTAGCTTCCTTTGTGCTGAAAAGTGAGTGCGTTTACCTGAAACGAACTCTTGCTTGTAGGAAGACACAGAGCCTGGCATTTAACTCCGTTTCTGAAGGAAAACACACAGCACAGTGCTCATCCATGAAACACACTCTGCTTTAGAGCCAGAAGCATGCTCTTGCTTTCTAGAGTGTCTAATAAGGCAGGAAACATGAGTGTGCTCAGAACAAAAGAACCGTGTTTCCTACACACACGGCCCATATCTAGTTCAACTCTGCTTCTGAAACTGATACAAATGACAGGTCCTCTAACATTCAATGTTTTTCAGTTAAGAGAGAGAAACATGTGAGCTTCCTGAAAGATGTAGCTTCCTTTGTGCTGAAAAGAGAGTGCGTATACCTGTAACGAAATCTTGCTTGTAGGAAGACACAGAGCCGGGCATTTAACTCCGTTTCTGAAGGGATACACACAGCAAGGTTCTCATCCATGAAAAACACTCTGCTTTAAATCAAGAAGCATGCTCTTGCTTTCTAGAGTCTCTAATAAGGCAGGAAACGTGAGTGTGCTCAGAACAAAAGAACTGAGTTTCCTACACACAAGGACCATATCTAGTTCAACTCTGCTTCTGAAACTGGTACAACCACAGGTCCTCTAAAATCCAATGTTTTACAGTTAAGAGCGAAAAACGTGTGAGCTTCGTGAACGATGTAGCTTCCTTTGAGCTGAAAGTGAGTGTGTTTACCCGAAATGAAGTCGTGATTATCAAAGACACAGACCCTGGCATTTAACTCCGTTTCTGAAGGGAAACATACAGCAAAGTTCTCATCCATGAAACACACTCTGCTTTAGAGCAAGAAGCAGACTCTTGCTTTCTACAGTCTCTAATAAGGCGGGAAACATGAGTGTGCTCAGAACAAAAGAACCGTGTTTCCTACACACACGGCCCATATCTAGTTCAACTCTGCTTCTGAAACTGATACCAACCACAGGCCTCTAACATCCAATGCTTTTCAGTTAAGAGTTAGAAACGTGTGAGCTTCCTGAACGATGTAGCTTCCTTTGTGCTGAAAAGTGAGTGCGTTTACCTGAAACGAAGTCTTGCTTGTAGGAAGACACAGAGCCTGGCATTTAACTCCGTTAATGAAGGGAAACACAGCACAGTGCTCATCCATGAAACACACTCTGCTTTAGAGCCAGAAGCACACACTTGCTTTCTAGAGTCTCTAATAAGGCGGGAAACGTATGTGTGCTCAGAAAAAATGAACCGTGTTTCCTAAACACATTGACCAATCTAGTTCAACTCTGCTTCTCAAACTGATACAAACCACAGGTCCTCTAACATCTGATGCTTTTCTGTTAAATGCGAGAAACATGTCAGCTTCGTGAACGATGTAGCTTCCTTTGAGCTGAAAAGTGAGTGCGTTTACCTGAAACGAATTCTTGCTAGTAGGAAGACACAGAGCCTGGCATTTAAATCCGTTTCTGAAGGTAAACACACAGCACAGTGCTCATCCATGAAACACACTCTGCTTTAGAACAAGAAGCACGCTCTTGCTTTCTAGAGTCTATGATAAGGCGTAAAACGTGAGTGGGCTCAGAACAAAAGATCCATTTTTCCTACACACACGGACCATATCTAGGTCAACTCTGCTTCTGAATCTGATAAAATCCACAGGTCCTCTAACATCCAATGCTTTTCAGTTAAGAGCAAGAAACGTGTGAGCTTCGTGAACGATGTAGCTTTGTTTGAGCTGAAAAGTGAGGGCATTTTCCTGAAAAGAAGTCTTGCTTGTAGGAAACACAGAGCCTGGCATTGAACTCCGTTTCTGAAGGGAAATACACAGCACAGTGCTCATCCATGAAACACACTCTGATTTAGAGCAAGAAGCACGCTCTTGCTTTCTAGAGTCTCCAATAAGGTGGGAAACGTGAGTGTGCTCAGAACAAAAGAACCCTGTTCCCTACACACATGGTCCATACCTAGTTCAACTCTGCTTCTGAAACTGATACAAACCACAGGTCCTCTAACATCCAATGCTTTTCAGTTAAGAACGAGAAACGTGTGAGCTTCGTGAACGATGTAGCTTCCTTTGAGCTGAAAGTGAGTGTGTTTACCCGAAATGAAGTCTTGATTATCAAAGACACAGACCCTGGCATTTAACTCCGTTTCTGAAGGGAAACATACAGCAAAGTTCTCATCCATGAAACACACTCTGTTTAGAGCAAGAAGCAGACTCTTGCTTTCTACAGTCTCTAATAAGGCGGGAAACATGAGTGTGCTCAGAACAAAAGAACCGTGTTTCCTACACACACGGCCCATATCTAGTTCAACTCTGCTTCTGAAACTGATACCAACCACAGGCCTCTAACATCCAATGCTTTTCAATTAAGAGTGAGAAACGTGTGAGCTTCCTGAACGATGTAGCTTCCTTTGTGCTGAAAAGTGAGTGCGTTTACCTGAAACGAAGTCTTGCTTGTAGGAAGACACAGAGCCTGGCATTTAACTCCGTTAATGAAGGGAAACACAGCACAGTGCTCATCCATGAAACACACTCTGCTTTAGAGCCAGAAGCACACTCTTGCTTTCTAGAGTCTCTAATAAGGCGGGAAACATGAGTGTGATCAGAACAAAAGAACCGTGTTTCCTACATACACGGACCATATCTAGTTCAACTCTGCTTCTCAAACTGATACAAACCACAGGTCCTCTAACATCCAATGCTTTTCAGTTAAGAAGGAGAAACGTGTGAGCTTCGTGAATGATGTAGATTCCTTTGAGCTGAAAAGTGAGTGCGTTTACCTGAAAGGAATTCTTGCTTGTAGGAAGACACAGAGCCTGGCATTTACTCCGTTTCTGAAGGGAAACACACAGCACAGTGCTCATCCATGAAACACACTCTGCTTTAGAGCTAGAATCACGCTCTTGCTTTCTAGAGTCTCTAATAAGGCGGGAAACGTATGTGTGCTCAGAAAAAATGAACCGTGTTTCCTAAACACATTGACCATATCTAGTTCAACTCTGCTTCTGAAACTGATACAAACCACAGGTCCTCTAACATCTGATGCTTTTCAGTTAAATGCGAGAAACATGTCAGCTTCGTGAACGATGTAGCTTCCTTTGAGCTGAAAAGTGAGTGCGTTTACCTGAAACGAATTCTTGCTAGTAGGAAGACACAGAGCCTGGCATTTAAATCCGTTTCTGAAGGTAAACACACAGCACAGTGCTCATCCATGAAACACACTCTGCTTTAGAACAAGAAGCACGCTCTTGCTTTCTAGAGTCTATGATAAGGCGTAAAACGTGAGTGGGCTCAGAACAAAAGATCCATTTTTCCTACACACACGGACCATATCTAGGTCAACTCTGCTTCTGAATCTGATAAAATCCACAGGTCCTCTAACATCCAATGCTTTTCAGTTAAGAGCAAGAAACGTGTGAGCTTCGTGAACGATGTAGCTTTGTTTGAGCTGAAAAGTGAGGGCATTTTCCTGAAAAGAAGTCTTGCTTGTAGGAAACACAGAGCCTGGCATTGAACTCCGTTTCTGAAGGGAAATACACAGCACAGTGCTCATCCATGAAACACACTCTGATTTAGAGCAAGAAGCACGCTCTTGCTTTCTAGAGTCTCCAATAAGGTGGGAAACGTGAGTGTGCTCAGAACAAAAGAACCCTGTTCCCTACACACATGGTCCATACCTAGTTCAACTCTGCTTCTGAAACTGATACAAACCACAGGTCCTCTAACATCCAATGCTTTTCAGTTAAGAACGAGAAACGTGTGAGCTTCGTGAACGATGTAGCTTCCTTTGAGCTGAAAGTGAGTGTGTTTACCCGAAATGAAGTCTTGATTATCAAAGACACAGACCCTGGCATTTAACTCCGTTTCTGAAGGGAAACATACAGCAAAGTTCTCATCCATGAAACACACTCTGTTTAGAGCAAGAAGCAGACTCTTGCTTTCTACAGTCTCTAATAAGGCGGGAAACATGAGTGTGCTCAGAACAAAAGAACCGTGTTTCCTACACACACGGCCCATATCTAGTTCAACTCTGCTTCTGAAACTGATACCAACCACAGGCCTCTAACATCCAATGCTTTTCAATTAAGAGTGAGAAACGTGTGAGCTTCCTGAACGATGTAGCTTCCTTTGTGCTGAAAAGTGAGTGCGTTTACCTGAAACGAAGTCTTGCTTGTAGGAAGACACAGAGCCTGGCATTTAACTCCGTTAATGAAGGGAAACACAGCACAGTGCTCATCCATGAAACACACTCTGCTTTAGAGCCAGAAGCACACTCTTGCTTTCTAGAGTCTCTAATAAGGCGGGAAACATGAGTGTGATCAGAACAAAAGAACCGTGTTTCCTACATACACGGACCATATCTAGTTCAACTCTGCTTCTCAAACTGATACAAACCACAGGTCCTCTAACATCCAATGCTTTTCAGTTAAGAAGGAGAAACGTGTGAGCTTCGTGAATGATGTAGATTCCTTTGAGCTGAAAAGTGAGTGCGTTTACCTGAAAGGAATTCTTGCTTGTAGGAAGACACAGAGCCTGGCATTTAACTCCGTTTCTGAAGGGAAACACACAGCACAGTGCTCATCCATGAATCACACTCTGCTTTAGAGCCAGAAGCATGCTCTTGGTTTCTAGAGTCTCTAATAAGGCAGGAAACATGAGTGTGCTCAGAACAAAAGAACCGTGTTTCCTACACACATGGCCAATATCTAGTTCAACTCTGCTTCTGAAACTGATACAAATGACAGGTCCTCTAACATTCAATGCTTTTCAGTTAAGAGAGAGAAACGTGTGAGCTTCCTGAAAGATGTAGCTTCCTTTGTGCTGAAAAGTGAGTGCGTTTACCTGAAAGGAAGTATTGCTTGTAGGAAGACACAGAGCCTGGCATTTACTCCGTTTCTGAAGGGAAACACACAGCACAGTGCTCATCCATGAAACACACTCTGCTTTAGAGCTAGAATCACGCTCTTGCTTTCTAGAGTCTCTAATAAGGCGGGAAACGTATGTGTGCTCAGAAAAAATGAACCGTGTTTCCTAAACACATTGACCATATCTAGTTCAACTCTGCTTCTGAAACTGATACAAACCACAGGTCCTCTAACATCTGATGCTTTTCAGTTAAATGCGAGAAACATGTCAGCTTCGTGAACGATGTAGCTTCCTTTGAGCTGAAAAGTGAGTGCGTTTACCTGAAACGAATTCTTGCTAGTAGGAAGACACAGAGCCTGGCATTTAAATCCGTTTCTGAAGGTAAACACACAGCACAGTGCTCATCCATGAAACACACTCTGCTTTAGAACAAGAAGCACGCTCTTGCTTTCTAGAGTCTATGATAAGGCGTAAAACGTGAGTGGGCTCAGAACAAAAGATCCATTTTTCCTACACACACGGACCATATCTAGGTCAACTCTGCTTCTGAATCTGATAAAATCCACAGGTCCTCTAACATCCAATGCTTTTCATTTAAGAGCAAGAAACGTGTGAGCTTCGTGAACGATGTAGCTTTGTTTGAGCTGAAAAGTGAGGGCATTTTCCTGAAAAGAAGTCTTGCTTGTAGGAAACACAGAGCCTGGCATTGAACTCCGTTTCTGAAGGGAAATACACAGCACAGTGCTCATCCATGAAACACACTCTGATTTAGAGCAAGAAGCACGCTCTTGCTTTCTAGAGTCTCCAATAAGGTGGGAAACGTGAGTGTGCTCAGAACAAAAGAACCCTGTTCCCTACACACATGGTCCATACCTAGTTCAACTCTGCTTCTGAAACTGATACAAACCACAGGTCCTCTAACATCCAATGCTTTTCAGTTAAGAACGAGAAACGTGTGAGCTTCGTGAATGATGTAGCTTCCTTTGTGCTGAAAAGTGAGTGCGTTTACCTGAAACGAAGTCTTGCTTGTAGGAAGACACAGAGCCTGGCATTTACTCCCTTTCTGAAGGGAAACACACAGCACGTTTCTCATCCATGAAACACACTCTGCTTTAAAGCAAGAAGCACGCTCTTGCTTTCTAGAGTCTCTAATAAGGCAGGAAAGGTAGGTGTGCTCAGAACAAAAGAACCGTGTTTTCTACACTCATTGACCATATCTAGTTCAACTCTGCTTCTGAAACTGATACAAACCACAGGTCCTCTAACATCCGATGCTTTTCAGTTAAATGCGAGAAACGTGTGAGCATCATGAAAGATGTAGCTTCCTTTGTGCTGAAAAGTGAGTGCGTTTACCTGAAACGAAGTCTTGCTTGTAGGAAGACACAGAGCCTGGCATTTAACTCCGTTTCTGAAGGGAAACACACAGCACAGTGCTCCTCCATGAAACACACTCTGCTTTAGAGCCAGAAGCACACTCTTGCTTTCTAGAGTCTCTAATAAGGCGGGAAACATGAGTGTGCTCAGAACAAAAGAACCGTGTTTCCTACACACATGGTCCATACCTAGTTCAACTCTGCTTCTGAAACTGATACAAACCACAGGTCCTCTAACATCCAATGCTTTTCAGTTAAGAACGAGAAACGTGTGAGCTTCGTGAACGATTTAGCTTCCTTTGTGCTGAAAAGTGAGTGCGTTTACCTGTAACGAAGTCTTGCTTGTAGGAAGACACAGAGCCGGGCATTTAACTCCGTTTCTGAAGGGATACACACAGCAAGGTTCTCATCCATGAAAAACACTCTGCTTTAAATCAAGAAGCATGCTCTTGCTTTCTAGAGTCTCTAATAAGGCGTGAAACGTGAGTGGGCTCAGAACAAACGATCCATGTTTCCTCCACACATGGACCATATCTAGTTCAACTCTGGTTCTGAAAGTGGTACAACCACAGGTCCTCTAAAATCCAATGTTTTACAGTTAAGAGCGAAAAACGTGTGAGCTTCGTGAATGATGTAGCTTCCTTTGAGCTGAAAGTGAGTGTGTTTACCCGAAATGAAGTCTTGATTATCAAAGACACAGACCCTGGCATTTAACTCCGTTTCTGAAGGGAAACATACAGCAAAGTTCTCATGCATGAAACACACTCTGCTTTAGAGCAAGAAGCAGACTCTTGCTTTCTACAGTCTCTAATAAGGCGGGAAACATGAGTGTGCTCAGAACAAAAGAACCGTGTTTCCTACACACACGGCCCATATCTAGTTCAACTCTGCCTCTGAAACTGATACCAACCACAGGCCTCTAACATCCAATGCTTTTCAGTTAAGAGTGAGAAACGTGTGAGCTTCCTGAGCGATGTAGCTTCCTTTGAGCTGAAAAGTGAGTGCGTTTACCTGAAACGAATTCTTGCTAGTAGGAAGACACAGAGCCTGGCATTTAAATCCGTTTCTGAAGGTAAACACACAGCACAGTGCTCATCCATGAAACACACTCTGCTTTAGAACAAGAAGCACGCTCTTGCTTTCTAGAGTCTATGATAAGGCGTAAAACGTGAGTGGGCTCAGAACAAAAGATCCATTTTTCCTACACACACGGACCATATCTAGGTCAACTCTGCTTCTGAATCTGATAAAATCCACAGGTCCTCTAACATCCAATGCTTTTCAGTTAAGAGCAAGAAACGTGTGAGCTTCGTGAACGATGTAGCTTTGTTTGAGCTGAAAAGTGAGGGCATTTTCCTGAAAAGAAGTCTTGCTTGTAGGAAACACAGAGCCTGGCATTGAACTCCGTTTCTGAAGGGAAATACACAGCACAGTGCTCATCCATGAAACACACTCTGATTTAGAGCAAGAAGCACGCTCTTGCTTTCTAGAGTCTCCAATAAGGTGGGAAACGTGAGTGTGCTCAGAACAAAAGAACCCTGTTCCCTACACACATGGTCCATACCTAGTTCAACTCTGCTTCTGAAACTGATACAAACCACAGGTCCTCTAACATCCAATGCTTTTCAGTTAAGAACGAGAAACGTGTGAGCTTCGTGAACGATGTAGCTTCCTTTGAGCTGAAAGTGAGTGTGTTTACCCGAAATGAAGTCTTGATTATCAAAGACACAGACCCTGGCATTTAACTCCGTTTCTGAAGGGAAACATACAGCAAAGTTCTCATCCATGAAACACACTCTGTTTAGAGCAAGAAGCAGACTCTTGCTTTCTACAGTCTCTAATAAGGCGGGAAACATGAGTGTGCTCAGAACAAAAGAACCATGTTTCCTACACACACGGCCCATATCTAGTTCAACTCTGCTTCTGAAACTGATACCAACCACAGGCCTCTAACATCCAATGCTTTTCAATTAAGAGTGAGAAGCGTGTGAGCTTCCTGAACGATGTAGCTTCCTTTGTGCTGAAAAGTGAGTGCGTTTACCTGAAACGAAGTCTTGCTTGTAGGAAGACACAGAGCCTGGCATTTAACTCCGTTAATGAAGGGAAACACAGCACAGTGCTCATCCATGAAACACACTCTGCTTTAGAGCCAGAAGCACACTCTTGCTTTCTAGAGTCTCTAATAAGGCGGGAAACATGAGTGTGATCAGAACAAAAGAACCGTGTTTCCTACATACACGGACCATATCTAGTTCAACTCTGCTTCTCAAACTGATACAAACCACAGGTCCTCTAACATCCAATGCTTTTCAGTTAAGAAGGAGAAACGTGTGAGCTTCGTGAATGATGTAGATTCCTTTGAGCTGAAAAGTGAGTGCGTTTACCTGAAAGGAATTCTTGCTTGTAGGAAGACACAGAGCCTGGCATTTAACTCCGTTTCTGAAGGGAAACACACAGCACAGTGCTCATCCATGAATCACACTCTGCTTTAGAGCCAGAAGCATGCTCTTGGTTTCTAGAGTCTCTAATAAGGCAGGAAACATGAGTGTGCTCAGAACAAAAGAACCGTGTTTCCTACACACATGGCCAATATCTAGTTCAACTCTGCTTCTGAAACTGATACAAATGACAGGTCCTCTAACATTCAATGCTTTTCAGTTAAGAGAGAGAAACGTGTGAGCTTCCTGAAAGATGTAGCTTCCTTTGTGCTGAAAAGTGAGTGCGTTTACCTGAAAGGAAGTATTGCTTGTAGGAAGACACAGAGCCTGGCATTTACTCCGTTTCTGAAGGGAAACACACAGCACAGTGCTCATCCATGAAACACACTCTGCTTTAGAGCTAGAATCACGCTCTTGCTTTCTAGAGTCTCTAATAAGGCGGGAAACGTATGTGTGCTCAGAAAAAATGAACCGTGTTTCCTAAACACATTGACCATATCTAGTTCAACTCTGCTTCTGAAACTGATACAAACCACAGGTCCTCTAACATCTGATGCTTTTCAGTTAAATGCGAGAAACATGTCAGCTTCGTGAACGATGTAGCTTCCTTTGAGCTGAAAAGTGAGTGCGTTTACCTGAAACGAATTCTTGCTAGTAGGAAGACACAGAGCCTGGCATTTAAATCCGTTTCTGAAGGTAAACATACAGCACAGTGCTCATCCATGAAACACACTCTGCTTTAGAACAAGAAGCACGCTCTTGCTTTCTAGAGTCTATGATAAGGCGTAAAACGTGAGTGGGCTCAGAACAAAAGATCCATTTTTCCTACACACACGGACCATATCTAGGTCAACTCTGCTTCTGAATCTGATAAAATCCACAGGTCCTCTAACATCCAATGCTTTTCAGTTAAGAGCAAGAAACGTGTGAGCTTCGTGAACGATGTAGCTTTGTTTGAGCTGAAAAGTGAGGGCATTTTCCTGAAAAGAAGTCTTGCTTGTAGGAAACACAGAGCCTGGCATTGAACTCCGTTTCTGAAGGGAAATACACAGCACAGTGCTCATCCATGAAACACACTCTGATTTAGAGCAAGAAGCACGCTCTTGCTTTCTAGAGTCTCCAATAAGGTGGGAAACGTGAGTGTGCTCAGAACAAAAGAACCCTGTTCCCTACACACATGGTCCATACCTAGTTCAACTCTGCTTCTGAAACTGATACAAACCACAGGTCCTCTAACATCCAATGCTTTTCAGTTAAGAACGAGAAACGTGTGAGCTTCGTGAATGATGTAGCTTCCTTTGTGCTGAAAAGTGAGTGCGTTTACCTGAAACGAAGTCTTGCTTGTAGGAAGACACAGAGCCTGGCATTTACTCCCTTTCTGAAGGGAAACACACAGCACGTTTCTCATCCATGAAACACACTCTGCTTTAAAGCAAGAAGCACGCTCTTGCTTTCTAGAGTCTCTAATAAGGCAGGAAAGGTAGGTGTGCTCAGAACAAAAGAACCGTGTTTTCTACACTCATTGACCATATCTAGTTCAACTCTGCTTCTGAAACTGATACAAACCACAGGTCCTCTAACATCCGATGCTTTTCAGTTAAATGCGAGAAACGTGTGAGCATCATGAAAGATGTAGCTTCCTTTGTGCTGAAAAGTGAGTGCGTTTACCTGAAACGAAGTATTGCTTGTAGGAAGACACAGAGCCTGGCATTTAACTCCGTTTCTGAAGGGAAACACACAGCACAGTGCTCCTCCATGAAACACACTCTGCTTTAGAGCCAGAAGCACACTCTTGCTTTCTAGAGTCTCTAATAAGGCGGGAAACATGAGTGTGCTCAGAACAAAAGAACCGTGTTTCCTACACACATGGTCCATACCTAGTTCAACTCTGCTTCTGAAACTGATACAAACCACAGGTCCTCTAACATCCAATGCTTTTCAGTTAAGAACGAGAAACGTGTGAGCTTCGTGAACGATTTAGCTTCCTTTGTGCTGAAAAGTGAGTGCGTTTACCTGTAACGAAGTCTTGCTTGTAGGAAGACACAGAGCCGGGCATTTAACTCCGTTTCTGAAGGGATACACACAGCAAGGTTCTCATCCATGAAAAACACTCTGCTTTAAATCAAGAAGCATGCTCTTGCTTTCTAGAGTCTCTAATAAGGCGTGAAACGTGAGTGGGCTCAGAACAAACGATCCATGTTTCCTCCACACATGGACCATATCTAGTTCAACTCTGGTTCTGAAAGTGGTACAACCACAGGTCCTCTAAAATCCAATGTTTTACAGTTAAGAGCGAAAAACGTGTGAGCTTCGTGAATGATGTAGCTTCCTTTGAGCTGAAAGTGAGTGTGTTTACCCGAAATGAAGTCTTGATTATCAAAGACACAGACCCTGGCATTTAACTCCGTTTCTGAAGGGAAACATACAGCAAAGTTCTCATGCATGAAACACACTCTGCTTTAGAGCAAGAAGCAGACTCTTGCTTTCTACAGTCTCTAATAAGGCGGGAAACATGAGTGTGCTCAGAACAAAAGAACCGTGTTTCCTACACACACGGCCCATATCTAGTTCAACTCTGCCTCTGAAACTGATACCAACCACAGGCCTCTAACATCCAATGCTTTTCAGTTAAGAGTGAGAAACGTGTGAGCTTCCTGAGCGATGTAGCTTCCTTTGTGCTGAAAAGTGAGTGCGTTTACCTGAAACGAAGTCTTGCTTGTAGGAAGACACAGATCCTGGCATTTAACTCCGTTAATGAAGGGAAACACAGCACAGTGCTCATCCATGAAACACACTCTGCTTTAGAGCCAGAAGCACACTCTTGCTTTCTAGAGTCTCTAATAAGGCGGGAAACATGAGTGTGCTCAGAACAAAAGAACCGTGTTTCCTACACACACGGACCATATCTAGTTCAACTCTGCTTCTAAAACTGATACAAACCACAGGTCCTCTAACATCCGATGCTTTTCAGTTAAATGCGAGAAACATGTCAGCTTCGTGAACGATGTAGCTTCCTTTGAGCTGAAAAGTGAGTGCGTTTACCTGAAACAAATTCTTGCTAGTAGGAAGACACAGAGCCTGGCATTTAAATCCGTTTCTGAAGAGAAACACACAGCACAGTGCTCATCCATGAAACACACTCTGCTTTAGAACAAGAAGCACGCTCTTGCTTTCTAGAGTCTATGATAAGGCGTAAAACGTGAGTGGGCTCAGAACAAAAGATCCATTTTTCCTACACACACGGACCATATCTAGGTCAACTCTGCTTCTGAATCTGATAAAATCCACAGGTCCTCTAACATCCAATGCTTTTCAGTTAAGAGCAAGAAACGTGTGAGCTTCGTGAACGATGTAGATTTGTTTGAGCTGAAAAGTGAGGGCATTTTCCTGAAAAGAAGTCTTGCTTGTAGGAAACACAGAGCCTGGCATTTAACTCCGTTTCTGAAGGGAAATACACAGCACAGTGCTCATCCATGAAACACACTCTGATTTAGAGCAAGAAGCACGCTCTTGCTTTCTAGAGTCTCCAATAAGGTGGAAAACGTGAGTGTGCTGAGAACAAAAGAACCCTGTTCCCTACACACATGGTCCATACCTAGTTCAACTCTGCTTCTGAAACTGATACAAACCACAGGTCCTCTAACATCCAATGCTTTTCAGTTAAGAACGAGAAACGTGTGATCTTCGTGAATGATGTAGCTTCCTTTGTGCTGAAAAGTTTGTGCGTTTACCTGAAACGAAGTCATGCTTGTAGGAAGACACAGAGCCTGGCATTTACTCCGTTTCTGAACAGAAACACACAGCACGTTTCTCATCCATGAAACACACTCTGCTTTAAAGCAAGAAGCACGGTCTTGCTTTCTAGAGTCTCCTATAAGGCGGGAAACGTAAGTGTGCTCAGAACAAAAGAACCGAGTTTCCTACACACACTGATCATATCTAGTTCAACTCTGCTTCTGAAACTGATACAAACCACAGGTCCTCTAACATCCAATGCTTTTCAGTTAAGAGCGAGAAACGTGTGAGCTTCGTGAATGATGTAGCTTCGTTTGAGCTGAAAATTGAGGGCATTTACCTGAAACGAAGTCTTGCTTGTAGAAAGACACAGAGCCTGGCATTTAACTCCGATTCTGAAGGAAAACACACAGCACAGTTCTCATCCATGAAACACACTCTGCTTTAGAGCCAGATGCATGCTCTTGCTTTATAGATTCTCTAATAAGTCGGGACACATGAGTGTGCTCAGAACAAAAGAACCGTGTTTCCTACACACACGGCCCATATCTAGTTCAACTCTGCTTCTGAAACTGATACAAACGACAGGTCCCCTAACATTCAATGCTTTTCAGTTAAGAGCGAGAAATGTGTGAGCTTCCTGAACGATGTAGCTTCCTTTGTGCTGAAAAGTGAGTGCGTTTACCTGAAATGAAGTCTTGCTTGTAGGAAGACACAGAGCCTGGCATTTAACTCCGTTTCTGAAGGAAAACACACAGCACAGTGCTCATCCATGAAACACACTCTGCTTTAGAGGCAGAAGCATGCTCTTGCTTTCTAGAGTCTCTAATAAGGCGGGAAACGTGAGTGTGCTCAGAACAAAAGGACTGAGTTTCCTACACACAAGGACCATATGTAGTTCAACTCTGCTTCTGAAACTGATACAACCACAGGTCCTCTAAAATCCAAATTTTTTCAGTTAAGAGCGAAAAACGTGTGAGCTTCGTGAACGATGTAGCTTCCTTTGAGCTGAAAGTGAGTGTGTTTTCCCGAAACGAAGTCTTGATTGTCAAAGACACAGACCTTGGCATTTAACTCCGTTTCTGAAGGGAAACACACAGCAAAGTTCTCATCCATGAAACACACTCTGCTTTAGAGCAAGAAGCAGACTCTTGCTTTCTACAGTCTCTAATAAGGCGGTAAACATGAGTGTGCTCAGAACAAAAGAATCGTGTTTCCTACACACACGGCCCATATCTAGTTCAACTCTGCTTCTCAAAGTGATACAAACCACAGGGCCTCGAACATCCAATGCTTTTCATTTAAGAGCGAGAAACGTATGAGCTTCATGAACTATGTGGCATCATTTGAGCTGAAAACTGAGTTCGTTTACTTGAAATGAAGTCTTGCTTGTAGGAAGACACAGACCTTGGCATTTAACTCCGTTTCGGGAGTTAAACACACAGGACAGTTCTGATCCATGAAAAACACTCTGCTTTAGAACAAGAAGCACGCTCTTGCTTTCTAGAGTCTCTAATAAGGCGGGAAACGTGAGTATGCTGAAAACAAAAGAACCGTGTTTCCTACACACATGGACCATATCTAATTGAACTCTGCTTCTGAAACTGATACAAACGACAGGTCCTCTAGCATTCAATGCTTTTCAGTTAAGAGCGAGAAACGTGTGAGCTTCCTGAACGATGTAGCTTCCTTAGTGCTGAAAAGTGAGTGCGTTTACCTGAAACGATGTCTTGCTTGTAGGAAGACACAGAGCCTGGCATTTAACTCCGTTTCTGAAGGGAAACACACAGCAAGATTCTCATCCATGAAAAACACTCTGCTTTAAATCAAGAAGCATGCTCTTGCTTTCTAGAGTCTCTAATAAGGCAGGAAACGTGAGTGTCCTCAGAACAAAAGAACTGAGTTTCCTACACACAAGAACCATATCTAGTTCAACTCTGCTTCTGAAACTGATACAAACCACAGGTCCTCTAACATCCAATGCTTTTCAGTTAAGAGCGAGAAACGTGTGAGCTTCGTGAATGATGTAGCTTCGTTTGAGCTGAAAATTGAGGGCATTTACCTGAAACGAAGTCTTGCTTGTAGAAAGACACAGAGCCTGGCATTTAACTCCGATTCTGAAGGAAAACACACAGCACAGTTCTCATCCATGAAACACACTCTGCTTTAGAGCCAGATGCATGCTCTTGCTTTATAGATTCTCTAATAAGTCGGGACACATGAGTGTGCTCAGAACAAAAGAACCGTGTTTCCTACACACACGGCCCATATCTAGTTCAACTCTGCTTCTGAAACTGATACAAACGACAGGTCCCCTAACATTCAATGCTTTTCAGTTAAGAGCGAGAAATGTGTGAGCTTCCTGAACGATGTAGCTTCCTTTGTGCTGAAAAGTGAGTGCGTTTACCTGAAATGAAGTCTTGCTTGTAGGAAGACACAGAGCCTGGCATTTAACTCCGTTTCTGAAGGAAAACACACAGCACAGTGCTCATCCATGAAACACACTCTGCTTTAGAGGCAGAAGCATGCTCTTGCTTTCTAGAGTCTCTAATAAGGCGGGAAACGTGAGTGTGCTCAGAACAAAAGGACTGAGTTTCCTACACACAAGGACCATATGTAGTTCAACTCTGCTTCTGAAACTGATACAACCACAGGTCCTCTAAAATCCAAATTTTTTCAGTTAAGAGCGAAAAACGTGTGAGCTTCGTGAACGATGTAGCTTCGTTTGAGCTGAAAGTGAGTGTGTTTTCCCGAAACGAAGTCTTGATTGTCAAAGACACAGACCTTGGCATTTAACTCCGTTTCTGAAGGGAAACACACAGCAAAGTTCTCATCCATGAAACACACTCTGCTTTAGAGCAAGAAGCAGACTCTTGCTTTCTACAGTCTCTAATAAGGCGGTAAACATGAGTGTGCTCAGAACAAAAGAATCGTGTTTCCTACACACACGGCCCATATCTAGTTCAACTCTGCTTCTCAAACTGATACAAACCACAGGGCCTCGAACATCCAATGCTTTTCATTTAAGAGCGAGAAACGTATGAGCTTCATGAACTATGTGGCATCATTTGAGCTCAAAACTGAGTTCGTTTACTTGAAATGAAGTCTTGCTTGTAGGAAGACACAGACCTTGGCATTTAACTCCGTTTCGGGAGTTAAACACACAGCACAGTTCTGATCCATGAAAAACACTCTGCTTTAGAACAAGAAGCACGCTCTTGCTTTCTAGAGTCTCTAATAAGGCGGGAAACGTGAGTATGCTGAAAACAAAAGAACCGTGTTTCCTACACACATGGACCATATCTAATTGAACTCTGCTTCTGAAACTGATACAAACGACAGGTCCTCTAGCATTCAATGCTTTTCAGTTAAGAGCGAGAAACGTGTGAGCTTCCTGAACGATGTAGCTTCCTTAGTGCTGAAAAGTGAGTGCGTTTACCTGAAACGATGTCTTGCTTGTAGGAAGACACAGAGCCTGGCATTTAACTCCGTTTCTGAAGGGAAACACACAGCAAGATTCTCATCCATGAAAAACACTCTGCTTTAAATCAAGAAGCATGCTCTTGCTTTCTAGAGTCTCTAATAAGGCAGGAAACGTGAGTGTCCTCAGAACAAAAGAACTGAGTTTCCTACACACAAGAACCATATCTAGTTCAACTCTGCTTCTGAAACTGGTACAACCACAGGTCCTCTAAAATCCAATGTTTTACAGTTAAGAGCGAAAAACGTGTGAGCTTCGTGAACGATGTAGCTTCCTTTGAGCTGAAAGTGAGTGTGTTTACCCGAAATGAAGTCTTGATTATCAAAGACACAGACCCTGGCATTTAACTCCGTTTCTGAAGGGAAACATACAGCAAAGTTCTCATCCATGAAATACACTCTGCTTTAGAGCAAGAAGCAGACTCTTGCTTTCTACAGTCTCTAATAAGGCGGGAAACATGAGTGTGCTCAGAACAAAAGAACCGTGTTTCCTACACACACGGCCCATATGTAGTTCAACTCTGCTTCTGAAACTGATACCAACCACAGGCCTCTAACATCCAATGCTTTTCAGTTAAGAGCGAGAAACGTGTGAGCTTCCTGAACGATGTAGCTTCGTTTGAGCTGAAAAGTGAGTGCGTTTACCTGAAACGAATTCTTGCTAGTAGGAAGACACAGAGCCTGGCATTTAAATCCGTTTCTGAAGGTAAACACACAGCACAGTGCTCATCCATGAAACACACTCTGCTTTAGAACAAGAAGCACGCTCTTGCTTTCTAGAGTCTATAATAAGGCGTAAAACGTGAGTGGGCTCAGAACAAAAGATCCATTTTTCCTACACACACGGACCATATCTAGGTCAACTCTGCTTCTGAATCTGATAAAATCCACAGGTCTTCTAACATCCAATGCTTTTCAGTTAAGAGCGAGAAACGTGTGAGTTTCGTGAACGATTTAGCTTTGTTTGAGCTGAAAAGTGAGGGCATTATCCTGAAAAGAAGTCTTGCTTGTAGGAAGACACAGAGCCTGGCATTGAACTCCGTTTCTGAAGGGATATACACAGCACAGTGCTCATCCATGAAACACACTCTGATTTAGAGCAAGAAGCACGCTCTTGCTTTCTAGAGTGTCCAATAAGGTGGGAAACGTTAGTGTGCTCAGAACAAAAGAACCCTGTTCCCTACACACATGGTCCATACCTAGTTCAACTCTGCTTCTGAAACTGATACAAACCACAGGTCCTCTAACATCCAATGCTTTTCAGTTAAGAACGAGAAACGTGTGAGCTTCGTGAATGATGTAGCTTCCTTTGTGCTGAAAAGTGTGTGCGTTTACCTGAAACGAAGTCTTGCTTGTAGGAAGACACAGAGCCTGGCATTTACTCCGTTTCTGAAGGGAAACACACAGCACGTTTCTCATCCATGAAACACACTCTGCTTTAAAGGAAGAAGCACGCTCTTGCTTTCTAGAGTCTCCTATAAGGCGGGAAACGTAAGTGTGCTCAGAACAAAAGAACCGTGTTTCCTACACACACTGACCATATCTAGTTCAACTCTGCTTCTGAAACTGATACAAACCACAGGTCCTCTAACATCCAATGCTTTTCAGTTAAGAGCGAGAAATGTGTGAGCTTCGTGAATGATGTAGCTTCGTTTGAGCTGAAAAGTGAGGGCATTTACCTGGAACGAAGTCTTGCTTGTAGAAAGACACAGAGCCTGGCATTTAACTCCGATTCAGAAGGAAAACACACAGCACAGTTCTCATCCATGAAACACACTCTGCTTTAGAGCCAGAAGCATGCTCTTGCTTTCTAGAGTCTCTAATAAGTCGGGACACATGAGTGTGCTCAGAACAAAAGAACCGTGTTTCCTACACACACGGCCCATATCTAGTTCAACTCTGCTTCTGAAACTGATACAAACGACAGGTCCCCTAACATCCAATGCTTTTCAGTTCAGAACAAGAAATGTGTGAGCTTCGTAAACGATGAAGCTTTGTTCTGCTGAAAAGTGACTACGTTTACCTGAAACCAAGTCTGCTTGTAGGAAGACACAGAGCCTGGCCTTTCACTCCGTTTCTGAAGGGCAACACAAAGCACTGTATTCATCCATGAACCACACTCTGCTTTAGAGCAAGAAGCACGCTCTTGCTCTCTAGAGTCTCTAATAAGGCGGGAAACGTGAGTGTGCTCAGAACAAAAGAACTGAGTTTCCCACACACACGGACCTTATCTAGTTGAACTCCGCTTCTGAAACAGATATAAACCACAGGTAATCTAACATCCAGTGTTTTTCAGTTCAGAGCGAGAAACGTGTGAGTTTCATGAACAGTGAATCTTTGTTTGAGCTGAAAAGTGACTGTGTTTACCTGAAATGAAGTCTTGCTTTTAGGAAGACACAGAGCCTGGCATTTCACTCCGTTTCTGACAGGAAACACACAGCAGAGTTCTCATCGATGAACCACACTCTGCTTTAGAGCAAGGAGCACGCTCTTGCTTTCTAGACTCTCTAATAAGGCAGGAACCGTGAGTGTGCTCAGAACAAAAGAACTGTGTTTCCTACACACACGCACCATATCCATTTCAACTAAGCTACTAAAACTGATACAAACCTCAGGTCCTCTAACATCCAATGCTTTTCATTTCAGAGCGAGAAACGTGTGACCTTTGTTAACGATGTAGCTTCCTTTGAGCTGAAAAGTGACTGCGTTTACCTGAAACGAAGTCTTACTAGTAGGAAGACACAGAGCCTGGGATTTCACTCCGCTTCTGAAGGGAAACACAAGGCACAGTTCTCATCCATGAACCACACTCTGTTTTAGAGCAAGAATCACGCTCTTGCTTTCTAGAGTCTCTAATAAGGCGGGAAACGTGAATGTGCTCAAAACACAAGAACTGTGTTTCCTATAAACATGCACCATATCTAGTTCAACTCTGCTTCTGAAACGGATACAAACCACAGGTCCTCTAACATCCAATGCTTTTCAGTTCAGAGCGAGTAACGTGTGAGCGTCGTGAACAATGAAGCTTTGTTTGAGCTGAAAATTGAGTACATTTACCTGAAACGAAGTCTTGCTTGCAGGAAGGCCCAGAGCCTTGCATTTAACTCCGTTTCTGAAGAGAAACACGCAGCACAGTTCTCATCCATGAAACACACTCTGCATTAGAGCAAGAAGCACGCTCTTTCTTTCTAGAGTTTCTAATAAGGCAGGAAATGTGAGTGTGCTCAGAACAAAAGAACTGTGTTTCCTACACACACGGACCATATCTATTTCAACTCTGCTTCTGAAACGGATACAAACACCAGGTCCTCTAATATCCAAAGCTTTTCAGTTAAGAGTGAGAAACGTGTGAGCTTCGTGAACTATTGTAGCTTCTTTTGAGCTGAAAAGTGAGTGCGTTTACCTGAACCGAAGTCTTGCTTGTAGGAAGATACAGAGCCTGGCATTGACTCTGTTTCTGAAGAGAAACAAACAGCACATTTCTCATCCATGAAACAAACTCTGCTTTAGAGCAAGAAGCACGCTCTTTCTTTCAAGAGTCTCTAATAAGGCAGGAAACGTGAGTGTGCTTAGAAAAAAAGAACTGTGTTTCCACAACACTCAGACCATATCTAGTTCAACTCTGCTTCTGAAACTGATATAAACCACAGTTCCTCTAACATCCAATGTTTTTCAGTTCAGAGCGAGAAACGTGTGAGCTTCCTGAATGATGAAGCTTCCATTCAGCTGAAAATTGACTACGTTTACCTGAAACGAAGTCTTGCTTGCAGGAAGGCACAGAGCCTTGCATTTCACTCCGTTTCTGAAGGGAAGCACAGAACAGTTCTCATTCATGAAACACACTCTACTTAAGAGCAAGAAGCACGCTCTTGCTTTCTAGAGTCTCTAATAAGTCGGGAAACGTGAGTGTGCTCAGAAAAAAAGAAGTGTGTTTCCACAAAACTCGGACCATATCTAGTTCAACTCTGCCCTGAAACTGATACAAACCTCAGGTCCTCTAACATCCAATGCTTTTCAGTTCAGAGCGAGAAACTTGTGAGCTTCCTTAACAATGTAGCTTCTTTTGAGCTGAAAAGTGACTGTGTTTACCTGAAACGAAGTCTTAATTGTAGGAAGACACAGAGCCTGGGATTTCACTCCGCATCTGAAGGGAAACACACAGTACAGTTCTCATCCATGAACTACACTCTGCTTTAGAGCGAGAAGCATGCTCTTCCTTTCTAGAGTCTCTAATAAGGCGGGAAACGTGAGTGTGCTCAAAACAAAAGAACTGTGTTTCCTACAACCCGGACCATATCTAGTTCAACTCTGCTTCTAAAACGGATACAAACCAGAGGTCCTCTAACATCCAATGCTTTTCAGTTCAGAGCGAGAACGTGTGAGCTTTGTGAATGATGAAGCTTTGTTTGAGCTGAAAATTGACTAGGTTTATGTGAAACGAAATCTTACTTGCAGGAAGGCACAGAGCCTTGCATTTCACTCCGTCTCTGAAGGGAATCACACAACACAGTTCTCATCGATTAACCACACTCTGCTTTAGAGCAAGAAGCACGCTCTTGCTTTCTAGAGTCTCTAATAAGGCAGGAACCGTGAGTGTGCTCAGAACAAAAGAACTGTGTTTCCTACACACACCCAACATATCCACTTCAACTATGCTACTGAAACTGATACAACCCACAGGTCCTCTAACATCCAATGGTTTTCAGTTAAGAGTGAGAAATGTGTGAGCTTTGTTAACGATTTAACTTCGTTTGAGCTGAAAAGTGACTGTGTTTACCTGAAAATAAGTCTTGCTTGTAGGAAGTCACAGAGCCTGGCATTTCACTCTGTTTCTGAAGGGAAACACATAGGCCAGTACTCATCCATGAACCACACTCTGCTTTGGAGCAAGAAGCATGCTCTTGCTTTCTAGAGTCTATAATAAGGCAAGAAATGTGAGTGTGCTCAGAACAAAAGAACTGTGTTTCCACACACACGTACCATATCTAGTTCAACTCTGCTTCTTAAACTGATACAAACCTCAGGTCCTCTAACATCCAATGCTTTTCAGTTCAGAGCGAGAAACGTGTGACCTTCGTTAACGATGTAGTTTCCTTTGAGCTGAAAAGTGACTGCATTTACCTAAAACGAAGTCTTACTTGAAGGAAGACACAGAGCCTGGGATTTCACTCCGCTAATGAAGGGAAACACACAGCACAGTTCTCATCCATGAACCACACTCTGCATTAGAGCAAGAAGCACGCTCTTGCTTTCTAGAGTTTCTAATAAGGCAGGAAACCTGAGTGTGCTTAGAACAAAAGAATTGTGTTTCATACACACACGGACCATATCTATTTCAATTCTGCTTCTGAAACGGATACAAACAACAGGTCCTCTAACATCCAAAGCTTTTCAGTTATGAGTGAGAAACGTGTGAGCTTCGTGAACTATGTAGCTTCTTTTGAGCTGAAAAGTGACTGCGTTTACCTGAACCGAAGTCTTGCTTGTAGGAAGACACAGATCCTGGCATTTCACTCCGTTTCTGAAGGTAAACACATAGCACATTTCTCATCGATGAACCACAGTCTGCTTTAGTACAAGAAGCACGCTCTTGCTTTCTAGAGTCTCTAATAAGGAGGGAAACGTGAGTGTACTCAGAACAAAAGAACTGTGTTTCCTACACACACGGACCATATCTACTTCAACTCTGCTTCTGAAACTGATACAAACTACAGGTACTCTAACATCCAATGCTTTTCAGTTCAGAGCGAGAATCGTGTGAGCTTTGTGAAAGATGTAGCTTCCTATGAGCTGAATTTGACTGCTTTTACCTGAAACGAAGTCTTGCTTGTAGGAAGACACAGAGCCAGGGATTTCACTCCGCAAATTAAGGCAAACACACAGCACAGTTCTCAACCATGAACCACACTCTGCTTTAGAGCAAGAAGCACGCTCTTGTTTTCTAGAGTCTCTAATAAGGCCGTAAACGTGAGTGTGCTCAGAACAAAATAACTGTGTTTCCTACACACACGGACCATATCTACTTCAACTCTGCTTCTGAAACTGATACAAACTACAAGTACTCTAACATCCAATGCTTTTCAGTTCAGAGCAAGAAATGTCTGAGCTTCATAAACGATGTAGCTTCCTATGAGCTGAAAAGTTACTGCTTTTACCGGAAACGAAGTCTTGCTTGTAGGGAGACACAGAGCCTGGCATTGACTCTGTTCATGAAGGGAAACAAACAGCACATTTCTCATCCATGAAACAAACTCTGCTTTAGAGAAAGAAGCACGCTCTATCTTTCTAGAGTCTCTAATAAGGCGGGAAACGTGAATGTGCTTAGAAAAAAAAGAACTGTGTTTCCTACACACACGAATCTTATCTAGTTCAACTCTGCTTCTGAAACTGATATAAACCACAGGTCGTCTAACATCCAATGCTTTTCAGGTCAGAGCAAGAAACGTGTGAGCTTTGTGAACAATGAAGCTTTGTTTGAGCTGAAAAGTGACTACGTTTACCTGAAACGAAGTCTTGCCTGTAGGAAGACACAGAGCCTGGCATTTCACTCCGTTTCTGAAGGGAAACACACAGCACAGTTCTCATCCATGAACCACATTCTGCTTTAGAGCAAGAAGCAAGCTCTTCCTTTCTAGAGTCTCTAATAATGCAGGAACCGTGAGTGTGCTCAGAACAAAAGAACTGTTTTTCCTACACACACGGACCATATCTAGTTCAACTCCGCTTCTGAAACTGATATAAACCACAGTTCCTCTAACATCCAATGTTTTTCATCTCAGAGCGAAAAACGTGTGAGCTTCGTAAACGATGAAGCTTTGTTTGAGCTGAAAAGTGACTACCTTTACGTGAAACGTAGTCTTGCTTGTAGGAAGACACAGAGCCTGGCATTTCACTCCGTTTCTGAAGGGAAACACACAGCACTATTTTCATCCATGAACCACACTCTGCTTTAGAGCAAGAAGCACGCTCTTGCTCTCTAGAGTCTCTAATAAGGCGGGAAACGTGAGTGTGCTCAGAACAAAAGAACTGTGTTTCCTACACACACGGACCATATCTACTTCAACTCTGCTTCTGAAACGGATACAAACCACAGGTCCTCTAACTTCCAATGCTTTACAGTTAAGAGTGAGAAACGTGTGAGCTTCGTGAACAATGTAGCATCTTTTGAGCTGAAAAGTGACTGCGTTTATCTGAAACGAAGTCTTGCTTGTAGGAAGACACAGAGCCTGGCATTTCACTCCGTTTCTGACAGGAAACACATAGCACAGTTCTCATCCATGAACCACACTCTGCTTTAGAGGAAGAACCACGATCTTGATTTCTAGAGTCTCTAATAAGGTCGGAAACGTGAGTGTGCTCAGAACAAAAGAACTGTGTTTCCTACACAACCGGACCATATCTAGTTCAACTCTGCTTCTGAAACTGATATAAACCACAGGTCCTCTAACATCCAATGCTTTTCAGTTCAGAGCAAGAAACGTGTGAGCTTCATAAACGATGAAGCTTTGTTTGAGCTGAAAAGTGACTACGTTTACCTGAAACGAAGTCTTGCTTGTAGGAAGACACAGAGCCTGGCATTTCACTCCGTTTCTGAAGGGAAACACACAGCACTGTTTTCATCCATGAACCACACTCTGCTTTAGAGCAAGAAGCATGCTCTTGCTCTCTAGAGTCTCTAATAAGGCAGGAAACGTGAGTTTGCTCAGAACAAAAGAATTGTGTTTCCTACACTCATGAACCATATCTTGTTCAACTCTGCTTCTAAAACGGATCCCAACCACAGGTCCTCTAACATCCAATGCTTTTCAGTTAAGAGTGAGAAACGTGTGAGCTTCGTAAACGATGTAGCTTCTTTTGAGCTGAAAAGTGACTTCATTTATGTGAAACGAAGTCTTGTTTGTTTGAAGACACAGAGCCTGGGATTTCACTCCGTTTCTGAAGGGAAATACAAAGCACAGTTCTCATCCATGAACCACACTCTGCTTTAGAGCAAGAACACGCTCTTGCTTTCTAGAGTCTATAATAAGGTGGGAAACATGAGTGTGCTCAAAAAAAAAAGAACTGTGTTTACTACACACATGCACCATATCTAGTTCAAATCTGCTTCTGAAACAGATACATACCACAGGTCCTCTAACATCGAATGCTTTTCAATGAAGAGTGTGAAACGTGTGAGCTTCGTAAACGATGTAGCTTCTTTTGAGCTGAAAAGTGACTGAGTTTATCTGAAACGAAGTCTTGCTAGTAGGAAGACACAGAGCCTGTCATTACACTCCGTTTTTGAAGGGAAACACTTAGCACAGTTCTCATCCATGAACCACACTCTGCTTTAGAGCAAGAAGCACACTCTTGCTTTCTAGAGTCTCTAATAAGGTGGGAAACGTGAGTGTGCTCAGAACAAAAGAACTGTGTTTCCTACACACACGGACCATATCTAGTTCAACTCTGCTTCTGAAACTGATATAAACCACAGGTCCTCTAACATCCAATGCTTTTCAGTTCAGAGCAAGAAACGTGTGAGCTTCGTGAACAATGAAGCTTCGTTTGAGCTGAAAAGTAACTAAGTTTACCTGAAACGAATTCTTGCTTGCAGGATGGCACAGAGCCTTGCATTTCACTCCGTTCCTGAAGGGAAGCACAGCACAGTTCTCATCCATGAAACACACTCTACTTTAGAGCAAGAAGCATGCTCTTGCTTTCTAGAGTCTCTAATAAGGCGGGAAATGTGAGTGTGCTAAGAACTAAAGAACTGTGTTTCCTACACACACGTACCATATCTAGTTCAACTCTGCTTCTTATACTGATACAAACCTCAGGTCCTCTAACATCCAATGCTTTTCAGTTCAGAGCAAGATACGTGTGACCTACGTTAATGATGTAGCTTCCTTTGAGCTGAAAAGTGACTTCGTTTATGTGAAACGAAGTCTTGCTTGTAGGAAGACACAGAGCCTGGGATTTCACTCCGTTTCTGAAGGGAAATACAAAGCACAGTTCTCATCCATGAACCACACTCTGCTTTAGAGCAAGAACACGCTCTTGCTTTCTAGAGTCTCTAATAAGGTGGGAAACGTGAGTGTGCTCAAAAAAAAAGAACAGTGTTTACTACACACATGCACCATATCTAGTTCAAATCTGCTTCTTAAACGGATACATACCACGGGTCCTCTAACATCCAATGCTTTTCAGTTCAGAGCAAGAAACGTGTGAGCTTCGTAAACGATGAAGCTTTGTTTGAGCAGAAAAGTGACTACGTTTACCTGAAACGAAGTCTTGCCTGTAGGAAGACACAGAGCCTGGCATTTCACTCCGTTTCTGAAGGGAAACACACAGCACAGTTCTCATCCATGAACCACATTCTGCTTTAGAGCAAGAAGCACGCTCTTCCTTTCTAGAGTCTCTAATAATGCAGGAACCGTGAGTGTGCTCAGAACAAAAGAACTGTGTTTCCTACACACACGGACCATATCTAGTTCAACTCCACTTCTGAAACTGATATAAACCACAGTTCCTCTAACATCCAATGTTTTTCATTTCAGAGCAGGGAAACGTGTGAGCTTCGTGAATGATGAAGCTTCGTTTGAGCTGAAAAGTGACTACGTTTACCTGAAACGAAGACTTGCTTGTAGGAAGACACAGAGCATGGCATTTCACTCCGTTTCTGAAAGGAAACACACAGCACAGTTCTCATCCATGAACCACACCCTGCTTTAGAGCAAGAAGCATGCTCTTGCTTTCTAGATTCTCTAATAAGTCGGGAAACGTCACTGTGCTCAGAAAAAAAGAACTGTGTTTCCACAACACTCAGACCATATCTAGTTCAACTCCGCTTCTGAAAATGATATAAACCACAGTTCCTCTAACATCCAATGTTTTGCAGTTCAGAGCAAGAAACGTGTGAGCTTCGTAAACGATGAAGCTTTGTTTGAGCTGAAAAGTGACTACGTTTACGTGAAACGTAGTCTTGCTTGTAGGAAGACACAGAGCCTGGCATTTCACTCGTTTCTGAAGGGAAACACACAGCACTATTTTCATCCATTAACCACACTCTGCTTTAGAGCAAGAAGCACGCTCTTGCTCTCTAGAGTCTCTAATAAGGCGGGAAACGTGAGTGTGCTCAGAACAAAAGAACTGTGTTTCCTACAACCCGGACCATATCTAGTTCAACTCTGCTTCTGAAACGGATACAAACCACAGGTCCTCTAACATCCAATGCTTTACAGTTAAGAGTGAGAAACGTGTGAGCTTCGTGAACAATGTAGCATCTTTTGAGCTGAAAAGTGACTGCGTTTATCTGAAACGAAGTCTTGCTTGTAGGAAGTCACAGAGCCTGGCATTTCACTCCGTTTCTGACAGGAAACACACAGCACAGTTCTCATCCATGAACCACACTCTGCTTTAGAGCAAGAAGCACGTTCTTGCTCTCTAGAGTCTCTAATAAGGCGGGAAACCTGAGTGTGCTCAGAACAAAAGAACTGTGTTTCCTACAACCCGGACCATATCTAGTTCAACTCTGCTTCTGAAACTGATATAAACCACAGGTCCTCTAACATCCAATGCTTTTCAGTTCAGAGCAAGAAACGTGTGAGCTTCGTGAACAATGAAGCTTCGTTTGAGCTGAAAAGTAACTATGTTTACCTGAAACGAATTCTTGCTTGCAGGAAGGCACAGAGCCTTGCATTTCACTCCGTTTCTGAAGGGAAGCACAGCACAGTTCTCATCCATGAAACACACTCTACTTTAGAGCAAGAAGCATGCTCTTGCTTTCTAGAGTCTCTAATAAGGCGGGAAATGTGAGTGTGCTAAGAACTAAAGAACTGTGTTTCCTACACACACGTACCATATCTAGTTCAACTCTGCTTCTTAAACTGATACAAACCTCAGGTCCTCTAACATCCAATGCTTTTCAGTTCAGAGCAAGATACGTGTGACCTACGTTAATGATGTAGCTTCCTTTGAGCTGAAAAGTGACTGCGTTTACCTGAAACGAAGTCTTACTTGTAGGAAGACACAGAGCCTGGGATATCACTCTGCTTCTGAAGGGAAACACACAGCACAGTTCTCAACCATGAACCACACTCTGCTTTAGAGCAAGAAGCACGCTCTTGTTTTCTAGAGTCTCTAATAAGGCCGTAAACGTGAGTGTGCTCAGAACAAAAGAACTGTGTTTCCTACACACACGGACCATATCTACTTCAACTCTGATTCTGAAACTGATACAAACTACAAATACTCTAACATCCAATGCTTTTCAGTTCAGAGCGAGAAATGTGTGAGCTTCGTAAACGATGTAGCTTCCTATGAGCTGAAAAGTTACTGCTTTTACCGGAAACGAAGTCTTGCTTGTAGGGAGACACAGAGCCTGGCATTGACTCTGTTTATGAAGGGAAACCAACAGCACATTTCTCATCCATGAAACAAACTCTGCTTTAGAGAAAGGAGCACGCTCTATCTTTCTAGAGTCTCTAATAAGCCGGGAAACGTGAGTGTGCTTAGAAAAAATGAACTGTGTTTCCTACACACACGAATCTTATCTAATTCAACTCTGCTTCTGAAATTGATACAAACCACAGGTCCTCTTACATCCAATGCTTTTCAGTTAAGAGGAAGAAACATGTGAGCTTCATGAACGATGTAGCTTCGTTTGAGCTGAAAAGTGACTGCGTTTACCTGAAAAGAATTCTTGCTTGTAGGAAGACACAGAGCCTGGCATTTCACTCCGTTTCTAAAAGGAAACACATAGCACAGTTCACATCCATGAACCACACCCTGCTTTAGAGCAAGAAGCATGCTCTTGCTTTCTAGATTCTCTAATAAGTCGGGAAACGTCAGTGTGTTCAGAAAAAAAGAACTGTGTTTCCACAACACTCGGACCATATCTAGTTCAACTCCGCTTCTGAAACTGATATAAACAACAGTTCCTCTAACATCCAATGTTTTTCACTTCAGAGCAAGAAACTTGTGAGCTTCGTAAATGATGAAGCTTTGTTTGAGCTGAAAAGTGACTACGTTTACGTGAAACGTAGTCTTGCTTGTAGGAAGACACAGAGCCTGGCATTTCACTCCGTTTCTGAAGGGAAACACACAGCACTATTTTCATCCATGAACCACACTCTGCTTTAGAGCAAGAAGCACGCTCTTGCTCTCTAGAGTCTCTAATAAGCTGGGAAACGTGAGTGTGCTCAGAACAAAAGAACTGTGTTTCCTACAACCCGGACCATATCTAGTTCAACTCTGCTTCTGAAACGGATACAAACCACAGGTCCTCTAACATCCAATGCTTTACAGTTAAGAGTGAGAAACGTGTGAGCTTAGTGAACAATGTAGCATCTTTTGAGCTGAAAAGTGACTGCGTTTATCTGAAACGAAGTCTTGCATGTAGGAAGACACAGAGCCTGGGATTTCACTCCGTTTCTGAAGGGAAATACAAAGCACAGTTCTCATCCATGAACCACACTCTGCTTTAGAACAAGATGCACGCTCTTGCTTTCTAGAGTCTCTAATAAGGTGGGAAACGTGAGTGTGCTCAGAACAAAAGAACTGTGTTTCCTACACAACCGGACCATATCTAGTTCAAATCCGCTTCTGAAACTGATATAAACCACAGGTCCTCTAACATCCAATGCTTTTCAGTTCAGAGCAAGAAACGTGTGAGCTTCATAAACGATGAAGCTTTGTTTGAGCTGAAAAGTGTCTACGTTTACCTGAAACGAAGTCTTGCCTGTAGGAAGACACAGAGCCTGGCATTTCACTCCGTTTCTGAAGGGAAACACACAGCACAGTTCTCATCCATGAACCACATTCTGCTTTAGAGCAAGAAGCACGCTCTTCCTTTCTAGAGTCTCTAATAATGCAGGAACCGTGAGTGTGCTCAGAACAAAAGAACTGTGTTTCCTACACACACGGACCATATCTAGTTCAACTCTGCTTCTGAAACTGATATAAACCACAATTCCTCTAACATCCAATGTTTTTCATTTCAGAGCGAGAAACGTGTGAGCTTCGTGAATGATGAAGCTTCGATTGAGCTGAAAAGTGACTACGTTTACCTGAAACGAAGTCTTGCTTGTAGGAAGACACAGAGCATGGCATACAAACTCCGTTTCTGAAAGGAAACACACAGCACAGTTCTCATCCATGAACCACACCCTGCTTTAGAGCAAGAAGCATGCTCTTGCTTTCTAGATTCTCTAATAAGTCGGGAAAAGTCAGTGTGCTCAGAAAAAAAGAACTGTGTTTCCACAACACTCGGACCATATCTAGTTCAACTCCGCTTCTGAAACTGATATAAACCACAGTTCCTCTAACATCCAATGTTTTTCAGTTCAGAGCAAGAAACGTGTGAGCTTCGTAAACGATGAAGCTTTGTTTGAGCTGAAAAGTGACTGCGTTTATCTGAAACGAAGTCTTGCTTGTAGGAAGACACAGAGCCTGGCATTTCACTCCGTTTCTGACAGGAAACACACAGCACAGTTCTCATCCATGAACCACACTCTGCTTTAGAGCAAGAAGCACGATCTTGCTTTCTAGAGTCTCTAATAAGGTGGGAAACGTGAGTGTGCTCAGAACAAAAGAACTGTGTTTCCTACACAACCGGACCATATCTAGTTCAACTCCGCTTCTGAAACTGATATAAACCACAGGTCCTCTAACATCCAATGCTTTTCAGTTCAGAGCAAGAAACGTGTGAGCTTCGTGAACAATGAAGCTTCGTTTGAGCTGAAAAGTAACTATGTTTACCTGAAACGAATTCTTGCTTGCAGGAAGGCACAGAGCCTTGCATTTCACTCCGTTTCTGAAGGGAAGCACAGCACAGTTCTCATCCATGAAACACACTCTACTTTAGAGCAAGAAGCATGCTCTTGCTTTCTAGAGTCTCTAATAAGGCGGGAAATGTGAGTGTGCTAAGAACTAAAGAACTGTGTTTCCTACACACACGTACCATATCTAGTTCAACTCTGCTTCTTAAACTGATACAAACCTCAGGTCCTCTAACATCCAATGCTTTTCAGTTCAGAGCAAGATATGTGTGACCTACGTTAATGATGTAGCTTCCTTTGAGCTGAAAAGTGACTGCGTTTACCTGAAACGAAGTCTTACTTGTAGGAAGACACAGAGCCTGGGATATCACTCTGCTTCTGAAGGGAAACACACAGAACAGTTCTCAACCATGAACCACACTCTACTTTAGAGCATGAACACGCTCTTGCTTTCTAGAGTCTCTAATAAGGTGGGAAACGTGGTGTGCTCAAAAAAAAAAGAACTGTGTTTACTACACACATTCACCATATATAGTTAAAATCTGCTTCTGAAACGGATACATACCACAGGTCCTCTAACATCCAATGCTTTTCAATTAAGAGTGAGAAACGTGTGAGCTTCCTAAACGATGTAGCTTCTTTTGAACTGAAAAGTGACTGCGTTTATCTAAAACGAAGTCTTGCTTGTAGGAAGACACAGAGCCTGGGATTTCACTCCGTTTCTGAAGGGAAATACAAAGCACAGTTCTCATCCATGAACCACACTCTGCTTTAGAACAAGAAGCACGCTCTTGCTTTCTAGAGTCTCTAATAAGTTGGGAAACGTGAGTGTGCTCAGTACAAAAGAACTGTGTTTCCTACACAACCGGACCATATCTAGTTCAACTCTGCTTCTGAAACTGATATAAACCACAGGTCGTCTAACATCCAATGCTTTTCAGGTCAGAGCAAGAAACGTGTGAGCTTTGTGAACAATGAAGCTTTGTTTGAGATGAAAAGTAACTAGGTTTACCTGAAACGAAGTCTTGCCTGTAGGAAGACACAGAGCCTGGCATTTCACTCCGTTTCTGAAGGGAAACACACAGCACTGTTCTCATCCATGAACCACATTCTGCTTTAGAGCAAGAAGCACGCTCTTCCTTTCTAGAGTCTCTAATAATGCAGGAACCGTGAGTGTGCTCAGAACAAAAGAACTGTGTTTCCTACACACACGGACCATATCTAGTTCAACTCCGCTTCTGAAACTGATATAAACCACAGTTCCTCTAACATCCAATGTTTTTCATTTCAGAGCGAGAAACGTGTGAGCTTCGTGAATGATGAAGCTTCGTTTGAGCTGAAAAGTGACTACGTTTACCTGAAACGAAGTCTTGCCTGTAGGAAGACACAGAGCATGGCATACAAACTCCGTTTCTGAAAGGAAACACACAGCACAGTTCTCATCCATGAACCACACCCTGCTTTAGAGCAAGAAGCATGCTCTTCCTTTCTAGATTCTCTAATAAGTCGGGAAAAGTCAGTGTGCTCAGAAAAAAAGAACTGTGTTTCCACAACACTCGGACCATATCTAGTTCAACTCCGCTTCTGAAACTTATATAAACCACAGTTCCTCTAACATCCAATGTTTTTCAGTTCAGAGCAAGAAACGTGTGAGCTTCGTAAACGATGAAGCTTTGTTTGAGCTGAAAAGTGACTACGTTTACGTGAAACGTAGTCTTGCTTGTAGGAAGACACAGAGCCTGGCATTTCACTCCGTTTCTGAAGGGAAACACACAGCACTATTTTCATCCATGAACCACACTCTGCTTTAGAGCAAGAAACACGCTCATGCTCTCTAGAGTCTCTAATAAGGCGGGAAACGTGAGTGTGCTCAGAACAAAAGAACTGTGTTTCCTACAACCCGGACCATATCTAGTTCAACTCTGCTTCTGAAACGGATACAAACCACAGGTCCTCTAACATCCAATGCTTTACAGTTAGGAGTGAGAAACGTGTGAGCTTCGTGAACAATGTAGCATCTTTTGAGCTGAAAAGTGACTGCGTTTATCTGAAACGAAGTCTTGCTTGTAGGAAGACACAGAGCCTGGCATTTCACTCCGTTTCTGACAGGAAACACACAGCACAGTTCTCATCCATGAACCACACTCTGCTTTAGAGCAAGAAGCACGATCTTGCTTTCTAGAGTCTCTAATAAGGTGGGAAACGTGAGTGTGCTCAGAACAAAAGAACTGTGTTTCCTACACAACCGGACCATATCTAGTTCAACTCCGCTTCTGAAACTGATATAAACCACAGGTCCTCTAACATCCAATGCTTTTCAGTTCAGAGCAAGAAACGTGTGAGCTTCGTGAACAATGAAGCTTCGTTTGAGCTGAAAAGTAACTATGTTTACCTGAAACGAATTCTTGCTTGCAGGAAGGCACAGAGCCTTGCATTTCACTCCGTTTCTGAAGGGAAGCACAGCACAGTTCTCATCCATGAAACACACTCTACTTTAGAGCAAGAAGCATGCTCTTGCTTTCTAGAGTCTCTAATAAGGCGGGAAACGTGAGTGTGCTAAGAACTAAAGAACTGTGTTTCCTACACACACGTACCATATCTAGTTCAACTCTGCTTCTTAAACTGATACAAACCTCAGGTCCTCTAACATCCAATGCTTTTCAGTTCAGAGCAAGATACGTGTGACCTATGTTAATGATGTAGCTTCCTTTGAGCTGAAAAGTGACTGCGTTTACCTGAAACGAAGTCTTACTTGTAGGAAGACACAGAGCCTGGGATATCACTCTGCTTCTGAAGGGAAACACACAGAACAGTTCTCAACCATGAACCACACTCTGCTTTAGAGCAAGAAGCACGCTCTTGTTTTCTAGCGTCTCTAATAAGGCCGTAAACGTGAGTGTGCTCAGAACAAAAGAACTGTGTTTCCTACACACACGGACCATATCTACTTCAACTCTGATTCTGAAACTGATACAAACTACAAATACTCTAACATCCAATGCTTTTCAGTTCAGAGCGAGAAATGTGTGAGCTTCGTAAACGATGTAGCTTCCTATGAGCTGAAAAGTTACTGCTTTTACCGGAAACGAAGTCTTGCTTGTAGGGAGACACAGAGCCTGGCATTGACTCTGTTTATGAAGGGAAACAAACAGCACATTTCTCATCCATGAAACAAACTCTGCTTTAGAGAAAGAAGCACGCTCTATCTTTCTAGAGTCTCTAATAAGGCGGGAAACGTGAGTGTGCTTAGAAAAAAAGAACTGTGTTTCCTACACACACGAATCTTATCTAGTTCAACTCTGCTTCTGAAATTGATACAAACCACAGGTCCTCTTCCATCCAATGCTTTTCAGTTAAGAGGAAGAAACGTGTGAGCTTCATGAACGATGTAGCTTCGTTTGAGCTGAAAAGTGACTGCGTTTACCTGAAAAGAATTCTTGCTTGTAGGAAGACACAGAGCCTGGCATTTCACTCCGTTTCTAAAAGGAAACACATAGCACAGTTCACATCCATGAACCACACCCTGCTTTAGAGCAAGAAGCATGCTCTTGCTTTCTAGATTCTCTAATAAGTCGGGAAACGTCAGTGTGCTCAGAAAAAAGAACTGTGTTTCCACAACACTCGGACCATATCTAGTTCAACTCCGCTTCTGAAACTGATACAAACAACAGTTCCTCTAACATCCAATGTTTTTCAGTTCAGAGCAAGAAACTTGTGAGCTTCGTAAACGATGAAGCTTTGTTTGAGCTGAAAAGTGACTACGTTTACGTGAAACGTAGTCTTGCTTGTAGGAAGACACAGAGCCTGGCATTTCACTCCGTTTCTGAAGGGAAACACAAAGCACTATTTTCATCCATGAACCACACTCTGCTTTAGAGCAAGAAGCACGCTCTTGCTCTCTAGAGTCTCTAATAAGCTGGGAAACGTGAGTGTGCTCAGAACAAAAGAACTGTGTTTCCTACAACCCTGACCATATCTAGTTCAACTCTGCTTCTGAAACGGATACAAACCACAGGTCCTCTAACATCCAATGCTTTACAGTTAAGAGTGAGAAACGTGTGAGCTTCGTGAACAATGTAGCATCTTTTGAGCTGAAAAGTGACTGTGTTTATCTGAAACGAAGTCTTGCTTGTAGGAAGACACAGAGCCTGGCATTTCACTCCGTTTCTGACAGGAAACACACAGCACAGTTCTCATCCATGAACCACACTCTGCTTTAGAGCAAGAAGCACGATCTTGCTTTCTAGAGTCTCTAATAAGGTCGGAAACGTGAGTGTGCTCAGAACAAAGAACTGTGTTTCCTACTCAACCGGACCATATCTAGTTCAACTCTGCTTCTGAAACTGATATAAACCACAGGTCCTCTAACATCCAATGCTTTTCAGTTCAGAGCAAGAAACGTGTGAGCTTCGTAAACGATGAAGCTTTGTTTGAGCTGAAAAGTGACTACGTTTACCTGAAACGAAGTCTTGCTTGTAGGAAGACACAGAGCCTGGCATTTTACTCCGTTTCTGAAGGGAAACACACAGCACTGTTTTCATCCATGAACCACACTCTGCTTTAGAGCAAGAAGCATGTTCTTGCTCTCTAGAGTCTCTAAAGAGGCGGGAAACGTGAGTTTGCTCAGAACAAAAGAATTGTGTTTCCTACACTCATGAACCATATCTTGTTCAAATCTGCTTCTAAAACGGATCCCAACCAAAGGTCCTCTAACATCCAATGCTTTTCAGTTAAGAGTGAGAAAGTGTGAGCTTCGTAAACGATGTAGCTTCTTTTGAGCTGAAAAGTGACTTTGTTTATGTGAAACGAAGTCTTGCTTGTAGGAAGACACAGAGCCTGGGATTTCACTCCATTTCTGAAGGGAAATACAAAGCACAGTTCTCATCCATGAACCACACTCTGCTTTAGAGCAAGAACACGCTCTTGCTTTCTAGAGTCTCTAATACAGTGGGAAATGTGAGTGTGCTCAAAAAAAAAAAAAAAGAACTGAGTTTACTACACACATGCACCATATCTAGTTCAAATCTGCTTCTGAAACGGATACATACCACAGGTCCTCTAACATCCAATGCTTTTCAATTAAGAGTGAGAAACGTGTGAGCTTCGTAAACGATGTAGCTTCTTTTGAACTGAAAAGTGACTGCGTTTATCTAAAACGAAGTCTTGCTTGTAGGAAGACACAGAGCCTGGGATTTCACTCCGTTTCTGAAGGGAAATACAAAGCACAATTCTCATCCATGAACCACACTCTGCTTTAGAAGAAGAAGCACGCTCTTGCTTTCTAGAGTCTCTAATAAGGTGGGAAACGTGAGTGTGCTCAGAACAAAAGAACTGTGTTTCCTACACAACCGGACCATATCTAGTTCAACTCTGCTTCTGAAACTGATATAAAGCACAAGTCGTCTAACATCCAATGCTTTTCAGGTCAGAGCAAGAAACGTGTGAGCTTTGTGAACGATGAAGCTTTGTTTGAGCTGAAAAGTGACTACGTTTACCTGAAACGAAGTCTTGCCTGTAGGAAGACACAGAGCCTGGCATTTCACTCCATTTCTGAAGGGAAACACACAGCACAGTTCTCATCCATGAACCACATTCTGCTTTAGAGCAAGAAGCATGCTCTTCCTTTCTAGAGTCTCTAATTATGCAGGAACCGTGAGTGTGCTCAAAACAAAAGAACTGTGTTTCCTACACACACGGACCATATCTAGTTCAACTCTGCTTCTGAAACTGATATAAACCACAGTTCCTCTAACATCCAATGTTTTTCATTTCAGAGCGAGAAACGTGTGAGCTTCATGAATGATGAAGCTTCGTTTGAGCTGAAAAGTGACTACGTTTACCTGAAACGAAGTCTTGCTTGTAGGAAGACACAGAGCATGGCATTTCACTCCGTTTCTGACAGGAAACACACAGCACAGTTCTCATCCATGAACCACACTCTGCTTTAGAGCAAGAAGCACGATCTTGCTTTCTAGAGTCTCTAATAAGGTGGGAAACGTGAGTGTGCTCAGAACAAAAGAACTGTGTTTCCTACACAACCGGACCATATCTAGTTCAACTCCGCTTCTGAAACTGATATAAACCACAGGTCCTCTAACATCCAATGCTTTTCAGTTCAGAGCAAGAAACGTGTGAGCTTCGTGAACAATGAAGCTTCGTTTGAACTGAAAAGTAACTATGTTTACCTGAAACGAATTCTTGCTTGCAGGAAGGCACAGAGCCTTGCATTTCACTCCGTTTCTGAAGGGAAGCACAGCACAGTTCTCATCCATGAAACACACTCTACTTTAGAGCAAGAAGCATGCTCTTGCTTTCTAGAGTCTCTAATAAGGCGGGAAACGTGAGTGTGCTAAGAACTAAAGAACTGTGTTTCCTACACACACGTACCATATCTAGTTCAACTCTGCTTCTTAAACTGATACAAACCTCAGGTCCTCTAACATCCAATGCTTTTCAGTTCAGAGCAAGATACGTGTGACCTATGTTAATGATGTAGCTTCCTTTGAGCTGAAAAGTGACTGCGTTTACCTGAAACGAAGTCTTACTTGTAGGAAGACACAGAGCCTGGGATATCACTCTGCTTCTGAAGGGAAACACACAGAACAGTTCTCAACCATGAACCACACTCTGCTTTAGAGCAAGAAGCACGCTCTTGTTTTCTAGCGTCTCTAATAAGGCCGTAAACGTGAGTGTGCTCAGAACAAAAGAACTGTGTTTCCTACACACACGGACCATATCTACTTCAACTCTGATTCTGAAACTGATACAAACTACAAATACTCTAACATCCAATGCTTTTCAGTTCAGAGCGAGAAATGTGTGAGCTTCGTAAACGATGTAGCTTCCTATGAGCTGAAAAGTTACTGCTTTTACCGGAAACGAAGTCTTGCTTGTAGGGAGACACAGAGCCTGGCATTTCACTCCGTTTCTAAAAGGAAACACATAGCACAGTTCACATCCATGAACCACACCCTGCTTTAGAGCAAGAAGCATGCTCTTGCTTTCTAGATTCTCTAATAAGTCGGGAAACGTCAGTGTGCTCAGAAAAAAAGAACTGTGTTTCCACAACACTCGGACCATATCTAGTTCAACTCCGCTTCTGAAACTGATACAAACAACAGTTCCTCTAACATCCAATGTTTTTCAGTTCAGAGCAAGAAACTTGTGAGCTTCGTAAACGATGAAGCTTTGTTTGAGCTGAAAAGTGACTACGTTTACGTGAAACGTAGTCTTGCTTGTAGGAAGACACAGAGCCTGGCATTTCACTCCGTTTCTGAAGGGAAACACACAGCACTATTTTCATCCATGAACCACACTCTGCTTTAGAGCAAGAAGCACGCTCTTGCTCTCTAGAGTCTCTAATAAGCTGGGAAACGTGAGTGTGCTCAGAACAAAAGAACTGTGTTTCCTACAACCCGGACCATATCTAGTTCAACTCTGCTTCTGAAACGGATACAAACCACAGGTCCTCTAACATCCAATGCTTTACAGTTAAGAGTGAGAAACGTGTGAGCTTCGTGAACAATGTAGCATCTTTTGAGCTGAAAAGTGACTGCGTTTATCTGAAACGAAGTCTTGCTTGTAGGAAGACACAGAGCCTGGCATTTCACTCCGTTTCTGACAGGAAACACACAGCACAGTTCTCATCCATGAACCACACTCTGCTTTAGAGCAAGAAGCACGATCTTGCTTTCTAGAGTCTCTAATAAGGTCGGAAACGTGAGTGTGCTCAGAACAAAGAACTGTGTTTCCTACTCAACCGGACCATATCTAGTTCAACTCTGCTTCTGAAACTGATATAAACCACAGGTCCTCTAACATCCAATGCTTTTCAGTTCAGAGCAAGAAACGTGTGAGCTTCGTAAACGATGAAGCTTTGTTTGAGCTGAAAAGTGACTACGTTTACCTGAAACGAAGTCTTGCTTGTAGGAAGACACAGAGCCTGGCATTTTACTCCGTTTCTGAAGGGAAACACACAGCACTGTTTTCATCCATGAACCACACTCTGCTTTAGAGCAAGAAGCATGCTCTTGCTCTCTAGAGTCTCTAAAGAGGCGGGAAACGTGAGTTTGCTCAGAACAAAAGAATTGTGTTTCCTACACTCATGAACCATATCTTGTTCAAATCTGCTTCTAAAACGGATCCCAAGCAAAGGTCCTCTAACATCCAATGCTTTTCAGTTAAGAGTGAGAAAGTGTGAGCTTCGTAAACGATGTAGCTTCTTTTGAGCTGAAAAGTGACTTTGTTTATGTGAAACGAAGTCTTGCTTGTAGGAAGACACAGAGCCTGGGATTTCACTCCATTTCTGAAGGGAAATACAAAGCACAGTTCTCATCCATGAACCACACTCTGCTTTAGAGCAAGAACACGCTCTTGCTTTCTAGAGTCTCTAATACGGTGGGAAATGTGAGTGTGCTCAAAAAAAAAAAAGAACTGTGTTTACTACACACATGCACCATATCTAGTTCAAATCTGCTTCTGAAACGGATACATACCACAGGTCCTCTAACATCCAATGCTTTTCAATTAAGAGTGAGAAACGTGTGAGCTTCGTAAACGATGTAGCTTCTTTTGAACTGAAAAGTGACTGCGTTTATCTAAAACGAAGTCTTGCTTGTAGGAAGACACAGAGCCTGGGATTTCACTCCGTTTCTGAAGGGAAATACAAAGCACAGTTCTCATCCATGAACCACACTCTGCTTTAGAAGAAGAAGCACGCTCTTGCTTTCTAGAGTCTCTAATAAGGTGGGAAACGTGAGTGTGCTCAGAACAAAAGAAGTGTGTTTCCTACACAACCTGACCATATCTAGTTCAACTCTGCTTCTGAAACTGATATAAAGCACAGGTCGTCTAACATCCAATGCTTTTCAGGTCAGAGCAAGAAACATGTGAGCTTTGTGAACGATGAAGCTTTGTTTGAGCTGAAAAGTGACTACGTTTACCTGAAACGAAGTCTTGCCTGTAGGAAGACACAGAGCCTGGCATTTCACTCCGTTTCTGAAGGGAAACACACAGCACAGTTCTCATCCATGAACCACATTCTGCTTTAGAGCAAGAAGCATGCTCTTCCTTTCTAGAGTCTCTAATAATGCAGGAACCGTGAGTGTGCTCAAAACAAAAGAACTGTGTTTCCTACACACACGGACCATATCTAGTTCAACTCTGCTTCTGAAACTGATATAAACCACAGTTCCTCTAACATCCAATGTTTTTCATTTCAGAGCGAGAAACGTGTGAGCTTCGTGAATGATGAAGCTTCGTTTGAGCTGAAAAGTGACTACGTTTACCTGAAACGAAGTCTTGCTTGTAGGAAGACACAGAGCATGGCATTTCACTCCGTTTCTGAAAGGAAACACACAGCAGAGTTCTCATCCATGAACCACACCCTGCTTTAGAGCAAGAAGCATGCTCTTGCTTTCTAGATTCTCTAATAAGGTGGGAAACGTGAGTGTGCTCAGAACAAAAGAACTGTGTTTCCTACAACCCGGATCATATCTAGTTCAACTCTGCTTCTGAAACGGATACAAACCCCAGGTACTCTAACATCCAATGCTTTTCAGTTAAGAGTGAGAAACGTGTGAGCTTCGTGAACAATGTAGCATCTTTTGAGCTGAAAAGTGACTGCGTTTATCTGAAACGAAGTCTTGCTTGTAGGAAGACACAGAGCCTGGCATTTCACTCCGTTTCTGACAGGAAACACACAGCACAGTTCTCATCCATGAACCACACTCTGCTTTGGAGCAAGAAGCACGATCTTGCTTTCTAGAGTCTCTAATAAGGTGGGAAACGTGAGTGTGCTCAGAACAAAAGAACTGTGTTTCCTACACAACCGGACCATATCTAGTTCAACTCAGCTTCTGTAACTGATATAAACCACAGGTCCTCTAACATCCAATGCTTTTCAGTTCAGAGCAAGAAACGTGTGAGCTTCGTAAACGATGAAGCTTTGTTTGAGCTGAAAAGTGACTACGTTTACCTGAAACGAAGTCTTGCTTGTAGGAAGACACAGAGGCTGGCATTTCACTCCATTTCTGAAGGGAAACACACAGCACTGTTTTCATCCATGAATCACACTCTGCTTTAGAGCAAGAAGCATGCTCTTGCTCTCTAGAGTCTCTAATAAGGCGGGAAACGTGAGTTTGCTCAGAACAAAAGAATTGTGTTTCCACAACACTCGGACCATATCTAGTTCAACTCCGCTTTGAAACTGATATAAACCACAGTTCCTCTAACATCCAATGTTTTTCAGTTCAGAGCAAGAAACGTGTGAGCTTCGTAAACGATGAAGCTTTGTTTGAGCTGAAAAGTGACTACGTTTACGTGAAACGTAGTCTTGCTTGTAGGAAGACACAGAGCCTGGCATTTCACTCCGTTTCTGAAGGGAAACACACAGCACTATTTTCATCCATGAACCACACTCTGCTTCAGAGCAAGAAGCACGCTCTTGCTCTCTAGAGTCTCTAATAAGGCGGGAAACGTGAGTGTGCTCAGAA
The DNA here is from genome assembly GCA_949786405.1 of Onychomys arenicola. Classification (NCBI taxonomy): domain Eukaryota; kingdom Metazoa; phylum Chordata; class Mammalia; order Rodentia; family Cricetidae; genus Onychomys; species Onychomys arenicola. The sequence goes on from CATKUM010000026.1 coordinate 1,509,042, forward strand.
CAAAAGAACTGTGTTTCCTACAACCCGGACCATATCTAGTTCAACTCTGCTTCTGAAGCGGATACAAACCACAGGTCCTCTAACATCCAATGCTTTACAGTTAAGAGTGAGAAACGTGTGAGCTTCGTGAACAATGTAGCATCTTTTGAGCTGAAAAGTGACTGCGTTTATCTGAAACGAAGTCTTGCTAGTAGGAAGACACAGAGCCTGTTATTTCACTCTGTTTCTGAAGGGAAACACACAACACAGTTCTCATCCATGTACCACAGTCTGCTTTAGAGCAAGAAGCACGCTCTTGCTTTCTAGAGTCTCTAATAAGGTGGGAAACGTTAGTGTGCTCAGAACAAAAGAACTGTGTTTCCTACACAACCGGACCATATCTAGTTCAACTCCGCTTCTGAAACTGATATAAACCACAGGTCCTCTAACATCCAATGCTTTTCATGTCAGAGCAAGAAACGTGTGAGCTTCGTAAACGATGAAGCTTTGTTTGAGCTGAAAAGTGACTACGTTTACCTGAAACGAAGTCTTGCTTGTAGGAAGACACAGAGCCTGGCATTTCACTCCGTTTCTGAAGGGAAACACCTAGCACAGTTCTCATCCATGAACCACATTCTGCTTTAGAGCAAGAAGCATGCTCTTGCTTTCTAGAGTCTCTACTAATGCAGGTACCGTGAGTGTGCTCAGAACAAAAGAACTGTGTTTCCTACACACACGGACCTTATCTAGTTCAACTCCGCTTCTGAAACTGATATAAACCACAAATCCTCTAACATCCAATGTTTTTCAGTTCAGAGTGAGAAACATGTGAGCTTCGAGAATAATGAAGCTTCGTTTGAGCTGAAAAGTGACTACGTTTACCTGAAACGAAGTCTTGCTTGCAGGAAGGCACAGAGCCTTGCATTTCACTCCGTTTCTGAAGGGAAGCACAGCACAGTTCTCATCCATGAAACACACTCTACTTTAGAGCAAGAAGCACACTCTTGCTTTCTAGAGTCTCTAATAAGGTGGAAAACGTGAGTGTGCTCAGAACAAAAGAACTGTGTTTCCTACAACCCGGACCATATATAGTTCAACTCTGCTTCTGAAACGGATACAAACCACAGGTCCTCTAACATCCAATGCTTTACAGTTAAGAGTGAGAAACGTGTGAGCTTCGTGAACAATGTAGCATCTTTTGAGCTGAAAAGTGACTGCGTTTATCTGAAACGAAGTCTTGCTTGTAGGAAGACACAGAGCCTGGCATTTCACTCTGTTTCTGACAGGAAACACACAGCACAGTTCTCATCCATGAACCACACTCTGCTTTAGAGCAAGAAGCACGATCTTGCTTTCTAGAGTCTCTAATAAGGTGGGAAACGTGAGTGTGCTCAGAACAAAAGAACTGTGTTTCCTACACAACCGGACCATATCTAGTTCAACTCCGCTTCTGAAACTGATATAAACCACAGGTCCTCTAACAACCAATGCTTTTCAGTTCAGAGCAAGAAACGTGTGAGCTTCGTGAACAATGAAGCTTCGTTTGAGCTGAAAAGTAACTATGTTTACCTGAAACGAATTCTTGCTTGCAGGAAGGCACAGAGCCTTGCATTTCACTCCGTTTCTGAAGGGAAGCACAGCACAGTTCTCATCCATGAAACACACTCTACTTTAGAGCAAGAAGCATGCTCTTGCTTTCTAGAGTCTCTAATAAGGCGGGAAATGTGAGTGTGCTAAGAACTAAAGAACTGTGTTTCCTACACACACGTACCATATCTAGTTCAACTCTGCTTCTTAAACTGATACAAACCTCAGGTCCTCTAACATCCAATGCTTTTCAGTTCAGAGCAAGATATGTGTGACCTACATTAATGATGTAGCTTCCTTTGAGCTGAAAAGTGACTGCGTTTACCTGAAATGAAGTCTTACTTGTAGGAAGACACAGAGCCTGGGATATCACTCTGCTTCTGAAGGGAAAAACACAGAACAGTTCTCAACCATGAACCACACTCTGCTTTAGAGCAAGAACACGCTCTTGCTTTCTAGAGTCTCTAATAAGGTGGGAAACGTGAGTGTGCTCAAAAAAAAAAGAACTGTGTTTACTACACACATGCACCATATCTAGTTCAAATCTGCTTCTGAAACGGATACATACCACAGGTCCTCTAACATCCAATGCTTTTCAATTAAGAGTGAGAAACGTGTGAGCTTCCTAAACGATGTAGCTTCTTTTGAACTGAAAAGTGACTGCGTTTATCTAAAACGAAGTCTTGCTTGTAGGAAGACACAGAGCCTGGGATTTCACTCCGTTTCTGAAGGGAAATACAAAGCACAGTTCTCATCCATGAACCACACTCTGCTTTAGAACAAGAAGCACGCTCTTGCTTCCTAGAGTCTCTAAAAAGTTGGGAAACGTGAGTGTGCTCAGTACAAAAGAACTGTGTTTCCTACACAACCGGACCATATCTAGTTCAACTCTGCTTCTTAAACTGATATAAACCACAGGTCGTCTAACATCCAATGCTTTTCAGGTCAGAGCAAGAAACGTGTGACCTTTGTGAACAATGAAGCTTTGTTTGAGATGAAAAGTAACTAGGTTTACCTGAAACGAAGTCTTGCCTGTAGGAAGACACAGAGCCTGGCATTTCACTCCGTTTCTGAAGGGAAACACACAGCACTGTTCTCATCCATGAACCACATTCTGCTTTAGAGCAAGAAGCACGCTCTTCCTTTCTAGAGTCTCTAATAATGCAGGAACCGTGAGTGTGCTCAGAACAAAAGAACTGTGTTTCCTACACACACGGACCATATGTAGTTCAACTCCGCTTCTGAAACTGATATAAACCACAGTTCCTCTAACATCCAATGTTTTTCATTTCAGAGCGAGAAACGTGTGAGCTTCGTGAATGATGAAGCTTCGTTTGAGCTGAAAAGTTACTACGTTTACCTGAAACGAAGTCTTGCTTGTAGGAAGACACAGAGCATGGCATACAAACTCCGTTTCTGAAAGGAAACACACAGCACAGTTCTCATCCATGAACCACACCCTGCTTTAGAGCAAGAAGCATGCTCTTGCTTTCTAGATTCTCTAATAAGTCGGGAAAAGTCAGTGTGCTCAGAAAAAAAGAACTGTGTTTCCACAACACTGGGACCATATCTAGTTCAACTCCGCTTCTGAAACTGATATAAACCACAGTTCCTCTAACATCCAATGTTTTTCAGTTCAGAGCAAGAAACTTGTGAGCTTCGTAAACGATGAAGCTTTGTTTGAGCTGAAAAGTGACTACGTTTACGTGAAACGTAGTCTTGCTTGTACGAAGACACAGAGCCTGGCATTTCACTCCGTTTCTGAAGGGAAACACACAACACTATTTTCATCCATGAACCACACTCTGCTTTAGAGCAAGAAACACGCTCATGCTCTCTAGAGTCTCTAATAAGGCGGGAAACGTGAGTGTGCTCAGAACAAAAGAACTGTGTTTCCTACAACCCGGACCATATATAGTTCAACTCTGCTTCTGAAACGGATACAAACCACAGGTCCTCTAACATCCAATGCTTTACAGTTAAGAGTGAGAAACGTGTGAGCTTCGTGAACAATGTAGCATCTTTTGAGCTGAAAAGTGACTGCGTTTATCTGAAACGAAGTCTTGCTTGTAGGAAGACACAGAGCCTGGCATTTCACTCCGTTTATGACAGGAAACACACAGCACAGTTCTCATCCATGAACCACACTCTGCTTTAGAGCAAGAAGCACGATCTTGCTTTCTAGAGTCTCTAATAAAGTGGGAAACGTGAGTGTGCTCAGAACAAAAGAACTGTGTTTCCTACACAACCGGACCATATCTAGTTCAACTCCGCTTCTGAAACTGATATAAACCACAGGTCCTCTAACATCCAATGCTTTTCAGTTCAGAGCAAGAAACGTGTGAGCTTCGTGAACAATGAAGCTTTGTTTGAGCTGAAAAGTAACTATGTTTACCTGAAACGAATTCTTGCTTGCAGGAAGGCACAGAGCCTTGCATTTCACTCCGTTTCTGAAGGGAAGCACAGCACAGTTCTCATCCATGAAACACACTCTACTTTAGAGCAAGAAGCATGCTCTTGCTTTCTAGAGTCTCTAATAAGGCGGGAAATGTGAGTGTGCTAAGAACTAAAGAACTGTGTTTCCTACACACACGTACCATATCTAGTTCAACTCTGCTTCTTAAACTGATACAAACCTCAGGTCCTCTAACATCCAATGCTTTTCAGTTCAGAGCAAGATACGTGTGACCTACGTTAATGATGTAGCTTCCTTTGAGCTGAAAAGTGACTGCGTTTACCTGAAACGAAGTCTTACTTGTAGGAAGACACAGAGCCTGGGATATCACTCTGCTTCTGACGGGAAACACACAGAACAGTTCTCAACCATGAACCACACTCTGCTTTAGAGCAAGAAGCACGCTCTTGTTTTCTAGAGTCTCTAATAAGGCCGTAAACGTGAGTGTGCTCAGAACAAAAGAACTGTGTTTCCTACACACACGGACCATATCTACTTCAACTCTGATTCTGAAACTGATACAACCTACAAATACTCTAACATCCAATGCTTTTCAGTTCAGAGCGAGAAATGTGTGAGCTTCGTAAACGATGTAGCTTCCTATGAGCTGAAAAGTTACTGCTTTTACCGGAAACGAAGTCTTGCTTGTAGGGAGACACAGAGCCTGGCATTGACTCTGTTTATGAAGGGAAACAAACAGCACATTTCTCATCCATGAAACAAACTCTGCTTTAGAGAAAGAAGCATGCTCTATCTTTCTAGAGTCTCTAATAAGGCGGGAAACGTGAGTGTGCTTAGAAAAAAAGAACTGTGTTTCCTACACACACGAATCTTATCTAGTTCAACTCTGCTTCTGAAATTGATACAAACCACAGGTCCTCTTACATCCAATGCTTTTCAGTTAAGAGGAAGAAACGTGTGAGCTTCATGAACGATGTAGCTTCGTTTGAGCTGAAAAGTGACTGCGTTTACCTGAAAAGAATTCTTGCTTGTAGGAAGACACAGAGCCTGGCATTTCACTCCGTTTCCAAAAGGAAACACATAGCACAGTTCACATCCATGAACCACACCCTGCTTTAGAGCAAGAAGCATGCTCTTGCTTTCTAGATTCTCTAATAAGTCGGGAAACGTCAGTGTGCTCAGAAAAAAAGAACTGTGTTTCCACAACACTCGGACCATATCTAGTTCAACTCCGCTTCTGAAACTGATATAAACAACAGTTCCTCTAACATCCAATGTTTTTCAGTTCAGAGCAAGAAACTTGTGAGCTTCGTAAACGATGAAGCTTTGTTTGAGCTGAAAAGTGACTACGTTTACGTGAAACGTAGTCTTGCTTGTAGGAAGACACAGAGCCTGGCATTTCACTCCGTTTCTGAAGGGAAACACACAGCACTATTTTCATCCATGAACCACACTCTGCTTTAGAGCAAGAAGCACGCTCTTGCTCTCTAGAGTCTCTAATAAGCTGGGAAACGTGAGGGTGCTCAGAACAAAAGAACTGTGTTTCCTACAACCCGGACCATATCTAGTTCAACTCTGCTTCTGAAACGGATACAAACCACAGGTCCTCTAACATCCAATGCTTTACAGTTAAGAGTGAGAAACGTGTGAGCTTCGTGAACAATGTAGCATCTTTTGAGCTGAAAAGTGACTGCGTTTATCTGAAACGAAGTCTTGCTTGTAGGAAGACACAGAGCCTGGCATTTCACTCCGTTTCTGACAGGAAACACACAGCACAGTTCTCATCCATGAACCACACTCTGCTTTAGAGCAAGAAGCACGATCTTGCTTTCTAGAGTCTCTAATAAGGTCGGAAACGTGAGTGTGCTCAGAACAAAGAACTGTGTTTCCTACACAACCGGACCATATCTAGTTCAAGTCTGCTTCTGAAACTGATATAAACCACAGGTCCTCTAACATCCAATGCTTTTCAGTTCAGAGCAAGAAACGTGTGAGCTTCGTAAACGATGAAGCTTTGTTTGAGCTGAAAAGTGACTACGTTTACCTGAAACGAAGTCTTGCTTGTAGGAAGACACAGAGCCTGGCATTTTACTCCGTTTCTGAAGGGAAACACACAGCACTGTTTTCATCCATGAACCACACTCTGCTTTAGAGCAAGAAGCATGCTCTTGCTCTCTAGAGTCTCTAAAGAGGCGGGAAACGTGAGTTTGCTCAGAACAAAAGAATTGTGTTTCCTACACTCATGAACCATATCTTGTTCAAATCTGCTTCTAAAACGGATCCCAACCAAAGGTCCTCTAACATCCAATGCTTTTCAGTTAAGAGTGAGAAAGTGTGAGCTTCGTAAACGATGTAGCTTCTTTTGAGCTGAAAAGTGACTTTGTTTATGTGAAACGAAGTCTTGCTTGTAGGAAGACACAGAGCCTGGGATTTCACTCCATTTCTGAAGGGAAATACAAAGCACAGTTCTCATCCATGAACCACACTCTGCTTTAGAGCAAGAACACGCTCTTGCTTTCTAGAGTCTCTAATACGGTGGGAAATGTGAGTGTGCTCAAAAAAAAAAAGAACTGTGTTTACTACACACATGCACCATATCTAGTTCAAATCTGCTTCTGAAACGGATACATACCACAGGTCCTCTAACATCCAATGCTTTTCAATTAAGAGTGAGAAACGTGTGAGCTTCGTAAACGATGTAGCTTCTTTTGAACTGAAATGTGACTGCGTTTATCTAAAACGAAGTCTTGCTTGTAGGAAGACACAGAGCCTGGGATTTCACTCCGTTTCTGAAGGGAAATACAAAGCACAGTTCTCATCCATGAACCACACTCTGCTTTAGAAGAAGAAGCACGCTCTTGCTTTCTAGAGTCTCTAATAAGGTGGGAAACGTGAGTGTGCTCAGAACAAAAGAACTGTGTTTCCTACACAACCGGACCATATCTAGTTCAACTCTGCTTCTGAAACTGATATAAAGCACAGGTCGTCTAACATCCAATGCTTTTCAGGTCAGAGCAAGAAACGTGTGAGCTTTGTGAACGATGAAGCTTTGTTTGAGCTGAAAAGTGACTACGTTTACCTGAAACGAAGTCTTGCCTGTAGGAAGACACAGAGCCTGGCATTTCACTCCGTTTCTGAAGGGAAACACACAGCACAGTTCTCATCCATGAACCACATTCTGCTTTAGAGCAAGAAGCATGCTCTTCCTTTCTAGAGTGTCTAATAATGCAGGAACCGTGAGTGTGCTCAAAACAAAAGAACTGTGTTTCCTACACACACGGACCATATCTAGTTCAACTCTGCTTCTGAAAGTGATATAAACCACAGGTCCTCTAACATCCAATGTTTTTCATTTCAGAGCGAGAAACGTGTGAGCTTCGTGAATGATGAAGCTTCGTTTGAGCTGAAAAGTGACTACGTTTACCTGAAACGAAGTCTTGCTTGTAGGAAGACACAGAGCATGGCATTTCACTCCGTTTCTGAAAGGAAACACACAGCAGAGTTCTCATCCATGAACCACACCCTGCTTTAGAGCAAGAAGCATGCTCTTGCTTTCTAGATTCTCTAATAAGTCGGGAAACGTCAGTGTGCTCAGAAAAAAAGAACTGTGTTTCCACAACACTCGGACCATATCTAGTTCAACTCCGCTTCTGAAACTGATATAAACCACAGTTCCTCTAACATCCAATGTTTTTCAGTTCAGAGCAAGAAACGTGTGAGCTTCGTAAACGATGTAGCTTCCTATGAGCTGAAAAGTTACTGCTTTTACAGGAAATGAAGTCTTGCTTGTAGGGAGACACAGAGCCTGGCATTGACTCTGTTTATGAAGGGAAACAAACAGCACATTTCTCATCCATGAAACAAACTCTGCTTTAGAGAAAAAAGCACGCTCTATCTTTCTAGAGTCTCTAATATGGCGGGAAACCTGAGTGTGCTTAGAAAAAAAGAACTGTGTTTCCTACACACACGAATCTTATCTAGTTCAACTCTGCTTCTGAAATTGATACAAACCACAGGTCCTCTTACATCCAATGCTTTTCAGTTAAGAGGAAGAAACGTGTGAGCTTCATGAACGATGTAGCTTCGTTTGAGCTGAAAAGTGACTGCGTTTACCTGAAAAGAATTCTTGCTTGTAGGAAGACACAGAGCCTGGCATTTCACTCCGTTTCCAAAAGGAAACACATAGCACAGTTCACATCCATGAACCACACCCTGCTTTAGAGCAAGAAGCATGCTCTTGCTTTCTAGATTCTCTAATAAGTCGGGAAACGTCAGTGTGCTCAGAAAAAAAGAACTGTGTTTCCACAACACTCGGACCATATCTAGTTCAACTCCGCTTCTGAAACTGATATAAACAACAGTTCCTCTAACATCCAATGTTTTTCAGTTCAGAGCAAGAAACTTGTGAGCTTCGTAAACGATGAAGCTTTGTTTGAGCTGAAAAGTGACTACGTTTACGTGAAACGTAGTCTTGCTTGTAGGAAGACACAGAGCCTGGCATTTCACTCCGTTTCTGAAGGGAAACACACAGCACTATTTTCATCCATGAACCACACTCTGCTTTAGAGCAAGAAGCACGCTCTTGCTCTCTAGAGTCTCTAATAAGCTGGGAAACGTGAGTGTGCTCAGAACAAAAGAACTGTGTTTCCTACAACCCGGACCATATCTAGTTCAACTCTGCTTCTGAAACGGATACAAACCACAGGTCCTCTAACATCCAATGCTTTACAGTTAAGAGTGAGAAACGTGTGAGCTTCGTGAACAATGTAGCATCTTTTGAGCTGAAAAGTGACTGCGTTTATCTGAAACGAAGTCTTGCTTGTAGGAAGACACAGAGCCTGGCATTTCACTCCGTTTCTGACAGGAAACACACAGCACAGTTCTCATCCATGAACCACACTCTGCTTTAGAGCAAGAAGCACGATCTTGCTTTCTAGAGTCTCTAATAAGGTCGGAAACGTGAGTGTGCTCAGAACAAAGAACTGTGTTTCCTACACAACCGGACCATATCTAGTTCAAGTCTGCTTCTGAAACTGATATAAACCACAGGTCCTCTAACATCCAATGCTTTTCATTCAGAGCAAGAAACGTGTGAGCTTCGTAAACGATGAAGCTTTGTTTGAGCTGAAAAGTGACTACGTTTACCTGAAACGAAGTCTTGCTTGTAGGAAGACACAGAGGCTGGCATTTCACTCCGTTTCTGAAGGGAAACACACAGCACTGTTTTCATCCATGAATCACACTCTGCTTTAGAGCAAGAAGCATGCTCTTGCTCTCTAGAGTCTCTAAAGAGGCGGGAAACGTGAGTTTGCTCAGAACAAAAGAATTGTGTTTCCTACACTCATGAACCATATCTTGTTCAAATCTGCTTCTAAAACGGATCCCAACCAAAGGTCCTCTAACATCCAATGCTTTTCAGTTAAGAGTGAGAAAGTGTGAGCTTCGTAAACGATGTAGCTTCTTTTGAGCTGAAAAGTGACTTTGTTTATGTGAAACGAAGTCTTGCTTGTAGGAAGACACAGAGCCTGGGATTTCACTCCATTTCTGAAGGGAAATACAAAGCACAGTTCTCATCCATGAACCACACTCTGCTTTAGAGCAAGAACACGCTCTTGCTTTCTAGAGTCTCTAATACGGTGGGAAACGTGAGTGTGCTCAAAAAAAAAAAGAACTGTGTTTACTACACACATGCACCATATCTAGTTCAAATCTGCTTCTGAAACGGATACATACCACAGGTCCTCTAACATCCAATGCTTTTCAATTAAGAGTGAGAAACGTGTGAGCTTCGTAAACGATGTAGCTTCTTTTGAACTGAAATGTGACTGCGTTTATCTAAAACGAAGTCTTGCTTGTAGGAAGACACAGAGCCTGGGATTTCACTCCGTTTCTGAAGGGAAATACAAAGCACAGTTCTCATCCATGAACCACACTCTGCTTTAGAAGAAGAAGCACGCTCTTGCTTTCTAGAGTCTCTAATAAGGTGGGAAACGTGAGTGTGCTCAGAACAAAAGAACTGTGTTTCCTACACAACCGGACCATATCTAGTTCAACTCTGCTTCTGAAACTGATATAAAGCACAGGTCGTCTAACATCCAATGCTTTTCAGGTCAGAGCAAGAAACGTGTGAGCTTTGTGAACGATGAAGCTTTGTTTGAGCTGAAAAGTGACTACGTTTACCTGAAACGAAGTCTTGCCTGTAGGAAGACACAGAGCCTGGCATTTCACTCCGTTTCTGAAGGGAAACACACAGCACAGTTCTCATCCATGAACCACATTCTGCTTTAGAGCAAGAAGCATGCTCTTCCTTTCTAGAGTGTCTAATAATGCAGGAACCGTGAGTGTGCTCAAAACAAAAGAACTGTGTTTCCTACACACACGGACCATATCTAGTTCAACTCTGCTTCTGAAAGTGATATAAACCACAGGTCCTCTAACATCCAATGTTTTTCATTTCAGAGCGAGAAACGTGTGAGCTTCGTGAATGATGAAGCTTCGTTTGAGCTGAAAAGTGACTACGTTTACCTGAAACGAAGTCTTGCTTGTAGGAAGACACAGAGCATGGCATTTCACTCCGTTTCTGAAAGGAAACACACAGCAGAGTTCTCATCCATGAACCACACCCTGCTTTAGAGCAAGAAGCATGCTCTTGCTTTCTAGATTCTCTAATAAGTCGGGAAACGTCAGTGTGCTCAGAAAAAAAGAACTGTGTTTCCACAACACTCGGACCATATCTAGTTCAACTCCGCTTCTGAAACTGATATAAACCACAGTTCCTCTAACATCCAATGTTTTTCAGTTCAGAGCAAGAAACGTGTGAGCTTCGTAAACGATGTAGCTTCCTATGAGCTGAAAAGTTACTGCTTTTACAGGAAATGAAGTCTTGCTTGTAGGGAGACACAGAGCCTGGCATTGACTCTGTTTATGAAGGGAAACAAACAGCACATTTCTCATCCATGAAACAAACTCTGCTTTAGAGAAAAAAGCACGCTCTATCTTTCTAGAGTCTCTAATATGGCGGGAAACCTGAGTGTGCTTAGAAAAAAAGAACTGTGTTTCCTACACACACGAATCTTATCTAGTTCAACTCTGCTTCTGAAATTGATACAAACCACAGGTCCTCTTACATCCAATGCTTTTCAGTTAAGAGGAAGAAACGTGTGAGCTTCATGAACGATGTAGCTTCGTTTGAGCTGAAAAGTGACTGCGTTTACCTGAAAAGAATTCTTGCTTGTAGGAAGACACAGAGCCTGGCATTTCACTCCGTTTCCAAAAGGAAACACATAGCACAGTTCACATCCATGAACCACACCCTGCTTTAGAGCAAGAAGCATGCTCTTGCTTTCTAGATTCTCTAATAAGTCGGGAAACGTCAGTGTGCTCAGAAAAAAAGAACTGTGTTTCCACAACACTCGGACCATATCTAGTTCAACTCCGCTTCTGAAACTGATATAAACAACAGTTCCTCTAACATCCAATGTTTTTCAGTTCAGAGCAAGAAACTTGTGAGCTTCGTAAACGATGAAGCTTTGTTTGAGCTGAAAAGTGACTACGTTTACGTGAAACGTAGTCTTGCTTGTAGGAAGACACAGAGCCTGGCATTTCACTCCGTTTCTGAAGGGAAACACACAGCACTATTTTCATCCATGAACCACACTCTGCTTTAGAGCAAGAAGCACGCTCTTGCTCTCTAGAGTCTCTAATAAGCTGGGAAACGTGAGTGTGCTCAGAACAAAAGAACTGTGTTTCCTACAACCCGGACCATATCTAGTTCAACTCTGCTTCTGAAACGGATACAAACCACAGGTCCTCTAACATCCAATGCTTTACAGTTAAGAGTGAGAAACGTGTGAGCTTCGTGAACAATGTAGCATCTTTTGAGCTGAAAAGTGACTGCGTTTATCTGAAACGAAGTCTTGCTTGTAGGAAGACACAGAGCCTGGCATTTCACTCCGTTTCTGACAGGAAACACACAGCACAGTTCTCATCCATGAACCACACTCTGCTTTAGAGCAAGAAGCACGATCTTGCTTTCTAGAGTCTCTAATAAGGTCGGAAACGTGAGTGTGCTCAGAACAAAGAACTGTGTTTCCTACACAACCGGACCATATCTAGTTCAAGTCTGCTTCTGAAACTGATATAAACCACAGGTCCTCTAACATCCAATGCTTTTCATTCAGAGCAAGAAACGTGTGAGCTTCGTAAACGATGAAGCTTTGTTTGAGCTGAAAAGTGACTACGTTTACCTGAAACGAAGTCTTGCTTGTAGGAAGACACAGAGGCTGGCATTTCACTCCGTTTCTGAAGGGAAACACACAGCACTGTTTTCATCCATGAATCACACTCTGCTTTAGAGCAAGAAGCATGCTCTTGCTCTCTAGAGTCTCTAAAGAGGCGGGAAACGTGAGTTTGCTCAGAACAAAAGAATTGTGTTTCCTACACTCATGAACCATATCTTGTTCAAATCTGCTTCTAAAACGGATCCCAACCAAAGGTCCTCTAACATCCAATGCTTTTCAGTTAAGAGTGAGAAAGTGTGAGCTTCGTAAACGATGTAGCTTCTTTTGAGCTGAAAAGTGACTTTGTTTATGTGAAACGAAGTCTTGCTTGTAGGAAGACACAGAGCCTGGGATTTCACTCCATTTCTGAAGGGAAATACAAAGCACAGTTCTCATCCATGAACCACACTCTGCTTTAGAGCAAGAACACGCTCTTGCTTTCTAGAGTCTCTAATACGGTGGGAAACGTGAGTGTGCTCAAAAAAAAAAAGAACTGTGTTTACTACACACATGCACCATATCTAGTTCAAATCTGCTTCTGAAACGGATACATACCACAGGTCCTCTAACATCCAATGCTTTTCAATTAAGAGTGAGAAACGTGTGAGCTTCGTAAACGATGTAGCTTCTTTTGAACTGAAATGTGACTGCGTTTATCTAAAACGAAGTCTTGCTTGTAGGAAGACACAGAGCCTGGGATTTCACTCCGTTTCTGAAGGGAAATACAAAGCACAGTTCTCATCCATGAACCACACTCTGCTTTAGAAGAAGAAGCACGCTCTTGCTTTCTAGAGTCTCTAATAAGGTGGGAAACGTGAGTGTGCTCAGAACAAAAGAACTGTGTTTCCTACACAACCGGACCATATCTAGTTCAACTCTGCTTCTGAAACTGATATAAAGCACAGGTCGTCTAACATCCAATGCTTTTCAGGTCAGAGCAAGAAACGTGTGAGCTTTGTGAACGATGAAGCTTTGTTTGAGCTGAAAAGTGACTACGTTTACCTGAAACGAAGTCTTGCCTGTAGGAAGACACAGAGCCTGGCATTTCACTCCGTTTCTGAAGGGAAACACACAGCACAGTTCTCATCCATGAACCACATTCTGCTTTAGAGCAAGAAGCATGCTCTTCCTTTCTAGAGTGTCTAATAATGCAGGAACCGTGAGTGTGCTCAAAACAAAAGAACTGTGTTTCCTACACACACGGACCATATCTAGTTCAACTCTGCTTCTGAAACTGATATAAACCACAGTTCCTCTAACATCCAATGTTTTTCATTTCAGAGCGAGAAACGTGTGAGCTTCGTGAATGATGAAGCTTCGTTTGAGCTGAAAAGTGACTACGTTTACCTGAAACGAAGTCTTGCTTGTAGGAAGACACAGAGCATGGCATTTCACTCCGTTTCTGAAAGGAAACACACAGCAGAGTTCTCATCCATGAACCACACCCTGCTTTAGAGCAAGAAGCATGCTCTTGCTTTCTAGATTCTCTAATAAGTCGGGAAACGTCAGTGTGCTCAGAAAAAAAGAACTGTGTTTCCACAACACTCGGACCATATCTAGTTCAACTCCGCTTCTGAAACTGATATAAACCACAGTTCCTCTAACATCCAATGTTTTTCAGTTCAGAGCAAGAAACGTGTGAGCTTCGTAAACGATGTAGCTTCCTATGAGCTGAAAAGTTACTGCTTTTACCGGAAATGAAGTCTTGTTTGTAGGGAGACACAGAGCCTGGCATTGACTCTGTTTATGAAGGGAAACAAACAGCACATTTCTCATCCATGAAACAAACTCTGCTTTAGAGAAAGAAGCACGCTCTATCTTTCTAGAGTCTCTAATATGGCGGGAAACCTGAGTGTGCTTAGAAAAAAAGAACTGTGTTTCCTACACACACGAATCTTATCTAGTTCAACTCTGCTTCTGAAATTGATACAAACCACAGGTCCTCTTACATCCAATGCTTTTCAGTTAAGAGGAAGAAACGTGTGAGCTTCATGAACGATGTAGCTTCGTTTGAGCTGAAAAGTGACTGCGTTTACCTGAAAAGAATTCTTGCTTGTAGGAAGACACAGAGCCTGGCATTTCACTCCGTTTCCAAAAGGAAACACATAGCACAGTTCACATCCATGAACCACACCCTGCTTTAGAGCAAGAAGCATGCTCTTGCTTTCTAGATTCTCTAATAAGTCGGGAAACGTCAGTGTGCTCAGAAAAAAAGAACTGTGTTTCCACAACACTCGGACCATATCTAGTTCAACTCCGCTTCTGAAACTGATATAAACAACAGTTCCTCTAACATCCAATGTTTTTCAGTTCAGAGCAAGAAACTTGTGAGCTTCGTAAACGATGAAGCTTTGTTTGAGCTGAAAAGTGACTACGTTTACGTGAAACGTAGTCTTGCTTGTAGGAAGACACAGAGCCTGGCATTTCACTCCGTTTCTGAAGGGAAACACACAGCACTATTTTCATCCATGAACCACACTCTGCTTTAGAGCAAGAAGCACGCTCTTGCTCTCTAGAGTCTCTAATAAGCTGGGAAACGTGAGTGTGCTCAGAACAAAAGAACTGTGTTTCCTACAACCCGGACCATATCTAGTTCAACTCTGCTTCTGAAACGGATACAAACCACAGGTCCTCTAACATCCAATGCTTTACAGTTAAGAGTGAGAAACGTGTGAGCTTCGTGAACAATGTAGCATCTTTTGAGCTGAAAAGTGACTGCGTTTATCTGAAACGAAGTCTTGCTTGTAGGAAGACACAGAGCCTGGCATTTCACTCCGTTTCTGACAGGAAACACACAGCACAGTTCTCATCCATGAACCACACTCTGCTTTAGAGCAAGAAGCACGATCTTGCTTTCTAGAGTCTCTAATAAGGTCGGAAACGTGAGTGTGCTCAGAACAAAGAACTGTGTTTCCTACACAACCGGACCATATCTAGTTCAAGTCTGCTTCTGAAACTGATATAAACCACAGGTCCTCTAACATCCAATGCTTTTCATTCAGAGCAAGAAACGTGTGAGCTTCGTAAACGATGAAGCTTTGTTTGAGCTGAAAAGTGACTACGTTTACCTGAAACGAAGTCTTGCTTGTAGGAAGACACAGAGGCTGGCATTTCACTCCGTTTCTGAAGGGAAACACACAGCACTGTTTTCATCCATGAATCACACTCTGCTTTAGAGCAAGAAGCATGCTCTTGCTCTCTAGAGTCTCTAAAGAGGCGGGAAACGTGAGTTTGCTCAGAACAAAAGAATTGTGTTTCCTACACTCATGAACCATATCTTGTTCAAATCTGCTTCTAAAACGGATCCCAACCAAAGGTCCTCTAACATCCAATGCTTTTCAGTTAAGAGTGAGAAAGTGTGAGCTTCGTAAACGATGTAGCTTCTTTTGAGCTGAAAAGTGACTTTGTTTATGTGAAACGAAGTCTTGCTTGTAGGAAGACACAGAGCCTGGGATTTCACTCCATTTCTGAAGGGAAATACAAAGCACAGTTCTCATCCATGAACCACACTCTGCTTTAGAGCAAGAACACGCTCTTGCTTTCTAGAGTCTCTAATACGGTGGGAAACGTGAGTGTGCTCAAAAAAAAAAAGAACTGTGTTTACTACACACATGCACCATATCTAGTTCAAATCTGCTTCTGAAACGGATACATACCACAGGTCCTCTAACATCCAATGCTTTTCAATTAAGAGTGAGAAACGTGTGAGCTTCGTAAACGATGTAGCTTCTTTTGAACTGAAATGTGACTGCGTTTATCTAAAACGAAGTCTTGCTTGTAGGAAGACACAGAGCCTGGGATTTCACTCCGTTTCTGAAGGGAAATACAAAGCACAGTTCTCATCCATGAACCACACTCTGCTTTAGAAGAAGAAGCACGCTCTTGCTTTCTAGAGTCTCTAATAAGGTGGGAAACGTGAGTGTGCTCAGAACAAAAGAACTGTGTTTCCTACACAACCGGACCATATCTAGTTCAACTCTGCTTCTGAAACTGATATAAAGCACAGGTCGTCTAACATCCAATGCTTTTCAGGTCAGAGCAAGAAACGTGTGAGCTTTGTGAACGATGAAGCTTTGTTTGAGCTGAAAAGTGACTACGTTTACCTGAAACGAAGTCTTGCCTGTAGGAAGACACAGAGCCTGGCATTTCACTCCGTTTCTGAAGGGAAACACACAGCACAGTTCTCATCCATGAACCACATTCTGCTTTAGAGCAAGAAGCATGCTCTTCCTTTCTAGAGTGTCTAATAATGCAGGAACCGTGAGTGTGCTCAAAACAAAAGAACTGTGTTTCCTACACACACGGACCATATCTAGTTCAACTCTGCTTCTGAAACTGATATAAACCACAGTTCCTCTAACATCCAATGTTTTTCATTTCAGAGCGAGAAACGTGTGAGCTTCGTGAATGATGAAGCTTCGTTTGAGCTGAAAAGTGACTACGTTTACCTGAAACGAAGTCTTGCTTGTAGGAAGACACAGAGCATGGCATTTCACTCCGTTTCTGAAAGGAAACACACAGCAGAGTTCTCATCCATGAACCACACCCTGCTTTAGAGCAAGAAGCATGCTCTTGCTTTCTAGATTCTCTAATAAGTCGGGAAACGTCAGTGTGCTCAGAAAAAAAGAACTGTGTTTCCACAACACTCGGACCATATCTAGTTCAACTCCGCTTCTGAAACTGATATAAACCACAGTTCCTCTAACATCCAATGTTTTTCAGTTCAGAGCAAGAAACGTGTGAGCTTCGTAAACGATGTAGCTTCCTATGAGCTGAAAAGTTACTGCTTTTACCGGAAATGAAGTCTTGTTTGTAGGGAGACACAGAGCCTGGCATTGACTCTGTTTATGAAGGGAAACAAACAGCACATTTCTCATCCATGAAACAAACTCTGCTTTAGAGAAAGAAGCACGCTCTATCTTTCTAGAGTCTCTAATATGGCGGGAAACCTGAGTGTGCTTAGAAAAAAAGAACTGTGTTTCCTACACACACGAATCTTATCTAGTTCAACTCTGCTTCTGAAATTGATACAAACCACAGGTCCTCTTACATCCAATGCTTTTCAGTTAAGAGGAAGAAACGTGTGAGCTTCATGAACAATGTTTCTTCGTTTGAGCTGAAAAGTGACTGCGTTTACCTGAAAAGAATTCTTGCTTGTAGGAAGACACAGAGCCTGGCATTTCACTCCGTTTCTAAAAGGAAACACATAGCACAGTTCACATCCATGAACCACACCCTGCTTTAGAGCAAGAAGCATGCTCTTGCTTTCTAGATTCTCTAATAAGTCGGGAAACGTCAGTGTGCTCAGAAAAAAAGAACTGTGTTTCCACAACACTCGGACCATATCTAGTTCAACTCCGCTTCTGAAACTGATTTAAACCACAGTTCCTCTAACATCCAATGTTTTTCAGTTCAGAGCAAGAAACTTGTGAGCTTCGTAAACGATGAAGCTTTGTTTGAGCTGAAAAGTGACTACGTTTACGTGAAACGTAGTCTTGCTTGTAGGAAGACACAGAGCCTGGCATTTCACTCCGTTTCTGAAGGGAAACACACAGCACTATTTTCATCCATGAACCACACTCTGCTTTAGAGCAAGAAGCACGCTCTTGCTCTCTAGAGTCTCTAATAAGCTGGGAAACGTGAGTGTGCTCAGAACAAAAGAACTGTGTTTCCTACAACCCGGACCATATCTAGTTCAACTCTGCTTCTGAAACGGATACAAACCACAGGTCCTCTAACATCCAATGCTTTACAGTTAAGAGTGAGAAACGTGTGAGCTTCGTGAACAATGTAGCATCTTTTGAGCTGAAAAGTGACTGCGTTTATCTGAAACGAAGTCTTGCTTGTAGGAAGACACAGAGCCTGGCATTTCACTCCGTTTCTGACAGGAAACACACAGCACAGTTCTCATCCATGAACCACACTCTGCTTTAGAGCAAGAAGCACGATCTTGCTTTCTAGAGTCTCTAATAAGGTCGGAAACGTGAGTGTGCTCAGAACAAAGAACTGTGTTTCCTACACAACCGGACCATATCTAGTTCAACTCTGCTTCTGAAACTGATATAAACCACAGGTCCTCTAACATCCAATGCTTTTCAGTTCAGAGCAAGAAACGTGTGAGCTTCGTAAACGATGAAGCTTTGTTTGAGCTGAAAAGTGACTACGTTTACCTGAAACGAAGTCTTGCTTGTAGGAAGACACAGAGCCTGGCATTTTACTCCGTTTCTGAAGGGAAACACACAGCACTGTTTTCATCCATGAACCACACTCTGCTTTAGAGCAAGAAGCATGCTCTTGCTCTCTAGAGTCTCTAAAGAGGCGGGAAACGTGAGTTTGCTCAGAACAAAAGAATTGTGTTTCCTACACTCATGAACCATATCTTGTTCAAATCTGCTTCTAAAACGGATCCCAACCAAAGGTCCTCTAACATCCAATGCTTTTCAGTTAAGAGTGAGAAAGTGTGAGCTTCGTAAACGATGTAGCTTCTTTTGAGCTGAAAAGTGACTTTGTTTATGTGAAACGAAGTCTTGCTTGTAGGAAGACACAGAGCCTGGGATTTCACTCCATTTCTGAAGGGAAATACAAAGCACAGTTCTCATCCATGAACCACACTCTGCTTTAGAGCAAGAACACGCTCTTGCTTTCTAGAGTCTCTAATACGGTGGGAAACGTGAGTGTGCTCAAAAAAAAAAAGAACTGTGTTTACTACACACATGCACCATATCTAGTTCAAATCTGCTTCTGAAACGGATACATACCACAGGTCCTCTAACATCCAATGCTTTTCAATTAAGAGTGAGAAAATGTGAGCTTCGTAAACGATGTAGCTTCTTTTGAACTGAAAAGTGACTGCGTTTATCTAAAACGAAGTCTTGCTTGTAGGAAGACACAGAGCCTGGGATTTCACTCCGTTTCTGAAGGGAAATACAAAGCACAGTTCTCATCCATGAACCACACTCTGCTTTAGAAGAAGAAGCACGCTCTTGCTTTCTAGAGTCTCTAATAAGGTGGGAAACGTGAGTGTGCTCAGAACAAAAGAACTGTGTTTCCTACACAACCGGACCATATCTAGTTCAACTCTGCTTCTGAAACTGATATAAAGCACAGGTCGTCTAACATCCAATGCTTTTCAGGTCAGAGCAAGAATCGTGTGAGCTTTGTGAACGATGAAGCTTTGTTTGAGCTGAAAAGTGACTACGTTTACCTGAAACGAAGTCTTGCCTGTAGGAAGACACAGAGCCTGGCATTTCACTCCGTTTCTGAAGGGAAACACACAGCACAGTTCTCATCCATGAACCACATTCTGCTTTAGAGCAAGAAGCATGCTCTTCCTTTCTAGAGTGTCTAATAATGCAGGAACCGTGAGTGTGCTCAAAACAAAAGAACTGTGTTTCCTACACACACGGACCATATCTAGTTCAACTCTGCTTCTGAAACTGATATAAACCACAGTTCCTCTAACATCCAATGTTTTTCATTTCAGAGCGAGAAACGTGTGAGCTTCGTGAATGATGAAGCTTCGTTTGAGCTGAAAAGTGACTACGTTTACCTGAAACGAAGTCTTGCTTGTAGGAAGACACAGAGCATGGCATTTCACTCCGTTTCTGAAAGGAAACACACAGCAGAGTTCTCATCCATGAACCACACCCTGCTTTAGAGCAAGAAGCATGCTCTTGCTTTCTAGATTCTCTAATAAGTCGGGAAACGTCAGTGTGCTCAGAAAAAAAGAACTGTGTTTCCACAACACTCGGACCATATCTAGTTCAACTCCGCTTCTGAAACTGATATAAACCACAGTTCCTCTAACATCCCATGTTTTTTAAGTTCAGAGCAAGAAACGTGTGAGCTTCGTAAACGATGTAGCTTCCTATGAGCTGAAAAGTTACTGCTTTTACCGGAAATGAAGTCTTGCTTGTAGGGAGACACAGAGCCTGGCATTGACTCTGTTTATGAAGGGAAACAAACAGCACATTTCTCATCCATGAAACAAACTCTGCTTTAGAGAAAGAAGCACGCTCTATCTTTCTAGAGTCTCTAATATGGCGGGAAACCTGAGTGTGCTTAGAAAAAAAGAACTGTGTTTCCTACACACACGAATCTTATCTAGTTCAACTCTGCTTCTGAAATTGATACAAACCACAGGTCCTCTTACATCCAATGCTTTTCAGTTAAGAGGAAGAAACGTGTGAGCTTCATGAACAATGTTTCTTCGTTTGAGCTGAAAAGTGACTGCGTTTACCTGAAAAGAATTCTTGCTTGTAGGAAGACACAGAGCCTGGCATTTCACTCCGTTTCTAAAAGGAAACACATAGCACAGTTCACATCCATGAACCACACCCTGCTTTAGAGCAAGAAGCATGCTCTTGCTTTCTAGATTCTCTAATAAGTCGGGAAACGTCAGTGTGCTCAGAAAAAAAGAACTGTGTTTCCACAACACTCGGACCATATCTAGTTCAACTCCGCTTCTGAAACTGATTTAAACCACAGTTCCTCTAACATCCAATGTTTTTCAGTTCAGAGCAAGAAACGTGTGAGCTTCGTAAACGATGAAGCTTTGTTTGAGCTGAAAAGTGACTACGTTTACGTGAAACGTAGTCTTGCGTGTAGGAAGACACAGAGCCTGGCATTTCACTCCGTTTCTGAAGAGAAACACACAGCACTATTTTCATCCATGAACCACACTCTGCTTTAGAGCAAGAAGCACGCTCTTGCTCTCTAGAGTCTCTAATAAGCTGGGAAACGTGAGTGTGCTCAGAACAAAATAACTGTGTTTCCTACAACCCGGATCATATCTAGTTCAACTCTGCTTCTGAAACGGATACAAACCACAGGTACTCTAACATCCAATGCTTTACAGTTAAGAGTGAGAAACGTGTGAGCTTCGTGAACAATGTAGCATCTTTTGAGCTGAAAAGTGACTGCGTTTATCTGAAACGAAGTCTTGCTTGTAGGAAGACACAGAGCCTGGCATTTCACTCCTTTTCTGACAGGAAACACACAGCACAGTTCTCATCCATGAACCACACTCTGCTTTGGAGCAAGAAGCACGATCTTGCTTTCTAGAGTCTCTAATATGGTGGGAAACGTGAGTGTGCTCAGAACAAAAGAACTGTGTTTCCTACACAACCGGACCATATCTAGTTCAACTCAGCTTCTGTAACTGATATAAACCACAGGTCCTCTAACATCCAATGCTTTTCAGTTCAGAGCAAGAAACGTGTGAGCTTCGTAAACGATGATGCTTTGTTTGAGCTGAAAAGTGACTACGTTTACCTGAAACGAAGTCTTGCTTGTAGGAAGACACAGAGCCTGGCATTTCACTCCGTTTCTGAAGGGAAACACACAGCACTGTTTTCATCCATGAACCACACTCTGCTTTAGAGCAAGAAGCACGCTCTTGCTCTCTAGAGTCTCTAAAAAGGCGGGAAACGTGAGTGTGCTCAGAACAAAAGAACTGTGTTTCCTACACAACCGGACCATATCTAGTTCAACTCCGCTTCTGAAACTGATATAAACCACAGGTCCTCTAACATCCAATGCTTTTCATGTCAGAGCAAGAAACGTGTGAGCTTCGTAAACGATGAAGCTTTGTTTGAGCTGAAAAGTGACTACGTTTACCTGAAACGAAGTCTTGCTCATAGGAAGACACAGAGCCTGGCATTTCACTCCGTTTCTGAAGGGAAACACCTAGCACAGTTCTCATCCATGAACCACATTCTGCTTTAGAGCAAGAAGCATGCTCTTGCTTTCTAGAGTCTCTACTAATGCAGGTACCGTGAGTGTGCTCAGAACAAAAGAACTGTGTTTCCTACACACACGGACCTTATCTAGTTCAACTCCGCTTCTGAAACTGATATAAACCACAAATCCTCTAACATCCAATGTTTTTCAGTTCAGAGTGAGAAACATGTGAGCTTCGAGAATAATGAAGCTTCGTTTGAGCTGAAAAGTGACTACGTTTACCTGAAACGAAGTCTTGCTTGCAGGAAGGCACAGAGCCTTGCATTTCACTCCGTTTCTGAAGGGAAGCACAGCACAGTTCTCATCCATGAAACACACTCTACTTTAGAGCAAGAAGCACGCTCTTGCTTTCTAGAGTCTCTAATAAGGTGGAAAACGTGAGTGTGCTCAGAACAAAAGTACTGTGTTTCCTACACACCCGGACCATATCTAGTTCAACTCTGCTTCTGAAACGGATACATACCACAGGTCCTCTAACATCCAGTGTTTTTCAGTTCAGAGCGAGAAACGTGTCAGCTTCGTGAACAATGAATCTTTGTTTGAGCTGAAAAGTGACTACTTTTACGTGAAACGTAGTCTTGCTTGTAGGAAGACACAGAGCCTGGCATTTCACTCCGTTTCTTAAGGGAAACACACAGCACTATTTTCATCCATGAACCACACTCTGCTTTAGAGCAAGAAGCACGCTCTTGCTCTCTAGAGTCTCTAATAAGGCGGGAAACGTGAGTGTGCTCAGAACAAAAGAACTGTGTTTCCTACAACCTGGACCATATCTAGTTCAACTCTGCTTCTGAAACGGATACAAACCACAGGTCCTCTAACATCCAATGCTTTACAGTTAAGAGTGAGAAACGTGTGAGCTTCGTGAACAATGTAGCATCTTTTGAGCTGAAAAGTGACTGCGTTTATCTGAAACGAAGTCTTGCTTGTAGGAAGACACAGAGCCTGGCATTTCACTCCTTTTCTGACAGGAAACACACAGCACAGTTCTCATCCATGAACCACACTCTGCTTTGGAGCAAGAAGCACGATCTTGCTTTCTAGAGTCTCTAATAAGGTGGGAAACGTGAGTGTGCTCAGAACAAAAGAACTGTGTTTCCTACACAACCGGACCATATCTAGTTCAACTCAGCTTCTGTAACTGATATAAACCACAGGTCCTCTAACATCCAATGCTTTTCAGTTCAGAGCAAGAAACGTGTGAGCTTCGTAAACGATGAAGCTTTGTTTGAGCTGAAAAGTGACTACGTTTACCTGAAACGAAGTCTTGCTTGTAGGAAGACACAGAGCCTGGCATTTCACTCCGTTTCTGAAGGGAAACACACAGCACTGTTTTCATCCATGAACCACACTCTGCTTTAGAGCAAGAAGCACGCTCTTGCTCTCTAGAGTCTCTAAAAAGGCGGGAAACGTGAGTGTGCTCAGAACAAAAGAACTGTGTTTCCTACACAACCGGACC
The DNA here is from genome assembly GCA_949786405.1 of Onychomys arenicola. Lineage (NCBI taxonomy): Eukaryota > Metazoa > Chordata > Mammalia > Rodentia > Cricetidae > Onychomys > Onychomys arenicola. Next base: position 1,532,503 of record CATKUM010000026.1, read on the forward strand.
ATATCTAGTTCAACTCCGCTTCTGAAACTGATATAAACCACAGGTCCTCTAACATCCAATGCTTTTCATGTCAGAGCAAGAAACGTGTGAGCTTCGTAAACGATGAAGCTTTGTTTGAGCTGAAAAGTGACTACGTTTACCTGAAACGAAGTCTTGCTCATAGGAAGACACAGAGCCTGGCATTTCACACCGTTTCTGAAGGGAAACACCTAGCACAGTTCTCATCCATGAACCACATTCTGCATTAGAGCAAGAAGCATGCTCTTGCTTTCTAGAGTCTCTACTTATGCAGGTACCGTGAGTGTGCTCAGAACAAAAGAACTGTGTTTCCTACACACACGGACCTTATCTAGTTCAACTCCGCTTCTGAAACTGATATAAACCACAAATCCTCTAACATCCATTGTTTTTCAGTTCAGAGCGAGAAACGTGTGAGCTTCGAGAATGATGAAGCTTCGTTTGAGCTTAAAAGTGACTACGTTTACCTGAAACGAAATCTTGCTTGCAGGAAGGCACAGAGCCTTGCATTTCACTCCGTTTCTGAAGGGAAGCACAGCACAGTTCTCATCCATGAAACACACTCTACTTTAGAGCAAGAAGCACGCTCTTGCTTTCTAGAGTCTCTAATAAGGTGGAAAACGTGAGTGTGCTCAGAACAAAAGTACTGTGTTTCCTACACACCCGGACCATATCTAGTTCAACTCTGCATCTGAAACGGATACATACCACAGGTCCTCTAACATCCAGTGTTTTTCAGTTCAGAGCGAGAAACGTGTGAGCTTCGTGAACAATGAATCTTTGTTTGAGCTGAAAAGTGACTGCGTTTACCTGAAACGAAGTCTTGCTTGTAGGAAGACACAGAGCCTGTTATTTCACTCCATTTCTGAAGGGAAACACACAACACAGTTCTCATCCATGAACCACAGTCTGCTTTAGAGCAAGAAGCACGCTCTTGCTTTCTAGAGTCTCTAATAAGGTGGGAAACGTGAGTGTGCTCAGAACAAAAGAACTGTGTTTCCTACACAACCGGACCATATCTAGTTCAACTCCGCTTCTGAAACTGATATAAACCACAGGTCCTCTAACATCCAATGCTTTTCATGTCAGAGCAAGAAACGTGTGAGCTTCGTAAACGATGAAGCTTTGTTTGAGCTGAAAAGTGACTACGTTTACCTGAAACGAAGTCTTGCTTGAAGGAAGACACAGAGCCTGGCATTTCACTCCGTTTCTGAAGGGAAACACACAACACAGTTCTCATCCATGAACCACAGTCTGCTTTAGAGCAAGTAGCACGCTCTTGCTTTCTAGTGTCTCTAATAATGCAGGAACCTTGAGTGTGCTCAAAACAAAAGAACTGTGTTTCCTACACACCTGGACCATATCTAGTTCAACTCTGCTTCTGAACCTGATACAAACTACAAGTACTCTAACATCCAATGATTTTCAGTTAAGAGTGAGAAACATGTGAGCTTCGTGAACAATGAATCTTTGTTTGAGCTGAAAAGTGACTGCGTTTATCTGAAACGAAGTCTTGCTAGTAGGAAGACACAAGCCTGTCATTTCACTCCGTTTTTGAAGGGAAATACAAAGCACAGTTCTCATCCATTAACCACACTCTGCTTTAGAGCAAGAAGGACGCTCTTGCTTTCTACAGTCTCTAATAAGGCGGGAAACGTGAGTGTGCTCAGAACAAAAGAACTGTGTTTCCTACACACACGGACCATATCTAGTTCAACTCTGCTTCTGAAACTGATACAAACTACAAGTACTCTAACATCCAATGCTTTTCAGTTAAGAGTGACAAACATGTGAGCTTCGTGAACAATGAATCTTTGTTTGAGCTGAAAAGTGACTGCGTTTATCTGAAACGAAGTCTTGCTAGTAGGAAGACACAGAGCCTGTCATTTCACTCCGTTTTTGAAGGGAAACACCTAGCACAGTTCTCATCCATGAACCACATTCTGCTTTAGAGCAAGAAGCATGCTCTTGCTTTCTAGAGTCTCTACTAATGCAGGAACCGTGAGTGTGCTCAGAACAAAAGAACTGTGTTTCCTACACACACGGACCTTATCTAGTTCAACTCCGCTTCTGAAACTGATATAAACCACAAATCCTCTAACATCCAATGTTTTTCAGTTCAGAGCGAGAAACGTGTGAGCTTCGAGAATGATGAAGCTTCGTTTGAGCTTAAAAGTGACTACGTTTACCTGAAACGAAGTCTTGCTTGCAGGAAGGCACAGAGCCTTGCATTTCACTCCGTTTCTGAAGGGAAGCACAGCACAGTTCTCATCCATGAAACACACTCTACTTTAGAGCAAGAAGCACGCTCTTGCTTTCTAGAGTCTCTAATAAGGTGGAAAACGTGAGTGTGCTCAGAACAAAAGTACTGTGTTTCCTACACACCCGGACCATATCTAGTTCAACTCTGCTTCTGAAACGGATACATACCACAGGTCCTCTAACATCCAGTGTTTTTCAGTTCAGAGCGAGAAACGTGTGAGCTTCGTGAACAATGAATCTTTGTTTGAGCTGAAAAGTGACTGCGATTACCTGAAACGAAGTTTTGCTTGTAGGAAGACACAGAGCCTGTTATTTCACTCCGTTTCTGAAGGGAAACACACAACACAGTTCTCATCCATGAAACACAGTCTGCTTTAGAGCAAGAAGCACGCTCTTGCTTTCTAGTGTCTCTAATAAGGTGGGAAACGTGAGTGTGCTCAGAACAAAAGAACTGTGTTTCCTACACAACCGGACCATATCTAGTTCAACTCTGCTTCTGAAACTGATATAAACCACAGGTCCTCTAACATCCAATGCTTTTCAGTTCAGAGCAAGAAACGTGTGAGCTTCGAAAACGATGAAGCTTTGTTTGAGCTGAGAAGTGACTACGTTTACCTGAAACGAAGTCTTGCTTGTAGGAAGACAGAGAGCCTGGCATTTCACTCCGTTTCTGAAGGGAAACACACAGCACTATTTTCATCCATGAACCACACTCTGCTTTAGAGCAAGAAGCACGCTCTTGCTCTCTAGAGTCTCTAATAAGGCGGGAAACGTGAGTGTGCTCAGAACAAAAGAATTGTGTTACTACACACATGAACCATATCTTGTTCAACTCTGCTTCTGACACGGATCCAAACCACAGGTGCTCTAACATCCAATGCTTTTCAGTTAAGAGTGAAAAACATGTGAGCTTCTTGAACGATGTAGCTTCTTTTGAGCTGAAAAGTGACTGCATTTATCTGAACCGAATTCTTGCTTGTAGGAAGACACAGAGGCTGGGATTTCACTCCCTTTCTGAAGGGAAATACAAAGCACAGTTCTCATCCATTAACCACACTCTGCTTTAGAGCAAGAAGCACGCTCTTGCTTTCTAGAGTCTCTAATAAGGCAGGAAACGTGAGTGGGCTCCGAACAAAAGAACTGTGTTTCCTACCCACACGGACCATATCTAGTTCAACTCTGCTTCTGAAACTGATAGAAACTACAAGTACTCTAACATCCAATGCTTTTCAGTTAAGAGTGAGAAACATGTGAGCTTCGTGAACAATGAATCTTTGTTTGAGCTGAAAAGTGACTGCGTTTATCTGAAACGAAGTCTTGCTAGTAGGAAGACACAGAGCCTGTCATTTCACTCCGTTTTTGAAGGGAAACACCTAGCACAGTTCTCATCCATGAACCACATTCTGCTTTAGAGCAAGAAGCATGCTCTTGCTTTCTAGAGTCTCTACTAATGCAGGAACCGTGAGTGTGCTCAGAACAAAAGAACTGTGTTTCCTACACACACGGACCTTATCTAGTTCAACTCCGCTTCTGAAACTGATATAAACCACAAATCCTCTAACATCCAATGTTTTTCAGTTCAGAGCGAGAAACGTGTGAGCTTCGAGAATGATGAAGCTTCGTTTGAGCTTAAAAGTGACTACGTTTACCTGAAACGAAGTCTTGCTTGCAGGAAGGCACAGAGCCTTGCATTTCACTCCGTTTCTGAAGGGAAGCACAGCACAGTTCTCATCCATGAAACACACTCTACTTTAGAGCAAGAAGCACGCTCTTGCTTTCTAGATTCTCTAATAAGGTGGGAAACGTGAGAGTGCTCAGAGCAAAAGAACTGTGTTTCCTACACAACCGGATCATATCTACTTCAACTCCGCTTCTGAAACTGGTATAAACCACAGGTCCTCTAACATCCAATGCTTTTCAGTTCAGAGCAAGAAACGTGTGAGCTTCGTAAACGATGAAGCTTTGTTTGAGCTGAAAAGTGACTACGTTTACCTGAAACGAAGTCTTGATTGTAGGAAGACACAGAGCCTGGCATTTCACTCCGTTTCTGAAGGGAAACACACAGCACTATTTTCATCCATGAACCACACTCTGCTTTAGAGCAAGAAGCACGCTCTTGCTCTCTAGAGTCTCTAAGGCAGGAAACGTGAGGGTGCTCAGAACAAAAGAATTGTTTTCCTACACACATGAACCATACCTTGATCAACTCTGCTTCTGACACGGATCCAAAACAAAGGTCCTCTAACATCCAATGCTTTTCAGTTCAGAGTGAGAAACGTGTGAGCTTCGTGAACGATGTAGCATCTTTTGAGCTGAAAAGTGACTGCGTTTATCTGAAACGAAGTCTTGCTTGTAGGAAGACACAGAGCCTGGCATTTCACTCCGTTTTTGAAGGGAAACACAGCACAGTTCTCATACATGAACCACATTCTGCTTTAGAGCAAGAAGCACGCTCTTTCTTTCTAGAGTCTCTAATAAGGCGGGAAACGTGAGTGTGCTTAGAAAAAAAGAACTGTGTTTCCTACAAACATGAATCTTATGTAGTTCAACTCTGCTTCTGAAACTGAAACAAACCCCAGGTCCTCTAACATCCAATGCTTTTCAGTTAAGAGCAAGAAACGTGTGAGCTTCATGAACGATGTAGCTTCGTTTGAGCTGAAAAGTGACTGCGTTTACCTGAAAAGAATTCTTGCTTGTAGGAAGACACAGAGCCTGTCATTTCACTCCGTTTTTGAAGGGAAACACATAGCACAGTTCTCATCTATGAACCACACTCTGATTTAGAGCAAGAAACACGCTCTTGCTTTCCACAGTATCTAATAAGGCAGGAAAAGGGAGTGTGCTCAGAACAAATGAACTGCGTTTCCTACACACACGGACCTGATCTAGTTCATCTCTGCTTCTGAAACGGATATAAACCACAGGTCCTCTAACATCCAGTGTTTTTCAATTCAGAGTGAGATACGTGTGAGCTTCGAGAATGATAAAGCTTCGTTTGAGCTGAAAAGTGACTAGGTTTACCTGAAACGAAGTTTGCTTGTAGGAAGGCACAGAGCCTTGCATTTCACTCCGTTTCTGAAGGGAAGCACAGCACAGTTCTCATCCATGAAACACACTCTACTTTAGAGCAAAAAGTACGCTCTTGCTTTCTAGAGTCTCTAATAATGCAGGAACCGTGAGTGTGCTCAAAAAAAAGAACTGTGTTTCCTACTCACATGCACCATATCTAGTTCAACTCTGCTTCTGAAATGGATACATACCACAGGTCCTCTAACATCCAATGCTTTTCAGTTCAGAGCGAGTAACGTGTGAGCTACGTGAACAATGAATCTTTGTTTGAGCTGAAGAGTGACTGCGTTTACCTGAAACGAAGTCTTGCTTGTAGAAAGACACAGAGCATGGCATTTCACTCCGTTTCTGACAGGAAACACACAGCACAGTTCTCATCCATGAACCACACTCTGCTTTATAGCAAGAAGCACGCTCTTGCTCTCTAGAGTCTCTAATAAGGTGGGAAACGTGAGTGTGCCCAGAACAAAAGAATTGTGTTTCCTACACACATGAACCATATCTTGTTCAACTCTGCTTCTGAAACGGATCCCAACCACAGGTCCTCTAACATCCAATGCTTTTCAGTTAAGAGTGAGAAACGTGTGAGCTTGGTAAACGATGTAGCTTCTTCTGAGCTGAAAAGTGACTGCGTTTATCTGAAATGAAGTCTTGCTTGTAGGAAGACACAGAGCCTGGGTTTCACTCCCGTTTTGAAGGGAATTACAAAGCACAGTTCTCATCCATGAACCACACTCTGCTTTAGAGCAAGAAGCACGCTCTTGCTTTCTAGCGTCTCTAATAAGGCGGGAAATGTGAGTGTGCTCAAAAAAAAAAAAAAAAGAACTGTGTTTCCTACACACATGAATCTTATGTAGTTCAACTCTGCTTCTGAAACGGATACATACCACAGGTCATCCAACATCCAATGCTTTTCTGTTAAGAGTGAGAAATGTGTGAGCTTCGTGAACAATGAATCTTTGTTTGTGCTGAAAAGTGACTGCGTTTATCTGAAACGAAGTCTTGCTAGTAGGAAGACACAGAGCCTGTCATTTCACTCCGTTTTTGAAGGGAAACACCTAGCACAGTTCTCATCCATGAACCACATTCTGCTTTAGAGCAAGAAGCATGCTCTTGCTTTCTAGAGTCTCTAATAACGCAGGAACAGTGAGTGTGCTCAGAACAAAAGAACTGTGTTTCCTACACACCCGGACCATATCTAGTTCAACTCCGCTTCTGAAACTGATATAAACCACAAATTCTCTAACATCCAATGTTTTTCAGTTCAGAGCAAGAAACGTGTGAGCTTCGAGAATGATGAAGCTTCCTTTGAACTGAAAAGTGACTATGTTAACCTGAAACGAAATCTTGCTTGCAGGAAGGCACAGAACCTTGCATTTCACTCCGTTTCTGAAGGGAAGCACAGCACAGTTCTCATCCATGAAACACACTCTACTTTAGAGCAAGAAGCACGCTCTTGCTTTCTAGAGTCTCTAATAAGGTGGGAAACGTGAGTGTGCTCAGAACAAAAGTACTGTGTTTCCTACACACCCGGACCATATCTAGTTCAAATCTGCTTCTGAAACGGATACAAACCACAGGTACTCTAACATCCAATGCTTTTCAGTTCAGAGTGAGAAACGTGTGAGCTTCGTGAGCGATGTAGCATCTTTTGAGCTGAAAAGTGACTGCGTTTATCTGAAACGAAGTCTTGCTTGTAGGACGACACAGAGCCTGGCATTTCACTCCGTTTCTGAAGGGAAACACACAGTAAAGTTCTCATCCATGAACCACACTCTGCTTTAGAGCAAGAAACATGCTCTTGCTTTCTAGAGTCTCTAATAAGGTGGGAAACGTGAGTGTGCTCAGAACAAAAGAACTGTGTTTCCTACACATAGGGCGATATCTAGTTCAACTCCGCTTCTGAAACTGATATAAACCACAGGTCCTCTAACATCCAATGCTTTTCAGTTAAAAGCAAGAAACGTGTGAGCTTCGTGAACGATGTAGCTTCGTTTGTGCTGAAAAGTGACTGCGTTTATCTGAAACGAAGTCTTGCTTGTAGGAAGACACAGAGCCTGGGATTTCACTCCCTTTCTGAAGGGAAATACAAAGCACAGTTCTCATCCATGATCCACACTCTACTTTAGAGCAAGAAGCACGCTCTTGCTTTCTAGAATCTCTAATAATGCAGGAACCTTGAGTGTGCTCAAAACAAAAGAACCGTGTTTCCTACACACCTGGACCATATCTAGTTCAACTCTGCTTCTGAAACGGATACAAACCACAGGTCTTCTAACATCCAATGCTTTTCAGTTCAGAGTGAGAAACGTGTGAGCTTCGTGAACGATGTAGCATCTTTTGAGCTGAAAAGTGACTGCGTTTATCTGAAACGAAGTCTTGCTTGTAGGAAGACACAGAGCCTGGCATTTCACTCCGTTTTTGAAGGGAAACACATAGCACAGTTCTCATCCATGAACCACACTCTGCTTTAGAGCAAGAAGCACGCTCTTTCTTTCTAGAGTCTCTAATAAGGCGGGAAACGTGAGTGTGCTTAGAAAAATAGAACTGTGTTTCCTACACACATGAATCTTATGTAGTTCAACTCTGCTTCTGAAACTGATACAAACCACAGGTCCTCTAACATCCAATGCTTTTCAGTTAAGAGCAAGAAACGTGTGAGCTTCATGAACGATGTAGCTTCGTTTGAGCTGAATAGTGACTGCGTTTACCTGAAAAGAATTCTTGCTTGTAGGAAGACACAGAGCCTGTCATTTCACTCCGTTTTTGAAGGGAAACACATAGCACAGTTCTCATCTATGAACCACACTCTGATTTAGAGCAAGAAACACGCTCTTGCTTTCCACAGTATCTAATAAGGCAGGAAAAGTGAGTGTGCTCAGAACAAATGAACTGCGTTTCCTACACAAACGGACCTGATCTAGTTCTTCTCTGCTTCTGAAACGGATATAAACCACAGGTACTCTAACATCCAGTGTTTTTCAATTCAGAGTGAGATACGTGTGAGCTTCGAGAATGATGAAGCTTCGTTTGAGCTGAAAAGTGACTAGGTTTACCTGAAACGAAGTCTTGCTTGTAGGAAGGCACAGAGCCTTGCATTTCTCTCCGTTTCTGAAGGGAAGCACAGCACAGTTCTCATCCATGAAACACACTCTACTTTAGAGCAAGAAGTACGCTCTTGCTTTCTAGAGTCTCTAATAATGCAGGAACCGTGAGTGTGCCCCCCAAAAAAGAACTGTGTTTCCTACTCACATGCACGATAACTAGTTCAACTCTGCTTCTGAAACGGATACATACCAGAGGTCCTCTAACATCCAAAGATTTTCAGTTCAGAGCGAGTAACGTGTGAGCTACGTGAACAATGAATCTTTGTTTGAGCTGAAAAGTGAGTGCGTTTACCTGAAACGAAGTCTTGCTTATAGGAAGGCACAGAGCCTTGCATTTCACTCCGTTTCTGAAGGGAAGCACAGCACAGTTCTCATCCATGAAACACACTCTACTTTAGAGCAAGAAGCACGCTCTTGCTTTCTAGAGTCTCTAATAAGGTGGGAAACGTGAGTGTGCTCAGAACAAAAGTACTGTGTTTCCTACACACCCGGACCATATCTAGTTCAACTCTGCTTCTGAAACGGATACAAACAAAGGTCCTCTAACATCCAATGCTTTTCAGTTCAGAGTGAGAAACGTGTGAGCTTCATGAACGATGTAGCATCATTTGAGCTGAAAAGTGACTGCGTTTATCTGAAACGAAGTCTTGCTTGTAGGACGACACAGAGCCTGGGATTGCACTCCGTTTCTGAAGGGAAACACACAGTAAAGTTCTCATACATGAACCACACTCTGCTTTAGAGCAAGAAACACGCTCTTGCTTTCTAGAGTCTCTAATAAGGTGGGAAACGTGAGTGTGCTCAGAACAAAAGAACTGTGTTTCCTACACAACCGGACCATATCTAGTTCAACTCTGCTTCTGAAACTGATATAAACCACAGGTCCTCTAACATCCAATGCTTTTCAGTTCAGAGCAAGAAACGTGTGAGCTTCGTAAACGATGAAGCTTTATTTGAGCTGAAAAGTGACTGCGTTTATCTGAAATGAAGTCTTGCTAGGAGGAAGGCACAGAGCCTGTCATTTCACTCCGTTTTTGAAGGGAAACACATAGCACAGTTCTCATCCATGAACCACACTCTGCTTTAGAGCAAGAAGCACACTCTTGCTTTCTAGAGTCTCTAATAAGGCGGGAAACGTGAGTGTGCTCAAAAAAAAAAGAACTGTGTTTCCTACACACATGCACCATATCTAGTTCAACTCTGCTTCTGAAACGGATACATACCACAGGTCCTCTAACATCCAATGCTTTTCAGTTAAGAGTGGGAAACGTGTGAGCTTCGTAAACGAGGTAGCTTCTTCTGAGCTGAAAAGTGACTGCGTTTATCTGAAATGAAGTCTTGCTTGTAGGAAGACACAGAGCCTGGGTTTCACTCCCGTTCTGAAGGGAATTACAAAGCACAGTTCTCATCCATGAACCACACTCTGCTTTAGAGCAGAAGCACGGTTCATTGGGTTGTTGAACTCTGAAAAATCATTTGACCCCAAAAGTCACTTCATTTACCAGAAATGAACTCTTGCTTGTAGGAATACACAGATCCTGTGGTTTAACTCTGTTTCTGATGGTAAATTCAGACCAGTGTTCTCATCCATGAAACACACTCTGTTTTAAGTCAAGAAGCAACCTCTTCTTTCCAGTGTCTCCAATACAGCAAGAACCATGACCATGCCCAGAAAAAAAGAACTGTGTTTCCTTCTCATATCGACCTCATGTAGTTCAACTCTGCTTATGAAACTGATACAAACCACAGCTCCTCTTCCATAAATGCTCTTTTGTTCGTAGTTTGAATCGTGTTGGGTTACAGAACTGTGTAAAATCATTTGAGCCCCAAATTCACTTCCATTACCAGAAATGATCTCTTACGTCTAGGAAGACACAGATACTGGGGTTTATCTCTGTTTCTGAAGGGAAATTCATACCAGTATGCTCATTCATGAAACACAATCTGTTTTAACGCAAGAAGCATCCTCTTCTTTCCAGTGTCTCTAATACATCAAGAACCATGAAAATGCCCAGAAAAAAAAGAACTGTGTTTCCTACTCATACAGACCATATGCAGTTCCACTCTCCTTAGGAAACTGATACAAACAACAGCTCCTCTTACATAAATGCTCTTTAGTTAATAGTTTGAATCACGTTGGGTTCCATAACTGCGTAAAATCATTTGAGCCCCAAATTCACTTGGTTTACCAGAAATGAACTCTTGCTTATAGGAAAACACAGATCCTGGAGTTGAACTCCGTTTATGAAGGGAAATACAGTCCAGTGTTCCTATCCATGAAACACACTCTGTTTTTAGTCAAGAAGCAAGCTCTTCTTTCCAGTTTCTCCAATACAGCAAGAACAAAGAGCATGAACAGAGAAAAAGAACTGTGTTTCCTACTAATATGGACCATATGTAGTTCAATTCTGCTAATGAAACTGATACGAACCACAGCTCCTCTTACATAAAGGCTCTTATTTAATAGTTTGAATCATGTAGGGTTCAAGAACTGTGTAAATTCTTTTGACCCCAAAATTCACTTGGTTTACCAGAAATGAACTCTTGCTGAAGGAAGACACGGATCCTGTGGTTTAACTCCGTTTCTGAAGGGAAATTCAGTCCAGTGTTCTCAGCCATGAAACACACTCTGTTTTAACGCAAGAAGCAAGCTCTTCTTTCCAGCTTCTTCCATACAGCAAGAACCATGAGCATGCCCAGAAAAATAGAACTGTGTTAACTACTCAAACGGACCATATGTAGTTCAACTCTGCATATGAAACTGATACAAACCACAGCTCCTCTTAAATAAATGCTCTTTAGTTAATAGTGAGAATCGCTTTGGGTTGTTGAACTGTGAAAAATCATTTGAGCCCAAAAGTCACTTCATTTACCAGAAATGAACTCTTGCTTGTAGGAATACACAGATCCTGGGGTTTAACTCTGTTTCTGAAGGTAAATTCAGACCAGTGTTCTCATCCATGAAACACACTCTGTTTTAAGTCAAGAAGCAAGCTCTTCTTTCCAGTGTCTCCAATACAGCAAGAACCATGACCATGCCCAGAAAAAAAGAACTGTGTTTCCTTCTCATACCGACCTCATGTAGTTCAACTCTGCTTATGAAACTGATACAAACCACAGATCCTCTTACATAAATGCTCTTTAGTTAATAGTTTGAATCGTGTTGGGTTACAGAACTGTGTAAAATCATTTGAGCTCCAAATTCACTTGCATTACCAGAAATGAACTCTTACGTCTAGGAAGACACAGATCCTCGGGTTTAACTCTGTTTCTGAAGGGAAATTCAGACCAGTGTGCTCATTCATGAAACACAATCTGTTTTAACGCAAGAAGCATCCTCTTCTTTCCAGTGTCTCTAATACATCAAGAACCAGGAAAATGCCCAGAAAAAAAAGAACTGTGTTTCCTACTCATACAGACCATATGCAGTTCCACTCTCCTTAGGAAACTGATACAAACCACAGCTCCTCTTACATAAATGCTCTTTAGTTAATAGTTTGAATCGAGTTGGGTTCCATAACTGCGTAAAATACTTTGAGCCCCAAATTCACTTGGTTTACCAGAAATGAACTCTTGCTTGTGGGAAGACACAGATCCTGGGGTTTAACTCCGTTCCTGAAGGGAAATTCAGACCAGTGTTCTCATCCACGAAACACACTCTGTTTTAACGCAAGAAGGATCCTCTTCTTTTCAGTGTCTCTAATACATCAAGAACCATGAGAATGTGCAGAAAAAAAGAACTGATTTTCCTACTCATACAGACCATATGCAGTTCAACTCTCCTTATGAAACTGATAGAAACCACAGCTCCTCTTACATAAATGCTCTTTAGTTAATAGGGAGAATCAAGTTGGGTTCTTGTACTGCGTAAAATCATTTGAGCCCAAAATTCACTGGGTTTGCCAGAAATGAACTCTTGCTTATTGGAAGACACAGATCCTGTGGTTTAACTCCGATTCTGAGGGGAAATTCAAACCAATACACTCATCCATTAAACACATGCTGTTTTAATGCAAGAAGCATCCTCTTCATTCCATAGTCTCTAATACAGCAAGAACCATGAGAATGCCCAGAAGAAAAGAACTTTGTTTCCTACTCACAATAACCATATGTAGTTCAACTCTACTTATGAAACTGATACAAAAACAGCTTGTCTTACATAAATGCTCTTTAGTTAATAGTTTGAATAGTGTTGGCTTCCAGAATTGTGTAAAATCCTTTGAGCCCAAAATTCACTTGGTTTTCCAGAAATGAACTCTTGCTTGTACGAAGACACAGATTTTGTGGTTTAAATCCGTTTCTGATGGGAAATTCAGACCAGTGTTCTCATCCATGAAACACACTCTGTTTTCACGCAAGAAGAAAGCTCGTCTTTCCAGCGTCTCCAATACAGCAAGAACCATGAGAATTCACAAATAAAAAAAAAACTGTTTCCTAATCATATGGACCATATGTAGTTCATCTCTGCTTATGAAACTGATACAAACCACAGCTCCTCTTACATAAATGCTCTTTAGTTAATAGTGAGAATCCCGTTGGGTTTTTAAAATGTGAAAAATCTTGTGAGCCCAAAATTCACTTGTTTTACCAGAAATGAACTGTTGCTTGTAGGAACGCACCGATAATGTGGTTTAACTCTGTTTCTGAAGTGAAATTCAAACCAGTGTTCTCATCCATGAAACACACTAAGTTTTAATGCAAGACGTAAGCTCTTTTTTCTAGCGTCTGCAATACAGCAAGAAACATGAGCATGCCCAGAAAAAAAAACTGTTTTTCCTACTATTACGGACCAATGTAGTTCAAATCTAGTTACGAAACTGATAGAAACCACAGCTCCTCTTACATAAATGTTCTTTAGTTAATAGGGAGAATCATGTTGTGTTCGTGTACTGTCTAAAATCATTTGAGGCCAAAATTCACTGGGTTTACCAGAAATGAACTCTTGCTTGTAGGAATACACAGATCATGGGGTTTAACCCTGGTTCTGAAGGGAAATTCATACCAGTGTTCTCCTCCATGAAACACACTCTGTTTTAACGTAAGAAGCATCCTCTTCTTTCCAGCATCTCTAATACACCAAGAACCATGAGAATGCCCAGAAAAATAGAACAGTGTTTCCTACTCATACAGACCATATGCAGTCAACTCTGCTTACGAAACTGATACAAACCACAGCTCCTCTTACATAAATGCTCTTTAGTTAATTGTGGCAATCGCGTTGTATTACTGAACTGTGTAAAATCATTTGAGCCCCAAATTCACTTGGTTTACCAGAAATGAACTCTTCCTTGTAGGAAGACACAGATCCTGGGGTTTAACGCTGCTTCTGAAGGGTAATTCGCACCAGTGTTCTCATCCAAGAAACACACTCTGTTTTCACGCAAGAAGAAAGGTCTTCATTCCAGCGTCTCCAATACAGCAAGTACATTGAGCATGCCCAGAAAAAAAGAACTTTGTTTCCTAATCATAATGACCATATGTAGTTCAACACTGCTTATGAATCTGATACAAAAAAAAAGCTCCTCTTATTTAAATGCTCTTAGGTAACAGTGAGAATCGCGTTGCGTTGTTGAACTGTGAATAATCATTTGAGCCCAAAATTCACTTGGTTTACCAGAAATGAACTCTTGCTTGTAGGAAGACACAGTTCCTGTGGTTTAACTCTGTTTCTGAAGGGAAATTCAGACCAGTGTTCTCATCCATGAAACACACTCTGTTTTAACTCAAGAGCAAGCTCTTCCTTCCATTGTCTCTAATAAGCAAGAACCATGAGCACGCCCAGAAAAAAAGAACTGTGTTTTCTACTCATACGGACCTTATGTATTTCAACTCTACTTATAAATCTGATACAAACCACAGCTCCTCTTACATAAATGCTCTTTAGTTAATAGTGAGAATCGCGTTGGGTTGTTAATCTGTAAAAAATCATTTGAGCCCAAAATTTACTTGGTTTACCAGAAATGAACTCTTGCTTGTATGAACGCACAGATCATGTGGTTTAACTCTGTTTCTGAAGCGAAATTCAGACCAGTTTTCTCATCCATGATACACACTATGTTTTGATGCAAGAAGGAAGCTTTTCTTTCCAGCGTCTCCAAAACAGCAAGAAACATGAGCATTCCCTAGAAAAAAAGAATTGTGTTTCCTACTCATATGGACCTTAGGTATTTCAACTCTGCTTATGAAACTGATACAATCCACAGCTCCTCTTACATAAATGCTCTACAATTAATAGTTTGAATAGCGTTGGCTACCAGAATTGTGTAAAATCATTTGAGCCCCAAATTCACTTGGTTTACTAGAAATGAACTCTTGCTTTTAAGAAGACACAGATCCTGTGGTTTAACTATGTTTCTGAAAGGAAATTCAGACCAGTGTTCTCATCCATGAAACACGCTCTATTTTAACGCAAGAAGCAAGCTCTTCTTTCCAGCGTCTCCAATACAGCAAGAAGCATGAGCATGCTCACAAAAAAAGAACTGTGTTTCCTACTCCGAGGGACCATATGTAGTTCAACTCTACTTATGAAACTCATGCAAACCACAGCTCCTCTTTCAAAAGTGCTCTTTAGTTAATTGTGAGAATCAGGTTGGGTTGTTGAACTGTGAAAAATCATTTGTGCCCCAAATTCACATTGTTTACCTGAAATGAACTCTTGCTTGTAGGAAGACACAGATCCTGTGGTTTAACTCCGATTCTGAGGGGAAATTCAAACCAATACACTCATTCATTAAACACATGCTGTTTTAATGCAAGAAGCATCCTCTTCTTTCCATAGTTTCTAATACAGCAAGAACCATGAGAATGCCCAGAAAAAAAGAACTGTGTTTCCTACTCATACAGACCATATGCAGTTCAACTCTGCGTATGAAACTGATACAAATCACAGCTACTCTTCCATAAATGCTCTTTTGTTAATTGTGAGAATCGCGTTGGGTTGTTGAACTGTGAAAAATCATTTGAGCACAAAATTCACTTGGTTTACCAGAAATGCACTCTTGCTTGTAGGAAGACTCTGATCCTGTGGTTTAACTCCGCATCTGAAGGGTAATTCACACCAGTGTTCTCATCCAAGAAACACACTCTGTTTTCACGCAAGAAGAAAGGTCTTCATTCCAGCGTCTCCAATACAGCAAGTACATTGAGCATGCCCAGAAAAAAAGAACTTTGTTTCCTACTCATAATGACCATATGTAGTTCAACACTGCTTATGAATCTGATACAAAAAACAGCTCCTCTTACTTAAATGCTCTTAGGTAACAGTGAGAATCACGTTGCGTTTTTGAACTGTGAATAATCATTTGAGCCCAAAATTCACTTGGTTTACCAGAAATGAACTCTTGCTTGTAGGAAGACACAGTTCCTGTGGTTTAACTCTGTTTCTGAAGGGAAATTCAGACCAGTGTTCTCATCCATGAAACACACTCTGTTTTAACTCAAGAAGCAAGCTCTTCTTTCCATTGTCTCTAATACAGCAAGAACCATGAGCACGCCCAGAAAAAAAGAACTGTGTTTTCTACTCATACGGACCTTATGTATTTCAACTCTACTTATAAATCTGATACAAACCACAGCTCCTCTTACATAAATGCTCTTTAGTTAATAGTGAGAATCGCGTTGGGTTGTTAACCTGTGAAAAATCATTTGAGCCCAAAATTTACTTGGTTTACCAGAAATGAACTCTTGCTTGTATGAACGCACAGATCATGTGGTTTAACTCTGTTTCTGAAGCGAAATTCAGACCAGTTTTCTCATCCATGATACACACTATGTTTTAATGCAAGAAGGAAGCTTTTCTTTCCAGCGTCTCCAAAACAGCAAGAAACATGAGCATGCCCTAGAAAAAAAGAATTGTGTTTCCTACTCATATGGACCTTAGGTATTTCAACTCTGCTTATGAAACTGATACAATCCACAGCTCCTCTTACATAAATGCTCTACAATTAATAGTTTGAATAGCGTTGGCTACCAGAATTGTGTAAAATCATTTGAGCCCCAAATTCACTTGGTTTACTAGAAATGAACTCTTGCTTTTAAGAAGACACAGATCCTGTGGTTTAACTATGTTTCTGAAGGGAAATTCAGACCAGTGTTCTCATCCATGAAACACGCTCTATTTTAACGCAAGAAGCAAGCTCTTCTTTCCAGCGTCTCCAATACAGCAAGAAGCATGTGCATGCCCACAAAAAAGAACTGTGTTTCCTACTCCGAGGGACCATATGTAGTTCAACTCTACTTATGAAACTCATGCAAACCACAGCTCCTCTTTCAAAAGTGCTCTTTAGTTAATTGTGAGAATCAGGTTGGGTTGTTGAACTGTGAAAAATCATTTGTGCCCCAAATTCACATTGTTTACCTGAAATGAACTCTTGCTTGTAGGAAGACACAGATCCTGTGGTTTAACTCCGATTCTGAGGGGAAATTCAAACCAATACACTCATTCATTAAACACATGCTGTTTTAATGCAAGAAGCATCCTCTTCTTTCCATAGTTTCTAATACAGCAAGAACCATGAGAATGCCCAGAAAAAAAGAACTGTGTTTCCTACTCATACAGACCATATGCAGTTCAACTCTGCTTATGAAACTGATACCAATCACAGCTACTCTTCCATAAATGCTCTTTTGTTAATTGTGAGAATCGCGTTGGGTTGTTGAACTGTGAAAAATCATTTGAGCACAAAATTCACTTGGTTTACCAGAAATGCACTCTTGCTTGTAGGAAGACTCTGATCCTGTGGTTTAACTCCGCATCTGAAGGGTAATTCACACCAGTGTTCTCATCCAAGAAACACACTCTGTTTTCACGCAAGAAGAAAGGTCTTCATTCCAGCGTCTCCAATACAGCAAGTACATTGAGCATGCCCAGAAAAAAAGAACTTTGTTTCCTACTCATAATGACCATATGTAGTTCAACACTGCTTATGAATCTGATACAAAAAACAGCTCCTCTTACTTAAATGCTCTTAGGTAACAGTGAGAATCACGTTGCGTTGTTGAACAGTGAATAATCATTTGAGCCCAAAATTCACTAGGTTTACCAGAAATGAACTCTTGCTTGTAGGAATACACAGTTCCTGGGGTTTAACTCTGTTTCTGAAGGGAAATTCAGACCAGTGTTCTCATCCATGAAACACACTCTGTTTTAACTCAAGAAGCAAGCTCTTCTTTCCATTGTCTCTAATACAGCAAGAACCATGAGCACGCCCAGAAAAAAAGAACTGTGTTTTCTACTCATACGGAACTTATGTATTTCAACTCTACTTATAAATCTGATACAAACCACAGCTCCTCTTACATAAATGCTCTTTAGTTAATAGTGAGAATCGCGTTGGGTTGTTAACCTGTGAAAAATCATTTGAGCCCAAAATTTACTTGGTTTACCAGAAATTAACTCTTGCTTGTATGAACGCACAGATCATGTGGTTTAACTCTGTTTCTGAAGCGAAATTCAGACCAGTTTTCTCATCCATGATACACACTATGTTTTAATGCAAGAAGGAAGCTTTTCTTTCCAGCGTCTCCAAAACAGCAAGAAACATGAGCATGCCCTAGAAAAAAAGAATTGTGTTTCCTACTCATATGGACCTTAGGTATTTCAACTCTGCTTATGAAACTGATACAATCCACAGCTCCTCTTACATAAATGCTCTACAATTAATAGTTTGAATAGCGTTGGCTACCAGAATTGTGTAAAATCATTTGAGCCCCAAATTCACTTGGTTTACTAGAAATGAACTCTTGCTTTTAAGAAGACACAGATCCTGTGGTTTAACTATGTTTCTGAAGGGAAATTCAGACCAGTGTTCTCATCCATGAAACACGCTCTATTTTAACGCAAGAAGCAAGCTCTTCTTTCCAGCGTCTCCAATACAGCAAGAAGCATGAGCATGCCCACAAAAAAGAACTGTGTTCCCTACTCCGAGGGACCATATGTAGTTCAACTCTACTTATGAAACTCATGCAAACCACAGCTCCTCTTTCAAAAGTGCTCTTTAGTTAATTGTGAGAATCAGGTTGGGTTGTTGAACTGTGAAAAATCAGTTGTGCCCCAAATTCACATTGTTTACCTGAATTGAACTCTTGCTTGTAGGAAGACACAGATCCTGTGGTTTAACTCCGATTCTGAGGGGAAATTCAAACCAATACACTCATTCATTAAACACATGCTGTTTTAATGCAAGAAGCATCCTCTTCTTTCCATAGTTTCTAATACAGCAAGAACCATGAGAATGCCCAGAAAAAAAGAACTGTGTTTCCTACTCATACAGACCATATGCAGTTCAACTCTGCTTATGAAACTGATACCAATCACAGCTACTCTTCCATAAATGCTCTTTTGTTAATTGTGAGAATCGCGTTGGGTTGTTGAACTGTGAAAAATCATTTGAGCCCAAAATTCACTTGGTTTACCAGAAATGCACTTTTGCTTGTAGGAAGACACAGATCCTGGGGTTTAACTCCGTTTCTGAAGGGAAATTCAGACCAGTGTTCTCATCCATGAAACACAATCTGTTTTCATGCAAGAAGCAAGCTCTTCTTCCATTGTCTCCAATAAAGCAAGAATCATGACCATGCCCAGAAAAAAAGAACTGTGTTTACTACTCATACGGACCATATGTAGGTCAACTCTGCTTATGAAACTGATATAAAAAAATCAGTTCTTCTTACATAAATGCTCTTTAGATAATAGTGAGAATTTTGTTGGGTTGTTGAACTGTGAAAAATCTTTTGAGCAAAAAATTCACTTGTTTTAAAAGAAATGAACTCTTGCTTGTAGGAATACACAGATCCTGGGGTTTAACTCCGTTTCTGAAGGGAAATTCAGACCAGTGTTCTCATCCATGTAACACACTCTGTTTTCACGCAAGAAGCAAGCTCTTTTTTCCAGTGTCTCCAATACAGCAAGAAACATGAGCATGCTCAGAAAAAAAGAACTGTGTTTCCTACGCTTAATGACCATATGTAGTTCAACTCTGCTTATGAAACTGATACAAAAAACAGCTCTTCTTACATAAATGCTCTTCAGATAATAGTGAGAATTGTGTTGGGTTGTTGAACTATGAAAAATCCTTTGAGCCAAAAATTCACTTGGTTTAAAAGAAATGAACTCTTGCTTGTAGGAATACACAGATCCTCTGGGTTAACTCTGTTTCTGAAGGGAAATTTAGACCAGTGTTCTCATGCCTGTAACACACTCTGTTTTAAGTCAAGAAGAAAGCTCTTCTTTCCAGTGTCTCCAATACAGCAAGAAGCATGAGCATGCCCACAAAAAAGAACTGTGTTTCCTACTCTGAGGGACCATATGTAGTTCAACTATACTTATGAAACTCATGCAAACCACAGCTCCTCTTTCAAAAGTGCTCTTTAGTTAATTGTGAGAATCAGGTTGGGTTGTTGAACTGTGAAAAATCATTTGTGCCCCAAATTCACATTGTTTACCTGAAATGAACTCTTGCTTGTAGGAAGACACAGATCCTGTGGTTTAACTCCGATTCTGAGGGGAAATTCAAACCAATACACTCATTCATTAAACACATGCTGTTTTAATGCAAGAAGCATCCTCTTCTTTCCATAGTTTCTAATACAGCAAGAACCATGAGAATGCCCAGAAAAAAAGAACTGTGTTTCCTACTCATACAGACCATATGCAGTTCAACTCTGCTTATGAAACTGATACCAATCACAGCTACTCTTCCATAAATGCTCTTTTGTTAATTGTGAGAATCGCGTTGGGTTGTTGAACTGTGAAAAATCATTTGAGCACAAAATTCACTTGGTTTACCAGAAATGCACTCTTGCTTGTAGGAAGACTCTGATCCTGTGGTTTAACTCCGCATCTGAAGGGTAATTCACACCAGTGTTCTCATCCAAGAAACACACTCTGTTTTCACGCAAGAAGAAAGGTCTTCATTCCAGCGTCTCCAATACAGCAAGTACATTGAGCATGCCCAGAAAAAAAGAACTTTGTTTCCTACTCATAATGACCATATGTAGTTCAACACTGCTTATGAATCTGATACAAAAAACAGCTCCTCTTGCTTAAATGCTCTTAGGTAACAGTGAGAATCACGTTGCGTTGTTGAACTGTGAATAATCATTTGAGCCCAAAATTCACTTGGTTTACCAGAAATGAACTCTTGCTTGTTGGAATACACAGTTCCTGGGGTTTAACTCTGTTTCTGAAGGGAAATTTAGACCAGTGTTCTCATCCATGAAACACACTCTGTTTTAACTCAAGAAGCAAGCTCTTCTTTCCATTGTCTCTAATACAGCAAGAACCATGAGCACGCCCAGAAAAAAAGAACTGTGTTTTCTACTCATACGGAACTTATGTATTTCAACTCTACTTATAAATCTGATACAAACCACAGCTCCTCTTACATAAATGCTCTTTAGTTAATAGTGAGAATCGCGTTGGGTTGTTAACCTGTGAAAAATCATTTGAGCCCAAAATTTACTTGGTTTACCAGAAATGAACTCTTGCTTGTATGAACACACAGATCATGTGGTTTAACTCTGTTTCTGAAGCGAAATTCAGACCAGTTTTCTCATCCATGATACACACTATGTTTTAATGCAAGAAGGAAGCTTTTCTTTCCAGCGTCTCCAAAACAGCAAGAAACATGAGCATGCCCTAGAAAAAAGGAATTGTGTTTCCTACTCATATGGACCTTAGGTATTTCAACTCTGCTTATGAAACTGATACAATCCACAGCTCCTCTTACATAAATGCTCTACAATTAATAGTTTGAATAGCGTTGGCTACCAGAATTGTGTAAAATCATTTGAGCCCCAAATTCACTTGGTTTACTAGAAATGAACTCTTGCTTTTAAGAAGACACAGATCCTGTGGTTTAACTATGTTTCTGAAGGGAAATTCAGACCAGTGTTCTCATCCATGAAATACGCTCTATTTTAACGCAAGAAGCAAGCTCTTCTTTCCAGCGTCTCCAATACAGCAAGAAGCATGAGCATGCCCACAAAAAAGAACTGTGTTTCCTACTCCGAGGGACCATATGTAGTTCAACTCTACTTATGAAACTCATGCAAACCACAGCTCCTCTTTCAAAAGTGCTCTTTAGTTAATTGTGAGAATCAGGTTGGGTTGTTGAACTGTGAAAAATCAGTTGTGCCCCAAATTCACATTGTTTACCTGAATTGAACTCTTGCTTGTAGGAAGACACAGATCCTGTGGTTTAACTCTGATTCTGAGGGGAAATTCAAACCAATACACTCATTCATTAAACACATGCTGTTTTAATGCAAGAAGCATCCTCTTCTTTCCATAGTTTCTAATACAGCAAGAACCATGAGAATGCCCAGAAAAAAAGAACTGTGTTTCCTACTCATACAGACCATATGCAGTTCAACTCTGCTTATGAAACTGATACCAATCACAGCTACTCTTCCATAAATGCTCTTTTGTTAATTGTGAGAATCGCGTTGGGTTGTTGAACTGTAAAAAATCATTTGAGCCCAAAATTCACTTGGTTTACCAGAAATGCACTTTTGCTTGTAGGAAGACACAGATCCTGGGGTTTAACTCCGTTTCTGAAGGGAAATTCAGACCAGTGTTCTCATCCATGAAACACAATCTGTTTTCATGCAAGAAGCAAGCTCTTCTTCCATTGTCTCCAATAAAGCAAGAATCATGACCATGCCCAGAAAAAAAGAACTGTGTTTACTACTCATACGGACCATATGTAGGTCAACTCTGCTTATGAAACTGATATAAAAAATCAGTTCTTCTTACATAAATGCTCTTTAGATAATAGTGAGAATCGCGTTGGGTTGTTGAACTGTGAAAAATCTTTTGAGCAAAAAATTCACTAGTTTTAAAAGAAATGAACTCTTGCTTGTAGGAATACACAGATCCTGGGGTTTAACTCCGTTTCTGAAGGGAAATTCAGACCAGTGTTCTCATCCATGTAACACACTCTGTTTTCACGCAAGAAGCAAGCTCTTTTTTCCAGTGTCTCCAATACAGCAAGAAACATGAGCATGCTCAGAAAAAAAGAACTGTGTTTCCTACGCTTAATGACCATATGTAGTTCAACTCTGCTTATGAAACTGATACAAAAAACAGCTCTTCTTACATAAATGCTCTTCAGATAATAGTGAGAATCGCGTTGGGTTGTTGAACTATGAAAAATCCTTTGAGCCAAAAATTCACTTGGTTTAAAAGAAATGAACTCTTGCTTGTAGGAATACACAGATCCTCTGGGTTAACTCTGTTTCTGAAGGGAAATTTAGACCAGTGTTCTCATCCATGTAACACACTCTGTTTTAAGTCAAGAAGCAAGCTTTTCTTTCCAGCGTCTCCAATACAGCAAGAAACATGAGCATGCCCAGAAAAAAAGAACTGTTTTTCTGACTCCTACGGACCTATGTAGTTCAACTCTATTATGAAACTGATACAAACCACAGCTCCTCTTACATAATTGCACTTTAGTTAATAGGGAGAATCAAGTTGGGTTTGTATACTGTGTAAAATCATTTGAGCCCAAAATTCAATTGGTTTACCAGAAATGAACTATTGCTTGTAGGAAGACACAGATCCTGGGGTTTAACTCCGTTTCTGAAGGGAAATTCAGACCAGTGTTCTCATCCATGAAACACAATCTGTTTTCACGCAAGAAGCAAACTCTTCTTTCCAGTGTCTCCAATACAGCAAGAACCATGCGCATGCCCTAGAAAAAAAGAATTGTCTTTCGTACTCATACGGACCTTAGGTATTTCAACTCTGCTTATGAAACTGATACAATCCACAGCTCCTCTTACATAAATGCTCTACAATTAATAGTTTGAATAGCGTTGGCTATCAGAATTTTGTAAAATCATTTGAGCCCCAAATTCACTTGGTTTACTTGAAATGAACTCTTGCTTTTAAGAAGACACAGATCCTGTGGTTTAACTATGTTTCTGAAGGGAAATTCAGACCAGTGTTCTCATCCATGAAACACACACTGTTTTAACGCAAGAAACAAGCTCTGCTTTCCAGCGTCTCCAATACAGCAAGAACCATGAGCATGCCGAGAAAAAAAGAACTTTGTTTCCTACTCATAATGACCATATGTAGTTCAACTCTGCTTTTGAAACTGATACAAAAAACAGCACTTCTTACATAAATGCTCTTTAGATAATAGCGAGAATCGCGTTGGGTTGTTGACTGTGCAAAAACTTTTGAGCAAAAAATTAACTGGGTTTACCAGAAATGAACTCTTGCTTGTAGGAAGACACAGATCCTGGGGTTTAACTCCGTTTCTGAAGGGAAATTCAGACCAGTGTTCTCACCCAGGAAACACAATCTGTTTTCACGCAAGAAGCAAACTCTTCTTTCCAGTGTCTCCAATACAGCAAGAACCATGAGCATGCCCAAAAAAAAAAGAATTGTGTTTCCTACTCATACGGACCTTAGGTATTTCAACTCTGCTTATGAAACTGATACAATCCACAGCTCCTCTTACATAAATGCTCTACAATTAATTGTTTGAATAGCGTTGGCTACCAGAATTGTGTAAAATCATTTGAGCCCCAAATTCACTTGGTTTACTAGAAATGAACTCTTGCTTTTAAGAAGACACAGATCCTGTGGTTTAACTATGTTTCTGAAGGGAAATTCAGACCCGTGTTCTCATCCATGAAACACAATCAGTTTTCACGCAAGAAGCAAGCTCTTCTTTCCAGTGTCTCCAATACAGCAAGAACCATTTGCATGCACTAGAAAAAAGAACTGTGTTTCCTACCTATACGGACCTTAGGTATTTCAACTCTGCTTATGAAACTGATACAATCCACAGCTCCTCTTACATAAATGCTCTACAGTTAATAGTTTGAATAGCGTTGGCTTCCAGAATTGTGTAAAATCATTTGAACCCCAAATTCACTTGGTTTACTAGAAATGAACTCTTCCTTGTAGGAAGACACAGATCCTGGGGTTTAACTCCGTTTCTGAAGGGAAATTCAGACCAGTGTTCTCACCCAGGAAACACAATCTGTTTTCACGCAAGAAGCAAACTCTTCTTTCCAGTGTCTCCAATACAGCAAGAACCATCAGCATGCCCCCAAAAAAAAGAATTGTGTTTCCTACTCATACGGACCTTAGGTATTTCAACTCTGCTTATGAAACTGATACAATCCACAGCTCCTCTTACATAAATGCTCTACAATTAATTGTTTGAATAGCGTTGGCTACCAGAATTGTGTAAAATCATTTGAGCCCCAAATTCACTTGGTTTACTAGAAATGAACTCTTGCTTTTAAGAAGACACAGATCCTGTGGTTTAACTATGTTTCTGAAGGGAAATTCAGACCTGTGTTCTCAGCCATGAAACACAATCAGTTTTCACGCAAGAAGCAAGCTCTTCTTTCCAGTGTCTCCAATAGAGCAAGAACCATTTGCATGCACTAGAAAAAAGAACTGTGTTTCCTACCTATACGGACCTTAGGTATTTCAACTCTGCTTATGAAACTGATACAATCCACAGCTCCTCTTACATAAATGCTCTACAGTTAATAGTTTGAATAGCGTTGGATTCCAGAATTGTGTAAAATCATTTGAACCCCAAATTCACTTGGTTTACTAGAAATGAACTCTTCCTTGTAAGAAGACACAGATCCTGTGGTTTAACTCCGATTCTGAGGGGAAATTCAAACCAATACACTCATCCATTAAACACATGCTGTTTTAATGCAAGAAGCATCGTCTTCTATCCATAGTTTCTAATACAGCAAGAACCATGAGAATGCCCAGAAAAAAATAACTGTGTTTCCTACTCATACAGACCATATGCAGTACAACTCTGCTTATGAAACTGATACAAATCACAGCTCCTCTTCCATAAATGCTCTTTTGTTAATTGTGAGAATCGCATTGGGTTGTTGAACTGTGAAAAATCATTTGAGCCCAAAATTCACTTGGTTTACCAGCAATGCACTTTTGCTTGTAGGAAGACACAGATCCTGGGGTTTATCTCCATTTCTGAAGGGAAATTCAGACCAGTATTCTCATCCATGAAACACACTCTGTTTTCACCCAAGAAGCAAGCTCTTGATTCCAGTGTCTCCAATACAGCAAGAACCATGAGCATGCCCAGAAAAAAAGAACTTTGTTTCCTACTCACAATGACCATATGTAGTTCAACTCTTCTTATGAAACTGATACAAAAAACAGCTCCTCTTACATAAATGCACTTTAGTTAATAGGGAGAATCAAGTTCGGTTCGTGTACTGTGTAAAATCATTTGAGCCCAAAATTCAATTGGTTTACCTGAAATGAACTCTTGCTCGTAGGAAGACATAGATCCTGTGGTTTAACTATGTTTCTGAAGGGAAATTCAGACCAGTGTTCTCATCCATGAAACACACTCTGTTTTAACACAAGAAGCAAGCTCTGCTTTTCAGAGTCTCCAATACAGCAAGAACCATGAGCATGCCCAGAAAAAAAGAACTTTGTTTCCTACTCATAATGACCATATGTAGTTCAACTCTGCTTATGAAACTGATACAAAAAACAGCTCTTCTTACATAAATGCTCTTTAGATAATAGTGAGAATCGCTTTGGGTTGTTGAACTGTGTAAAATCTTTTGAGCAAAAAATTCACTGGGTTTGCCAGAAATGAACTCTTGCTTGTAGGAAGACACAGATCCTGTGGTTCAACTCGGATTCTGAGGGGAAATTCAAACCAATACACTCATCCATTAAACAGATGCTGTTTTATTGCAAGAAGCATCCTCTTCTTTCCATAGTCTCTAATACAGCAAGAACCATGAGAATGCCCAGAAAAAAAGAACTGTGTTTCCTACTCATACACACCATATGCAGTTCAACGCTGCTTATGAAAATGATAGAAATCACAGCTTCTCTTACGTAAATGCTCTTTAGTTAATTGTGAGAATCGCGTTGGGTTGTTGAACTGTGAAAAATCATTTGAGCCCAAAATTCACTTGGTTTACCAGAAATGCACTCTTGCTTGTAGGAAGACTCTGATCCTGTGGTTTAATTCCGCTTCTGAATGGTAATTCACACCAGTGTTCTCATCCAAGAAACACACTCTGTTTTCACGCAAGAAGAAAGGTCTTCATTCCAGCGTCTCCAATACAGCAAGAACATTGAGCATGCCCAGAAAAAAAGAACTTTGTTTCCTACTCATAATGACCATATGTAGTTCAACACTGCTTATGAATCTGATACAAAAAACAGCTCCTCTTACTTAAATGCTCTTAGGTAACAGTGAGAATCACGTTGCGTTGTTGAACTGTGAATAATCATTTGAGCCCAAAATTCACTTGGTTTACCAGAAATGAACTCTTGCTTGTAGGAAGACACAGTTCCTGTGGTTTAACTCTGTTTCTGAAGGGAAATTCAGACCAGTGTTCTCATCCATGAAACACACTCTGTTTTAACTCAAGAAGCAAGCTCTTCTTTCCAATGTCTCTAATACAGCAAGAACCATGAGCATGCCCAGAAAAAAAGAACTGTGTTTTCTACTCATACGGACCTTATATATTTCAACTCTACTTATAAAACTGATACAAACCACAGCTCCTCTTACATAAATGCTCTTTAGTTAATAGTGAGAATCGCGTTGGGTTGTTAATCTGTGAAAAATCATTTGAACCCAAAATTTACTTGGTTTACCAGAAATGAACTCTTGCTTGTATGAACGCACAGATCATGTGGTTTAACTCTGTTTCTGAATGGAAATTCAGACCAGTTTTCTCATCCATGATACACACTATGTTTTAATGCAAGACGCAAGCTTTTCTTTCCAGCGTCTCCAAAACAGCAAGAAACATGAGCATGCCCAGAAAAAAAGAACTGTGTTTCCTCCTCATATGGACCATATGTAGTTTAACTATGGTCATGAACCTGATACAAACTACACCTCCTCTTACATAAATGCTCTTTAGTTAATAGTTTGTTTCGCGTTGGGTTCCAGAACTGTGTAAAATCATTCGACCGCCAAATTCAATGGTTTACCAGAAATGAACTCTTGCTTGGAGAAAGACACTCATCCTGGGGTTTAACTCCGTTTCTGACGGGAAATTCAACCAGTGTTCTCATCCATGAAACACACCCTGCTTTCACGCAGGAAGCAAGCACTTCTTTCCAGCATCTCCAATACAGCAAGAACCATAAGCATGCCCAGAAAAAAAGAACTGTGTTTCCTACTCATACGGACCATATGCAGTTAATTTCTGCTTATGAAACTGATACAAATTACAGCTCCTCTTACATAAATGCTCTTTAGTTAATTGTGAGAATCGAGTTGGGTTGTTGAACTGTGAAAAATCATTTGAACCCAAAATTCACTTGTTTTACCAGAAATGAACTCTTGCTTGTAGGAAGACACAGATCCTGTGGTTTAACTCCGTTTCTGAAGGGAAATTCATGCCACTGTTCTCAACAATGAAACACACTCTGTTTTCACGCAATAAGCAAGCTCTTCTTTCCAGCATCACAATACAGCAAAAACCATGAGCATGCCCAGAAAAAAAAAAACTTTGTTTCTTACTCATAAGGACCATATGTAGTTCAACTCTGCTTATGAAACTGATACAAACCACAGCTCCTCTTACATAAATGCTCTTTAGTTTACTGTGAGAATCACGTTGGGTTCCAGAATTGTGTAAAATCATTTGAGCACCAAATTCAATTGGTTGACGAGAATTGAACTCTTGCTTGTAGGAAACACAGATGCTGGGGTTTAACTCCGTTTCTGAAGGGAAATTCAGGCCGGTATTCTCATCCATGAAACACATTCTGTTTTAACGCAAGAAGCAAGCTCTTCTTTCCAGCTTATCCAATACAGCAAGAAAGATGAGCATGCCCAGAAAAACAGAACTCTGTTTCCTTCTCATACAAACCATATGCAGTTCAATTCTGCTTATGAAACTGATACAAACCACAGCTCCTCTTACATAAATGCTCTTAAGTTAGTTGAGAGAATAACGTTTGGTTCCAGAACTGTGAAAAATCACTTGAACCCCAAATACAATTGGTTTACCAGAATTGAACTCTTGCTTGTAGGAGACACAGATCCTGGGGTTTAACTCCGTTTCTGAAGGGAAATTCAGACCAGTGTTCTCATCCATGAAACACACTCTGTATTCACGCAAGAAGCAAGCTCTTCTTTCCAGCATCTCCAAAACAGCAAGAACCCTGAGCATGCTCAGAAAAAAAGAACTGTGTTTCCTACTCCTACGGACCATATGTAGTTCAACTCTGCTTATGAAAATGATACAAACCACAGCTCCTCTTACATAAATGCTCTTTAGTTAATTGTGAGAATCGCGTTGGATTGTTGAACTGTGAAAAATCATTTGAGCCCAAAATTCACTTGGTTTACCAGACATTCACTCATGATTGTAGGAAGACACAGATGTTGTGGTTTAATTCCGTTTATGAAGGGAAATTCAGACCAGTGTTCTCATCCATGAAACTCACTCCGTTTTAACTCAGGAAGCAAGCTCTTCTTTCCAGTGTCTCCATACTGCAAGAACCATGAGCATGCCCAGAAAAAAAGAACTGTGTTTCCTCCTCATATGGACCATATGTAGTTTAACTATGGTCATGAACCTGATACAAACTACACCTCCTCTTACATAAATGCTCTTTAGTTAATAGTTTGTTTCGCGTTGGGTTCCAGAACTGTGTAAAATCATTCGAGCGCCAAATTCAATGGTTTACCAGAAATGAACTCTTGCTTGTAGGAAGACACAGATCGTGCGGTTTAACTCCGTTTCTGACGGGAAATTCAGACCAGTATTCTCATCCAGGAAACACACTCTGTTTTCACGCAAGAAGCAAGCTCTTCTTTCCAGCTTCTCCAATACAGCAAGAATCATGCGCATGCCCAAAAAAAAAAGAATTGTGTTTCCTACTCATACGGACCTTAGGTATTTCAACTCTGCTTATGAAACTGATACAATCCACAGCTCCTCTTACATAAATGCTCTACAATTAATAGTTTGAATAGCGTTGGCTACCAGAATTTTGTAAAATCATTTGAGCCCCAAATTCACTTGGTTTACTTGAAATGAACTCTTGCTTTTAAGAAGACACAGATCCTGTGGTTTAACTATGTTTCTGAAGGGAAATTCAGACCAGTGTTCTCATCCATGAAACACACTCTGTTTTAACGCAAGAAACAAGCTCTGCTTTCCAGCGTCTCCAATACAGCAAGAACCATGAGCATGCCGAGAAAAAAAGAACTTTGTTTCCTACTCATAATGACCATATGTAGTTCAACTCTGCTTTTGAAACTGATACAAAAAACAGCTCTTCTTACATAAATGCTCTTTAGATAATAGCGAGAATCGCGTTGGGTTGTTGAACTGTGCAAAATCTTTTGAGCAAAAAATTAACTGGGTTTACCAGAAATGAACGCTTGCTTGTAGGAAGACACAGGTCCTGGGGTTTAACTCCGTTTCTGAAGGGAAATTCAGACCAGTGTTCTCACCCATGAAACACAATCTGTTTTCACGCAAGAAGCAAACTCTTCTTTCCAGTGTCTCCAATACAGAAAGAACCATGAGCATGCCCTAGAAAAAAAGAATTGTGTTTCCTACTCATACAGACCTTAGGTATTTCAACTCTGCTTATGAAACTGATACAATCCACAGCTCCTCTTACATAAATGCTCTACAATTAATTGTTTGAATAGCGTTGGCTACCAGAATTGTGTAAAATCATTTGAGCCCCAAATTCACTTGGTTTACTAGAAATGAACTCTTGCTTTTAAGAAGACACGGATCCTGTGGTTTAACTATGTTTCTGAAGGGAAATTCAGACCAGTGTTCTCATCCATGAAACACGCTCTATTTTAACGCAAGAAGCAAGCTCTTCTTTCCAGTGTCTCCAATACAGCAAGAACCATTTGCATGCACTAGAAAAAAAGTACTGTGTTTCCTACCTATACGGACCTTAGGTGTTTCAACTCTGCTTATGAAACTGATACAATCCACAGCTCCTCTTACATAAATGCTCTACAGTTAATAGTTTGAATAGCGTTGGCTTCCAGAATTGTGTAAAATCATTTGAGCCCCAAATTCACTTGGTTTACTAGAAATGAACTCTTCCTTGTAAGAAGACACAGATCCTGTGGTTTAACTCCGATTCTGAGGGGAAATTCAAACCAATACACTCATCCATTAAACACATGCTGTTTTAATGCAAGAAGCATCCTCTTCTATCCATAGTTTCTAATACAGCAAGAACCATGAGAATGCCCAGAAAAAAATAACTGTGTTTCCTACTCATACAGACCATATGCAGTTCAACTCTCCTTATGAAACTGATACAAATCACAGCTCCTGTTCCATAAATGCTCTTTTGTTAATTGTGAGAATCGCATTGGGTTGTTGAACTGTGAAAAATCATTTGAGCCCAAAATTCACTTGGTTTACCAGCAATGCACTTTTGCTTGTAGGAAGACACAGATCCTGGGGTTTATCTCCATTTCTGAAGGGAAATTCAGACCAGTATTCTCATCCATGAAACACACTCTGTTTTCACGCAAGAAGCAAGCTCTTCATTCCAGTGTCTCCAATACAGCAAGAACCATGAGCATGCCAAGAAAAAAAGAACTGTGTTTCCTACTCATAAGGACCATATGTAGTTCAACTCTTCTCATGAAACTGATACAAACCACAGCTCCTCTTACGTAAATCCTCTTTAGTTAATAGTGAGAATCGCGTTGGGTTCCAGAACTGTGTAAAATCATTTGAGCCCCAAATTCACTTGGTTTACCAGAAATGAACTCTTGCTTGGAGGAAGACACACATCCTGGGGTTTAACTCCGTTTCTTAAGGGAAATTCAACCAGTGTTCTCATCCATGAAACACACCCTGCTTTCACGAGGGAAGCAAGCACTTCTTTCCAGCATCTCCAATACAGCAAGAACCATAAGCATGCCCAGAAAAAAAGAACTGTTTTTCCTACTCATACGGACCATATGCAGTTAATTTCTGCTTATGAAACTGATACAAATTACAGCTCCTCTTACATAAATGCTCTTTAGTTAATTGTGAGAATCGAGTTGGGTTGTTGAACTGTGAAAAATCATTTGAACCCAAAATTCACTTGTTTTACCAGAAATGAACTCTTGCTTGTAGGAAGACACAGATCCTGTGGTTTAACTCCGTTTCTGAAGGGAAATTCAGGCCACTGTTCTCAACAATGAAACACACTCTGTTTTCACGCAATAAGCAAGCTCTTCTTTCCAGCATCACAATACAGCAAGAACCATGAGCATGCCCAGAAAAAAAAAAACTTTGTTTCTTACTCATAAGGACCATATGTAGTTCAACTCTGCTTATGAAACTGATACAAACCACAGCTCCTCTTACATAAATGCTCTTTAGTTTACTGTGAGAATCACGTTGGGTTCTAGAATTGTGTAAAATCATTTGAGCACCAAATTCAATTGGTTGACGAGAATGGAACTCTTGCTTGTAGGAAACACAGATGCTGGGGTTTAACTCCGTTTCTGAAGGGAAATTCAGGCCGGTATTCTCATCCATGAAACACATTCTGTTTTAACGCAAGAAGCAAGCTCTTCTTTCCAGCTTATCCAATACAGCAAGAAAGATGAGCATGCCCAGAAAAACAGAACTCTGTTTCCTTCTCATACAAACCATATGCAGTTCAATTCTGCTTATGAAACTGATACAAACCACAGCTCCTCTTACATAAATGCTCTTAAGTTAGGTGAGAGAATAACGTTGGGTTCCAGAACTGTGTAAAATCACTTGAACCCCAAATACAATTGGTTTACCAGAATTGACTCTTGCTTGTAGGAGACACAGATCCTGGGGTTTAACTCCGTTTCTGAAGGGAAATTCAGACCAGTGTTCTCATCCATGAAACACACTCTGTTTTCACGCAAGAAGCAAACTCTTCTTTCCAGTGCATCCAATACACCAAGAACCATGAGCATGCCCAGAAAAAAAGAACTGTGTTTCCTACTCATAAGGACCATATGTAGTATTACTCTGCTTATGAAATTGATACAAACCACACCTCCTCTTACATAATGCTCTTTAGTTAATTGTGAGAATCACGTTGGGTTCCAGTACTGTGTAAAATCATTTGAGCCCCAAATTCACTTGGTTTACCAGAAATGAACTCTTGATTGGAGGAAGACACAGATCCTGGGGTTTAACTCCGTTTCTTAAGGGAAATTCAACCAGTGTTCTCATCCATGAAACACACCCTGCTTTCACGCAGGAAGCAAGCTCTTGTTTCCAGCATCTCCAATACAGCAAGAACCATAAACATGCCCAGAAAAAAAGAACTGTGTTTCCTACTCATACGGACCATGTGCAGTTGATTTCTGCTTATGAAACTGATACAAATTACAGCTCCTCTTACATAAATGCTCTTTAGTTAATTGTGAGAATCGCGTTGGGTTGTTGAACTGTGAAAAATCATTTGAACCCAAAATTCACTTGTTTTACCAGAAATGAACTCTTGCTTGCAGGAAGACACAAATCCTGGGCTTTAAGTCCGTTTCTGAAGGGAAATTCAGACCTGTGTTCTCATCCATGAAACACACTCTGTTTTCACGCAAGAAGCAAGCTCTTCTTTCCAGTGTCTCCAATACAGGAAGAACCATGAGTATGCCCAGAATAAAAGAACTGATTTTCCTACTCATACGGATCTTATGTAGTTCAACACTGCTTATGAACCTGATACAAACCACAGGTCCTCTTACATAAGTGCTCTTTAGTTAATAGTTTGAATCGCATTGGGTTCCAGAACTGTGTAAAATCATTTGAGCCCCAAATTCACTTGGTTTCCCAGAATTGAACTCTTGCTTGTAGGAAACACAAATCCTGGGGTTTAACTCCGTTACTGAAGGGAAATTCAGACCAGTGTTCTCATCCATGAAACACACTCTGTTTTCATACAAGAAGCAAGCTCTTCTTTCCAGCATCTCCAATACAGCAAGAACCATGGGCATGCCCCCCCCCAAAAAAAAAAACTATGTTTTCTACTCATAAGGACCATATGTTGTTCAACTCTGCTTATGAAACTGATACAAACCACAGCTTCTCTTACATAAATCCTCTTTAGTTAATAGTGAGAATCTCGTAGGGTTCGTGTACAGTGTAAAATCAGTTGAGCCCTAAATTCAATGGGTTTACCAGAAATGAACTCTTGCTTGTAGGAAGACACAGATCCTGGGGTTTAACTCCGTTTCTGAAGGGAAATTCAGACCAGTGTTCTCATCCATGAAACACATTCTGTTTTAACGCAAGAAGCGAGCGCTTCTTTCCAGCTTATGCAATACAGCAAGAAAGATGAGCATTCCCAGAAAAACAGAACTGTGTTTCCTACACATACAGAACATATGCAGTTCAATTCTGCTTATGAAAGTGATACAAACCACACCACCTCTTACATAATGCTCTTTAGTTAATTGTGAGAATCGCGTTGGGTTCCAGAACTGTGTAAAATCATTTGAGCCCCAAACTCCCTTGGTTTACCAGAATTGAACTCTTGCTTGTAGGAAACACAGATCCTGGGTTTTAAGTCCACTTCTGAAGGGAAATTCAGACCAGTGTTCTCATCCATGAAACACACTCTGTTTTCACGCAAGCAGCAAGCTCTTCTTTCCAGTGTCTCCATACAGTTAGAACCATGAGTATGCCCAGAAATAAAGAATTGTGTTTCCTACTCATAAGGACCATATGTAGTTCAACTCTGCTTATGAAACTGATAAAAACCACAGCTCCTCTTACGTAAATCCTCTTTAGTTAATAGTGAGAATCGCATTGGGTTCCAGAACTGTGTAAAATCATTTGAGCCCCAAAATCACTTGGTTTACCAGAATTGAACTCTTGCTTGTAGGAAACACAGATACAGGGGTTTAACTCCATTTCTGAAGGGAAATTCAGACCAGTGTTCTCATCCATGAAACACACTGTTTTCACGCAAGAAGCAAACTCTTCTTTCCAGCGCATCCAATACACCAAGAACCATGAGCATGCCCAGAAAAAAAGAACTGTGTTTCCAACTCATACGGACCATATGCAGTTGATTTCTGCTTATGAAACTGATACAAATTACAGCTCCTCTTACATAAATGCTCTTTAGTTAATTGTGAGAATCGCGTTGGGTTGTTGAACTGTGAATAATCATTTGACCCCAAAATTCACTTGTTTTACCAGAAATGAACTCTTGCTTGTAGGAAGACAAAGATCCTGTGGTTTAACTCCATTTCTGATGCGAAATTCAGGCCGGTGTTCTCAACAATGAAACACACTCTGTTTTCACGCAATAAGCAAGCTCTTCTTTCCAGCATCACAATACAGCAAGAACCATGAGCATGCCCAGAAAAAAAGAACTTTGTTTCCTACTCATAAGGACCATATGTAGTTCAACTCTGCTTATGAAACTGATACAAACCACAGCTCATCTTACATAAATGCTCTTTAATTAACTGTGAGAATCGCGTTGGGTTCCAGAACTGTGTAAAATCATTTGAGCCCCAAATTCAATTTGTTGACCAGAATTGAACTCTTGCTTGCAGGAAACAAAGATGCTGGGGTTTAACTCCGTTTCTGAAGGGAAATTCAGGCCAGTATTCTCATCCATGAAACACATTCTGTTTTAACGCGAGAAGCAAGCTCTTCTTTCCAGCTTATCCAATACAGCAAGAAAGATGAGCATGCCCAGAAAAACAGAACTCTATTTCCTACTCATACAGACCATATGCAGTTCAATTCTGCTTATGAAACTGATACAAACCACAGCTCCTCTTACATAAATGCTCTTTAGTTAATTGTGAGAATAACGTTGGGTTCCAGAACTGTGTAAAATCATTTGAGCCCCAAATTCAATTGGTTTACAAGAATTGAACTCTTGCTTGTAGGATACACAGATCCTGGGGTTTAACTCGATTTCTGAAGGGAAATTCAGGCCAGTGTTCTCAACAATGAAACACACTCTGTTTTCACGCAAAAAGCAAGCTCTTCTTTCCAGCATCTCCAATACAGCAAGAACCATGAGCATGCCAAGAAAAAAAGAACTGTGTTTCCTACTCATCCGGACCATATGCAGTTAATTTCTGCTTATGAAACTGATACAAATTACAGCTCCTCTTACATAAATGCTCTTTAGTTAATTGTGAGAATCGAGTTGGGTTGTTGAACTGTGAAAAATCATTTGAACCCAAAATTCACTTGTTTTACCAGAAATGAACTCTTGCTTGTAGGAAGACACAGATCCTGTGGTTTAACTCCGTTTCTGAAGGGAAATTCAGGCCACTGTTCTCAACAATGAAACACACTCTGTTTTCACGCAATAAGCAAGCTCTTCTTTCCAGCATCACAATACAGCAAGAACCATGAGCATGCCCAGAAAAAAAAAACTTTGTTTCTTACTCATAAGGACCATATGTAGTTCAACTCTGCTTATGAAACTGATACAAACCACAGCTCCTCTTACATAAATGCTCTTTAGTTTACTGTGAGAATCACGTTGGGTTCCAGAATTGTGTAAAATTATTTGAGCAACAAATTCAATTGGTTGACGAGAATTGAACTCTTGCTTGTAGGAAACACAGATGCTGGGGTTTAACTCCGTTTCTGAAGGGAAATTCAGGCCGGTATTCTCATCCATGAAACACATTCTGTTTTAACGCAAGAAGCAAGCTCTTCTTTGCAGCTTATCCCATACAGCAAGAAAGATGAGCATGCCCAGAAAAACAGAACTCTGTTTCCTTCTCATACAAACCATATGCAGTTCAATTCTGCTTATGAAACTGATACAAACCACAGCTCCTCTTACATAAATGCTCTTTAGTTTACTGTGAGAATCGCGTAGGATTCCAGAACTGTGTAAAATCATTTGAGCCCCAAATTCACTTGGTTTCCCAGAATTGAACTCTTGCTTGTAGGAAACACAGATCCTGGGGTTTAACTCCGTTACTGAAGGGAAATTCAGACCAGTGTTCTCATCCATGAAACACACTCTGTTTTCATACAAGAAGCAAGCTCTTCTTTCCAGCATCTCCAATACAGCAAGAACCGTGAGCATGCCCAGAAAAAAAAAACTGTGTTTTCTACTCATAAGGACCATATGTTGTTCAACTCTGCTCATGAAACTGATACAAACCACAGCTTCTCTTACATAAATCCTCTTTAGTTAATAGTGAGAATCTCGTAGGGTTCGTGTACAGTGTAAAATCAGTTGAGCCCTAAATTCAATGGGTTTACCAGAAATGAACTCTTGCTTGTAGGAAGACACAGATCCTGGGGTTTAACTCCATTTCTGAAGGGAAATTCAGACCAGTGTTCTCATCCATGAAACAAATTCTGTTTTAACGCAAGAAGCGAGCTCTTCTTTCCAGCTTATGCAATACAGCAAGAAAGATGAGCATTCCCAGAAAAACAGAACTGTGTTTCCTACACATACAGAACATATGCAGTTCAATTCTGCTTATGAAAGTGATACAAACCACACCTCCTCTTACATAATGCTCTTTAGTTAATTGTGAGAATCGCGTTGGGTTCCAGAACTGTGTAAAATCATTTGAGCCCCAAACTCCCTTGGTTTACCAGAATTGAACTCTTGCTTGTAGGAAACACAGATCCTGGGTTTTAAGTCCACTTCTGAAGGGAAATTCAGACCAGTGTTCTCATCCATGAAAAACACTCTGTTTTCACGCAAGAAGCAAGCTCTTCTTTCCAGTGTCTCCAATACAGCTAGAACCATGAGTATGCCCAGAAAAAAGAATTGTGTTTCCTACTAATAAGGACCATATGTAGTTCAACTCTGCTTATGAAACTGATACAAACCACAGCTCCTCTTACGTAAATCCTCTTTAGTTAATAGTGAGAATTGCATTGGGTTCCAGAACTGTGTAAAATCATTTGAGCCCCAAAATCATTGGTTTACCAGAATTGCACTCTTGCTTGTAGGAAACACAGATACAGGGGTTTAACTCCATTTCTGAAGGGAAATTCAGACCAGTGTTCTCATCCATGAAACACACTCTGTTTTCACGCAAGAAGCAAGCTCTTCTTTCCAGCATCTCCAATACAGCAAGAACAGTAAGCATGCCCAGAAAAAAATAACTGTGTTTCCTACTCATACGGACCATATGCAGTTGATTTCTGCTTATGAAACTGATACAAACTACAGCTCCTCTTACATAAATGCTCTTTAGTTAATTGTGAGAATCGCATTGGGTTGTTGAACTGTGAATAATCATTTGACCCCAAAATTCACTTGTTTTACCAGAAATGAACTCTTGCTTGTAGGAAGACAAAGATCCTGTGGTTTAACTCCGTTTCTGATGGGAAATTCAGGCCGGTGTTCTCAACAATGAAACACACTCAGTTTTCACGCAATAAGCAAGCTCTTCTTTCCAGCATCACAATACAGCAAGAACCATGAGCATGCCCAGAAAAAAAGAACTTTGTTTCCTACTCATAAGGACCATATGTAGTTCAACAATGCTTATGAAACTGATACAAACCACAGCTCATCTTACATAAATGCTCTTTAATTAACTGTGAGAATCGCGTTGGGTTCCAGAACTGTGTAAAATCATTGGAGCCCCAAATTCAATTGGTTGACCAGAATTGAACACTTGCTTGCAGGAAACACACATGCTGGGGTTTAACTCCGTTTCTGAAGGGAAATTCAGGCCAGTATTCTCATCCATGAAACACATTCTGTTTTAACACAAGATGGAAGCTCTTTTTTCCAGCTTATCCAATACAGCAAGAAAGATGAGCATGCCCAGAAAAACAGAACTCTGTTTCCTACTCATACAGACCATATGCAGTTCAATTCTGCTTATGAAACTGATACAAACCACAGCTCCTCTTACATAAATGCTCTTTAGTTAATTGTGAGAATAACGTTGGGTTCCAGAACTGTGTAAAATCATTTGAGCCCCAAAATCAATTGGTTTACCAGAACTGAACTCTTGCTTGTAGGAAGACAAAGATCCTGTGGTTTAACTCCGTTTCTGATCGGAAATTCAGGCCGGTGTTCTCAACAATGAAACACACTCTGTTTTCACGCAATAAGCAAGCACTTCTTTCCAGCATCACAATACAGCAAGAACCATGAGCATGCCCAGAAAAAAAGAACTTTGTTTCCTACTCATAAGGACCATATGTAGTTCAACAATGCTTATGAAACTGATACAAACCACAGCTCATCTTACATAAATGCTCTTTAGTTAATAGTGAGAATCTCGTAGGGTTCTTGTACAGTGTAAAATCAGTTGAGCCCTAAATTCAATGGGTTTACCAGAAATGAACTCTTGCTTGTAGGAAGACACAGATCCTGGGGTTTAACTCCGTTTCTGAAGGGAAATTCAGACCAGTGTTCTCATCCATGAAACACATTCTGTTTTAACGCAAGAAGCAATCTCTTCTTTCCAGCTTATGCAATACAGCAAGAAAGATGAGCATTCCCAGAAAAACAGAACTGTGTTTCCTACACATACAGAACATATGCAGTTCAATTCTGCTTATGAAAGTGATACAAACCACACCTCCTCTTACATAATGCTCTTTAGTTAATTGTGAGAATCGCGTTGGGTTCCAGAACTGTGTAAAATCATTTGAGCCCCAAACTCCCTTGGTTTACCAGAATTGAACTCTTGCTTGTAGGAAACACAGATCCTGGGTTTTAACTCCATTTCTGAAGGGAAATTCAGACCAGTGTTCTCATCCATGAAACACACTCTGTTTTCACGCAAGCAGCAAGCTCTTCTTTCCAGTGTCTCCAATACAGCTAGAACCATGAGTATGCCCAGAAAAAAGAATTGTGTTTCCTACTAATAAGGACCATATGTAGTTCAACTCTGCTTATGAAACTGATACAAACCACAGCTCCTCTTACGTAAATCCTCTTTAGTTAATAGTGAGAATTGCATTGGGTTCCAGAACTGTGTAAAATCATTTGAGCCCCAAAATCATTGGTTTACCAGAATTGCACTCTTGTTTGTAGGAAACACAGATACAGGGGTTTAACTCCATTTCTTAAGGGAAATTCAGACCAGTGTTCTCATCCATGAAACACACTCTGTTTTCACGCAAGAAGCAAGCTCTTCTTTCCAGCATCTCCAATACAGCAAGAACCGTAAGCATGCCCAGAAAAAAATAACTGTGTTTCCTACTCATACGGACCATATGCAGTTGATTTCTGCTTATGAAACTGATACAAACTACAGCTCCTCTTACATAAATGCTCTTTAGTTAATTGTGAGAATCGCATTGGGTTGTTGAACTGTGAATAATCATTTGACCCCAAAATTCACTTGTTTTACCAGAAATGAACTCTTGCTTGTAGGAAGACAAAGATCCTGTGGTTTAACTCCGTTTCTGATGGGAAATTCAGGCCAGTGTTCTCAACAATGAAACACACTCTGTTTTCACGCAATAAGCAAGCTCTTCTTTCCAGCATCACAATACAGCAAGAACCATGAGCATGCCCAGAAAAAAAGAACTTTGTTTCCTACTCATAAGGACCATATGTAGTTCAACAATGCTTATGAAACTGATGCAAACCACAGCTCATCTTACATAAATGCTCTTTAATTAACTGTGAGAATCGCGTTGGGTTCCAGAACTGTGTAAAATCTTTTGAGCCCCAAATTCACTTGGTTTCCCAGAATTGAACTCTTGCTTGTAGGAAACACAGATGCTGAGGTTTAACTCCGTTTCTGAAGGGAAATTCAGGCCAGTGTTCTCATCCATGAAACACATTCTGTTTTAACACAAGAAGCAAGCTCTTCTTTCCAGCTTATCCAATACAGCAAGAAAGATGAGCATGCCCAGAAAAACAGAACTCTGTTTCCTACTCATACAGACCATATGCAGTTCAATTCTGCTTATGAAACTGATACAAACCACAGCTCCTCTTACATAAATGCTCTTTAGTTAATTGTGAGAATAACGTTGGGTTCCAGAACTGTGTAAAATCATTTGAGCCCAAAAATCAATTGGTTTACCAGAACTGAACTCTTGCTTGTGGGATACAAAGATCCTGGGGTTT
The DNA here is from genome assembly GCA_949786405.1 of Onychomys arenicola. Lineage (NCBI taxonomy): Eukaryota > Metazoa > Chordata > Mammalia > Rodentia > Cricetidae > Onychomys > Onychomys arenicola. The sequence goes on from CATKUM010000026.1 coordinate 1,572,991, forward strand.
AACTCCGTTTCTGAAGGGAAATTCAGACCAGTGTTCTCATCCATGAAACACACTCTGTTTTCAGGCAACAAGCAATCTCTTCTTTCCAACATCTCCAATACAGCAAGAACCATGAGTATGCCCAGAAATAAAGACCTGTGTTTCCTACTCATAAGGACCATATGTAGTTCAACTCTGCTTATAAAACTTTTACAAACCACAGCCTCTCTTACATAAATCCTTTTTAGTTAATTGTGAGAATCGCTTTGGGTTGTTGAACTGTGAAAAATCATTTGAGCCCAAAATTCACTTGGTTTACCAGAAATGAACTCTTGCATGTAGGAAGACACAGATCCTGTGATTTAACTCCGTTTCTGAAGGGAAATTCAGACCAGTGTTCTCATCCATGAAACACACTCTGTTTTCACGCACGAAGCAAGCTCTTCTTCTAGCGTCTCCAATAGAGCAAGAACTATGAGCATGCCCCCAAAAAAGAACTTTGTTTCCTACACATAATGACCATATGTAGTCCAATTCTGCTTATGAAACTGAAACAAACCGCAGCTCCTCTTAAATAAATGCTCTTAAGTTAATAGGGAGAACTAAGTTTGGTTCCCAATTGTGAAAATCATTTGAGCCCAAAAATCACTTGGTTTAACAGAAATGAACTCTTGATGTAGGAATACACAGATCCTGTGGTTTAACTGTGTTTCTGACGGGAAGATCAGACCAGTGTTCTCATTCATGAAACTCACTCTGTTTTAACTCAAGAAGCAAGCTCTTCTTTCCAGCTTCTCCAATACAGCAAGAACCATGAGCATGCCCAGAAAAAAAAAAAAAAAAACTGTGTTTCCTACTCATACGGACCATAATTAATTCGACTCTGCTTTTGAAACTGATACAAACCACAGCTCCTCTTACATAAATGCTCTTTAGTTAATAGTTTGAATCGCGTTGTTTTCCAGAACTGTGTAAAATCATTTGAGATCCAAATTAACTTGGTTTACCAGAAATGTACTCTTGCTTGTAGGAAGACACAGATCCTGGGGTTTAACTCCGTTTCTGAAGGGAAATTCAGAGCAGTGTTCTCATCCATGAAACACACTCTGTTTTAACTCAAGAATCAAGCTCTTCTTTCCAGTGTATCCAAAACATCAAGAAACATGAGCATGCCCAGAAAAAAAGAAATGTGTTTCCTACTCAACGGACCTTATGTAGTTCAACTCTGCTTCTGAACGATACAAACCACAGCTCCTCTTACATAAATGCTCTTTAGTGAATAGTTTGAATCGCGTTGGGTTGTTGAAATGTGAAAAATCATTTGAACCCAAAATTCATTTGGTTTAACAGAAATGAACTCTTGCTTGTAGGAAGACACAGATCCTGTGGATTAACTCCATTACTGAAGGGAAATTCAGACCAGTGTTCTCATCCATGAAACACACTCTGTTTTCACGCAAGAAGCAAGCCCTTCTTTCCAGTGTCTCCATTACAGCAAGAACCATGAGCATGCCCAGAAAAAAAGAACTGTGATTCCTACTCATACGGACCACATGTAGTTCAACTCTGCTTATGTAACTGATACAAACCACATCTTCTCTTACATAAATGCTTTTAGTTAATAGTTTGAATCGCGTTGGGTTCAAGAACTGTGTAAAATCATTTGAGCTCCAAATTCTTTTGGTTTACCAGGATTGAACTCTAGCTTATAGAAAGACACAGATCCTGGGGTTTAACTCCGTTTTTGAAGCGAAACTCAGACCAGTGTTCTCATCCATGAAACACATTCTGTTTTAACGCAAGAAGCAATCTCTTCTTTCCAGCTTATGCAATACAGCAAGAAAGATGAGCATTCCCAGAAAAACAGAACTGTGTTTCCTACACATACAGAACATATGCAGTTCAATTCTGCTTATGAAAGTGATACAAACCACACCTCCTCTTACATAATGCTCTTTAGTTAATTGTGAGAATCGCGTTGGGTTCCAGAACTGTGTAAAATCATTTGAGCCCCAAACTCCCTTGGTTTACCAGAATTGAACTCTTGCTTGTAGGAAACACAGATCCTGGGTTTTAACTCCATTTCTGAAGGGAAATTCAGACCAGTGTTCTCATCCATGAAACACACTCTGTTTTCACGCAAGCAGCAAGCTCTTCTTTCCAGTGTCTCCAATACAGCTAGAACCATGAGTATGCCCAGAAAAAAGAATTGTGTTTCCTACTAATAAGGACCATATGTAGTTCAACTCTGCTTATGAAACTGATACAAACCACAGCTCCTCTTACGTAAATCCTCTTTAGTTAATAGTGAGAATTGCATTGGGTTCCAGAACTGTGTAAAATCATTTGAGCCCCAAAATCATTGGTTTACCAGAATTGCACTCTTGTTTGTAGGAAACACAGATACAGGGGTTTAACTCCATTTCTTAAGGGAAATTCAGACCAGTGTTCTCATCCATGAAACACACTCTGTTTTCACGCAAGAAGCAAGCTCTTCTTTCCAGCATCTCCAATACAGCAAGAACCGTAAGCATGCCCAGAAAAAAATAACTGTGTTTCCTACTCATACGGACCATATGCAGTTGATTTCTGCTTATGAAACTGATACAAACTACAGCTCCTCTTACATAAATGCTCTTTAGTTAATTGTGAGAATCGCATTGGGTTGTTGGACTGTGAATAATCATTTGACCCCAAAATTCACTTGTTTTACCAGAAATGAACTCTTGCTTGTAGGAAGACAAAGATCCTGTGGTTTAACTCCGTTTCTGATGGGAAATTCAGGCCAGTGTTCTCAACAATGAAACACACTCTGTTTTCACGCAATAAGCAAGCTCTTCTTTCCAGCATCACAATACAGCAAGAACCATGAGCATGCCCAGAAAAAAAGAACTTTGTTTCCTACTCATAAGGACCATATGTAGTTCAACAATGCTTATGAAACTGATGCAAACCACAGCTCATCTTACATAAATGCTCTTTAATTAACTGTGAGAATCGCGTTGGGTTCCAGAACTGTGTAAAATCTTTTGAGCCCCAAATTCACTTGGTTTCCCAGAATTGAAATCTTGCTTGTAGGAAACACAGATGCTGAGGTTTAACTCCGTTTCTGAAGGGAAATTCAGGCCAGTGTTCTCATCCATGAAACACATTCTGTTTTAACACAAGAAGCAAGCTCTTCTTTCCAGCTTATCCAATACAGCAAGAAAGATGAGCATGCCCAGAAAAACAGAACTCTGTTTCCTACTCATACAGACCATATGCAGTTCAATTCTGCTTATGAAACTGATACAAACCACAGCTCCTCTTACATAAATGCTCTTTAGTTAATTGTGAGAATAACGTTGGGTTCCAGAACTGTGTAAAATCATTTGAGCCCAAAAATCAATTGGTTTACCAGAACTGAACTCTTGCTTGTGGGATACAAAGATCCTGGGGTTTAACTCCGTTTCTGAAGGGAAATTCAGACCAGTGTTCTCATCCATGAAACACACTCTGTTTTCAGGCAACAAGCAATCTCTTCTTTCCAACATCTCCAATACAGCAAGAACCATGAGTATGCCCAGAAATAAAGACCTGTGTTTCCTACTCATAAGGACCATATGTAGTTCAACTCTGCTTATAAAACTTTTACAAACCACAGCCTCTCTTACATAAATCCTTTTTAGTTAATTGTGAGAATCGCTTTGGGTTGTTGAACTGTGAAAAATCATTTGAGCCCAAAATTCACTTGGTTTACCAGAAATGAACTCTTGCATGTAGGAAGACACAGATCCTGTGATTTAACTCCGTTTCTGAAGGGAAATTCAGACCAGTGTTCTCATCCATGAAACACACTCTGTTTTCACGCACGAAGCAAGCTCTTCTTCTAGCGTCTCCAATAGAGCAAGAACTATGAGCATGCCCCCAAAAAAGAACTTTGTTTCCTACACATAATGACCATATGTAGTCCAATTCTGCTTATGAAACTGAAACAAACCGCAGCTCCTCTTAAATAAATGCTCTTTAGTTAATAGGGAGAACTAAGTTTGGTTCCCAATTGTGAAAATCATTTGAGCCCAAAAATCACTTGGTTTAACAGAAATGAACTCTTGATGTAGGAATACACAGATCCTGTGGTTTAACTGTGTTTCTGACGGGAAGATCAGACCAGTGTTCTCATTCATGAAACTCACTCTGTTTTAACTCAAGAAGCAAGCTCTTCTTTCCAGCTTCTCCAATACAGCAAGAACCATGAGCATGCCCAGAAAAAAAAAAAAAAAAAAAACTGTGTTTCCTACTCATACGGACCATAATTAATTCGACTCTGCTTTTGAAACTGATACAAACCACAGCTCCTCTTACATAAATGCTCTTTAGTTAATAGTTTGAATCGCGTTGTTTTCCAGAACTGTGTAAAATCATTTGAGATCCAAATTAACTTGGTTTACCAGAAATGTACTCTTGCTTGTAGGAAGACACAGATCCTGGGGTTTAACTCCGTTTCTGAAGGGAAATTCAGAGCAGTGTTCTCATCCATGAAACACACTCTGTTTTAACTCAAGAATCAAGCTCTTCTTTCCAGTTTATCCAAAACATCAAGAAACATGAGCATGCCCAGAAAAAAAGAAATGTGTTTCCTACTCAACGGACCTTATGTAGTTCAACTCTGCTTCTGAACGATACAAACCACAGCTCCTCTTACATAAATGCTCTTTAGTGAATAGTTTGAATCGCGTTGGGTTGTTGAAATGTGAAAAATCATTTGAACCCAAAATTCATTTGGTTTAACAGAAATGAACTCTTGCTTGTAGGAAGACACAGATCCTGTGGATTAACTCCATTACTGAAGGGAAATTCAGACCAGTGTTCTCATCCATGAAACACACTCTGTTTTCACGCAAGAAGCAAGCCCTTCTTTCCAGTGTCTCCATTACAGCAAGAACCATGAGCATGCCCAGAAAAAAAGAACTGTGATTCCTACTCATACGGACCACATGTAGTTCAACTCTGCTTATGTAACTGATACAAACCACATCTTCTCTTACATAAATGCTTTTAGTTAATAGTTTGAATCGCGTTGGGTTCAAGAACTGTGTAAAATCATTTGAGCTCCAAATTCTTTTGGTTTACCAGGATTGAACTCTAGCTTATAGAAAGACACAGATCCTGGGGTTTAACTCCGTTTTTGAAGCGAAACTCAGACCAGTGTTCTCATCCATGAAACACACTCTGTTTTCATGCAAAAAGCAAGCTCTTCTTTCCAGTGTATCCCAAACAGCAAGAACCATGAGCATGTCCATAAAAAAAGAACTGTGTTTCCTGCTCATTCGGACCTTATGTAGTTCAACACTGCTTATGAAACTGATACAAACCAGAGCTCCTCTTACATAAATGCTCTTTAGTTAATAGTTGGAATCGCGTTGGGTTCCACGACTGTGTAAAATCATTTGAGCTCCAAATTCACTTGGATTTCCGGAAATGACCTCTTGCTAGTAGGAAGATACAGATCCTGGGGTTTAACTCCGTTTCTGAAGGGAAATTCAGACCAGTGTTCTCATCCATGAAACACACTCTTTTTTCACGCAATAAGCAAACTCCTCTTTCCAGCATCTCCAATACTTCAAGAACTGTGAGCATGCCCAGAAAAAAAGAACTGTGTTTCCTACTGATACGTACCATATGTAGTTCAACTCTGTTTATGAAACTGATAAAAACCACAATCATCTTACATAAATGCTCTTTAGGTAATAGGGAGAATCAAGGTGGGTTCCAGAACTGTGTAAAATCATTTGAGCCCAAATTTCCCTTGGATTACCAGAAATGAACTCTTTCTTGTAGGAAGAAAGAGATCCTGGGGATTAACTCCATTTTGAAGGGAAATTCAGACCAGTGTTCTCATCCATTTAATCACACTCTGTTTTAACGCAAGAAGCAAGCTCTTATTTCCAGCGTCTCCAATACAGCAAGAACCATGAGCATGCCCAGAAAAAAGAACTGTGTTTCCTATTCATACAGATCATATGAAGTTAATTCTGTTTATGAAACTGATACAAACGACAGCTCCTCTTACATAAATGCTCTTTAATTAATTGTGAGAATCGCTTTGGGTTGTTGAACTGTGAAAAATCATTTGAGCCCAAAATTCACTTGGTTTACCAGAAATGAACTCTTGCTTGTAGGAAGACACAGATCCTGTGATTTAACTCCGTTTCTGAAGGGAAATTCAGACCAGTGTTCTCATCCATGAAACACAATCTGTTTTCACGCACGAAGCAAGCTCTTCTTCCAGCGTCTCCAATAGAGCAAGAACTATGAGCATGCCCCCAAAAAAGAACTTTGTTTCCTACACATAATGACCATATGTAGTCCAACTCTGCTTATGAAACTGATACAAACCGCAGCTCCTCTTAAATAAATGCTCTTTAGTTAATAGGGAGAACCAAGTTTGGTTCCCAAACTGTGAAAATCATTTGAGCCCAAAAATCACTTGGTTTAACAGAAATGAACTCTTGATGTAGGAATACACAGATCCTGTGGTTTAACTGTGTTTCTGACGGGAAGATCAGACCAGTGTTCTCCTTCATGAAACTCACTCTGTTTTAACTCAAGAAGCAAGCTCTTCTTTCCAGCTTCTCCAATACAGCAAGAACCATGAGCATGCCCAGAAAAAAAAAAAAAAAAAACTGTGTTTCCTACTCATACGGACCATAATTAATTCGACTCTGCTTTTGAAACTGATACAAACCACAGCTCCTCTTACATAAATGCTCTTTAGTTAATAGTTTGAATGGCGTTGTTTTCCAGAACTGTGTAAAATCATTTGAGACCCAAATTAACTTGGTTTACCAGAAATGAACTCTTGCTTGTAGGAGACACAGATCCTGGGGTTTAACTCCGTTTCTGAAGGGAAATTCAGACCAGTGTTCTCATCCATGAAACACACTCTGTTTTCACACAAGAAGCAAGCTCTTCTTTCCAGTGTCTCTAATACAGCAAGAAACATGAACATGCCCAGGAAAAAAGAACTGTGTTTCCCACTGATATGGACAATATGTAGTTCAACTCTGCTTATGAAACTGATAAAAACCAAGGCTCCTCTTACATAAATGCTCTTTTGTTAATAGGGAGATTCAAGTTGGGTTCCAGAACTGTGTAAAATAATTTGAGCCCAAAATTCACTTGGATTACCAGAAATAAACTCTTGCTTGTACAAAGACACAGATTTTGTGGGTTACTCCGTTTCTGATGGGAAATTCAGACCAGTGTTCTCATCCATGAAACACACTCTGTTTTCACGCAAGAAGAAAGCTCGTCTTTCCAGCGTCTCCAATACAGCAAGAACCATGAGAATTCACAGATAAAAAAAAAACTGTTTTTCCTAATCATATGGACCATATGCAGTTCATCTCTGCGTATGAAACTGATAAAAACCACAGCTCCTCTTATATAAATGCTCTTTAGTTAATAGTTTTAATCGTGTTGGGTTCAAGAACTGTGTAAAATCATTTGAGCTCCAAATTCTTTTGGTTTACCAGAATTGAACTCTTGCTTATAGAAAGACACAGATCCTGGGGTTTAACTCAGTTTTTGAATCGAAACTCAGACCAGTGTTCTCATCCATGAAACACACTCTGTTTTCATGCAAAAAGCAAGCTCTTCTTTCCAGTGTATCCCAAACAGCAAGAACCATGAGCATGCCCATAAAAAAAGAACTGTGTTTCTTGCTCATATGGACCTTATGTAGTTCAACACTGTATATGAAACTGATACAAACCAGAGCTCCTCTTACATAAATGCTCTTTAGTTAATAGTTGGAATCGCGTTGGGTTCTACAACTTTGTAAAATCATTTGAGCTCCAAATTCACTTGGATTTCCAGAAATGACCTCTTGCTTGTAGGAAGATACAGATCCTGGGGTTTAAATCCGTTTCTGAAGGGAAATTCCGACCAGTGTTCTCATCCATGAAACACACTCTTTTTTCACCCAATAAGCAAGCTCTTCTTTCCAGCATCTCCAATACAACAAGAACCATGAGCATGCCCAAAAAAAAAGAACTGTGTTTCCTACTGATACGGACCATATGTAGTTCAACTCTGCTTATGAAACTGATAAAAACCACAATCATCTTACATAAATGCTCTTTAGGTAATAGGGAGAATCAAGGTGGGTTCCAGAACTGTGTAAAATCATTTGAACCTAAAATTCACTTGTTTTACCAGAAATGAACTCTTGCTTGTAGGAACACAAGATTCTGTGGTTTAACTCCGTTTCTGAAGGTAAATTCAGACCAGTGTTCTCATCCATGAAACATATTCAGTTTTCACGCAAGAAGCAAGCTCTTCTTTCTAGTGTCTCCAAAACAACAAGAACCATGAGCATGCCCATCTAAAAAGTACTGTGTTTCCTACTCATAAGGTCCTTATGTAGTTCAACTCTGCTTATGAAACTGATACCAACCACAGCGCGTCTTACATAAATGCTCTTTTGTTAATACTTTGAATCGCCTTGGTTTCAGAACTGTGTAAAATCATTTGAGCCCAAATTCACTTGGTTTACCAGAAATGTACATTTGCTTGTGGGAAGACACAGATCTTGGGGTTTAACTCCGTTTCTGAAGGGAAATTCAGACCAGTGTTCTCATCCTTGAAACACACTCTGTTTACATGCAAGAAGAAATCTCGTTTTTCCAGCGTCTCTAATACAGCAAGAACCATGAGAATGCCCAGAAAAATAGAACAGTTTTTCCTACTCATACAGACCTTATGTAGTTCAACTCTGCTTATGAAATTGATACAAACTACAGCTCCTCTTACATAAATGCTCTTTAGTTAATTGTGAGAATCGCTTTGGGTTGTTGAACTGTGAAAAATCATTTGAGCCCAAAATTCACTTGGTTTACCAGAAATGAACTCTTGCTTGTAGGAATACACAGACCCTGTGATTTAACTCCGTTTCTGAAGGGAAATTCAGACCAGTGCTCTCATCCATGAAACACACTCTGTTTTAACTCAAGAACAAGCTCTTCTTTCTAGTGTCTCCAATACAGCAAGAACCATGTGCATGCCCAGAAAATAAGAACTGTGTTTCCTCCTCCTACAGACCTTATGTAGTGCAACTCTGCTTATGAAATTGATACAAACCACAGCTCCTCTTACATAAATGTTCTTTAGTTAATAGTTTGAATCGCGTTGGGTTCCAGAACGGTGTAAAATCACTTGAGCCCCAAATTCATTTGGTTTACCAGAAATGAACTCTTGCTTGTAGGAAGACACAGATCCTGGGTTTTAACTCCGTTTCTGAAGGGAAATTCACACCAGTGTTCTCATGCATGAAACACAGTCTGTTTTCACGGCAAAAGCAAGCTCTTCTTGCCAGTTTGTCCAATACAGCAAGAACCATGGACATGCCCAGGAAAAAAGAACTGTGTTTCCCGCTCATACGGACCATATGTAGTTCAACTATGCTCATGAAACTGATACAAACCACAGCTCCTCTTACATAAATGCTCTTTAGTTAATTGTGAGAATAGCGTTGGTTTGTTGAGATGTGAAAAATCAATTGAGCCCAAAATTCACTTGGTTTACCAGAAATGAACTCTTGATGTAGGAAATAACAGATCCTGTGGTTTAACTCTGTTTCTGAGGGGAAAATCAGACAAGTGTTCTCATCCATGAAACTCACTCGGTTTTAACTCAAGAAGCAACCTCTTCTTTCCAGTGTCTCCAATTCAGCAAGAACCATGAGCATGCCCAGAAAAAAAGAACTGTGTTTCCTACTCATACGGACCATATGTAGTTCAACTCTGCTTATGAAACTGATACAAACCACAGCTCCTCTTACATAAATACTTTTTAGTTAATAGTGAGAATCGCGTTGGTTTGTTGAACTGTGAAAAATCATTTGAACCCAAAATTCACTTGTTTTACCAGAAATGAACTCTTGCTTGTAGGAACACAAGATTCTGGGGTTTAACTCCGTTTCTGAAGGAAAATTCAGACCAGTGTTCTCTTCCAAAAACATTCTCAGTTTTCTCGCAAGAAGCAAGCTCTTCTTACCAGTGTCTCCAAAACAAGAACCATGAGCATGCCCAGAAAAAAAGTACTGTGTTTCCTACTCATAAGGTCCTTATGTAGTTCAACTCTGCTTTTGAAACTGATACCAACCACAGCGCGTCATACATAAATGCTCTTTTGTTAATACTTTGAATCGCCTTGGTTTCAGAACTGTGTAAAATCATTTGAGCCCAAATTCACTTGGTTTACCAGAAATGTACATTTGCTTGTGGGAAGACACAGATCTTGGGGTTTAACTCCGTTTCTGAAGGGAAATTCAGACCAGTGTTCTCATCCTTGAAACACACTCTGTTTACATGCAAGAAGAAATCTCGTTTTTCCAGCGTCTCTAATACAGCAAGAACCATGAGAATGCCCAGAAAAATAGAACAGTTTTTCCTACTCATACAGACCTTATGTAGTTCAACTCTGCTTATGAAATTGATACAAACTACAGCTCCTCTTACATAAATGCTCTTTAGTTAATTGTGAGAATCGCTTTGGGTTGTTGAACTGTGAAAAATCATTTGAGCCCAAAATTCACTTGGTTTACCAGAAATGAACTCTTGCTTGTAGGAATACACAGACCCTGTGATTTAACTCCGTTTCTGAAGGGAAATTCAGACCAGTGCTCTCATCCATGAAACACACTCTGTTTTAACTCAAGAACAAGCTCTTCTTTCTAGTGTCTCCAATACAGCAAGAACCATGTGCATGCCCAGAAAATAAGAACTGTGTTTCCTCCTCCTACAGACCTTATGTAGTGCAACTCTGCTTATGAAATTGATACAAACCACAGCTCCTCTTACATAAATGTTCTTTAGTTAATAGTTTGAATCGCGTTGGGTTCCAGAACGGTGTAAAATCACTTGAGCCCCAAATTCATTTGGTTTACCAGAAATGAACTCTTGCTTGTAGGAAGACACAGATCCTGGGTTTTAACTCCGTTTCTGAAGGGAAATTCACACCAGTGTTCTCATGCATGAAACACAGTCTGTTTTCACGGCAAAAGCAAGCTCTTCTTGCCAGTTTGTCCAATACAGCAAGAACCATGGACATGCCCAGGAAAAAAGAACTGTGTTTCCCGCTCATACGGACCATATGTAGTTCAACTATGCTCATGAAACTGATACAAACCACAGCTCCTCTTACATAAATGCTCTTTAGTTAATTGTGAGAATAGCGTTGGTTTGTTGAGATGTGAAAAATCAATTGAGCCCAAAATTCACTTGGTTTACCAGAAATGAACTCTTGATGTAGGAAATAACAGATCCTGTGGTTTAACTCTGTTTCTGAGGGGAAAATCAGACAAGTGTTCTCATCCATGAAACTCACTCGGTTTTAACTCAAGAAGCAACCTCTTCTTTCCAGTGTCTCCAATTCAGCAAGAACCATGAGCATGCCCAGAAAAAAAGAACTGTGTTTCCTACTCATACGGACCATATGTAGTTCAACTCTGCTTATGAAACTGATACAAACCACAGCTCCTCTTACATAAATACTTTTTAGTTAATAGTGAGAATCGCGTTGGTTTGTTGAACTGTGAAAAATCATTTGAACCCAAAATTCACTTGTTTTACCAGAAATGAACTCTTGCTTGTAGGAACACAAGATTCTGGGGTTTAACTCCGTTTCTGAAGGAAAATTCAGACCAGTGTTCTCTTCCAAAAACATTCTCAGTTTTCTCGCAAGAAGCAAGCTCTTCTTACCAGTGTCTCCAAAACAACAAGAACCATGAGCATGCCCAGAAAAAAAGTACTGTGTTTCCTACTCATAAGGTCCTTATGTAGTTCAACTCTGCTTTTGAAACTGATACCAACCACAGCGCGTCATACATAAATGCTCTTTTGTTAATACTTTGAATCGCCTTGGTTTCAGAACTGTGTAAAATCATTTGAGCCCAAATTCACTTGGTTTACCAGAAATGTACATTTGCTTGTGGGAAGACACAGATCTTGGGGTTTAACTCCGTTTCTGAAGGGAAATTCAGACCAGTGTTCTCATCCTTGAAACACACTCTGTTTACATGCAAGAAGAAATCTCGTTTTTCCAGCGTCTCTAATACAGCAAGAACCATGAGAATGCCCAGAAAAATAGAACAGTTTTTCCTACTCATACAGACCTTATGTAGTTCAACTCTGCTTATGAAATTGATACAAACTACAGCTCCTCTTACATAAATGCTCTTTAGTTAATAGTTTGAATCGCGTTGGGTTTCAGAACTGTGTAAAATCATTTGAGCCCAAATTCACTTGGTTTACAAGAAATGTACATTTGCGTGTGGGAAGACACAGATCCTAGGGTTTAACTCCGTTTCTGAAGGGAAATTCAGACCATTGTTCTCATCCTTGAAACACACTCTGTTTACATGCAAGAAGAAATCTCGTCTTTCCAGCGTCTCTAATACAGCAAGAACCATGAGAATGCCCAGAAAAATAGAACAGTTTTTCCAACTCAAAGAGACCTTATGTAGTTCAACTCTGCTTATGAAACTGATAAAAACCACAGCTCCTCTTACATAAATGCTCTTTTGTTAATAGGGAGATTCAAGTTGGGATCCAGAACTGTGTAAAATCACTTGAGCCCCAAATTCATTTGGTTTACCAGAAATTAACTCTTGCTTTTAGAAAGACACAGATCCTGGGGTTTAACTCCGTTTCTGAAGGAAAATTCAGACCAGTGTTCTCATGCATGAAACACACTCTGTTTTCACGCAAAAAGCAAGCTCTTCTTTCCAGTGTGTCCAATACAGCAAGAACCATGAGCATGCCCAGAAAAAATGAACTGTGTTTCCTGCTCATACGGACCTTATGTAGTTCAACTCTGCTTATGAAACTCATACAAACCATAGCTCATCTTAAATAAATGCTCTTTAGTTAATAGTTTGAATCGCATTGGGTTCCAAAACAGTGTAAAACCATTTGAGCCCAAAATTCACTTGGATTAGCAGATATGAGCTCTTGCTTTTAGGAAGACACATTTCCAGGGGTTTAACTCCATTTCTGAAGGGAAATTCAGACCAGTGTTCTCATCCATGAAACACACTCTGTTTTCACGCAACAAGCAAGCTCTTATTTCCAGCGTCTCCAGTACAGCAGGAACCATGACCATGCCCAGAAAAAAAGAACTTTGTTTCCTACTCATAATGACCATATGTAGTTTAACTCTGCTTATGAAACTGATACAAACCACAGCTCCTCTTACATAAATGCCCTTAGTTAATTGTGAGAATCGCGTTGGTTTGTTGAGGTGTGAAAAATCATTTGAGCCCAAAATTCACTAGGTTTACCAGAAATGTACATTTACTTGTGGGAAGACACAGATCCTGGGGTTTAACTCCGTTTCGGAAGGGAAATTCAGACCAGTGTTCTCATCCTTGAAACACACTCTGTTTACATGCAGGAAGAAATCTAGTCTTTCCAGCGTCTCTAATACAGCAAGAACCATGAGAATGCCCAGAAAAATAGAACAGTGTTTCCTACTCATACAGACCTTATGTAGTTCAACTCTGCTTATGAAACTGACACAAAACACAGCTCCTCTTACATAAATGCCCTTTAGTTCGTAGTTTTAGTCGCGTTGGGTTACAGAACTGTGTAAAATCATTTTAGCCCAAAATTCACTTGGATTACCAGAAATGAACTCTTGCTTGTAGGAAGACACAGATTTTGTGGTTTAACTCCGTTTCTGTTGCGAAATTCAGACCACTGTTCTCATCCATGAAACACACTCTGTTTTCACGCAAGAAGAAAGCTCGTCTTTCCAGCGTCTCCAATACAGCAAGAAATATGAGCATGCCAAAAATACCACAACTGTGTTTCTTACTCATACATACCATATGCAGTTCAATTTTGCTTATGAAACTGATACAAACTACAGCTCCTCTTACACAAATACTCTTTAGTTAATAGTGAGAATTGTGTTGGTTTGTTGAACTGTGAAAAATCATTTGAACCCAAAATTCACTTGTTTTACCAGAAATGTACTCTTGCTTGTAGGAAGACACAGATCCTGGGGTTTAACTCCGTTTCTGGAGGGAAATTCAGACCAGTGTTTTCATCCATGAAACATACTCTGTTTTCACACAAGAAGCAAGCTCTTCTTTCCAGTGTCTCCAAAACAGCAAGAACCATGAGCATGCCTAGAAAAAACGAACTGTGTTTCCTACTCATACGGACCTTAGATAGTTCAAATCTGCTTATGAAACTGATACAAACCACAGCGCCTCTTACATAAATGTTCTTTAGTTCATAGTGAGAATCGCGTTGGGTTGTTGAGGTGTGAAAAATCATTTGAGCCCAAAATTTACTTGGTTTACCAGAAATGAACTCTTGCTTGTAGGAAGACACAGATCCTGTGGTTTAACTCCGTTTCTGAAAGGAAATTAAGACCAGTGTTCTCATCGATGAAACACACTCTGTTTTCTCACAAGAAGCAAGCTCTTATTCCAGCGTCTCCAATAGAGCAAGAAACATGAGCATGTCCCCAAAAAAGAACTTTGTTTCCTATTCATAATGACCATATGTAGTTAAATCTGCTTATGAAACTGATACAAACCACAGCTCCTTTTAAATAAATGCTCTTTATTTAATAGGGAGAACCAAGTTTGGTTCCCGAACTGTGAAAATCATTTGAGCCCAAAATTCACTTGGTTTACCAGAAATGAACTCTTGCTTGTAGGAAGACACAGATCCTGTGATTTAACTCCGTTTCTTAAGGGAAATTCAGACCAGTGCTCTCATCCATGAAACACACTCTGTTTTAAGTCAAGAAGTAAGCTCTTCTTTCCAGTTTCCCCAATACAACAAGAACCATGAGCATGGCCAGAAAAAAAGAACTGTGTTTCCTCCTCCTACGGACCTTATGTAGTTCAACTCTGCATATGAAATTGATACAAACCATAGCTCCTCTTACATAAATGCTCTTTGGTTAATAGTTTGAATCGGGTTGGGTTCCAGAAATGTGTAAAATCACTTGAGCCCCAAATTCAGTTGGTTTACCTGAAATGAACTCTTGTTTGTAGAAAGACACAGATCCTGGGGTTTTACTCCGTTTCTGAAAGGAAATTCAGACCAGTGTTTTTATGCATGAAACACACTCTGTTTTCATGCAAAAAGCAAGCTCTTCTTTCCAGTGTGTCCAATACAGGAAGAACCATGGACATGCCCAGGAAAAAAGAACTGTGTTTCCTGCTCATACGGACCATATGTAGTTCAACTATGCTCATGAAACTGATACAAACCACAGCTCCTCTTACATAACTGCTCTTTAGTTAATTGTGAGAATCGCGTTGGTTTGTTGAGGTGTGAAAAATCATTTGAACCCAAAATTCACTTGTTTTACCAGAAATGAACTCTTGCTTGTAGGAGCACAAGATTCTGGGGTTTAACTCCGTTTCTGAAGGAAAATTCAGAGCAGTGTTCTCATGCATGAAACATACTCAGTTTTCACGCAAGGAGCAAGCTCTTCTTTCCAGTGTCTCCAAAACAACAAGAACCATGAGCATGCCCAGAAAAAAAGTACTGTGTTTCCTACTCATAAGTTCCTTATGTAGTTCAACTCTGCTTATGAAACTGATATCAACCACAGCTCCTCTTACATAAATGCTCTTTAGTTCGTAGTTTTAATCACGTTGGGTTACAGAACTGTGTAAAATCATTTGAGCCCCAAATTCACTTGGTTTACCAGAAATGAACTCTTGCTTGTAGGAGACACAGATCCTGGGGTTTAACTCCGTTTCTGAAGGGAAATTCAGACCAGTGTTCTCATCCATGAAACACACTGTGTTTTCACACAAGAAGCAAGCTCTTCTTTCCAGTGTCTCCAATACAGCAAGAAACATGAACATGCCCAGGAAAAAAGAACTGTGTTTCCCACTCATACGGACAATATGTAGTTCAACTCTGCTTATGAAACTGATACAAACCACAGCTCCTCTTACATAAATGCTCTTTAGTTAGTAGTTTGAATCGCGTTGGGTTCCAGAACTGTGTACAATCATTTGAGCGCCAAATTCACTTGGTTTACCAGAAATGAACTCTTGCTTGAAGGAACACAAGATTCTGGGGTTTAACTCCGTTTCTGAAGGGAAATTCAGACCAGTGTTCTCATCCATGAAACACACTCTGTTTTCACGCAAGAAGAAAGCTCTTCTTTCCAGTGAATCCAAAACAGCAAGAACCATGAGCATGCCCATAAAAAAAGAACTGTGTTTCCTGCTCATATGCACCTTATGTAGTTCAACACTGCTTATGAAACTGATACAAACCAGAGCTTCTCTTACATAAATGCTCTTTAGTTAATAGTTGGAATCGCGTTGGATTCCACAACTGTGTAAAATCATTTGAGTTCCAAATTCACTTGGTTTTCCAGAAATGACCTCTTGCTTGTAGGAAGAACAGATCCTGGGGTTGAACACCATTTCTGAAGGGAAATTCAGACCAGTGTTCTCATCCATGAAACACACTCTTTTTTCACTCAATAAGCAAGCTCTTCTTTCCAGCGTCTCCAATACTGCAAGAACCGAGAGCATGCCCAGAAAAAAAGAACTGTGTTTCCTACTCATAAGTAATATGTAGTTCAACTCTGCTTATGAAACTGATAAAAACCACAATCATGTTACATAAATGCTCTTTAGGTAACAGGGAGAATCAAGGTGGGTTCCAGAACTGTGTAAAATCATTTGAGAACCAAATTCACTTGGTTTACCAGAAATGTACATTTGCCTGTGGGAAGACACAGATCCTGCAGTTTAACTCCGTTTCTGAAGGGAAATTCAGACCCGTGTTCTCATCCATGAAACACACTCTGTTTTCACGCAACAAGCAAGCTCTTATTTCCAGCGTCTCCAGTACACCATGCCCAGAAAAAAAGAACTTTGTTTCCTACTCATAATGACCATATGTAGTTTAACTCTGCTTATGAAACTGATACAAACCACAGCTCCTCTTACATAAATGCCCTTAGTTAATTGTGAGAATCGCGTTGGTTTGTTGAGGTGTGAAAAATCATTTGAGCCCAAAATTCACTAGGTTTACCAGAAATGTACATTTACTTGTGGGAAGACACAGATCCTGGGGTTTAACTCCGTTTCGGAAGGGAAATTCAGACCAGTGTTCTCATCCTTGAAACACACTCTGTTTACATGCAGGAAGAAATCTAGTCTTTCCAGCGTCTCTAATACAGCAAGAACCATGAGAATGCCCAGAAAAATAGAACAGTGTTTCCTACTCATACAGACCTTATGTAGTTCAACTCTGCTTATGAAACTGACACAAAACACAGCTCCTCTTACATAAATGCCCTTTAGTTCGTAGTTTTAGTCGCGTTGGGTTACAGAACTGTGTAAAATCATTTTAGCCCAAAATTCACTTGGATTACCAGAAATGAACTCTTGCTTGTAGGAAGACACAGATTTTGTGGTTTAACTCCGTTTCTGTTGCGAAATTCAGACCACTGTTCTCATCCATGAAACACACTCTGTTTTCACGCAAGAAGAAAGCTCGTCTTTCCAGCGTCTCCAATACAGCAAGAAATATGAGCATGCCAAAAATACCACAACTGTGTTTCTTACTCATACATACCATATGCAGTTCAATTTTGCTTATGAAACTGATACAAACTACAGCTCCTCTTACACAAATACTCTTTAGTTAATAGTGAGAATTGTGTTGGTTTGTTGAACTGTGAAAAATCATTTGAACCCAAAATTCACTTGTTTTACCAGAAATGTACTCTTGCTTGTAGGAAGACACAGATCCTGGGGTTTAACTCCGTTTCTGGAGGGAAATTCAGACCAGTGTTTTCATCCATGAAACATACTCTGTTTTCACACAAGAAGCAAGCTCTTCTTTCCAGTGTCTCCAAAACAGCAAGAACCATGAGCATGCCTAGAAAAAACGAACTGTGTTTCCTACTCATACGGACCTTAGATAGTTCAAATCTGCTTATGAAACTGATACAAACCACAGCGCCTCTTACATAAATGTTCTTTAGTTCATAGTGAGAATCGCGTTGGGTTGTTGAGGTGTGAAAAATCATTTGAGCCCAAAATTTACTTGGTTTACCAGAAATGAACTCTTGCTTGTAGGAAGACACAGATCCTGTGGTTTAACTCCGTTTCTGAAAGGAAATTAAGACCAGTGTTCTCATCGATGAAACACACTCTGTTTTCTCACAAGAAGCAAGCTCTTATTCCAGCGTCTCCAATAGAGCAAGAAACATGAGCATGTCCCCAAAAAAGAACTTTGTTTCCTATTCATAATGACCATATGTAGTTAAATCTGCTTATGAAACTGATACAAACCACAGCTCCTTTTAAATAAATGCTCTTTATTTAATAGGGAGAACCAAGTTTGGTTCCCGAACTGTGAAAATCATTTGAGCCCAAAATTCACTTGGTTTACCAGAAATGAACTCTTGCTTGTAGGAAGACACAGATCCTGTGATTTAACTCCGTTTCTTAAGGGAAATTCAGACCAGTGCTCTCATCCATGAAACACACTCTGTTTTAAGTCAAGAAGTAAGCTCTTCTTTCCAGTTTCCCCAATACAACAAGAACCATGAGCATGGCCAGAAAAAAAGAACTGTGTTTCCTCCTCCTACGGACCTTATGTAGTTCAACTCTGCATATGAAATTGATACAAACCATAGCTCCTCTTACATAAATGCTCTTTGGTTAATAGTTTGAATCGGGTTGGGTTCCAGAAATGTGTAAAATCACTTGAGCCCCAAATTCAGTTGGTTTACCTGAAATGAACTCTTGTTTGTAGAAAGACACAGATCCTGGGGTTTTACTCCGTTTCTGAAAGGAAATTCAGACCAGTGTTTTTATGCATGAAACACACTCTGTTTTCATGCAAAAAGCAAGCTCTTCTTTCCAGTGTGTCCAATACAGGAAGAACCATGGACATGCCCAGGAAAAAAGAACTGTGTTTCCTGCTCATACGGACCATATGTAGTTCAACTATGCTCATGAAACTGATACAAACCACAGCTCCTCTTACATAACTGCTCTTTAGTTAATTGTGAGAATCGCGTTGGTTTGTTGAGGTGTGAAAAATCATTTGAACCCAAAATTCACTTGTTTTACCAGAAATGAACTCTTGCTTGTAGGAGCACAAGATTCTGGGGTTTAACTCCGTTTCTGAAGGAAAATTCAGAGCAGTGTTCTCATGCATGAAACATACTCAGTTTTCACGCAAGGAGCAAGCTCTTCTTTCCAGTGTCTCCAAAACAACAAGAACCATGAGCATGCCCAGAAAAAAAGTACTGTGTTTCCTACTCATAAGTTCCTTATGTAGTTCAACTCTGCTTATGAAACTGATATCAACCACAGCTCCTCTTACATAAATGCTCTTTAGTTCGTAGTTTTAATCACGTTGGGTTACAGAACTGTGTAAAATCATTTGAGCCCCAAATTCACTTGGTTTACCAGAAATGAACTCTTGCTTGTAGGAGACACAGATCCTGGGGTTTAACTCCGTTTCTGAAGGGAAATTCAGACCAGTGTTCTCATCCATGAAACACACTGTGTTTTCACACAAGAAGCAAGCTCTTCTTTCCAGTGTCTCCAATACAGCAAGAAACATGAACATGCCCAGGAAAAAAGAACTGTGTTTCCCACTCATACGGACAATATGTAGTTCAACTCTGCTTATGAAACTGATACAAACCACAGCTCCTCTTACATAAATGCTCTTTAGTTAGTAGCTTGAATCGCGTTGGGTTCCAGAACTGTGTACAATCATTTGAGCGCCAAATTCACTTGGTTTACCAGAAATGAACTCTTGCTTGAAGGAACACAAGATTCTGGGGTTTAACTCCGTTTCTGAAGGGAAATTCAGACTAGTGTTCTCATCCATGAAACACACTCTGTTTTCACGCAAGAAGAAAGCTCTTCTTTCCAGTGAATCCAAAACAGCAAGAACCATGAGCATGCCCATAAAAAAAGAACTGTGTTTCCTGCTCATATGCACCTTATGTAGTTCAACACTGCTTATGAAACTGATACAAACCAGAGCTTCTCTTACATAAATGCTCTTTAGTTAATAGTTGGAATCGCGTTGGATTCCACAACTGTGTAAAATCATTTGAGTTCCAAATTCACTTGGTTTTCCAGAAATGACCTCTTGCTTGTAGGAAGAACAGATCCTGGGGTTGAACACCATTTCTGAAGGGAAATTCAGACCAGTGTTCTCATCCATGAAACACACTCTTTTTTCACTCAATAAGCAAGCTCTTCTTTCCAGCGTCTCCAATACTGCAAGAACCGAGAGCATGCCCAGAAAAAAAGAACTGTGTTTCCTACTCATAAGTAATATGTAGTTCAACTCTGCTTATGAAACTGATAAAAACCACAATCATGTTACATAAATGCTCTTTAGGTAACAGGGAGAATCAAGGTGGGTTCCAGAACTGTGTAAAATCATTTGAGAACCAAATTCACTTGGTTTACCAGAAATGTACATTTGCCTGTGGGAAGACACAGATCCTGCGGTTTAACTCCGTTTCTGAAGGGAAATTCAGACCCGTGTTCTCATCCATGAAACACACTCTGTTTTCACGCAACAAGCAAGCTCTTATTTCCAGCGTCTCCAGTACAGCAGGAACCATGACCATGCCCAGAAAAAAAGAACTTTGTTTCCTACTCATAATGACCATATGTAGTTTAACTCTGCTTATGAAACTGATACAAACCACAGCTCCTCTTACATAAATGCCCTTAGTTAATTGTGAGAATCGCGTTGGTTTGTTGAGGTGTGAAAAATCATTTGAGCCCAAAATTCACTAGGTTTACCAGAAATGTACATTTACTTGTGGGAAGACACAGATCCTGGGGTTTAACTCCGTTTCGGAAGGGAAATTCAGACCAGTGTTCTCATCCTTGAAACACACTCTGTTTACATGCAGGAAGAAATCTAGTCTTTCCAGCGTCTCTAATACAGCAAGAACCATGAGAATGCCCAGAAAAATAGAACAGTGTTTCCTACTCATACAGACCTTATGTAGTTCAACTCTGCTTATGAAACTGACACAAAACACAGCTCCTCTTACATAAATGCCCTTTAGTTCGTAGTTTTAGTCGCGTTGGGTTACAGAACTGTGTAAAATCATTTTAGCCCAAAATTCACTTGGATTACCAGAAATGAACTCTTGCTTGTAGGAAGACACAGATTTTGTGGTTTAACTCCGTTTCTGTTGCGAAATTCAGACCACTGTTCTCATCCATGAAACACACTCTGTTTTCACGCAAGAAGAAAGCTCGTCTTTCCAGCGTCTCCAATACAGCAAGAAATATGAGCATGCCAAAAATACCACAACTGTGTTTCTTACTCATACATACCATATGCAGTTCAATTTTGCTTATGAAACTGATACAAACTACAGCTCCTCTTACACAAATACTCTTTAGTTAATAGTGAGAATTGTGTTGGTTTGTTGAACTGTGAAAAATCATTTGAACCCAAAATTCACTTGTTTTACCAGAAATGTACTCTTGCTTGTAGGAAGACACAGATCCTGGGGTTTAACTCCGTTTCTGGAGGGAAATTCAGACCAGTGTTTTCATCCATGAAACATACTCTGTTTTCACACAAGAAGCAAGCTCTTCTTTCCAGTGTCTCCAAAACAGCAAGAACCATGAGCATGCCTAGAAAAAACGAACTGTGTTTCCTACTCATACGGACCTTAGATAGTTCAAATCTGCTTATGAAACTGATACAAACCACAGCGCCTCTTACATAAATGTTCTTTAGTTCATAGTGAGAATCGCGTTGGGTTGTTGAGGTGTGAAAAATCATTTGAGCCCAAAATTTACTTGGTTTACCAGAAATGAACTCTTGCTTGTAGGAAGACACAGATCCTGTGGTTTAACTCCGTTTCTGAAAGGAAATTAAGACCAGTGTTCTCATCGATGAAACACACTCTGTTTTCTCACAAGAAGCAAGCTCTTATTCCAGCGTCTCCAATAGAGCAAGAAACATGAGCATGTCCCCAAAAAAGAACTTTGTTTCCTATTCATAATGACCATATGTAGTTAAATCTGCTTATGAAACTGATACAAACCACAGCTCCTTTTAAATAAATGCTCTTTATTTAATAGGGAGAACCAAGTTTGGTTCCCGAACTGTGAAAATCATTTGAGCCCAAAATTCACTTGGTTTACCAGAAATGAACTCTTGCTTGTAGGAAGACACAGATCCTGTGATTTAACTCCGTTTCTTAAGGGAAATTCAGACCAGTGCTCTCATCCATGAAACACACTCTGTTTTAAGTCAAGAAGTAAGCTCTTCTTTCCAGTTTCCCCAATACAACAAGAACCATGAGCATGGCCAGAAAAAAAGAACTGTGTTTCCTCCTCCTACGGACCTTATGTAGTTCAACTCTGCATATGAAATTGATACAAACCATAGCTCCTCTTACATAAATGCTCTTTGGTTAATAGTTTGAATCGGGTTGGGTTCCAGAAATGTGTAAAATCACTTGAGCCCCAAATTCAGTTGGTTTACCTGAAATGAACTCTTGTTTGTAGAAAGACACAGATCCTGGGGTTTTACTCCGTTTCTGAAAGGAAATTCAGACCAGTGTTTTTATGCATGAAACACACTCTGTTTTCATGCAAAAAGCAAGCTCTTCTTTCCAGTGTGTCCAATACAGGAAGAACCATGGACATGCCCAGGAAAAAAGAACTGTGTTTCCTGCTCATACGGACCATATGTAGTTCAACTATGCTCATGAAACTGATACAAACCACAGCTCCTCTTACATAACTGCTCTTTAGTTAATTGTGAGAATCGCGTTGGTTTGTTGAGGTGTGAAAAATCATTTGAACCCAAAATTCACTTGTTTTACCAGAAATGAACTCTTGCTTGTAGGAGCACAAGATTCTGGGGTTTAACTCCGTTTCTGAAGGAAAATTCAGAGCAGTGTTCTCATGCATGAAACATACTCAGTTTTCACGCAAGGAGCAAGCTCTTCTTTCCAGTGTCTCCAAAACAACAAGAACCATGAGCATGCCCAGAAAAAAAGTACTGTGTTTCCTACTCATAAGTTCCTTATGTAGTTCAACTCTGCTTATGAAACTGATATCAACCACAGCTCCTCTTACATAAATGCTCTTTAGTTCGTAGTTTTAATCACGTTGGGTTACAGAACTGTGTAAAATCATTTGAGCCCCAAATTCACTTGGTTTACCAGAAATGAACTCTTGCTTGTAGGAGACACAGATCCTGGGGTTTAACTCCGTTTCTGAAGGGAAATTCAGACCAGTGTTCTCATCCATGAAACACACTGTGTTTTCACACAAGAAGCAAGCTCTTCTTTCCAGTGTCTCCAATACAGCAAGAAACATGAACATGCCCAGGAAAAAAGAACTGTGTTTCCCACTCATACGGACAATATGTAGTTCAACTCTGCTTATGAAACTGATACAAACCACAGCTCCTCTTACATAAATGCTCTTTAGTTAGTAGTTTGAATCGCGTTGGGTTCCAGAACTGTGTACAATCATTTGAGCGCCAAATTCACTTGGTTTACCAGAAATGAACTCTTGCTTGAAGGAACACAAGATTCTGGGGTTTAACTCCGTTTCTGAAGGGAAATTCAGACCAGTGTTCTCATCCATGAAACACACTCTGTTTTCACGCAAGAAGAAAGCTCTTCTTTCCAGTGAATCCAAAACAGCAAGAACCATGAGCATGCCCATAAAAAAAGAACTGTGTTTCCTGCTCATATGCACCTTATGTAGTTCAACACTGCTTATGAAACTGATACAAACCAGAGCTTCTCTTACATAAATGCTCTTTAGTTAATAGTTGGAATCGCGTTGGATTCCACAACTGTGTAAAATCATTTGAGTTCCAAATTCACTTGGTTTTCCAGAAATGACCTCTTGCTTGTAGGAAGAACAGATCCTGGGGTTGAACACCATTTCTGAAGGGAAATTCAGACCAGTGTTCTCATCCATGAAACACACTCTTTTTTCACTCAATAAGCAAGCTCTTCTTTCCAGCGTCTCCAATACTGCAAGAACCGAGAGCATGCCCAGAAAAAAAGAACTGTGTTTCCTACTCATAAGTAATATGTAGTTCAACTCTGCTTATGAAACTGATAAAAACCACAATCATGTTACATAAATGCTCTTTAGGTAACAGGGAGAATCAAGGTGGGTTCCAGAACTGTGTAAAATCATTTGAGAACCAAATTCACTTGGTTTACCAGAAATGTACATTTGCCTGTGGGAAGACACAGATCCTGCGGTTTAACTCCGTTTCTGAAGGGAAATTCAGACCCGTGTTCTCATCCATGAAACACACTCTGTTTTCACGCAACAAGCAAGCTCTTATTTCCAGCGTCTCCAGTACAGCAGGAACCATGACCATGCCCAGAAAAAAAGAACTTTGTTTCCTACTCATAATGACCATATGTAGTTTAACTCTGCTTATGAAACTGATACAAACCACAGCTCCTCTTACATAAATGCCCTTAGTTAATTGTGAGAATCGCGTTGGTTTGTTGAGGTGTGAAAAATCATTTGAGCCCAAAATTCACTAGGTTTACCAGAAATGTACATTTACTTGTGGGAAGACACAGATCCTGGGGTTTAACTCCGTTTCGGAAGGGAAATTCAGACCAGTGTTCTCATCCTTGAAACACACTCTGTTTACATGCAGGAAGAAATCTAGTCTTTCCAGCGTCTCTAATACAGCAAGAACCATGAGAATGCCCAGAAAAATAGAACAGTGTTTCCTACTCATACAGACCTTATGTAGTTCAACTCTGCTTATGAAACTGACACAAAACACAGCTCCTCTTACATAAATGCCCTTTAGTTCGTAGTTTTAGTCGCGTTGGGTTACAGAACTGTGTAAAATCATTTTAGCCCAAAATTCACTTGGATTACCAGAAATGAACTCTTGCTTGTAGGAAGACACAGATTTTGTGGTTTAACTCCGTTTCTGTTGCGAAATTCAGACCACTGTTCTCATCCATGAAACACACTCTGTTTTCACGCAAGAAGAAAGCTCGTCTTTCCAGCGTCTCCAATACAGCAAGAAATATGAGCATGCCAAAAATACCACAACTGTGTTTCTTACTCATACATACCATATGCAGTTCAATTTTGCTTATGAAACTGATACAAACTACAGCTCCTCTTACACAAATACTCTTTAGTTAATAGTGAGAATTGTGTTGGTTTGTTGAACTGTGAAAAATCATTTGAACCCAAAATTCACTTGTTTTACCAGAAATGTACTCTTGCTTGTAGGAAGACACAGATCCTGGGGTTTAACTCCGTTTCTGGAGGGAAATTCAGACCAGTGTTTTCATCCATGAAACATACTCTGTTTTCACACAAGAAGCAAGCTCTTCTTTCCAGTGTCTCCAAAACAGCAAGAACCATGAGCATGCCTAGAAAAAACGAACTGTGTTTCCTACTCATACGGACCTTAGATAGTTCAAATCTGCTTATGAAACTGATACAAACCACAGCGCCTCTTACATAAATGTTCTTTAGTTCATAGTGAGAATCGCGTTGGGTTGTTGAGGTGTGAAAAATCATTTGAGCCCAAAATTTACTTGGTTTACCAGAAATGAACTCTTGCTTGTAGGAAGACACAGATCCTGTGGTTTAACTCCGTTTCTGAAAGGAAATTAAGACCAGTGTTCTCATCGATGAAACACACTCTGTTTTCTCACAAGAAGCAAGCTCTTATTCCAGCGTCTCCAATAGAGCAAGAAACATGAGCATGTCCCCAAAAAAGAACTTTGTTTCCTATTCATAATGACCATATGTAGTTAAATCTGCTTATGAAACTGATACAAACCACAGCTCCTTTTAAATAAATGCTCTTTATTTAATAGGGAGAACCAAGTTTGGTTCCCGAACTGTGAAAATCATTTGAGCCCAAAATTCACTTGGTTTACCAGAAATGAACTCTTGCTTGTAGGAAGACACAGATCCTGTGATTTAACTCCGTTTCTTAAGGGAAATTCAGACCAGTGCTCTCATCCATGAAACACACTCTGTTTTAAGTCAAGAAGTAAGCTCTTCTTTCCAGTTTCCCCAATACAACAAGAACCATGAGCATGGCCAGAAAAAAAGAACTGTGTTTCCTCCTCCTACGGACCTTATGTAGTTCAACTCTGCATATGAAATTGATACAAACCATAGCTCCTCTTACATAAATGCTCTTTGGTTAATAGTTTGAATCGGGTTGGGTTCCAGAAATGTGTAAAATCACTTGAGCCCCAAATTCAGTTGGTTTACCTGAAATGAACTCTTGTTTGTAGAAAGACACAGATCCTGGGGTTTTACTCCGTTTCTGAAAGGAAATTCAGACCAGTGTTTTTATGCATGAAACACACTCTGTTTTCATGCAAAAAGCAAGCTCTTCTTTCCAGTGTGTCCAATACAGGAAGAACCATGGACATGCCCAGGAAAAAAGAACTGTGTTTCCTGCTCATACGGACCATATGTAGTTCAACTATGCTCATGAAACTGATACAAACCACAGCTCCTCTTACATAACTGCTCTTTAGTTAATTGTGAGAATCGCGTTGGTTTGTTGAGGTGTGAAAAATCATTTGAACCCAAAATTCACTTGTTTTACCAGAAATGAACTCTTGCTTGTAGGAGCACAAGATTCTGGGGTTTAACTCCGTTTCTGAAGGAAAATTCAGAGCAGTGTTCTCATGCATGAAACATACTCAGTTTTCACGCAAGGAGCAAGCTCTTCTTTCCAGTGTCTCCAAAACAACAAGAACCATGAGCATGCCCAGAAAAAAAGTACTGTGTTTCCTACTCATAAGTTCCTTATGTAGTTCAACTCTGCTTATGAAACTGATATCAACCACAGCTCCTCTTACATAAATGCTCTTTAGTTCGTAGTTTTAATCACGTTGGGTTACAGAACTGTGTAAAATCATTTGAGCCCCAAATTCACTTGGTTTACCAGAAATGAACTCTTGCTTGTAGGAGACACAGATCCTGGGGTTTAACTCCGTTTCTGAAGGGAAATTCAGACCAGTGTTCTCATCCATGAAACACACTGTGTTTTCACACAAGAAGCAAGCTCTTCTTTCCAGTGTCTCCAATACAGCAAGAAACATGAACATGCCCAGGAAAAAAGAACTGTGTTTCCCACTCATACGGACAATATGTAGTTCAACTCTGCTTATGAAACTGATACAAACCACAGCTCCTCTTACATAAATGCTCTTTAGTTAGTAGTTTGAATCGCGTTGGGTTCCAGAACTGTGTACAATCATTTGAGCGCCAAATTCACTTGGTTTACCAGAAATGAACTCTTGCTTGAAGGAACACAAGATTCTGGGGTTTAACTCCGTTTCTGAAGGGAAATTCAGACCAGTGTTCTCATCCATGAAACACACTCTGTTTTCACGCAAGAAGAAAGCTCTTCTTTCCAGTGAATCCAAAACAGCAAGAACCATGAGCATGCCCATAAAAAAAGAACTGTGTTTCCTGCTCATATGCACCTTATGTAGTTCAACACTGCTTATGAAACTGATACAAACCAGAGCTTCTCTTACATAAATGCTCTTTAGTTAATAGTTGGAATCGCGTTGGATTCCACAACTGTGTAAAATCATTTGAGTTCCAAATTCACTTGGTTTTCCAGAAATGACCTCTTGCTTGTAGGAAGAACAGATCCTGGGGTTGAACACCATTTCTGAAGGGAAATTCAGACCAGTGTTCTCATCCATGAAACACACTCTTTTTTCACTCAATAAGCAAGCTCTTCTTTCCAGCGTCTCCAATACTGCAAGAACCGAGAGCATGCCCAGAAAAAAAGAACTGTGTTTCCTACTCATAAGTAATATGTAGTTCAACTCTGCTTATGAAACTGATAAAAACCACAATCATGTTACATAAATGCTCTTTAGGTAACAGGGAGAATCAAGGTGGGTTCCAGAACTGTGTAAAATCATTTGAGAACCAAATTCACTTGGTTTACCAGAAATGTACATTTGCCTGTGGGAAGACACAGATCCTGCGGTTTAACTCCGTTTCTGAAGGGAAATTCAGACCCGTGTTCTCATCCATGAAACACACTCTGTTTTCACGCAACAAGCAAGCTCTTATTTCCAGCGTCTCCAGTACAGCAGGAACCATGACCATGCCCAGAAAAAAAGAACTTTGTTTCCTACTCATAATGACCATATGTAGTTTAACTCTGCTTATGAAACTGATACAAACCACAGCTCCTCTTACATAAATGCCCTTAGTTAATTGTGAGAATCGCGTTGGTTTGTTGAGGTGTGAAAAATCATTTGAGCCCAAAATTCACTAGGTTTACCAGAAATGTACATTTACTTGTGGGAAGACACAGATCCTGGGGTTTAACTCCGTTTCGGAAGGGAAATTCAGACCAGTGTTCTCATCCTTGAAACACACTCTGTTTACATGCAGGAAGAAATCTAGTCTTTCCAGCGTCTCTAATACAGCAAGAACCATGAGAATGCCCAGAAAAATAGAACAGTGTTTCCTACTCATACAGACCTTATGTAGTTCAACTCTGCTTATGAAACTGACACAAAACACAGCTCCTCTTACATAAATGCCCTTTAGTTCGTAGTTTTAGTCGCGTTGGGTTACAGAACTGTGTAAAATCATTTTAGCCCAAAATTCACTTGGATTACCAGAAATGAACTCTTGCTTGTAGGAAGACACAGATTTTGTGGTTTAACTCCGTTTCTGTTGCGAAATTCAGACCACTGTTCTCATCCATGAAACACACTCTGTTTTCACGCAAGAAGAAAGCTCGTCTTTCCAGCGTCTCCAATACAGCAAGAAATATGAGCATGCCAAAAATACCACAACTGTGTTTCTTACTCATACATACCATATGCAGTTCAATTTTGCTTATGAAACTGATACAAACTACAGCTCCTCTTACACAAATACTCTTTAGTTAATAGTGAGAATTGTGTTGGTTTGTTGAACTGTGAAAAATCATTTGAACCCAAAATTCACTTGTTTTACCAGAAATGTACTCTTGCTTGTAGGAAGACACAGATCCTGGGGTTTAACTCCGTTTCTGGAGGGAAATTCAGACCAGTGTTTTCATCCATGAAACATACTCTGTTTTCACACAAGAAGCAAGCTCTTCTTTCCAGTGTCTCCAAAACAGCAAGAACCATGAGCATGCCTAGAAAAAACGAACTGTGTTTCCTACTCATACGGACCTTAGATAGTTCAAATCTGCTTATGAAACTGATACAAACCACAGCGCCTCTTACATAAATGTTCTTTAGTTCATAGTGAGAATCGCGTTGGGTTGTTGAGGTGTGAAAAATCATTTGAGCCCAAAATTTACTTGGTTTACCAGAAATGAACTCTTGCTTGTAGGAAGACACAGATCCTGTGGTTTAACTCCGTTTCTGAAAGGAAATTAAGACCAGTGTTCTCATCGATGAAACACACTCTGTTTTCTCACAAGAAGCAAGCTCTTATTCCAGCGTCTCCAATAGAGCAAGAAACATGAGCATGTCCCCAAAAAAGAACTTTGTTTCCTATTCATAATGACCATATGTAGTTAAATCTGCTTATGAAACTGATACAAACCACAGCTCCTTTTAAATAAATGCTCTTTATTTAATAGGGAGAACCAAGTTTGGTTCCCGAACTGTGAAAATCATTTGAGCCCAAAATTCACTTGGTTTACCAGAAATGAACTCTTGCTTGTAGGAAGACACAGATCCTGTGATTTAACTCCGTTTCTTAAGGGAAATTCAGACCAGTGCTCTCATCCATGAAACACACTCTGTTTTAAGTCAAGAAGTAAGCTCTTCTTTCCAGTTTCCCCAATACAACAAGAACCATGAGCATGGCCAGAAAAAAAGAACTGTGTTTCCTCCTCCTACGGACCTTATGTAGTTCAACTCTGCATATGAAATTGATACAAACCATAGCTCCTCTTACATAAATGCTCTTTGGTTAATAGTTTGAATCGGGTTGGGTTCCAGAAATGTGTAAAATCACTTGAGCCCCAAATTCAGTTGGTTTACCTGAAATGAACTCTTGTTTGTAGAAAGACACAGATCCTGGGGTTTTACTCCGTTTCTGAAAGGAAATTCAGACCAGTGTTTTTATGCATGAAACACACTCTGTTTTCATGCAAAAAGCAAGCTCTTCTTTCCAGTGTGTCCAATACAGGAAGAACCATGGACATGCCCAGGAAAAAAGAACTGTGTTTCCTGCTCATACGGACCATATGTAGTTCAACTATGCTCATGAAACTGATACAAACCACAGCTCCTCTTACATAACTGCTCTTTAGTTAATTGTGAGAATCGCGTTGGTTTGTTGAGGTGTGAAAAATCATTTGAACCCAAAATTCACTTGTTTTACCAGAAATGAACTCTTGCTTGTAGGAGCACAAGATTCTGGGGTTTAACTCCGTTTCTGAAGGAAAATTCAGAGCAGTGTTCTCATGCATGAAACATACTCAGTTTTCACGCAAGGAGCAAGCTCTTCTTTCCAGTGTCTCCAAAACAACAAGAACCATGAGCATGCCCAGAAAAAAAGTACTGTGTTTCCTACTCATAAGTTCCTTATGTAGTTCAACTCTGCTTATGAAACTGATATCAACCACAGCTCCTCTTACATAAATGCTCTTTAGTTCGTAGTTTTAATCACGTTGGGTTACAGAACTGTGTAAAATCATTTGAGCCCCAAATTCACTTGGTTTACCAGAAATGAACTCTTGCTTGTAGGAGACACAGATCCTGGGGTTTAACTCCGTTTCTGAAGGGAAATTCAGACCAGTGTTCTCATCCATGAAACACACTGTGTTTTCACACAAGAAGCAAGCTCTTCTTTCCAGTGTCTCCAATACAGCAAGAAACATGAACATGCCCAGGAAAAAAGAACTGTGTTTCCCACTCATACGGACAATATGTAGTTCAACTCTGCTTATGAAACTGATACAAACCACAGCTCCTCTTACATAAATGCTCTTTAGTTAGTAGTTTGAATCGCGTTGGGTTCCAGAACTGTGTACAATCATTTGAGCGCCAAATTCACTTGGTTTACCAGAAATGAACTCTTGCTTGAAGGAACACAAGATTCTGGGGTTTAACTCCGTTTCTGAAGGGAAATTCAGACCAGTGTTCTCATCCATGAAACACACTCTGTTTTCACGCAAGAAGAAAGCTCTTCTTTCCAGTGAATCCAAAACAGCAAGAACCATGAGCATGCCCATAAAAAAAGAACTGTGTTTCCTGCTCATATGCACCTTATGTAGTTCAACACTGCTTATGAAACTGATACAAACCAGAGCTTCTCTTACATAAATGCTCTTTAGTTAATAGTTGGAATCGCGTTGGATTCCACAACTGTGTAAAATCATTTGAGTTCCAAATTCACTTGGTTTTCCAGAAATGACCTCTTGCTTGTAGGAAGAACAGATCCTGGGGTTGAACACCATTTCTGAAGGGAAATTCAGACCAGTGTTCTCATCCATGAAACACACTCTTTTTTCACTCAATAAGCAAGCTCTTCTTTCCAGCGTCTCCAATACTGCAAGAACCGAGAGCATGCCCAGAAAAAAAGAACTGTGTTTCCTACTCATAAGTAATATGTAGTTCAACTCTGCTTATGAAACTGATAAAAACCACAATCATGTTACATAAATGCTCTTTAGGTAACAGGGAGAATCAAGGTGGGTTCCAGAACTGTGTAAAATCATTTGAGAACCAAATTCACTTGGTTTACCAGAAATGTACATTTGCCTGTGGGAAGACACAGATCCTGCGGTTTAACTCCGTTTCTGAAGGGAAATTCAGACCCGTGTTCTCATCCATGAAACACACTCTGTTTTCACGCAACAAGCAAGCTCTTCTTTCCAGCGTCTCTAATACAGCAAGAACCATGATAATTCACAGATATAAAAAACTGTGTTTCCTACTCATACGGACCATATGAACTTCAATTCTGCTTATGAAACTCATACAAACTAGAGCTGCTCTTATGTAAATGCTCTTTAGTTAATTGTGAGAATCACATTGGGTTGTTAAACTGTGTAAAATCATTTGAGCCCCAAATTCTTTGACTTACCAGAATTGAATGCTTGCTTGTAGGAAACACAGATCCTGGGGTTTAACTTCGTTTCTGAAGGGAAATTCGACCAGTGTTCTCATCCTTGAAACACACTCTGTTTTCACGCAAGAAGCAAGCTCTTCTTTCCAGCATCTCCAATACAGCAAAAACCATGAGCATGCCCAGAAAAAAAGAACTGTGTTTCGTGAACATATGGACCTTATGTAGTTCAACTCTGCTTATGATACTGATACAAACCAGAGCTCATCTTACATTAATTCTCTTTAGTTAATAGTTTGAATCGCGTTGGGTTCCAGAACTGTGTACATCGTTTGAGCCCCAAATTCACTTGGTTTACCAGAAATGAACTGTTGCTTGGAGGAAGACACAAAACCTTGGGCTTAACTCCGTTTCTGAAGGGAAATTCAGACCAGTGTTCTCATCCATGAAACACACCCTGCTTTCACGCAGGAAGCAAGCTCTTCTTTCCAGCATCTCCAATACAGCAAGAACCATGAGCATGCCCAGAAAAAAGAACTGTGTTTCCTACTCATAAGGACAATATGCATTTCAATTCTGCTTATGAAACTGACACAAACTACAGCTCCTCTTACATAAATGTTCTTTAGTTAATTGTGAGAATCGCGTTGGGTTGTTGAACTGTGAAAAATCATTTTAACCCAAAATTCACTTTTTTTTTTACCAGAAATGAACTCTTGCTTGTAGGAAGACACAGATCCTGGGGTTTAACTCCGTTTCTGAAGGGAAATTCAGACCAGTGTTCTCATCCATGAAACACACTCTGTTTTCACGCAAGAAGCAACCTCTTCTTTCCAGCATCTCCAATACAGCAAGAACCATGAGTATTCCCAGAAAAAAAGAACTGTGTTTCCTACTCATAAGGATCATATGTAGTTCAACTCTGCTTATGAAACTGATGAAAACCATAGCTCCTCTTACATAAATGCTCTTTAATTAATAGGTAGAATCAAGTTGGGTTCCAGAACTGTGTAAAATTATATGAGCCCCAAATTCACTTGGTTTACCAGAAATGAACTCTTGCTTGGAGGAAGACACAGATTCTTGGGTTTAACTCCGTTTCTGAAGGGAAATTCAGACCAGTGTTCTCATCCATGAAACACACCCTGCTTCAACGCAGGAAGCAAGCTCTTCTTTCCAGCATCTTCCATACAGCAAGAACCATGAGCATGCCCAGAAAACAAGAACTGTGTTTCCTACTCATACGGACCATATGAACTTCAATTCTGCTTATGAAACTCATACAAACTACAGCTCCTCTTACATAAATTCTCTTTAGTTAATTGTGAGAATCACATTGGGTTGTTAAACTGTTTAAAATCATTTGAGCCCCAAATACTTTGACTTACCACAATTGAACGCTTGCTTGTAGGAAACACAGACCCTGGGGTGTAACTGCGTTTCTGAAGTGAAATTCGACCAGTGTTCTCATCCTTGAAACACACTCTGTTTTCACGCAAGAAGCGAGCTCTTCTTTCCAGCATCTCCAATACAGCAAAAACCATGAGCATGCACAGAAAAAAAGAACTGTGTTTCATGAACATATGGACCTTATATAGTTCAACTCTGCTTATGATACTGATACAAACCAGAGCTCATGTTACATTAATTCTCTTTAGTTAATAGTTTGAATCGCATTGGGTTCCAGAACTCTATAAATCGTTTGAGCCCCAAATTCACTTGGTTTACAAGAAATGAACTGTTGCTTGGAGGAAGACACAAATCCTTGGGCTTAACTCCGTTTCTGAAGGGAAATTCAGACCAGTGTTCTCATCCATGAAACACACTCTGTTTTCACGCAAGTAGCAAGCTCTTCTTTCCAGCATCTCCAATACAGCAAGAACCATGAGCATGCCCAGAAAAAAGAACTGTGTTTCCTACTAATAAGGACCATAACATTTCAATTCTGCTTATGAAACTGATACAAACTACAGCTCCTCTTACATAAATGCTCTTTAGTTAATTATGAGAATCGCGTTGGGTTGTTGAACTGTGAAAAATCATTTGAACCCAAAATTCACTTTTTTTTTTTTACCAGAAATGAACTCTTGCATGTAGGAAGACATAGATCCTGGGGTTTAACTCCGTTTCTGAAGGGAACTTCAGACCAGTGTTCTCATCCATGAAACACACTCTGTTTTCACGCAAGAACCAACCTCTTCTTTCCAGCATCTCCAATACAGCAAGAACCATGAGTATTCCCAGAAAAAAAGAACTGTGTTTCCTACTCATAAGGATCATATGTAGTTCAACTCTGCTTATGAAACTGATGAAAACCATAGCTCCTCTTACATAAATGCTCTTTAATTAATAGGTAGAATCAAGTTGGGTTCCAGAACTGTGTAAAATTATATGAGCCCCAAATTCACTTGGTTTACCAGAAATGAACTCTTGCTTGGAGGAAGACACAGATTCTTGGGTTTAACTCCGTTTCTGAAAGGAAATTCAGACCAGTGTTCTCAAGCATGAAACACACTCTATTTTCACGCAGGAAGCATGCTCTTCTTTCCAGGATCTCCAATACAGCAAAACCCATGAGTATGCCAAGAAAAAAAGAACTGTGTTTCCTACTCATAAGGACCATATGTAGTTCAACTCTGCTTATGAAACTGATACAAACCACAGCTCATCTTATATAAATGCACTTTAGTTAATACTTTGTATCGCGTTGGGTTCCACAACTGTGTAAAATCATTTGAGCCCCAAATTCACTTGGTTTACCAGAATTGAACTCTTGCTTGTAGGAATCACAGATCCTGGGTTTTAACTCCGTTTATGAAGGGAAATTCAGACAAGTGTTCTCATACATGAAACACACTCTGTTTTCACG
The DNA here is from genome assembly GCA_949786405.1 of Onychomys arenicola. NCBI lineage: Eukaryota > Metazoa > Chordata > Mammalia > Rodentia > Cricetidae > Onychomys > Onychomys arenicola. The sequence continues at coordinate 1,607,937 of CATKUM010000026.1, forward strand.
CAAGAAGCAACCTCTTCTTTCCAGCATCTCCAATACAGCAAGAACCATGAGTATTCCCAGAAAAAAAGAACTGTGTTTCCTACTCATAAGGATCATATGTAGTTCAACTCTGCTTATGAAACTGATGAAAACCATAGCTCCTCTTACATAAATGCTCTTTAATTAATAGGTAGAATCAAGTTGGGTTCCAGAACTGTGTAAAATTATATGAGCCCCAAATTCACTTGGTTTACCAGAAATGAACTCTGGCTTGGAGGAAGACACAGATTCTTGGGTTTAACTCCGTTTCTGAAAGGAAATTCAGACCAGTGTTCTCAAGCATGAAACACACTCTATTTTCACGCAAGAAGCATGCTCTTCTTTCCAGGATCTCCAACACAGCAAGACCCATGAGTATGCCAAGAAAAAAAGAACTGTGTTTCCTACTCATAAGGACCATATGTAGTTCAACTCTGCTTATGAAACTGATACAAACCACAGCTCATCTTACATAAATGCACTTTAGTTAATAGTTTGTATAGCGTTGGGTTCCACAACTGTGTAAAATCATTTGAGCCCCAAATTCACTTGGTTTACCAGAATTGAACTCTTGCTTGTAGGAATCACAGATCCTGGGTTGTAACTCCGTTTATGAAGGGAAATTCAGACCAGTGTTCTCATCCATGAAACACACTCTGTTTTCACGCAAGAATCAAGCTCTTCTTTCCAGCATCTCCAATACAGCAAAAACCATAAGTATGCCCAGAAAAAAGAACTGTGTTTCCTACTCATAAGGACCATATGTACTTGAATTCTGCTTATGAAACTGATACAAACCACAGCTCCTCTTACATAAATCCTCTTTAGTTAATAGTGAGAATCGCGTTGGGTTGTTCAAATGTGAAAAATCAGTTGAGCCGAAAATTCACTTGTTTTACCAGAAATGAACTCTTGCTTGTAAGAAGACACAGATCCTGTGATTTACCTCCGAATCTGAAGGGAAGTTCAGACCAGTGTTCTCAACCATGAAACACACTCTGTTTTCAGGCAATAAGCAAGCTCTTCTTTCCAGCACCTCCAATAAAGCAAGAACAATGACAATGCCCAGAAAAAATGTACTGTGTTTCGTGCTCATACGGATCTTATGTAGTTCAACTCTGATTATGATACTGAAACAAACCAGTGCTCCTCTTACATAAATGCTCTTTAGTTAATAGTTTGAATCGCGTTAGGTTCCAGAACTGTGTAAAATCATTTGAGCCTCAAATTCACTTGGTTTACCAGAAATGAACTGTTGCTTGGAGGAAGACACATATCCTTGGTCTTAACTCCGTTTCTGAAGGGAAATTCAGACCAGTGTTCTCATCCATGCAACACACCCTGCTTTCACGCAGGAAGCAAGCTCTTCTTTCCAGCATCTCCAATACAGCAAGAACCATGAGCATGCCCAGAAAAAAAGAACTGTGTTTCCTACTCATAAGGACCATATGAACTTCATTTCTGCTTATGAAACTGATACATACCACAGCTCCTCTTACATAAATCTTCTTTAATTAATAGTGATAATCTCCTTGGGTTCGTGTACATTGTAAAATCAGTTGAGCCCAAAATTCAGTGTTTTTAACAAAAATGAACTCTTGCTTGTAGGAAGTCACAGAATCTGGGCTTTAACTCCGTTTCTGAAGGGCAATTCAGACCAGTGTTCTCATCCATGAAACACATTCTGTTTTAACGCAAGAAGCAAGCTCTTCTTTCCAGCTTATCCAATACAGCAAGAACCATGAGCATGCCCAGAAAAAATGAACTGTGTTTCCTACTCATACGGAACATATGCAGTTCAATTCTGCTTATGAAACTGATACAAACTACAGCTCCTCTTACATAAGTGCTCTTTAGTTAATAGTTTGAATCTCGTTGGGTTCCAGAACTGTGTAAAATCATTTGAGCCTCAAATTCACTTGGTTTACCAGAATTGAACGGTTGCTTGTAGGAAACACAGATCCTGGGTTTTAAGTCCGTTTCTGAAGGGAAATTCAGACCAGTGTTCTCATCCATGAAACACACCCTGCTTTCACGCAGGAAGCAAGCTCTTCTTTCCAGCATCTCCAATACAGCAAGAACCATGAGCATGCCCAGAAAAAAAGAACTGTGTTTCCTACTCATACGGACCATAAGCAGTTCATTTCTGCTTATGAAACTGATACAAAGTACAGCTCCTCTTACATAAATGCTCTTTAGTTAATTGTGAGAATTGCGTTGGGTTGTTGAACTGTGAAAAATCTTTAGATCCCAAAATTCACATGGTTAACCAAAATGAACTCTTGCTTGTAGGAAGACACAGATCCTGTGGTTTAACTCCGTTTCTGAATGGAAATTCAGACCGGTGTTCTCATCCATGAAACACACCCTGCTTTCACGCAGGAAGCAAGCTCTTCTTTCCAGCATCTCCAATACAGCAAGAACCATGAGCATGCCCAGAAAAAAGAACTGTGTTTCCTACTCATACGGACCACATGCAGTTCAATTCTGCTTATGAAACTGATACAAACTACAGCTCCTCTTACATAAATGCTCTTTAGTTAATTGTGAGAACCGCGTTGGGTTTTTGAACTGTGAAAAATCATTAGATCCCAAAATTCACATGGTTTACCAAAATGAACTCTTGCTTGTAGGAAGACACAGATCCTGTGGTTTAACTCCGTTTCTGAAGGGAAATTAAGGCCACTGTACTCAACTATGAAACACACTCTGTTTTCACGCAAGAAGCAAGCTCTTCTTTCCAGCTTATCTAATATAGCAAGAAAGATGAGGAAGCCCAGAAAAACAGAACTGTGTTTCCTACTCATACAGACCATATGCAGTTGAAATCAGCTTATGAAACTGATACAAAGCACAGCTCCTCTTACATAAATGCTCTTTAGTTAATTGTGAGAATCACGTTGGGTTCCAGAACTGTGTAAAATCATTTGAGCCCAAAATTCAATTGGTTTACCAGAATTGAACTCTTGCTTGTAGGAAACACAGATCCTGGGGTTTAACTCCGTTTCTGAAGGGAAATTCAGACCAGTGTTCTCATCCATGAAACACACTCTGTTTTCATGCAGGAAGCAAGCTCTTCATTCCAGCATCTCCAATACCGCAAGAACCATGAGCATGCCCAGAAAAAAAGAACTGTGTTTCCTACTCATACAGACCATATGCAGTTCAATTCTGCTTATGAAACTGAAACAAACCACAGCTCCTCTTACATAAATGCTCTTTAGTTAATAGTTTGAATCGCGTTGGGTTCCAGAACTGTGTAAAATCATTTGAGCCTCAAATTCACTTGGTTTACCAGAATTGAACTCTTGCTTGTAGAAAAACAGATCCTGGGGTTTAACTCCGTTTCTGAAGGGAAATTCAGACCAATGTTCTCATCCATGAATCACACTCTGTTTTCACGCAAGAAGCAAGCTCTCTTTCCAGCATCTCCAATACAGCAAGAACCAGGAGCATGCCCAAGAAAAAGAACTGTGTTTCCTACTCATAAGGACCATATGTAGTTCAAATTTGCTAATGAAACTGATACAAACCACAGCTTCTCTTACGTAAATGCTCTTTAGGTATTTGTGAGAATCGCGTTGGGTTGTTGATCTGTGAAAAATCATTTGAACCCAAAATTCACATGTTTACCAGAAATGAACTCTTGCTTGTAGGCAGACACAGATCCTGAGGTTTAAATCCGTTTCTGATGGGAAATTCAGACCAGTGTTCTCATCCATGAAACACACTCTGTTTTCATGCAGGAAGCAAGCTCTTCTTTCCAGCATCTACAATACAGCAAGAACCATGAGTATGCCCTGAAAATAAGAACTGTGTTTCCCACTCATAAGGACCATATGTAGTTTAACTCTGCTTATGAAACTTATACAAACCACAGCTCCTCTTACACAAATGCACTTTAGTTAATAGTTTGAATCGCGTTGGGTTCCAGAACTGTGTAAAATCATTTGAGCCTCAAATTCACTTGTTTTAACACAAATGAACTCTTGCTTGTAGGAAAACATAGATAATGTGGTTTAACTCCGTTTCTGAAGGGAAATTCAGACCAGTGTTCTCATCCATTAAACACACCCTGCTTTCACGCAGGAAGCAAGCTCTTCTTTCCAGCATCTCCAATACAGCAAGAACCATGAGCATGCCCAGAAAAAAAGAACTGTGTTTCCTACTCATACGGACCATAAGCAGTCCAATTCTGCTTATGAAACTGATACAAACTACAGCTCCTCTTACATAAATGCTCTTTAGTTAATTGTGAGAAATGCCTTGGGTTGTTGAACTGTGAAAAATCATTAGATCCCAAAATTCACATGGTTAACCAAAATGAACTCTTGCTTGTAGGAAGACACAGATCCTGTGGTTTAACTCCGTTTCTGAATGGAAATTCAGACCGGTGTTCTCATCCATGAAACACACCCTGCTTTCACGCAGGAAGCAAGCTCTTCTTTCCAGCATCTCCAATACAGCAAGAACCATGAGAATGCCCAGTTAAATAAGAACTGTGTTTCCTACTCATAAGGACCATATGTAGTTCAACTCTGCTTTTGAAACTGATACAAACAACAGCTCATCTTACATATATCCTCTTTAGTTAATAGTGAGAATCTCGTTATGTTCCTGTACATTGTAAAATCAGTTGAGCCCAAAATTCACTGTGTTTACCAAAAATGAACTCTTCCTTGTAGGAAACACAGATCCTGGGGTTTAACTCCGATTCTGAAGGGAAATTCAGACCAGTGTTCTCATCCATGAAACACACTCTGTATTCATGCAAGAAGCAAGCTCTTCTTTCCAGCATCTCCAATACAGCAAGAACCATGAGTATGCCCTGAAAATAAGAACTGTGTTTCCCACTCATAAGGACCATAAGTAGTTTAACTCTGCTTATGAAACTTATACAAACCAAAGCTCCTCTTACACAAATGCACTTTAGTTAATAGTTTGAATCGCGTTGGGTTCCAGAACTGTGTAAAATCATTTGAGCCTCAAATTCACTTGGTTTACCAGAATTGAACTGTTGCTTGTAGGAAACACAGATCCTGGGTTTTAAGTCCGTTTCTGAAGGGAAATTCAGACCAGTGTTCTCATCCATTAAACACACCCTGCTTTCACGCAAGAAGCAAGCTCTTCTTTCCAGCATCTCCAATACAGCAAGAACCATGAGCATGCCCAGAAAAAAAGAACTGTGTTTCCTACTCATACGGACCATAAGCAGTTCAATTCTGCTTATGAAACTGATACAAACTACAGCTCCTCTTACATAAATGCTCTTTAGTTAATTGTGAGAATCACGTTGGGTTCCAGAACTGTGTAAAATCATTTGAGCCCAAAATTCACTTGGTTTACCAGAATTGAACTCTTGCTTGTAGGAAACACAGATCCTGGGGTTTAACTCCGTTTCTGAAGGGAAATTCAGACCAGTGTTCTCATCCATGAAACACACTCTCTTTTCAGGCAATAAGCAAGCTCTTCTTTACAGCACCTCCAATAAAGCAAGAACAATGAGAATGCCCAGAAAAAATGTACTGTGTTTCGTGCTCATACGGATCTTATGTAGTTCAACTCTGATTATGATACTAATACAAACCAGTGCTCATCTTACATAAATGCTCTTTAGTTAATAGTTTGAATCGCGTTAGGTTCCAGAACTGTGTAAAATCATTTGAGCCCCAAATTCACTTGGTTTACCAGAAATGAACTGTTGCTTGTTGGAAGACACATATCCTTGGGCTTAACTCCGTTTCTGAAGGGAAATTCAGAACAGTGTTCTCATCCATGCAACACACCCTGCTTTCACGCAGGAAGCAAGCTCTTCCTTCCAGCATCTCCAATACAGCAAGAACCATGAGCATGCCCAGAATAAAAGAACTGTGTTTCCTACTCATAAGGACCATATGAACTTCAATTCTGCTTATGAAACTGATACATACCACAGCTCCTCTTACATAAATCCTCTTTAATTAATAGTGATAATCTCCTTGGGTTCGAGTACATTGTAAAATCAGTTGAGCCCAAAATTCACTGTGTTTAACAAAAATGAACTCTTGCTTGTAGGAAGTCACAGAATCTGGGCTTTAACTCCGTTTCTGAAGGGAAATTCAGACCAGTGTTCTCATCCATGAAACACATTCTGTTTTAACGCAAGAAGCAAGCTCTTCCTTCCAGCTTATCCAATACAGCAAGAACCATGAGCAAGCGCAGAAAAAATAACTGTGTTTCCTACTCATACGGACCATAAGCAGTTCAATTCTGCTTATGAAACTGATACAAACTACAGCTCCTCTTACATAAGTGCTCTTTAGTTAATAGTTTGAATCTCGTTGGGTTCCAGAAGTGTGTAAAATCATTTGAGCCTCAAATTCACTTGGTTTACCAGAATTGAACTATTGCTTGTAGGAAACACAGATCCTGGGTTTTAAGTCCGTTTCTGAAGGGAAATTCAGACCAGTGTTCTCATCCATGAAACACACCCTGCTTTCACGCAGGAAGCAAGCTCTTCTTTCCAGCATCTCCAATACAGCAAGAACCATGAGCATGCCCAGAAAACAAGAACTGTGTTTCCTACTCATAAGGACCACATGCAGTTCAATTCTGCTTATGAAACTGATACAAACTACAGCTCCTCTTACATAAATGCTCTTTAGTTAATTGTGAGAATTGCGTTGGGTTTTTGAACTGTGAAAAATCATTAGATCCCAAAATTCACATGGTTTACCAAAATGAACTCTTGCTTGTAGGAAGACACAGATCCTGTAGTTTAACTCCATTTCTGAAGGGAAATTAAGGCCACTGTACTCAACAATGAAACACACTCTGTTTACACGCAAGAAGCAAGCTCTTCTTTCCAGCTTATCCAATACAGCAAGAAAGATGAGGAAGCCCAGAAAAACAGAACTGTGTTTCCTACTCATACAGACCATATGCAGTTGAAATCTGCTTATGAAACTGATACAAAGCACAGCTCCTATTACATAAATGCTCTTTAGTTAATTGTGAGAATCACGTTGGGTTCCAGAACTGTGTAAAATCATTTGAGCCCAAAATTCACTTGGTTTACCAGAATTGAACTCTTGCTTGTAGGAAACACAGATCCTGGGGTTTAACTCCGTTTCTGAAGGGAAATTCAGACCAGTGTTCTCATCCATGAAACACACTCTGTTTTCATGCAGGAAGCAAGATCTTCTTTCCAGCATCTCCAATACCGCAAGAACCATGAGCATGCCCAGAAGAAAAGAACTGTGTTTCCTACTCATACGGACCATATGCAGTTCAATTCTGCTTATGAAACTGATACAAACCACAGCTCCTCTTACATAAATGCACTTTAGTTAATAGTTTGAATGGCATTGGGTTCCAGAACTGTGTAAAATAATTTTGAGCCTCAAATTCACTTGGTTTACCAGAATTGAACTCTTGCTTGTAGAATAACAGATCCTGGGGTTTAACTCCGTTTCTGAAGGGAAATTCAGACCAATGTTCTCATCCATGAATCACACTCTGTTTTCACGCAAGAAGCAAGCTCTCTTTCCAGCATCTCCAATACAGCAAGAACCAGGAGCATGCCCAAAAAAAAGAACAGTGTTTCCTACTCATAAGGACCATATGTAGTTCAACTCTGCTTATGAAACTGATACAAACCACAGCTCCTCTTACGTAAATGCTCTTTAGGTATTTGTGAGAATCGCGTTGGGTTGTTGAACTGTGAAAAATCATTTGAACCCAAAATTCACATGTTTACCAGAAATGAACTCTTGCCTGTAGGAAGACACAGATCCTGTGGTTTAAATCCGTTTCTGATGGGAAATTCAGACCAGTGTTCTCATCCATGAAACACACTCTGTTTTCATGCAGGAAGCAAGCTCTTCTTTCCAGCATCTACAATACAGCAAGAACCATGAGTATGCCCTGAAAAAAAGAACTGTGTTTCCCACTCATAAGGACCATATGTAGTTTAACTCTGCTTATGAAACTTATACAAACCACAGCTCATCTTACACAAATGCACTTTAGTTAATAGTTTGAATCGCGTTGGGTTCCAGAACTGTGTAAAATCATTTGAGCCTCAAATTCACTTGTTTTAACACAAATGAACTCTTGCTTGTAGGAAAACATAGATAATGTGGTTTAACTCCGTTTCTGAAGGGAAATTCAGACCAGTGTTCTCATCCATTAAACACACCCTGCTTTCACGCAGGAAGCAAGCTCTTCTTTCCAGCATCTCCAATACAGCAAGAACCATGAGCATGCCCAGAAAAAAAGAACTGTGTTTCCTACTCATACGGACCATAAGCAGTTCAATTCTGCTTATGAAACTGATACAAACTACAGCTCCTCTTACATAAATGCTCTTTAGTTAATTGTGAGAATTGCGTTGGGTTGTTGAACTGTGAAAAATCATTAGATCCCAAAATTCACATGGTTAACCAAAATGAACTCTTGCTTGTAGGAAGACACAGATCCTGTGGTTTAACTCCGTTTCTGAATGGAAATTCAGACTGGTGTTCTCATCCATGAAACACACCCTGCTTTCACGCAGGAAGCAAGCTCTTCTTTCCAGCATCTCCAATACAGCAAGAACCATGAGAATGCCCAGAAAAATAAGAACTGTGTTTCCTACTCATAAGGACCATATGTAGTTCAACTCTGCTTTTGAAACTGATACAAACAACAGCTCATCTTACATATATCCTCTTTAGTTAATAGTGAGAATCTCGTTGGGTTCGTGTACATTGTAAAATCAGTTGAGCCCAAAATTCACTGTGTTTACCAAAAATGAACTCTTCCTTGTAGGAAACACAGATCCTGGGGTTTAACTCCGATTCTGAAGGGAAATTCAGACCAGTGTTCTCATCCATGAAACACACTCTGTATTCATGCAAGAAGCAAGCTCTTCTTTCCAGCATCTACAATACAGCAAGAACCATGAGAATGCCCAGAAAAATAAGAACTGTGTTTCCTACTCATAAGGACCATATGTAGTTTAACTCTGCTTATGAAACTTATACAAACCACAGCTCCTCTTACACAAATGCACTTTAGTTAACAGTTTGAATCGCGTTGGGTTCCAGAACTGTGTAAAATCATTTGAGCCTCAAATTCACTTGTTTTAACACAAATGAACTCTTGCTTGTAGGAAAACATAGATAATGTGGTTTAACTCCGTTTCTGAAGGGAAATTCAGACCAGTGTTCTCATCCATGAAACACACCCTGCTTTCACGCAGGAAGCAAGCTCTTCTTTCCAGCATCTCCAATACAGCAAGAACCATGAGCATGCCCAGAAAAAAAGAACTGTGTTTCCTACTCATACGGACCATAAGCAGTTCATTTCTGCTTATGAAACTGATACAAACCACAGCTCCTCTTACATAAATGCTCTTTAGTTATTTGTGAGAATCGCGTTGGGTTGTTGAACTGTGAAAAATCATTTGAACCCAAAATTCACATGTTTACCAGAAATGAACTCTTGCCTGTAGGAAGACACAGATCCTGTGGTTTAAATCCGTTTCTGATGGGAAATTCTGACCAGTGTTCTCATCCATGAAACACACTCTGTTTTCACGCAAGAAGCAAGCTCTTCTTTCCAGCATCCCCAATACAGCAAGAACCATGAGTATTCCCACAAAAAAGAACTGTGTTTCCTACTCATAAGGACCATATGTAGTTCAACTCTGCTTATGAAACTGATAAAAACCACAGCTCCTCTTACATAAATGCTCTTTAGTTAATTGTGAGAATCACGTTGGGATGTTGAACTGTGGAAAATCATTTGAGCCCCAAATTCACTTGGTTTACCAGAATTGAACTCCTGCATGTAGGAAAAACAGATCCTGGGGTTTAACTCCGTTTCTGAAGGGAAATTCAGACCAGGGATCTCATCCATGAAACACATTCTGCTTTCACGCAAGTAGCAAGCTCTTCTTTCCAGCATCTCCAATACAGCAAAAACCATGAGCATGCCCAGAAAAAAAGAACTGTGTTTCCTGCTCATACGGACCTTATGTAGTTCAACTCGGCTTATGAAACTGATACAAACCAGCGCTCCTCTTACATAAATGCTCTTTAGTTAATAGTTTGAACCGCGTTAGGTTCCAGAACTGTGTAAAATCATTTGAGCCCCAAATTCACTTGGTTTACCAGAAATGAACTCTTGCTTGGAGGAAGACACAGATCCTTGGGGTTAACTCCGTTTCTGAAGGGAAATTCAGACCAGTGTTCTCATCCATGCAACACACCCTGCTTTTACGCATGAAGCAAGCTCTTCTTTCCAGCATCTCCAATACAGCAAGAACCATGAGCATGCCCAGAAACAATGAACTGTGTTTCCTACTCATACGGACCATATGCAGTTCAATTCTGCTTATGAAACTGATACAAACTACAGCTCCTCTTACATAAGTGCTCTTTAGTTAATAGTTTGAATTTCGTTGGGTTCCAGAACTGTGTAAAATCATTAGAGCCTCAAATTCACTTGGTTTACCAGAATTGAACTCTTGCGTGTAGGAAACACAGATCCTGGGGTTTAAGTCCGTTTCTGAAGGGAAATTCAGACCAGTGTTCTCATCCATGAAACACACTCTGTTTTCATGCAAGAAGCAAGCTCTTCTTTCCAGCATCCCCAATACAGCAAGAACCATGAGTATTCCCACAAAAAAGAACTGTGTTTCCTACTCATAAGGACCATATGTAGTTCAACTCTGCTTATGAAACTGATAAAAACCACAGCTCCTCTTACATAAATGCTCTTTAGTTAATTGTGAGAATCACGTTGGGTTCCAGAACTGTGTAAAATCATTTGAGCCCAAAATTCACTTGGTTTACCAGAATTGAACTCTTGCTTGTAGGAAACACAGATCCTGGGGTTTAACTCTGTTTCTGAAGGGAAATTCAGACCAGTGTTCTCATCCATGAAACACACTCTGTTTTCATGCAGGAAGCAAGCTCTTCTTTCCAGCATCTCCAATACCGCAAGAACCATGAGCATGCCCAGAAGAAAAGAACTGTGTTTCCTACTCATACGGACCATATGCAGTTCAATTCTGCTTATGAAACTGATACAAACCACAGCTCCTCTTACATAAATGCTCTTTAGTTAATAGTTTGAACCGCGTTAGGTTCCAGAACTGTGTAAAATCATTTGAGCCTCAAATTCACTTGGTTTACCAGAAATGAACTCTTGCTTGGAGGAAGACACAGATCCTTGGGGTTAACTCCGTTTCTGAAGGGAAATTCAGACCAGTGTTCTCATCCATGCAACACACCCTGCTTTCACGCATGAAGCAAGCTCTTCTTTCCAGCATCTCCAATACAGCAAGAACCATGAGCATGCCCAGAAACAATGAACTGTGTTTCCTACTCATACGGACCATATGCAGTTCAATTCTGCTTATGAAACTGATACAAACTACAGCTCCTCTAACATAAGTGCTCTTTAGTTAATAGTTTGAATTTCGTTGGGTTCCAGAACTGTGTAAAATCATTAGAGCCTCAAATTCACTTGGTTTACCAGAATTGAACTCTTGCGTGTAGGAAACACAGATCCTGGGGTTTAAGTCCGTTTCTGAAGGGAAATTCAGACCAGTGTTCTCATCCATGAAACACACTCTGTTTTCATGCAAGAAGCAAGCTCTTCTTTCCAGCATATCCAATACAGCAAGAACCATGAGAATGCCCAGAAAAATAAGAACTGTGTTTCCTACTCATAAGGACCATATGTAGTTCAACTCTGCTTTTGAAACTGATACAAACAACAGCTCATCTTACATATATCCTCTTTAGTTAATAGAATCTCGTTGGGTTCCTGTACATTGTAAAATCAGTTGAGCCCAAAATTCACTGTGTTTACCAAAAATGAACTCTTCCTTGCAGGAAACACAGATCCTGGGGTTTAACTCCGATTCTGAATGGAAATTCAGACCAGTGTTCTCATCCATGAAACACACTCTGTATTCATGCAAGAAGCAAGCTCTTCTTTCCAGCATCTGCAATACAGCAAGAACCATGAGTATGCCCTGAAAATAAGAACTGTGTTTCCCACTCATAAGGACCATATGTAGTTTAACTCTGCTTATGAAACTTATACAAACCACAGCTCCTCTTACACAAATGCACTTTAGTTAATAGTTTGAATCGCGTTGGGTTCCAGAACTGTGTAAAATCATTTGAGCCTCAAATTCACTTGTTTTAACACAAATGAACTCTTGCTTGTAGGAAAACATAGATAATGTGGTTTAACTCCGTTTCTGAAGGGAAATTCAGACCAGTGTTCTCATCCATGAAACACACCCTGCTTTCACGCAGGAAGCAAGCTCTTCTTTCCAGCATCTCCAATACAGCAAGAACCATGAGCATGCCAAGAAAAAAAGAACTGTGTTTCCTACTCATACGGACCATAAGCAGTTCATTTCTGCTTATGAAACTGATACAAACTACAGCTCCTCTTACATAAATGCTCTTTAGTTAATTGTGAGAATTGCGTTGGGTTGTTGAACTGTGAAAAATCATTAGATCCCAAAATTCACATGGTTAACCAAAATGAACTCTTGCTTGTAGGAAGACACAGATCCTGTGGTTTAACTCCGTTTCTGAATGGAAATTCAGACCGGTGTTCTCATCCATGAAACACACCCTGCTTTCACGCAGGAAGCAAGCTCTTCTTTCCAGCATCTCCAATACAGCAAGAACCATGAGCATGCCCAGAAAACAAGAACTGTGTTTCCTACTCATACGGACCACATGCAGTTCAATTCTGCTTATGAAACTGATACAAACTACAGCTCCTCTTAGATAAATGCTCTTTAGTTAATTGTGAGAACCGCGTTGGGTTTTTGAACTGTGAAAAATCATTAGATCCCAAAATTCACATGGTTTACCAAAATGAACTCTTGCTTGTAGGAAGACACAGATCCTGTGGTTTAACTCCGTTTCTGAAGGGAAATTAAGGCCACTGTACTCAACAATGAAACACACTCTGTTTTCACGCAAGAAGCAAGCTCTTCTTTCCAGCTTATCCAATACAGCAAGAAAGATGAGGAAGCCCAGAAAAACAGAACTGTGTTTCCTACTCATACAGACCATATGCAGTTGAAATCTGCTTATGAAACTGATACAAAGCACAGCTCCTCTTACATAAATGCTCATTAGTTAATTGTGAGAATCACGTTGGGTTCCAGAACTGTGTAAAATCATTTGAGCCCAAAATTCACTTGGTTTACCAGAATTGAACTCTTGCTTGTAGGAAACACAGATCCTGGGGTTTAACTCCGTTTCTGAAGGGAAATTCAGACCAGTGTTCTCATCCATGAAACACACTCTGTTTTCATGCAGGAAGCAAGCTCTTCTTTCCAGCATCTCCAATACCGCAAGAACCATGAGCATGCCCAGAAGAAAAGAACTGTGTTTCCTACTCATACGGACCATATGCAGTTCAATTCTGCTTATGAAACTGATACAAACCACAGCTCCTCTTACATAAATGCTCTTTAGTTAATAGTTTGAACCGCGTTAGGTTCCAGAACTGTGTAAAATCATTTGAGCCTCAAATTCACTTGGTTTACCAGAAATGAACTCTTGCTTGGAGGAAGACACAGATCCTTGGGGTTAACTCCATTTCTGAAGGGAAATTCAGACCAGTGTTCTCATCCATGCAACACACCCTGCTTTCACGCATGAAGCAAGCTCTTCTTTCCAGCATCTCCAATACAGCAAGAACCATGAGCATGCCCAGAAACAATGAACTGTGTTTCCTACTCATACGGACCATATGCAGTTCAATTCTGCTTATGAAACTGATACAAACTACAGCTCCTCTTACATAAGTGCTCTTTAGTTAATAGTTTGAATTTCGTTGGGTTCCAGAACTGTGTAAAATCATTAGAGCCTCAAATTCACTTGGTTTACCAGAATTGAACTCTTGCGTGTAGGAAACACAGATCCTGGGGTTTAAGTCCGTTTCTGAAGGGAAATTCAGACCAGTGTTCTCATCCATGAAACACACTCTGTTTTCATGCAAGAAGCAAGCTCTTCTTTCCAGCATATCCAATACAGCAAGAACCATGAGAATGCCCAGAAAAATAAGAACTGTGTTTCCTACTCATAAGGACCATATGTAGTTCAACTCTGCTTTTGAAACTGATACAAACAACAGCTCATCTTACATATATCCTCTTTAGTTAATAGTGAGAATCTCGTTGGGTTCCTGTACATTGTAAAATCAGTTGAGCCCAAAATTCACTGTGTTTACCAAAAATGAACTCTTCCTTGTAGGAAACACAGATCCTGGGGTTTAACTCCAATTCTGAAGGGAAATTCAGACCAGTGTTCTCATCCATGAAACACACTCTGTATTCATGCAAGAAGCAAGCTCTTCTTTCCAGCATCTGCAATACAGCAAGAACCATGAGTATGCCCTGAAAATAAGAACTGTGTTTCCCACTCATAAGGACCATATGTAGTTTAACTCTGCTTATGAAACTTATACAAACCACAGCTCCTCTAACACAAATGCACTTTAGTTAATAGTTTGAATCGCGTTGGGTTGTTGAACTGTGAAAAATCATTAGATCCCAAAATTCACATGGTTCACCAAAATGAACTCTTGCTTGTAGGAAGACACAGATCCTGTGGTTTAACTCCGTTTCTGAATGGAAATTCAGACCGGTGTTCTCATCCATGAAACACACCCTGCTTTCACGCAGGAAGCAAGCTCTTCTTTCCAGCATCTCCAATACAGCAAGAACCATGAGCATGCCCAGAAAACAAGAACTGTGTTTCCTACTCATACGGACCACATGCAGTTCAATTCTGCTTATGAAACTGATACAAACTACAGCTCCTCTTAGATAAATGCTCTTTAGTTAATTGTGAGAACCGCGTTGGGTTTTTGAACTGTGAAAAATCATTAGATCCCAAAATTCACATGGTTTACCAAAATGAACTCTTGCTTGTAGGAAGACACAGATCCTGTGGTTTAACTCCGTTTCTGAAGGGAAATTAAGGCCACTGTACTCAACAATGAAACACACTCTGTTTTCACGCAAGAAGCAAGCTCTTCTTTCCAGCTTATCCAATACAGCAAGAAAGATGAGGAAGCCCAGAAAAACAGAACTGTGTTTCCTACTCATACAGACCATATGCAGTTGAAATCTGCTTATGAAACTGATACAAAGCACAGCTCCTCTTACATAAATGCTCATTAGTTAATTGTGAGAATCACGTTGGGTTCCAGAACTGTGTAAAATCATTTGAGCCCAAAATTCACTTGGTTTACCAGAATTGAACTCTTGCTTGTAGGAAACACAGATCCTGGGGTTTAACTCCGTTTCTGAAGGGAAATTCAGACCAGTGTTCTCATCCATGCAACACACCCTGCTTTCACGCATGAAGCAAGCTCTTCTTTCCAGCATCTCCAATACAGCAAGAACCATGAGCATGCCCAGAAACAATGAACTGTGTTTCCTACTCATACGGACCATATGCAGTTCAATACTGCTTATGAAACTGATACAAACCACAGCTCCTCTTACATAAATGCACTTTAGTTAATAGTTTGAATCGCGTTGGGTTCCAGAACTGTGTAAAATCATTTGAGCCTCAAATTCACTTGCTTTACCAGAATTGAACTCTTGCTTGTAGAAAAACAGATCCTGGGGTTAAACTCCGTTTCTGAAGGGAAATTCAGACCAATGTTCTCATCCATGAATCACACTCTGTTTTCACGCAAGAAGCAAGCTCTCTTTCCAGCATCTCCAATACAGCAAGAACCAGGAGCATGCTCCCAAAAAAAACTGGGTTTCCTACTCATAAGGACCATATGTAGTTCAACTCTGCTTATGAAACTGATACAAACCACAGCTCCTCTTACATAAATGCTCTTTAGTTATTTGTGAGAATCGCGTTGGGTTGTTGAACTGTGAAAAATCATTTGAACCCAAAATTCACATGTTTACCAGAAATGAACTCTTGCCTGTAGGAAGACACAGATCCTGTGGTTTAAATCCGTTTCTGATGGGAAATTCAGACCAGTGTTCTCATCCAGGAAACACACTCTGTTTTCACGCAAGAAGCAAGCTCTCTTTCCAGCATCTCCAATACAGCAAGAACCATAAGCATGCCCAAAAAAATGAACTGTGTTTCCTACTCATAAGGACCATATGTAGTTCAACTCTGCTTATGAAACTGATACAAACCACAGCTCCTCTTACATAAATGCTCTTTAGGTATTTGTGAGAATCGCGTTGGGTTGTTGAACTGTGAAAAATCATTTGAACCCAAAATTCACATGTTTACCAGAAATGAACTCTTGCCTGTAGGAAGACACAGATCCTGTGGTTTAAATCCGTTTCTGATGGGAAATTCAGACCAGTGTTCTCATCCATGAAACACACTCTGTTTTCACGCAAGAAGCAAGCTCTTGTTTATAGCATCCCCAATACAGCAAGAACCATGAGCATGCCCAGAAAACAAGAAATGTGTTTCCTACTCATACGGACCACATGCAGTTCAATTCTGCTTATGAAACTGATACATACTACAGCTCCTCTTACATAAATGCTCTTTAGTTAATTGTGAGAATCACATTGGGTTGTGAAACTGTGTAAAATTATTTGAGCCTGAAATTCACTTGACTTACCAGAATTGAACTCTTGCTTGTAGGAAAAACAGATCCTGGGGTTTAACTCTGATTCTGAAGGGAAATTCAGACCAGTGTTCTCATCCATGAAACACATTCTGTTTTCACGGAAGACGCTAGCTCTTCTTTCCAGCGTCTCCAATACAGCAAGAACCATGAGTATGACAAGAAAAAATGAAATGTGTTTCCTACTCATAAGGACCATATGCAGTTCAACTCGGGTTTTGAAACGGATACAAACCACAGCTCCTTTAACATAAATGCTCTTTAGTTAAAAGTGAGAATCACGTTGGGTTCGTGAACTGTGTAAAATCATTGAGCCCAAAATACACTTGGTTGACCAAAAATGAACTCTTGCTTTTAGGAAGAGAAAGATCCTGTGGTTTAACTGCATTTCTAAAGGGAAATTCAGACCAGTGTTCTCGTCCATGAAACACACTCTGTTTTAACGCAAGAAGCAAGCTCTTCTTTACGGGGTCTCCAATACAGCAAGAACCATGAGCATGCCCAGAAAAAAAGAACTCTGTTTCCTACTCATAAGGACCATATGTAGTTCAACTCTACTTATGAAACTGAGGCAAACCACAGCTCCTCTTACATAAATGCTCTTTAGTCAATAGTTTGAATCGCATTGGTTTCCAGAACTGTGAAAAATCATTTGAGCCCCAAATTCACTTGCTTTACCAGAAATGAACTCTTGCTTGTAGGAATACAGAGATCCCGTGTTTTAACTCTCTTTCTTAAAGGAAATTCAGACCAGTGTTCTCATCCATGAAACTCACTCTGTTTTCACGCAAGAAGCAAGCTCTTCTTTCCAGTGTCGTCCATAACAGCAAGAACCATGAGCATGGCAAGAAATAAAGTACTGTGTTTCCTACTCATACGGACCATATGCAGTTCATTCTGCTTATGAAAATGATACAAACCACAGCTCCTCTTACATAAATGCTCTTTATTTAATAGTTAGAATTGCTTTGGGTTCGTGAACTCTGTAAAATCATTTGAGCCCAAAATTCAATGGGTTTACCAGAAATGAACTCTTGCTTGTAGGAATACACAGATCTCGTGGTTTAACTCTCTTTCTGAAGGGAAATTCAGACCAGAGTTCTCATCCATGAAACACACTCTGATTTCACGCAAGAAGCAAGCTCTTCTTTCCAGTGTCTCCAATACAGCAAGAACCATGAGCATGGCAAGAAAAAAAGTACTTTGTTTCCTACTCATACGGGCCATATGCAGTTCAATTCTGCTTATGAAAATTATACAAACCACAGCTCCTCTTACATAAATCTTCTTTAGTTAATAGGGAGAATCAAGTTGGGTACCAGAACTGTGTAAAATCATTTGAACCCAAAATTCTCTTGGATTATCAGAAATGAACTCTTGCTTGTAGGATGATACAGATCCTCTGGTTTATCTCTGATTCTGATGGGAAATTCAGACCAGTGTTCACATCCATGAAACACATTCTGTTTTAATGCAAGAAGCCTCCTCTTTTTCCAGTGTTTCTAATACAGCAAGACCATGAGAATGACCAGAAAAAAGAAACTGTGTTTCCTACTCATACAGACCCTATGCAGTTCAATTCTGCTTATGAAACTTATACAAACCACAGCTCCTCTTACATAAATGCTCTTTAGTTAATTGTGAGAATCACGTTGGCTGTTGATCTGTGAAAAATCATTTGATCCCAAAATTCACTTGGTGTATCAGAAATGCACTCTTGCTTGTAGGAAGACACAGATCTTGTGGTTTAACACTGTTTCCGATGGGAAATACAGACCAGTGGTCTCATCCATGAAACTCACTCTGTTTTCACGCACGAAGCAAGTTCTTCTTTCCAGCATCTACAATACAGCAAGAACCATGAGCATGGCCAGAAAAAATGAAATGTGTTTCCTACTCATAAGGACCATTTGCAGTTCAACTCTGCTTATGAAACTGATACAAACCACAGCTCCATTTATATAAATGCTCTTTAGTTAATAGTGAGAATCGCGTTGGGTTGTTGAACTGTGAAAAATCATTTGAGCCCAAAATACACTTGGTTTACCAGAAAAGAGTTCTTGCTTGTAGGAAGACACAGATCCTGTGGTTTAACGCCAATTGTGAAGGGAAATTCAGACCAGTGTTCTCATCCATGAAACACACTCTGTTTTAACGCAAGACGCAAGCTCTTCTTTCCAGCATCTCCAATACAGCAAGAACCATGAGCATGCCCAGAAAAAAAGAACTCTGTTTCCTACTCATAAGGACCATTTGCAGTTCAACTCTGCTTATGAAATGATACAAACCACAGCTCCATTTATATAAATGCTCTTTAGTTAATAGTGAGAATCGCGTTGGGTTGTTGAACTGTGAAAAATCATTTGAGCCCAAAATACACTGGGTTTAACAGAAATGAGCTCTTGCTTGTAGTAAGACACAGATCCTGTGGTTTAAAGCCATTTCTGAAGGGAAATTCAGACCAGTGTTCTCGTCCGTGAAACACACTCTGTTTTCATGCAAAAAGCAAGCTCTTCTTTACAGGGTCTCCAATACAGCAAGAACCATGAG
The DNA here is from genome assembly GCA_949786405.1 of Onychomys arenicola. Lineage (NCBI taxonomy): Eukaryota > Metazoa > Chordata > Mammalia > Rodentia > Cricetidae > Onychomys > Onychomys arenicola. The sequence continues at coordinate 1,627,140 of CATKUM010000026.1, forward strand.
CATGCCCAGAAAAAAAGAACTCTGTTTCCTACTCAAAAGGACCATATGTAGTTCAACTCTACTTATGAAACTGATGCAAACCACAGCTCCTCTTACATAAATACTCTTTAGTTAATTGTGAGAATCACGTTGGGTTGTTGAACTGTGAAAAATCATTTGAGCCCAAAATTCACTTGGTTTATCAGAAATGCACTCTTGCTTGTAGGAAGACACAGATCTTGTGCTTCAACTCTGTTTCTGAAGGGAAATACCGACCAGTGTTCTCATCCATGAAACACACTCTGTTTTCACGCAAGACGCAAGCTCTTCTTTCCTGCATCTCCAATACAGCAAGAACCATGAGCATGCCCAGAAAAAAAGAACAGTGTTTCCAACTCCTACGGAACCTATGTAGTTCAACTCTTCTTATGAAACTGTAAAAACCACAGCTCCTCTTACATAAATGCTCTTTAGTTAATATGGAGAATCAAGTTGGGTTCCAGAACTGTGTAAAATCTTTTGAGCCCATAATTCACTTGGATTTCCAGAAATGATCTCTTGCTTGTAGGAAGACACAGATCCTGTGGTTTAACTCCGGTCCTGAAGTGAAATTCAGACCAGTGTTCTAATCCAAGAAACACATTCTGTTTTAATGCAAGAAGCATCCTCTTTTTCCAGCGTCTCTAATACAGCAAGAAACATGAGAATGCCCAGAAAAAACTGTGTTTCCTACTCATACGGACAACATGCCGTTCAATTCTGCTTATAAAACTGATAAAAACCACAGCTCCTCTTACATAAATGCTCTTTAGTTAATACTTTGAATCGCATTTGGTTCCAGAACTGTGAAAAATCATTTGAGCCCAAAATTCCTTTGGTTTACCAGAAATGAACTCTCGCTTGGAGGAATACACAGATCCCATGGTTTAAATATTTTTCTGAAGGGAAATTCAGACCAGTGTTCTCATCCATGAAACACACTCTGTTTTCACGCAAGACGCAAGCTCTTCTTTCCAGCGTCTCCAATACAGCAAGAACCATGAGCATGGCAAGAAAAAATGAAATGTGTTTCCTACACATTAGTACCATATGCAGTTCAACTCTGCTTATGAAACCTGTAGAAACCACAGCTCCTCTTACATAAATGCTCTTTAGTTAATTGGGAGAATTAATTTGGGTACCAGAACTGTGTGAAATCATTTGAGCCCAAAATTCACTTGGATATCCAGAAATGAACACTTGCTTGTAGGAAGACACAGATCCTGTGGTTTAACTCCGATTCTGAAGGGGAAATTCAGACCAGTGTTCTCATCCATGAAAAACACTCTGTTTTCACGCAAGTAGCAAGCTCTTATGTACAGATCTCAAAACAGCAAGAATCATGAGAATGCCCAGAAAAAAAAGAACTGTGTTTCCTACTCATAAGCACCTGATGTAGTTCAACTCTACTTATGAAACTGATGCAAACCATGGATCCTTTTACTAAAATGCTCTTTAGTTAATAGTTTGAATAGCATTGGGTTCAGGAACTGTGAAAAATCATTTGAGCCCAAAATTCACATGGTTTACCGAAATGAACACTTTCTTGTAGGAATACACAGATCCTGTGGTTTCACTCTGTTTCTGACGGGAAATTCAGACCAGTGTTCTCATCCATGAAACTCACTCTGTTTCACGAAAGATGCAAGCTCTCCTTTCCAGCGTCCCCAATACAGCAAGAACCATTAGCATGCCCAGAAAAAAAGAACTGTGTTTCCTACTCATATGGACCATATGAAGTTCAACTCTGCTTATGAAACTGATACAAACCACAGCTCCACTAACATAAATGCTCTTTAGCTAATACTGAGAATCATGTTGGGTTGTAGAACTGTGAAAAATCATTGGAGCCCAAAATACACTTGGTTTACCAGAAATGAACTCTTGCTTGTAGGGAGACAAAGATCCTGTGGTTTAACTCGGATTCTGAAGGGAAATTCAAACCAGTGTTCTCATCCGTAAAACACATGCTGTTTTAATGCAAGAAGCATCCTCTGCTTTCCAGCGTCTCTAATACAGCAAGAACCATGAGCATGCCCAGAAATAAAGAACTGTGATTCCTACTCATAAGGACCATATGTAGTTCAACTCTGCTTATAAAACTGATACAAACCACAGCTCCTCCTACATAAATGCTCTGTAGTTAATAGTTTGAATCTCGTTGGGTTCCAGAACTGTGTAAAATCATGTGAGCCCCAAATTGAATGGGTTTACCAGAAATGAACTCTTTCTTGTAGGAAGACACAGATCCTGGAGTTTAACTCTGTCTCTGAAGGGAAATTGAGACCAGTTTTCTCAACCAAGAAAAACACTCTGTTTTAATGCAACAAGCAAGCTCTTCTTTCCAGCGTCTCCAATACAGCAAGAAGTATGAGCATGCCAAGAAAAAAAGAACTGTGTTTCCTACTCATGCAGACCACATGTAGTTCAACTCTGCTTATGAAAGTGATACAAAACACAACTCCTCTTATATAAATTCTCTTAAGTTAATAATTAGAATCGCGTTGGGTTCGTGAACTGTGTAAAATCATTTGAGCCCAAAATTCACTGGGTTTACTTGAAATGATCTCTTCCTTGTAGGAACCCACAGATCCTGTGGTTTAACTACGAATCTGAAGGGAAATTCAGACCAGTGTTCTCATCCATGAAACACACTCTGTTTTCACGCAAGAAGCAAGCTCTTCTTTCCAGCGTCTCCAATACAGCAAGAACCAATAGCATGCCCAGAAAAAAAGAACTGTGTTTCCTACTCATAATGACCATATGTAGTTAAAATCTGCTTATGAAAATGATACAAACCACAGCTCCTCTTACATAAATGCTCTTTAGTTAATAGTTTGAATCGCGTTGGGTTCCAGAACTGTGAAAAATCATTTGAGCCCCAAATTCACGTGGACTACCAGAAATGAACTCTTGCTTGTAGGAAGACACAGATCCTGTGGTTTACCTCTGTTTCTGAAGGGAAATTCAGACTAGTGTTCTCATCCATGAAAGTCACTCTCTTTTCACCAAGAAGCAAGCACTTCTTTCCAGTGTCTCCAATACAGCAAGAACCATGAGCATGCCCAGAAAAAAAGAACTGTGTGTCCTACTCATACTGACCATATGTAGTTCAACTCTGCTTATGAAACTGATACAAACCACAGCTCCTCTTACATAAATGCTCTTTAGTTAATAGTTTGAATCGCGTTGGGTTCCAGAACTGTGAAAAATCATTTGAGCCCTAAATTCACTTGGACTACCAGAAATGAACTCTTGCTTGTAGGAAGAAACAGATCCCGTGGTTTAACTCTGTTTCTGAAGGGAAATTGAGACCAGTGTTCTCATCCAAGAAAAACACTCTGTTTTAATGCAAGAAGCAAGCACTTCTTTCCAGCGTCTCCAATACAGCAAGAAGTATGAGCATGCCAAGAAACAAAGAACTGTGTTTCCTACTCATGTGGACCACATGTTGTTCAACACTGCTGATGAAACTGATACAAACATCAACTCCTCTTACATAAATGACGTTTAGTTAATAGTTAGAATCGCGTTGGGTTTGTGAAATGTGTAAAATCATTTGAGCCCAAAATTCACTGGGTTTACCAGAAATGAACTCTTGCTTGTAGGAACACACAGATCCTGTGGTTTAACTCCGAATCTGAAGAGAAATTCAGACCAGTGTTCTCATCCATGAAACACAGGCTGTTTTAATGCAAGAAGCATCCTCTTCTTTCCATCGTCTCTAATACACCAAGAACCATGAGCATGCCTAGAAAAAAAGAACTGTGTTTCCTACTCCTACACACCATATGTAGTTCAACTCTACTTATGAAAATGATACAAACCACAGCTCCTCTAACACAAATGCTCTTTAGTTAATAGTTAGAATCGCGTTGGGTTCGTGAACAGTGTAAAATCGTTTGAGCCCAAAAATCAATGTGTTTACCAGAAAAGAACTCTTGCTTGTAGGAACACATAGATCCTTTGGTTTAACTCCGAATCTGAAGTGAAATTCAGACCAGTGTTCTCATCCATGAAACACACTCTGTTTTCACGCAAGAAGCAAGCTCTTCTTTCCAGCGTCTCCAATACATCAAGAACCAATAGCATGCCCAGAAAAAAAGAACTGTGTTTCCTACTCATAATGACCATATGTAGTTAAAATCTGCTTATGAAACTGATACAAACCACAGCTCCTCTTACATAAATGCTCTTTAGTTAATAGTTTGAATCGCGTTGGGTTCCAGAACTGTGAAAAATCATTTGAGCCCCAAATTCACGTGGACTACCAGAAATGAACTCTTGCTTGTAGGAAGACACAGATCCTGTGGTTTACCTCTGTTTCTGAAGGGAAATTCAGACTAGTGTTCTCATCCATGAAACTCACTCTCTTTTCACCAAGAAGCAAGCACTTCTTTCCAGTGTCTCCAATACAGCAAGAACCATGAGCATGCCCAGAAAAAAAGAACTGTGTGTCCTACTCATACTGACCATATGTAGTTCAACTCTGCTTATGAAACTGATACAAACCACAGCTCCTCTTACATAAATGCTCTTTAGTTAATAGTTTGAATCGCGTTGGGTTCCAGAACTGTGTAAAATCATGTGAGAACAAAATTCAATGGGTTTACCAGAAATGAACTCTTTCTTGTAGGAAGACACAGATATTGTGGTTTAACTCCGTTTCTGAAGGGAAATTCAGACCAGTGTTCTCATTCATGAAACACACTCTGTTTTGACGCAAGAAGCAAGCTCTTCTTTCCAGCATTCCCAATACAGGAAGAACAATGAGCATGCCCAGAAAAAAAGAACTGTGTGTCCTACTCATACTGACCATATGTAGTTCAACTCTGCTTATGAAACTGATACAAACCACAGCTCCTCTTATATAAATGCTCTTTAATTAATAGTTAGAATCGCGTTGGGTTCGTGAACTGTGTAAAATCATCTGAGCCCAAAATTGACTTGGTTTACCAGAAATGAACTCTTGCTTGTAGGGACACACAGATCCTGTGGTTTAACTCCGAATCTGAAGGAAAATTCAGACCAGTGTTCTCATCCATGAAACACATGCAGTTTTAATGCAAGAAGCATCCTCGTCTTTCCAGCGTCTCTAATACAGCAAGAACCATTAGCATGCCCAGAAAAAAAGAACTGTGTTTCCTTCTCATACTGACCATATGTAGTTCAACTCTGCTTAGGAAACTGATAAAAACTACAGTTCCTCTTACATAAATGCTCTTTAGTTAATAGGGAGAATCAAGTTGGGTTCCCGAACTGTGTAAAATCATTTGAGCCCAAAATTCACTTGGATTTCCAGAAATGAACTCTTGCTTGTAGGAAGACACAGATCCTGTGTTTTAACTCCGGTCCTGAAGTGAAATTCAGACCAGTGTTCTCATCCAAGAAACACATTCTGTTTTAATGCAAGAAGCATCGTCCTTTTCCTTCGTCTCTAATACAGCAAGAAACATGAGAATGCCCAGAAAAAGAACTGTGTTTCCTACTCATACGGACAACATGCCGTTCAATTCTGCTTATAAAACTGATAAAAACCACAGCTCCTCTTACATAAATGCTCTTTAGTTAATACTTTGAATCGCATTTGGTTCCAGAACTGTGAAAAATCATTTGAGCCCAAAATTCCTTTGGTTTACCAGAAATGAACTCTCGCTTGGAGGAATACACAGATCCCATGGTTTAAATATTTTTCTGAAGGGAAATTCAGACCAGTGTTCTCATCCATGAAACACACTCTGTTTTCACGCAAGACGCAAGCTCTTCTTTCCAGCGTCTCCAATACAGCAAGAACCATGAGCATGGCAAGAAAAAATGAAATGTGTTTCCTACACATTAGTACCATATGCAGTTCAACTCTGCTTATGAAACCTGTAGAAACCACAGCTCCTCTTACATAAATGCTCTTTAGTTAATTGGGAGAATTAATTTGGGTACCAGAACTGTGTGAAATCATTTGAGCCCAAAATTCACTTGGATATCCAGAAATGAACACTTGCTTGTAGGAAGACACAGATCCTGTGGTTTAACTCCGATTCTGAAGGGGAAATTCAGACCAGTGTTCTCATCCATGAAAAACACTCTGTTTTCACGCAAGTAGCAAGCTCTTATGTACAGATCTCAAAACAGCAAGAATCATGAGAATGCCCAGAAAAAAAAGAACTGTGTTTCCTACTCATAAGCACCTGATGTAGTTCAACTCTACTTATGAAACTGATGCAAACCATGGATCCTTTTACTAAAATGCTCTTTAGTTAATAGTTTGAATAGCATTGGGTTCAGGAACTGTGAAAAATCATTTGAGCCCAAAATTCACATGGTTTACCGAAATGAACACTTTCTTGTAGGAATACACAGATCCTGTGGTTTCACTCTGTTTCTGACGGGAAATTCAGACCAGTGTTCTCATCCATGAAACTCACTCTGTTTCACGAAAGATGCAAGCTCTCCTTTCCAGCGTCCCCAATACAGCAAGAACCATTAGCATGCCCAGAAAAAAAGAACTGTGTTTCCTACTCATATGGACCATATGAAGTTCAACTCTGCTTATGAAACTGATACAAACCACAGCTCCACTAACATAAATGCTCTTTAGCTAATACTGAGAATCATGTTGGGTTGTAGAACTGTGAAAAATCATTGGAGCCCAAAATACACTTGGTTTACCAGAAATGAACTCTTGCTTGTAGGGAGACAAAGATCCTGTGGTTTAACTCGGATTCTGAAGGGAAATTCAAACCAGTGTTCTCATCCGTAAAACACATGCTGTTTTAATGCAAGAAGCATCCTCTGCTTTCCAGCGTCTCTAATACAGCAAGAACCATGAGCATGCCCAGAAATAAAGAACTGTGATTCCTACTCATAAGGACCATATGTAGTTCAACTCTGCTTATAAAACTGATACAAACCACAGCTCCTCCTACATAAATGCTCTGTAGTTAATAGTTTGAATCTCGTTGGGTTCCAGAACTGTGTAAAATCATGTGAGCCCCAAATTGAATGGGTTTACCAGAAATGAACTCTTTCTTGTAGGAAGACACAGATCCTGGAGTTTAACTCTGTCTCTGAAGGGAAATTGAGACCAGTTTTCTCAACCAAGAAAAACACTCTGTTTTAATGCAACAAGCAAGCTCTTCTTTCCAGCGTCTCCAATACAGCAAGAAGTATGAGCATGCCAAGAAAAAAAGAACTGTGTTTCCTACTCATGCAGACCACATGTAGTTCAACTCTGCTTATGAAAGTGATACAAAACACAACTCCTCTTATATAAATTCTCTTAAGTTAATAATTAGAATCGCGTTGGGTTCGTGAACTGTGTAAAATCATTTGAGCCCAAAATTCACTGGGTTTACTTGAAATGATCTCTTCCTTGTAGGAACCCACAGATCCTGTGGTTTAACTACGAATCTGAAGGGAAATTCAGACCAGTGTTCTCATCCATGAAACACACTCTGTTTTCACGCAAGAAGCAAGCTCTTCTTTCCAGCGTCTCCAATACAGCAAGAACCAATAGCATGCCCAGAAAAAAAGAACTGTGTTTCCTACTCATAATGACCATATGTAGTTAAAATCTGCTTATGAAAATGATACAAACCACAGCTCCTCTTACATAAATGCTCTTTAGTTAATAGTTTGAATCGCGTTGGGTTCCAGAACTGTGAAAAATCATTTGAGCCCCAAATTCACGTGGACTACCAGAAATGAACTCTTGCTTGTAGGAAGACACAGATCCTGTGGTTTACCTCTGTTTCTGAAGGGAAATTCAGACTAGTGTTCTCATCCATGAAACTCACTCTCTTTTCACCAAGAAGCAAGCACTTCTTTCCAGTGTCTCCAATACAGCAAGAACCATGAGCATGCCCAGAAAAAAAGAACTGTGTGTCCTACTCATACTGACCATATGTAGTTCAACTCTGCTTATGAAACTGATACAAACCACAGCTCCTCTTACATAAATGCTCTTTAGTTAATAGTTTGAATCGCGTTGGGTTCCAGAACTGTGAAAAATCATTTGAGCCCTAAATTCACTTGGACTACCAGAAATGAACTCTTGCTTGTAGGAAGAAACAGATCCCGTGGTTTAACTCTGTTTCTGAAGGGAAATTGAGACCAGTGTTCTCATCCAAGAAAAACACTCTGTTTTAATGCAAGAAGCAAGCACTTCTTTCCAGCGTCTCCAATACAGCAAGAAGTATGAGCATGCCAAGAAACAAAGAACTGTGTTTCCTACTCATGTGGACCACATGTTGTTCAACACTGCTGATGAAACTGATACAAACATCAACTCCTCTTACATAAATGACGTTTAGTTAATAGTTAGAATCGCGTTGGGTTTGTGAAATGTGTAAAATCATTTGAGCCCAAAATTCACTGGGTTTACCAGAAATGAACTCTTGCTTGTAGGAACACACAGATCCTGTGGTTTAACTCCGAATCTGAAGAGAAATTCAGACCAGTGTTCTCATCCATGAAACACAGGCTGTTTTAATGCAAGAAGCATCCTCTTCTTTCCATCGTCTCTAATACACCAAGAACCATGAGCATGCCTAGAAAAAAAGAACTGTGTTTCCTACTCCTACACACCATATGTAGTTCAACTCTACTTATGAAAATGATACAAACCACAGCTCCTCTAACACAAATGCTCTTTAGTTAATAGTTAGAATCGCGTTGGGTTCGTGAACAGTGTAAAATCGTTTGAGCCCAAAAATCAATGTGTTTACCAGAAAAGAACTCTTGCTTGTAGGAACACATAGATCCTTTGGTTTAACTCCGAATCTGAAGTGAAATTCAGACCAGTGTTCTCATCCATGAAACACACTCTGTTTTCACGCAAGAAGCAAGCTCTTCTTTCCAGCGTCTCCAATACATCAAGAACCAATAGCATGCCCAGAAAAAAAGAACTGTGTTTCCTACTCATAATGACCATATGTAGTTAAAATCTGCTTATGAAACTGATACAAACCACAGCTCCTCTTACATAAATGCTCTTTAGTTAATAGTTTGAATCGCGTTGGGTTCCAGAACTGTGAAAAATCATTTGAGCCCCAAATTCACGTGGACTACCAGAAATGAACTCTTGCTTGTAGGAAGACACAGATCCTGTGGTTTACCTCTGTTTCTGAAGGGAAATTCAGACTAGTGTTCTCATCCATGAAACTCACTCTCTTTTCACCAAGAAGCAAGCACTTCTTTCCAGTGTCTCCAATACAGCAAGAACCATGAGCATGCCCAGAAAAAAAGAACTGTGTGTCCTACTCATACTGACCATATGTAGTTCAACTCTGCTTATGAAACTGATACAAACCACAGCTCCTCTTACATAAATGCTCTTTAGTTAATAGTTTGAATCGCGTTGGGTTCCAGAACTGTGTAAAATCATGTGAGAACAAAATTCAATGGGTTTACCAGAAATGAACTCTTTCTTGTAGGAAGACACAGATATTGTGGTTTAACTCCGTTTCTGAAGGGAAATTCAGACCAGTGTTCTCATTCATGAAACACACTCTGTTTTGACGCAAGAAGCAAGCTCTTCTTTCCAGCATTCCCAATACAGGAAGAACAATGAGCATGCCCAGAAAAAAAGAACTGTGTGTCCTACTCATACTGACCATATGTAGTTCAACTCTGCTTATGAAACTGATACAAACCACAGCTCCTCTTATATAAATGCTCTTTAATTAATAGTTAGAATCGCGTTGGGTTCGTGAACTGTGTAAAATCATCTGAGCCCAAAATTGACTTGGTTTACCAGAAATGAACTCTTGCTTGTAGGGACACACAGATCCTGTGGTTTAACTCCGAATCTGAAGGAAAATTCAGACCAGTGTTCTCATCCATGAAACACATGCAGTTTTAATGCAAGAAGCATCCTCGTCTTTCCAGCGTCTCTAATACAGCAAGAACCATTAGCATGCCCAGAAAAAAAGAACTGTGTTTCCTTCTCATACTGACCATATGTAGTTCAACTCTGCTTAGGAAACTGATAAAAACTACAGTTCCTCTTACATAAATGCTCTTTAGTTAATAGGGAGAATCAAGTTGGGTTCCCGAACTGTGTAAAATCATTTGAGCCCAAAATTCACTTGGATTTCCAGAAATGAACTCTTGCTTGTAGGAAGACACAGATCCTGTGTTTTAACTCCGGTCCTGAAGTGAAATTCAGACCAGTGTTCTCATCCAAGAAACACATTCTGTTTTAATGCAAGAAGCATCGTCCTTTTCCTTCGTCTCTAATACAGCAAGAAACATGAGAATGCCCAGAAAAAGAACTGTGTTTCCTACTCATACGGACAACATGCCGTTCAATTCTGCTTATAAAACTGATAAAAACCACAGCTCCTCTTACATAAATGCTCTTTAGTTAATACTTTGAATCACGTTCGGTTCCAGAACTGTGAAAAATCATTTGAGCCCAAAATTCCCTTGGTTTACCAGAAATGAACTCTCGCTTGGAGGAATACACAGATCCCGTGGTTTAAATATTTTTCTGAAGGGAAATTCAGACCAGTGTTCTCATCCATGAAACACACTCTGTTTTCACGCAAGACGCAAGCTCTTCTTTCCAGCGTCTCCAATACAGCAAGAACCATGAGCATGGCAAGAAAAAATGAAATGTGTTTCCTACTCATTAGGACCATATGCAGTTCAACTCTGCTTATGAACTGATAGAAACCTCAGCTCCTCTAACATAAATGCTCTTTAGTTAATAGTAAGAATCGCGTTGGGTTGTTGAACTGTGAAAATCATTTGTGCCCAAAATACACTTGGTTTACCAGAAATGAACTCTTGCTTGTAGGAAGACAAAGTTCCTGTGGTTTAACTCTGTTACTGAAGGGAAATTCAGACCAGTGTTCTCATCCATGAAACACACTCTGTTTTAATGCAAGAAGCAAACTCTTCTTTCCCGCGTCTACAATACAGCAAGAACCATGAGCATGCCCAGGAAAAAAAAGAACTGTGTTTCCTACTGCTACAGAACCTATGCAGTTCAACTCTACTTAGGAAACTGATACAAACCACAGCTTCTCTTACATAAATACTCTTTAGTTAATAGGGAGAATTAAGTTGGGTACCAGAACTGTGTAAAATCATTTGAGCCCAAAATTCACTTGGATATCCAGAAATGAACACTTGCTTGTAGGAAGACACAGATCCTGTGGTTTAACTCCGATTCTGAAGGGAAATTCAGACCAGTGTTCTCATACATGAAACACACTCTGTTTTCACTCAAGTAGCAAGCTCTTCTGTACAGCGTCTCCAATACAGCAAGAATCATGACAATGCCCAGAAAAAAAAGAACTGTGTTTCCTACTCATAAGCACCTGATGTAGTTCAACTCTACTTATGAAACTGATGCAAACCATGGATCCTTTTACTAAAATGCTCTTTAGTTAATAGTTTGAATCGCATTGGGTTCACGAACTGTGAAAAATCATTTGAGCCCAAAATTCACATGGTTTACCAGAAATGAACACTTTCTTGTAGGAATACACAGATCCTGTGGTTTAACGCTGTTTCTGACGGGAAATTCAGACCAGTGTTCTCATCCATGAAACTCACTCTGTTTCACGAAAGAAGCAAGCTCTCCTTTCCAGCGTCCCCAATACAGCAAGAACCATTAGCATGCCCAGAAAAAAAGAACTGTGTTTCCTACTCATATGGACCATATGTAGTTCAACTCTGCTTATAAAACTGATACAAACCACAGCTTCACTAACATAAATGCTCTTTAGCTAATAGTGAGAATCGTGTTGGGTTGTAGAACTGTGAAAAATCATTGGAGCCCAAAATACACTTGGTTTACCAGAAATGAACTCTTGCTTGTAGGAAGACACAGATCCTGTGGTTTAACTCTGTTTCTGAAGGGAAATTCAGACTAGTGTTCTCATCCATGAAACTCACTCTCTTTTCACCAAGAAGCAAGCACTTCTTTTCAGTGTCTCCAATACAGCAAGAACCATGAGCATGCCCAGAAAAAAAGAACTGTGTGTCCTACTCATACTGACCATATGTAGTTCAACTCTGCTTATGAAACTGATACAAACCACAGCTCCTCTTATATAAATGCTCTTTAATTAATAGTTAGAATCGCGTTGGGTTCGTGAACTGTGTAAAATCATCTGAGCCCAAAATTGACTTGGTTTACCAGAAATGAACTCTTGCTTGTAGGGACACACAGATCCTGTGGTTTAACTCCGAATCTGAAGGAAAATTCAGACCAGTGTTCTCATCCATGAAACACATGCAGTTTTAATGCAAGAAGCATCCTCTTCTTTCCAGTGTCTCTAATACAGCAAGAACCATTAGCATGCCCAGAAAAAAAGAACTGTGTTTCCTTCTCATACTGACCATATGTAGTTCAACTCTGCTTAGGAAACTGATAAAAACTACAGTTCCTCTTACATAAATGCTCTTTAGTTAATAGGGAGAATCAAGTTGGGTTCCCGAACTGTGTAAAATCATTTGAGCCCAAAATTCACTTGGATTTCCAGAAATGAACTCTTGCTTGTAGGAAGACACAGATCCTGTGGTTTAACTCCGGTCCTGAAGTGAAATTCTGACCAGTGTTCTCATCCATGAAACACAGGCTGTTTTAATGCAAGAAGCATCCTCTTCTTTCCATCGTATCTAATACACCAAGAACCATGAGCATGCCTAGAAAAAAAGAACTGTGTTTCCTACTCCTACACACCATATGTAGTTCAACTCTACTTATGAAAATGATACAAACCACAGCTCCTCTAACACAAATGCTCTTTAGTTAATAGGGAGAATTAAGTTGGGTACCAGAACTGTGTAAAATCATTTGAGCCCAAAATTCACTTGGATATCCAGAAATGAACACTTGCTTGTAGGAAGACACAGATCCTGTGGTTTAACTCCGATTCTGAAGGGAAATTCAGACCAGTGTTCTCATACATGAAACACACTCTGTTTTCACTCAAGTAGCAAGCTCTTCTGTACAGCGTCTCCAATACAGCAAGAATCATGACAATGCCCAGAAAAAAAAGAACTGTGTTTCCTACTCATAAGCACCTGATGTAGTTCAACTCTACTTATGAAACTGATGCAAACCATGGATCCTTTTACTAAAATGCTCTTTAGTTAATAGTTTGAATCGCATTGGGTTCACGAACTGTGAAAAATCATTTGAGCCCAAAATTCACATGGTTTACCAGAAATGAACACTTTCTTGTAGGAATACACAGATCCTGTGGTTTAACGCTGTTTCTGACGGGAAATTCAGACCAGTGTTCTCATCCATGAAACTCACTCTGTTTCACGAAAGAAGCAAGCTCTCCTTTCCAGCGTCCCCAATACAGCAAGAACCATGAGCATGCCCAGAAAAAAAGAACTGTGTTTCCTACTCATATGGACCATATGTAGTTCAACTCTGCTTATGAAACTGATACAAACCACAGCTCCACTAACATAAATGCTCTTTAGCTAATAGTGAGAATCGTGTTGGGTTGTAGAACTGTGAAAAATCATTGGAGCCCAAAATACCCTTGGTTTACCAGAAATGAACTCTTGCTTGTAGGAAGACACAGATCCTGTGGTTTAACTCTGTTTCTGAAGGGAAATTCAGACTAGTGTTCTCATCCATGAAACTCACTCTCTTTTCACCAAGAAGCAAGCACTTCTTTTCAGTGTCTCCAATACAGCAAGAACCATGAGCATGACCAGAAAAAAAGAACTGTGTGTCCTACTCATACTGACCATATGTAGTTCAACTCTGCTTATGAAACTGATACAAACCCCAGTTCCACTTACATAATTGCTCTTTAGTTAATAGTTTGAATCGTGTCGGGTTCCAGAACTGTGTAAAATCATGTGAGAACAAAATTCAATGGGTTTACCAGAAATGAACTCTTTCTTGTAGGAAGACACAGATCCTGGAGTTTAACTCCGTTTCTGAAGGGAAATTGAGACCAGTGTTCTCATCCAAGAAAAACACTCTGTTTTAGTGCAAGAAGCAAGCTGTTCTTTCCAGCGTCTCCAATACAGCAAGAAGTATGAGCATGCCAAGAAACAAAGAACTGTGTTTCCTACTCATGTGGACCACAAGAAGTTCAACACTGCTTATGAAACAGATACAAACATCAACTCCTCTTACATAAATGCTATTTAGTTAATAGTAGGAATCGCGTTGGGTTCGTGAAATGTGTAAAATCATTTGAGCCTAAAATTCACTGGTTTTACCAGAAATGAACTCTTGCTTGTAAGAACACACAGATCCTGTGGTTTAACTCCGAATCTGAACGAAATTCAGACCAGTGTTCTCATCCATTAAACACATGCTGTTTTAATGCAAGAAGCATTCTCTTCTTTCCAGCGTCTCTAATACAGCAAGAACCATGAGCATGCCCAGAAAAAAAGAACTGTGCTTCCTATTCATACGGACCATATGTAGTTCAACTCTGCTTATGAAACTGATGAAAACTACAGCTCCTCTTACATAAATGCTCTTTAGTTAATAGGAAGAATCAAGTTTGGTTCCAGAACTGTGAATATTCATTTGAGCCCAAAATTCACTTGTATTTCCTAAAATGAACTCTTGCTTGTAGGAAGACACAGATCCTGTAGTTTAACTCCGATTCTGAAGGGATATTCAGACCACTGTTCTCATCCATGAAACACATTCTGTTTTAATGCAAGAAGCATCCTCTACTTTCCAGCATCTCTAATACACCAAGAACCATGAGCATGCCCAGAAAAATAGAATTGTGTTTCCTACTCATAATGACCATATGTAGTTCAACTCTGCTTATGATATTGATACAAACCACAGCTCCTCTTACATAAATGCTCTTTAGTTAATATTTTGAATCGCGTTGGGTTCCAGAACTGTGAAAAATCATTTGAGCCCCAAATTCACATGGACTACCAGAAATGAACTCTTCATTGTAGGAAGACACAGATCCTGTGGTTTAACTCTGTTTCTGAAGGGAAATTCAGACTAGTGTTCTCATCCATGAAACTCACTCTCTTTTCACGCAAGAAGCAAGCACTTCTTTCCAGTGTCTCCAATACAGCAAGAAACATGAGCATGCCCAGAAAAAAAGAACTGTGTGTCCTACTCATACTGACCATATGTGGTTCAACTCTGCTTATGATACTGATACAAACCACAGCTCCTCTTACATAAATGCTCTTTAGTTAATAGTTTGAGTCGTGTTGGGTTCCAGAAGTGTGTAAAATCATGTGAGAACAAAACTCAATGTGTTTACCAGAAATGAAATCTTTCTTGTAGGAAGACACAGATACTGGAGTTTAACTCCATTTCTGAAGGGAAATTGAGACCAGTGTTCTCATCCAAGAAAAACACTCTGTTTTAATGCAAGAAGCAAGCTCTTCTTTCCAGTGTCTCCAATACAGCAAGAAGTATGAGCATGCCAAGAAACAAAGAACTGTGTTTCCTACTCATGTGGACCACATGTAGTTCAACACTGCTTATGAAACTGATACAAACATCAACTCTTCTTACATAAATGCTGTTTAGTTAATAGTTAGAATCGCGTTGGGTTCGTGAAATGTGTAAAATCATTTGAGCCCAAAATTCACTGGGTTTACCAGAAATGAACTCTTGCTTGTAGGAACACACAGATCCTGTGGTTTAACTCCGAATCTGAAGAGAAATTCAGACCAGTGTTCTCATCCATGAAACACATGCTGTTTTAATGCAAGAAGCATCCTCTTCTTTCCAGCGTCTCTAATGCACCAAGAACCTTGAGCATGCCCAGAAAAAAAGAACTGTGTTTCCTACTCCTACACACCATATGTAGTTCAACTCTACTTATGAAAATTATACAAACCAAAGCTCCTCTAACACAAATGCTCTTTAGTTAATAGTTAGAATCGCGTTGGGTTCGTGAACAGTGTAAAATCGTTTGAGCCCAAAAATCAATGGGATTACCAGAAATGAACTCTTGCTTGTAGGAACACACATATCCTGTGGTTTAACTTCGAATCTGAAGTGAAATTCAGACCAGTGTTCTCATCCATGAAACACATGCTGTTTTAATGCAAGAAGCATCCTCTTCTTTCCAGCGTCTCTAATAAAGCAAGAACCATGAGCATGCCCAGAAAAAAAGAACTGTGCGTCCTACTCATACGGACCATATGTAGTTCAACTCTGCTTATGAAACTGATGAAAACTACAGCTCCTCTTGCATAAATGCTCTTTAGTTAATAGAGAGAATGAAGTTTGGTTCCAGAACTGTGTATATTCATTTGAGCCCAAAATTCCCTTGTATTTCCTTAAATGAACTCTTGCTTGTAGGAAGACATAGATCCTGTGGTTTAACTCCGTTTCTGAAGGGAAATTCAGACCAGTGTTCTCATCCATGAAACACACTCTGTTTTCACGCAAGAAGCAAGCTCTTCTTTCCAGCGTCTCCAATACACCAAGAACCATGAGCATGCCAAGAAAAAAACAACTGTGTTTCCTACTCCTACCCACCATATGTAGTTCAACTCTACTTATGAAATTGATACAAACCACAGCTCCTCTTACATAAATGCTCTTTAGTTAATAGGGAGAATCAAGTTGGGTTCCCGAACTCTGTAAAATCATTTGAGCCCAAAATTCTCTTGGATTACCAAAAATGAACTCTTGCTTGTAGGAAGACACAGATCCTGTGGTTTAACTCCAAATCTGAAGGGAAATTCAGACCAGTGTTCTCATCCATTAAACACATGCTGTTGTAATGCAAGAAGCATCCTCTTCTTTCCAGCATCTCTAATACGGCAAGAACCATGAGCATGCCCAGAAAAAAAGAACTGTGCTTCCTACTCATACGGACCATATGTAGTTCAACTCTGCTTATGAAACTGATGAAAACTACAGCTCCTCTTACATAAATGCTCTTTAGTTAATAGGGAGAATCAAGTTTGGTTCCAGAACTGTGTATATTCATTTGAGCCCAAAATTCACTTGTATTTCCTGAAATGAACTCTTGCTTGTAGGAAGACACAGATCCTGTGGTTTAACTCCGAATCTGAAGAGAAATTCAGACCAGTGTTCTCATCAATGAAACACATGCTGTTTTAATGCAAGAAGCATCCTATTCTTTCCAGCGTCTCTAATGCACCAAGAACCATGAGCATGCCCAGAAAAAAAAGAACTGTGTTTCCTATTCCTACACACCATATGTAGTTCAACTCTACTTATGAAAATGATACAAACCAATGCTCCTCTAACACAAATGTTCTTTAGTTAATAGTTAGAATCGCGTTGGGTTCGTGAACAGTGTAAAATTGTTGGAGCCCAAAAATCAATGGGTTTACCAGAAATGAACTCTTGCTTGTAGGAACACATATATCCTGTGGTTTAATTCCGAATCTGAAGGGACATTCAGACCAGTGTTCTCATCCATGAAACACATGCTGTTTTAATGCAAGAAGCATCCTCTTCTTTCCAGCATCTCTAATACAGCAAGAAACATGAGCATGCCCAGAAAAAGAGAACTGTGCTTCCTATTCATACGGACCATATGTAGTTCAACTCTGCTTATGAAACTGATGAAAACTACAGCTCCTCTTACATAAATGCTCTTTAGTTAATAGGAAGAATCAAGTTTGGTTCCAGAACTGTGAATATTCAATTGAGCCCAAAATTCACTTGGATTTCCAGAAATGAACTCTTGCTTGTAGGAAGACACAGATCCTGTGGTTTAAATCCGATATTGAAGGGAAATTCAGACCAGTGTTTTCATCCATGAAACACATTCTGTTTTAATGAAAGAAGCATCCTCTTTTTCCAGCGTCTCGAATACAGCAAGAACCATGAGAATGCCCAGAATAAAAGAACTGTGTTTCCTACTCCTATGCACCATATGTAGTTCAACTCTACTTATGAAAATGATACAAACCAAAGCTCCTCTAACACAAATTCTCTTTAGTTAATAGGGAGAATCGCGTTGGGTTCGTGAACTGTGTAAAATAATTTGAGCCCAAAATTCACTTGGATTACCAGAAATGAACTCTTGCTTGTAGGAATACACAGATCCTGTGGTTTAACTCCGTTTCTGAAGGGAATTTCAGACCAGTGTTCTCATCCATGACACACACTCTGTTTTCACGCGAGAAGCAAGCTCTTCTTTCCAGCGTCTACAATACACCAAGAACCATGAGCATGCCAAGAAAAAAAGAACTGTGTTTCCTACTCCTACGCACCATATGTAGTTCAACTCTACTTATGACATTGATACAAACCACAGGTCCTCTTACATAAATGCTCTTTAGTTAATAGTTTGAATCGCGTTGGGTTCCAGAAATGTGAAAAATCATTTGAGCCCAAAATTCACTTGGATTACCAAAAATGAACTCTTGCTTGTAGGAAGACACAGATCCTGTGGTTTAACTCCAAATCTGAAGAGAAATTCAGACCAGTTTTCTCATCCATGAAACACATGCTGTTTTAATGCAAGAAGCATCCTCTTCTTTCCAGCATCTCTAATACGGCAAGAACCATGAGCATGCCCAGAAAAAAAGAACTGTGCTTCCTACTCATACGGACCATATGTAGTTCAACTCTGCTTATGAAACTGATGAAAACTACAGCTCCTCTTACATAAATGCTCTTTAGTTAATAGGGAGAATCAAGTTTGGTTCCAGAACTGTGTATATTCATTTGAGCCCAAAATTCACTTGTATTTCCTGAAATGTACTCTTGCTTGTAGGAAGACATAGATCCTGTGGTTTAACTCCGTTTCTGAAGGGAAATTCAGACCAGTGTTCTCATCCATGAAACACACTCTGTTTTCACGCAAGAAGCAATCTCTTCTTTCCAGCGTCTACAATTCACCAAGAACCATGAGCATGCCAAGAAAAAAAGAACTGTGTTTCCTACTCCTACCCACCATATGTAGTTCAACTCTGCTTATGAATCTGATGAAAACTACAGCTCCTCTTACATAAATGCTCTTTAGTTAATAGGAAGAATCAAGTTTGGTTCCAGAACTGTGAATATTCATTTGAGCCCAAAATTCACTTGGATTTCCAGAAATGAACTCTTGCTTGTAGGAAGACACAGATCCTGTGGTTTAAATGCGATATTGAAGGGAAATTCAGACCAGTGTTTTCATCCATGAAACACATTCTGTTTTAATGAAAGAAGCATCCTCTTTTTCCAGCGTCTCGAATACAGCAAGAACCATGAGAATGCCCAGAATAAAAGAACTGTGTTTCCTACTCCTACGCACCATATGTAGTTCAACTCTACTTATGAAAATGATACAAACCAAAGCTCCTCTAACACAAATGCTCTTTAGTTAATAGTTAGAATCGCATTGGGTTCGTGAACTGTGTAAAATAATTTGAGCCCAAAATTCACTAAGATTACCAGAAATGAACTCTTGCTTGTAGGAATACACAGATCCTGTGGTTTAACTCCGTTTCTGAAGGGAAATTCAGACCAGTGTTCTCATCCATGAAACACACTCTGTTTTCACGCAAGAAGCAAGCTCTTCTTTCCAGCGTCTCCAATACACCAAGAACCATGAGCATGCCAAGAAAAAAAGAACTGTGTTTACTACTCCTACGCACCATATGTAGTTCAACTCTACTTATGACATTGATACAAACCACAGCTCCTCTTACATAAATGCTCTTTAGTTAATAGTTTGAATCGCCTTGGATTCCAGAACTGTGAAAAATCAATTGAGCCCAAAATTCTCTTGGATTACCAAAAATGAACTCTTGCTTGTAGGAACACACAGATCCTGTGGTTTAACTCCAAATCTGAAGGGAAATTCAGACCAGTGTTCTCATCCATTAAACACATGCTGTTTTAATGCAAGAAGCATCCTCTTCTTTCCAGCATCTCTAATAAGGCAAGAACCATGAGCATGCCCAGAAAAAAAGAACTGTGCTTCCTACTCATACGGACCATATGTAGTTCAACTCTGCTTATGAAACTGATGAAAACTACAGCTCCACTTACATAAATGCTCTTTAGTTATTAGGGAGAATCAAGTTTGGTTCCAGAACTGTGCATATTCATTTGAGCCCAAAATTCACTTGTATTTCCTGAAATGAACTCTTGCTTGTAGGAAGACACAGATCCTGTGGTTTAACTCTGAATCTGAAGGGAAATTCAGACCAGTGTTCTCATCAATGAAACACATGCTGGTTTAATGCAAGAAGCATCCTCTACTTTCCAGAGTCTCTAATACAACCAGAGCCATGAGCTTGCCCAGAAAAAAAGAACTGTGCTTCCTACTCCTACGGATCATATGTAGTTCAGCTCTGCTTATGAAACTGACACAAACCACAGCTCCTCTGACATAAAAGCACTTTAATTAATAGTTTGAATCACGTTGGGTTCCAGAACTGTGGAAAATCATTTGATCGACAAATTCACTTGGTTTACCAGAAATGAACTCTTGCTTGTAGGAAGACATAGATCCTGTGGTTTAACTCAGTTTCTGAAGGGAAATTCAGACCAGTGTTCTCATCCATGAAACACACTCTGTTTTCATGCAAGAAGCAAGCTCTTCTTTCCAGCGTCTCCAATATAGCAAGTTCCATGAGCATGCCCAGAAAAAAATAACTGTGTTTCCTACTCATAATGACCATATGTAGTTCAACTCTGCTTATGAAACGAAGACACAGATCCTGTGGTTTAACGACGTTTCTGAAGGGAAATGAAGACTAGTGTTCTCATCCATGAAACACACTCTGTTTTCACGCAAGAAGCAAGCTCTTCTTTCCAGCGTCTGCAATACAGCAAGAACCATGAGCATGCCCATATAAAAAGAACTGTGTTTCCTACTCATGCGGACCACATGTAGTTCAAATCTGCTTATGAAACTAATACAAACCACAACTCCTCTTACATAAATGCTCTTTAGTTAATAGTTTGAATCGCGTTGGGTTCCAGAACTGTGTAAAATCTTTTCAGCCCGAAATTTACTTGGTTTACCAGAAATGAACTCTTGGTTCTAGGAAGACACAGATCCTGTGGTTTAACTCCGTTTCTGAAGGGAAATTCAGACCAGTGTTCTCATCCATGAAACACACTCTGCTTCAATGCAAGAAGCAAGCTCTTCTTTCCAGCATCTCCAATAAAGCAAGGACCATGAGCATGGCAAGAAAAAAAGAACTGTGTTTCCTACTCATAAGGACCATATGCAGTTCAACTCCGCTTTTGAAACTGATACAAACCACAGCTCCTCTAACATAAATGCTCTTTAGTTAATAGTGAGAATCGCGTTGGGTTTGTGAACTGTGTAAAATCATTGAGCCCAAAATACACTTGGTTGACCAGAAATGAACTCTTGCTTGTAGGGAGAGAAAGACCCTGTGGTTTAACTCTGTTTATGAAGAGAAATTCAGACCAGTGTTCTCATCCATGAAACGCACTCTGTTTTCACGCAAGAAGCAAGCTCATCTTTCCAGCATCCCCAATACAGCAACAACCATGAGGATGCCCAGAAAAAAAGAACTGTGTTTCCTACTCATACGGATCATATGTAGTTCAACTCTGCTTATGTAACTGATACAAACTACAACTCCTCTTACATAAATGCTCTTTAGTAAATAGTTTGAATTGTGTTCGGTTTGTGAACTGTGTAAAATCATTTGAGCCCAAAATTCACTGGGTTTACCAGAAATGAACTCTTGCTTGTAGTAACACACAGATCCCGTGGTTTAACGCTGTTTCTGAAGGAAATTCAGACCAGTGTTCTCATCCATGAAACTCACTCTGTTTTCACGCAAGAAGCAAGCTCATCTTTCCAGTGTCTCCAATACAGCAAGAACCATTAGCATGGCAAGAAATAAAGAACTGTGTTTCCTACTCATAAGGACCATATGTAGTTCAACTCTGCTTATGACACTGATAAAAACAACAGGTCCTTTAACATAAATGCTCTTCAGTTTATAGTGAGAATTGCGTGGGGTTGTTGAACTGTAAAAATCCCTTGAGCCCAAAATACACTTGGTTTACCAGAAATGAACTCTTGCTTGTAGGAAGACAAAGATCCTGGGGTTTAACTCCGTTTCTGAAGGTAAATTCAGACCAGTGTTCTCATCCATGAAACACACTCTGTTTTCACGCAAGAAGCAAGCTCTTCTTTCCAGCGTCCCCAATGCAGCAAGAACGATGAGCATGCCCAGAAAAAAAGAACTGTGTTTCCTACTCCTACGGACCATATGTAGTTCAACTCTGCTTATGAGACTGATAAAAACCACAGCTCCTCTAACATGAATGCTCTTTAGTTAATAGTTTGAATCACGTTGAGTTCCAGAACTGTGTAAAATCATTTGAGCCCCAAATTCACTTGGTTTACCAGAAATGAACTCTTGCTTGTAGGAACACACAGATCCTGTGGTTTAACTCCGAATCTGAAGGGAAATTCAGACCAGTGTTCTCATCCATGAAACACACTCTGTTTTCATGCAAGAAGCAAGCTCTTCTTTTACAGCGTCCCAATACATCAAGAACCATTAGCATCCCCAGAAAAAAATAACTTTGTTTCCTTCTCCTACGGACCATATGTAGTTCAACTCTGCTTATGAAACTGATACAAACCACAGCTCCTCTAACATGAATGCTCTTTAGTTATTAGTGAGAATCGCGTTGGGTTGTGAACTGTGTAAAATCATGTGAGCCCAAAATTCAATGGGTTTACCAGAAATGTACACTTGCATGTAGTATCACACAGATCCTGGAGATTAACTCCGTTTCTGAAGGGAAATTGAGACCAGAGTTCTCATCCATGAAACACATGCTGTTTTAATGCAAGAAGCATCCTCTTCTTTCCAGCGTCTCTAATACAGCAAGAACCAGAGCATGCCCACAAAAAAAGAACTGTGTTTCCTATGCATACGGACCATATATATTTCAAAACTGATTATGAAACTGACGAAAACCACAGCTCCTCTTACATAAATGCTCTTTAGTTAATTGTGAGAATCGCGTTGGGTTTTTGAACTGTGAAAATTCATTTGAGCACAAATTCACTTGGTTTACCAGAAATGAACTCTTGCTTGTAGGAAGACAAAGATCATGTGGTTTAACGCTGTTTCCAAGGGAAATTCTGACCAGTGTTCTCATCCATTAAACACACTCTGTTTTAACGCAAGAAGGAAACTCTTCTTCCCAGCATCTCTAAAAGAGCAAGAAATATGAGCATGCCCAGAAAAAAAGAACTGTGTTTCCTACTCATGCGGACCACATGTAGTTCAACTCTGCTTATGAAACTGATACAAACCGTAGGTCCTCGTACAAAAGGGCACTTTAGTTAATAGTTTGAATCGCGTTAGGTTCCAGGACTCGGTAAAATCATTAGAGCCCCAAATTCACTTAGTTTACCAGAAATGAACTCTTGCTTGTAGCAAGACATAGATCTTGTGGTTTAACTCCGTTTCTGAAGGGAAATTCAGACCAGTGTTCTCATCCATGAAACCCACTCTGTTTTCACGTAAGAAGCAAGCTCTTCTTTCCATCCTCTCTAAACGAGCAAGAACCATGAGCATGCCCAAAAAAAAGAACTGTGTTTCCTACTCATGCAGACCATATGCAGTTGATGTCTGCTTATGAAACTGATACAAACCACAACTCCTCTTACATAAATGCTCTTTAGTTAATTGTGAGAATCATGTTGGGTTGTTGAAATGTGAAAAATCATTTGAGGCCAAAATACAATTGGTTTCCAAGAAATGAACTCTTGCTTGAAGGATGACACAGATCTTGGGGATTAACTCAGTTTCTGAAGGGAAATTCAGACCAGTTTTCTCATCCATGAAACACACTCTGTTTTCACGCAAGAAGCAAGCTCTTCTTTCCAGCGTCCACAATACAGCAAGAACCATGATCATGCCCAGAAAAAAAGAACTGTGTTTCCTACTCATAATGACCATTTGTAGTTCAACTCTGCTTATGAAACTGATAAAAACCACTGCTCCTCTTACATAAATGCTCTTTAGTTAATAGTTTGAATCGCGATGGGTTCCAGAACTGTGTAAATCCTTTGAGCCCCAAATTCACTTTGTTTACCAGAAATGAACTCTTGCTTGTAGGAATACACAGATCCCGTGGTTCATCAAAGTTTCTGAAGGGAAATTTAGACCAGTGTTGTCATCCATAAAACTCACTCTGTTTTCCCACAAAAAGCATACTCTTCTTTCCAGTTTCTCCAATACAGCAAGAACCATGAGCATGGCAAGTAAAAAAGATCTTTGTTTCCTACTCATAAGGACCATATGTAGTTCAAGTCTGCTTATGAAACTGACAGAAACCACAGCACCTCTAACACAAAAGCTCTTTAGTTAATAGTTTGAATCACGTTGGGTTCCAGAACAGTGTAAAATCATTTGTGCGACAAATACACTTGGTTTACCAGAAATGAACTCTTGCTTGTAGGAACACACAGATACTGGAGTTTAACTCCGTTTCTGATGGGAAATTGAGACCAGTGTTCTCATCCATGAAACACATGCTCTTTTAATGCAAGAAGCATCCTCTTCTTTTCAGCGTCTCTAATACAGCAGGAACCATGAGCATGCCCAGAAAAATACCTGTGCTTCCTACTCATACGGATCATATATAGTTCAACTCTGCTTATGAAACTGATACAAACCACAGCTCCTCTAACATGAATGCTCTTTAGTTAATAGTTTGAATCGCGTTGAGTTCCAGAAATGTGTAAAATCATTTGAGCCCCAAATTCACTTGGTTTACCAGAAATGAACTCTTGCTTGTAGGAACACAGAGATCCTGTGGTTTAACTCCGAATCTGAAGGGAAATTCAGACCAGTGTTCTCATCCATGAAACACACTCTGTTTTCATGCAAGAAGCAACCTCTTCTTTTACAGCGTCCCAATACATCAAGAACAATGAGCACGCCCAGAAAAAAAGAACTGTGTTTCCTACTCCTACACACCATATGTAGTTCAACTCTGCTTATGAAACTGATACAAACCACAGCTCCTCTAACATAAATGCTATTTATTTATTAGTGAGAATCGCGTTGGGTCGTGAACTGTGTAAAATCATGTGAGCCCAAAATTCAATGGGTTTACCAGAAATGTACTCTTGCATGTAGTATCACACAGATCCTGGAGTTTAACTCCGTTTTGGAAGGGAAATTGAGACCAGTGTTCTCATCCATGAAACACATGCTGTTTTAATGCAAGAAGCATCCTCTTCTTTCCAGTGTCTCCAATACAGCAAGAAACATGAGCATGCCCAGGAAAAAAGAACTGTGTTTCCTACTCCTATGGACCATATGTAGTTCAACTCTGCTTATGAAACCGATAAAAACCACAGCTCCTCTTACATAAATGCTCTTTAGTGAATATTGAGAATCATTTTGTGTTTTTGAACTATGGAAAATCATTTGAACCCAAAATTCACTTGTTTTACCAGAAATGAACTCTTGCTTGTAGGAAGACACAGATACTGGGGTTTAATTCCGTTTCTGAAGGGAAATTCAGACCAGTGTTCTCATCCATGAAAGACATTCTGTTTTAATGCAAGAAGCATCCTCTTTTTCCATCGTCTCTAATACAGCAAGAACCATGAGCATGCCCAGAATAAAAGAACTGTGTTTCCTACTCATGGTGACCATATGTAGTTCACTTCTACTTATGAAACTGATACAAACCACAGCTCCTGTTACATAAATGCTCTTTAGTTAATAGTGAGGATCGCGTTGGGTCATGAACTGTGAAAAATCATTTCAGCCCAAAATTCACTTGGTTTACCAGAAATGCACTCTTGCTTGTAGGAAGACACAGATCCGGTGGTTTAACGCCATTTCTGAAGGGAAATTCAGACCAGTGTTCTCATCCATGAAACACACTCTGTTTTAACGCAAGAAGCAAGTTCTTCTTTACAGCGTCTCCAATACAGCAAGAACCATGAGCATGGCAAGAACAAAAGAACTGTGTGTCCTACTCATACGGACCATATCTGGTTTAACTCTGCTTATGAAACTGATACAAGCCACAGCTCCTCTAAGATAAAACTCTTTAGTTAATAGTGAGAATCGCGTTGGGTTGTTGAACTGTGAAAATGATTTGATTCCAAAATACACTTGGTTTACCAGAAATGAACTCTTGCTTGTAGGAAGATAAAGATCCTGTGGTTTAACTCTGTTTCAAAAGAGAAATTCTGACCAGTGTTCTCATCCATGAAACACATGCAAGTTTAATGCAAGAAGCATCCTCTTCTTTCCAGTGTCTCCAATACAGCAAGAAACATGAGCATGCCCAGGAAAAAAGAACTGTGTTTCCTACTCCTATGGACCATATGTAGTTCAACTCTGCTTATGAAACTGATAAAAACCACAGCTCCTCTTACATAAATGCTCTTTAGTGAATATTGAGAATCATTTTGTGTTTTTGAACTATGGAAAATCATTTGAACCCAAAATTCACTTGTTTTACCAGAAATGAACTCTTGCTTGTAGGAAGACACAGATACTGGGGTTTAACTCCGTTTCTGAAGGGAAATTCAGACCAGTGTTCTCATCCATGAAAGACATTCTGTTTTAATGCAAGAAGCATCCTCTTTTTCCATCGTCTCTAATACAGCAAGAACCATGAGCATGCCCAGAATAAAAGAACTGTGTTTCCTACTCATGGGGACCATATGTAGTTCACTTCTACTTATGAAACTGATACAAACCACAGCTCCTGTTACATAAATGCTCTTTAGTTAATAGTGAGGATCGCGTTGGGTCATGAACTGTGAAAAATCATTTCAGCCCAAAATTCACTTGGTTTACCAGAAATGCACTCTTGCTTGTAGGAAGACACAGATCCGGTGGTTTAACGCCATTTCTGAAGGGAAATTCAGACCAGTGTTCTCATCCATGAAACACACTCTGTTTTAACGCAAGAAGCAAGTTCTTCTTTACAGCGTCTCCAATACAGCAAGAACCATGAGCATGGCAAGAAAAAAAGAACTGTGTGTCCTACTCATACGAACCATATCTGGTTTAACTCTGCTTATGAAACTGATACAAACCACAGCTCCTCTAAGATAAAACTCTTTAGTTAATAGTGAGAATCGCGTTGGGTTGTTGAACTGTGAAAATGATTTGATTCCAAAATACACTTGGTTTACCAGAAATGAACTCTTGCTTGTAGGAAGATAAAGATCCTGTGGTTTAACTCTGTTTCAAAAGGGAAATTCTGACCAGTGTTCTCATCCATGAAACACATGCAAGTTTAATGCAAGAAGCATCCTCTTCTTTCCAGTGTCTCCAATACAGCAAGAAACATGAGCATGCCCAGGAAAAAAGAACTGTGTTTCCTACTCCTATGGACCATATGTAGTTCAACTCTGCTTATGAAACTGATAAAAACCACAGCTCCTCTTACATAAATGCTCTTTAGTGAATATTGAGAATCATTTTGTGTTTTTGAACAATGGAAAATCATTTGAACCCAAAATTCACTTGTTTTATCAGAAATGAACTCTTGCTTGTAGGAAGACACAGATACTGGGGTTTAACTCCGTTTCTGAAGGGAAATTCAGACCAGTGTTCTCATCCATGAAAGACATTCTGTTTTAATGCAAGAAGCATCCTCTTTTTCCATCGTCTCTAATACAGCAAGAACCATGAGCATGCCCAGAATAAAAGAACTGTGTTTCCTACTCATGGGGACCATATGTAGTTCACTTCTACTTATGAAACTGATACAAACCACAGCTCCTCTTACATAAATGTTCTTTAGTTAATAGTGAGGATCGCGTTGGGTCATGAACTGTGAAAAATCATTTCAGCCCAAAATTCACTTGGTTTACCAGAAATGCACTCTTGCTTGTAGGAAGACACAGATCCGGTGGTTTAACGCCATTTCTGAAGGGAAATTCAGACCAGTGTTCTCATCCATGAAACACACTCTGTTTTAACGCAAGAAGCAAGTTCTTCTTTACAGCGTCTCCAATACAGCAAGAACCATGAGCATGGCAAGAAAAAAAGAACTGTGTGTCCTACTCATACGACCCATATCTGGTTTAACTCTGCTTATGAAACTGATACAAACCACAGCTCCTCTAAGATAAAACTCTTTAGTTAATAGTGAGAATCGCGTTGGGTTGTTGAACTGTGAAAATGATTTGATTCCAAAATACACTTGGTTTACCAGAAATGAACTCTTGCTTGTAGGAAGATAAAGATCCTGTGGTTTAACTCTGTTTCAAAAGGGAAATTCTGACCAGTGTTCTCATCCATGAAACACATGCAAGTTTAATGCAAGAAGCATCCTCTTCTTTCCAGTGTCTCCAATACAGCAAGAAACATGAGCATGCCCAGGAAAAAAGAACTGTGTTTCCTACTCCTATGGACCATATGTAGTTCAACTCTGCTTATGAAACTGATAAAAACCACAGCTCCTCTTACATAAATGCTCTTTAGTGAATATTGAGAATCATTTTGTGTTTTTGAACTATGGAAAATCATTTGAACCCAAAATTCACTTGTTTTACCAGAAATGAACTCTTGCTTGTAGGAAGACACAGATACTGGGGTTTAACTCCGTTTCTGAAGGGAAATTCAGACCAGTGTTCTCATCCATGAAAGACACTCTGTTTTCACGCAAGAAGCAAGCTCTTCTTTCCAGCATCTCCAATACTTCAAGAACCATGAGCATGCCCATAAAAAAAGAACTCTGTTTCCTATTCATACAGACATTATGTACATCAACTCTGCATATGAAACTGATAAAAACCACAGCTCCTCTTACATAAATGCTCTTTAGTTAATAGGGAGAATCAATTTGGGTTCCAGAAGTGTGTAAAATCATTTGAGCCCAAAATTCACTTGGATTACCAGAAATGAACTCTTGCTTGTAGGAAGACACAGATCCTGTGATTTAACTCCGTTTCTGAAGGGAAATTCAGACCAGTTTTCTCATCCATGAAACACACTCTGTTTTCACGCAAGAAACAAGCTCTTCTTTCCAGAATCTCCAATACAGCAAGAACAAAGAGCATGCCCAGAAAAAAACAACTGTGTTTCCTACTCATAAGGACCAGATGGAGTTCAACTCTGCTTATGAAACTGATACAAACCACAGCTCCTCTTACATAAATCCTCTTTAGTTAATTGTAGAATCGCGTTGGGTTGTTGACCTGTGAAAATCCATTTGAGCCCCAAATTCTCTTGGTTTACCAGAAATGAACTCTTGCTTGTAGAAAGACACAGATCCTGGGGTTTAACTCCGTTTCTGGAGGGAAATTCAGACCAGTGTTCTCATCCCTGAAACACACTCTGTTTTCACGCAAGAAGCAAGCTCTTCTTTCCAGTACTCCAATACAGCAAGAACCATGAGCATGCCTAGAAAAAAAGAACTGTGTTAACTATTTATACGGACCTTATGTACATCAACTCTGCTTATGAAACTGATACAGACCACAGCTCCTCTTACATAAATCCTCTTTAGTTAATAATGAGAATCACGTTGGGTTGGTGAACTGTGAAAAATCTTTTGAGCCCAAAATTCACTTTTTTTCCCAGAAATGAACTCTTGCTTGTAGGAAAGCACAGATCCTGGGGTTTAACTCTGCTTCTGAAGGGAAATTCATACCAGTGTTCTCGTCCATGAAACTCACTCTGTTTTAACTCAAGAAGCAAGCTCTTCTTTCCAGTGTCTCCAATACATCAACAACCATGAGCATGCAAAGAAAAAAAGAACTGTGTTTCCAACTCAAACGGACCATATGTAGTTCAACTCTGCTTATGAAACAGATACAAACCACAGCTCCTCTTACATAAATGCTCTTTAGTTAATAGTTTGAATCGCGTTGGGTTCCAGAACTGTGTAAAATCATTTGAGCACCAAATTCACTTGGTTAAACAGAATGGAACTCTTTCTTGTAGGAACACACAGATCCTGGTATTTAACTCCGTTTCTGAAGGGAAATTCAGACCAGTGTTCTCATCCATGAAACACACTCTGTTTTCACGCTGGAAGCAAGCTCAACTTTCCTGCATTTCCAATACAGCAAGAACCATGAGCATGCCCAGAAAAAATGAAGTGTGTTTCCTACTCATACGGACCATATGTAGTTCAACTCTGCTTATGAAACAGATACAAACAACAGCTCCTCTTACATAAATTCTCTTTAGTTAATACTTTGAATCACATTGGGTTCCAAAACTGTGTAAAAACATTTGAGCACCAAATTCACTTGGTTTAGCAGAAAGGAACTCTTGCTTGTAGGAAGACACAGATCCTGTGGTTTAACTCCATTTCTGAAGGGAAATTCAGACCAGTGTTCTCATCCATGAAACACACTCTGTTTTCACGCAAGAAACAAGCTCTTCTTTCCAGCATCTCCAATACAGCAAGAACCAAGAGCATGCCCAGAAAAAATGAACTGTTTTTCCTACTCATAAGGACCATATGTAGTTCAACTCTGCTTATGAAACTGATACAAACCACAGCTCCTCTTACATAAATGCTCTTTAGTTAATAGTTTGAATCGCGTTGGGTTCCAGAACTCTGTAAAATCATTTGAGCCCCAAATTCACTTTGTTTAACAGTACTGAACTCTTGATTGTAGGAAGACATAGATCCTGTGGTTTAGCTCCGTTTCTGAAGGGGAATTCAGACCAGTGTTCTCATCCATGAAACCCAATCTGTTTTCTCACAAGAAGCAATCCCTTCTTTCCAGCATCTCCAATACAGCAAGAACCATGAGCATGCCCAGAAAAAAAGAACTGTGTTTCCTACTCATATGGACCATATGTAGTTCAACTCTGCTTATGAAACTGATACAAACGACTGCTCCCCTTACATAAATCCTCTTTAGTTAATAGTGAGAATCACGTTGGGTTGTTGAACTGTGAAAAATCTTTTGAGCCCAAAATTCACTTGTTTTACCAGAAATGAACTCTTGCTTGTAGGAAAGCACAGATCCTGAGGTTTAACTCTGTTTCTGAAGGGAAATTCAGACCAGAGTTCTCGACCATGAAACTCACTCTGTTTTAACTGAAGAAGCAATCTCTTCGTTCTTGTGTCTCCAATATAGCAACAACCATGAGCAGGCCCAGAAAAAGAGAACCGTGTTTCCTACTCATACAGACCATATGCAGTTATATTTTGCTTATGAAACTGATACAAACTAAAGCTCCTCTTACATAAATGCTCTTTAGTTAATTGTGAGAATCGCGTTGGGTTGTTGACCTGTGAAAATCCATTTGAGCCCCAAATTCTCTTGGTTTGCAAGAAATGAACTCTTGCTTGTAGGAAGACACAGATCCTGTAGTTTAACTCTGGTACTGAAGGGAAATTCAGACCAGTGTTCTCATCCATGAAACACACCATGTTTTCAGGCAAGAAGCAAGCTCTTCTTTAAAGCGTCTCCAATACAGCAAGAACCATGAGCATGCCCAGAAATAAAGAACTTTGTTTCCTACTCATAAAAACCAGATGTAGTTCAACTCTGCTTATGAAACTGATACAAACCAAAGCTCCTCTTACATAAATACTCTTTAGTTAATAGGGAGAACCAAGTTGGGTTCCAGAACTGTGAAAATCATTTGAGCCAAAAATTCACTTGGTTTACAGAAATGAACTCTTGCTTGTAGGAAGACACAGATCCTGGGGTTTAACTCCGTTTCTGAAGGGAAATTCATAACAGTGTTCTCATCCAAGAAACAAACTCTGTTTTCACGCAAGAAGCAAGCACTTCTTTCCATTGTCTCCAAAATAGCAAGAACCATGAGCAAGCCCAGAAAAAGAACTGTGTTTCCTACTCATAAGGACCACATGTAGTTCAACTCTGCTTATGAAACTGATACAAACCACAGCTCCTCTTACATAAATCCTCTTTAGTTAATAGTGAGAATCGCGTAGGGTTGTTGAACTGTGAAAAATCTTTTGAGCCCCAAATTCACTTGTTTTACCAGAAATGAACTCTTGCTTGTAGGAAGGCACAGATCATGGGGTTTAACTCCATATGAAGGGAAACTCAGAACAGTGTTCTCATCCATGAAACCCAATCTGTTTTCTCGCAAGAGTCAAGCTCTTCTTCCCAGCATCTCCAATAGAGCAAGAACCATGAGCATGCCCAGAAAAAAAGAACTGTGTTTCCTACTCATAAGGACCATATGTAGTTCATCTCTGCTTATGAAACTGATAAAAACCACAGCTCCTCTTACATAAATCCTCTTTAGTTAATTGTGAGAATCGCGTTGGGTTGTTGACCTGTGAAAATCCATTTGAGCCCCAAATTCTCTTGGTTTGCAAGAAATGAACTCTTGCTTGTAGGAAGACACAGATCCTGTAGTTTAACTCTGGTACTGAAGGGAAATTCAGACAAGTGTTCTCATCCATGAAACACACCATGTTTTCAGGCAAGAAGCAAGCTCTTCTTTAAAGCGTCTCCAATACAGCAAGAACCATGAGCATGCCCAGAAATAAAGAACTTTGTTTCCTACTCTTAATGACCAGATGTAGTTCAACTCTGCTTATGAAACTGATACAAACCAAAGCTCCTCTTACATAAATGCTCTTTAGTTAATAGGGAGACCCAAGTTGGGTTCCATAACTGTGAAAATCATTTGAGCCAAATATTCACTTGGTTCACAGAAATGAACTCTTGCTTGTAGGAAGACACAGATCCAGGGGTTTAACTCTGTTTCTGAAGGGAAATTCATGCCAGTGTTCTCGTCCATGAAACTCACTCTGTTTTCACGCAAGAAGCAAGCTCTTCTTTCCAGCATCTCCAATACTTCAAGAACCATGAGCATGCCCATAAAAAAAGAACTCTGTTTCCTATTCATACAGACATTATGTACATCAACTCTGCATATGAAACTGATAAAAACCACAGCTCCTCTTACATAAATGCTCTTTAGTTAATAGGGAGAATCAATTTGGGTTCCAGAAGTGTGTAAAATCATTTGAGCCCAAAATTCACTTGGATTACCAGAAATGAACTCTTGCTTGTAGAAAGACACAGATCCTGGGGTTTAACTCCGTTTCTGGAGGGAAATTCAGACCAGTGTTCTCATCCCTGAAACACACTCTGTTTTCACGCAAGAAGCAAGCTCTTCTTTCCAGTACTCCAATACAGCAAGAACCATGAGCATGCCTAGAAAAAAAGAACTGTGTTTTCTATTTATACGGACCTTATGTACATCAACTCTGCTTATGAAACTGATACAGACCACAGCTCCTCTTACATAAATCCTCTTTAGTTAATAGTGAGAATCACGTTGGGTTGGTGAACTGTGAAAAATCTTTTGAGCCCAAAATTCACTTTTTTTCCCAGAAATGAACTCTTGCTTGTAGGAAAGCACAGATCCTGGGGTTTAACTCTGCTTCTGAAGGGAAATTCATACCAGTGTTCTCGTCCATGAAACTCACTCTGTTTTAACTCAAGAAGCAAGCTCTTCTTTCCAGTGTCTCCAATACATCAACAACCATGAGCATGCAAAGAAAAAAAGAACTGTGTTTCCAACTCAAACGGACCATATGTAGTTCAACTCTGCTTATGAAACAGATACAAACCACAGCTCCTCTTACATAAATGCTCTTTAGTTAATAGTTTGAATCGCGTTGGGTTCCAGAACTGTGTAAAATCATTTGAGCACCAAATTCACTTGGTTAAACAGAATGGAACTCTTTCTTGTAGGAACACACAGATCCTGGTATTTAACTCCGTTTCTGAAGGGAAATTCAGACCAGTGTTCTCATCCATGAAACACACTCTGTTTTCACGCTGGAAGCAAGCTCAACTTTCCTGCATTTCCAATACAGCAAGAACCATGAGCATGCCCAGAAAAAATGAAGTGTGTTTCCTACTCATACGGACCATATGTAGTTCAACTCTGCTTATGAAACAGATACAAACAACAGCTCCTCTTACATAAATTCTCTTTAGTTAATACTTTGAATCACATTGGGTTCCAAAACTGTGTAAAAACATTTGAGCACCAAATTCACTTGGTTTAGCAGAAAGGAACTCTTGCTTGTAGGAAGACACAGATCCTGTGGTTTAACTCCATTTCTGAAGGGAAATTCAGACCAGTGTTCTCATCCATGAAACACACTCTGTTTTCACGCAAGAAACAAGCTCTTCTTTCCAGCATCTCCAATACAGCAAGAACCAAGAGCATGCCCAGAAAAAATGAACTGTTTTTCCTACTCATAAGGACCATATGTAGTTCAACTCTGCTTATGAAACTGATACAAACCACAGCTCCTCTTACATAAATGCTCTTTAGTTAATAGTTTGAATCGCGTTGGGTTCCAGAACTCTGTAAAATCATTTGAGCCCCAAATTCACTTTGTTTAACAGTACTGAACTCTTGATTGTAGGAAGACATAGATCCTGTGGTTTAGCTCCGTTTCTGAAGGGGAATTCAGACCAGTGTTCTCATCCATGAAACCCAATCTGTTTTCTCACAAGAAGCAATCCCTTCTTTCCAGCATCTCCAATACAGCAAGAACCATGAGCATGCCCAGAAAAAAAGAACTGTGTTTCCTACTCATATGGACCATATGTAGTTCAACTCTGCTTATGAAACTGATACAAACGACTGCTCCCCTTACATAAATCCTCTTTAGTTAATAGTGAGAATCACGTTGGGTTGTTGAACTGTGAAAAATCTTTTGAGCCCAAAATTCACTTGTTTTACCAGAAATGAACTCTTGCTTGTAGGAAAGCACAGATCCTGAGGTTTAACTCTGTTTCTGAAGGGAAATTCAGACCAGAGTTCTCGACCATGAAACTCACTCTGTTTTAACTGAAGAAGCAATCTCTTCGTTCTTGTGTCTCCAATATAGCAACAACCATGAGCAGGCCCAGAAAAAGAGAACCGTGTTTCCTACTCATACAGACCATATGCAGTTATATTTTGCTTATGAAACTGATACAAACTAAAGCTCCTCTTACATAAATGCTCTTTAGTTAATTGTGAGAATCGCGTTGGGTTGTTGACCTGTGAAAATCCATTTGAGCCCCAAATTCTCTTGGTTTGCAAGAAATGAACTCTTGCTTGTAGGAAGACACAGATCCTGTAGTTTAACTCTGGTACTGAAGGGAAATTCAGACCAGTGTTCTCATCCATGAAACACACCATGTTTTCAGGCAAGAAGCAAGCTCTTCTTTAAAGCGTCTCCAATACAGCAAGAACCATGAGCATGCCCAGAAATAAAGAACTTTGTTTCCTACTCATAAAAACCAGATGTAGTTCAACTCTGCTTATGAAACTGATACAAACCAAAGCTCCTCTTACATAAATACTCTTTAGTTAATAGGGAGAACCAAGTTGGGTTCCAGAACTGTGAAAATCATTTGAGCCAAAAATTCACTTGGTTTACAGAAATGAACTCTTGCTTGTAGGAAGACACAGATCCTGGGGTTTAACTCCGTTTCTGAAGGGAAATTCATAACAGTGTTCTCATCCAAGAAACAAACTCTGTTTTCACGCAAGAAGCAAGCACTTCTTTCCATTGTCTCCAAAATAGCAAGAACCATGAGCAAGCCCAGAAAAAGAACTGTGTTTCCTACTCATAAGGACCACATGTAGTTCAACTCTGCTTATGAAACTGATACAAACCACAGCTCCTCTTACATAAATCCTCTTTAGTTAATAGTGAGAATCGCGTAGGGTTGTTGAACTGTGAAAAATCTTTTGAGCCCCAAATTCACTTGTTTTACCAGAAATGAACTCTTGCTTGTAGGAAGGCACAGATCATGGGGTTTAACTCCATATGAAGGGAAACTCAGAACAGTGTTCTCATCCATGAAACCCAATCTGTTTTCTCGCAAGAGTCAAGCTCTTCTTCCCAGCATCTCCAATAGAGCAAGAACCATGAGCATGCCCAGAAAAAAAGAACTGTGTTTCCTACTCATAAGGACCATATGTAGTTCATCTCTGCTTATGAAACTGATAAAAACCACAGCTCCTCTTACATAAATCCTCTTTAGTTAATTGTGAGAATCGCGTTGGGTTGTTGACCTGTGAAAATCCATTTGAGCCCCAAATTCTCTTGGTTTGCAAGAAATGAACTCTTGCTTGTAGGAAGACACAGATCCTGTAGTTTAACTCTGGTACTGAAGGGAAATTCAGACAAGTGTTCTCATCCATGAAACACACCATGTTTTCAGGCAAGAAGCAAGCTCTTCTTTAAAGCGTCTCCAATACAGCAAGAACCATGAGCATGCCCAGAAATAAAGAACTTTGTTTCCTACTCTTAATGACCAGATGTAGTTCAACTCTGCTTATGAAACTGATACAAACCAAAGCTCCTCTTACATAAATGCTCTTTAGTTAATAGGGAGACCCAAGTTGGGTTCCATAACTGTGAAAATCATTTGAGCCAAATATTCACTTGGTTCACAGAAATGAACTCTTGCTTGTAGGAAGACACAGATCCAGGGGTTTAACTCTGTTTCTGAAGGGAAATTCATGCCAGTGTTCTCGTCCATGAAACTCACTCTGTTTTCACGCAAGAAGCAAGCTCTTCTTTCCAGCATCTCCAATACTTCAAGAACCATGAGCATGCCCATAAAAAAAGAACTCTGTTTCCTATTCATACAGACATTATGTACATCAACTCTGCATATGAAACTGATAAAAACCACAGCTCCTCTTACATAAATGCTCTTTAGTTAATAGGGAGAATCAATTTGGGTTCCAGAAGTGTGTAAAATCATTTGAGCCCAAAATTCACTTGGATTACCAGAAATGAACTCTTGCTTGTAGAAAGACACAGATCCTGGGGTTTAACTCCGTTTCTGGAGGGAAATTCAGACCAGTGTTCTCATCCCTGAAACACACTCTGTTTTCACGCAAGAAGCAAGCTCTTCTTTCCAGTACTCCAATACAGCAAGAACCATGAGCATGCCTAGAAAAAAAGAACTGTGTTTTCTATTTATACGGACCTTATGTACATCAACTCTGCTTATGAAACTGATACAGACCACAGCTCCTCTTACATAAATCCTCTTTAGTTAATAGTGAGAATCACGTTGGGTTGGTGAACTGTGAAAAATCTTTTGAGCCCAAAATTCACTTTTTTTCCCAGAAATGAACTCTTGCTTGTAGGAAAGCACAGATCCTGGGGTTTAACTCTGCTTCTGAAGGGAAATTCATACCAGTGTTCTCGTCCATGAAACTCACTCTGTTTTAACTCAAGAAGCAAGCTCTTCTTTCCAGTGTCTCCAATACATCAACAACCATGAGCATGCAAAGAAAAAAAGAACTGTGTTTCCAACTCAAACGGACCATATGTAGTTCAACTCTGCTTATGAAACAGATACAAACCACAGCTCCTCTTACATAAATGCTCTTTAGTTAATACTTTGAATCACATTGGGTTCCAAAACTGTGTAAAAACATTTGAGCACCAAATTCACTTGGTTTAGCAGAAAGGAACTCTTGCTTGTAGGAAGACACAGATCCTGTGATTTAACTCCGTTTCTGAATGAAAATTCAGACCAGTGTTCCCATCCATGAAACACACTCTGTTTTCATGCAAGAAGCAAGCTCTTCTTTCCAGTGTCTCCAATACGGCAAGAACCATGAGCATGCCCACAAAAAAAGAACTGTGTTAACTATTCATACGGACCTTATGTACATCAACTCTGCATATGAAACTGATAAAAACCACAGCTCCTCTTACATAAATGCTCTTTAGTTAATAGGGAGAATCAAGTTGGGTTCGAGAAGTGTGTAAAAACTTTTGAGCCAAAACACTTGGATTACCAGAAAAGAACTATTGCTTGTAGGAAGACACAGATCCTGTGGTTTAACTCCATTTCTGAAGGGAAATTCAGACCAGTGTTCTCATCCATGAAACACACTCTGTTTTCACGCTGGAAGCAAGCTCAACTTTCCTGCATTTCCAATACAGCAAGAACCATGAGCATGCCCAGAAAAAATGAAGTGTGTTTCCTACTCATACGGACCATATGTAGTTCAACTCTGCTTATGAAACAGATACAAACAACAGCTCCTCTTACATAAATGCTCTTTAGTTAATACTTTGAATCACATTGGGTTCCAAAACTGTGTAAAAACATTTGAGCACCAAATTCACTTGGTTTAGCAGAAAGGAACTCTTGCTTGTAGGAAGACACAGATCCTGTGATTTAACTCCGTTTCTGAATGAAAATTCAGACCAGTGTTCCCATCCATGAAACACACTCTGTTTTCATGCAAGAAGCAAGCTCTTCTTTCCAGTGTCTCCAATACGGCAAGAACCATGAGCATGCCCACAAAAAAAGAACTGTGTTAACTATTCATACGGACCTTATGTACATCAACTCTGCATATGAAACTGATAAAAACCACAGCTCCTCTTACGTAAATGCTCTTTAGTTAATAGGGAGAATCAAGTTGGGTTCGAGAAGTGTGTAAAAACTTTTGAGCCAAAACACTTGGTTTAGCAGAAAGGAACTCTTGCTTGTAGGAAGACACAGATCCTGTGGTTTAACTCCATTTCTGAAGGGAAATTCAGACCAGTGTTCTCATCCATGAAACACACTCTGTTTTCACGCAAGAAACAAGCTCTTCTTTCCAGCATCTCCAATACAGCAAGAACCAAGAGCATGCCCAGAAAAAATGAACTGTTTTTCCTACTCATAAGGACCATATGTAGTTCAACTCTGCTTATGAAACTGATACAAACCACAGCTCCTCTTACATAAATGCTCTTTAGTTAATAGTTTGAATCGCGTTGGGTTCCAGAACTCTGTAAAATCATTTGAGCCCCAAATTCACTTTGTTTAACAGAAATGAACTCTTGATTGTAGGAAGACATAGATCCTGTGGTTTAGCTCCGTTTCTGAAGGGGAATTCAGACCAGTGTTCTCATCCATGAAACCCAATCTGTTTTCTCACAAGAAGCAATCCCTTCTTTCCAGCATCTCCAATACAGCAAGAACCATGAGCATGCCCAGAAAAAAAGAACTGTGTTTCCTACTTATAAGGACCATATGTAGTTCAACTCTGCTTATGAAACTGATACAAACGACTGCTCCTCTTACATAAATCCTCTTTAGTTAATATTGAGAATCACGTTGGGTTGTTGAACTGTGACAAATCTTTTGAGCCCAAAATTCACTTGTTTTACCAGAAATGAACTCTTGCTTGTAGGAAAGCACAGATCCTGGGGTTTAACTCTGCTTCTGAAGGGAAATTCATACCAGTGTTCTCGTCCATGAAACTCACTCTGTTTTAACTCAAGAAGCAAGCTCTTCTTTCCAGTGTCTCCAATACATCAACAACCATGAGCATGCAAAGAAAAAAAGAACTGTGTTTCCAACTCAAACGGACCATATGTAGTTCAACTCTGCTTATGAAACAGATACAAACCACAGCTCCTCTTACATAAATGCTCTTTAGTTAATAGTTTGAATCGCGTTGGGTTCCAGAACTGTGTAAAATCATTTGAGCACCAAATTCACTTGGTTAAACAGAATGGAACTCTTTCTTGTAGGAACACACAGATCCTGGTATTTAACTCCGTTTCTGAAGGGAAATTCAGACCAGTGTTCTCATCCATGAAACACACTCTGTTTTCACGCTGGAAGCAAGCTCAACTTTCCTGCATTTCCAATACAGCAAGAACCATGAGCATGCCCAGAAAAAATGAAGTGTGTTTCCTACTCATACGGACCATATGTAGTTCAACTCTGCTTATGAAACAGATACAAACAACAGCTCCTCTTACATAAATGCTCTTTAGTTAATACTTTGAATCACATTGGGTTCCAAAACTGTGTAAAAACATTTGAGCACCAAATTCACTTGGTTTAGCAGAAAGGAACTCTTGCTTGTAGGAAGACACAGATCCTGTGATTTAACTCCGTTTCTGAATGAAAATTCAGACCAGTGTTCCCATCCATGAAACACACTCTGTTTTCATGCAAGAAGCAAGCTCTTCTTTCCAGTGTCTCCAATAGGGCAAGAACCATGAGCATGCCCACAAAAAAAGAACTGTGTTAACTATTCATACGGACCTTATGTACATCAACTCTGCATATGAAACTGATAAAAACCACAGCTCCTCTTACATAAATGCTCTTTAGTTAATAGGGAGAATCAAGTTGGGTTCGAGAAGTGTGTAAAAACTTTTGAGCCAAAACACTTGGATTACCAGAAAAGAACTATTGCTTGTAGGAAGACACAGATCCTGTGGTTTAACTCCATTTCTGAAGGGAAATTCAGACCAGTGTTCTCATCCATGAAACACACTCTGTTTTCACGCTGGAAGCAAGCTCAACTTTCCTGCATTTCCAATACAGCAAGAACCATGAGCATGCCCAGAAAAAATGAAGTGTGTTTCCTACTCATACGGACCATATGTAGTTCAACTCTGCTTATGAAACAGATACAAACAACAGCTCCTCTTACATAAATGCTCTTTAGTTAATACTTTGAATCACATTGGGTTCCAAAACTGTGTAAAAACATTTGAGCACCAAATTCACTTGGTTTAGCAGAAAGGAACTCTTGCTTGTAGGAAGACACAGATCCTGTGATTTAACTCCGTTTCTGAATGAAAATTCAGACCAGTGTTCCCATCCATGAAACACACTCTGTTTTCATGCAAGAAGCAAGCTCTTCTTTCCAGTGTCTCCAATACGGCAAGAACCATGAGCATGCCCACAAAAAAAGAACTGTGTTAACTATTCATACGGACCTTATGTACATCAACTCTGCATATGAAACTGATAAAAACCACAGCTCCTCTTACGTAAATGCTCTTTAGTTAATAGGGAGAATCAAGTTGGGTTCGAGAAGTGTGTAAAAACTTTTGAGCCAAAACACTTGGTTTAGCAGAAAGGAACTCTTGCTTGTAGGAAGACACAGATCCTGTGGTTTAACTCCATTTCTGAAGGGAAATTCAGACCAGTGTTCTCATCCATGAAACACACTCTGTTTTCACGCAAGAAACAAGCTCTTCTTTCCAGCATCTCCAATACAGCAAGAACCAAGAGCATGCCCAGAAAAAATGAACTGTTTTTCCTACTCATAAGGACCATATGTAGTTCAACTCTGCTTATGAAACTGATACAAACCACAGCTCCTCTTACATAAATGCTCTTTAGTTAATAGTTTGAATCGCGTTGGGTTCCAGAACTCTGTAAAATCATTTGAGCCCCAAATTCACTTTGTTTAACAGAAATGAACTCTTGATTGTAGGAAGACATAGATCCTGTGGTTTAGCTCCGTTTCTGAAGGGGAATTCAGACCAGTGTTCTCATCCATGAAACCCAATCTGTTTTCTCACAAGAAGCAATCCCTTCTTTCCAGCATCTCCAATACAGCAAGAACCATGAGCATGCCCAGAAAAAAAGAACTGTGTTTCCTACTTATAAGGACCATATGTAGTTCAACTCTGCTTATGAAACTGATACAAACGACTGCTCCTCTTACATAAATCCTCTTTAGTTAATATTGAGAATCACGTTGGGTTGTTGAACTGTGACAAATCTTTTGAGCCCAAAATTCACTTGTTTTACCAGAAATGAACTCTTGCTTGTAGGAAAGCACAGATCCTGGGGTTTAACTCTGCTTCTGAAGGGAAATTCATACCAGTGTTCTCGTCCATGAAACTCACTCTGTTTTAACTCAAGAAGCAAGCTCTTCTTTCCAGTGTCTCCAATACATCAACAACCATGAGCATGCAAAGAAAAAAAGAACTGTGTTTCCAACTCAAACGGACCATATGTAGTTCAACTCTGCTTATGAAACAGATACAAACCACAGCTCCTCTTACATAAATGCTCTTTAGTTAATAGTTTGAATCGCGTTGGGTTCCAGAACTGTGTAAAATCATTTGAGCACCAAATTCACTTGGTTAAACAGAATGGAACTCTTTCTTGTAGGAACACACAGATCCTGGTATTTAACTCCGTTTCTGAAGGGAAATTCAGACCAGTGTTCTCATCCATGAAACACACTCTGTTTTC
The DNA here is from genome assembly GCA_949786405.1 of Onychomys arenicola. Taxonomy (NCBI): domain Eukaryota; kingdom Metazoa; phylum Chordata; class Mammalia; order Rodentia; family Cricetidae; genus Onychomys; species Onychomys arenicola. The sequence goes on from CATKUM010000026.1 coordinate 1,669,061, forward strand.
ACGCTGGAAGCAAGCTCAACTTTCCTGCATTTCCAATACAGCAAGAACCATGAGCATGCCCAGAAAAAATGAAGTGTGTTTCCTACTCATACGGACCATATGTAGTTCAACTCTGCTTATGAAACAGATACAAACAACAGCTCCTCTTACATAAATGCTCTTTAGTTAATACTTTGAATCACATTGGGTTCCAAAACTGTGTAAAAACATTTGAGCACCAAATTCACTTGGTTTAGCAGAAAGGAACTCTTGCTTGTAGGAAGACACAGATCCTGTGATTTAACTCCGTTTCTGAATGAAAATTCAGACCAGTGTTCCCATCCATGAAACACACTCTGTTTTCATGCAAGAAGCAAGCTCTTCTTTCCAGTGTCTCCAATAGGGCAAGAACCATGAGCATGCCCACAAAAAAAGAACTGTGTTAACTATTCATACGGACCTTATGTACATCAACTCTGCATATGAAACTGATAAAAACCACAGCTCCTCTTACATAAATGCTCTTTAGTTAATAGGGAGAATCAAGTTGGGTTCGAGAAGTGTGTAAAAACTTTTGAGCCAAAACACTTGGATTACCAGAAAAGAACTATTGCTTGTAGGAAGACACAGATCCTGTGGTTTAACTCCATTTCTGAAGGGAAATTCAGACCAGTGTTCTCATCCATGAAACACACTCTGTTTTCACGCTGGAAGCAAGCTCAACTTTCCTGCATTTCCAATACAGCAAGAACCATGAGCATGCCCAGAAAAAATGAAGTGTGTTTCCTACTCATACGGACCATATGTAGTTCAACTCTGCTTATGAAACAGATACAAACAACAGCTCCTCTTACATAAATGCTCTTTAGTTAATACTTTGAATCACATTGGGTTCCAAAACTGTGTAAAAACATTTGAGCACCAAATTCACTTGGTTTAGCAGAAAGGAACTCTTGCTTGTAGGAAGACACAGATCCTGTGATTTAACTCCGTTTCTGAATGAAAATTCAGACCAGTGTTCCCATCCATGAAACACACTCTGTTTTCATGCAAGAAGCAAGCTCTTCTTTCCAGTGTCTCCAATACGGCAAGAACCATGAGCATGCCCACAAAAAAAGAACTGTGTTAACTATTCATACGGACCTTATGTACATCAACTCTGCATATGAAACTGATAAAAACCACAGCTCCTCTTACGTAAATGCTCTTTAGTTAATAGGGAGAATCAAGTTGGGTTCGAGAAGTGTGTAAAAACTTTTGAGCCAAAACACTTGGTTTAGCAGAAAGGAACTCTTGCTTGTAGGAAGACACAGATCCTGTGGTTTAACTCCATTTCTGAAGGGAAATTCAGACCAGTGTTCTCATCCATGAAACACACTCTGTTTTCACGCAAGAAACAAGCTCTTCTTTCCAGCATCTCCAATACAGCAAGAACCAAGAGCATGCCCAGAAAAAATGAACTGTTTTTCCTACTCATAAGGACCATATGTAGTTCAACTCTGCTTATGAAACTGATACAAACCACAGCTCCTCTTACATAAATGCTCTTTAGTTAATAGTTTGAATCGCGTTGGGTTCCAGAACTCTGTAAAATTATTTGAGCCCCAAATTCACTTTGTTTAACAGAAATGAACTCTTGATTGTAGGAAGACATAGATCCTGTGGTTTAGCTCCGTTTCTGAAGGGGAATTCAGACCAGTGTTCTCATCCATGAAACCCAATCTGTTTTCTCACAAGAAGCAATCCCTTCTTTCCAGCATCTCCAATACAGCAAGAACCATGAGCATGCCCAGAAAAAAAGAACTGTGTTTCCTACTTATAAGGACCATATGTAGTTCAACTCTGCTTATGAAACTGATACAAACGACTGCTCCTCTTACATAAATCCTCTTTAGTTAATAGTGAGAATCACGTTGGGTTGTTGAACTGTGACAAATCTTTTGAGCCCAAAATTCACTTGTTTTACCAGAAATGAACTCTTGCTTGTAGGAAAGCACAGATCCTGAGGTTTAACTCTGTTTCTGAAGGGAAATTCAGACCAGAGTTCTCGTCCATGAAACTCACTCTGTTTTAACTGAAGAAGCAATCTCTTCGTTCTTGTGTCTCCAATATAGCAACAACCATGAGCAGGCCCAGAAAAAGAGAACCGTGTTTCCTACTCATACAGACCATATGCAGTTATATTTTGCTTATGAAACTGATACAAACTAAAGCTCCTCTTACATAAATGCTCTTTAGTTAATTGTGAGAATCGCGTTGGGTTGTTGACCTGTGAAAATCCATTTGAGCCCCAAATTCTCTTGGTTTGCCAGAAATGAACTCTTGCTTGTTGGAAGACACAGATCCTGTAGTTTAACTCTGGTACTGAAGGGAAATTCAGACCAGTGTTCTCATCCATGAAACACACCATGTTTTCAGGCAAGAAGCAAGCTCTTCTTTAAAGCGTCTCCAATACAGCAAGAACCATGAGCATGCCCAGAAATAAAGAACTTTGTTTCCTACTCATAAAAACCAGATGTAGTTCAACTCTGCTTATGAAACTGATACAAACCAAAGCTCCTCTTACATAAATGCTCTTTAGTTAATAGGGAGACCCAAGTTGGGTTCCATAACTGTGAAAATCATTTGAGCCAAATATTCACTTGGTTCACAGAAATGAACTCTTGCTTGTAGGAAGACACAGATCCAGGGGTTTAACTCTGTTTCTGAAGGGAAATTCATGCCAGTGTTCTCGTCCATGAAACTCACTCTGTTTTCACGCAAGAAGCAAGCTCTTCTTTCCAGCATCTCCAATACTTCAAGAACCATGAGCATGCCCATAAAAAAAGAACTCTGTTTCCTATTCATACAGACATTATGTACATCAACTCTGCATATGAAACTGATAAAAACCACAGCTCCTCTTACATAAATGCTCTTTAGTTAATAGGGAGAATCAATTTGGGTTCCAGAAGTGTGTAAAATCATTTGAGCCCAAAATTCACTTGGATTACCAGAAATGAACTCTTGCTTGTAGAAAGACACAGATCCTGGGGTTTAACTCCGTTTCTGGAGGGAAATTCAGACCAGTGTTCTCATCCCTGAAACACACTCTGTTTTCACGCAAGAAGCAAGCTCTTCTTTCCAGTACTCCAATACAGCAAGAACCATGAGCATGCCTAGAAATAAAGAACTGTGTTTTCTATTTATACGGACCTTATGTACATCAACTCTGCTTATGAAACTGATACAGACCACAGCTCCTCTTACATAAATCCTCTTTAGTTAATAGTGAGAATCACGTTGGGTTGGTGAACTGTGAAAAATCTTTTGAGCCCAAAATTCACTTTTTTTCCCAGAAATGAACTCTTGCTTGTAGGAAAGCACAGATCCTGGGGTTTAACTCTGCTTCTGAAGGGAAATTCATACCAGTGTTCTCGTCCATGAAACTCACTCTGTTTTAACTCAAGAAGCAAGCTCTTCTTTCCAGTGTCTCCAATACATCAACAACCATGAGCATGCAAAGAAAAAAAGAACTGTGTTTCCAACTCAAACGGACCATATGTAGTTCAACTCTGCTTATGAAACAGATACAAACCACAGCTCCTCTTACATAAATGCTCTTTAGTTAATAGTTTGAATCGCGTTGGGTTCCAGAACTGTGTAAAATCATTTGAGCACCAAATTCACTTGGTTAAACAGAATGGAACTCTTTCTTGTAGGAACACACAGATCCTGGTATTTAACTCCGTTTCTGAAGGGAAATTCAGACCAGTGTTCTCATCCATGAAACACACTCTGTTTTCACGCTGGAAGCAAGCTCAACTTTCCTGCATTTCCAATACAGCAAGAACCATGAGCATGCCCAGAAAAAATGAAGTGTGTTTCCTACTCATACGGACCATATGTAGTTCAACTCTGCTTATGAAACAGATACAAACAACAGCTCCTCTTACATAAATGCTCTTTAGTTAATACTTTGAATCACATTGGGTTCCAAAACTGTGTAAAAACATTTGAGCACCAAATTCACTTGGTTTAGCAGAAAGGAACTCTTGCTTGTAGGAAGACACAGATCCTGTGATTTAACTCCGTTTCTGAATGAAAATTCAGACCAGTGTTCCCATCCATGAAACACACTCTGTTTTCATGCAAGAAGCAAGCTCTTCTTTCCAGTGTCTCCAATACGGCAAGAACCATGAGCATGCCCACAAAAAAAGAACTGTGTTAACTATTCATACGGACCTTATGTACATCAACTCTGCATATGAAACTGATAAAAACCACAGCTCCTCTTACGTAAATGCTCTTTAGTTAATAGGGAGAATCAAGTTGGGTTCGAGAAGTGTGTAAAAACTTTTGAGCCAAAACACTTGGTTTAGCAGAAAGGAACTCTTGCTTGTAGGAAGACACAGATCCTGTGGTTTAACTCCATTTCTGAAGGGAAATTCAGACCAGTGTTCTCATCCATGAAACACACTCTGTTTTCACGCAAGAAACAAGCTCTTCTTTCCAGCATCTCCAATACAGCAAGAACCAAGAGCATGCCCAGAAAAAATGAACTGTTTTTCCTACTCATAAGGACCATATGTAGTTCAACTCTGCTTATGAAACTGATACAAACCACAGCTCCTCTTACATAAATGCTCTTTAGTTAATAGTTTGAATCGCGTTGGGTTCCAGAACTCTGTAAAATCATTTGAGCCCCAAATTCACTTTGTTTAACAGAAATGAACTCTTGATTGTAGGAAGACATAGATCCTGTGGTTTAGCTCCGTTTCTGAAGGGGAATTCAGACCAGTGTTCTCATCCATGAAACCCAATCTGTTTTCTCACAAGAAGCAATCCCTTCTTTCCAGCATCTCCAATACAGCAAGAACCATGAGCATGCCCAGAAAAAAAGAACTGTGTTTCCTACTTATAAGGACCATATGTAGTTCAACTCTGCTTATGAAACTGATACAAACGACTGCTCCTCTTACATAAATCCTCTTTAGTTAATAGTGAGAATCACGTTGGGTTGTTGAACTGTGACAAATCTTTTGAGCCCAAAATTCACTTGTTTTACCAGAAATGAACTCTTGCTTGTAGGAAAGCACAGATCCTGAGGTTTAACTCTGTTTCTGAAGGGAAATTCAGACCAGAGTTCTCGTCCATGAAACTCACTCTGTTTTAACTGAAGAAGCAATCTCTTCGTTCTTGTGTCTCCAATATAGCAACAACCATGAGCAGGCCCAGAAAAAGAGAACCGTGTTTCCTACTCATACAGACCATATGCAGTTATATTTTGCTTATGAAACTGATACAAACTAAAGCTCCTCTTACATAAATGCTCTTTAGTTAATTGTGAGAATCGCGTTGGGTTGTTGACCTGTGAAAATCCATTTGAGCCCCAAATTCTCTTGGTTTGCCAGAAATGAACTCTTGCTTGTTGGAAGACACAGATCCTGTAGTTTAACTCTGGTACTGAAGGGAAATTCAGACCAGTGTTCTCATCCATGAAACACACCATGTTTTCAGGCAAGAAGCAAGCTCTTCTTTAAAGCGTCTCCAATACAGCAAGAACCATGAGCATGCCCAGAAATAAAGAACTTTGTTTCCTACTCATAAAAACCAGATGTAGTTCAACTCTGCTTATGAAACTGATACAAACCAAAGCTCCTCTTACATAAATGCTCTTTAGTTAATAGGGAGAACCAAGTTGGGTTCCAGAACTGTGAAAATCATTTGAGCCAAAAATTCACTTGGTTTACAGAAATGAACTCTTGCTTGTAGGAAGACACAGATCCTGGGGTTTAACTCCGTTTCTGAAGGGAAATTCATAACAGTGTTCTCATCCAAGAAACAAACTCTGTTTTCACGCAAGAAGCAAGCACTTCTTTCCATTGTCTCCAAAATAGCAAGAACCATGAGCAAGCCCAGAAAAAGAACTGTGTTTCCTACTCATAAGGACCACATGTAGTTCAACTCTGCTTATGAAACTGATACAAACCACAGCTCCTCTTACATAAATCCTCTTTAGTTAATAGTGAGAATCGCGTAGGTTTGTTGAACTGTGAAAAATCTTTTGAGCCCCAAATTCACTTGTTTTACCAGAAATGAACTCTTGCTTGTAGGAAGGCACAGATCATGGGGTTTAACTCCATATGAAGGGAAATTCAGAACAGTGTTCTCATCCATGAAACCCAATCTGTTTTCTCGCAAGAGTCAAGCTCTTCTTCCCAGCATCTCCAATACAGCAAGAACCATGAGCATGCCCAGAAAAAAAGAACTGTGTTTCCTACTCATAAGGACCATATGTAGTTCATCTCTGCTTATGAAACTGATAAAAACCACAGCTCCTCTTACATAAATCCTCTTTAGTTAATTGTGAGAATCGCGTTGGGTTGTTGACCTGTGAAAATCCATTTGAGCCCCAAATTCTCTTGGTTTGCAAGAAATGAACTCTTGCTTGTAGGAAGACACAGATCCTGTAGTTTAACTCTGGTACTGAAGGGAAATTCAGACCAGTGTTCTCATCCATGAAACACACCATGTTTTCACGCAAGAAGCAAGCTCTTCTTTAAAGCGTCTCCAATACAGCAAGAACCATGAGCATGCCCAGAAATAAAGAACTTTGTTTCCTACTCTTAATGACCAGATGTAGTTCAACTCTGCTTATGAAACTGATACAAACCAAAGCTCCTCTTACATAAATGCTCTTTAGTTAATAGGGAGACCCAAGTTGGGTTCCATAACTGTGAAAATCATTTGAGCCAAATATTCACTTGGTTCACAGAAATGAACTCTTGCTTGTAGGAAGACACAGATCCAGGGGTTTAACTCTGTTTCTGAAGGGAAATTCATGCCAGTGTTCTCCTCCATGAAACTCACTCTGTTTTAACTCAAGAAGCAAGGTCTTCTTTCCAGTGTCTCCAATATAGCAACAACCATGAGCATGCCCAGAAAAACAGAACTGTGTTTCCTAATCATACAGACCATATGCAGTTCAATTCTGCTTATGAAACTGATACAAACTACAGTTCCTCTAACATAAATGCTCTTTAGTTAATTGTGAGAATCGCGTTGGGTTGTTGAACTGTGAAAAACCATTTCAGCCCAAAATTCACTTGGTTTGCCAGAAATGAACTTTTGCTTCTAGGAAGACACAGATCCAGTGGTTTAACTCTTTTTCTGAAGGAAAATTCAGACCAGTGTTCTCATCTATGAAACACACTCTGTTTTTACACAAGAAGCAAGCTCTTCTTTCCAGCATCTCCAAAACAGCAAAAACAATGAGCATGCCCAGAAAAAAAGAACTGTGTTTCCTACTCATAAGGACCATATGTAGTTCAACTCTGCTTATGAATATGATACAAACCACAGCTGCTCTTACAGAATACCTCTTTAGTTAATTGTGAGAATCGCGTAGGGTTGTTGAACTGTGAAAAATCTTTTGAGCCCCAAATTCACTTGTTTTACCAGAAATGAACTCTTGCTTGTAGGAAGGCACAGATCATGGGGTTTAACTCCGTTTCTGAAGGGAAATCAGACCAGTGTTCTAATCGGTTAACACACTCTGTTTTCACTCAAGAAGAAAGCTCGTCTTTCCAGTGTCTCCAATAAAGAAAGAACCATGAGCATGCCTAGATTAAAAAAAAAATGAGTTTCCTACTCATATGGACCATATGTTGTCCATCTCCACTTATGAAACTGATACAAACCACAGCTCCTCTTACATAAATCCTCTTTAGTTAATAGTGAGAATCGTCTTGGTTTGTTAAACTGTGAAAAATCAGTTGAACCAAAAATTCACTTGTTTTACCAGAAATGAACTCTTGCTTGTAGCAAGACACAGATCCTGGGGTTTAACTCCGTTTCTGAAGGGAAATTCATACCAGTGTTCTCATCCATGAAACACACTCTGTTTTAACGCAAGAAGCAAGCACTTCTTTCCAGCATATCCAATACAGCAAGAAAGATGAGCATGCCCAGAAAAACAGAACTGTGTTTCGTACTCATACAGACCATATGCAGTTCAATTCTGCTTATGAAACTGATACAAACCACAGCTCCTCTTACATAAATGCTCTTTCGTTAATAGTTTGAATCGTGTTGGGTTCCAGAACTGTGCAAAATCATTTGAGCCCAAAATTCACTTGGTATACCAGAAATGAACTCTTGCTTGTAGGAAGACACAGATCATGGGGTTTAACCCCTTTTCTGAAGGGAAATTCAGACCAGTGTTCTCATCCATTAAACCCACTCGATATTCACGCAAGAAGCAATCTCTTCTTTCCAGCATCTCCAATACAGCAAGAACCATGAGCATGCCCATAAAAAAGATCTCTGTTTCCGAATCATACGGACCATATGTATTTCAACTCTGCTTATGAAACTGATACAAACCACAGCTCCTCTAAAATAAATGCTCTTTAGTTAATGGGGAGAATCAAGGTGGGTTTCAGAACTGTGTAAAATCATTTGAGCCCAAAATTCAATTGGAATACCAGAAATGAACTCTTGCTTGTAGGAAGACACAGATCCTGGGTTTTAACTCCGTTTCTGAAGGGAAATTCAGACCAGTGTTCTCATCCATGAAACACACTCTGTTTTAACGCAAGAAGCAACCTCTTCTTTCCAGAATCTCCAATACAGCAAGAACCATCAGCATGCCCACAAAAAAAGAACTGTGTTTCCTACTCATACGGACCACATGTAGTTCAACTCTGCTTATGAAACTGATACAAACCACAGCTCCTTTTACATAAATGCTCTTTACTTAATAGTTTGAATCGCGTTGCATTCCAGAACTGTGTAAAATCATTTGAGCACCAAATTCACTTGGTTTAACAGAAAAGAACTCTTGCTTGTAGGAAGACATAGATCCTGTGGTTTAACTCCATTTCTGAAGGGAAATTCAGACTCGTGTTCTCATCCCTGAAACCCACTCTGTTTTCATGAAAGAAGCAAGCACTTCTTTCCAGCATCTCCAATACAGCAAGAACCATGAGCATGCCCAGAAAAAAAGAACTGTGCTTCCTACTCATAAGGACCATATGTAGTTCAACTCTGCTTATGAAACTGATACAAACCACAGTTCCTAATACATAAATCCTCTTTAGTTAATTGTGAGAATCGCCTTGGGTTGTTGAACTGTAAAAAATCATTTGAGCACGAAAATCACTTGGTTTACCAGAAATGAACTCTTGCTTGTAGGAATACACAGACCCTTTGGTTTAACTCTGTTTCTGATGGAAATTCAGACCAGTGTTCTCATCCATGAAACTCACTCTGTTTTAACTCAAGAAGCAAGCTCTTCTTTCCAGTGTCTCCAATACAGCAAGAACCATGAGCATACCCAGAAAAAAAGAACTGTGTTTCCTACTCATAAGGACCATATGTAGTTCAACTCTGTTTATGAAACTGATACAAACCACACCTCCTATTACATAAATCCTCTTTAGTTAATAGTGAGAATCACGTTGGGTTGGTGAACTGTGAAAAATCTTTTGAGCCCAAAATTCACTTGTTTTACCAGAAATGAACTCTTGCTTGTAGGAAGGCACAGATCATGGGCTTTACCCTGTTTCTGACGGGAAATTCATACCAGTGTTCTCATCCATGAAACTCACTCTGTTTTAACTCAAGAAGCAAGCTCTTCTTTCCAGTATCTCCAATATAGCAAGAACCATGAGCATGCTCAGAAAAAAAGAACTTGTTTCCTACTCATAAGGACCATATGTAGTTCAATTCTGCTTATGAAACTGATACAAACTAAAGCTCCTCTTACAAAAATGCTCTTTAGTTAATTGTGAGAATCGCGTTGGGTTGTTGACCTGTGAAAATCCATTTGATCCCCGAATTCTCTTGGTTTGCAAGAAATGAACTCTTGCTTGTAGGAAGACACAGATCCTGTAGTTTAACTCGGTACTGAAGGGAAATACAGACCAGTGTTCTCATCCCTGAAACACACCATGTTTTCACGCAAGAAGCAAGCTCTTCTTTAAAGCGTCTCCAATACAGCAAGAACCATGAGCATGCCCAGAAATAAAGACTTTGTTTCCTACTCATAATGACCAGATGTTGTTCAACTCTGCTTATGAAACTGATACAAACCAAAGCTCCTCTTACATAAATGCTCTTTAGTTAATAGGGAGAACCAAGTTGGGTTCCAGAACTGTGAAAATCATTTGAGCCAAAAATTCACTTGGTTCACAGAAATGAACTCTTGCTTGTAGGAAGACACAGATCCTGGGGTTTAACTCCGTTTCTGAAGGGAAATTCAGACGAGTGTTCTCATCCATGAAACCCAATCTGTTTTCTCGCAAGAAGCAAGCTCTTCTTTCCAGCATCTCCAATTCAGCAAGAACCATGAGCATGCCCAGAAAAAAAGAACTGTGTTTCCTACTCATAAGGACCATATGTAGTTCAACTCTGCTTATGAAACTGATACAAACCACAGCTCCTCTTACCTACTCAAATGTACCATATCTACTTCAACTCTGCCTATGAACCTGATACAAACCACAGCTCCTCTTACATAAATGCTCTTTAGTTAATAGTGAGAAACACGTTGGGTTCGTGAATTGTGTAAATTTATTTGAGCCCAAAATTCACCGGTTTACCGGAAATGAACTCTTGTTGTAGGATGACACAGATCTGGGGTTTAACTCCATTTCTGAAGGGAAATTCAGACCAGTGTTTTCATCCATGTAACACACACTTTTTTAACGCAAGAAACATGCTCTTCTTTCCTTCGTCTACAATACAGCAAGAAGTATGAGCATGCCCAGAAATAAAGAACTGTTTCCTACTCATACGGACCATATCTTGTTCAAATCTGCCTATGAACCAGATACAAACCAAAGCTCCTGTTAAATAAATAATCTTTAGTTAATAGTGAGTAATGCGTTGTGTTTGTGAACTGTGTAAATTCATTTGAGCCACAAATTCACAGTGTTTCCCAGAAATGAACTCCTGCTTGTAAGAGGAACAGATACTGTGGTTTAACTCCGTTTCTGAACGGAAATTCAGACCAGTGTTCTCATCCATGAAACACAGTCTGTTTAAAACGCATGAAGCATGCTCTTCTTTCCTGCATCTTCAATACAGCAAGAAACATGATCAACTCCAGATAAAAAGAACTGTGTTTCCCACTCATACGAACCATATCTAGTTCAACCCTGTTTATAAAACTGATACAAACCACAGCTCTACTTACATATGTGCTCTTTCGTTAATAGTGCGAAACGCGTTGGGTTCATTAACTGTGTAATTTCATTTGAGCCCAAAATTCTCTGTGTTTACCAGAAATGACCTCTTGTTTGTAGGAAGACACAGATCCTGTGGTTTTACACCATTTCGGAAGGGAAATTCACACCAGTGTTCTCATCCATGAAACCCACTCTGTTTTAACGCTAAAACCATGCTCTTCTTTCCGGCGTCTCAAATACAACAAGAAACACGTGTAAGCCCAGAAAAAAAGAACTGTGTTTCCTACCCTTATGGACCATAGCTAGTACAAGTCTGCTTATGAAACTGATACAAACCACAGCTCCTGTTAAATAAATGGTTTTTAGTTAATATTGCGAAACGCGTTGGGTTTGTGAACTGTGTAAATTCAATGGAGCCGCAAATTCACTGGGTTTACCAGAAATGAACTCTTGCTTGTAGGAAGACACAGATCCTGGATCTTAAATCTGTTTCTGAAGGAAAATTCAGACCTGTGTTCTCATCCATGAAACACACTCTATTTTAACACAAGATGCATGCACTTCTTTCTAGCTTGTCCAAGGTAGAAAGAAACATGAGCAAGCCCAGAAAAAAAGAACTGTGTTTCCTACTCATACGGACGATGTCTAGTTCAACTCTGCTTAAGAACATGATACACACCACAGCTCCTGTTAAATAAATGCTCTTTCGTTAATAGTGAGAAATGGGTTGGGTCCGTGAACTGTGTAAATTCATTTCAGCATAAAATTCCGTGGGAATACTCAAAATGACCTCTTGCTTGTAGGAATACACAGATCCTGTGGTTTAACTCCGTTTCTGAAGGGAAATTCAGACCAGTTTTCTCTTCCATGAAACACACTCTGTTTTAACGCAAGAAGCATGCTCTTCTTTCTAGTGTCTCCAATATAGCAAAAAAAATGAGCATTCCCAGAAAAAAAAAGTACTGTGTTTCCTACTCATATGGACCATATCTAGTTCAACTCTGCACATGAACCTGATACAAACCACAGCTCCTCTTACATAAATACTCTTTAGTTATTAGTGAGAAAAGTGTTTGGTTCGGGAAATGTGCAAATCCCATTTTAGCCCGAAATTCAGTGGGTTTACCAGAAATGAACTCTTGCTTGTAGGAACACACTGATGCTGGGGTTTAACTCAGTTTGTGAAGTGAAGTTCATACCACAGTTCTCATCCCTGAATCACATTCTGTTTCAAGGCAAGAAACATCCTGTTCTTTCCAGCGTCTCTAATATAGCAAGGTACATGAGCATGTCCAGAAAAAAAGAACTGTGTTTCCTAATAATAGAGATGATATCTAGTTCAACCCTGCTTATAAAACTGATACAAACCACAGCTCCTCATGCATAAACGCTCTTTCGTTAGCAGTGAGGAAAGTGTTCGCTTCGGGAACTGTGTAAAACTCATTTGAGCCCAAAATTCGGTGGGTTTACCAGAAATGAACTCTTCCTTGTAGGAACACCCAGATACTGGGTTTTAACTCAGTTTCTGAAGGGAAATTCACACCAGGGTTCTCATCCCTGAAACACAATCTGTTTTAAGGCAAGAAGGATCCTCTTCTTTCCAGCGTCTCCAATACAGCATAAAACGTGAGCATGCCCAGATAAAAAGAACTGTGTTTCCTACTCATACGGACCATATCTAGTTCAACTCTGCTCATGAACCTGATACAAACCACAGCTCCTCTTCCATAAATGCTATTTAGTTATCAGTGAGAAAAGGGTATGGTTCGGGAATTGTGTAATACATGTTGAGCCCAAAATTCATTGGGTTTACCAGAAATGAACTCTTGCTTGTAGGAAGACAAAGATCCTGGGGTTTAACTCCGTTTCTGAAGGGAAATTCAGACCAGTGTTTCCATCCATGAAACAGACTGTTTTAACGCAAGAAGGAAGATATTCTTTATAGTGTCTCCAATATAGCAAAAAAAAATGAGCATTCCCAGAAAAAAAAGTACTGTGTTTCCTACTCATATGGACCATATCTAGTTCAACTCTGCTCATGAACCTGATACAAACCACAGCTCCTCTTACATAAATACTCTTTAGTTATTAGTGAGAAAAGTGTTTGGTTCGGGAAATGTGCAAATCCCATTTTAGCCCGAAATTCAGTGGGTTTACCAGAAATGAACTCTTGCTTGTAGGAACACACTGATGCTGGGGTTTAACTCAGTTTGTGAAGTGAAGTTCATACCACAGTTCTCATCCCTGAATCACATTCTGTTTCAAGGCAAGAAACATCCTCTTCTTTCCAGCGTCTCTAATATAGCAAGGTACATGAGCATGTCCAGAAAAAAAGAACTGTGTTTCCTAATAATAGAGATGATATCTAGTTCAACCCTGCTTATAAAACTGATACAAACCACAGCTCCTCATGCATAAATGCTCTTTCGTTAGCAGTGAGGAAAGTGTTCGCTTCGGGAACTGTGTAAAACTCATTTGAGCCCAAAATTCGGTGGGTTTACCAGAAATGAACTCTTCCTTGTAGGAACACCCAGATACTGGGTTTTAACTCAGTTTCTGAAGGGAAATTCACACCAGAGTTCTCATCCCTGAAACACAATCTGTTTTAAGGCAAGAAGGATCCTCTTCTTTCCAGCGTCTCTAATTATAGCAAAAACCATGAGCATGCCCAGAAAAAAGGAACTGTGTTTCTTAATAATTCGGAACATATCTAGCTCATCTCTGATTATGAAACTGATACAAACCACAGCTCTTCTTACACAAATGCTCTTTAGTTAATGGTGAGAAAAGCGTTTGTTTCGGGAACTGTGTAAAAGTCTTTTGAGCCCAAAATGCAGTGGGTTTACCAGAAATGAACACTAGCTTGTAGGAACACACAGATCCTGGGGTTAAACTCTGTTTCTGAAGGGAAATTCAGACCAGAGTTCTCAACCCTGAAACACACTCTGTTTTAAGGCAAGAAGAATGCTCTTCCTAACTGATTCTCCAATACAGCAAGTACCATGAACATGCCCAGAAAAAAAGAACTATGTTTCCTACTCATACTGACCATATCTATTTCAACTCTGCTTATGAAACTGATACAAACCACAGCTCCTCTTACATAAATGCTCTTTAGTTAATAGTGAGAAACGCGTTGGTTTCCTGAACTGTGTAAATTCATTTGAGCCCAAAATTCAGTGGGTTTACCAGAAATGAACACTTGCTTGTAGGAAGACACAGATCCTGGGGTTTAACTCCGTATCTGAAGGGAAATTCATACAAGTGTTTCCATACATGAAACACACTCTGTTTTAACACAAGAAGGAAGCTCTTCTTTCCATGGTCTCCAGTACAGCAAAAAACGTGTGCATGCCCATATAAAACGAACTGTGTTTCCTACTCATACAGACCATATCTAGTTCAAATCAGCTCATGAACCTGATACAAACCACAGCTCCTCTTACTTGAATGCTCTTTAGTTAAAAGTGAGAAAAGTGTTTGGTACGGGAACTGTGTAAATTCATTTGAGCCCAATTTTCAGTGGGTTTTCCAGAAATAAACTATTGCTTGTAGGTAGACACAGATCCTGGGATTAAACTCCGGTTCTGAAGGGAAATTCAGACCACAGTTCTCATCCCTGAAACACAGTCTGTTTTAAGGCAAGAAGCATGCTCTTTCTAACAGAGTCTCCAATACAGCAATTACCATGAGCATGCCCAGAAAAAAAGAACTGTGTTTCCTAATTATACAGACCATATGTAGTTCAACTCTGCTTATGAAACTTATATGAACCACAGCTCCTTTACAAAAATGCTCTTTAGTTAATAGTCATAAACGCGTTGGGTTAATGAACTGTGTAAAAGCATTAGAGCCCAAAATTCAGTGGGTTTACCAGAAATGATCTTTGATTGTAGGAAGACAATGATCCGTCGTTAAACTCCATTTCTGAAGGGAAATTCAGACCAGTGTTCCCATCCATGAAACACACTCTGTTTTAACGCAAGAATGAAGATCTTCTTTGAAGGGTGTACAATATAGCAAGAACACTTGAGCATTCCCAGAAAAAAAGAACTGTGTTTCCTACTCATATGGACCATATCTAGTTCAACTCTGCTCATGAACCTGATGCAAACCCCAGTTCCTCTTACATAATTGCTCTTTAGTTAATAGTGAGAAAAGCATTTGGTTCATGTACTCTGTAAAACTCATTTGAGCCAAAACCACAGTGGGTTTACCAGAAATGATCTCTTGCTTGTAGCAACACACAGATCCTGGGGTTAAACTCCGTTTCTGAAGGGAAATTCAGACCACAGTTCTCATCCATGAAACACAGTCTGTTTGAAGGCAAGAAGCATGCTCTTTCTCACAGAGTCTCCAAAACAGCAATAACCATGAGCATGCCAAGAAAATAAGACCTGTGTTTCCTACTCATACGGACCATATCTAGGTCAACTCTGCTTATGAAACTGATACAAACCACAGCTCCTGTTACATAAATGCTCTTTAGTTAATAGGGTGAAACACGTTGGTTTTCTGAACTGTGTCCATTCATTTGAGCCCAAAATTCACTGGATTTACTAGAAATGTACTCTTGCTTGTAGGAAGAAAAAGATCCTGGGGTTCAACTCAATTTCTGAAGGGAAATTCAGACCAGTGTTGCCATCCACGAAACACACTCTGTTTTAACGCAAGAAGGAAGCTCTTCTTTCCAGCGTCACCAATACAGCAAGAATCATGAGCATGCCCAGGAAAAAAGAACTGTGTTTCCTACTCATATGGACCATATCTAGTTCAAATCTGCTCATTAACCTGATACAAAGCACAGCTCCTCTTACATAAATGCTCTTTGTTAAAAGTGAGAAAAGTGTTTGGTTCGGGAACTGTGTTAAATTCATTTGAGCCCAATTTTCAGTGGGTTTTCCAGAAATTAACTCTTGCTTGTAGGTAGACACAGATCCTGGGGTTTAAGTGCGTTTCTGAAGGGAAATTCAGACCAGAGTTCTCATCCCTGAGACACACTCTGTTTTAAGGCAAGAAGCATCCTCTTCTTTCCAGTGTCACCAATAGTGCAAGAACCATGAGCATGCCCAGAAAAAAAGAACTGTGTTTCCTACTCATACGGGCAATATCTAGTTCAACTCTGCTAATGAACCTGATAGAAACCACAGCTCCTCTTACATAAATGTTCTTTAGTTAATAGTGAGAAAATCATTTGTCGGGAACTGTGTAAAACTCATTTGAGCCCTAAATTCAGTAGGTTTACCAAAAATGAAATCTTGCTTGTAGGAACACACTGATCTTGGGGTTTAACTCCGTTTCTGAAGCAAAAGTCAAACCAGAGTTCTCATTCCTGAAACACACTCTGTTTTAAGGCAAGAAGCATCCTCTTCTGTTCTCTGTCTCTAATACAGAAAGAACCATGTAATGCCCAGTAAAAAAGAACTGTGTTTCCTGTTCATAAGTATCATATCTAGTTCAACTCTGCTTATGATCCTGATACAAACCACAGCTCCTTTTACATAATGCTCTTTAGTTAAAAGTGTGAAAAGCATTTGGCTCGGGAACTGTGTAAAACTCATTTGAGCCAAAAACACAGTAGGTTTACCAGAAATGAACTCTTGCTTGTAGAAACACACAGATGCTGGGGTTTAACTCCGTTTCTGATGGGAAATTCAGACCACAGTTCTCATGCCTGAGACACAGTCTGTTTTAAGGCAAGAAACATGCTCTTCCTAACAGAATCTCCAAAACAGCAATAACGATGAGCATGCCAAGAAAAAAAGACCTGTGTTTCCTACTCATACAGACCATATCTAGGTGAACTCTGCTTATGAAACTGATACAAACCACAGCTCCTCTTACATAAATGCTCTTTAGTTAATAGGGTGAAACACGTTGGTTTTCTGAACTGTGTACATTCATTTGAGCCCAAAATTCACTGGATTTACTAGAAATGTACTCTTGCTTGTAGGAAGAAAAAGATCCTGGGGTTTAACTCCAATTCTGAAGGGAAATTCAGACCAGTGTTGCCATCCACGAAACACACTCTGTTTTACCGCAAGAAGGAAGCTCTTCTTTCCAGCGTCACCAATACAGCAAGAATCATGAGCATGCCCAGGAAAAAAGAACTGTGTTTCCTACTCATATGGACCATATCTAGTTCAAATCTGCTCATGAACCTGATACAAAGCACACCTCCTCTTACATAAATGCTCTTTAGTTAATAGGGTGAAACACGTTGGTTTTCTGAACTGTGTACATTCATTTGACCCCAAAATTCACTGGATTTACTAGAAATGTACTCTTGCTTGTAGGAAGAAAGAGATCCTGGGGTTTAACTCCATTTCTGAAGGGAAATACAGACCAGTGTTGCCATCCACGAAACACACTCTGTTTTAACGCAAGAAGGAAGCTCTTCTTTCCAGCGTCACCAATACAGCAAGAATCATGAGCATGCCCAGAAAAAAAGAACTGTGTTTCCTACTCATATGGACCATATCTAGTTCAACTCTGCTCATGAACCTGATACAAACCACAGCTCCGCTTACATAAATGTTCTTTAGTTAATAGTGAGAAAAGCATTTGTCGGGAAATGTGTAAAACTCATTTGAGCCCCAAATTCAGTAGGTTTACCAGAAATGAAATCTTGCTTGTAGGATCACACAGATTCTGGGGTTTAACTCCGTTTCTGAACCGAAATTCAAACTAGAGTTCTCATCCCTGAAACACACTCTGTTTTAAGGCTAGAAGCATGCTCTTCTTTTCTATGTCTCTAATACAGCAAGAACGACGTGATGCCCAGTAAAAAAAGAAATGTGTTTCCTGTTCATAAGTATCATATCTAGTTCAACTCTGCTTATGATCCTGATATAAACCACAGCTCCTTTTACATAATGCTCTTTAGTTAACATTGTGAAAAGCATTTGGTTCATGTACTGTGTAAAACTCATTTGAGCCAAAACCACAGTGGGTTTACCAGAAATGATCTCTTGCTTGTAGCAACACACAGATCCTGGGGTTAAACTCTGTGTCTGAAGGGAAATTCAGACCACAGTTCTCATCCATGAAACACAGTCTGTTTGAAGACAAGAAGCATGCTCTTTCTCCCAGAGTCTCCAAAACAGCAATAACCATGAGCATGCCAAGAAAAAAAGACCTGTGTTTCCTACTCATACAGACCATATCGAGGTCAACTCTGCTTTTGAAACTGATACAAACCACAGCTCCTCTTACATAAATGCTCTTTAGTTAATAGGGTGAAACACGTTGGTTTTCTGAACTGTGTCCATTCATTTGAGCCCAAAATTCCCTGGATTTACTAGAAATGTACTCTTGCTTGTAGGAAGAAAAAGATCCTGGGGTTTAACTCCATTTCTGAAGGGAAATTCAGACCAGTGTTGCCATCCACGAAACACACTCTGTTTTAACGCAAGAAGGAAGCTCTTCTTTCCAGCGTCACCAATACAGCAAGAATCATGAGCATGCCCAAGAAAAAAGAACTGTGTTTCCTACTCATATGGACCATATCTAGTTCAAATCTGCTTATGAAACTTATATGAACCACAGCTCCTTTATAAAAATGCTCTTTAGTTAATAGTCATGAACGCATTGGGTTAATGAACTGTGTAAAAGCATTAGAGCCCAAAATTCAGTGGGTTTACCAGAAATGATCTCTTGATTGTAGGAAGACAGAGATCTGTCGTTAAACTCCATTTCTGAAGGGAAATACAGACCAGTGTTACCATCCACGAAACACACTCTGTTTTAACGCAAGAAGGAAGCTCTTCTTTCCAGCGTCACCAATACAGCAAGAATCATGAGCATGCCCAAGAAAAAAGAACTGTGTTTCCTAATCATATGGACCATATCTAGTTCAAATCTGCTTATGAAACTTATATGAACCACAGCTCCTTTATAAAAATGCTCTTTAGTTAATAGTCATGAACGCGTTGGGTTAATGAACTGTGTAAAAGCATTAGAGCCCAAAATTCAGTGGGTTTACCAGAAATGATCTCTTGATTGTAGGAAGACAGAGATCTGTCGTTAAACTCCATTTCTGAAGGGAAATTCAGACCAGTGTTGCCATCCAGGAAACACACTCTGTTTTAACGCAAGAAGGAAGCTCTTCTTTCCAGCGTCACCAATACAGCAAGAATCATGAGCATGCCCAAGAAAAAAGAACTGTGTTTCCTACTCATATGGACCATATCTAGTTCAAATCTGCTCATGAACCTGATACAAAGCACAGCTCCTCTTACATAAATGCTCTTTGGTTAAAAGTGAGAAAAGTGTTTGGTTCGGGAACTGTGTTAAATTCATTTGTGCCCAATTTTCAGTGGGTTTTCCAGAAATTAACTCTTGCTTGTAGGTAGACACAGATCCTGGGGTTTACCTCTGTTTCTGAAGGGAAATTCAGACCTGAGTTCTCATACCTGAGACACACTCTGTTTTAAGGCAAGAACCATGTTTTTCCTAACAGAGTCTCCAATACAGCAATTACCATGAGCATGCCCAGAGAAAAACTGTGTTTCCTAATTATACGGATCATATCTAGGTCAACTCTGCTTATGAAACTTATATGAACCACAGCTCCTTTACAAAAATGCTCTTTAGTTAATAGTCATGAACATGTTGGGTTAATGAACTGTGTAAATGCATTAGAGCCCAAAATTCAGTGGGTTTACCAGAAATGATCTCTTGATTGTAGGAAGACAGAGATCTTTCGTTAAACTCCATTTCTGAAGGGAAATTCAGACCAGTGTTGCCATCCAGGAAACACACTCTGTTTTAACGCAAGAAGGAAGCTCTTCTTTCCAGCATCACCAATACAGCAAGAATCATGAGCATGCCCAAGAAAAAAGAACTGTGTTTCCTACTCATATGGACCATATCTAGTTCAAATCTGCTCATGAACCTGATACAAAGCACAGCTCCTCTTACATAAATGCTCTTTGGTTAAAAGTGAGAAAAGTGTTTGGTTCGGGAACTGTGTTAAATTCATTTGTGCCCAATTTTCAGTGGGTTTTCCAGAAATTAACTCTTGCTTGTAGGTAGACACAGATCCTGGGGTTTAACTCTGTTTCTGAAGGGAAATTCAGACCTGAGTTCTCATACCTGAGACACACTCTGTTTTAAGGCAAGAACCATGCTTTTCCTAACAGAGTCTCCAATACAGCAATTACCATGAGCATGCCCAGAAAAAAACTGTGTTTCCTAATTATACGGATCATATCTAGTTCAACTCTGCTTATGAAACTTATATGAACCACAGCTCCTTTACAAAAATGCTCTTTAGTTAATAGTCATGAACGCGTTGGGTTAATGAACTGTGTAAAAGCATTAGAGCCCATAATTCAGTGGGTTTACCAGAAATGATCTCTTGAATGTAGGAAGACAGAGATCTGTCGTTAAACTCCATTTCTGAAGGGAAATTCAGACCAGTGTTCCCATCCATGAAACACACTCTGTTTTAACACAAGAAGGAAGATCTTCTTTGAAGGGTCTAAAATATAGCAAAAAACAGGAGCCTTCCCAGAAAAAAAGAACTGTGTTTCCTACTAATATGGACCATATCTAGTTCAACTCTGCTCATGAACCTGATACAAACCACAGCTCCTCTTACATAAATACTCTTTAGTTATTAGTGAGAAAAGCGATTGGTTCGGGAACTGTTCAAAATTCATTTGTGCACGAAATTCGGTGGGTTTACCAGTAATGAACTCTTGCTTGTAGGAACACACAGATCCTGGGGTTTAACTCAGTTTCTGAAGGGAAATTTAGACCAGAGTTCTCATCCCTGATACACATTCTGTTTTAAGTCAAGAAGCATCCTCTTTTTTCCAGCGTCTCTAATATAGCAAGATACATGATCATGCCCAGAAAAAAAGAACTGTGTTTCCTTATAATAGGGACCATATCTAGTCCAACCCTGCTTATAAAACTGATACAAACCACAGCTCCTCATACACAAATGCTCTTTAGTTAACAGTGAGGAAATCATTCGGTTCGGGAACTGTGTAAAACTCATTTGAGCCCAAAATTCTGTGGTTTTACCAGAAATGAACTCTTGCTTGAAGGAACACACAGATCCTGGGGTTTAACTCAGTTTCTGAAGGGAAATTCAGACCACAGTTCTCACAAATGAAACACACTCTGTTTTAACGCAAGAAGCATGCTCTTCCTAACAGAGTCTTCAATACAGCAATAACCATGAGCATGCCCAGAAAAAATGAACAGGGTTTCCTACTCATATGGACCATATCTATTTCAACTCTGCTCATGAACCTGATGGAAACCTCAGCTCCTCTTACATAACTACTCTTTAGTTAATAGTCAGAAAAGCGTTTGGTTCGCAAACTGTATAAAATTCATTTGAGCCAAAATTCAGTGGGTTTACCAGAAATGAACTCTTGCTTGTAGGAAGACACAGATGCTGGGGTTTAACTCTGTTTCTGAATGGAAATTCAGGCCCGAGTTCTCATCCCTGAAACACACTCAGTTTTAAGGCAAGAATCATCCTCTTCTTTCCAGCTTCTCCAATACATCAAGACCAATGAGCATGCGCAGAAAAAATGAACGGTGTTTCCTACTCATATGGACCATATCTAGTTCAATCCTGCTTATAAAACTCATAAAAACCACAGCTCCTCTTACATAAATAGTCTTTAGTTAATAGTTAGAAACTCGTGGGTTTCCTGAACTGTTTAAATTCATTTTGCTCAATATTCAGTGTGTTTACCGGAAATTACCTCTTGCTTGTAGGTAGACACAGATCCTGCGGTTTAACTCGGTTTCTGAAGGGAAATTCAGACCAGAGTTCTCATCCCTGAAACACACTCTATTTTAAGGCAAGAAGCATACTCTTCTTTCCAGTGTAACCAACACTGCAAGAACCATGAGCAGGCCCAGAAAAAATGAACGGTGTTTCCTATTCATATGGACCATATCTAGTTCACCTCTGCTCATGAACCTAATGGAAACCACAGCTCTTCTTACATAAATGCTCTTTGGTTAATAGGGAGAAAATCATTTGATTCTGGAACTGTGTAAAATTCATTTGAGCCCAAAATTCAGTGGGTTTACCAGAAATGAATTCTTGCATGTAGGAAGACACAGATCCTGGGGTTGACTCCGTTTTTGAAAGGAAATTCATACCAGTGTTCCCATCCATGAAACACACTCTGTTTCACTCAAGATGGAAGCTCCTCTTTCCAGCATTTCCAATAAATCAAAAAACGTGAGCATGCCCAGAATAAAAGAACTGTATTTCCTACTCATACAGACCATATCTAGGTCAACTGGGCTCATGAACCTGATACAAACAACAGCTCCTCATACATAAATGTTCTTTAGTTAATAGTGAGAAAAGCATTTGTCCGGAACTATGTAAAACTCATTGGATCCCCAAATTCAGTAGGTTTACCAGAAATGAAATCTTGCTTGTAGGAACACACAGATCCTGGGGTATAACTCCGTTTCTGAACGGAAATTCAGACCAGAGTTCTCATACCTGAAACACACTCTGCTTTAAGGCAAGAAGCATGCTCTTCTTTTCTCTGTCTCTAATACAGAAAGAACCATGTAATGCCCAGTAAAAAAGAACTGTGTTTCCTGTTCATAAGTATCATATCTAGTTCACCTCTGCTTATGATCCTGATACAAACCAAAGCTCCTTTTTCATAATGCTCTTTAGTTAACAGTGAGTAAAAAGTTTGGTTCGGGAACTTTAAAATTCATTTCAGCCAAAAATTCAGTGGGTTTACCAGAAATGAACTCTTGCATGGAGGAACACACAGATCCTGGGGTCTAACTCCGTATCTGAAGGGAAATTCAGACCACAGTTCTCATGCCTGAAACACACTCTGTTTTAAGGCAAGAAGCATGCTCTTCCGAAGAGAGTCTCCAATACAGCAATAACTATAAGCATGCCCAGAAAAAATGAACTGTGTTTCCTAATCATACGGACCATATCTAGGTCAACTCTGCTTATGAAACTGATACAAACCACATCTCCTCTTACATAAATGCTCTTTAGTTAATAGGGTGAAACACGTTGGTTTTCTGAACTGTGTACATTCATTTGAGCCCCAAATTCACTGGATTTACTAGAAATGTACTCTTGCTTGTAGGAAGAAAAAGATCCTGGGGTTTAACTCCAATTCTGAAGGGAAATTCAGACCAGTGTTGCCATCCACGAAACACACTCTGTTTTAACGCAAGAAGGAAGCTCTTCTTTCCAGCGTCACCAATACAGCAAGAATCGTGAGCATGCCCAGGAAAAAAGAACTGTATTTCCTACTCATATGGACCATATCTAGTTCAAATCTGCTCATGAACCTGATACAAAGCACAGCTCCTCTTACATAAATGCTCTTTGGTTAAAAGTGAGAAAAGTGTTTGGTTCGGGAACTGTGTTAAATTCATTTGTGCCCAATTTTCAGTGGGTTTTCCAGAAATTAACTCTTGCTTGTAGGTAGACAAAGATCCTGGGGTTTAACTCCGTTACTGAAGGGAAATTCAGACCAGAGTTCTCATCCCCGAGACACACTCTGTTTTACGGCAAGAAGCATCCTCTTCTTTCCAGTGTCACCAATACTGCAAGAACCATGAGCATGCCCAGAAAAAAACAACTGTGTTTCCTACTCATACGGGCCATATCTGGTTCAACTCTGCTAATGAACCAGATAGAAACCACAGCTCCTCTTACATAAATGCTCTTTAGTTAATAGTGAGAAAAGCATTTGTCGGGAACTGTGTAAAACTCATTTGAGCCCAAAATTCAGTGGGTTTACAAGAAATGAACTCTTGCTTGTAGGAAGACACACATCCTAGTGTTTAACTCGGTTTCTGAAGGTAAATTCAGACTATATATCTCATCCCTAAAACACATTATGTTTTAAGGCAAGTTGCATCCTCTTCTTTCCAGTGTCTCTAATACAGCAAGAACAATGAGCATGCCCAGAAAAAAGAACTGTGTATCCTACTTATTCGGACCATATCTAGTTCAACTGTGCTTATGAAACTAATACAAACTACAGCTCATCTTACCTAAATGGTCTTTATATAATAGTGAGAAACTCGTTGGTTTCCTGAACTGTGTAAATTCATTTGAGCCCAAAATTCCTTGTGTTTACCAGAAATGAACTCTTGCTTGTAGGAAGACAGAGATCCTGTGGTTCAACTCCGTTTCTGAAGGGAAATTCAGACCAGTGTTCCCATCCATGAAACAGACTTTGTTTTAACGCAAGAAGGAAGATATTCTTTGTAGTGTCTCCAATATAGCAAAAAACATGAGCATTCCCAGAAAAAAAAGAACTGTGTTTCCTACTCATATGGACCATATCTAGTTCAACTCTTCTCATGAACCAGATACAAACCACAGATCCACTTACATAAATGCTCTTTAGTTAATGGTGAGAAAAGCGTTTGTTTCGGGAACTGTGTAAAAGTATTATGAGCCCAAAATGCAGTGCGTTTACCAGAAATGAACACTAGCTTGTAGGAACACACCGATCCTGGGGTTAAACTCTGTTTCTGAAGGGAAATTCAGACCAGAGTTCTCAACCCTGAAACACACTCTGTTTTAAGGCAAGAAGAATGCTCTTCCTAACTGAGTCTCCAATACAGCAAGTACCATGAACATACCCAGAAAAAAAGAACTATGTTTCCTACTCATACTGACCATATCTAGTTCAACTTTGCTTATGAAACTGATACAAACCACAGCTCGTCTTACATAAATGCTCTTTAGTTAATAGTGAGAAACGCGTTGGTTTCCTGAACTGTGTAAATTCATTTGAGCCCAAAATTCAGTGGGTTTACCAGAAATGAATTCTTGCATGTAGGAAGACACAGATCCTGGGGTTGACTCCGTTTTTGAAAGGAAATTCATACCAGTGTTCCCATCCATGAAACACACTCTGTTTCACTCAAGATGGAAGCTCCTCTTTCCAGCATTTCCAATAAATCAAAAAACGTGAGCATGCCCAGAATAAAAGAACTGTATTTCCTACTCATACAGACCATATCTAGGTCAACTGGGCTCATGAACCTGATACAAACAACAGCTCCTCATACATAAATGTTCTTTAGTTAATAGTGAGAAAAGCATTTGTCCGGAACTATGTAAAACTCATTGGATCCCCAAATTCAGTAGGTTTACCAGAAATGAAATCTTGCTTGTAGGAACACACAGATCCTGGGGTATAACTCCGTTTCTGAACGGAAATTCAGACCAGAGTTCTCATACCTGAAACACACTCTGCTTTAAGGCAAGAAGCATGCTCTTCTTTTCTCTGTCTCTAATACAGAAAGAACCATGTAATGCCCAGTAAAAAAGAACTGTGTTTCCTGTTCATAAGTATCATATCTAGTTCACCTCTGCTTATGATCCTGATACAAACCAAAGCTCCTTTTTCATAATGCTCTTTAGTTAACAGTGAGTAAAGAGTTTGGTTCGGGAACTTTAAAATTCATTTCAGCCAAAAATTCAGTGGGTTTACCAGAAATGAACTCTTGCATGGAGGAACACACAGATCCTGGGGTCTAACTCCGTATCTGAAGGGAAATTCAGACCACAGTTCTCATGCCTGAAACACACTCTGTTTTAAGGCAAGAAGCATGCTCTTCCGAAGAGAGTCTCCAATACAGCAATAACTATAAGCATGCCCAGAAAAAATGAACTGTGTTTCCTAATCATACGGACCATATCTAGGTCAACTCTGCTTATGAAACTGATACAAACCACATCTCCTCTTACATAAATGCTCTTTAGTTAATAGGGTGAAACATGTTGGTTTTCTGAACTGTGTACATTCATTTGAGCCCCAAATTCACTGGATTTGCTAGAAATGTACTCTTGCTTGTAGGAAGAAAAAGATCCTGGGGTTTAACTCCAATTCTGAAGGGAAATTCAGACCAGTGTTGCCATCCACGAAACACACTCTGTTTTAACGCAAGAAGGAAGCTCTTCTTTCCAGCATCACCAATACAGCAAGAATCATGAGCATGCCCAGGAAAAAAAGAACTGTATTTCCTACTCATATGGACCATATCTAGTTCAAATCTGCTCATGAACCTGATACAAAGCACAGCTCCTCTTACATAAATGCTCTTTGGTTAAAAGTGAGAAAAGTGTTTGGTTCGGGAACTGTGTTAAATTCATTTGTGCCCAATTTTCAGTGGGTTTTCCAGAAATTAACTCTTGCTTGTAGGTAGACAAAGATCCTGGGGTTTAACTCCGTTACTGAAGGGAAATTCAGACCAGAGTTCTCATCCCCGAGACACACTCTGTTTTACGGCAAGAAGCATCCTCTTCTTTCCAGTGTCACCAATACTGCAAGAACCATGAGCATGCCCAGAAAAAAACAACTGTGTTTCCTACTCATACGGGCCATATCTGGTTCAACTCTGCTAATGAACCAGATAGAAACCACAGCTCCTCTTACATAAATGCTCTTTAGTTAATAGTGAGAAAAGCATTTGTCGGGAACTGTGTAAAACTCATTTGAGCCCAAAATTCAGTGGGTTTACAAGAAATGAACTCTTGCTTGTAGGAAGACACACATCCTAGTGTTTAACTCGGTTTCTGAAGGTAAATTCAGACTATATATCTCATCCCTAAAACACATTATGTTTTAAGGCAAGTTGCATCCTCTTCTTTCCAGTGTCTCTAATACAGCAAGAACAATGAGCATGCCCAGAAAAAAGAACTGTGTATCCTACTTATTCGGACCATATCTAGTTCAACTGTGCTTATGAAACTAATACAAACTACAGCTCATCTTACCTAAATGGTCTTTATATAATAGTGAGAAACTCGTTGGTTTCCTGAACTGTGTAAATTCATTTGAGCCCAAAATTCCTTGTGTTTACCAGAAATGAACTCTTGCTTGTAGAAAGACAGAGATCCTGTGGTTCAACTCCGTTTCTGAAGGGAAATTCAGACCAGTGTTCCCATCCATGAAACAGACTTTGTTTTAACGCAAGAAGGAAGATATTCTTTGTAGTGTCTCCAATATAGCAAAAAACATGAGCATTCCCAGAAAAAAAAGAACTGTGTTTCCTACTCATATGGACCATATCTAGTTCAACTCTTCTCATGAACCAGATACAAACCACAGATCCACTTACATAAATGCTCTTTAGTTAATGGTGAGAAAAGCGTTTGTTTCGGGAACTGTGTAAAAGTATTATGAGCCCAAAATGCAGTGCGTTTACCAGAAATGAACACTAGCTTGTAGGAACACACCGATCCTGGGGTTAAACTCTGTTTCTGAAGGGAAATTCAGACCAGAGTTCTCAACCCTGAAACACACTCTGTTTTAAGGCAAGAAGAATGCTCTTCCTAACTGAGTCTCCAATACAGCAAGTACCATGAACATACCCAGAAAAAAAGAACTATGTTTCCTACTCATACTGACCATATCTAGTTCAACTTTGCTTATGAAACTGATACAAACAACAGCTCCTCTTACATAAATGCTCTTTAGTTAATAGTGAGAAACGCGTTGGTTTCCTGAACTGTGTAAATTCATTTGAGCCCAAAATTCAGTGGGTTTACCAGAAATGGACTCTTGCTTGTAGGAAGACACAGATCCTGGGGTTTAACTCCGTTTCTGAAGGGAAATTCATACCAGTGTTCCCATCGATGAAACACACTCTGTTTTCAGTCAAGAGGCATCCTCTTCTTTCCAGCATCTCCAATACTGCGGAAACATGGGCATGCCCAGAAAAAAAGAACTGTGTTTCCTACTCATACGGACCATATCTAGTTCAACTCTGCTCATGAACCTGATGGAAACCACAGCTCCTCTTACATAACTGCTCTTTAGTTAATAGTGAGAAAAGCGTTTGGTTCGGAAACTGTATAAAATTCATTTGAGCCAAAATTCACTGGATTTACTAGAAATGTACTCTTGCTTGTAGGAAGAAAAAGATCCAGGGGTTTAACTCCATTTCTGAAGGGAAATTCAGACCAGTGTTGCCATCCACAAAACACACACTGTTTTAAGGCAAGAAGGAATCTATTCTTTCCAGTGTCACCAATACTGCAAGAATCATGAGCATGCCCAGGAAAAAAGAACTGTATTTCCTACTCATATGGACCATATCTAGTTCAAATCTGCTCATGAACCTGATACAAAGCACAGCTCCTCTTACATAAATGCTCTTTGGTTAAAAGTGAGAAAAGTGTTTGGTTCGGGAACTGTGTTAAATTCATTTGAGCCCAATTTTCAGTGGGTTTTCCAGAAATTAACTCTTGCTTGTAGGTAGATACAGATCCTGGGGTTTAACTCCATTTCTGTAGGGAAATTCAGACCAGAGTTCTCATTCCCTGAAACACACTCTGTTTTAAGGCAAGAAGGATCCTCTTCTTTCCAGCGTCTCTAAATACAGTAAAAACCATGAGCATGCCCAGAAACACTGAACTGTGTTTCTTAATAATACGGACCATATCTAGTTCAACTCTTCTCATGAACCAGATACAAACCACAGATCCACTTACATAAATGCTCTTTAGTTAATGGTGAGAAAAGCGTTTGTTTCGGGAACTGTGTAAAAGTGTTTTGAGACCAAAAAGCAGTGCGTTTACCAGAAATGAACACTATCTTGTAGGAACACACCGATCCTGGGGTTAAACTCTGTTTCTGAAGGGAAATTCAGACCAGAGTTCTCAACCCTGAAACACACTCTGTTTTAAGGCAAGAAGAATGCTCTTCCTAACTGAGTCTCCAATACAGCAAGTACCATGAACATGCCCAGAAAAAAAGAACTATGTTTCCTACTCATACTGACCATATCTAGTTCAACTCTGCTTATGAAACTGATACAAACCACAGCTCCTCTTACATAAATGCTCTTTAGTTAATAGTGAGAAACGTGTTGGTTTCCTGAACTGTGTAAATTCATTTGAGACCAAAAATCAGTGGGTTTACCAGAAATGAACTCTTGCTTGTAGGAACACACAGATCCTGAGGTTTAACGCAGTTTCTGAAGGAAAATTCAGTCCAGAGTTGTCATCCATGAAACACACTCTGTTTTAATGAAAGAAGTATGCTCTTCCTAACAGATTCTCCAATACAGCAAGAACCATGAGCTTGCCCAGAAAAAAAGAACTGTGTTTCCTACTCATATGGACCATATCTAGTTCAAATCTGCTAAAAACCTTATAGAAACACAGCTCTTCTTACATAAATGTTCTTTAGTTAATAGTGAGAAAAGCAGTTGTCGGGAACTGTGTAAAACTCATTTGAGCCCTAAATTCACTAGGTTTACCAGAAATGAAATCTTGTTTGTAGGAACACACAGATCCTGGGGTTTAACTCCGTTTCTGAAGCAAAATTCAAACCAGAGTTCCCATTCCTGAAACACACTCTGTTTTAAGGCAAGAAGCATCCTCTTCTTTTCTCCGTCTCTAATACAGAAAGAACCATGTAATGCCCAGTAAAAAAAAAAAAAAAAAAAAAAAACTGTTTCTTGTTCATAAGTATCATATTTTGTTCAACTCTGCTTATGATCCTGATACAAACCACAGCTCCTTTTACATAATGCTCTTTAGTTAACAGTGTTAAAAGCCTTTGGTACGGGAACTGTGTAAAACTCATTTGAGCCAAAAACACAGTGGGTTTACCAGAAATGAACTCTTGCTTGTAGAAACACACAGATCCTGTTGTTTAACTCCGTTTCTGAAGGGAAATTCAGACCACATTTCTCATCCCTGAAACACAGTCTGTTTTAAGTCCAGAAGCATGCTCTTCCTAAAAGAGTCTCCAATACAGCAATTACCATGAGCATGCCCAGACAAAAAGAACAGTGTTTCCTAATTATACGGACCATATCTAGTTCAACTCTGCTTATGAAACTTATATGAACCACAGCTCCTTTACAAAAATGCTCTTTAGTTAGTAGTCATGAACGTGTTGGGTTAATGAACTGTGTAAAAGCATTAGAGCCCAAAATTCAGTGGTTTTACCAGAAATGATCTCTTGATTGTAGGAAGACAGAGATCCATCGTTAAACTCCATTTCTGAAGGGAAATTCAGAGCAATGTTCCAATCCATGAAACACACTCTGTTTTAATGCAAGCAGGAAGCTGTTCTTTCCAGCATCTCCAATTCAGTAAAAAACATGAGCATGCCCAGAAAAAAGGAACTGTGTTTCCTACTCATAGGGAACATATCTCATTCAACTCTGCTCATGAACCTGATACAAACCACAGCTCCTCTTACTTAAATACTCTTTAGTTAATAGTGAGTAAAGCGTTTGGTTCGGGTACTGTGTAAAATTCATTAGAGCCTAAAATTCAGTGGGTCACCAGAAATGAACTCTTGCTTGTAGGAAGACACAGAACCTGGGTTAAACTCCGTTCCTGAATGGAAATTCAGACCAGAGTTCTCATCACTGAAACAAACTCTGTTTTAAGGCAAGAAGCATCCTCTTCTTTCCAGCGTCTCCAAAACAGCAAGAACCATGAGCTTGCCCAGAAAAAAAGAACAGTGTTTCCTACTCATATGGACCATATCTAGTTCAACTGTGCTCATGAACTTGATACAAACCACAACTCCTCTCACATAAATGCTCTTTACTTAATAGTGAGAAATGCGTTTGTTTCGGGAACTGTGTAAAACCCATTAGAGCCCTAAATTCAGTGGGTTTACAAGAAATGAACTCTTGCTTGTAGGAAGACACAGATCCTGGAGTTTAACTCCGTTTCTGAAGGGAAATTCAGACTAGAGTTCTGATCCCTGAAACACACTATGTATTAGGCAAGAAGAATCCTCTTCTTTCCAGTGTCTCAAATACAGCTAGAACCTCGAGCTTGCTCAGAAAAAATGAACGGGGTTTCCTACTCATATGGACCATAGATAGTTGAACTCTGCCTACGAACCTGATAAAAACCATAGCTCCACTTACATAAATGCTCTTTAGTTAATAGTGAGAAATGCGTTTGTTTCGGGAACCGTGTAAAACTCATTTGAGCCAAAAATTCCGTGGGTTTACCAGAAATGAACTCTTGCTTGAAGGAAGACACTGATCCTGGGGTTTAACCTCGTTTCTGAAGGGATATGCAGACCAATGTTCCCATCCTTGAAACATACTCTGTTTTAACGCAAGAAGAAAGCTCTTAATTCCAGCATCTCCAATACAGCAAAAAACATGAGCATGCCCAGATAAAAAGAACTGTGGTTCCTACTCATAGGGACCATATCTAGTTCAAGTCTGCCTATGAACCTGATACAAACTGCAGCTCCTCTTTCAAAAATGCCCTTTAGTTAATAGGGAGAAAAGCGTTTGGTTGGGGACCTCTGTAATAAATTTTTAATCCCAAAATTCAGTGGGTTTACCAGAAATGAACTCCTGCTTGTAGGAACACACAGATCCTGGAGTTTAACTCAGTTTCTGAAGGGAAATTCAGACCAGAGCTCTCATCCCTGAAACACACACTGTTTTAAGGCAAGAAGCTTTCTCTTCTTTCCAGCATCTCTAATACTGTAAGAACCCTGAGCATGCCCAGAAAAGAAGAGCTGTGTTTCTAGCTCATAAGGACTATATCTTGTTTAACTATGTTTATGAACCTGATACAAACAACAGGTCCTCTTACATAAATGCACTTTAGTTAACAGCGAGAAAAGCGTTTAGTTCGGGAACTGTGTAAAACTCATTTGAGCCCAAAATTCAGTCGTTTTACCAGAAATGAACTCTTGCTTGTAGGAAGACACAGGTGCTGGGGTTTAACTCCGCTTATGAAGGGAAATTCAGACCAGAATTCTCATCCATGAAACACACTCTGTTTTAAGGCAAGAAGCATGCTCTTCCTAACAGAGTCTCCAATACAACAAGAAACATGAGCATGCCCAGAAAAAAATAACAGTGTTTCCTACTCATACGGACCATATGTAGTTCAACTCTGCTTATGAAACTGAAACAAACCGCAGCTCCTCTTACATAAATGCTCTTTAATTAATAGTGAGAAACGCGTTGGTTTCTTGAACTGTGTAAATTCATTTGAGATCAAATTTCAGCGGGTTAACCAGAAATGAACTGTTGCTTGTAGGAACACACAGATCCTGGGGTTTAACTCCGTTTCTGAGGGGAAATTAAGACCAGAGTTCTCATCCCTGAAAGACACGCTGTTTTAAGGCAAGAAGCATCCACTTCTTTCCAGCGTCTCTAACACAGCAAGAAACATGAGCATGCCCAGAAAAAAAGAAATGTGTTTTCTAATAATACTGATCATATGTAGTGCAACTCTGTTATAAAACTGATACAAACCACAGCTCCTCTTACATAAATGCTCTTTTGTTAACAGTGAGAAATGAGTTTGTTTAGGGAACTGTGTGAAACTCATTTGAGACAGAAAATTAGTGGGTTTACCAGAAATGAACTCTTGCTTGTAGGAAGACACAGATCCTGGGTATAACTGCGTTTCTGAAGGGAAATTCAGACCTGAGTACTCTTCCCTGAAACAAAATCTGTTTTAAGGAAGAATCATCCTCTTCTTTCCAGGGTCTCCAATACAGCAAGAACCATGAGCATGCTCAGAAAGAAAGAAAGATGTTTCCAACTTATATGGACTATATCAAGGTCAACTCTGCCTATGAACCTGATACAAACCACAGCTCCTCTTACATAAATGCCCTTTAGTTATTAGTGAGAAATGTGTTAGTATCGGGAACTGTGTAAAATTCATTTGATCCCAAAATTCAGTGGGTTTACCATAAATAAACTATTGCTTGTCAGAAGACACAGATCCTGGGGTTTAACTCCGTTTCTAAAGGGATATCAGACCAGAGTTCTCACCCCTGAAACACACTCTGTTTTAAGGCAAGAAGCATCCTCTTCTTTCCAGTGTCTCCAATACAGCAAGAACCACGAGCATTCCCAGAATAAAAGAACTGTGTTTCCTACTCATATCAACAATAAGTAGTTCAACTCTGCTCATGAACCTGATACAAACCACAGCTCCACTTACATAAAAGCTCTTTAGTTACTGGTGAGTAAAGGGTTTGGTTTGGGTACTGTGTAAAATTCATTAGACCCCAAATTTCAGTGGGTTTACCAGAAATGAACTCTTGCTTGTAGGAAGTCACAGATCCTGGGGTTAAACTCCGTTTCTGAAGGGAAATTCAGAGCAGTGTTCCCATCCATGAAACACACTCTGTTTTAATGCAAGAAGGAAGCTTTTCTTTCCAGCATCTCCAATTCAGTAAAAAACATGAGCATGCCCAGAAAAAAAGATCTGTGTTTCCTACTCATAGGGAACATACCTCATTCAACTCTGCTCATGAACCTGATACAAACCACAGCTCCTCTTACTTAAATACACTTTAGTTAACAGTGAGTAAAGCGTTTGGTTCGGATACTGTGTAAAATTCATTAGAGCCCAAAATTCAGTGGGTTCACAAGAAATGAACTCTTGCTTGTAGGAAGACACAGATCCTGGAGTTAAACTCCGTTTCTGAATGGAAATTCAGACCAGAGTTCTCATCACTGAAACAAACTCTGTTTTAAGGCAAGAAGGACCCTCTTCTTTCCAGTGTCTCCAAAACAGCAAGAACCTTGAGCTTGCCCAGAAAAAAAGAACAGTGTTTCCTAATCATATGGACCCTATCTAGTTCAACTGTGCTCATGAACTTGATACAAACCACAACTCCTCTCACATAAATGCTCTTTAGTTAATAGTGAGAAATGCGTTTGGTTCGGGAACTGTGTAAAACTCATTGAGCCCAAAACTCAGTGGGTTTACCAGAAATGAAATCTTACTTGTAGGAAGACACGGATCCTGGCGTTTAACTCCGTTTCTGAAGGGAAATTCAGACCAGAGTTCTCTTCACTGAAACACACTCTGTTTTAAGGCAAGAAGTATCCTCTTCTTTTCAGCTTCTCTAATACAGCAAGAACCATGAGCATGCCCAGAAAAAAAGAACTGTTTTTCCAGCTAATAAGGACCATATCTTGTTCAACACTGCTCATGAACCTGATAAAACCACAGCTCCACTTACATAAATGCACTTTAGTTAATATTGAGAAACACGTTGGTTTCCTGAACTGTGTAAATTCATTTGAGATCAAATTTCAGTTTGTTTACCAGAAATGATCTGTTGCTTGTACAAACACACAGATCCTGGGGTTTAAGTCCGTTTCTGAGGGGAAATTAAGACCAGAGTTCTCATCCCAGAAAGACTTTCTGTTTTAAGGCATGAAGCATCCACTTCTTTCCAGCGTCTCTAACACAGCATGAACCATGAGCATGCCCAGAAAAAAAGAGATTTGTTTACTAATAATACAGATCATATGTAGTGCAACTCTGTTATAAAACTGATACAAACCACAGCTCCTCTTACATAAATGCTCTTTAATTAACAGTGAGAAAAGAGTTTGGTTAGGGAACTGTGTGAAACTCTTTTGAGACAAAAAATTAGTGGGTTTACCAGAAATGAACTCTTGCTTGTAGGAACACACAGATCCTGTGGTTTAACTCCGTTTCTGAAGGGAAATTCAGACCAGAGTTCTGATCCCTGGAACACACTCTGTTTTAAGTCTATAATCATCTCTTCTTTCCAGTTTCTCCAATACAGCAATAACCACGAGCATGACCAGAAAGAAAGAACATTGTTTCCTACTCAAATGGACCATATCTAGTTCAACTCTGCTCAAGACCCTCATACAAACCACAGCTCCTTTTACATAAATGCTCTTTAGTTAATAGTGAGAAAAGCGTTTGGATTGAGAACTGTGTAAAACTCATTTGGACGCAAAATTCTGTGTGTTTACCAGAAATGAACTCTTTCTTTTAGGAACACACAGTTCCTGGGGTTTAACTCCTTTTCTGAAGGGAAATTCAGACCAGATTTCTCATCAGTGAAACAAACTCTGTTTTAAGGAAGAAGATCCTCTTCTTTCCAGAGTCTCCAATACAGCAAGAACCATGAGCATGCTCAGAATGAAAGAAAGGCGTTTCCAACTTATATGGACCATATCAAGTTCAACTCTGACTCTGAACCTGATACAAACCACAGCTCCTTTTACATAAATGCTCTTTAGTTAACAGTGAGAAAAGAGTTTGGTTAGGGAATTGTGTGAAACTCATTTGAGACAAAAAATTAGTGGTTTTTACAAGAAATGAACTCTTGCTTATAGGAACACACAGATCCTGTGGTTTGACTCCGTTTCTGTACGGATATTCAGACCAGAGTTCTCATCCCTGAAAGACACTCTGTTTTAAGGCAAGAAGCATCTTCTTCTCTCCAAGTCTCTAATACAGCAAGAACAATGAGCATGCCCAGAAAAAAGTAACGGTGTTTCCTGCTCATAAGGACCATATCTTGTTCAACTCTGCTTATGACCCTGATATAAACCACAGTTTCTATTACATAAATGCTCTTTAGTTAACAGTGAGAAAAGCAATTGGTTCGGGAACCGAGTAAAACTCATTTGAGCCCAAAAATCAGTGGTTTTTCCAGAAATGAACTCTTGCATGTGGGAACTCACAGATCCTGGGGTTTAACTCCATTTCTGAAAGGAAATTCAGACCAGAGTTCTCAACCCTGAAACACACTCTGTTTTAAGGCAAGAAGCATCCTCTTCTTTCCAGCGTCTCTATTACAGCAAGAACCATGAAAATGCCCAGAAAGAAAGAACTGTGAATCCTAATAATATGGACCATATGTAGTTCAACTCTGCTCATGAACCTGATACAAACCACAGCTCCTCTTACATAAATGCTCCTGAGTTAATAGTGAGAAACTCATTGTTTCCTGAACTGTGTAAATACATTTGAGCCCAAAATTCAGTGGGTTCACCGGAAATGAACTCTTGCTTGTAGGAAGACACAGATGCTGGGGTTAAACTCCGTTTCTGAAGGGAAATTCAGACCATAGTTCTCATCCCTGAAACACACTCTGTTTTAAGGCAAGAAGCATCCTCTTCTTTCCAGAGTCATAAATACTGCAAGAACCATGACCATGCGCAGTAAAAATGAATGGTGTTTCCTACTCATATGGACCATATCTAGTTCAACTCTGCTCATGAAACTGCTACAAACTACAGCTCCTCTTACATAAATGTTCTTTAGGTAATAGTGAGAAAAGCATTTGGTTTGGGAACTGTGTAAAATTCACTTGAGCTCTACATTCAGTGGGTTTACCAGAAATGAACTCTTGCTTGTAGGAACACACAGATCCTGAGGTTTAACTCCATTTCTGAAGGGAAATTCAGACCAGAGTTCTCATCCCTGATACACACTCTGTTTTAATGAAGAAGCATCCTCTTCTTTCCAGCATCTCTAATACTGCAAGAACCATGTAATGCCTAGTAAAAAAGAACTGTGTTTCCTGTTCATAAGTATCGTAACTAGTTCAAATCTGCTTATGATCCTGATACAAACCACAGCTCCTTTTACATAATGCTCTTTAGTTAACAGTGAGAAAAGCCTTTGGTTCGGAAACTGTGTAAAACTCATTGAGCCCAAAACTCAGTGGGTTTACCAGAAATGAACTCTTGCTTGTAGGAACACACAGATCCTGGTGTTTAACTCCGTTTCTGAAGGGAAATTCAGACCAGAGTTCTCATCCATGAAACACACTCTGCTTTACGGCAAGAAGCATGCTCTTCCTAGCAGATTCTCCAATACAGCAAGAAACATGAGCAAGCCCAGCAAAAATGAACTGGGTTTCCTACTCACATGGATCATCTCCTGTTCTACTCTGCTTATGAAACTGATAGAAACCACAGCTCTCTTACATAAATGCTCTTTAGTTAATAGTGAGAAACACGTTGGTTTCCAGAACTGTGTAAATTCATTTGAGAGCAAAATTCACTGGGTATACCAGAAATGAATTCTTGCTTGTAGGAAGAAACAGATTGTGGCGTTTAATTCCGTTTCTGAAGGGAAATTCAGACCAGACTTCTCATCCATGAAACACACTCTCTTTTAATGCAAGAAGCATGGTCTTCCAAACAGATTGTCCAATACAGCAAGAACCATGAGCACGCCTACAAAAAATGTACGGTGTTTCATATTATATGGAAGACATCTAGTTCAACTCTGCTCAAGAACCTGATACAAACCACAGCTCCTCTTACATAAATGCTCTTTAGTTAATTGTGAGAAAGCATTTGGTTCCGGAACTGTGTAAAACTCATTTGAGCCCAAAAATCAGTGGGTTTTCCAGAAAAGATCTCTTGCTTGTAGGAACACACAGATCCTGGGGTTTAACTCCGTTTTTGATGGGAAATGCAGTCCAGAATTCTCATCCATGAAACACACTCACTTTTTATGCATAAGCATGCTCTTCCTAACAGAGTCTCCAATACAGCAAGAACCATGAGCGTGCCCACATAAAAAGAACTGTGTTTCCTACTCGCACGGACCATATCTAGTTCAACTCTGCTCATGAACCTGATACAAACCACAGCTCCTCTTACATAAATGCTCTTTAGTTAATAGTGAGAAACGCGTTGGTTTCCTGAACAGTGTAAATTCATTAGAGCCCAAAATTCAGTGGGTTTACCAGAAATGAACACTTGCTAGTAGGAAGAGACACAGATCCTGGGGTTTAACTCCATTTTTGAAGGGAAATTCAGACCAGTGTTCCCATCCATGAAACACACGGTGTTTTCACGCAAGAAGGACGCTATTCTTTCCAGAATATCCAATATAGCAAGAACCATGAGCATGCCCAGAAAAAAAGAACTGTGTTTCATAATCATATGGACCATATCTGGTTCAACTCTGCTAAGGAACCTGATGCAAACCACTGCTCCTCTTACATAAATGCTCTTTAATTAATAGTGAGAAAAGCGTTTGGTTCGGGAACTGTGTAAAATTCATTTGAGCCCCAAATACAGTGGGTTTACCACAAATGAACTCTTGCTTGTAGGAAGAAACAGATCCTGGGCTAAAACTCCATTTCTGAAGGGAAATTCAGACCAGTGTTCCCATCCATGACACACACTCTGTTTTCAGTCAAGAAGCATCCTGTTCTTTACAGTTTCTCCAATAAAGCAAGAACCATGAGCATGATCAATGAAAAATGAACGGTGTTTCCTACTCATATGCACCATATCTAGTTCAACTCTGCTCATGAACCTGATACAAACCACAGCTCCTTTTACATAAATTGTCTTTAGTTAATAGTGAGTAAAGCGTTTGGTCCGGGTACTGTGTAAAATTCATTAGAGCCTAAAATTCATTGGGTTTACCAGAAATGAACTCTTGCTTGTAGGAAGAAAAAGATCCTGGGGTTAAACTCCGTTTCTGAAGGGAAATTCAGACCAGTGTTCCCATCCATGAAACACACTCTGTTTTAACGAAAGAAGGAAGCTCTTCTTTCCAGAGTCTCCAATACAGCAAGAACCATGAGAATGCCCAGAAAAAAAGAACTGTGTTTCCTACTCATAATGACCATATGTAGTTCTACACTGCTCCTGAACCTGATACAAACCACAGCTCCTCTTCCATAAAAGCTCTTTAGTTAATAGTGCGTGAAGCGTTTGGTTCGGGTACTGTGTAAAATTCATTAGAACCCAAAATTCAGTGAGTTTACCAGAAATGAACTCTTGCATGTAGGAAGACACAGATCCTGGGTTTAACTCCGTTTCTGAAGGGAAATTCAGACCAGAGTTCTCATCCCTAAAACAAACTCTGTTTTAAGGCAAGAAGCATCCTCTTCTTTCCAGCGTCTACAATACAGCAAGAACCATGAGCTTGCCCAGAAAAAACGAACTGTGTTTCCTACTCATATGGACCATATCGAGTTAAACTGTGCTCATGAACTTGATACAAACCACAACTCCTCTTACATAAATGCTCTTTATTTATTAATGAGAAATGTGTTTGTTTCAGGAACTGTGTAAAATCCCTTAGAGCCCTAAATTCAGTGGGTTTACAAGAAATGAACTCTTGCTTGTAGGAAGACACAGATCCTGGGGTTTAACTCCGTTTCTGAAGGGAAATTCAGACTAGAGTTCTCATCCCTGAAACACACTATGTATTAGGCAAGAAGAATCCTCTTCTTTACAGCGTCTCGAATACAGGTAGAACCTTGAGCTTGCCCAGAAAAAATGAGCAGTGTTTCCTACTCATATGGACCATAGATAGTTGAACTCTGCCTACGAACCTGATAAGAACCATAGCTCCACTTACATAAATGCTCTTTAGTTAATAGTGAGAAATGCGTTTGGTTCGGGAACTGTGTAAAACTCATTTGAGCCCAAAATTCCATGGGTTTACCAGAAATGAAATCTTACTTGTAGGAAGACACAGATCCTGGCGTTTAACTCCGTTTCTGAAGGGAAATTCAGACCAGAGTTCTCTTCCCTGAAACACACTCTGTTTTAAGGCAAGAAGCATCCTCTTCCTTTCAGCGTCTCTAATACAGCAAGAACCATGAGCATGCCCCGAAAAAAAGAACTGTTTTTCCAGCTCATAAGGACCATATCTTATTCAACACTGCTCATGAACCTGATAAAACCACAGCTCCTCTTACATAAATGCACTTTAGTTAATATTGAGAAACGTGATGGTTTCCTGAACTGTGTAAATTCATTTGAGATCAAATTTCAGTGGGTTTACAAGAAATGAACTGTTGCTTGTAGGAACACACAGATCCTGGGGATTTACTCCATTTCTGAGGGGAAATTAAGACCAGAGTTCTCATCCCTGAAAGACATTCTGTTTTAAGGCAAGAAGCATCCACTTCTTTCCAGCGTCTCTAACACAGCAAGTACCATGAACATGCCCAGAAAAAAAAGAAATGTGTTTACTAATAATACAGATCATATGTAGTTCAACTCTGTTATAAAACTGATACAAACCACAGCTTCTCTTACATGAATGCTCTTTAATTAACTGTGAGAAAAGAGTTTGATTAGGGAACTGTGTGAAACTCTTTTGAGACAAAAAATCAGTGGGTTTACCAGAAATGAACTCTTGCTTGTAGGAACACACAGATCCTGTGGTTTAACTCTGTTTCTGAAGGGAAATTCAGACCAGAGTTCTGATCACTGGAACACACTCTGTTTTAAGTCTATAATCATCCTCTTCTTTTCAGTTTCTCCAATACAGCAAGAACCATGAGCATGACCAGAAAAAAAGAACGGTGTTTCCTACTCAAATGGAACATATCTAGTTCAACTCTGCTCAAGAACCTCTTACAAACCACAGCTCCTTTTACAAAAATGCTCTTTAGTTAATAGTGAGAAAAGCGTTTGGATTGAGAACTGTGTAAAACTCATTTGGACCCAAAATTCTGTGTGTTTACCAGAAATGATCTCTTTCTTGTAGGAACACACAGATCCTGGGGTTTAACAACTTTTCTGAAGGGAAATTCATACCAGATTTCTCATCAGTGAAACAAACTCTGTTTTAAGGAAGAAGATCCTCTTCTTTCCAGGGTCTCCAATACAGCAAGAACCAAGAGCATGCTCAGAAAGAATGAAAGGCATTTTCAACTTATATGGACCATATCAAGTTCAACTCTGACTCAGAACCTGATACAAACCACAGCTCCTTTTACATAAATGCTCTTTAGTTAACAGTGAGAAAAGAGTTTGGTTAGGGAATTGTGTGAAACTCATTTGAGACAAAAAATTAGTGGTTTTACCAGAAATGAACTCTTGCTTGTAGGAACACACAGATCCTGTGGTTTAACTCCGTTTCTGTACGGATATTCAGACCAGAGTTCTCATCCCTGAAACACACTCTGTTTTAAGGCAAGAAGCATCTTCTTCTCTCCAAGTCTCAAATACAGCAAAAACGATGAGCACACCCAGAAAAAAGGAACTTTGTTTCCTGCTCATAAGGATCATATCTACTTCAACTCTGCTTATGAACCTGATATAAACCACAGCTTCTATTACATAAATGTTCTTTAGTGAACAGTGAGAACAGCAATTGGTTCAGGAACAGTGTAAAACTCATTTGAGCCAAAACTCTTTGGGTTTACCATAAGTGAACTCTTGCGTGTGGGAACTCACAGATCCAGGGGTTTAACTCCAATTCTGAAGGGAAATTGAGACCAGATTTCTCATCCCTGAAACACACTCTGTTTTAACGCAAGAAGCGTCTTCTTCTCTCCAAGTCTC
Organism: Onychomys arenicola; assembly: GCA_949786405.1. Classification (NCBI taxonomy): domain Eukaryota; kingdom Metazoa; phylum Chordata; class Mammalia; order Rodentia; family Cricetidae; genus Onychomys; species Onychomys arenicola. Next base: position 1,710,283 of record CATKUM010000026.1, read on the forward strand.
TAATACAGCAAGAACGATGAGCATGCCCAGAAAAAAGGAACTGTGTTTCCTGCTCATAAGGACCATATCTTGTTCAACTCTGCTTATACCCTGATATAAACCACAGCTTCTATTACATAAATGCTCTTTAGTTAACAGTGAGAAAAGCAAATGGTTCGGGAACTGTGTAAATCTCATTTGAGCCCAAAAATCAGTGGTTTTTCCAGAAATGAACTCTTGCATGTGGGAAGTCACAGATCCTGGGGTTTCACTCCATTTCTGAAGGGAAATTCAGACCAGAGTTCTCACCCCTGAAACACACGCTGTTTTAAGGCAAGAAGCATCCTCTTCTTTCCAGCGTCTCCAATACAGCAAGAACCATGAGCATTCCCAGAAAAAAAGAACTGTGTTTCCTACTCATATCAACCATATGTAGTTCAACTCTGCTCATGAACCTGATACAAACCACAGCTCCACTTACATAAATGCTCTTGAGTTAATAGTGAGAAACTCATTGTTTCCTGAACTGTGTAAATACATTTGAGTCCAAAATTCAATGGATTCACCGGAAATGAACTCTTGCTTGTAGGAAGACACATATGGTGGGGTTAAACTCCGTTTCTGAAGGGAAATTCAGACCAGAGTTCTCATCCCTGAAACACACTCTGTTTTAAGGCAAGAAGCATCCACTTCTTTCCAGAGTCATAAATACTGCAAGAACCATGAGCATGCCCAGAAAAAATTAACAGTGTTTCCTACTCATATAGACCATATCTAGTTCAACTCTGCTCATGAACCTGATACAAACTACAGCTCTTCTTACATAAATGTTCTTTAGGTAATAGTGAGAAAAGCATTTGGTTCGGGAACTGTGTAAAATTGACTTGAGCTCTACATTCAGTGGGTTTACCAGAAATGAACTCTTGCTTGTAGGAACACACAGATCCTGCAGTTTAACTCCGTTTCTGTACGGATATTCAGACCAGAGTTCTCATCCCTGAAACACACTCTGTTTTAAGGCAAGAAGCATCCTCTTCTTTCCAGCATCTCTAATATTGCAAGAACAATGAGCATGATCAGGAAAAAAGAACTGTGTTTCCTGTTCATAAGTATCATAACTAGTGCAAATCTGCTTATGATCCTGATACAAACCACAGCTCCTTTTAAATAATGCTCTTTAGTTAACAGTGAGAAAAGCGTTTGGTTTGGAAACTGTGTAAAACTCATTGAGCCCAAAACTCAGTGGGTTTACCAGAAATGAAATCTTACTTGTAGGAAGACACAGATCCTGGCGTTTAACTCCGTTTCTGAAGGGAAATTCAGACCAGAGTTCTCTTCCCTGAAACACACTCTGTTTTAAGGCAAGAAGCATCCTCTTCTTTTCAGCGTCTCTAATACAGCAAGAACCATGAGCATGCCCAGAAAAAAAGAACTCTTTTTCCAGCTCATAAGGACCATATCTTGTTCAACACTGCTCATGAACCTGATAAAACCACAGCAACTCTTACATAAATGCACTTTAGTTAATATTGAGAAACACGTTGGTTTCCTGAACTGTGTAAATTCATTTGAGATCAAATTTCAGTAGGTTTACCAGAAATGAACTGTTGCTTGTAGGAACACACAGATCCTGGGGTTTAACTCCGTTTCTGAGGGGAAATTAAGACCAGAGTTCTCGTCCCAGAAAGACATTCTGTTTTAAGGCAAGAAGCATCCACTTCTTTCCAGCGTCTCTAACACAGCAAGAACCATGAGCATGCCCAGAAAAAAAGAGATGTGTTTACTAATAATACAGATCATATGTAGTGCAACTCTGTTATAAAACAGATACGAACCACAGCTCCTCTTACATAAATGCTCTTTAATTAACAGTGAGAAAAGAGTTTGGTTAGGGAACTGTGTGAAACTCTTTTGAGACAAAAAATCAGTGGGTTTACCAGAAATGAACTCTTGCTTGTAGGAACACACAGATCCTGTGGTTTAACTCCGTTTCTGAAGGGAAATTCAGACCAGAGTTCTGATCCCTGGAACACACTCTGTTTTAAGTCTATAATCATCCTCTTCCTTCCAGTTTCTCCAATACAGCAAGAACCATGAGCATGACCAGAAAAAAAGAACAGTGTTTCCTACTCAAATGGACCATATCTAGTTCAACTCTGCTCAAGAACCTGATACAAACCACAGCTCCTTTTACATAAATGCACTTTACTTAATAGTGAGAAAAGCGTTTGGATTGAGAACTGTGTAAAACTCATTTGGACACAAAATTCTGTGTGTTTACCAGAAATGAACTCTTTCTTGTAGGAACACACAGATCCTGGGGTTTAACTCCTTTTCTGAAGGGAAATTCAGACCAGAGTTCTCATCAGTGAAACAAACTCTGTTTTAAGGAAGAAGATCCTCTTCTTTCCAGGGTCTCCAATACACCAAGAACCATGAGCATGCTCAGAAAGAAAGAAAGGCGTTTCCAACTTATATGGACCATATCAAGTTCAACAATGACTCTGAACCTGATACAAACCGCAGCTCCTTTTACATAAATGCTCTTTATTTAACAGTGAGTAAAGAGTTTGGTTAGGGAATTGGGTGAAACTCATTTGAGACAAAAAATTAGTGGTTTTACCAGAAATGACCTCTTGCTTGTAGGAACACACAGATCCTGTGGTTTAACTCCGTTTCTGTACGGATATTCGACCAGAGTTCTCATCCCTAAAACACATTCTGTTTTAAGGCCAGAAGCGTCTTCTTCTCTCCAAGTCTCTAATACAGCAAGAACGATGAGCATGCCCAGAAAAAAGGAACTGTGTTTCCTGCTCATAAGGACCATATCTTGTTCAACTCTGCTTATGACCCTGATATAAACCACAGCTTCTATTACATAAATGCTCTTTAGTTAACAGTGAGAAAAGCAAATGGTTCGGGAACTGTGTAAAACTCATTTGAGCCCAAAAATCAGTGGTTTTTCCAGAAATGAACTCTTGCATGTGGGAAGTCACAGATCCTGGGGTTTAACTCCATTTCTGAAGGGAAATTCAGACCAGAGTTCTCACCCCTGAAACACACTCTGTTTTAAGGCAAGAAGCATCCTCTTCTTTCCAGCGTCTCCAATACAGCAAGAACCATGAGCATTCCCAGAAAAAAAGAACTGTGTTTCCTACTCATATCAACCATATGTAGTTCAACTCTGCTCATGAACCTGATACAAACCACAGCTCCACTTACATAAATGCTCTTCAGTTAATAGTGAGAAACTCATTGTTTCCTGAACTGTGTAAATACATTTGAGCCCAAAATTTACAGGGTTCCCCGGAAATGAACTCTTGCTTGTAGAAAGACACATATGCTGGGGTTAAACTCCGTTTCTGAAGGGAAATTCAGACCATAGTTCTCATCCCTGAAACACACTCTGTTTTAAGGCAAGAAGCATCCTCTTCTTTCCAGAATCATAAATACTGCAAGAACCATGAGCATGATCAGAAAAAATTAACGGTGTTTCCTTCTCATATGGACCATATCTAGTTCAACTCTGCTCATGAACCTGATACAAACTACAGCTCTTCTTACATAAATGTTCTTTAGGTAATAGTGAGAAAAGCATTTGGATCGGAAACTGTGTAAAATTCACTTGAGCTCTACATTCAGTGGGTTTACCAGAAATGAACTCTTGCTTGTAGGAACACACAGATCCTGCGGTTTAACTCCGTTTCTGTATGGATATTCAGACCAGAGTTCTCATCCCTGAAACACACTCTGTTTTAAGGCAAGAAGCATCCTCTTCTTTCCAGCATCTCCAATATTGCAAGAACAATGAGCATGATCAGGAAAAAAGAACTGTGTTTCCTGTTCATAAGTATCATAACTAGTTCAAATCTGCTTATGATTCTGATACAAACCACAGCTCCTTTTAAATAATGCTCTTTAGTTAACAGTGAGAAAAGCGTTTGGTTCGGAAACTGTGTAAAACTCATTGAGCCCAAAACTCAGTGGGTTTACCAGAAATGAAATCTTACTTGTAGGAAGACACAGATCCTGGCGTTTAACTCCGTTTCTGAAGGGAAATTCAGACCAGAGTTGTCTTCCCTGAAACACACTCTGTTTTAAGTCTATAATCATCCTCTTCTTTTTAGCGTCTCTAATACAGCAAGAACCATGAGCATGACCAGAAAAAAAGAACAGTGTTTCCTACTCAAATGGACCATATCTAGTTCAACTCTGCTCAAGAACCTCATACAAACCACAGCTCCTTTTACATAAATGCACTTTAGTTAATAGTGAGAAAAGCGTTTGGATTGAGAACTGTGTAAAACTCATTTGGACCCAAAATTCTGTGTGTTTACCAGAAATGAAATCTTACTTGTAGGAAGACACAGATCCTGGCGTTTAACTCCGTTTCTGAAGGGAAATTCAGACCAGAGTTCTCATCAGTGAAACAAACTCTGTTTTAAGGAAAAAGATCCTCTTCTTTCCAGGGTCTCCAATACACCAAGAACCATGAGCATGCTCAGAAAGAAAGAAAGGCGTTTCCAACTTATATGGACCATATCAAGTTCAACTCTGACTCTGAACCTGATACCAACCCGCAGCTCCTTTTACATAAATGCTCTTTAGTTAACAGTGAGAAAAGAGTTTGGTTAGGGAATTTTATGAAACTCTTTTGAGACAAAAAATTAGTGGTTTTACCAGAAATGAACTCTTGCTTGTAGGAACACACAAATCCTGTGGTTTAACTCCGTTTCTGTACGGATATTCAGACCAGAGTTCTCATCCCTGAAACACACTCTGTTTTAAGGCAAGAAGCATCTTCTTCTCTCCAAGTCTCAAATACAGCAAAAACGATGAGCACGCCCAGAAAAAAGGAACTGTGTTTCCTGCTCATAAGGATCATATCTACTTCAACTCTGCTTATGAACCTGATATAAACCACAGCTTCTATTACATAAATGTTCTTTAGTGAACAGTGAGAAAAGCAATTGGTTCAGGAACAGTGTAAAACTCATTTGAGCCAAAATTCTGTGGGTTTACCATAAGTGAACTCTTGCGTGTGGGAACTCACAGATCCAGGGGTTTAACTCCGTTTCTGTACGGATATTCAGACCAGATTTCTCATCCCTGAAACACACTCTGTTTTAACGCAAGAAGCGTCTTCTTCTCTCCAAGTCTCTAATACAGAAAGAACAATGAGCATGCCCAGAAAAAAGGAAATGTGTTTCCTGCTCATAAGGACCATATCTTGTTCAACTCTGCTTATGACCCTGATATAAACCACAGCTTCTATTACATAAATGCTCTTTAGTTAACAGTGAGAAAAGCAAATGGTTCGGGAACTGTGTAAAACTCATTTGAGCCCAAAAATCAGTGGTTTTCCCAGAAATGAACTCTTGCATGTGGGAAGTCACAGATCCTGGGGTTTAACTCCGTTTCTGAAGGGAAATTCAGACCAGAGTTCTTACCCCTGAAACACACTCTGTTTTAAGGCAAGAAGCATCCTCTTCTTTCCAGCGTCTCCAATACAGCAAGAACCATGAGCATTCCCAGAAAAAAAGAACTGTGTTTCCTAATCATATCAACCATATGTAGTTCAACTCTGCTCATGAACCTGATACAAACCACAGCTCCACTTACATAAATGCTCTTGAGTTAATAGTGAGAAACTCATTGTTTCCTGAACTGTGTAAATACATTTGAGCCCAAAATTCAATGGGTTCACCGGAAATGAACTCTTGCTTGTAGGAAGACACATATGCTGGCGTTAAACTCCGTTTCTGAAAGGAAATTCAGACCAGAGTTCTCTTCCCTGAAACACACTCTGTTTTAAGGCAAGAAGCATCCTCTTCTTTTCAGCGTCTCTAATACAGCAAGAACCATGAGCATGCCCAGAAAAAAAGAACTGTTTTTCCAGCTCATAAGGACCATATCTTGTTCAACATTGCTCATGAACCTGATAAAACCACAGCTCCTCTTACATAAATGCACTTTAGTTAATATTGAGAAACACGTTGGTTTCCTGAACTGTGTAAATTCATTTGAGATCAAATTTCAGTAGGTTTACCAGAAATGAACTGTTGCTTGTAGGAACACACAGATTCTGGTGTTTAACTCCGTTTCTGAGGGGAAATTAAGACCAGAGTTCTCATCCCAGAAAGACATTCTGTTTTAAGGCAAGAAGCATCCACTTCTTTCCAGCGTCTCTAACACAGCAAGAACCATGAGCATGCCCAGAAAAAAAGAGATGTGTTTACTAATAATACAGATCATATCTAGTGCAACTCTCTTATAAAACTGATACAAACCACAGCTCCTCTTACATAAATGCTCTTTAATTAACAGTGAGAAAAGAGTTTGGTTAGGGAACTGTGTGAAACTCTTTTGAGACAAAAAATCAGTGGGTTTACCAGAAATGAACTCTTGCTTGTAGGAACACACAGATCCTGTGGTTTAACTCCGTTTCTGAAGGGAAATTCAGACCAGAGTTCTGATCCCTGGAACACACTCTGTTTTAAGTCTATAATCATCCTCTTCCTTCCAGTTTCTCCAATACAGCAAGAACCATGAGCATGACCAGAAAAAAAGAACAGTGTTTCCTACTCAAATGGACCATATCTAGTTCAACTCTGCTCAAGAACCTGATACAAACCACAGCGCCTTTTACATAAATGCACTTTAGTTAATAGTGAGAAAAGCGTTTGGATTGAGAACTGTTTAAAACTCATTTGGACACAAAATTCTGTGTGTTTACCAGAAATGAACTCTTTCTTGTAGGAACACACAGATCCTGGGGTTTAACTCCTTTTCTGAAGGGAAATTCAGACCAGAGTTCTCATCAGTGAAACAAACTCTGTTTTAAGGAAGAAGATCCTCTTCTTTCCAGGGTCTCCAATACACCAAGAACCATGAGCATGCTCGAAAGAAAGAAAGGCGTTTCCAACTTATATGGACCATATCAAGTTGAACTATGACTCTGAACCTGATACAAACCACAGCTCCTTTTACATAAATGCTCTTTATTTAACAGTGAGTAAAGAGTTTGGTTAGGGAATTGGGTGAAACTCATTTGAGACAAAAAATTAGTGGTTTTACCAGAAATGACCTCTTGCTTGTAGGAATACACAGATCCTGTGGTTTAACTCCGTTTCTGTATGGATATTCAGACCAGAGTTCTCATCCCTGAAACACACTCTGTTTTAAGGCAAGAAGAGTCTTCTTCTCTCCAAGTCTCTAATACAGCAAGAACGATGAGCATGCCCAGAAAAAAGGAACTGTGTTTCCTGCTCATAAGGACCATATCTTGTTCAACTCTGCTTATGACCCTGATATAAACCACAGCTTCTATTTCATAAATGCTCTTTAGTTAACAGTGAGAAAAGCAAATGGTTCGGGAACTGTGTAATACTCATTTGAGCCCAAAAATCAGTGGTTTTTCCAGAAATGAACTCTTGCATGTGGGAAGTCACAGATCCTGGGGTTTAACTCCATTTCTGAAGGGAAATTCAGACCAGAGTTCTCACCCCTGAAACACACTCTGTTTTAAGGCAAGAAGCATCCTCTTCTTTCCAGCGTCTCCAATACAGCAAGAACCATGAGCATTCCCAGAAAAAAAGAACTGTGCTTCCTACTCATATCAACCATATGTAGTTCAACTCTGCTCATGACCTGATACAAACCACAGCTCCACTTACATAAATGCTCTTGAGGTAATAGTGAGAAACTCAGTGTTTCCTGAACTGTGTAAATACATTTGAGCCCAAAATTTAATGGGTTCACCGGAAATGAACTCTTGCTTGTAGGAAGACACATATGCTGGGGTTAAACTCCGCTTCTGAAGGGAAATTCAGATCAGAGTTCTCATCCGTGAAACACACTCCAATTTAAGGCAAGAAGCATGCTCTTCCTAACAGAGTCTCCAATACAGCAATAACCATAAGCATGCCCAGAATTAAAGAACTGTGTTTCCTACTCATACGGAACATATCTAGTTCAACTCTGCTTATGACACTTATACACACCACAGCTCCTCTTACATAAATGCTCTTTAGTTAATAGTGAGTAAATCATTCTGTTCAGGAACTGTGTAAAATTCATTTGAGCCCAAAATTCACTGGGTTTACCAGAAATGAACTCTTGGTTGTAGGAAGACGGAGATCTTGGGGTTTACCTCCGTTTCTGAAGGGAAATTCAGACCAGTATTCCCATCCATGAAACACACTCTGTTTTAATGCAAGATGGAAGCTCTTCTTTCCAGCGTCTCCAATATAGCAATAAACATGAGCAAGCCAAGAAAAAAAGAACTGTGTTAACTAATCATACGGACCATATCTAGTTCAACTCTGCCTATGAACTTGATAGAAACTACAGCTCCTCTTACATAAATGCTCTTTAGTAAATAGCGAGAAAATCGTTTCGTTCGGGAACTGTGTAAAATTCATTTGAGCCCAAAATTCAGTGGGTTTACCAGAAATGAGCTCGTGATTTAAGAACACTCAGATCCTGGGATTAAACAATGTTTCTGAAGGGAAATTCAGACCAGAGTTGTCATACATGAAACCCACTCTGTTTTAAGCCAAGAACCAACCTCTTCTTTCCAGAGTCTCTAATACAGCAAGAACAATGTAATGCCCAGTAATAAAGAACTGTTTTTCCTGTTCATAAGTATCATTTGTAGTTCAATTCTCCTTATGATCCTGATACCAACAACAGCTCCTTTTACATAATGCTCTTTAGTTAACAGTGAGAAAAGCGTTTGGTTCCTGAACTGTGTGAAACTCATTTGAGCCCAAACCTCAGGGGGTTACCAGAAATGAACTCTTGCTTGTAGGAACACACAGATCCTGGGTTTTAACTCAGATTCTGAAGGGAAATTCAGAACAGAGTTCTCATCCCTTAAACACAATCTGTATTAAGGCAAGAAGCATCCTCTTCTATCCAGCGTCTCCAATACAGCAAGTACTATGAGCATGCCCAGAAAAAATGAACGGTGTTTCCTACTCAAATGGACCATATCTAGTTCAACTCTGCTCATGAACCTGATACGAACTACAGCTCCTTTCATAAATGCTCTTTAGTTAATAGTGAGAGACTCGTTGGTTTCCTGAACTGTGTAAATTCATTTGAGACCAAAATTCAGTGGGTTTACCAGAAATGAAATCTTGCTTGTAGGAGACACAGATCATGGGGTGTAACTCCGTTTCTGAAGGGAAATTCAGACCAGTGTTCCCATCCATGAAAGACACTCTGTTTTATGCAAGAAGGAAGCTCTTCTTTCCAGTGTCTCCAATATACCAAAAAACATGAGCATGCCCAGAAAAAAAGAACTGTGTTTCCTAATCATATGGACCATATCTATTTCAACACTGCTTATGAACCTGACACAAACTTCAGATCCTCTTACATAAAGGTCTTTAGTTAATAGTTAGAAACTCGTTGGTTTCCTGAACGGTGTAAATTCATTTGAGCCCAAAATTCAGTGCTTTTACCAGAAATGAACTCTTGCTTGTAGGAAGACACAGATCCTGGGGTTAACACCGTTTCTGAAGTGAAATTCAGACCAGTGTTCCCATCCATGAAACTCAGTCTGTTTTAACGCAAGAAGGAAGCTCTTCTTTCTAGCGTCTCCAATATAGTAAAAAACATGAGCATGCCAAGAAAAAAAGAACTGTGTTAACTAATCATACGGACCATATCTAGTTCAACTCTGCCTATGAACTTGATACAAACTACAGCTCCTCTTACATAAATGCTCTTTAGTAAATAGCGAGAAAATCGTTTGGTTCGGGAACTGTGTAAAATTCATTTGAGCCCAAAATTCAGTGGGTTTACCAGAAATGAACTCGTGATTTAAGAACACTCAGATCCTGGGATTAAACTATGTTTCTGAAGGGAAATTCAGACCAGAGTTGTCATACATGGAACACACTCTGTTTTAAGGCAAGAAGAATACTCTTCTATCCAGTGTCTCTAATACAGCAAGAACCATGTAATGCCCAGTAAAAATAACTGTGTTTCCTGTCCATAAGTATCATATCTCTTCAACTCTGCTTACGATCCTAATACAAACCACAGCTCATTTTACATAATACTCTTTAGGTATCAGTGAGAAAAGCGTTTGGTTCGGGAACTGTGTAAAACACATTTGAGCCGAAAATTCAGTGGGTTTAACAGAAATGAACTCTTGCTTGTAGGAATACACAGATCCTGGGGTTTAACTCCGTTTCTGAAGGGAAATTAAGACCACAGTTCTCATCCATGAAACACACTCTGTTTTAAGGCAAGAAGCATGCTCTTCCTAACAGAGTCTCCAATACAGCAATAACCATGAGTATGCCCAGAAAAAAGAACTCTGTTTCCTACTCATACAGACCATACCTAGTTCAAATCGGCTTATGAAACTGATACAAACCACAGCTCCTTTTACATAACTGCTCTTTAGTTAGTAGGGTGAATCACGTTGGTTTCCTGAACTGGGTAGATTAATTTGAGCCCAAAATTCACTGGGTTTACTGGAAATGATCTCTTGTTGTAGGAAGAAACAGATCCTGGGGTTTAACTCCATTTCTGCAGGGTAATTCAGACCAGAGTTCCTATCCATGAAACACACTCTGTTTTAATGCAAGAAGGAAGCTCTTCTTTCCAGCATCTCCAATACATCAAGAACAATGTGCATGTCCTGAAAAAAAGAACTGTGTTTCCTACACATATGGACCATATCTAGATCAACTCTGTTTAAGAAACAGATACGAACCACAGCTCCTTTACATAAATGCTCTTTAGTTAATAGTAAGAAACTCGTTTGTTTCCTGAACTGTGTAAATTCATTTGAGCCCAAAATTCAGTGGGTTTACCAGAAATGAACTCTTGCTTGTAGGAAGACAGAGATCCTGGAGTTTAACTCCGTTTCTGAAGGGAAATTCAGACCAGTGTTCCCATCCATGAAACACACTCTGTTTTAACGCAAGAAGGAAGCTCTTCTTTCCAGAGTCTCCAATATAACAAAAAACATGCATGTGCCCAGAAATAAAGAACTGTGCTTCCTAATCATACGGACCATATCTAGTTCAACTCTGCTTATGATCCTGATACAAAACACAGCTCCTCTTACATAAATGCTCTTTAGTTAGTAGGGTGAAACACGTTGGTTTCCTGAACTGGGTAGATTCAACTAAGCCCAAAATAAACTGGGTTTACTGGAAATGAACTCTTGCTTGTAGGAAGAAACAGATCCTGGGGTTTAAATCCTGTGCTGTGTGTTTCCCTTCAGAAGTGGAGTGAAATCTCAGGTTTTGTGTCTTCCTACAAGGAAGACTTCGTTTCAGGTAAACGCAGTCAGTTTTCAGCTCAAAGGAAGCTTCATAGTTCATGAAGCTCACACGTTTCTCGCTCTTAACTGCAAAGCATTGGATGTTAAATGACCTGTGGTTTGTATCAGTTTCCAGAGCATAGTTGAACTAGATATGGTCCGCTTGTGTTGGAAACAGTTGTTTTATTCTGAGCACACTCACCTTTCCTGCTGTATTAGCAACTCTAGAAAGCAAGAGCGTCCTTCTTGCTCTAAAGTAGAGTGTGTTTCACGGATGAGAACTGTGCTGTGTGTTTCCCTTTGGAAAGGAGTTAAATCCAAGGCTCTGTGTTTTCCTACAAGCAAGACTTCGTTTCAGGTTAACGCAGTCACTTTTCAGCTCAAAGGAAGCTACATCTTTCACGAAGATCACACGTTTCTCGCTCTTAACTGAAAGGCATTGGATGTTAGAGGACTTGTGGTTTGTATCAGTTTCCTGAGCAGAGTTGAACTAGATATGGTCCGGATGTGTGGGACATACAGTTCTTTTGTTCTGAGTACACTCACGTTTCCTGCTGTATTATTGACTCTAGAAAGCAGGAGCGTGCTTCTTGCTGTAAAGCAGAGTGTGTTTCATGGATGAGAACTGTTCTGTGTGTTTCACTTCAGTAATGGTGTTAAATCCCAGGCTCTGTGTCTTCCTACAAGCAAGATTTCGTTTCAGGTAAACGCAGTCAATTTTTGAGCTCAAACGAAGCTACATAGTTCACGAAGCTCACACGTTTCTCGTTCTTAACTGAAAAGCATTGGATGTTAGAGGACCTGTGGTTTGTATCAGTTTCCTGAGCAGAGTTGAACTAGATACGGTCCTTATGTGTAGGACACACAGTTCATTTGTTCTGAACACACTCACGTTTCTTGCTGTATTACAGACTCTAGAAAGCAAGAGCGTGCTTCTTTCCCTAAAGCAGAGGGTGTTTCATGGATGAGAACTCTGCTGTGTGTTTCCCTTCAGAAATGGAGTTAAATAACAGGCTCTCTGTCTACCAACAAGCAAGGCTTCGTTTTAAATAAACAGAGTCCCTTTTCAGCTCAAAGGAAGCTTCATAGTTCACGAAGCTCAAACGTTTCTCGCTCTTAAGTGAAAAGAATTGGCTGTTAGCGGACCTGTGGTTTGTATCTTTTTCAGAAGGAGAGTTGAACTATATATGTTCCGTGTTTGTAGGAAACACAGTTCATTTGTTCTGAGCACACTCACGTTTCCTGCTGTCTTTGAGACTCTAGAGAGCAAGCGCGTGCTTCTTGCTCTAAAGTTGTGTGTGTTTCATGGATGAGAACCGTGCTGTGTGTTTTCCTTCATATATGGAGTTAAATCCCAGGCTCTGTGTCTTCCTACAAGCAAGACTTCTTTTCAGGTAAATGCAGTCACTTATCAGCTCAAAGGAAGCTACATCATTCACGAAGCTCACACGTTTCTCGCTCTTAACTGAAAAGCATTGGATGTTAGAGCACCTGTGGTTTGTATCAGTTTTCTGAGCAGAGTTGAACTAGATATGGTCCAGAAGTGTGGGACACACAGTTCTTTTGTTCTGAGCACACTCACGTTTCCTGTTCTTTTAGAGACTCTAGAAAGCAAGTGTGTGCTTCTTCCTCTAAAGCACAGTATGTTTCAAGGGTGAGAACTGTGCTGTGTTTTTCCCTTCAGAAAAGGAGTTAAATCCCAGGCTCTGTGTCTTCCTACAAGCAAGACTTTGTTTCAGGTAAACACAGTCACTTTAGAGCTCTAAGGGAGCTAAATCGTTCACGAAGCTCACACATTTCTCTCTGTTAACTGAAAACCATTGGATGTTAGAGGACCTGCCGTTTGTATCATTTTCCTGAGCATAGTTGAACTAGAATATGGTCCGTATTTGCAGGACAAACGGTTCATTTTTTCTGAGCACACTCACGTTTCCTGCTGTATTAGAGACACTAGAAAGCAAGGAAGAGCTTCTTACTCTAAAGCAGAGTGTGTTTCATGGATGAGAACTGTGCTTTGTGTTTCCATTCAGAAATGGAGTTAAACCCCAGGCACTGTGTCTACCTACAAGCAAGGCTCCGTTTCAAATACAGAGTCACTTTTCAGTTTAAAGGAAGCTACTTCATTAACGAAGCTCACATGTTTTTCGCTCTTAACTGCAAAGCATTGGATGTTAGAGCACCTGTGGTTTGTATCAGTTTCTGAAGCAGAGATAACCTAGATAAGGTCCGCTTATTAGGAAACAGTTCTTTTATTCTGAGCACACTCACGTTTCTGCTGTATTAGAGACTCTAGAAAGCAAGAGCGTGCTTCTTGCACTAAAGTAGAGTGTGTTTCATGAATGAGAACACTGCCATTTGTTTCCCTTCAGAAATGGAGTAAAATCCCAGGCTCTGAGTCTTCCTTCAAGCAAGACTTCTTTTCAGGTAAACACAGTCACTTTAGAGCTCAAAGGGAGCTGCATCGTTCACGAAGCTCACACGTTTCTCGCTGTTAACAGAAAATCATTGGATGTTAGAGGACCCGTGGTTTGTATCAGTTTCCTGAGGAGAGTTGAACTACATATGGTCCGTATTTGCAGGAAAAACGTTTCTTTTGTTCTGAGCACACACACGTTTCCTGCTGTATTAGAGACTCTAGAAAGCAAGAGAGTGCTTCTTACTCTAAATCAGAGTGTGTTTCATGGATGAGAACGGTGCTGTGTGTTTCCCTTCAGAAGTGGAGTGAAATCTCAGGCTTTGTGTCTTCCTACAAGCAAGACTTCATTTCAGGTAAACGCAGTCACTTTTCAGCTTAAAGGAAGCTACATCATTCACGAAGCTCACATGTTTCTCGCTCTTAACTGGAAAACATTGGATGTTAGAGGACCTGTGGTTTGTATTAGTTTCCTGAGCAGAGTTGAACTTGACATGGTCATTATGTGTAGGTAACACAGTTCATTTGTTCTGAACACACTCATGTTTCCTACTGTATTAGAGAATCTAGAAGGCAAGGAAGAGTTTCTTGCTCTAAAGAGGAGTGTGTTTCATGGATGAGAACTCTGCTGTGTGTTTCCCTTCAGAAATGGAGTTAAATCCCAGGCTCTATGTCTACCTACAGGCAAGGTTTCGTTTCAAATAAACAGAGTCACTTTTCAGCTCAAAGGAATCTACTCCTTTAAGAAGCTCACATGTTTTTCGCTCCTAACTGCAAAGCATTGGATGTTAAATGACCTATGGTTTGTATCTTTTTCAGAAGGAGAGTTGAACTAGATATGGTCCGTGTTTGTAGGAAACACAGATCTTTTGTTCTGAGCACACTCACGTTTCTTTCTGTATTAGAGATCTAGAAAACAAGTGAGTGCTTCTTGCTCTAAAGCACAGTGTGTTTCATGGATGAGAACTGTGCTGTGTGTTTACCTTCAGAAAGGAGTTAAATCCAAGGCTCCGTGTTTTCCTTCAAGCAAGATTTCATTTCAGTTAATCACAGTAACTTCTCAGCTAAAAGGAAGCTACATCGTTCAAGAAGCTCACATGTTTCTCGCTCTTACCTGAAAATATTGGATGTTAGAGGACATGTGGTTTGTATCAGTTTCAGAAGGAGAGTTGAACTAGATATGGTCCAGATGTGTAGGAAACACAGTTCATTTGTTCTGAGCACACTCACATTTACTGGTGTATTAGAGACACTAGAAAGCAAGGAAGAGCTTCTTGCTCTAAAGCAGAGTGTGTTTCAGGTATGAGCACTGTGCTGTGTGTTTCCCTTTAGAAATGGAGTTAAATCCCAGGCTTGTGTCTACCTACAAGCAAGGCTTCGTTTCAAATAAACAGAGTCACTTTTCAGTTCATAGGATCCTTCATAGTTCACGAAGCTCTCACGTTTCTCGCTGTTAAATGAAAAGCCTTGGATTTTAGAGGACCTGTGGTTTGTATCAGTTTCCTGAGCAGAGTTGAGCTAGATATGGTCCTTATGTGTAGGACACACTGTTCTTTTGTTCTGTGCACACTCACGTTTCCTGCTGTCTTAGAGACCCTAGAAAGCAAGAATGTGTTTCCTGCTCTAAAGTAGAGTGTGTTTCATGGATGAGAACTGTGTTGAGTGTTTTCCTTCAGAAATGGAGTTAAATCCCAGGCTCTGTGTCTTCCTACATGCAAGACTTCTTTTCAGGTAAACACAGTCACTTGAGAGCTCAAAGGAAGCTACATCGTTCACAAAGCTCACATGTTTCTCACTCTTAAGTAGAAAAAATTGGATGTTAGAGGACATGTAATTTGTATCAGTTTCAGAAGGAGAGTTGAACTATATATGGTCCGGATGTTTGGGAAAAACTGTTCTTTTGTTCTGAGCAAACTCACATTTATTGTTATATTAGAGACTCTAGAAAGCAAGTGCGTGCTTCTTGCTAATAAGCACAGTGTGGTTCAAGGGGGAGAACTTTCCTATCTTTTTCCTTTCAGAAATGGAGTTAAATCCAAGGCTCTGTGTATTCCTACAAGCCAGACTTCGTTTCAGGTAAACACAGTCACTTTAGAGCTCAAAGTGAGCTACATCGTTCACGAAGCTCACACGTTTCTCAGTCTTACCTGAAAAGCATTGGATTTTAGAGAACTTGTGGTTTGTATCAGTTTCACAAGGAGAGTTGAACTAGATATGGTCAGTATGTGTAGGAAACACAGTTCATTTGTTCTGAGCACACTCACGTTTCCTGCTGTATTAGAGACACTAGAAAGCAAAGAAGAGCTTCTGGCTCTAAAGCAGAGTGTGTTTCAGGTATGAAAATTGTGCTGTGTGTTTCCCTTTAGAAATGCAGTTAAATCCCAGGAATGTTTCTACCTATAAGCAAGGCTTCATTGCAAATAAACAGATTCACTTTTCAGTTCAAAGGATCCTTCATAGTTCACGAAGCTCACATGTTTCTCGCTGTTAAATGAAAAGCCTTGGATATTAGGGGACCTGTGGTTTGTATCAGTTTCCTGAGCAGAGTTGAACTAGATATGGTCGTTATGTGTAGGACACACTGTTCTTTTGTTCTGAGCACACTGACGTTTATTGCTGTCTTAGAGACCCTAGTAAGCAAGGACGTGTTTCTTGCTCTAAAGCAGAGTGTGTTTCATGGATGAGAACTGTGCTGAGTGTTTCCCTTCGGAAATAGAGTTAAATCCCAGGCTCTTTGTCTTCCAACATGCAAGACTCCTTTTCAGGTAAACACAGTCACTTGAGAGCTCAAAGGAAGCTCCATCGTTCACAAAGCTCACAGGTTTCTCACTCTTAAATGGAAAACATTGGATGTTAGAGGACCTGTCGTTTGTATCAGTTTCAGAAGGAGAGTTGAACTATATATGGTCTGGATATGTGGAAAACACTGTTCTTTTCTTCTGAGCACACTCACGTTTCTTGTTCTCTTAGAGATTCTAGAAAGCAAGACCGTGTTTCTTGCTCTAAAGCACAGTGTGTTTCAAGGGACAGAACTGTACTGTGTCTTTACCTTCAGAAATGGAGTTAAATCCCAGGCTCTGTGTCTTCCTACAAGCCACACTTCGTTTCAGGTAAACACAGTCACTTTAGAGCTCAAAGGGAGCTACATCGTTCACGAAAGCTCACATGTTTCTCACTGTTAACTGAAAACCATTGGATGTTAGAGGACCTGTGGTTGGTATCAGTTTCCTGAGCAGAGTTGAACTAGATATGGTCAGTATGTGTAGGAAACACAGTTCATTTGTTCTGAGCACACTCACGTTTCCTGCTGTATTAGAGACTCTAGAAAGCAAGAGAGTGTTTCTTGCTCTAAAGTAGACTGTGTTTCATGGATGAGAAATGTGCTGTGTGTTTCCCTTCAGAAATGGAGTTAAATCCCAGGGTCTGTGTCTACCTACAAGCGAAGATTCGTTTCACATTAACAGAGTCACTTTTCAGCTCAAAGGAAGCTACTTCGTTAATGAAGCTCACATGTTTTTCGCTCCTAACTGCAAAGCATTGGATGTTAAATGACCTGTGGTTTGTATCTTTTTCAGAATGATAGTTGAACTAGATATGGTCTGTGTTTGTAGGAAACACAGTTCTTTTGTTCTGAGCACACTCACGTTTCCTTCTCTATTAGAGAATCTAGAAAGCAAGTGCGTGCTTCTTGCTCTAAAGCACAGTGTAGTTCAAGGGGGAGAACTGTCCTTTGTTTTTCCCTTCAGAAATGCAGTTAAATCCCAGGCTCTGTGTATTTGCACAAGCCAGACATCGTTTCAGGTAAACACAGTCACTTTAGAGCTCAAAGGGAGCTACATCGTTCACGAAGCTCACACGTTTCTAGCTGTTAACTGAAAACCACTGGATGTTAGAGGACCTGTTGTTTTTATCAGTTTCCTGAGCAGAGTTGAACTAGATATTGTCTGTCTTTGCAGGACAAATGGTTCATTTGTTCTTTGTACACTCACGTTTCCTGCTGTCTTAGAGACTCTTGAAAGCAAGAGCGTCCTTCTTGCTCTAAAGCAGAGTGTTTCTTGGATGAGAACTGTGCTGTGTGTTTCCATCCAGAAATGAGTTGTATCCAAGGGTCTGTGTTTTCCTACAACCAAGATTTCATTTCAGTTAATCGTAGTCACTTTTCATCTGAAACTAAGCTACATAATTCAAGAAGCTCAAACATTTCTTGCTCTTAACTGAAAAGCATTGGATGTTATAGCACATGTGGTTTGTATCAGTTTCTGAAGCATACTTGAACTAGACATGGTCCACTTTTGTAGGAAATAGTTCTTTTATTCTGATCACACTCACGTTTCCTGCTGTATTAGAGATCCTAGAAAGCAAGAGCGTGCTTCTTGCCCTAAAGCAGAGTGTGTTTCATGGATGAGAACCGTGCTGTGGTTTCCCTTCAGAAGTGGAATTAAATCCTAGGCTCTGTGTCTTCCTACAACCAAGAATTCGTTTCAGGTAAACGCAGTAACTTTTCAGCTCCAAGGAAGCTACATAGTTCACGAAGCTCACACGTTTCTTGGTCTTACCTGAAAAGCATTGGATGTTAGAGGACCTGTGGTTCGTATCAGTTTCAGAAGGAGAGTTGAACTATATATGGTCTGGATGTTTGGGAAACAATGTTCTTTTGTTCTGAGCACTCTCACGTTTCCTGTTTCTTAGAGACTTTAGAAAGCAAGTGTGTGCTTCTTGATCTAAAACAGAGTGTGCATCAAGGGTGAGAACTGTGCTGTGTTTTTCCCTTCAGAAATGGAGTTAAATCCCAGGCTCTGTGTCTTCCTACATGCAAGACTTCTTGTCAGGTAAACACAGTCACTTTAGAGCTCAAAGGGAGCTACATCGTTCACGAAAGCTCACATGTTTCTCACTGTTAACTGAAAACCATTGGATGTTAGAGGACCTGTGGTTGGTATCAGTTTCCTGAGCAGAGTTGAACTAGATATGGTCAGTATGTGTAGGAAACACAGTTCATTTGTTCTGAGCACACTCACGTTTCCTGCTGTATTAGAGACTATAGAAAGCAAGAGCGTGTTTCTTGCTCTAAAGCAGACTGTATTTCATGGATGAGAACTGTGCTGTGTGTTTCCCTTCAGAAATGGAGTTAAATCCCAGGGTCTGTGTCTACCTACAAGCGAGGATTCGTTTCAAATTAACAGAGTCAATTTTCAGCCCAAAGGAAGCTACTTCGTTAATGAAGCTCACATGTTTTTCGCTCCTAACTGCAAAGCATTGGATGTTAAATGACCTGTGGTTTGTATCTTTTTCAGAAGGATAGTTGAACTAGATATGGTCTGTGTTTTTAGGAAACACAGTTCTTTTGTTCTGAGCACACTCACGTTTCCTTTTATATTAGAGAATCTAGAAAGCAAGAGCATCCTTCTTGCTCTAAAGCAGAGTGTTTCTTGGATGAGAAGTGTGCTGTGTGTTTCCATCCAGAAAGGAGTTGAATCCAAGGGTCTGTGTTTTCCTACAACCAAGATTTCATTTCAGTTAATTGTAGTCACTTTTCAGCTCAAACTAAGCTACATAATTCAAGAAGCTCAAACATTTCTTGCTCTTAACTGAAAAGCATTGGATGTTATAGCACATGTGGTTTGTATCAGTTCCTGAAGCAGAGTTGAACTAGATATGGTCTGCTTTTGTAGGAAACAGTTCTTTTATTCTGATCACACTCACGTTTCCTGCTGTATTAGAGACCCTAGAAAGCAAGAGCGTGCTTCTTGCTCTAAAGCAGAGTGTGTTTCATGGATTAGAACTGTGCTGTGTGTTTCCCTTCAGAAGTGGAATTAAATCCTAGGCTCTGTGTCTTCCTACAACCAAGACTTCGTTTCAGGTAAACGCAGTAACTTTTCAGCTCAAACGAACTGGATCGTTCACGAAGCTCACACGATTCTCATCTTAACTGGCAAGCATTGGATGTTAGAGGACGTGTGGTTTGCATCAGCTTCAGAAGCAGAGTTGAACTAGATATGGTCCCAATGTGTAGGAAGCACAGTTATTTTGTTCTGAGCACTCTCACGTTTCCTGTTGTCTTAGAGACTCTAGAAAGCAAGTGAGTGCTTCTTGCTCTAAAGCACAGTGTTTTTCAAGGGTGAAAACTACTGTGTTTTTACCTTCAGAAATGGAGTTAAATCCTAGGCTCTGTGTCTTCCTACAAGCCAGACTTCGTTTCAGGTAAACACAGTCACTTTAGAGCTCAAAGGGAGCCACATCATTCAGGAACCTCACACGTTTCTCGCTGTTAACTGAAAACCATTTGATGTTAGAGGACCTGTTGTTGGTATCAGTTTCCAGACCAGAGTTGAAATTGATATGGTCAGTATGTGTAGGAAACACAGTTCGTTTGTTCTGAGCACACTCACGTTTCCTGCTGCATTTGAGACATTAGAAAGCAAGGAAGATCTTCTTGCTCTAAAGCAGAGAGTGTTTCATGAATGAGAACTGTGCTGTGTGTTTCCCTTCAGTAACTGAGTTAAATCCCAGGCTCTGTGTCTACCTACAAGCGAGGATTCGTTTCAAATTAACAGAGTCAATTTCAGCTCAAAGGAAGCTACTTCGTTAATGAAGGACACAACTTTTTCGCTCCTAACTGCAAAGCATTGGATGTTAAATGACCTGTGGTTTGTATCTTTTTCAGAAGGAGAGTTGAACTACATATGGTCCGTGTTTGGAGGAAACACAGTTCTTTTGTTCTGAGCACACTCACGTTTGCTTCTGTATTAGAGAATCTAGACAGCAAGTGCGTGCTTCTTGCTCTAAAGCACAGTGTGTTTCATCGGTGAGACTGTGCTGTGTGTTTCCCTTCACAAATGGAGTTAAATCCCAGGCACTGTGTCTTCCTACAAGTAAGACTTCGTTTCAGGTTAACACAATCACTTTTCAGCTCAAAGGAAGCTACATTGTGCACGAAGCTCACATGTTTCTCGCTCTTACTTGAAAAGCATTGCATGTTAGAGGAATGTGGTTTGTATCAGTTTCAGAAGGAGAGTTGAACTAGATATGGTCCGGATGTGTAGGAAACACAGTTCTTTTGTTCTGAGCACACTCACGTTTCCTGCTGTAGTAGAGACTATAGAAAGCAAGAGCGTGCTTCTTGCTCTAAAGCAGAGTGTGTTTCATGGATGAGAACCGTGCTGTGGGTTTCTCTTCAGAAGTGGAATTAAATCCTAGGCTCTGTGTCTTCCTACAACCAATACTTCGTTTCAGGTAAACGCAGTAACTTTTCAGCTCAAAGGAAGCTACATCATTCACAAAGCTCACATGTTTCTCACTCTTAAGTAGAAAAAATTGGATGTTAGAGGACCTGTGGTTTGTATCAGTTTCAGAAGGAGAGTTGAACTATATATGGTCCGGATGTGTGGGAAACAATGTTCTTTTGTTCTGAGCACACTCACGTTTCCTGTTGTCTTAGAGACTCTAGAAAGCAAGTGTGTGCTTCTTGATCTAAAACAGAGTGTGCTTCAAGGGTGAGAACTGTGCTGTGTTTTTCCCTTCAGAAATGGAGTTAAATCCCAGGCTCTGTGTATACCTACACACGAGATATCTTTTCATGTAAACACAGTCACTTGAGAGCTCAAAGGAAGCTACATCGTTCACAAAGCTCACATGTTTCTCACTCTTAAGTGGAAAACATTGGATGTTAGAGGACCTGTCATTTGTATCAGTTTCAGAAGGAGAGTTGAACTATATATGGTCCGGATGTGTGGGAAACAATGTTCTTTTGTTCTGAGCACACTCACGTTTCTTGTTGTCTTAGAGACTGTAGAAAGCAAGTGCATGCTTCTTACTCTAAATCCAATGTTGTTCATGGGGGAGCACTGTCCTGTGTTTTTCCCTTCAGAAATGGAGATAAATCCTAGGCTCTGTGTATTCCTACAAGCCAGACTTCGTTTCAGGTAAACACAGTCACTTTTTAGCTCAAAGGGAGCTACATCGTTCACGAAGCTCACACGTTTCTCGCTCTTAACTGAAAAGCATTGGATGTTAGAGGACCTGTGGTTTTTATCGGTTTCCTGAGCAGAGTTGAACTAGATATAATCAGTATGTGTAGGAAACACAGTTCATTTGTTCTGAGCACACTCACGTTTCCTGCTGTATTAGAGACTATAGAAAGCAAGAGCGTGTTTCTTGCTCTAAAGCAGAGTGTGTTTCATGGCGAAGAACTGTGCTGTGTGTTTCCCTTCAGAAATGGAATTAAATCACAGGCTCTGTGTCTACCTACAAGCCAGGATTCGTTTCAAATAAACAGAGTCACTTTTCAGTTCAAAGGAAACTACTTCGTTAATGAAGCTCACATGTTTTTCGCTCCTAACTGCAAAGCATTGTATGTTAAATGGCCTGTGATTTGTATCGTTTTCAGAAGGAGAGTTGAACTAGATATTGTCCGGATGTGTAGGAAACACAGTCTTTTGTTCTGAGCACACTCACCTTTCCTTCTATATTAGAGAAACTAGAAAGCAAGTGCGTGCTTCTTGCTCTAAAGCACAGTGGGTTTCATGGGTGAGTCTGTGCTGTGTGTTTCCCTTCACAATTGGAGTTAAATCCCAGGCACTGTATCTTCCTATAAGCAAGAATTCGTTTCAGGTTAACGCAGTCACTTTTCAGCTCAAAGGAAGCTACATCGTTCACGAAGCTCACACGTTCCTCGCTCTTAACTGAGAAGCATTGAATGTTAGATGACCTGTGGTTTGTATCAGTTTCCAGAGCAGAGTTGAACTAGATATGGTCCGGATGTGTGGGACATACAGTTCTTTTGTTCTGAGCACACTCACGTTTCCTTCTGTATTAGAGACTCTAGAAAGCAAGAGCGTGCTTCTTGCTCTAAAGCAGAGTGTGTTTCACGGATGAGAACCGCGCTGTGTGTTTCCCTTCAGAAGTGGAATTAAATCCTAGGCTCTGTATCTTCCTACTACCAAGACTTCGTTTCAGGTAAAGGCAGTAACTTTTCAGCTCAAAGGAAGCTACATTGTTCACGATGCTCACATATTTTTCTCTCTTCCCTGACAAGCATTGGATGTTAGAGGACCTGTGGTTTGTATCAGTTTCAGAAGGAGAGATGAACTAGATATGGTCCGGATGTGTAGGAAACATAGTTCTTTTGTTCTGAGCACACTCACGTTTCCTGTTGTCTTAGAGACTCTAGAAAGCAATTGTGTGCTTCTTGATCTAAAACAGAGTGTATTTCAAGGGTGAGAAATGTGCTGTGTTTTTCCCTTCAGTAATTGAGTTAAATCCCAGGCTCTGTGTCTTCCTACATGCAAGACTTCTTGTCAGGTAAACACAGTCCCTTGAGAGCTCAAAGGAAGCTACATCGTTCACAATGCTCACATGTTCCTCACTCTTAAGTGGAAAACATTGGATGTTAGAGGACCTGTCATTTGTATCAGTTTCAGAAGGAGAGATGAACTAGATAAGGTCCGGATGTGTGTGAAACACTGTTCTTTTGTTCTGAGCACACTCACGTTTCCTGTTGTCTTAGAGACTCTAGAAAGGAATTGTGTGCTTCTTGATCTAAAACAGAGTGTATTTCAAGGGTGAGAACTGTGTTGTGTTTTTCCCTTCAGTAATGGAGTTAAATCCCAGGCTCTGTTTCTTCCTACATGCAAGACTTCTTGTCAGGTAAACACAGTCCCTTGAGAGCTCAAAGGAAGCTACATCGTTCACAAAGCTCACATGTTTCTCACTCTAAAGTGGAAAACATTGGATGTTAGAGGACCTGTCGTTTGTATCAGTTTCAGAAGGAGAGATGAACTAGATATGGTCCGGATGTGTGTGAAACACTGTTCTTTTGTTCTGAGCACACTCACGTTTCTTGTTGTCTTAGAGACTCTAGAATGCAAGTGCGTGCTTCTTGCTGTAAAGCACAGTGTGGTTCAAGGGGGAGAACTGTGCTGTGTTTTTCCCTTCAGAAAAGGAGTTAAATCATAGGCTCTGTATTCCTACAAGCCAGAATTCGTTTCAGGTAAACACAGTCACTTTAGAGCTCAAAGGGATCTACATCTTTCCTGAAGCTCACACGTTTCTCGCTCTTAATTGCAAAGCATTAGATGTTAAATGTCCTGTGGTTTGTATCTTTTTCAGAAGGAGAGTTGAACTAGATATGGTCCGTGTTTGTAGGAAACACAGTTCATTTGTTCTGAGCAAACTCACGTTTCCTTCTGTATTAGAGTATCTAGAAAGCAAGTGCGTGCTTCCTTCTCTAAATCACAGTGTGTTTCAAGGGTGAGAACTGTGCTGTGTGTTTCCCTTCAGAAATTGAGTTAAATCCCAGGCTCTGTGTCTTCCTACAAGCAAGTCTTCGTTTCAAATAAACTGAGTCACTTTTCCGCTCAAAGCAAGCTCCATAGTTCACGAAGCTCACACATTTCTTGCTCTTAACTGAAAAGCATGGATGTCAGAGGACTTGTGGTTTGTATCAGTTTCCTGAGCAGAGTTGAACTAGATATGGTCTGTATGTGTAGGAAACACAGTACATTTGTTCTGAACACGCTCACATTTCCTGCTGACTTAGAGAATCTAGAAAGCAAGAGCGTGCTACTTGCTCTAAAGCAGAGTTTTTTTCATGGATGAGAACTTTGCTGTGTGTTTCACTTCAAAAATGATGTTTAATCCCAGGCTCTGTGTCTTCCTGCAAGCCAGAAGTCGTTTCAGGTAAACACAGTCACTTTAGAGCTCAAAGGGATCTACATCGTGCACGAAGCTCAAATGCTTCTTGCTGTTAACTGAAAACCACTGGATGTTAGAGGACCTGTGGTTTTTATCAGTTTCCTGAGCAGAGTTGAACAAGATATGGTCAGTATTGCAAGACAAACGGTTCTTTTGTTCTTTGCACACTCACATTTACTGCTGTCTAAGAGAATCTAGAAAGCAAGCGCATCCTTCTTGCTCTAAAGCAGAGTGTGCTTCATGGATGAGAACTGTGCACTGTGTTTCCCTTGAGAAAGGAGTTAAATCCAAGGCTCTGTGTTTCCCTACAAGCAATATTTTATTTCAGTTAATCGCAGTCACGTTTAAGCTCAAACGAAGCTACATAGTTCAAGAAGCTCACACATTTCTCGCTCTTAACTGAAAAGCATTGGATGTTAGAGCACCTGTGGTTTGTATCATTTTCTGAAGTAGAGTTGAACTAGATATGGTCCGCTTGTGTAGGAAACAGTTCTTTTATTCTGAGCACACTCAAGTTTCCTGCTGTATTAGAGACTCTAGAAAGCAACAGTGGGCTTCTTGCTCTAAAGTAGAGTGTGTTTCATGGATGAAAACAGTTCCATTTGTTTCCCTTCAAAATGGAGTTAAATCCCAGGCTCTGTGTCTACCTACATGCAAGCCTTTGTTTCAGGTAAACACAGACAATTTAGAGCTCAAAGGAAGCTACATAGTTCACAAAGCTCACACAATTCTCACTCTAGAATGAAAAGCATTGCTCTAAAGCACAGTGTCTTTCATGGGTGAGAACTGTGCGGTGTGTTTCCCTTCAAAAATGGAGTTTAATCCCAGGCTCTGTGTCTACCTACAAGCAAGGCTTAGATTCAAATAAACAGATTCACTTTTCAGCTCAAAGGAATCATCATAGTTCACGAAGCTCACACGTTTCTCGCTCTTAACTGAAAGGCATTGGATGTTAGAGGACCTGTGGTTTGCATCAGTTTACTGAGCAGAGTTGAACTAGATATGGTCCGTACGTGTAGGAAACACAGTTCTTTTGTTATGAGCCGACTCACGTTTCCTGCTATATTAGAGACTCTAGAAAGCAAGGAAGAGCTTCTTGCTCTAAAGCAGAGTGTGTTTCATGGATGAGAACTGTGCTGTGTATTTACCTTCAGAAGTGGAGTGAAATCCCAGGCTTTGTGTCTTCCAACAAGCAAAACTTCGTTTCAGGTAAACGCAGCCAATTTTCAGCTCAAAGGAAGCTACATAGTTCACGAAGCTCACACATTTCTCGCTCTTATCTGAAAAGCATTGGACCTTAGAGGACCTGTGGTTTTTATCAGTTTCCTGAGCAGAGTTGAACAGATATGGTCTGTATTTGCAGGAAAAACAGTGCTTTTGTTCTTTGCACACTCAGGTTTCCTGCAGTCTTAGAGAATCTAGAAAGCAAGCGCATCCTTCTTGCTCTAAAGCAGAGTGTGCTTCATGGATGAGAACTGTCCTGTGTGTTTCCCTTCAGAAGTGGAGTGAAATCTCAGGCTTTGTATCTTCCTACAAGCAAGACTTGATTTCAGGTAAACACAGTCACTTTTCAGCTCAAAGGTTGCTACCACTTTCATGAAGCTCACACGTTTCTCACACTTAACTGAAAAGCATTGGATGTTAGAGGACCTGTGGTTTGTTTCAGTTTCCTGAGGAGAGTAAACTAGATATGGTCAGTATGTGTAGGAAACAGTTCATTTTTTCTGAGCACACTCACGTTTCCTGCTGTATTAGAAACAGTAGAAAGCAAGGGAGAGCTTCTTACTCTAAAGCAGAGTGTCTTTCATGGATGAGATGTGTGCTGTGTGTTTCCCTTCAAAAATGGAGTTAAATCCCATGCTCTGTGTCTACCTACAAGCAAGGCTTCGTTTCAAGTAAACAGAGTCACATTTCAGTTCAAAAGATCCTTCATAGTTCACGAAGCTCACACGTTTCTAGCTGTTAAATGAAAAGCTTTGGATGTTAGAGGACCTGTGGTTTGTATCAGTTTCCTGAGCAGAGTTGAACTAGAGATGGTCCTTAAGTGTAGGACACACAGTTCTTTTCTTCTGAGCACACTCACGTTGCCTTCTGTCTTAGAGACTCTAGAAAGCAAGAGCGTGCTTCTTGCTCTAAAGCAGAGTGTGATTCATGGATGAGAACTGCACTAAGTGTTTCCCTTCAGAAATGGAGTTAAATCACAGCCTCTGTGTCTTCCTACAGGCAAGACTTATTTTCAGGTAAACACAGTCACTTTAGAGCTCAAAGGAAGCTACATCGTTCACAAAGCTCACATTTTTCTCACTCTTAAGTGGAAAACATTGGATGTTAGAGCACCTGTGGTTTGTATCATTTTCTGAAGCAGAGTTGAACTACATATGGTCAATTGTGTAGGAAACAGTTCTTTTATTCTGAGCACACTCAAGTTTCCCGCTGTATTAGAGACTCTAGAAAGCAAGAGCATGCTTCTTGGTCTAAAGCAGAGTATGTTCCATGGATTCTAACTGGGCTGTGTGTTTCCCTGCAGAAATGGAATTAAATCCTAGGCTATGTGTCTTCCTACAAGCAAGACTTCGTTTCAGGTAAACACAGTCACTTTTCAGCTCAAAGCTACATAGTTCATGAAGCTCATAAGTTTCTCACTCTTACCTGAAAAGCATTGGTTGTTAGAGGACCTGTGGTGTGTATCAGTTTCAAAGGAGAGTTAAACTGGATATTGTCTGGATGTGTAGGAAACACAGTTCTTTTGTTCTGAGGACACTCACATTTCCTGTTGTCTTAGAGACTCTAGAATGCAAGTGCGTGCTTCTTGCTCTAAAGCAGAGTGTGTTTCAAGGTGGAGAACTGTGCTGTGTTTTTCCCTTCAGAAATGGAGTTAAATCCCATGCTCTGTGTCTTCCTACAAGCAAGACTTAGTTTCAGGTAAACAGTCACTTTACAGCTCAAAGGGATCTACATCTTTCCTGAAGCTTACATGTTTCTCGCTCTTAACTGCAAAGCAATAGATGTTAAATGTCCTGTGGTTTGTATCTTTTTCAGAAGGAGAGTTGAACTAGATATGGTCCGTGTTTGTAGGAAACACAGTTCATTTGTTCTGAGCAAACTCACGTTTCCTTCTGTATTAGAGTATCTAGAAAGCAAGTGCGTGCTTCCTTCTCTAAATCACAGTGTGTTTCAAGGGTGAGAACTGTGCTGTGTGTTTCCCTTCAGAAATTGAGTTAAATCCCAGGCTCTGTGTCTTCCTACAAGCAAGTCTTCGTTTCAAATAAACTGAGTCACTTTTCCGCTCAAAGCAAGCTCCATAGTTCACGAAGCTCACACATTTCTTGCTCTTAACTGAAAAGCATGGATGTCAGAGGACTTGTGGTTTGTATCAGTTTCCTGAGCAGAGTTGAACTAGATATGGTCTGTATGTGTAGGAAACACAGTACATTTGTTCTGAACACGCTCACATTTCCTGCTGACTTAGAGACTCTAGAAAGCGTGCTACTTGCTCTAAAGCAGAGTTTTTTTCATGGATGAGAATTTTGCTGTGTGTTTCACTTCAGAAATGATGTTTAATCCCAGGCTCTGTGTCTTCCTACAAGCCAGAAGTCGTTTCAGGTAAACACAGTCACTTTAGAGCTCAAAGGGATCTACATCGTGCACGAAGCTCAAACGCTTCTCGCTGTTAACTGAAAACCACTGGATGTTAGAGGACCTGTGGTTTTTATCAGTTTCCTGAGCAGAGTTGAACAAGATATGGTCAGTATTGCAAGACAAACGGTTCTTTTGTTCTTTGCACACTAACATTTACTGCTGTCTTAGAGAATCTAGAAAGCAAGCGCGTCCTTCTTGCTCTAAAGCAGAGTGTGCTTCATGGATGAGAACTGTGCACTGTGTTTCCCTTCAGAAAGGAGTTAAATCCAAAGGCTCTGTGTTTCCCTACAAGCAATATTTTATTTCAGTTAATCGCAGTCACGTTTAAGCTCAAACGAAGCTACATAGTTCAAGAAGCTCACACATTTCTCGCTCTTAACTGAAAAGCATTGGATGTTAGAGCACCTGTGGTTTGTATCATTTTCTGAAGTAGAGTTGAACTAGATATGGTCCGCTTGTGTAGGAAACAGTTCTTTTATTCTGAGCACACTCAAGTTTCCTGCTGTATTAGAGACTCAAGAAAGCAACGGTGGGCTTCTTGCTCTAAAGTAGAGTGTTTCATGGATGAAAACAGTTCCATTTGTTTCCCTTCAAAATGGAGTTAAATCCCAGGCTCTGTGTCTACCTACAAGCAAGCCTTTGTTTCAGGTAAACACAGACAATTTAGAGCTCAAAGGAAGCTACATAGTTCACAAAGCTCACACGATTCTCACTCTAGAATGAAAAGCATTGGATGTTAGAGGACTTGTAGTTTGTATCAGTTTCCTGAGCAGAGTTGAATTAGACATGCTCCGAATGTGTAGGAAACACAGTTCATTTGTTCTGAGCACACTCACGTTTCCTGTTGTATTAGAGACTCTAGAAAGCAAGGAAGAGCTTCTTGCTCTAAAGCAGAGTGTGTTTCCGGGATGAGAACTGTGCTGTGTGTTTCCCTTCAGAAATGGAGTTAAATCCCAGGCTCTGTGTCTACCTACAAGCAAGGCTTCGTTTCAAGTAAACAGAGTCACTTTTCAGTTCAAAAGATCCTTCATAGTTCACGAAGCTCACACGTTTCTAGCTGTTAAATGAAAAGCTTTGGATGTTAGAGGACCTGTGGTTTGTATCATTTTCTGAAGCAGAGTTGAACTACATATGGTCCATATGTGTAGGACACACAGTTCTTTTATTCTGAGCACACTCAAGTTTCCTGCAGTCTTAGAGATGCAAGAAAGCAAGAGCGTGCTTCTTGCTCTAAAGCAGAGTATGTTCCATGGATTCTAACTGGGCTGTGTGTTTCCCTGCAGAAATGGAATTAAATCCTAGGCTATGTGTCTTCCTACAAGCAAGACTTCGTTTCAGGTAAACACAGTCACTTTTCAGCTCAAAGGAAGCTACATAGTTCATGAAGCTCATAAGTTTCTCGCTCTTACCTGAAAAGCATTGGATGTTAGAGGACCTGTGGTGTGTATCAGTTTCAAAGGAGAGTTAAACTGGATATGGTCTGGATGTGTAGGAAACACAGTTCTTTTGTTCTGAGGACACTCACATTTCCTGTTGTCTTAGAGACTCTAGAATGCAAGTGCGTGCTTCTTGCTCTAAAGCAGAGTGTGTTTCAAGGTGGAGAACTGTGCTGTGTTTTTCCCTTCAGAAATGGAGTTAAATCCCATGCTCTGTGTCTTCCTACAAGCAAGACTTAGTTTCAGGTAAACAGTCACTTTACAGCTCAAAGGGATCTACATCTTTCCTGAAGCTTACATGTTTCTCGCTCTTAACTGCAAAGCAATAGATGTTAAATGTCCTGTGGTTTGTATCTTTTTCAGAAGGAGAGTTGAACTAGATATGGTCTGTGTTTGTAGGAAACACAGTTCATTTGTTCTGAGCAAACTCACGTTTCCTTTTGTATTAGAGTATCTAGAAAGCAAGTGCGTGCTTCTTTCTCTAAATCACAGTGTGTTTCAAGGGTGAGAACTGTGCTGTGTGTTTCCCTTCAGAAATTGAGTTAAATCCCAGGCTCTGTGTCTTCCTACAAGCAAGTCTTCGTTTCAAATAAACTGAGTCACTTTTCCGCTCAAAGCAAGCTTCATAGTTCACGAAGAGTCACAACATTCTTGCTCTTAACTGAAAAGCATGGATGTCAGAGGACTTGTGGTTTGTATCAGTTTCCTGAGCAGAGTTGAACTAGATATGGTCTGTATGTGTAGGAAACACAGTACTTTTCTTCTGAACACGCTCACATTTCCTGTTGACTTAGAGACTCTAGAAAGCAAGAGCGTGCTACTTGCTCTAAAGCAGAGTTTTTTTCATGGATGAGAACTGGGCTGTGTGTTTCACTTCAGAAAAGGTGTTTAATCCCAGGCTCTGTGTCTTCCAACAAGCCAGACTTCGTTTCAGGTAAACACAGTCACTTTAGAGCTCAAAGGGAGCTACATCGTTCACGAACCTCCTACGTTTCTCGCTGTTAACTGAAAACCACTGGATGTTAGAGGACCTGTGGTTTTTATCAGTTTCCTGAGGAGAGTTGAACAAGATATGGTCAGTATTTGCAGGACAAACGGTTCTTTTGTTCTTTGCACACTCACGTTTACTGCTGTCTTAGAGAATCTAGAAAGCAAGCGCGTCCTTCTTGCTCTAAAGCAGAGTGTGCTTCATGGTTGAGAACTGTGCCCTGTGTTTCCCTTCAGAAAGGAGATAAATCCAAGGCTCTGTGTTTTCCTACAAGCAAGATTTTATTTCAGTTAATTGCAGTCACTTTTAAGCTCAAACGAAGCTACATAGTGCAAGAAGCTCACACATTTCTCGCTCTTAACTGAAAAGCATTGGATGTTAGAGCACCTGTGGTTTGTATCATTTTCTGAAGCAGAGTTGAACTAGATATGGTCCGCTTGTGTAGGAAACAGTTCTTTTATTCTGAGCACACTCAAGTTTCCTGCTGTATTAGAGACTCTAGAAAGCAAGATGAGGCTTCTTGCTCTAAAGTAGAGTGTGTTTCATGGATGAAAACAGTGCCATTTGTTTCCCTTCAGAAATGGAGTTAAATCCCAGGCTCTGTGTCTACCTACAAGCAAGGCCTCGTTTCAAATAAACAGAATCACTTTTCAGTTCAAAGGATCCTACATAGTTCACAAGCTCACACATTTCTTGCTGTTAAATGAAAAGCCTTGGACATTAGAGGACCTGTGGTTTGTATCAGTATCCTGAGCAGAGTTGAACTAGATATGGTCCTTAAGTGTAGGACACACAGTTCTTTTTTTCTTAGCACACTCTCCTTTCCTTTTGACTTAGAGACTGTAGAAAGCAAGTGCGTGCGTCTTGGTCTAAAGCACAGTGTGTTTCAATGGTGAGAACTGTGCTGTGTTTTTTCCTTCAGAAATGGAGTTAAATCCCAGGCTCTGTGTCTTCCTACAAGCCACACTTCGTTTCAGGTAAACACAGTCCCTTTAGAGCTCAAAGGGAGCTACATCGTTCACGAAGCTAACACGTTTCTCGCTCTTAACTGAAAACCACTGGATGTTAGAGGACCTGTGGTTTTTATCAGTTTCCTGAGCAGAGGTGAACAAGATATGGTCTGTATTCACAGGACAAACGGTTCATTTGTTCTTTGCAAACTCACGTTTCCTGCTGTCTTAGAGAATCTAGAAAGCAAGCGCGTCCTTCTTGCTCTAAAGCAGAGTGTGCTTCATGGATGAGATCTGTGCTGTGTGTTTCCCTTCAGAAGTGGAGTGAAATCTCAGGCTTTGTATCTTCCTACAAGCAAGACTTGATTTCAGGTAAACGCAGTCACTTTTCAGCTCAAAGGATGCTACCACTTTCATGAAGCTCACACGTTTCTCACACTTCACTGAAAAGCATTGGATGTTAGAGGACCTGTGGTTTGTATCAGTTTCAGAAGCAGAGTTGAACTAGATATGCTCCGTATGTGTGGGACACACAGTTCATTTTTTCTGAGCACACTCACGTTTCCTGCAGTAGTAGAAACAGTAGAAAGCAAGGGAGAGCTTCTTACTCTAAATCAGAGTGTCCTTCATGGATGAGATCTGTGCTATGTGTTTCCCTTCAAAAATGGAGTTAAAGCCCAGGCTCTGTGTCTTCCTACAAGCAAGGCTTCGTTTCAAGTAAACAGAGTCACTTTTCAGTTCAAAAGATCCTTCATAGTTCACGAAGCTCACACGTTTCTAGCTGTTAAATGAAAAGCTTTGGATGTTAGAGGACCTGTGGTTTGTATCAGTTTCCTGAGCAGAGTTGAACTAGAGATGGTCCTTATGTGTAGGACACACAGTTCTTTTCTTCTGAGCACACTCACGTTTCCTTCTGTCTTAGAGACTCTAAAAAGCAAGAGCGTGCTTCTTGCTCTAAAGCAGTGTGTGTTTCATCGATGAGAACTGTGCTGAGTGTTTCCCTTCAGAAAAGGAGTTAAATCACAGCCTCTGTGTCTTCCTACAGGCAAGACATATTTTCAGGTAAACACAGTCACTTTAGAGCTCAAAGGAAGCTACATCGATCACAAAGCTCACATTTTTCTCACTCTTAAGTGGAAAACATTGGATGTTAGAGCACCTGTGGTTTGAATCATTTTCTGAAGCAGAGTTGAACTACATATGGTCCGCTTGTGTAGGAAACAGTTCTTTTATTCTGAGCACACTCAAGTGTCCTGCTGTATTAGAGACTCTAGAAAGCAAGAGCGTGCTTCTTGCTCTAAAGTAGAGTGTGTTTCATGGATGAGAACAGTGCCATTTGTTTCCCTTCAGAAATGGAGTTAAATCGTAGGCTCTGTGTCTACCTACAAGCAAGGCTTTGTTTCAGGTAAACACAGTCAATTTAGAGCTCAAAGGAAGCTACATAGTTCACGAAGCTCACATGTTTCTCACTCTTAACTGAAAAGCATTGGATGTTAAAGGACCTGTGGTTTGTATCAGTATCCTGAGCAGAGTTGAACTAGATATGGTCTGTATGTGTGGGAAACACAGTTCATTTTTTCTGAGCACACTCAAATTACCTGCTGTATTAGAGACTCTAGAAAGCAAGGAAGAGCTTCTTGCTCTAAAGCAGAGTGTGATTCATTGATGAGAACTGTGCTGTGTGTTTCCCTTCAGAAATGGAGTTAAATTCCAGCCTCTCTGTCTACCTACAAGCAAGGCTTTGTTTCAAATCAACAGAGTCACTTTTCAGCTCTAAGGAAGCTACTTCGTTAACGAAGCTCACATGTTTTTTGCTCTTAACTTCAAAGCATTGGATGTTAAATATCCTGTGGTTTGTATCTTTTTCAGAAGGAGAGTTGAACTAGATATGGTCTGTGTTTGTAGGAAACACAGTACTTTTGTTCTGAGCACACTCACGTTTCCTTCTGTATTAGAGAATCTGGAAAGGAAATGCATGCTTCTTGCTCTAAAGCACAGTGTCTTTCATGCGTGAGAACTGTGCGGTGTGTTTCCCTTCAAAAATGGAGTTTAATCCCAGGTTCTGTGTCTACCTACAAGCAAGGCTTAGACTCAAATAAACAGATTCACTTTTCAGCTCAAAGGAATCATCATAGTTCACGAAGCTCACACGTTTCTCGCTCTTAACTGAAAGGCATTGGACGTTAGAGGACCTGTGGATTGCATCAGTTTCCTGAGCAGAGTTGAACTAGATATGGTCCGTACGAGTAGGAAACACAGTTCTTTTGTTCTGAGCCCACTCACGTTTCCTGCTATATTAGAGACTCTAGAAAGCAAGGAAGAGCTTCTTGCTCTAAAGCAGAGTGTGTTTCATGGATGAGAACTGTGCTGTGTATTTACCTTCAGAAGTGGAGTGAAATCCCAGGCTTTGTGTCTTCCAACAAGCAAAACTTCGTTTCAGGTAAACGCAGCCAATTTTCAGCTCAAAGGAAGCTACATAGTTCACGAAGCTCACACATTTCTCGCTCTTATCTGAAAAGCATTGGACGTTAGAGGACCTGTGGTTTGTATCAGTTTCAGAAGCAGAGTTGAACTAGATATGCTCCGTATGTGTGGGACACACAGTTCTTTTGTTCTAAGCACACTCAGGTTTCCTGCAGTCTTAGAGACTCTAGAAAGCAAGAGCGTGCTTCTTGCTCTAAAGCAGAGTGTGTTTCGTGGATGAGAACTGTGCTGTGTGTTTCCCTGCAGAAATGGAATTAAATCCTAGGCTATGTGTCTTCCTACAAGCAAGACTTCGTTTCAGGTAAACACAGTCACTTTTCAGCTCAAAGGAAGCTACATAGTTCATGAAGCTCATAAGTTTCTCGCTCTTACCTGAAAAGCATTGGATGTTAGAGGACTTGTGTTGTGTATCAGTTTCAAAGGAGAGTTAAACTGGATATGGTCTGGATGTGTAGGAAACACAGTTCTTTTGTTCTGAGGACACTCACATTTCCTGTTGTCTTAGAGACTCTAGAATGCAAGTGCGTGCTACTTGCTCTAAAGCAGAGTTTTTTTCATGGATGAGAACTGGGCTGTGTGTTTCACTTCAGAAAAGGTGTTTAATCCCAGGCTCTGTGTCTTCCAACAAGCCAGACTTCGTTTCAGGTAAACACAGTCACTTTAGAGCTCAAAGGGAGCTACATCGTTCACGAACCTCCTACGTTTCTCGCTGTTAACTGAAAACCACTGGATGTTAGAGGACCTGTGGTTTTTATCAGTTTCCTGAGGAGAGTTGAACAAGATATGGTCAGTATTTGCAGGACAAACGGTTCTTTTGTTCTTTGCACACTCACGTTTACTGCTGTCTTAGAGAATCTAGAAAGCAAGCGCGTCCTTCTTGCTCTAAAGCAGAGTGTGCTTCATGGTTGAGAACTGTGCCCTGTGTTTCCCTTCAGAAAGGAGATAAATCCAAGGCTCTGTGTTTTCCTACAAGCAAGATTTTATTTCAGTTAATTGCAGTCACTTTTAAGCTCAAACGAAGCTACATAGTGCAAGAAGCTCACACATTTCTCGCTCTTAACTGAAAAGCATTGGATGTTAGAGCACCTGTGGTTTGTATCATTTTCTGAAGCAGAGTTGAACTAGATATGGTCCGCTTGTGTAGGAAACAGTTCTTTTATTCTGAGCACACTCAAGTTTCCTGCTGTATTAGAGACTCTAGAAAGCAAGATGAGGCTTCAGGCTCTAAAGTAGAGTGTGTTTCATGGATGAAAACAGTGCCATTTGTTTCCCTTCAGAAATGGAGTTAAATCCCAGGCTCTGTGTCTACCTACAAGCAAGGCCTCATTTCAAATAAACAGAATCACTTTTCAGTTCAAAGGATCCTACATAGTTCACGAAGCTCACACATTTCTTGCTGTTAAATGAAAAGCCTTGGACATTAGTGGACCTGTGGTTTGTATCAGTTTCCTGAGTAGAGTTGAACTAGATATGGTCCTTAAGTGTAGGACACACAGTTCTTTTCTTCTGAGCACACTCTCCTTTCCTTTTGACTTAGAGACTGTAGAAAGCAAGTGCGTGCGTCTTAGTCTAAAGCACAGTGTGTTTCAAGGGTGAGAACTGTGCTGTGTTTTTTCCTTCAGAAATGGAGTTAAATCCCAGGCTCTGTGTCTTCCTACAAGCCACACTTCGTTTCAGGTAAACACAGTCCCTTTAGAGCTCAAAGGGAGCTACATCGTTCACGAAGCTAACACGTTTCTCGCTCTTAACTGAAAACCACTGGATGTTAGAGGACCTGTGGTTTTTATCAGTTTCCTGAGCAGAGGTGAACAAGATATGGTCTGTATTCACGGGACAAACGGTTCATTTGTTCTTTGCAAACTCACCTTTCCTGCTGTCTTAGAGAATCTAGAAAGCAAGCGCGTCCTTCTTGCTCTAAAGCAGAGTGTGCTTCATGGATGAGATCTGTGCTGTGTGTTTCCCTTCAGAAGTGGAGTGAAATCTCAGGCTTTGTATCTTCCTACAAGCAAGACTTGATTTCAGGTAAACGCAGTCACTTTTCAGCTCAAAGGATGCTACCACTTTCATGAAGCTCACACGTTTCTCACACTTCACTGAAAAGCATTGGATGTTAGAGGACCTGTGGTTTGTATCAGTTTCAGAAGCAGAGTTGAACTAGATATGCTCCGTATGTGTGGGACACACAGTTCATTTTTTCTGAGCACACTCACGTTTCCTGCAGTAGTAGAAACAGTAGAAAGCAAGGGAGAGCTTCTTACTCTAAATCAGAGTGTCCTTCATGGATGAGATCTGTGCTATGTGTTTCCCTTCAAAAATGGAGTTAAAGCCCAGGCTCTGTGTCTTCCTACAAGCAAGGCTTCGTTTCAAGTAAACAGAGTCACTTTTCAGTTCAAAAGATCCTTCATAGTTCACGAAGCTCACACGTTTCTAGCTGTTAAATGAAAAGCTTTGGATGTTAGAGGACCTGTGGTTTGTATCAGTTTCCTGA
The DNA here is from genome assembly GCA_949786405.1 of Onychomys arenicola. NCBI lineage: Eukaryota > Metazoa > Chordata > Mammalia > Rodentia > Cricetidae > Onychomys > Onychomys arenicola. Next base: position 1,746,642 of record CATKUM010000026.1, read on the forward strand.
GCAGAGTTGAACTAGAGATGGTCCTTATGTGTAGGACACACAGTTCTTTTCTTCTGAGCACACTCACGTTTCCTTCTGTCTTAGAGACTCTAGAAAGCAAGAGCGTGCTTCTTGCTCTAAAGCAGAGTGTGTTTCATGGATGAGAACTGTGCTGAGTGTTTCCCTTCAGTAAAGGAGTTAAATCACAGCCTCTGTGTCTTCCTACAGGCAAGACATATTTTCAGGTAAACACAGTCACTTTAGAGCTCAAAGGAAGCTACATCGTTCACAAAGCTCACATTTTTCTCACTCTTAAGTGGAAAACATTGGATGTTAGAGCACCTGTGGTTTGAATCATTTTCTGAAGCAGAGTTGAACTACATATGGTCCGCTTGTGTAGGAAACAGTTCTTTTATTCTGAGCACACTCAAGTGTCCTGCTGTATTAGAGACTCTAGAAAGCAAGAGCGTGCTTCTTGCTCTAAAGTAGAGTGTGTTTCATGGATGAGAACAGTGCCATTTGTTTCCCTTCAGAAATGGAGTTAAATCGTAGGCTCTGTGTCTACCTACAAGCAAGGCTTTTTTTCAGGTAAACACAGTCAATTTAGAGCTCAAAGGAAGCTACATAGTTCACGAAGCTCACACGTTTCTCACTCTTAACTGAAAAGCATTGGATGTTAAAGGACCTGTGGTTTGTATCAGTATCCTGAGCAGAGTTGAACTAGATATGGTCTGTATGTGTGGGAAACACAGTTCATTTTTTCTGAGCACACTCAAATTACCTGCTGTATTAGAGACTCTAGAAAGCAAGGAAGAGCTTCTTGCTCTAAAGCAGAGTGTGATTCATTGATGAGAACTGTGCTGTGTGTTTCCCTTCAGAAATGGAGTTAAATTCCAGCCTCTCTGTCTTCCAACAAGCAAAACTTCGTTTCAGGTAAACGCAGCCAATTTTCAGCTCAAAGGAAGCTACATAGTTCACGAAGCTCACACATTTCTCGCTCTTATCTGAAAAGCATTGGACGTTAGAGGACCTGTGGTTTGTATCAGTTTCAGAAGCAGAGTTGAACTAGATATGCTCCGTATGTGTGGGACACACAGTTCTTTTGTTCTGAGCACACTCAGGTTTCCTGCAGTCTTAGAGACTCTAGAAAGCAAGAGCGTGCTTCTTGCTCTAAAGCAGAGTGTGTTTCGTGGATGAGAACTGTGCTGTGTGTTTCCCTGCAGAAATGGAATTAAATCCTAGGCTATGTGTCTTCCTACAAGCAAGACTTCGTTTCAGGTAAACATAGTCACTTTTCAGCTCAAAGGAAGCTACATAGTTCATGAAGCTCGTAAGTTTCTCGCTCTTACCTGAAAAGCATTGGATGTTAGAGGACTTGTGGTGTGTATCAGTTTCAAAGGAGAGTTAAACTGGATATGGTCTGGATGTGTAGGAAACACAGTTCTTTTGTTCTGAGGACACTCACATTTCCTGTTGTCTTAGAGACTCTAGAATGCAAGTGCGTGCTTCTTGCTCTAAAGCAGAGTGTGTTTCAAGGTGGAGAACTGTGCTGTGTTTTTCCCTTCAGAAATGGAGTTAAATCCTATGCTCTGTGTCTTCCTACAAGCAAGACTTAGTTTCAGGTAAACAGTCACTTTACAGCTCAAAGGGATCTACATCTTTCCTGAAGCTTACACGTTTCTCGCTCTTAACTGCAAAACAATAGATGTTAAATGTCCTGTGGTTTGTATCTTTTTCGGAAGGAGAGTTGAACTAGATATGGTCCGTGTTTGTAGGAAACACAGTTCATTTGTTCTGAGCAAACTCACGTTTCCTTCTGTATTAGAGAATCTGGAAAGGAAATGCATGCTTCTTGCTCTAAAGCACAGTGTCTTTCATGCTTGAGAACTGTGCGGTGTGTTTCCCTTCAAAAATGGAGTTTAATCCCAGGCTCTGTGTCTACCTACAAGCAAGGCTTAGACTCAAATAAACAGATTCACTTTTCAGCTCAAAGGAATCATCATAGTTCACGAAGCTCACACGTTTCTCGTTCTTAACTGAAATGCATTGGACGTTAGAGGACCTGTGGATTGCATCAGTTTCCTGAGCAGAGTTGAACTAGATATGGTCCGTACGTGTAGGAAACACAGTTCTTTTGTTCTGAGCCCACTCACGTTTCCTGCTATATTAGAGACTCTAGAAAGCAAGGAAGAGCTTCTTGCTCTAAAGCAGAGTGTGTTTCATGGATGAGAACTGTGCTATGTATTTACCTTCAGAAGTGGAGTGAAATCCCAGGCTTTGTGTCTTCCAACAAGCAAAACTTCGTTTCAGGTAAACGCAGCCAATTTTCAGCTCAAAGGAAGCTACATCTTTCTCAAAGCTCACATTCTTCTTGCTCTTAAATGAAAAGCATTGGATGTTAGAGGACCTGTGGTTTAATCAGTTTCCTGAGCAAAGTTGAACTAGATATGGTCCGTATGTGTGGGACATACATTTCTTTTGTTCTGAGCACACTCACATTTCCTGCTGTATTAGAGACTCTAGAAAGCAAGAGTGTGCTTCTTGCTCTAAGCAGAGTGTGTTTCATGGATGAGAACTGTGCCCTGTGTTTCCCTTCAGAAAGGAGTTAAATCCCAGGCTCTGTGTCTACATACAAGCAAGGCCTCGTTTCAAATAAACAGAGTCACTTTTCAGTTCAAGGAACCTACATAGTTCATGAAGCTCACACGTTTCTCGCTGTTAAATGAAAAGCCTTGGACGTTAGAGGACCTGTGGTTTATATCAGTTTCCTGAGCAAAGTTGAACTAGATATGGTCCTTATGTGTAGGACACACAGTTCTTTTCTTCTGAGCACACTCAGGTTTCCTGCTGTCTTAGAGACTCTAGAAAGCAAGTGCGTCCTTCTTGCTGTAAAGCAGAGTGTGCTTCATGGATGAGAACTGTGCTGTGTCTTTCCCTTCAGAAAGGAGTTAAATCCAAGGCTCTGTGTTTTCCTACAAGCAAGATTTTATTTCAGTAAATCACAGTCACTTTTAAGCTCAAACAAAGCTACATAGTTCAAGAAGCTCACACATTTCTCGCTCTTAACTGAAAATCATTTTCTGAAGCAGAGTTGAACTAGATATGGTCCGCTTGTGTAGGAAACAGTTCTTTTATTCTGAGCACACTCAAGTTTCCTGCTGTATTAGAGACTCTAGAAAGCCAGAGTGTGCGTCTGGCTCTAAAGCAGAGTGTGTTTCATGGATGAGAACAGTTCTGTGTGTTTCCTTTCAGAAGTGGAGTGAAATCTCTAGCTTTGTATCTTCCTACAAGCAAGACTTCATTTCAGGTAAACGCAGACACTTTTCAGCTCAAAGGATGCTACATCGTTCATGAAGCTCACACGTTTCTCACACTTAAATGAAAAGCATTGGATGTTAGAGGACCCGTGGTTTGTATCAGTTTCCTGAGCTGAGTTAAACTAGATATGGTCAGTATGTGTAGGAAACACAGGTCATTTTTTACTGAGCACACTCACGTTTCCTGCTGTATTAGAAACAATAGAAAGCAAGGAAGAGCTTCTTGCTCTAAAGCAGAGTGTCTTTCATGGAGGAAATCTGTGCTGTGTGTTTCCCTTCAAAAATGGAGTTAAATCCCAGGCTCTGTGTCTACCTACAAGCAAGGCTTCGTTTCAAATATACAGAGTCACTTTTCAGTTCAGTGGATCCTTCATAGTTCAGGAAGCTCACACGTTTCTAGCTGTTAAATGCAAAGCCTTGGATGTTAGAAGACCTGTAGTTTGTATCAGTTTCTTGAGCAGAGTTGAACTAGAGATGGTCCTTATGTGTAGGACACACAGTTCTTTTGTTCTGAGCACACTCAGGTTTCCTGCTGTCTTAGAGACTCTAGAAAGCAAGTGCATGCTTCTTGCTCTAAAGCACAGTTTGTTTCAAGGGTGAGAACTGTGCTGTGTTTTTCCCTTCAGAAATGGAGTTAAATCCCAGGCTCTGTGTCTTCCTACAAGTCAGACTTCGTTTCAGGTAAACACAGTCACTTTAGAGCTCAAAGGGAGCTACATCGTTCACAAAGCTCACACGTTTCTCGCTGTTAACTGAAAACCACTGGAATTTAGAGGACCTGGGATTTTATCAGTTTCCTGAGCAGATTTGAACAAGATATGGTCTGTATTTGCAGGACAAATGGTAATTTTCTTCTTTGCACACTCATGTTTCCTGCTGTCTTAGAGAATCTAGAAAGCAATAGCATCCTTCTTGCTCTAAAGCAGAGTGTGCTTCATGGATGAGAACTGTGCTGTGTTTTTCCCATTAAGAAATGGAGTTAACTCCAGGGATTGTGTCTTCCTACAAGCAAGACTTCGTTTCAGGTAAGCTCAATCACTTTTCAGCTGAAACGAAGCTACATCTTTCACGAATCTCACACGTTTCTCTCTCTTACCTGAAAAGTATAGGATGTTAGAGCACCTCTGGTTTGTATCATTTCCTGAAACAGAGTTGAACTAGATATGGTCTGCTTATGTAGGAAACATTTCTTTTGTTCTGAGCACACTCAAGTTTCCTGCTGTATTAGAGACTCTAGAAGCAAGAGCATGCTTCTTACTCTAAAGCAGAGTGTTTTTCACGGATGAGAACTGTGCTGTGTGTTTCACTTCAGAAACGTTGTTAAATCCCATGCTCTGCGCCTTCCTACAAGCAAGATATCTTTTCAGGTAATCGCAGTCACTTTTGAGCTCAAACGAAGCTACATAGTTCACTAAGCTCACACGTTTCTTGCTCTTCACTGAAAAGCATTGGATGTTAGAGGACCTGTGGTTTGTATCAGTTTCCTGAGCAGAGTTGAACTAGATATGGTGCGGATGTGTAGGAAACCCTGATCTTTTATTCTGAGCACACACTCCTTTCCTTTTTTCTTAGAGAGTGTAGAAAGCAATTGTGTGCTTCTTGCTCTAAAGCACAGTGTGTTTCAAGGGTGAGAACTGTGCTGTGTTTTTCCCTGCAGAAATGGAGTTAAACCCCAGGCTCTGTGTCTTCCTACAAGCCAAACCTGGTTTCAGGTAAACACAGTCATTTTAGAGCTCAAAGGGTGCTACTTCGTTCACAAAGCTCACATGTTTCTCGCTGTTAACTGAAAACCACTGGATGTTAGAGGACCTGTGGTTTTTTTCAGTTTCCTGAGCAGAGTTGAACAAGATATGGTCTGTATTTGCAGGACAAACGGTTCTTTTGTTCTTTGCACACTCACGTTTCATGCTGTATTAGAGATTCTAGAAAGCAAGGAAGAGCTTCTTGCTCAAAAGCAGAGTATGTTTCCAGGATGAGAACTGTGCTGTGTGTTTCCCTTAAGAAATGGTGTTTAATCACAGGCTCTGTGTTTACCTACAAGAAAGGCTTCGTTTCAAATGAACAGAGTCACTTTTCAGTTCAAAGGAACCTACATAGTTCACGAAGCTCACACGTTTCTCACTGTTAAATGAAAAGCCTTGGATGTTAGAGGACCTGTGGTTTGTATCAGTTTCCTGAGCAGAGTTGAACTAGATATGGTCCTTATGTGTAGGACACACAGTTCTTTTCTTCTGAAAACACTCACGTTTCCTGCTGTCTTAGAGAATCTAGAAAGCAAGAGCGTGGTTCTTGCTCTAAAGCAGAGTGTGCTTCATGGATGAGAACTGTGCTGTGTGTTTCCCTTCAGAAAGGAGTTAAACCGAAGGCTCTGTGTTTTCCTACAAGCAAAATTTTATTTCAGTTAATCGCCGTAACTTTTAAGCTCAAACGAAGCTACATAGTTCAAGAAGCTCACACATTTCTCGCTCTTAACTGAAAAGCATTGGATGTTAGAGCACCTGTGTTTTGTATCATTTTCTGAATCAGAGTTGAACTAGATATGGTCCGCTTGTGTAGGATACAGTTCTTTTATTCTGATCACACTCACGTTTCCTGCTGTATTAGAGACTCGAGAAAGCAAGAGTGTGCGTCTTGCTCTACAGCAGAGTGTGCTTCATGGATGAGAACTGTTCTGTGTGTTTCACTTCAGAAGTGCAGTGAAATCTCAGGCTTTGTATCTTCCTTCAAGCAAGACTTCATTTCACGTAAACGTAATCACTTTTCAGCTCAAAGGATGCTACATCGTTCATGAAGCTCACACGTTGCTCGCACTTAAATGAAAAGCATTGGATGTTAGAGGACCTATGGTTTGTATCAGTTTCCTGAGCTGAGTTAAACTAGATATGGTCAGTATGTGTGGGAAACACAGGTCATTTTTTCTCAGCACACTCACGTTTCCTGCTGTATTAGAAACAATAGAAAGCAAGGAAGAGCTTCTTGCTCTAAAGCAGAGTGTCTTTCACGGATGAGATGTGTGCTGTGTGTTTCCCTTCAAAAATGGAGTTAAATCCCAGGCTCTGTGTCTACCTACAAGCAAGGCTTCGTTTCAAGTAAACAGAGTCACTTTTCAGTTCAAAGGAACCTTCATAGTTCACGAAGCTCATACGTTTCTAGCTGTTAAATGAAAAGCCTTGGATGTTAGAGGACCTGTGATTTGTAGCAGATTCCTGAGCAGAGTTGAACTAGAGATGGTCCTTATGTGTAGGACACACAGTTCTTTTCTTCTGAGCACACTCACGTTTCCTGCTGTCTTAGAGACTCTAGAAAGCAACAGCATGCTTCTTGCTCTAAAGCACAGTGTGTTTCAAGGTTGAGAACTGTGCTGTGTTTTTCCCTTCAGAAATGGAGTTAAATCCCAGGCTCTGTGTCTTCCTACAAGCCAGACTTCGTTTCAGGTAAACACAGTGACTTTAGAGCTCAAAGGGAGCTACATCGTTCACGAAGCTAACATGTTTCTCACTGTTAACTGAAAACCACTGGATGTTAGAGGACCGGGGTTTTTCTCAGTTTCCTGAGCAGAGTTGTACAAGATATGGTCTGTATTTGCAGTACAAACGGTTCTTTTGTTCTTTGCAAACTCACGTTTCCTGCTGTCTTAGAGAATCTAGAAAGCAATAGCATCCTTCTTGCTCTAAAGCAGAGTGTGCTTCATGGATGAGAACTGTGCTGTGTTTTTCACTTTAAGAAATGGAGTTAACTCCAGGGATTGTGTCTTCCTACAATCAAGACTTCATTTCAGGTAAATGCAGTCACTTTTCAGCTGAAACGAAGCTACATCTTTCACGAAGCTCACTCGTTTCTCGCTCTTAACTGAAAAGCATTGGATGTTAGAGGACCTGTGGTTTGTATCAGTTTCCTGAGCAGAGTTGAACTAGACATGGTCAGTATGTGTGGGAAACACAGTTCATTTGTTCTGAGCACACTCACGTTTCCTGCTGTATTAGAGACTCTAGAAAGCAAGAGCGTGCTTCTTGCTCTAAAGCAGATGTGTTCCATGGATGAGATCTGTGCTGTGTGTTTCCCATCAGAAATGGAGTTAAAACACAGGTTCTGTGTCTTCCTACAAGCAAGGCTTCAAAACAGATAAACGCAGTCACCAGAGATCAAAGGAATCTACATCGTTCTAGAAGCTCACACGTTTCTCACTCTTAAGTGGAAAACATAGATTATTAAAGGACCTGAGGTTTGTATAAGTTTCCTGAGCAGCGTTGAACTAGATATGGTCCGTATGTGTAGGAAACACAGTTCTTTTGTTCTGAGCACACTCACGTTTCCTGCTATCTTAGAAACTCTAGAAAGCAAGAGCATGCTTCTTGCTCTAAAGCAGAATGTGTTTCATGGATGAGAACTGTGCTGTGTGTTTCCCTTCAGAAATGGAGTGAAATCCCAGGCTCTGATTCTTCCTACGTGCAAGATTTCGTTTCAGGTAATCTCAGTCACTTTTTAGCTCTAATGAAGCTACATAGTTCACGAAGCTCACTCGTTTCTCGCTCTTAACTGAAAAGCATTGGATGTTAGAGGACCTGTGGTTTGTATCAGTTTCAGAAGGAGAGTTGAACTAGATATGGTCCGGATGTGTAGGAAACACAGTTATTTTGTTCTGAGCACACTAACGTTTCCTGCTGTATTAGCTACACTAGATAGCAAGAGCGTGCTTTTTGGTCTAAAAAAGATGCTGTTCCATGGAAGTGAACTGTTTTGTGTGTTTCCCTTCATAAATGGATTTAAATCCTAGGCTCTGTGTCTTCCTATAAGCAAGACTTCGTTTCAGGTAAACGCAGTCAATTTTCACCTCAAAGGAACCTACTTCGTTCACAAAGCTCACATGTTTTTTGCTCTTAACTGAAAAGCATTGGATGTTGGAGCACGATTGGTTTGTATCAGTTTCAGAAGCAGAGTTGATCTAGATAAGTTCCGTGAGTGTAGGAAATGCATTTCTTTTGTTCTGAGCACACTCACGTTTCCTGCTGCATTAGAGAATCTAGAAGGCAAGAGCATGCTTCTTGCTCTAAAGCAGAGTGCGTTTCATGGATGAGAAAAGTGCCATTTGTTTCGCTCAGAATTGGAGTTAAATCCCAAGCTCTGTGTCTACCTACAAGCAAGGCTTCGTTTCAAATAAACACAGTCACTTTTCATGTCAAAGGAAGCTACTTCATTAAGGAAGCTCACATGATTTTTGCTCTCAACAGAAAACCATTGGATGTTAAATGACCTGTGGTTTTTATCTTTTTCAGAAGGAGAGTTGAACTAGATATTGTCCGTGTGTGTAGGAAATAGAGTTCTTTTGTTCTGAGCACACTCACATTTCCTGCTGTATTACAGTATCGAGAAGGCGATAGCATGATTCTTGCTCTAAAGAAGAGTGCGTTTCATGGAGGAGAAAAGTGCCATTTGTTTCCCTTCAGAAATCTAGTTAAATCCCAAGCTCTTTTTCTACCTACAAGCAAGGCTTCATTTCAAATAAACACAGTCACTTTTCAGCTTGAAGGAAGCTACTTCGTTAAGGAAGCTCACCTAATTTTGGCTATTAACTGAAAAGCATTGGATTTTAAATGACCTGTAGTTTGTATCTATTTCAAAAGGAGAGTTTAACTAGATATGGTCCGGATGTATAGGAAACACAGTTCATTTGCTCTGAGCACACTCACGTTTCCTGATGTCTTAGATACTCTAGGAAGCAAGAGCGTTCTTTTGCTCTAAAGCACAGTGTGTTTCATGGGTGAGAACTCTGATATGTGTTTCCCTTCAGAAATGGTGTTAAATCCCATGCTCTGTGTCTTCCTACATGCAAGACTTCGTTTCAGGTAAACATAGTCACTTTTAAGCTCAAAGGAATCTACATCGTTCAGGTAGCTCACACGTTTCTCGCTCTTATCTGAAAAGCATTGGATGTTAGAAGACCTGTGGTTTGTATCAGTTTCAGAACTAGAGTTGACCTAGATATGGTCCTTATGTGTAAGACACACAGTTCTTTTGATCTGAGCACACTCACGTTTCCTGCTGTCTTAGAGACTCTAGAAAGCAATAGCGTGCGTCTTGCTCTAAAGCAATGTGTGTTTCTTGGATGAGAACTGTGCTTTGTGTTTCCCTTCAGAAGTGGTGTTAATTGCTAGGCTCTGTGTCTTCCTACAAGCAAGATTTATTTTTAGATAAACGCAGTCACTTTTCAACTCAAATGAAGCTTCACAGTTCACAAAGCTCAAATGTTTCTTGCGCTTAACTGAACAGCATTGAATGTATGTGGACCTGTTGTTTGTATCAGTTTCAGAAGCAGAGTTGAACTAGATATGGTTCGCATGTGAAGGAAACAGTTCCTTTGTTCTGAACACACTCACTTTTCCTGCTGTATTAGACACTCTAGAAAGCAAGATCATGCTTCTTGCTCTAAAGCAGAGTGTATTTCATGGATGAGAACTGTGCTGTGTATTTCCCTTTAGAAATGGTGTTAAATCCCAGGCTCTGTGTCTTCCTACAAGCAAAACTTCGTTTCACGTAATCACAGTCACTATAGAGCTCAAACAAAGCTACATCGTTCATGAAGCTCATACGTTTCTCACTCTTAACTGAAAAGCATTGGTTGTTAGAGGACCAGTGCTTTGTATCAGTTTCCTGAGCAGAGTAGGACTAGATATGGTCTGTATCTTAAGGAAACACAGTTCTTTTATTCTGAGCACGCTCACGTTTCCTGCTATATTAGATACTCTAGAAAGCAAGAGCCTGTTTCTTTCTCTAAAGTAGAGTGTGTTCCACGAATGAGAACTGTGCTGTGTATTTACCTTCATAAATGGAGTTAAATCCCAGGCTCTGTGTCTACCTACACGCAAGATTCGTTACTGGTAATGACAATCTCTTTTCAGCTCTAAGGAAACTACATCTTTCACGAAGCTAACACATTTCTGGCTCTTAACTGAAAAGCATGGGACGTTAGAGGACCTGTGGTTTGTATCAGTTTCCTGAGCAGAGTTTGACTAGATATGGTCCTTATGTATAGGACACACAGTTCTTCTGTTCTGAACACACTCATTATTCCTGCTATATTAGAGAATCTAGAAAGCAAGAGCGTGCTTGTTTCTCTGAAGTAGAGTGTGTTCCATGGATGAGAACTGTGCTGTGTGTTTCCCTTAATAAATGGTGTTAAATCCCAGGCTCTCTGTCTTCCTACTTGCAAGACTTCGTTACAGGTAAGGACAGTCTCCTTTCAGCTCAAAGGAAACTACATCTTTCAAGAAGCTAACACATTTCTGGCTATTAACTGAAAAGCATTGGATGTTAATGTACCTGTGGTTTGTATCAGTTTCCTGAGCAGAGTTGGACTAGATATGGTCCTTGTGTATAGGACACACAGTTCTTTTGTTCTGAGCACACTCACGTTTCCTGCTTTCTCAGAGACTCTAGAAAGCAAGAGCGTGCTTCTTATTCTAAAGCAAAGCGTGTTTCATGCATGAGAAGTGTGCTTTGTGTTTCCCTTCAGAAATGGTGTTAAATCCTAGGCTCGGTGTCTTCCTACAAGCAAGATTTATTTTCTGGTATACTCAGTCACTATTCAGCTCAAATGAAGCTACACATTTCACAAAGCTCACATGTTTCTTGCGCTTAACTGAAAAGCATTGGATGTAAGAGGAACTGTTGTTTGTATCAGTTTCAGGAGCAGAGTTGAACTAGATATGGTTCGCATGTGTAGGAAACAGTTCTTTTGTTCTGAACACACTCAAGTTTCTTGATGTATTAGAGACTCTAGAAAGTAAGGAAGATCTTCTTGCTCTAAAGCAGAGTGTGTTTCATGGATGAGAACTGTGCTGTGTGTTTCCCTTCAGAAATGTAGTTTAATCCTAGGCTCTGTGTCTTCCTACAATCAAGACTTCGTTTCAGGTAAACACAGTCACTTTTGAGCTCAAAGGAAGCAACTTCGTTAACGAAGCTAACATGTTTTTCGCTCTTAACTGAAAAGCATTGGAAGTTAGAGGACCTGTGGTTTGTGTCAGTTTCAGAAGGAGAGTTGAACTAGATATGGTCCGTATGTGTGGAACATACAATTCATTTGTTCTGAGCGCTCTCACGTTTCTTGCTGTATTAGAGACTCACACGTTTCTGGCTCTAAATTGAAATGCATTGGATGTTAGAGAAAGTGTGGTTTGTATCAGTTTCAGAAGCAGAATTAAACTTGATGTGGTCTGCATGTGATGGAATCACAATTCTTTTGTTCTGAGCACACTCAAGTTTACTGCTGTATTAGAGACACTAGAAAGCTAGATCGTGCTTCTTGCTCTAAACATAGTGTGTTTCATGGATGACAACTGTGCTTTGTGTTTCCTTCATAAATGAAGTTAAATCCCAGGGTTTGTGTCTTCCTACAAGCAAGACTTCGTTTCAGGTAAGCGCAGTCACGATTCATCTCAAAGGAAGCTACATCGTTCACGTAGCTCAAATGTTTCTCGCTCTTAACTGAAAAGCATTGGATGTAAGAGGACCTGTGGTTTGTATCAGTTTCCTCAGCCGAGTTGAACTAGATATGGTCCTCATGTGTAGGAAACACAGTTCTTTTGTTCTGAGCACACTCACATTTCCTGCTGTATTAGAGGCTCTAGAAAGCAAGTGCGTGCTTCTTGCTCTAAAGCAGAGTGTGTTCCATGGATGAGAACTGTGCTGTGAATTTCCCTTCGGAAATGGAGTAAAATCCCAGGCTCTGAGTCATCCAACAAGCAAGACTTCGTTACAGGGTAGGACAGTCACTTTTCAGATCAATGGAAGCTACATCTTTCACGAAGCTCACACGATTCTGGCTCTAAATTGAAATGCATTGGATGTTAGAGAAAGTGTGGTTTGTATCAGTTTCAGAAGCAGAATTAAACTTGAGTGGTCTGCATGTGATGGAATCACAATTCTTTTGTTCTGAGCACACTCAAGTTTACTGCTGTATTAGAGACACTAGAAAGCTAGATCATGCTTCTTGCTCTAAACATAGTGTGTTTTGTGGATGACAACTGTGCTTTGTGTTTCCTTCATAAATGAAGTTAAATCCTAGGGTTTGTGTCTTCCTACAAGCAAGACTTCGTTTCAGGTAAGCGCAGTCACGTTTCATCTCAAACGAATCTACATCATTCAAGAAGCTCACACGTTTCTCGCTCTTAACTGAAAAGCATTGGCTGTTAGAGAACGTGTGGTTTGTGTCAGTTTCAGAAGCAGAGTTGAACTAGATAGGGTCTGTGTGTGTAGGAAACACACTTCTTTAGTCAGAGCACACTCATGTTTCCTGCTGTATTAGAGACTCTAGAAAGCAAGAGCGTGCTTCTTGCTCTAAAGCAGAGTGTGTTTCATGGATGAGAACTGTGCTGTGTCTTACCCTTCAGAAATGGAGTGAAATCCCTGGCTCTGTGTCTTCCTACACGAAAAATTTCATTTCAGGTAAACACAGTCACTTTAGAGCTCAAACAAAGCTACCTCGTTCACGAAGGTCACACGTTTCTTGCTCTTAACTGAAAAGCATTGGATGTAAGAGGACCTGTGGTTTGTATCAGTTTCAGAAGCAGAGTTGAACTAGATATAGTACGCATGTGACAGAAACACAGTTCTTTTGTTCCAAGTACACTCACGTTTCCTGCTCTACTAGAGACTCTAGAAAGCAAGTTCGTGCTTCTTGCTCTAAAGCAGAGTGTATTTCATGGATGAGAACTGTGCTGTGTGTTTCCTTCAGAAATGGAGTGAAATCCCAGGCTCTGTGTCTTCCTACAAGCAAGAATTCATTTCAGGTAAACGCAGTCACTTTTCATCTCTAAGTAAGCTACATTGTTCATGAAGCTCACACGTTTCTGGCTCTTAACTGAAATGCATTGGATGATAGAGGACCTGTGGTTTTTATCAGTTTCCTGAGCATAGTTGAACAAGATTTGGTCCTTATGTGTAGGAAACACAGTTATTTTGTTCAGAGCACACTCACGTTTCCTGCTATATTAGAGAATCTAGAAAGCAAGAGCATGCTTCTTGCTCTAAAGTAGAGTGTGTTCCACGTATGAGAACTGTGCTGTGTATTTCCCTTCAGAAATGGAGTTAAACCCCGGCTCTGAGTCATCCAACAAGCAAGACTTTGTTACAGGTTAGGACACTCACTTTTCACCTCAAAGGAAACTACAACTTTCACAAGGCTCACACGTTTCTTGCTCTTAACTGAAAAGCATTGGATGTTACAGAACGTGTGGTTTGAATCAGTTTCAGAAGCAGAGTTGAATTAGATATTGTCCGTGTGTGTAGTAAACACAGTTCATTTGTTCTGAGCACACTCACGTTTCCTTCTGTAATAGAGACTATAGAACGTAAGAGCGTGCTTCTTGCATAAAGCAGAGTGTATTTCGTGGATGAGAACTGTGCTGTGTGTTTCCCTTCAAGAAATGTAGTGAAATCCCAGCGTTTATGTCTTCCTACAGGCAAGACTTCGTTTCATATAAGCGCAGTCACTTTTCATCTCAAAGAAGCTACATTGTTCACGAAGCTCACACGTTTCTCTCTCTTAACTGAAAAGCATTGGATGTTAGAGGACCTGTGGTTTGTTTGAGTTTCAGAAGTTGAGTTGAACTAGATATGGTCTGCATGTGTAGGAAACACATTCTTTTGCTCTGACCACACCCACGTTTCCTACTGTATTGGAGACTATAGAAAGCAAGATCGTGCTTCTTGCACTAAAGCAGAGTGTGTTTAATGGATGAGAACTGTGCTGTGTGTGTCCATTCAAGAAATGGAGTTTAACCCAGGGTTTGTGTCTTCCTACAAGCAAGGCTTCTTTTCAGGTAAGCACTGTCACTTTTCAGCTCAAACGAAGGTACATTGTTCACGAAGCTCACACGTTTCTCGCTCTTAACTGAAAAGCATTGGATGTTACAGGACCTGTGGTTTGTATCAGTTTCAGAAGCAGAGTTGAACTAGATATGGTTCGCATGTGTCGGAATCACAATTGTTTTGTTCTGAGCACACTCACGTTTCCTGCTGTATTAGATACTCTAGAAAGCAAGAGCGTGCTTCTTGCTCTAAAGGAGAGTGTGTTTCATGGATGAGAAGTGTGCTTGGTGTTTCCCTTCAGAAATGGTGTTAAATCCCAGGCTCTGTGTCTTCCTACACTGAAAATTTCGTTTCAGGTAAACACAGTCACTTTAGCGCTATAACAATGCTACCTCGTTCATGAAGCTCACTCGTTTCTTGCTCTTAACTGAAAAGCATTGGATGTAAGAGGACCTGTGGTTTTTTTTCAGGTTTCTGGGCATAGTTGAACTACATACGGTCAGTATGTGTAGGAAACACAGTTCTTTTGTTCTGAGCATCCTCACATTTCCTGCTGTATTAGAGACTCTAGAAAGCAAGAGCGTGCTTCTTGCTCTAAAGCAGAGTATATTTCTTGGATGAGAACTGTGATGTGTATTTCCCTTCAGAAATGGAGTTAAATCCCAGGCTCTGAGTCATCCAACAAGCCAGACTTCATTACAGGTAAGAACACTCACTTTTCAGCTCAAAGGAAACTACATCTTTCACCATGCTCACACGTTTCTCGCTCTTAACTGAAAAGCATTGGATGTTAGAGGACCTGTGGTTTGGATCAGTTTCCGAAGCAGAGTTGAACTAGATAGGGTCCGCATGTGTAGGAAACTCATTCTTTTTTTCTGACCACACCAATGTTCCCCACTGTATTGGAGACCCTTGAAAGCAAGATCGTGCTTCTTGCCCTAAAGCAGAGAGTGTTTCATGGATGAGAACTTTTCTGTGTGTGTCCACTCAAGAAATGGAGTTAAACCCAGGTTTTGTGTCTTCCTACAAGCAAGACTTTGTTTCTGGTAAGCGCAGTCACTTTTCTGCTCAAACGAAGCTACATCATTCACGAAGCTCACAGGTTCCATGCTCTTAACTGAAAAGCATTGGATGTTAGAGAACGAGTGGTTTGTATCAGTTTCAGAAGCAGAGTTGAACTAGATATGGTCCGCATGTGTCGGAATCACAATTCTGTTTTTCTGAGCACACTCACGTTTCCTGCTGTATTAGATACTCTAGAAAGCAAGAGCGTGCTTCTTGCTCTAAAGTAGATTGTGTTTCATGGATGACAACTGTGCTTGGTGTTTCCCTTCAGAAATGGTGTTGAATCCCAGGCTCTGTGTCTTCCTACACGCAAAATTAAGTTTCAGGTAAACACAGTCACTTTAGAGCTCAAACAATGCTAACTCGTTCACGAAGCTCACACGTTTCTTGCTCTTAAATGAAAAAAATTGGATGTAAGATGACCAGTGGTTTGTATCAGTTTCAGAAGGAGAGTTGAACTAGATATGGTCCTTATATGTTGGACACAGAGATCTTTTGTTCTGAGCACACTCACGTTTCCTGCTGTATTAGAGAGTCTAGAAAGCAAGAGCGTGCTTCTTACTCTAACGTTGAGTGTGTTCCACAGATGAAAACTGTGCTGTGTATTTCCCTTCAGAAATGGAGGTAAATCCAGGCTCTGAGTCATCCATCAAGCAAGACATCGTTTCAGGTAAGGACAGTCACTTTTCAGCTCAAACGAAACTATATCTTTCACAAAGCTCACACGTAACTCGCTCTTAACTGAAAAGCATAGGATGTCAGAGAACTTATGGTTTGTATCAGTTTCAGAGGCAGAGTAGAACTAGGTATGGTCCGCATGTGTCGGAATCACAATTCTTTTGTTCTGAGCACACTCCCGTTTCCTGCTGTATTAGAGATTCTAGAAAGCAAGAACGTGCTTCTTGCTCTAAAGCAGAGTGTATTTCATGGACGAGAACTGTGCTGTGTGTTTCCTTCAGAAATGGAGTGAAATCCCAGGCTCTGTGTCTTCCTACAAGCAAGATATCGTTTCAGATAAACACAGTCACTTTTCATCTCAAAGGAAGCTACATTGTTCATGAAGCTCACACCTTTCTGGCTCTTACATGAAATGCATTGGATGATAGAGGACCTGTGGTTTTTGTTAGTTTCCTGAGCATAGTTGAACTAGATACGGTCCGCATGTTTCGGAATCACAATTCTTTTGTTCTGATCACACTCATGTTTCCTCCTGTATTAGATAATCTAGAAAGCAAGAGCTTGCTTCTGGCTCTAAAGGAGAGTGTGTTTCATGGATGAGAACTGTGCTTGGTGTTTCCCTTCAGAAATGGTGTTGAATCCCAGGCTCTGTGTCTTCCTACACGCAAAATTTCATTTCAGATAAACACAGTCACTTTAGAGCTCAAACAATGCTACCTCGTTCACGAAGCTCACACGTTTCTGGCTCTTAACTGAAATGCATTGGATGATAGAGGACCTGTAGTTTTCATCAGTTTTCTGAGCATACTTGAACTAGATATGATCCGTATGTGTAGGAAACACAGTTCTTTGGTTCTGAGCACACTCACATTTCTTGCTGTATTAGAGACTCTAGAAAGCAAGAGCGTGCTTCTTGCTCTAAAGCAGAGTGTGTTCCATGGATGAGAACTCTGCTGTGTATTTCCCTTCAGAAATGTATTTATATCCCAGGCTTTGAGTCATCCAACAAGCAGGACTTCATTACAGGTAAGGGCAGTCACTTTTCAGCTCAACGGAAACTCCATCTTTCACTAGGCTCACACGTTTCTCGCTCCTAACAGAAAAGCATTGGATGTTAGAGAACGTGTGGTTTGTATCAGTTTCAGAAGCAGAGTTGAACTAGATATGGTCTGCATGTGTCAGAATCCCAATTCTTTTGTTCTGAGCACACAAACGTTTCCTGTTGTATTAGATAATCTAGAAAGCAACAGCGTGCTTCTTGCTCTAAAGGAGAGTGTGTTCCATGGATGAGAACTGTGCTGTGTATTTCCCTTCAGAAATGGAGTTAAATCCCAGCCTCGGAGTCATCCAACAAGCAAGACTTCGTTACAGGTAAGGACAGTCACTTTTCAGCTCAAAGGAAACTACGTATTTCACCAGGCTCACACGTTTCTTGCTATTAACTGAAAAGTATTTGATGTTAGATGACCTGTGATTTGGATCAGTTTCAGAAGCAGAGTTGAACTAGATACGGTCCTCATGTGTAGGAAACACATTCTATTGTTCTGACCACACCCATGTTTCCTATTATATTAGAGACTATAGAGAGCAAGAGGATGCTTCTTGCCCTAAAGCAGAGTTTGTTTCATGGAGTAGAACTGTGCTGTGTGTTTCCATTCAAGAAATGGAGTTAAACCCAGGGTTTTTGTCTTCCTACTAGCAAGACTTCTTTTCAAGTAAGCGCAGTCACTTTTCATCTCAATAGAAGCTACATCGTTCACAAAGCTCACACGTTTCTCGACTTAACTGAAAAGCATTGGATGCCAGAGAACGTATGGTTTCTATCAGTTTCAGAAGCAGAGTAGAACTAGATATGGTCCGCATGTGTCGGAATCACAATTCTTTTGTTGTGAGCACACTCATGTTTCCTGCTGTATTAGATAATCTAGAAAGCAATAGCGTGCTTCTTGCTCTAAAAGAGAGTGTGTTTCATGGATGAGAACTGTGCTTGTTGTTTCCCTTCAGAAATGGTGTTGAATCCCAGGCTCTGTGTCTTCCTACATGTAAAATTTCGTTTCAGGTAAACACAGTCACTTTGGAGCTCAAACAAAGCTACCTCTTTCACGAAGCTCACATGTTTCTGGCTCTTAATTGAAATTCATTGGATGATAGAGGCACTGTGGTTTTTATCAGTTTCCTGAGCATAGTTGTACTAGATATGATCCTTATGTGTTGTACACAGAGATCTTTTGTTCTGAGCACACTCATGTTTCCTGATGTATTAGAGAATCTAGAAAGCAAGAGCGTGCTTCTTACACTAAAGTTGCGTGTTTTCCACAGATGAAAACTGTGCTGTGTATTTCCCTCCATTAATGGAGGTAAAACCCAGGCTCTGAGTCATCCAACAAGCAAGACTTCGTTTCAGGTAAGGACAGTCACTTTCAGCTCAAAGGAAAATATATCATTCAAGAAGGTCACACGTAACTCGCTCTTAACTGAAAAGCATTGGATCTCAGAGAAGGTATGGTTTGTATCAGTTTCAGAAGAAGAGTAGAACTAATTATGGTCCGCAAGTGTCGGAATCACAATTCTTTTCTTCTGAGCACACTCACGTTTCCTGCTGTATTAGAGACAATAGAAAGCAAGATAGTGATTCTTGCGCTAAAGCATTGTGTATTTCATGGATGAGATCTGTGTTGTGTGTTTCCCTCAGAAATGGAGTGAAATCCCAGGCTCTGTGTCTTCCAACAAGCAAGACATCATTTCAGATAAACACAGTCACTTTTCATCTCAAACGAAGCTACATTGTTCACGAAGCTCACAGGTTTCTGGCTATTAACTGAAATGCATTGGATGTTAGAGGACCTGTGGTTTGTATCAGTTTCCTGAGCATAGTTGAACTAGATATGATCCTCATGTGTTGGACACACAGATGTTTTGTTCTGACACACTCACGTTTCCTGCTGTATTAGAGAACCTAGAAAGCAAGAGCGTGCTTCTTACACTAAAGTTGCATGTGTTCCACGGATGAAAACTGTGCTGTGTATTTCCCTTCAGAAATGGAGTTAAAACCCAAGCTCTAAGTCATCCAACAAGCAAGACTTCGTTACAGGCAAGGACAGTCACTTTTCTTCTCAAAGGAAACTACATCTTTCACGAGGCTCACACGTTTCTTGCTCTTAACTGAAAAGCATTGGACATTAGAGGACCTGTGGTTTGGATCAGTTTCAGAAGTAGAGTTGAAGAAGATACGGAGCCCATGTGTCAGAAACACAGTTCTTTTGTTCTGAGCACACTCATGTTTCCTGCATTATTAGTTACTCTGGAAAGCAAGAGCGTGCTTCTTGCTCTAAAGCAGAGTGTATTTCATGGATGAGAACTGTGCTGTGTGTTTCCTTCAGAAATGGAGTGAAATCCCAGGCTCTGTGTTTCCTACAAGCAAGACTTCGTTTCAGGTAAACGCAGTCACTTTTCATCTCAAAGGAAGCTACATTGTTCACGAAGCTCACATGTTTCTGGCTCTTAACTGAAATGCATTGGATGATAGAGGACATGTGGTTTTTATCAGTTTCCTGAGCATACTTGAACTAGATATGGTCTGTATGTGTCGGAATCACAGTTATTTTGTTCTGAGCACACTCATGTTTCCTGCTGTATTAGAGACTATAGAAAGCAAGAGCGTGCTTCTTGCCCTAAAGCAGAGTGTGTTTCATGTATGAGAACTGTGCTGTGTGTTTTCATTCAAGAAATGGAGTTAAAGCCAGAGTTTGTGTCTTCCTACAAGCAAGGTTTCATTTCAGGTAAGCGCAGTCACTTTTCAGCTAAAACGAAGCTACATCATTCACGAAGCTCACACGTTTCTCGCTCATAACTGAAAAGCATTGGATGTTACAGGACCTGTGGTTTATATCAGTTTCAGAAGCAGAGTTGAACTAGATATGGACCGCATGTGTCGGAATCACAATTCTTTTATTCTGAGCACACTCACGTTTCCTGCTGTATTAGATAATCTAGAAAGCAAGAGCGTGCTTCTTGCTCTAAATCAGAGTGTATTTCATGGATGAGAACTGTCCTGTGAGTTTCCTTCAGAAGTGGAGTGAAATCCCAGGCTCTGTGTCTTCCTACAAGCAAGATTTCTTTTTAGGTAAACGCAGTCACTTTTCATTGCAAAGGAAGCTACATTGTTCACGAAGCTCACACATTTCTGGCTCTTAACTGAAATTCATTGGATGATAAACGACCTGTGGTTTTTATCAGTTTCCTTAGCATAGTTGAACTAGATATGATCTGTATGTGTAGGAAGCACAGTTCTTTAGTTCTGAGCACACTCACATTTCCTGCTGTATTAGAGAATCTAGAAAGCAAGAGCGTGCTTCTTGCTCTAAAGCAGAGTGTGTTCCATGGATGAGAACTGTGCTGTGTGTTTCCCTTCAGAAATGGTGTTAAATCCCAGGCTCTGAGTCATCCAACAAGCAATACCTCATTACAGGTAAGGACAGTCACTTTTCAGCTCAGGGAAACTAAATCTTTCACGAGGCTCACACGTTTCTAGCTCTTAACTGAAAAGCATTGGATGTTAGAGTACCTGAGGTTTGGATCAGTTTCAGAAGCATAGCTGAACTAGATATGGTCCGTATGTGTAGGAAACACAGTTCTTTTGTTCTGAGCACACTCACATTTCCTGCTGTATTAGAGATTCTAGAAAGCATGAGCGTGCTTCTTGCTCTAAAGCAGAGTGTGTTTGCTGGATGAGATCTGTGCTGTGTATTTCCCTTCAGAAATGGAGTTAAAACCCAAGCTCTAAGTCATCCAACAAGCAAGACTTCGTTACAGGTAAGGACAGTCAATTTTCATCTCAAAGGAAACTACATCTTTCACGAGGCTCACACGTTTCTTGCTCTTAACTGAAAAGCATTGGACATTAGAGGACCTGTGGTTTGGATCAGTTTCAGAAGCAGCGTTGAACTAGATATGGTCCACATGTGTTGGAATCACAATCCTTTTGTTCTGAGAACACTCACGTTTCCTGCTGTATTAGATAATCTAGAAAGCAAGAGCGTGCTTCTTGCTCTAAAGCAGAGTGTATTTCATGGATGAGAACTGTGCTGTTAGTTTCCTTCAGAAATGGAGTGAAATCCCAGGCTCTGTGTCTTCCTAGAAGCAAGATTTCTTTTTAGGTAAACGCAGTCACTTTTCATTGCAAAGGAAGCTACATTGTTCACGAAGCTCACACATTTCTGGCTCTTAACTGAAATTCATTGGATGATAAACGACCTGTGGTTTTTATCAGTTTCCTGAGCATAGTTGAACTAGATATGATCTGTATGTGTAGGAAGCACAGTTCTTTTGTTCTGAGCACACTCACATTTCCTGCTGTATTAGAGAATCTAGAAAGCAAGAGCGTGCTTCTTGCTCTAAAGCAGAGTGTGTTCCATGGATGAGAACTGTGCTGTGTATTTTCCTTCAGAAATGGTGTTAAATCCCAGGCTCTGAGTCTTCCAACAAGCAATACCTCATTACTGGTAAGGACAGTCACTTTTCAGCTCAGGGAAACTAAATCTTTCACGAGGCTCACACGTTTCTCGCTCTTAAATGAAAAGCATTGGATGTTAGAGGACCTGAGGTTTGGATCAGTTTCAGAAGCATAGCTGAACTAGATATGGTCCGTATGTGTAGGAAACACAGTTCTTTTGTTCTGAGCACACTCACGTTTCCTGCTGTATTAGAGACTCTAGAAAGCAAGATCGTGCTTCTTGCTCTAAAGCAGAGTGTATTTCATGGATGAGAACTGGGCTGTGTGTTTCCTTCAGAAATGGAGTGAAATCCCAGGCTCCTTGTCTTCCTACACGCAAAATTTCGTTTCAGGTAAACACATTCATTTTAGAGGTAAAAACAAAGCTACCTTGTTCACGAAGCTCACAAGTTTCATTCTTTGAACTGAAAAGCATTGGATGTAAGAGGACCTGTGGTTTGTATCAGTTTCAGAAGCAGAGTTGAACTAGATACGGTCCGCATGTGCCAGAAACACAGTTCTTTTGTTCTGAGTACACTCACGTTTCCTGCTGTATTAGAGACTCTTGAAAGCAAGTTCGTGCTTCTTGCTCTAAAGCAGAGTGTATTTCATGTATGAGAACTGTGCTGTGTGTTTCCCTTCAAGAAATGGAGTTAAATCCCCGTGTTTGTGTCTTTTCACAAGCAAGACTTCGTTTCAGGTATGAGCAGTCACTTTTCAGCTCAAATGAACCTACATCGTTCAAAAAGCTCACACGTTTCTCGCTCTTAACTGAAAAGCATTGGATGTTAGAGAACATGTGGTTTGTATCAGTTTCCGAAGCAGAGTTTAACTAGATATGGTCCACATGTGTCAGAATCCCAATTCTTTTGTTCTGAGCACACTCACGTTTCCTGCTATATTAGATACTCTAGAAAGCAAGAGTGTGCTTCTTGATCTAAAGGAGAGTGTGTTTCATGGATGAGAACTGTGCTTGGTGTTTCCCTTCAGAAATGGTGTTATATCCCAGGCTCTGTGTCTTCCTACACGCAAAATTTCGTTTCAGGTAAACACAGTCACTTTAGAGCTCAAGCAAAGCTACCTTGTTCATGAAGCTCACATGTATCTTTCTCTTAACTGAAAAGCATTGGATGTAAGAGGACCTGTGGTTTGGATCAGTTTCAGAAGTAGAGTTGAAGTAGATACGGAGCCCATGTGTCAGAAACACAGTTCTTTTGTTCTGAGCACACTCACGTTTCCTGCATTATTAGTTACTCTGGAAAGCAAGAGCGTGCTTCTTGCTCTAAAGCAGAGTGTATTTCATGGATGAGAACTGTGCTGTGTGTTTCCTTCAGAAATGGAGTGAAATCCCAGGCTCTGTGTTTCCTACAAGCAAGACTTCGTTTCAGGTAAACGCAGTCACTTTTCATCTCAAAGGAAGCTACATTGTTCACGAAGCTCACATGTTTCTGGCTCTTAACTGAAATGCATTGGATGATAGAGGACATGTGGTTTTTATCAGTTTCCTGAGTATAGAAGAACTAGATATGTTCCTTATGTGTTGGACACACAGATCTTTTGTTCTGATCACACTCATGTTTCCTGCTGTATTAGAGACTCTAGAAAGCAAGAGAGTGCTTCTTGCTCTAAAGCAGAGTGTGTTCCATGGATGAGAACTGTACTGTGTGTTTCCCTTCTTAAATGGAGTCAAATCCCAGCCTCTGTGGTTTCCTACAAGCAAGACATCGTTTCATGTAAGGGTAGTCACTTTTCACCTCAAAGGACCTACACTTTCACGAACCTCACACGTTTCTCGTTCTTAACTGAAAAGCATTGGATGTTAGGGGACCTGTGGTTTGTATCTGTTACAGAAGCAGAGTTAAACTTGATATGGTCCATATGTATAGAAAACACACTTCTTTTGTTCTGAGCACACTCATGTTTCCTGCTATATTAGAGACTCTAGAAAGCAAGAGCTTGCTTCTTGCCCTAAAGCAGAGTGTTTTCCATGGATGAGAACTGTGCTGTGAGTTTCCCTTCAGAAATAGAGTTAAATCCCATCTTCTATGTCTTCCTATGAGCAACAATTCGTTTCAGGTAAACACAGTCACTTTTCAGCTCAAAGGACCTACAACGTTCTCAAAGCTCACACGTTTCTCGCTCTTAACTGAAGAACATTGGATGTTAGAGGACCTGTGGTTTGTATCAGTCTCAGAAGCAGAGTTGAACTAGATATGGTCCGTATATGTAGGAATCACCGTTCTTTTTTTCTGAGCACACTCACGTTTCCTGCTGTATTAGTGATTCTAGAAAGCAAGATAGTGCTTCTAGCTCTAAACCATAGTGTGTTCCATGGATGAGAACTGTGCTGTGTATTTCCCTTCAGAAATGGAGTTAAATCCCAGGCTCTGTGTCTTCCTACAAGCAAGACTTTGTTTCAGGTAAACGCAGTCACTTTTCAGCTGAAAGGAAGCTACATCGTTCAAGAAGCTCACATGATTGTCGGTCTTAACTGAAAAGCATTGGATGATATAGGACCTTTGGTTTGTGTCAGTTTGAAAAGCAGAGTTGAACTACATATGGTCCTCATATGTAGGAAACACCGTTCTTTTGTTCTGACCACACTCACCTTATCTGCTGTATTAGAGACTCTAGAAAACAAGTGCGTTCATCTTGCTCTAAAGCAGAGTGTGTTTCATGGATGAGAACTGTGCTGTGTGTTTCCTTTCATAAATGGAGTAAAATCCAAGGCTCTGTGTCTTCCTACATGCAAGACATAGTTTCATGTAATGGTAGTCACTTTTCACCTCAAAGGACCTACATCTTTCACAAAGCTCACAGGTTTCTTGTTCTTAACTGAAAAGCATTGGATGTTAGGGGACCTGTGGTTTGTATCAGTTACAGAAGCCGAGTTAAACTTGATATGGTCCGTAAGTGTAGGAAACACAGTTCTTTTGTTCTGAGCACACTCATGTTTCCTGCTGTATTAGACACTCTAGAAAGCAAGAGTGTCCTTCTTGCTCTAAAGCAGAGTGTGTTCCCTGGATGAGTACTGTGCTGTGTGTTTCCGTATAGATATGGAGTTAAATCCCAGGTTCTGTGTCTTCCTATAAGCAAGACTTCGTTTCATGTAAGGGTAGTCACTTTTCAGCTCAAGGACCTACATCTTTCACGAAACTCACACGTTTCTCGTTCTTAACTGAAAAGCATTGGATGTTAGGGGCCCTGTGGCTTGTATCAGTTTCAGAAGCAGAGTACAAATTTATATGCTCCGTATGTGTAGGTAACACAATTCTTTTGTTCTGAGGACTCTCACGTTAACTGCTGTATTAGAGATTCTAGAAAGCAAGAGCGTGCTTCTTGCTCTAAAGCTGAGTGTGTTCCATGGATGAGAACTGTGCTGTGTGTTTCCCTTCAGAAACGGAGTTAAATCCCAGGCTCTGTGTCTTCCTACAAGCAAGACTTTGTTTCAGGTAAACACAGTCACTTTTCAGCTCAAAGGACCCACATCTTTCATGAAGCTCACACATTTCTCACTTTTAACTGAAAAGCATTGGATGTTAGAGGATCTGTGGTTTGTATCAGTTTCAGAAGCAGAGTTGAACTAGATAAGTTCTGTATGTGTAGGAACACCGTTCTTTTTTTCTGAGGACACTCATGTTATCTGCTGTATTAGAGACTCTGGAAAGCAAGAGCGTGCTTCTTGCTCTTAAGCAGAGTGTATTTCATGGATGAGAACTGTGCTGTGTATTTCCCTTCAGAAATAGAGTTAAATCCCAGCCTCTGTGTCTTCCTACGAGCAACACTTCGTTTCTGGTAATGGTAGTCACTTTTCAGCTAAAAGGACCATCATCGATCACGAAGCTCACACGTTTCTCGCTCTTAACTGAAGAGCATTGGATGTTAGAGGACCTGTGGTTTGTATCAGTCTCAGAAGCAGAGTTGAACTAGATATGGTCCATGTGTGTAGGAAACATAGTTCATTTGTTCTGAGCACACTCAAGTTTCCTGCTGTATGAGAGACTCTAGAAAGCAAGAGCGTGCTTCTTGCTCTAAAGCAGAGTGTGTTCCATGGATAAGAACTCTGCTGTGTGTTTCCCTTCAGAAAGGGAGTTAAATCCCAGGCGCTGTGTCTTCCTACAAGCAAGACTTCGTTTCATGTAAGGGTAGTCACTTTTCAGCTCAAAGGACCTACATCTTTCATGAAGCTCACACGTTTCTCGTTCTTAACTGAAAAGCATTGGATGTTAGGGGACCTGTGGTTTGTATCAGTTACAGAAGCAGAGTCGAACTTGATATGGTCCGTATGTGTAGGAAACACAGTTGTTTGTTCTGAGCACACTCACGTTTCCTGCTGTATTAGAGATTCTAGAAAGCAAGAGCGTGCTTCTAGCTCTAAAGCAGAGTGTGTTCCATGTATGAGAACTGTTCTGTGTGTTTCCCTTCAGAAATGGAGTGAAATACCAGGCTCTGTGTCTTCCTACATGCAAGAATAAGTTTTAGATTAACACAGTCACTTTTCAGCTCAATGGAAGCTACATCGTTCAGGCAGCTCACACATATCTCACTCTTAACTGAAAACCATTGGATGTAAGAGCACCTGTGGTTCGTATCAGTTTCAGAAGCAGAGTTGAACTAGATATGTTGCGTATGTGTAGGAAACACCGTTCTTTTGTTCTGAGCGCACTCACGTTTTCTGCTGTTTTAGAGACTCTAGAAAGCAAGAGCGTGGTTCTTCTTCTAAAGCAGAGTTTTTTTCATGGAAGAGAACTGTACTGTGTGTTTCCCTATAGAAATGGAGTTAAATCCTAGGATCTATGTCTTCCTACAATCAAGACTTCATTTTGGTAAGTGTAGTCACTTTTCAGTTCAAAGGACCTACACGTTCAGAAAGGTCACACAGTTCTCTTCTTAACGGACAAGAATTGGATGTTAGAGGACCTGTGGTTTGTATCTGTTTCAGAAGCAGAGTTGAACTAGATGTGGTCCGTATGTGTAGGAAACACAGTTCTTTTCTTCTGAGCACACTTAAGTTTCCTGCTGTCTTCGAGAATGTAGAAACAAAGAGCCTGGTTCTTGCTCTAAAGCAGAATGTGTGCCATGGAAGAGAACTGTGCTGTGTGTTTCCCTTGAGAAATGGAGTTAAATCCCAGGCTCTGTGTCTTCCTACAAGCAAGACTTCGTTTCAGGTAAACGCAGTCGCTTTTCAGCTGAAAGGAAGCTACAGCCTTCACGCAGCTCACACGTTTCTCGCTCTTAACTGAAAAGCATTGGATGTTAGAGGACCTGTAGTTTGTATCAGTTTCAGAAGCAGAGTTGAACTAGATATGGTCTGTATGTTTAGGAACCACGGTTCTTTTGTTCTGAGCACACTCACGTTTCCTGCTCTATTAGAGACTCTAGAAGGCAAGGGCGTGTGTCTCGCTCTAAAGCAGAGTGTGTGCTATGGAAGAGAACTTTTCTGTGTGTTTCCCTTCAGAAATGGAGTTAAATCCCAGGCTCTGTGTCTTTCTACAAGCTAGACTACTTTTCAGGTAAGGGTAGTCACTTTTCAGCTCAATTGAAGCTAAATCATTCACAAAGCTCACACGTTAATCACACTTAAATGAAAAGCATTGGATGCTAGAGAATCTGGGTTTTGTATCGATTTCAGAAGCAGAGTTGAAATACATATGATCGGAATGTGTAGCAGACACAATTCTTTTCTTCTGAGCACCCTCATGTTTCCTTCTGTATTAGAGACTCTAGAAAGAAAGAGCTTGTTTCTTATTCTAAAGCAGAGTGTGTTTCATGGATGAGACCTGTGCTGTATGTTTCCCTTCAGAAATGGATTTAAATGCCAGGTTCTATGTCTTCCTACAAGGAAGACTTCGTTTCAGGGAAGGGTAGTCCCTTTTCACCTCAAAGGACCTACACGTTCACAAAGCTCACACATTTCTCTTCTTATCTGACAAGAATTGGATGTTAGAGGACCTGTGGTTTGTATCAGTTTCAGAAGCAGAGTTGAACTTGATATGGGCAGTGTTTGTAGTAAACTAATTCTTTTGTTCTGAGCATACTCACGTTCCCTGCTGTATTAGAGACTCAAGAAAGCATGAGCGTGCTTCTTGCTATAAAGCAGAGTGTGTTTCATGGTTGAGAACTGTGCTGTGTTTTTCCCTTCAGAAATGGAGTTAAATCCCCAGCTGTGTGTCTTCGTACAAGCAAAACTTCTTTCCAGGTAAACGTAGTCAATTATCAGCTCAAATGAAGCTACATAGTTCACGAAGTTCACACGTTTCTCACTCTTACCTGAAAAGCATTGGATGTTAGAGGACCTATAGTTTGTATCAGTTTCAGAAGCAGAGTTGAACTTGATATGGTCCATGTGTGTAGGAAACACAGATCTTTTGTTTTGAGCACACTCACGTTTCCTGCTGTATTATAGACTCTAGAAAGCAAGAGCCTGCTTTTTGCCCAAACGCAGAGTGTGTTTCATGGATGAGATCTTTGCTGTGTGTTTCCCTTTAGAAATGGAGTTAAATCCCAGGCTCTGTGTCTTCCTACATGCAAGATTTCGTTTCAGGTAAATCCTGTCCTTTTCAGCTCAAAGGAAGCTACATCGTTCACGAAGCTCACACGTTTCTCACACTTAACTGAAAAGCATTGGATGTTAGAGGACCTGTTGTTTGTATCAGTTTGAGAAGCCGAGTTGAACTACATATGGTCTGTATATGTAGGAAACACCATTCTTTTGTTCTGAGCACACTCACGTTTCCTGCTGTATTAGAGAATCTAGAAAGCAAGAGAGTGCTTCTTGATCTAAAGCAGAGTGTGTTTCATGGATGAGAACTCTGCTGTGTGTTTTCCTTCAGAAATATAGTTAAATCCCAGGCTCTGTGTCTTCCTACAAGCAAGACTTCCTTTCAGGTAAACGCAGTCAATTTCAGCTCAAAGGAAGCTACATTGTTCACGAGGCTCACACGTTTCTAGCCCTTAACTGAAAAGCATTTCATGTTAGAGGACCTGTGGTTTGTATCAGTTTCAGAAGCAGAGTTGAACTTGATATGGGCAGTGTTTGTAGTAAACAAATTCTTTTATTCTGAGCACACTCACATTCCCTGCTGTATTAGTGACTCAATAAAGCAATAGCGTACTTCTGGCTATAAAGCAGAGTGTGTTTCATGGTTGAGAACTGTGCTGTGTTTTTCCCTTCATAAATGGAGTTAAATCCCCAGCTCTGTGTCTTCCTACAAGCATTACTTCTTTCCAGGTATACGTAGTCAATTATCACCTCAAAGGAAGCTACATCGTTCACGAAGCTGACACATTTCTCGCTCTTAACTGAAAAGCATTGGATGTTAGAGGACCTGTGGTTTGTATCAGTTTGAGAAGCAGAGTTGAACTACATATGGTCTCTCTGTATATGTAGGAAACACTGTTCTTTTGTTCTGAGCACACTCACTTTTCCTGCTGTATTAGAGAATCTAGAAAGCAAGAGCCTGCTTTTTGCCCAAATGCAGATTGTGTTTCATGGATGAGATCTGTGCTGTGTGTTTCCCTTCAGAAGTGGAGTTAAATTCCTGTCTCTGTGTCTTCCTACAAGCAAGACTTCGTTTCAAGTAAGGGTTATCTCTTTTCATCTCAAATGACCTACATCATTCATGAAGGTCACATATTTCTCGCTCTTAACTGACAAGCATTGCATGGTAGAGGACCTGTGGTTTGAATCAGTTTCAGAATCAGTGTTTAACTAGATATTGTCCGTATGTGTAGGAAACACAGTTCATTTCTTCTGAGCACACTCATGTTTCCTGCTGTATTAGAGACTGTAGAAAAAAACAGCGTGCTTCTTGCTCTAAAGCAGAGTGTGCTTCATGGATGAGAACTGTGTTGTGTGTTTCCGTTCAGAAATGGAGTTAAATCACAGGCTCTGTGTCTTCCTACAAGGACAGCTTCATTTCAGGTAAACGCAGGCACATTTCAGCTCAAAGGCACTACATCTTTCATGAAGCTCACACGTTTCCCACACTTAACTGAAAAGCAAAGGATGTTAGAGGACCTGTGGTTTGTATCAGTTTCAGAAGCAGAGTTGAACTAGATATGGTCCGTGTGTGAGGGAACACAGTTCTTTTGTTCTGAGCACACTTACGTTTCCTTCTATATTAGGGACTCAAGAAAGCAAGAGGGTGCTTCTTGCTCTAAAGCCAAGTGTGTTTCATGGATGAGAGCTGTGCTGTGTGTTTCCCTTCAGAAATGGTGTTAAATCCCAGGCTCTGTGTCTTCCTACAAGCAAGAATTCCTTTCAGGTAAACACAGTCACATTTCAGCTCAAAGGAAGCTACATCATTCAAGAAGCTCACACGTTTCTCGCTCTTAAATGAAAAGCATTGGATGTCAGAGGATCTGTGGTTTGTATCAGTTTCAGAGGCACAGTTGAACTAGATATGCTCCATGTGTGTAGGAAACAGATCTTTTGTTTTGAGCACACTCATGTTTCCTGCTGTTTTAGAGACTCTAGAAAGCAAGAGCATGCTTCTTGCTCTAAAACAGAGTTTGTTTCATGGACGAGAACTGTGCTGTGTGTTTCACTTCATAAATAGAGTTAAATCCCAGGCTCTGCAACTTCCTACAAGCAAGTCTTAGTTTCAGGTAAGGGTAATACCTTTTCAGCTCAAAGGACCTACATTGTTCACAAAGCTCACATATTTCTCGCTCTTAACTGACAAGCATTGGATTGTAGATGACCTGTGCTTTGTATCAGTTTCAGAAGCAGAGTTGAACTAGATATGGGCCTTATGTGTAGGAAACACAGTTCTTTTCTTCTGAGCACACTAACGTTTCCTGCTTTATTGGAGACTGTAGAAAGAAAGAGTGTGATTCTTGCTCTAAAGCAGAGTGTGTTTCTTGGATGACAACTGTTCTGTGTGTTTCCCTCAGAAATGTTATTAAATCCCAGGCTCTTTGTCTTCCTACAAGCAAGACTTCCTTTCAGGTAAATGTAGTCACTTTCAGCTCAAAGGACCTACATCGTTCACGAAGCTCACACGTTTCTCGCTCTCAAATGAAAAGCATTGGATTGTAGAGGACCTGTGGTTTGTATCAGTTTCAGAAGCAGAGTTGAACTAGGTATGGTCCGTGTGTGTAGGAGACACGGTTCTTTTGTTCTGAGCACACTCACGTTACCTGCTGTTTTAGAAACTCTAGAAAGCAAGAGCGTGCTTCTTGCTCTAAAGCAGAGTGTGTTTCATGGATGAGAGCTGTGCTGTGTTTTTCTCTTCAGAAATGGTGTTAAATCATAGGCTCTGTGTCTTCATACAAGCAAGACTTCCTTTCAGGTAAACGCATTCACTTTTCAGCTCAAAGGAAGCTACATCTTTCACGAGGCTCACATGTTTTGCGCTCTTAACTGAAAAGCATTGGATGTCAGAGGATCTGTGGTTTGTATCAGTTTCAGAGGCACAGTTGATCTAGATATGCTCCATGTGTGTAGGAAACACAGATCTTTTGTTTTGAGCTCACTCACGTTTCTTGCTTTATAAGAGACTCTAGAAAGCAAGAGCGTGGTTCGTGCTCTGAAGCAGAGTGTGTTTCATCGATGAGAACTGTGCTGTGTGTTTCCCTTCAGAAATGGAGTTAAATCCCAGGCTCTGTGTCTTCCTACAAGCAAGACTTCGCTTCAGGTAAGGGTAATCACTTTTCAGCTCAAAGGACCTACACCGTTCATGAAGCTCACACATTTCTCGCTCTTAACTGACAAGCATTGGATGTCAGAGGACCTGTGGTTTGTATCAGTTTCAGAAGCATAGTTGAACGGATATGATCCGTTTGAGTAGGAAACACAGTTCTCTGTTTCTGGGGTTGCTCATGTTCTTGCTGTATTGGAGATGCTGCAAAGAAGAGCAAGCATCTTGCCTTAAAACAGAGTGTGTTTCATGGATGAGGTCACTGTTCTGAATTTTCCTTCAGAAATGGATTAAAGATCCAGGATCTGTGTCTTCCTACAAGCAAGAGGTCATTTCTGGTATATCCAGTGAATTTTCATCTCAAATGAATTTATACAGTTCACAAACCCAACGCTTTTCTCACTATTTACTAAAGAGCATTTATGTAAGAAGAGCTGTGGTTTGTATCAGTTTCATAAGCAGAGTTGAACTAGATATGGTCCGTTTGAGTAGGAAACACAGTTCTATATTTCTGGGGTTGATCATGTTCTTTCTGTATTGGAGATGCTGGAAAGAAGAGCATGCTTCTTTCATTAAAACAGAGTGTTTTTCAAGGATGAGAACATTGGTCTGAATTTCCCTTCAGAAACAGAGTTAATCCACAGGATCTGTATTTTCCTACAAGCATGAGGTCTTTTCTGGAAAACCCACTGAAGTTTGGGCTCAAATGAATTACACAGTTCACGAACACAACGTGTTTCTCACTATTAACTAAAGAGCATTTATGTAAGAGGAGCTGTGGTTTTTATCAGTTTCATAAGCATAGTTGAACTAGATATGGTCCGTTTGAGTAGGAAACACAGTTCTATTTTTCTGGGGTTGCTCATGTTCTTGCTGTATTGGAGACGCTGGAAAGAAGAGCATGGTTCTTGCGTTAAAACGAGTGTGTTTCCTTGATGAGAACACTGGACTGAATATCCCTTCAGGATTGGAGTTAATCCACAGGATCTGTATTTTCCTACAAGCAAGAGGTCATTTCTGGAAAATCCACTGAATTTTGGGCTCAAAAGAATTTACACAGTTCACGAATCCAACCTGTTTCTCATTATTAACTAAAGAGCATTTAGTAAGACGAGCTGTGGTTTGTATCAGTTTCATAAGCATAGTTGAATTAGATAAGGAACGTTTGAGTAGGAAAAACAGTTCTTTTTTTATGTTGTTGCTCATGTTCTTGCTGTATTGGAGACGCTGGAAAGAAGAGCATGCGTCTTGTGTTAAAACAAAGTGTGCTTCCTGGATGAGAACTATGGTCTGAATTTCCCTTTAGAAACGGAGTTAAACCACAAGATCTGTGTCTTCCTACAAGCAGAGTTCATTTCTGGTATACCAAGTGAATTTAGGCCTCAAATGAATTTACACAGTTCAGAAACCCAAAGCGTTTATCAATATTGAATAAAGAGCATTTATGTAAGAGGAGCTGTGTTTTTTTTTTTTATCAGTTTCATAAGCAGAGTTGAACTAGATATGGCCTGTTTGAGTAGGAAACACAGTTCTATTTTTATGGGGTTGCTCATGTTCTTGCTGTATTGGAGACGCTGGAAAGAAGAGCATGCATCTTGCGTTAAAACAGAGTGTTTTTCATGGATGGGATCACAGGTCTGTTTTCCCTTCAGAAACGGATTAAAGATTCAGGATCTGTGTCTTCCTACAAGAAAGAGTTCATTTCTGGTATACCCAGTGAAATTCCAGCTCAAATGAATTTACACAGTTCACAAATCTAACGCATTTCTCACTATTAACTAAAGAGCATTTATGTAAAAGGAGCTGTGGTTTGTATCATTTCATAAGCAGAGTTGAACTAGATATGGTCCGTATGTGCAGGAAACACAGTTCTTTTATTCTGGGCTTGCCCATGTTTCTTGCTGTATTGGAGATGCTGGAAACAAGAGCATGCTTCTTTCGTTAAAACAGAGTGTTTTTCATAGATGACAACATTGGTCTGAATTTCCATTCAGAAACGGAGTTAAACCACAGGATCTGTGTCTTCCTACAAGCAAGAGTTCATTTCTGGTATACCCAGTGAATTTTGGCCTCAAATGAATTTACACAGTTCACAAACCCAAAGCGTTTTCAATATTGAATAAAGAGCATTTATGTAAGAGGAGCTGTGGTTTTTATCAGTTTCATAAGCAGAGTTGAACTAGATATGGTCCGTTTGAGTAGGAAACACAGTTCTATTTTTCTGGGGTTGCTCATGTTCTTGCTGTATTGGAGACGCTGGAAAGAAGAGCATGCATCTTGCGTTAAAACAGAGTGTTTTTCATGGATGAGATCATAGGTCTGTTTTTCCTTCAGAAACAGATTAAAGATTCAGGATCTGTGTCTTCCTACAAGCAAGAATTCATTTCTGGTATACCCAGGGAATTTTAGGCTTAAATGAATTTACACAGTTCACAAACCCAACGCGTTTCTCACTATTAACTAAAGATCATTTATGTAAGAGTAGCTGTGGTTTGTATAAGTTTCATAAGCAGAGATGAACTAGATATGGTCTGTATGTGCAGGAAACACAGTTCTTTTTTTCTGGGCTTGCCCATGTTTCTTGCTGTATTGGAGATGCTGGAAACAAGAGCATGCTTCTTTCGTTAAAACAGAGTGTTTTTCATGGATGAGAACACTGGTCTGAATTTCCCTTCAGAAACGGAGTTAATCTCCAGGATCTGTATTTTCCTACAAGCAAGAGGTCATTTCTGGAAAACCCACTGAATTTTGGGCTCAAATGACTTTACACAGTTCATGAACCCAACCTGTTTCTCACTATTAACTAAAAAGCATTTATGTAAAAAAGAGCTGTGGTTTGTATCAGTTTCATAAGCATAGTTGAACTAGATATGGTCCGTTTGAGTAGGAAAAACAGTTCTTTTTTTCTGTTGTTGCTCATGTTCTTGCTGTATTGGGGACGCTACAAAGAAGAGCATGCATCTTGCGTTGAAACCGAGTGTGTTTCACGGATGAGATCACAGGTCTGAATTTCCCTTCAGAAACGGATTAAAGATCCAGTATCTCTGTCTTCCTACAAGCAAGAGTTCATTTCTCTTATATCAAGTGAATTTTCAGCGCAAATGTATTTACACAGTTCACAAACCCAACGCGTTTCTCACTATTAACTAAAGAGCATTTATGTAAGAGGAGCTGTGGTTTGTATCAGTTTCATAAGCAGAGTTGAACTAGATATGGTCCGTATGTGCAGGAAACACAGTTCTTTTTTTCTGGGCTTGCCCATGTTTCTTGATGTATTGGAGATGATGGAAACCAGAGCATGCTTCTTTCGTTAAAACAGAGTGTTTTTCATGGATGAGAACACTGGTCTGAATTTCCCTTCAGAAACGGAGTTAATCTGCAGGATCTGTATTTTCCTACAAGCAAGAGGTCATTTCTGGAAAACCCATTGAATTTTGGTCTCAAATGACTTTACACAGTTCACGAACCAAACCTGTTTCTCACTATTAACTTAAGAGCATTTATGTAAGAAGAGCTGTGGTTTGTATCAGTTTCATCAGCATAGTTAAACTAGATCTGGTCTGTTTGAGTAAAAAAACTGTTCTTTTTTTCTGTTGTTGCTCATATTCTTGCTGTACTGGAGATGCTGGAAAGAAGAGCATGCTTCTTGCGTTAAAACAGAGCGTATTTCCTGGATGAGAACACTGGTCTGAATTTCCCTTCAGAAACGGAGTTAAACCACAGGATCTGTGTCTTCCTACAAGCAAGAGTTCATTTCTGGTATACCAACTGAATTTTGGCCTCAAATGAATTACACAGTTCACAACCCAACGCCTTTTTCACTATTAACTAAAGAGCATTTATATAAGAGAAGCTGTGGTTTGTATCAGTTTCATAAGCAGAGTTGAACTAGATATGGTCGGTATGAGCAGGAAACACAGTTCTTTTTTTTCTGTTCTTGCCCATGTTTCTTGCTGTATTGGAGATGCTAGAAACAAGAGCATGCATCTTTCGTTAAAACAGAGTGTTTTATAGATGAGAAAACTGGTCTCAATTTCCCTTCAGAATCACAGTTAATCCACAGGATCTGTATTTTCCTACAAGCAAGAGGTCATTTCTGGAAAACCCACTGAATTTTCGGCTCAAATGAATTTGCACAGTTCACGAACCCAACGCGATTCTCCCTATTAACTAAAGAGCCTTTATGTAAGAGGAGCTGTGGTTTGTATCAGTTTCATAAGCATAGTTGAACTAGATATGGTCCGTTTGAGTATAAAAAACACTTCTTTTTTCTGTTGTTGCTCATGTACTTGCTGTATTGGAGACGGTGCAAAGAAGAGAATGCATCTTGAGTTAAAACAGAGGGTGTTTCATGGATGAGATCCCAGGTCTGTTTTACCTTCTGAAACGGATTAAAGATCCAGGATCTGTGTCATCCTACAAGCAAGAGTTCATTTCTGGTATACCCAATGAATTTTGGCCTCAAATGAATTTACACAGTTCACAAATCCGACGCATTTCTCACTATTAATTAAAGAGCATTTATGTAAGAGGGGCTGTGGTTTGTAGCAGTTTCATATTTAGAGTTGAACTAGATATGGTCCGTATGAGTAGGAAACACAGTTCTTTTTTTCTGCGCTTGCTCATGTTCTTGCTGTATTGTAGACGCTGGAAAGAAAGACATGCTTTTGCGTTAAACAGAGTGTGTTCATGGATGAAAAAACAGGTCTGAATTTCCCTTCAGTAACCGAGTTAAGCCACGGTATTTGTGTCTTCCTCCAACCAAGAGGTCATTTCTGTTAATCCCAGTGAATTTTGGGCTATATGAATTTACACAGTTCACAAAACCATCGTGCTTCTCACTATCAACTAAAGAGCATTTATGTAAGAGGAGATGTGGTTTATAGCAGTTTCATAAATGGAGTTGAACAAGATATGGTCTGTATGAGTAGGAAACGGAGTTCTTTTTGGGGGGGCTTGCTCATGTTCTTGCTGTATTGGAGACGCTGGAAAGAAGAGCATGCTTCTTGCATTAAAACAGAGTGTGTATCATGGGTGACAACACAGGTCTATATTTCCCTTAAGAAACCAAGTTAAACACAGGATCTGTGTCTTCCTCCAATCAAGAGGTCATTTCTGTTAAACCCAGTGAATTTTGGGCTCAAATGAATTTACACAGTTCACGAACACAACGCGTTTATTGGTATTAACTAAAAAGCATTTATGGAACAGCACCTGTGGTTTGTATCAGTTTCATTAGCAGAGTTGAACTAGATATGGTCCATATAAGTAGGAAACACAGTTCTTTTTTTCTGGTCTTGCTCATGTTTCTTGTTGTATTGGAGATGCTGGAATGAAGAGCATGCTTCTTGCGTTAAAACGGAGTGGGTTTCATGGATGAGTACACTGGTCTGAATTTCACTACACAAACGGAGTTAAACCACACAATCTGTATTTTCCTACAACCTAGAGGTCATTCTGGTAAACCCACTTAATTTTGGGTCAAATGAATTTACACAGTTCACAAACCCAACGCCTTTCTCAATTTTAACTAAAGATCATTTATGTAAGAGGAGCTGTGGTTTGTATCAGTTTCATAAGCAGATTTGAAGTAGATATGATCCCTATGAGTTGGAAACATGATTCTTTGGTTCTGGGCTTGCTCATATTTCTTACTGTGTTGGAGAGGGTGGACAGAAGAGCATGGTTCTTACGTTAAAACAGAGTATGTTTCATGGATGAGATCACAGGTCTGAATTTTCCTTCAGAAACTAATTAAAGATCGAGGATCTTTGTCTTCCTAAAAGCAAGAGTTCATTTCTGGAATACCCAGTGAATTTTGGCCTCAAATGAATTTACTCAGTTCACAAACCCAAAGAGTTTCCACTATTATCTAAAGAGCATTTATGTAAGAGGAGCTGTGGTTTGTATTAGTTTCATGAGCAGAGTTAAACTAGATATGTTCCATATGAGTAGGAAACACAGTCTTTTTTTCTGGGGTTGCTCATGTTTCTTGCTGTATTGGAGACGCTGGAAAGAAGAACATGCTTCTTGCGTTAAAACAGAGTGTGTTTCATAGATAAGAACACACGTCTGAATTTCCCTTCAGAAACGGATTTAAGATCCAGGGTCTGTGTCTTCCTACAAGCAATATGTCATTTCTGGTATATCTAGTGAATTTAGGCCTCAAACGAATTCACACAGTTCACAAATCCAATGCTTATTTCAATATTAACTAAAGAGCATTTATGTAAGAGGAGCTGTTGTTTGTATCAGTTTCATAAGCAAAGTTGAAAGAGGTATGGTCCGTTTTAGTAGGAAACACAGTTCTACTTTTTTGGGGTTGCTCATGTTCTTTCTGTATTGGAGACGCTGGAAAGAAGAGCATGCATCTTGCATTAACACAGATTGTGTTACATGGATGAGATCACAGGTCTTTATTTCCCTTCAGAAACAGATATAAGATCCAGGATCTATTTCTTCCTACAAGCAAGAGTTCATTTCTGGTATACCCAGTGAAATTTCAGCTCAAATGAATTTACACAGTTTACAAAAGCAACGCATTTCTCACTATTAACTAAAGAGCATTTATGTAAAAGGAGCTGTGGTTTGTATCATTTCATAAGCAGAGTTGAATGAGATATGGTCTGTTTGAGTAGGAAAAACAGTTCTTTTTTTCTGTTGTTGCTCATGTTCTTGCTGTATTGGAGACACTGGAAAGAAGAGCATGCTTCTTGCATTAAAACAGAGTGTGCTTCCTGGATGAGAACAATGGTCTGAATTTCCCTTCAGAATCAGAGTTAGTCCACAGGATCTGTATTTTCCTACAAGCAAGAGGTCATTTCTGGAAATCCCACTGAATTTTGGGCTCAAATGAATTTATACAGTTCACGAATTCAACGTGTTTCTCACCTTTAACTAAAGAGCATTTATGTAAGAGGACCTGTGGTTTTTATCTGTTTCATAAGCAGAGTTGAACTAGATATGGTCCGTTTGAGTAGGAAACACAGTTCTATTTTTCTGGGGTTGCTCATGTTCTTGCTCTATTGGAGACGCTGGAAAGAAGAGCATGAATCTTGCGTTAAAACAGAGTGTTTTTCATGGATGAGATCATAGGTCTGTATTTCCTTCAGAAACAGTTTAAAGATTCAGGATCTGTGTCTTCCTACAAGCAAGAGTTCATTTCTGGTATACCCAGTGAAATTTCGGCTCAAATGAATTTACACAGTTCACAAAACCCACGCATTTCACATTATTAACTAAAGAGCATTTATGTAAGAGGAGCTGTGGTTTGTATCAGTTTCATAAGCAGAGTTGAATGAGGTATGGTCCATTTGAGTAGGAAATACATTTCTACTTTTTTCGGCTAGCTCATTTTCTTGCTGTTTTGGAGACGCTGGAAGAAGAGCATGCATCTTGCTTTAACAAAGAGTGTGATTAATGGATGAGATAAAAGGTCTGAATTTCCCTTCAGAAAAGGATTAAATATAAAGGATCTGTGTCTTCCTACAAGCAAGAATTCATTTCTGGTATACCCAGTGAATTTTCAGCTTAAATGAATTTACACAGTACACAAACCCAACGCGTTTCTCACTATTAACTAAAGAGCATTTATGTAAGAGGAGCTGTGGTTTGTAACAGTTTCATAAGCAGAGTTGAACTAGATATGGTCTGCATGTGCAGGAAATACAGTTCTTTTTTTCTGGGCTTGCCCATGTTTCTTGGTGTATTGGAGATGCTGGAAACAAGAGTATGCTTCTTTCGTTAAAACAGCGTGTTTTTCATGGATGAGAACACTGGTCTGAATTTCACTTCAAAAATGGAGTTAATCCACAGGATCTGTATTTTCCTACAAGCAAGAGGTCATTTCTGGAAAACCCACTGAATTTTGGGCTCAAATGACTTTACACAGTTCATGAACCCAACCTGTTTCTCACTATTAACTAAAGAGCATTTATGTAAAAAGAGCTGTGGTTTGTATCAGTTTCATAAGCATAGTTGAACTAGATCTGGTCCGTTTGAGTAAGAAAAACAGTTCTTTTTTTCTGTTGTTGCTCATATTCTTGCTGTATTGTAGACGCTGGAAAGAAGAGCATGCTTCTTGCGTTAAAACAGAGCGTGTTTCATGGATGAGAACACTGGTCTGAATTTCCAATCAGAAACGGAGTTAAACCACTGGATCTGTGTCTTCCTACAAGCAAGAGTTCATTTCTGGTATACCCAGTGAATTTTGGGCTCAAATGAATTTACACAGTTCAAAAACCAAACTTGTTTCTCACTATTAACTAAAGAGCATTTATGTAAGAGGATCTGTAGTTTGTATCAGTTTCATTAGCAGAGTTGAACTAGATGTGGTCCGTATGAGTAGAAAACACAGTTCTTTTTTTCTGGGCTTGCTCATGTTTCTTGCTGTATTAGAGACGCTGGAAAGAAGAGCATGCTTCTTGAGTTAAAACAGAGTGTGTTTCATGGATGAGAACACTGGTCTGAATTTCCAATCAGAAACGGAGTTAAACCACTGGATCTGTGTCTTCCTACAAGCAAGAGTTCATTTCTGATATACCCGGTGAATTTTGGTCTCAAATGAATTTACACAGTTCACAAACCCAAAGCGTTTCTCACTATTAACTAAAGAGCATTTATGTAAGAGGATCTGTGGTTTGTATCAGTTTCATAAGCAGAGTTAAACTAGTTATGTTCCGTATGAGTAGGAAACACAGTTCTTTTTTTTTCTGGGCTTGCTCATGTTTCTTACTGTATTGTAGACGCTGGAAAGAAGACCTTGTTTATTGCGTTAAAACATAGTGTTTCTCATAGATGAGAACACACGTGTGAATTTCCCTTCAGTAGCGGAGTGAAAGAACAGGATCTGTGTCTTCCTACAAGCAAGAGTTCATTTCAGGTATACTCAGTGAATTTTGGCCTCAAATGAATTTACACAGTTCACAAACCCAACGTGTTGCTCACTATCGTTAAGAGCATTTATGTAAGAGGAGCTGTGGTTTGTAGCAGTTTCATAAGTAGAGTTGAACTAGATATGGTTCGTATGAGTAGGAAACACAGTTCTTTTTTTCCGGGCTTGCTCATGTTCTTGCTCTATTGGAGACGTTGGAAAGAAGAGCATTCTTCTTATGTTAAAACTGAGTGTTTTTCTTGGATGAGAAAACAGGTCTGAATTTCCCTTCAGAAACTGAGTTAAACCACAGGATCTGTGTCTTCCTCCAAGCAAGAGGTCATTTCTGTTAAACCCAGTGAATTTTGGGCTCAAATGAATTTACACAGTTCATGAACCCAACGCGTTTCTCGCTATTAACTAAAAAGCATTTATTTAAGAGCAGCTGTGGTTTGTATCAGTTTCATAAGCAGCCTTGAACTAGATATCGTCTGTATGAGTCAGAAACACAGTTCTTTTTAACTGGGCATGTTCAGGATTCTTGCTGTGTTGGAGACGCTGGAAAGAAGAGCATGCTTCTTGCATTAAAACAGAGTGTGTTTCATGGATGAGAACACTGGTCTTAATTTTCCATCAGAAATGGAGTTAAACCACCGGAAATGTGTCTTCCTATAAGTAAGAGGTCATTTCTGGTATACCCAGTGAATTTGGACTCAAATGAATTTACAGAGTTCACAAAGTCAACGCATTTCTCACTATTAACTAAAGAGCATTTATGTAAGTGGAGCTGTGGTTTGTATCAGTTTCATAAGCAGAGTTGAACTAGATATGGTCCATTGAGCAGGAAACACATTTCTTTTTTTCTGGGCTTGCTCATGTTTCTTGCTGTATTGGAGACGCTGGAAAGCAGAGCATGCTACTTGCGTTAAACAGAGTGTGTTTCCTGGATGAGAACACTGGTCTGAATTTCCCTTCAGAAACGGAGTTAAACCACAGGATCTGTGTCTTCCTACAAGCAAGAGTTCATTTCTCATATACCCAGTGAATTTTGCCCTCAAATGAATTCACACAGTTCACAAACCCAAAGCGTTTCTCACTATTAACTAAAGAGCATTTATGTAAGAGGAGCTGTGTTTTGTAGCAGTTTCATAAGTAGAGTTGGACTAGATATGGGCCATATGAGTAGAAAACACAGTTCTTTTTTTCGGGGCTTGCTCATGTTCTTGCTCTATTGGAGATGCTGGAAAGAAGAGCATGCTTCTTGCTTTGAAACAGAGTGTGTTTCTTGGATGAGAAAACAGGTCTGAATGTCCCTTCAGAAACCGAGTTAAACCCCAGGATCTGTGTCTTCCTCTAAGCAAGATCTCATTTCTGTTAAAACCAGTGAATTTTGGGATCTAATGAATTTACACAGTTCATGAACCCAACGCATTTCCCACTATTAACTAAAGAGCATTTATGTAATCAGAGCTGTCGTTTGTATCAGTTTCATAAGCAGAGTTGAACTTGATATGGTCCGTATGAGTTGGATGCACAGTTCTTTTGTTCTGGGCTTGCTCATGATTCTTACTTTGTTGGAGACATTGGAAAGAAGAACATGCTTCTTGAGTTAAAATAGAGTGTGTTTCATAGATGAGAACACACATCTGAATTTCCCTTCAGAAAAGGAGTAAAGATCTAGGATCTGTGTCTTCCTACAAGCAAGAGTACATTTCTGGTATACCCAGTGAATTTTGGCCTCAAATGAATTTAAACAGTTCACAAACCCAACGCGTTTCTCACTATTATCTAAAGAGCATTTATGTAAGAGTAGCTGTTGTTTGTATCAGTTTCATAAGCAGAGTTAATCTAGATATGTTCCATATGACTTGGAAACACAGTTCTTTTTTTTCTGGGTTTGCTCATGTTTCTTGCTCTATTGGAGACGCTGGAAAAAAGTGCATGCTTCTTGCGTTAAAACAGAGTATGTTTCCTGGATGAGAATACTGGTCTGAATTTCCCTTCAGAGACATAGTTAAACTACTAGATCTGTGTCTTCCTACAAGCAAGAGGTCATTTCTGGTAAACCCACTGAATTTTGTGCTCAAATGAATTTGCACAGTTCACACCCTCAATGTTTTTCGCAGTATTAACTAAAGAGCATTTATGTAAGAGGAGCTGTGGTTTGTAGCAGTTTCAGTAACAGAGTTGAACTAGATGTGGTCCGTATGAGTAGGAAAGACAGTTCTTTTTTTCTGCTCTTGCTCATGTTTCTTGCTGGATTGGAGACGCTGGAAAGAAGAGCATGCTTCTTGCGTTAAAACAGAGTGTGTTTCCTGGATGAGAACACTGGTCTGAATTTCCTTTCAGAAACGGAGTTAAACTACAGGATCTACGTCTTCCTACAAGCAAGAGTTCATTTCTGGTATACCCAGTGAATTTTGGCCTCAAATGAATTTAAACAGTTCACAAACCCAACGCGTTTCTCACTATTAACTAAAGAGCATTTATTTAAG
Source organism: Onychomys arenicola (assembly GCA_949786405.1). Lineage (NCBI taxonomy): Eukaryota > Metazoa > Chordata > Mammalia > Rodentia > Cricetidae > Onychomys > Onychomys arenicola. The sequence goes on from CATKUM010000026.1 coordinate 1,788,989, forward strand.
CAGAACTGTCGTTTACATCAGTTTGATAAGCAGAGTTGAACTTGATATGGTCCATAAGAGTTGGATACTCAGTTCTTTTGTTCTGGGCTTGCTCATTATACTTGCTGTGTTGGAGACATTGGAAAGAAGAACATGCTTCTTGAGTTAAAACAGAGTGTGTTTCATAGATGAGAACATACGTCTGAATTTCCCTTCAGAAACGAAGTAAAGATCCAGGATCTGTGTCTTCCTACAAGCAAGAGTTCATTTCTGGTATACCCAGTGAATTTTGGCCTCAAATGAATTTAAACAGTTCACAAACCCAACGCGTTTCTCACTATTATCTAAAGAGCATTTATGTAAGAGTAGCTGTTGTTTGTATCAGTTTCATAAGCAGAGTTAATCTAGATATGTTCCATATGACTTGGAAACACAGTTCTTTTTTTCTGGGTTTGCTCATGTTTCTTGCTCTATTGGAGACGCTGGAAAAAAGTGCATGCTTCTTGCATTAAAACAGAGTATGTTTCCTGGATGAGAACACTGGTCTGAATTTCCCTTCAGAGACATAGTTAAACCACTAGATCTGTGTCTTCCTACAAGCAAGAGGTCATTTCTGGTAAACCCACTGAATTTTGTGCTCAAATGAATTTACACAGTTCACACCCTCAATGTTTTTCGCAGTATTAACTAAAGAGCATTTATGTAAGAGGAGCTGTGGTTTGTAGCAGTTTCAGTAGCAGAGTTGAACTAGATGTGGTCCGTATGAGTAGGAAACACAGTTCTTTTTTTCTGCTCTTGCTCATGTTTCTTGCTGGATTGGAGACGCTGGAAAGAAGAGCATGCTTCTTGCATTAAAACAGAGTGTGTTTCCTGGATGAGAACACTGGTCTGAATATCCCTTCAGAAATGGAGTTAAATCACAGGAACTATGTCTTCCTACAAGCAAGAGTTCATTTCTGTTATACCCACTGAATTTTGGCCTAAAATGAATTTACACAGTTCACTAACCCAACGTGTTTCTCACTATTAACTAAAGAGCATTTATGAAAGAATAGCTTTGGTGTGTATGAGTTTCATAAGCATAGTTGAACTAGATATTGTCCGTTTGTGTATGAAACTCAGTTCTATTTTTCTGGGGTTGCTCAATTTCTTGCTGTATTGGAGGCGCAGGAAAGAAGTGCATGCATCTTGCGGTAAAACAGAGTGTGTTTCATAGATGAGAACACATGTCTGAATTTCCCTTCAGCAATGGATTTAAGATCCAGGGTCTGTGTCTTCCTACAAGCAATAGTTCTTTTCTGGTATATCTAGTGCATTTTGGCCTCAAATGAATTTACACAGTTCACAAACCCAACGTGTATCTCGCTATTAACTAAAGAGCATTTATGTAAGAAGAGCTGTGGTTTGTATCAGTTTCATAAGCATAGTTGAATTCGATATCGTCCTTATGTGTTGGAAACACAGTTCCGTTTTCTGGCCTTGCTCATGTTTCTTCCTGTGTTGCAGACGCTGGAAAGAAGAGCATGCTTCTTGCGTTAAAACAGAGTGTGTTTCATAGATGAGAACACACGTCTGAAATTCCCTTCAGAAATGGATTAAAGTTCCAAGATCTATGTCTTCCTACAAGCAAGAGCTCATTTCTGGAATACCCAGTGAGTTTTGGCCTCAAATGAATTTATACAGTTCACAAATCCTACGCGTTTCTCACTATTAACTAAAGAGAATTTATTTAAGAGGAGCTGTGGTTTGTAGCAGTTTCATAAGTAGAGATGAACTATATATGGTCCGTATGAGTAGGAAACACAGTTCTTTTTTTCGGGGCTTGCTCATGTTCTTGCTGTATTGGAGAAGCTGGAAAGAAGAGCATGCTTCTTGCGTTAAAACAGTGTGTGTTTCATGGATGAGATCACATGTCTGAATTTCCCTCCAGAAACCGAGTTAAATCACTGGATTTGTGTCTTCCTAGAAGCAAGAGTTCATTTCTGGTATACCCAGTGAATTTTGGCCTCAAATGAATTTACACAGTTCACAAGCCAATGCCTTTCTCACTATTAGCAAAAGAGCATTTATGTAAGATTTGATTTGTATGAGTTTCATAAGCATAGTTGAAATAGATATAGTCTGTATTTGCTGGAAACACAGTTATTTTTATCTGGGCTTTCCCATGTTTCTTGTTGTATTGGAGATGCTGGAAACAAGAGCATGCTTCTTGCGTTAAATCAGAGTGTTTTTCATGAATGAGAACACTGGTCTGAATTTTCCTTCAGAAATTGAGTTAATCCAGAGGATCTGTATTTTCCTACAAGCAAGAGGTCATTTCTGGTAAACCCACACAATTTGGGGCTCAAATGAATTTACAAAGTTCACAAACCCAACGCGTTTCTCACTATTAACTAAAGAGCATTTATGTAAGAAAGCTGTGGTTTGTATCAGTTTCATAAGCAGAGTTGAACTTGATATGGTCCGTATGAGTTGGAAACACAGTTCTTTTGTTCTGGCCTGCTCATGATTCCTGCAGTATTGGAGAGGCTGGAAAGAAAGCATGATTCTTGCGTTAAAACAGAGTGTGTTTCGTGGATGAGAACTCTGGTCTCAATTTCACTTTAGAAACGGAGTTAAATCACAGGATCTGTGTCTTCCTACAAGCAAGAGGTCATTTCTGGTATACCCAGTGAATTTTCGGCTCAAATGAATTTACACAGTTCACAATCCCAACATGTTTCTCACTATTAACTAAAGAGCATTTATGTAAGAGGAGCTGTCGTTTGTATCAATTTCATAAGCAGAGTTAAACTAGAAATGTTCTGTATGAGTAGGAAACACAGTTCTTTTTTTCTGGGCTTTCTCATGTTTCTTTCTGTATTGGAGACGCTGGAAATAAGAGCATGCTTCTTGCGTCAAAACAGAGTGTGTTTCCTGGATGAGAACACTGGTCTGAATTTCCCTTCAGAAACTGAATTAAGATCCAGGGTCTGTGTCTTCCTACAAGGAATAGTACATTTCTGGTATATCTAGTGAATTTTGGCCTCAAATGAATTTGCACAGTTCACAAACCCAACGTGTATCTCACTATTAACTAAAGAGCATTTATATAAGAGGGGCTGTGGTTTGTATCAGTTTCATGAGCATAGATAAAATACATAGGTTCCGTATGAGTAGGAAATAGTTCTTTTTTTCTGGTCTTGCTCATATTTCTTGCTGTTTTGGAGACGCTGGAAAGAAGAGCATGCTTCTTGAGTCAAAACAGGGTGTGTTTCCTGGATGAGAACACTGGTCTGAATTTCCCTTCAGAAACGGATTTAAGATCCAGGGTCTGTGTCTTCCTACAAGCAAGAGTTCAGTTCTGGTATATCTAGTCAATTTTGGCCTCAAATGAATTTACACAGTTCACAAACCCAACGTGTATCTCAAATTAACTAAAGAGCGTTTATGTAAGAAGTACTGTGGTTTGTATCAGTTTCATAAGCAGAGTTGAACTAGATATCGTCTGTATGAGCTGGAAACACAGTTCCGTTTTCTGGGCATGCTCATGTTTCTTCCTGTGTTGCAGACGCTGGAAAGAAGAGCATGCTTCTTGCGTTAAAACAGACTGTTTCATAGATGAGAACACACGTCTGAATTTCCCTTCAGAAAAGGATTTGAGATCCAGGGTCTGTGTCTTCCTAAAAACAATAGTTCATTTCTGGTGTATCTTGTGAATTTTGGCCTCAAAAGAATTTACACAGTTTACAAAACCAACGCATTTCTTACTATTAACTAAAGAGCATTTATGTAAGAAGAGCTGTGGTTTGTAGCAATTTCATAAGTAGAGATGAACTAGATATGTTCCATATGAGTTGGAAACACAGTTCTTTTGTTCTGGCCTGCTCAAGATTCTTGCTGTTTTGGAGAGGCTTGAAAGAAGAGCATGCTTCTTGCGTTAAAATAGAGTGTTTTTCATGGATGAGAACACTGGTCTGAATTTCCCTTCAGGAATGGAGTAAATCCACAGGATCTGTATTTTCCTACAAGCAAGAGGTCATTTCTGGTAAACCCACTGAATTTTGGGCTCACATGATTTTAAACAGTTCACGAATCCAACGTGATTCTCACTATTAACTAAAGAGTATTTATGTAAGAGGAACTGTGGTTTGTATCAGTTTCATAAGTAGAGTTGAACTACATATGGTCCGTAGGAGTAGGAAACACAGTTCTTTTTTTCTGGGCATGCTCATGGTTCTTGCTCTATTGGGGAAGCTGGAAAGAAGTGCTTGCTTCTTGCGTGAAAACAGAGTGAGTTTCATGGATGCGAACACTGCTCTGAATTTCCCTTCAGAAACAGAGTTAAACCACGGGATCTGTGTATTCCTACTAGCAAGAGTTCATTTAGGGTAAACCCATTGAATTTTGGGATCACATGATTTTAAACAGTTCACGAACCCAATGTGATTCTCACTATTAACTAAAGAGCATTTATGTAAGAGGAGCTGTGGTTTGTATCAGTTGCATAAGCAGAGTTGAACTGCATATGGTCTGTATGAGTAGGAAAAACAGTTCTTTCTTTCTGGGCATGCTCATGGTTCTTGCTGAAATGTAGATGCTGGAAAGGAGAGCTTGCTTCTTGCGTGAAAACAGAGGGTGTTTCATGGATGGGAACACTGGTCTGAATTTCCCTTCAGAAACGAGGTTAAACCACAGGATATGTGTATTCCTACAAGCAAGAAATCATTTCTGGTAAACCAAGTGAATTTTGGATCAAATGATTTTTCAGAGTTCAAGGACCCAACGCGATTCTCACAATTAACTAAAGAGCATTTATATAAGAGAAGCTGTGGATTGTATCAGTTGCATAAGCAGAGTTGAACTGCATATGGTCTGTATGAGTAGGAAAAACAGTTCTTTTTTTCTGGGCATTCTCATGGTGCTTGCTGTATTAGAGACTCTGTAAAGAAGAGCTTGCTTCTTGCATGAAAACAGAGTGTGTTTCATTGATGAGAACACTGGTCTGAATTTCCCTTCAGAAACGGACTTAAACCACAGGATCTGTGTCTTCCTACAAGCAAGAGTTCATTTCTGGTAAACCCATTGAATTTGGGCTCAAATGATTTTACACAGGACACGAAACCAATTTGATTCTCACTATCAACTAAAGAGCATTTATGTTAGAGGAGCTGTGGTTTGTATCAGTTTCATAAGTAGAGATGAACTACATATGGTCCGTATTAGTAGGAAACACAGTTTTTTTTTATCTGGACATGCTCATGGTTCTTGCTGTATTTAAGACGATGGAAAACCTAGATTTCTTCTTGCGTGAAAACAGAATGTGTTTCATGGATGAGAACACTGGTCTGAATTTCCCTTCAGAAACGGAGTTAAACCACGGGATATGTGTCTTCCTACAAGCAAGAGGTCATTTCTGGTAAACCCACTGAATTTTGGGCTCACATGATTTTAAACAGTTCACGAATCCAACGTGATTCTCACTATTAACTAAAGAGTATTTATGTAAGAGGAACTGTGGTTTGTATCAGTTTCATAAGTAGAGTTGAACTACATATGGTCCGTAGGAGTAGGAAACACAGTTCTTTTTTTCTGGGCATGCTCATGGTTCTTGCTCTATTGGGGAAGCTGGAAAGAAGTGCTTGCTTCTTGCGTGAAAACAGAGTGAGTTTCATGGATGCGAACACTGCTCTGAATTTCCCTTCAGAAACAGAGTTAAACCACGGGATCTGTGTATTCCTACTAGCAAGAGTTCATTTAGGGTAAACCCATTGAATTTTGGGATCACATGATTTTAAACAGTTCACGAACCCAATGTGATTCTCACTATTAACTAAAGAGCATTTATGTAAGAGGAGCTGTGGTTTGTATCAGTTGCATAAGCAGAGTTGAACTGCATATGGTCTGTATGAGTAGGAAAAACAGTTCTTTCTTTCTGGGCATGCTCATGGTTCTTGCTGAAATGTAGATGCTGGAAAGGAGAGCTTGCTTCTTGCGTGAAAACAGAGGGTGTTTCATGGATGGGAACACTGGTCTGAATTTCCCTTCAGAAACGAGGTTAAACCACAGGATATGTGTATTCCTACAAGCAAGAAATCATTTCTGGTAAACCAAGTGAATTTTGGATCAAATGATTTTTCAGAGTTCAAGAACCCAACGCGATTCTCACAATTAACTAAAGAGCATTTATATAAGAGAAGCTGTGGATTGTATCAGTTGCATAAGCAGAGTTGAACTGCATATGGTCTGTATGAGTAGGAAAAACAGTTCTTTTTTTCTGGGCATTCTCATGGTGCTTGCTGTATTAGAGACTCTGTAAAGAAGAGCTTGCTTCTTGCATGAAAACAGAGTGTGTTTCATTGATGAGAACACTGGTCTGAATTTCCCTTCAGAAACGGACTTAAACCACAGGATCTGTGTCTTCCTACAAGCAAGAGTTCATTTCTGGTAAACCCATTGAATTTGGGCTCAAATGATTTTACACAGGACAGGAAACCAATTTGATTCTCACTATCAACTAAAGAGCATTTATGTTAGAGGAGCTGTGGTTTGTATCAGTTTCATAAGTAGAGATGAACTACATATGGTCCGTATTAGTAGGAAACACAGTTTTTTTTATCTGGACATGCTCATGGTTCTTGCTGTATTTAAGACGATGGAAAACCTAGATTTCTTCTTGCGTGAAAACAGAATGTGTTTCATGGATGAGAACACTGGTCTGAATTTCCCTTCAGAAACGGAGTTAAACCACGGGATATGTGTCTTCCTACAAGCAAGAGGTCATTTCTGGTAAACCCACTGAATTTTGGGCTCACATGATTTTAAACAGTTCACGAATCCAACGTGATTCTCACTATTAACTAAAGAGTATTTATGTAAGAGGAACTGTGGTTTGTATCAGTTTCATAAGTAGAGTTGAACTACATATGGTCCGTAGGAGTAGGAAACACAGTTCTTTTTTTCTGGGCATGCTCATGGTTCTTGCTCTATTGGGGAAGCTGGAAAGAAGTGCTTGCTTCTTGCGTGAAAACAGAGTGAGTTTCATGGATGCGAACACTGCTCTGAATTTCCCTTCAGAAACAGAGTTAAACCACGGGATCTGTGTATTCCTACTAGCAAGAGTTCATTTAGGGTAAACCCATTGAATTTTGGGATCACATGATTTTAAACAGTTCACGAACCCAATGTGATTCTCACTATTAACTAAAGAGCATTTATGTAAGAGGAGCTGTGGTTTGTATCAGTTGCATAAGCAGAGTTGAACTGCATATGGTCTGTATGAGTAGGAAAAACAGTTCTTTCTTTCTGGGCATGCTCATGGTTCTTGCTGAAATGTAGATGCTGGAAAGGAGAGCTTGCTTCTTGCGTGAAAACAGAGGGTGTTTCATGGATGGGAACACTGGTCTGAATTTCCCTTCAGAAACGAGGTTAAACCACAGGATATGTGTATTCCTACAAGCAAGAAATCATTTCTGGTAAACCAAGTGAATTTTGGATCAAATGATTTTTCAGAGTTCAAGAACCCAACGCGATTCTCACAATTAACTAAAGAGCATTTATATAAGAGAAGCTGTGGATTGTATCAGTTGCATAAGCAGAGTTGAACTGCATATGGTCTGTATGAGTAGGAAAAACAGTTCTTTTTTTCTGGGCATTCTCATGGTGCTTGCTGTATTAGAGACTCTGTAAAGAAGAGCTTGCTTCTTGCATGAAAACAGAGTGTGTTTCATTGATGAGAACACTGGTCTGAATTTCCCTTCAGAAACGGACTTAAACCACAGGATCTGTGTCTTCCTACAAGCAAGAGTTCATTTCTGGTAAACCCATTGAATTTGGGCTCAAATGATTTTACACAGGACACGAAACCAATTTGATTCTCACTATCAACTAAAGAGCATTTATGTTAGAGGAGCTGTGGTTTGTATCAGTTTCATAAGTAGAGATGAACTACATATGGTCCGTATTAGTAGGAAACACAGTTTTTTTTATCTGGACATGCTCATGGTTCTTGCTGTATTTAAGACGATGGAAAACCTAGATTTCTTCTTGCGTGAAAACAGAATGTGTTTCATGGATGAGAACACTGGTCTGAATTTCCCTTCAGAAACGGAGTTAAACCACGGGATATGTGTCTTCCTACAAGCAAGAGGTCATTTCTGGTAAACCCACTGAATTTTGGGCTCACATGATTTTAAACAGTTCACGAATCCAACGTGATTCTCACTATTAACTAAAGAGTATTTATGTAAGAGGAGCTGTGGTTTGTATCAGTTTCATAAGTAGAGTTGAACTACATATGGTCCGTAGGAGTAGGAAACACAGTTCTTTATTTCTGGGCATGCTCATGGTTCTTGCTGTATTGGGGAAGCTGGAAAGAAGTGCTTGCTTCTTGCGTGAAAACAGAGTGAGTTTCACGGATGAGAACGCTGGTCTGAATTTCCCTTCAGAAAGAGAGTTAAACCACGGGATCTGTGTATTCCTAGAAGCAAGAGTTCATTTCTGGTAAACCCATTGAATTTTGGGTTCACATGATTTTAAACAGTTCACGAACCCAACATGATTCTCACTATTAACTAAAGAGCATTTATGTAAGAGGAGCTGTGGTGTGTATCAGTTTCATAAGTAGAGTTGAACTACATATGGTCCGTAGGAGTAGGAAACACAGTTCTTTTTTTCTGGACATGCTCATGGTTCTTGCTGTATTGGAGACGCTGGAAAGAAGAGGATGCTTCTTGCGTTAAAACAGAGTGTGTTTCATGGATGAGAACACAGGTCTGAATTACCCGTCAGAAACCAAGATAAACCACAGGATCGTTGTCTTCCTACAAGCAAGAGTTCATTTCTGGTAAACCCATTGAATTTTGGGCTCACATGATTTTACACAGTTCACGAAACCAACGTGATTCTAACTATTAACTAAAGAGCCTTTATATAAGAGGAGCTGTGGTTTATATCAGTTTCATAAGCAGAGTTGAACTGTATATGGTCATTATGAGTAGGAAACAAAGTTATTTTTTTCTGGGCATTCTCATGGTTCTTGCTGTATTCGGGACGCTAGAAAGCAGAGCTTGCTACTTGCGTGAAAACAGAGTGTGTTTAATGTTTGAAAACACTGATATGAATTCCCCTTCAGAAATGGAGTTAAACCCCAGGATCTGTGTCTTCCTACAAGCAAGAGTTCATTTCTGGTAAACACATTGAATTTTTTGCTCAAATGATTTTACACAGTACACGAACCCAATTTGATTCTCACTATTAACTAAAGAGCATTTATGTTAGAGGAGGTGTTTTTTGTATCAGTTTCATGTGCAGAGATGAACTACATATGGTCCGTATGAGTAACAAACACAGTTGTTTTTATCTGGGCATGCTCATATTTCATGCTGTATTGGAGAGGCTGGAAAGACTAGATTTCTCTTGCGTGAAAACAGAGTGTGTTTCATGGATGAGAACACTGGATCTGAATTTCCCTTCAGAAACGGAGTTAAACCACAGGATCTGTGTCTTCCTACAAGCAAGAGTTCATTTCTGTAAATCCAAGTGAATTTTGGGCTCAAATGATTTTACACAGTTCTGGAAACCAACTTGATTCTCACTATTAACTAAAGAGCATTTATGTAAGGGGAGCTGTGGTTTGTATCAGTTTCATAAGCAGAGTTGAACTACAGATGATCATTATGAGTAGGAAACAAAGTTATTTTTTTCTGGGTATGCTCATGGTTCTTGCTGTATTGGGGAAGCTGGAAAGAAGTGCTTGCTTCTTGCGTGAAAACAGAGTGAGTTTCATGGATGGGAGCTCTGGTCTGAATTTCCCTTCAGAAACGGAGTTAAACAAAAGGATATGTGTCTTCCTACAAGCAATAGTTCTTTTCTGGTAAACCCATGAATTTTGGGCTCACATGATTTTACACAGTTCTGGATCCCAACGCGATTATCATTATTAACTAACGATCATTTATGTAAGAGGGGCTGTGGTTTGTATCAGTTTCATAAGTAGAGTTGAAATACATATGTTCCGTAGGAGTAGGAAACACAGTTCTTTTTTTCTGGGCATGCTCATGGTTCTTGCTGTATTTGGGAAGCTGGAAAGAAGTGCTTGCTTCTTGCGTGAAAACAGAGTGAGTTTCACGGATGAGAACACTGGTCTGAATTTCCCTTCAGAAACAGAGTTAAACCACTGGATCTGTGTATTCCTAGAAGCAAGAGTTCATTTCTGGTAAACCCATTGAATTTTGGGTTCACATGATTTTAAACAGTTCACGAACCCAACGTGATTCTCACTATTAACTTAAGAGCATTTATGTAAGAGTAGCTATTGTGTGTATCAGTTTCATAAGCAGAGTTGAACTACATATGGTCCGTAGGAGTAGGAAACACAGTTCTTTTTTTTCTGGGCATGCGCATGGTTCTTGCTTTATTGGAGACACGGGAAAGAAGAGCTTGATTCTTGCGTGAAAACAGAGTGTGTTTCTTGAATGGGAACACTGGTCTGAATTTCCCTTCAGATACGGAGTTAAACCACGGGGTATGTGTCTTCCTACAAGCAAGAGTTCATTTCTGGTAAACCCAGTGAATTTTGGGCTAAAATGATTTTACACAGTACACGAACCCAATTTGATTCTCACTATTAACTAAAGAGCATTTATGTAAGAGGAACTGTAGTTTGTATCCTTTTCATAAGCAGAGTTGAAGTGCATATCGTCTGTATGAGTAGGAAACACAGTTCTTTTTTTCTGGTCATTCTCATGGTTCTTGCTGTATTAGAGGCGCTGGAAAGAAGAGGATGCTTCTTGCGTTAAAACAGAGTGTGTCTCATGGATGAGAACACTGGTCTGAATTTCCCTTCAGAAAAGGAGATAAACCCCAGGATCAGTGTCTTCTTATAAGCAACAGTTCATTTCTGGTAAACCCACTGAATTTTGGGCTCACATGATTTTACACAATTCATGAACCCAACGTGATTCTCACCATTAACTAAAGAGCATTTATGTAAGAGGAGCTGTGGTTTGTATCAGTTTCATAAGCAGAGTTGAACTACATATGGTCGGTAGGAGTAGGAAACACAGTTTTTTTTTCTGGGCATGCTCATGGTTCTTGCTGTATTGGAGACGCGGGAAAAGAGAGCTGGCTTCTTGCGTGAAAACAGAGTGTGTTTCATGGATGAGAAAACTGGTCTGAATTTCCCTTCAGTAACGTAGTTAAAACACACGATCTATGTCTTCCTACAAGTAAGAGTTCATTTCTGGTAAACCTAGTGAATATGTGGCTCAAATGATTTTACACAGTTCTGGAACCCAACTCGATTCAAACTATTAACTAAAGAGCCTTTATGTAAGAGGAGCTGTGGTTTTTATCAGTATCATAAGCAGAGTTGAACTACATGTGGTCCATATGTGTAGGAAACACAGTTCTTTTTATTTTTGGCATGGTCATATTTATTGCTGTATTAGAGACGCTGGAAAAAGAGGATGCTTCTTGCATTAAAACAGAATGTGTTTCATGGATGAGAACACTGGTCTGAATTTCCCTTCAGAATCGGAGTTAAACCACAGGATCTGTGTCTTCCTACAAGAAAGAGTTCATTTCTGGAAATCCAAGTGAATTTTGGGCTCAAATGATTTTACACAGTTCTGGAACCCAACTTGATTAACTAAAGAGCATTTATGTAAGAGGTGCAGTGGTTCATTTCAGTTTCATAAGTAGAGTTGAACTACATATGGTCCGTAGGAGTAGGAAACACAGTTCTTTTTTTCTGGGCATGCTCATGGTTCTTCCTGCATTGGGGACGCTGTAAAGAAGAGCTTGCTTCTTGCGTTAAAACAGAGTGTGTTTCGAGGATGAGAACACTGGTGGGATATCCCTTCAGAAACAGAGGTAAACCCCAGGATCTGTGTCTTCCTACAAGCAAGAGATAATTTCTGGTAAACCAAGTGTATTTTGGGCTCAAATGATTTTTCACAGTTCAACAACCCAACGCAATTTTCACTATTAACTAAAGAGCATTTGTGTTAGAGGAGTTTTTGTTTGTATCATTTTCATAAGCAGAGTTGAACTACATATGGTCCTTATGAGTAGGAAACACAGTTCTTTTTTTCTTGCCATACTCATTGTTCTTGCTGTATTGGAGACACTGGAAAGAAGAGCTTGCTTCTTGCATGAAAAGAGAGTGAGTTTCATGGATGAGAACACTGGTCTGAATTTCCTTTCAGAAACAGAGTTAAACGACGGGATCTGTGTATTCCTACAAGCAAGAGTTCATTTCTGGTAAACCAATAGAATTTTGGGCTCAAATGCTTTTACACAGTTCTGGAACCCAACGCGATTCAAACTATTAACTAAAGAGCATTTATGTAAGAGCAGTTGTGGTTTGTATCAATTTCCTAAGCAGAGTTGAACTACAAATGGTCCGTAGGAGAAGGACACACAGTTCTTTTTTTCTGGACATGCTCATGGTTCTTGCTTTATTACAGACGCTGGAAAGAAGAGCTTGCTTCTTGCGTGAAAACAGAGTGTGTTTCATAGGTGAGAATACTGGTCTGAATTTCTCTTCGGAGTCAGAGTTAAACCACAGAATTTGTGTCTTCCTACAAGCAAGAGTTCATTTCTGGATATCCAAGTGAATATTGGGCTCAAATGATTTTACACAGTTCTGGAACCCAACTTGATTCTCTCTATTAACTAAAGAGCATTTATGTAAGAGGAGCTGTAGTTTTTATCAGTTTCATAAGCAGAGTAGAACTTCCTATGGTCCGTATGAGTAGGAAACACAGTTCTTTTTTTCTGGGCATGCTCATGGTTCTTGCTGTGTTGGAGACGCTGGAGAGAGAAGAGGAGGATTCTTGCATTAAAACAGCATGTGTTTCATGGATGAGAACACTGGTCTGAATTTCCCTTCAGATTCAGAGTTAAACCACAGGATCTGTGTGTTCATACAAGCAATAGTTCATTTCTGGAAAACCCAGTTAATTTTGGGCTCAAATGATTTTACACAGTTCACGAACCCAACGCGATTCTAACTATTAACTAAAGAGCATTTATGTAAGAGGAGTTGTGGTTTGTTTCAGTTTCATAAGCAGAGTTGAACTACATGTGGTCCGCATGAGTAGGAAACACAGTTCTTTTTTTTTGGCATGCTGATATTTCTTGCTGTATTGGAGACGCTGGAAGAAGAGCTTGCTTCTTGCATTAAAACAGAGTGTTTTTCTTGGACGAGAACACTGGTCTCAATTTCCCTTCAGAAACGCAGTTAAACTCCAGGATCTCTGTCTTCCTACAAGAAAGAGTTCATTTCTGGTAAACCCATTGAATTTTGGGCTCACATGATTTTACACAGTTCTGGAACCCAACGCGATTCAAACTATTAACCAAAGAGCATTTATGTAAGAGGAGCTGTGGTTCGTATCAGTTTTATAAACAGAGTTGAACTACATATGGTCCGTATGAGTAGGACACATAGTTCTTTTTTTCTTGCCATGCTCATGGTTCTCTCTATATTGGAGACACTGGAAAGAAGAGCTTGCTTCTTGCGTGAAAAGAGAGTGAGTTTCATGGATGAGAACACTGGACTGAATTTCCTTTCAGAAAGAGAGTTAAACCATGGGATTTGTGTATTACTACAAGCAAGAGTTCATTTCTGGTAAACCAATAGAATTTGGGGCTGAAATGATTTTACAGAGTTCTGGAAGCCTACGCGATTCAAACTATTAACTAAGGAGCATTTATGTAAGAGGAGTTGTGGTTTGCATCAATTTCATAAGCAGAGTTGAACTACAAATGGTCCGTAGGAGAAGGAAACACAGTTCTTTTTTTCTGCACATGCTCATGGTTCTTGCTGTATATCAGACGCTGGAAAGAAGAACTTGCTTCTTGAGTTAAACAGAGTGTGTTTCTTGGATGAGAACACTGGTCTGAATTTCCCTTCAGAAACAGAGTTAAACCACAGGATCTGTGTCTTCCTATAAGCAAGAGTTCATTTCTGGTAAACCAAGTGTATTTAGGGCTCAAATTTTTTTTCACAGTAAAAACCCAACACGAATCTCACTATTAACTAAAGAGCATTTGTGTTAGAGGAGTTTTGGTTTGTATCATTTTCATAAGCAGAGTTGAACTACATAGGGTCCGCATGAGTAGGAAACACAGTTCTTTTTTTCTTGGCATGCTCATATTTCTTGCTGTATTGGAGACGCTGGAAAGAAGAGCTTGCTTCTATCATTAAAACAGAGTGTTTTTCTTGGACGAGAACACTGGTCTTAATTTCCCTTCAAAAACGGAGTTTAACTCCAGGATCTGTGTCTTCCTACAAGAAAGAGTTCATTTCTGGTAAACCCATTGAATTTTGGGCTCACATGATTTTACACAGTTCTGGAACCCAACTTGATTCTCTCTATTAACTAAAGAGCATTTATGTAAGAGGAGCTGTAGTTTTTATCAGTTTCATAAGCAGAGTAGAACTTCCTATGGTCCGTATGTGTAGGAAACACAGTTCTTTTTTTCTGGGCATGCTCATGGTTCTTGCTGTGTTGGAGATGCTGGAGAGAGAAGAGGAGGATTCTTGCATTAAAACAGCATGTGTTTCATGGATGAGAACACTGGTCTGAATTTCCCTTCAGATTCAGAGTTAAACCACAGGATCTGTGTGTTCATACAAGCAATAGTTCATTTCTGGAAAACCCAGTTAATTTTGGGCTCAAATGATTTTACACAGTTCACGAACCCAACGCGATTCTAACTATTAACTAAAGAACATTTATGTAAGAGGAGTTGTGGTTTGTTTCAGTTTCATAAGCAGAGTTGAACTACATGTGGTCCGCATGAGTAGGAAACACAGTTCTTTTTTTCTTGGCATGCTGATATTTCTTGCTGTATTGGAGACGCTGGAAGAAGAGCTTGCTTCTTGCATTAAAACAGAGTGTTTTTCTTGGACGAGAACACTGGTCTCAATTTCCCTTCAGAAACGCAGTTAAACTCCAGGATCTCTGTCTTCCTACAAGAAAGAGTTCATTTCTGGTAAACCCATTGAATTTTGGGCTCACATGATTTTACACAGTTCTGGAACCCAACGCGATTCAAACTATTAACCAAAGAGCATTTATGTAAGAGGAGCTGTGGTTCGTATCAGTTTCATAAACAGAGTTGAACTACATATGGTCCGTATGAGTAGGACACATAGTTCTTTTTTTCTTGCCATGCTCATGGTTCTCTCTATATTGGAGACACTGGAAAGAAGAGCTTGCTTCTTGCGTGAAAAGAGAGTGAGTTTCATGGATGAGAACACTGGACTGAATTTCCTTTCAGAAAGAGAGTTAAACCATGGGATTTGTGTATTACTACAAGCAAGAGTTCATTTCTGGTAAACCAATAGAATTTGGGGCTGAAATGATTTTACACAGTTCTGGAACCCTACGCGATTCAAAGTATTAACTAAGGAGCATTTATGTAAGAGGAGTTGTGGTTTGCATCAATTTCATAAGCAGAGTTGAACTACAAATGGTCTGTAGGAGAAGGAAACACAGTTCTTTTTTTCTGCACATGCTCATGGTTCTTGCTGTATATCAGACGCTGGAAAGAAGAACTTGCTTCTTGAGTTAAACAGAGTGTGTTTCTTGGATGAGAACACTGGTCTGAATTTCCCTTCAGAAACAGAGTTAAACCACAGGATCTGTGTCTTCCTATAAGCAAGAGTTCATTTCTGGTAAACCAAGTGTATTTAGGGCTCAAATTTTTTTTCACAGTTCAAAAACCCAACGCGAATCTCACTATTAACTAAAGAGCATTTGTGTTAGAGGAGTTTTGCTTTGTATCATTTTCATAAGCAGAGTTGAACTACATAGGGTCCGCATGAGTAGGAAACACAGTTCTTTTTTTCTTGGCATGCTCATATTTCTTGCTGTATTGGAGACGCTGGAAAGAAGAGCTTGCTTCTTGCATTAAAACAGAGTGTTTTTCTTGGACGAGAACACTGGTCTTAATTTCCCTTCAAAAACGGAGTTTAACTCCAGGATCTGTGTCTTCCTACAAGAAAGAGTTCATTTTTGGTAAACCCATTGAATTTTGGGCATACATGATTTTACATAGTTCTGGAACCCAACTTGATTCTCTCTATTAACTAAAGAGCATTTATGTAAGAGGAGCTGTAGTTTTTATCAGTTTCATAAGCAGAGTAGAACTTCCCATGGTCCGTATGAGTAGGAAACACAGTTCTTTTTTTCTGGGCATGCTCATGGTTCTTGCTGTGTTGGAGACGCTGGAGAGAGAAGAGGAGGATTCTTGCATTAAAACAGCATGTGTTTCATGGATGAGAACACTGGTCTGAATTTCCCTTCAGATTCAGAGTTAAACCACAGGATCTGTGTGTTCATACAAGCAATAGTTCATTTCTGGAAAACCCAGTTAATTTTGGGCTCAAATGATTTTACACAGTTCACGAACCCAACGCGATTCAAACTATTAACGAAAGAGCATTTATGTAAGAGGAGTTGTGGTTTGTTTCAGTTTCATAAGCAGAGTTGAACTACATGTGGTCCGCATGAGTAGGAAACACAGTTCTTTTTTTCTTGGCATGCTGATATTTTTTGCTGTATTGGAGACGCTGGAAGAAGAGCTTGCTTCTTGCATTAAAACAGAGTGTTTTTCTTGGACGAGAACACTGGTCTCAATTTCCCTTCAGAAACGCAGTTAAACTCCAGGATCTCTGTCTTCCTACAAGAAAGAGTTCATTTCTG
This sequence comes from Onychomys arenicola, assembly GCA_949786405.1. NCBI lineage: Eukaryota > Metazoa > Chordata > Mammalia > Rodentia > Cricetidae > Onychomys > Onychomys arenicola. The sequence goes on from CATKUM010000026.1 coordinate 1,805,668, forward strand.
GTAAACCCATTGAATTTTGGGCTCACATGATTTTACACAGTTCTGGAACCCAACGAGATTCAAACTATTAACCAAAGAGCATTTATATAAGAGGAGCTGTGGTTCGTATCAGTTTCATAAACAGAGTTGAACTACAAATGGTCCGTAGGAGAAGGAAACACAGTTCTTTTTTTCTGCACATGCTCATGGTTCTTGCTGTATATCAGACGCTGGATAGAAGAACTTGCTTCTTGAGTTAAACAGAGTGTGTTTCTTGGATGAGAACACTGGTCTGAATTTCCCTTCAGAAACAGAGTTAAACCACAGGATCTGTGTCTTCCTATAAGCAAGAGTTCATTTCTGGTAAACCAAGTGTATTTAGGGCTCAATTTTTTTTTCACAGTTCAAAAACCCAACGCGAATCTCACTATTAACTAAAGAGCATTTGTGTTAGAGGAGTTTTGGTTTGTATCATTTTCATAAGCAGAGTTGAACTACATAGGGTCTGCATGAGTAGGAAACACAGTTCTTTTTTTCTTGGCATGCTCATATTTCTTGCTGTATTGGAGACGCTGGAACGAAGATGATGCTTCTGCATTAAAACAGAGTGTGTTTCATGGATGACAACACTAGACTGAATTTCCCTTCAGAATCGGAGTTAAACCACAGGATCTCTGTGTTACTACAAGCAAGAGTTCATTTCTGGTAATCCCAGTGAATTTTGGGTTCAAATGATTTTACACAGTTCACGAACCCCACGCAATTCTAACTATAAACTACAGAGCATTTATGTAAGAGGAGTTGTGGTTTGTATCAGTTTCATGAGCAGAGTTGAACTACATGTGCTCCGCATGAGTAGGAAACACAGTTCTTTTTTTCTTGGCATGCTCATATATCTTGCTGTATTGGAGACGCTTGAAAGAATAGCTTGCTTCCTGCGTTAAAACAGAGTGTTTTTCTTGGATGAGAACACTAGTCTCAATTTCCCTTCAGAATCGGAGTTAAACCCCAGGATCTGTTTCTTTCTACAAGAAAGAGTTCATTTCGGGTAAATCCATTGATTTTGGGCTCAAATGATTTTACAAAGTTCAACAACCCAACGAGATACTCACTATTAACTAAAGAGCATTTAAGTAAGAGGAGCTGTGGTTTGTATCAGTTTCATCAGTAGAGTTGAACTTCATATGGCCCAAAGGAGTAGGAAATACAGTTCTTTCTTTCTGGGCATGCTCATGGTTCTTGCTGAAATGTAGATGCTGGAACGGAGAGCTTGCTTCTTGTGTGAAAACAGAGGGTGTTTCATGGATGGGAACACTGGTCTGAATTTCCCTTCAGAATCGGACTTAAACCACAGGATCTGTGTCTTCCTACAAGCAAGAGTTCATTTCTGGTAAACCCATTGAATTTTGGGCTCAAATGATTTTACACAGTACACGAAACCAATTTGATTCTCACTATCAACTAAAGAGCATTTATGTTAGAGGACCTGTGGTTTGTATCAGTTTCATAAGTAGAGTTGAACTACATATGGTCCGTATTAGTAGGAAACGCAGTTTTTTTTATCTGGGCATGCTCATGGTTCTTGCTGTATTTAAGACACTGGAAAACCTAGATTTCTTCTTGCGTGAAAACAGAGTGTGTTTCATGGATGAGAACACTGGTCTGAATTTCCCTTCAGAAACGGAGTTAAACCACAGGATATGTGTCTTCCTACAAGCAACAGTTCATTTCTGGTAAACCAAGTGAATTTTGGGCTCAAATGATGTTTCGCAGATCAACAACCCAACGCGATTCTCACAATTAACTAAAGAGCCTTTATGTGAGAGGAGCTGTGGTTTGTATCAGTTTCATAAGCAGAGTTGAAATACATATGGTCTGTATGAGTAGGAAACACAGTTCTTTTTTTCTGGGCATGCTCATGGTTCTTGCTGTATTGGGGAAGCTGGAAAGAAGTGCTTGCTTCTTGCGTGAAAACAGAGTGAGTTTCACGGATGAGAACACTGGTCTGAATTTCCCTTCAGAAAGAGAGTTAAACCACGGGATCTGTGTATTCCTAGAAGCAAGAGTTCATTTCTGGTAAACCCATTGAATTTTGGGTTCACATGATTTTAAACAGTTCACGAACCCAACGTGATTCTCACTATTACCTTAAGAGCATTTATGTAAGAGTAGGTATTGTGTGTATCAGTTTCATAAGTAGAGTTGAAAAACATATGGTCCGTAGGAGTAGGAAACACAGTTCTTTTTTTCTGGGCATGCTCATGGTTCTTGCTGTATTGGAGACGCTGGAAAGAAGAGGATGCTTCTTGCGTTAAAACAGAGTGTGTTTCATGGATGTGAACACAGTTCTGAACTACCCGTCAGAAACCAAGTTAAACCACAGGATCTTTGTCTTCCTACAAGTAAGAGTTCATTTCTGGTAAACCCATTGAATTTTGGGCTCACATGATTTTACACAGTTCACGAAACCAACGTGATTCTCACTATTAACTAAAGAGCATTTATATAAGAGGAGCTGTGGTTTATATCAGTTTCAAAAGCAGAGTTGAACTACATATGGTCATTATGAGTAGGAAACAAGGTTATTTTTTTCTGGGCATTCTCATGGTTCTTGCTGTATTCGGGACGCTAGAAAGCAGAGCTTGCTTCTTGCGTGAAAACAGAGTGTGTTTAATGTTTGAGAACACTGATATGAATTCCCCTTCAGAAACGGAGTTAAACCCCAGGATCTGTGTCTTCCTACAAGCAAGAGTTCATTTCTGGTAAACACATTGAATTTTTTGCTCAAATGATTTTACACAGTACACGAACCCAATTTGATTCTCACTATTAACTAAAGAGCATTTATGTTAGAGGAGGTGTTTTTTGTATCAGTTTCATAAGCAGAGTTGAACTACAGATAGTCATTATGAGTAGGAAACAAAGTTATTTTTTTCTGGGTATGCTCATGGTTCTTGCTGTATTGGGGAAGCTGGAAAGAAGTGCTTGCTTCTTGCGTGAAAACAGAGTGAGTTTCATGGATGGGTGCGCTGGTCTGAATTTCCCTTCAGAAACGGAGTTAAACAAAAGGATATGTGTCTCCCTACAAGCAATAGTTCTTTTCTGGTAAACCCATTGAATTTTGGGCTCACATGATTTTACACAGTTCTGGATCCCAATGCGATTATCACTATTAACTGACGATCATTTACGTAAGAGGGGCTGTGGTTTGTATCAGTTTCATAAGTAGAGTTGAACTACATATGTTCCGTAGGAGTTGGAAACACAGTTCTTTTTTTCTGGGCATGCTCATGGTTCTTGCTGTATTGGGGAAGCTGGAAAGAAGTGCTTGCTTCTTGCGTGAAAACAGAGTGAGTTTCACGGATGAGAACACTGGTCTGAATTTCCCTTCAGAAACAGAGTTAAACCACGGGATCTGTGTATTCCTAGAAGCAAGAGTTCATTTCTGGTAAACCCATTGAATTTTGGGTTCACATGATTTTAAACAGTTCACGAACCCAACGTGATTCTCACTATTACCTTAAGAGCATTTATGTAAGAGTAGGTATTGTGTGTATCAGTTTCATAAGTAGAGTTGAACTACATATGGTCCGTAGGAGAAGGAAACACAGTTCTTTTTTTCTGGGTATGCTCATTTTTCTTGCTGTATTGGAGACGCTAGAAAGAAGAGCTTGCTTCTTGCTTGAAAACAGAGTGTGTTTCATGGATGAGAACACTGGTCTGAATTTCCCTTCAGAAACGGACATAAACGCCAGGATCTGTGTCTTCTTATAAGCAAGAGTTCATTTCTGGTAAACCCATTGAATTTTGGGCTCACATGATTTTACACAGTTCTGGATCTCAACGCGATTATCACTATTAACTAAAAATCATTTATGTAAGGGAGCTGTGGTTTGTATCAGTTTCATAAGCAGAGTTGAACTACATATGTTCCGTAGGAGTAGGAGACACAGTTCTTTTTTCTGGGCATGCTCATGGTTCTTGCTGTATTGGGGAAGCTAGAAAGAAGTGCTTGCTTCTTGCGTGAAAACAGAGTGAGTTTCACGGATGAGAACACTGGTTTGAATTTCCCTTCAGAAAGAGAGTTAAACCACGGGATCTGTGTATTCCTAGAAGCAAGAGTTCATTTCTGGTAAACCCACTGAATTTTGGGCTCACATGATTTTACACAGTTCATGAACCCAACGTGATTCTCACTATTAACTAAAGAGCATTTATGTAAGAGAGCTGTGGTTTGTATCAGTTTCATAAGCAGAGTTGAACTACATATGGTCGGTAGGAGTAGGAAACACAGTTCTTTTTTTCTGGGCATGCTCATGGTTCTTGCTGTATTGGAGACGCGGGAAAAGAGAGCTGGCTTCTTGCGTGAAAACAGAGTGTGTTTCATGGATGAGAAAACTGGTCTGAATTTCCCTTCAGTAACGTAGTTAAAACACACGATCTATGTCTTCCTACAAGTAAGAGTTCATTTCTGGTAAACCTAGTGAATATGTGGCTCAAATGATTTTACACAGTTCTGGAACCCAACTCGATTCAAACTATTAACTAAAGAGCCTTTATGTAAGAGGAGCTGTGGTTTTTATCAGTATCATAAGCAGAGTTGAACTACATGTGGTCCATATGTGTAGGAAACACAGTTCTTTTTATTTTTGGCATGGTCATATTTATTGCTGTATTAGAGACGCTGGAAAAAGAGGATGCTTCTTGCATTAAAACAGAATGTGTTTCATGGATGAGAACACTGGTCTGAATTTCCCTTCAGAATCGGAGTTAAACCACAGGATCTGTGTCTTCCTACAAGAAAGAGTTCATTTCTGGAAATCCAAGTGAATTTTGGGCTCAAATGATTTTACACAGTTCTGGAACCCAACTTGATTAACTAAAGAGCATTTATGTAAGAGGTGCAGTGGTTCATTTCAGTTTCATAAGTAGAGTTGAACTACATATGGTCCGTAGGAGTAGGAAACACAGTTCTTTTTTTCTGGGCATGCTCATGGTTCTTCCTGCATTGGGGACGCTGTAAAGAAGAGCTTGCTTCTTGCGTCAAAACAGAGTGTGTTTCGTGGATGAGAACACTCGTCTGAATATCCCTTCAGAAACAGAGGTAAACCCCAGGATCTGTGTCTTCCTACAAGCAAGAGTTCATTTCTGGTAAACCAAGTGTATTTTGGGATCAAATGATTTTTCACAGTTCAACAACCCAACGCAATTCTCACTATTAACTAAAGAGCATTTGTGTTAGAGGAGTTTTTGTTTGTATCATTTTCATAAGCAGAGTTGAACTACATATGGTCCTTATGAGTAGGAAACACAGTTCTTTTTTTCTTGCCATACTCATTGTTCTTGCTGTATTGGAGACACTGGAAAGAAGAGCTTGCTTCTTGCGTGAAAAGAGAGTGAGTTTCATGGATGAGAACACTGGTCTGAATTTCCTTTCAGAAACAGAGTTAAACGACGGGATCTGTGTATTCCTACAAGCAAGAGTTCATTTCTGGTAAACCAATAGAATTTTGGGCTCAAATGCTTTTACACAGTTCTGGAACCCAACGCGATTCAAACTATTAACTAAAGAGCATTTATGTAAGAGCAGTTGTGGTTTGTATCAATTTCCTAAGCAGAGTTGAACTACAAATGGTCCGTAGGAGAAGGAAACACAGTTCTTTTTTTCTGGACATGCTCATGGTTCTTGCTTTATTACAGACGCTGGAAAGAAGAGCTTGCTTCTTGCGTGAAAACAGAGTGTGTTTCATAGGTGAGAATACTGGTCTGAATTTCTCTTCGGAGTCAGAGTTAAACCACAGAATTTGTGTCTTCCTACAAGCAAGAGTTCATTTCTGGATATCCAAGTGAATATTGGGCTCAAATGATTTTACACAGTTCTGGAACCCAACTTGATTCTCCCTATTAACTAAAGAGCATTTATGTAAGAGGAGCTGTAGTTTTTATCAGTTTCATAAGCAGAGTAGAACTTCCTATGGTCCGTATGAGTAGGAAACACAGTTCTTTTTTTCTGGGCATGCTCATGGTTCTTGCTGTGTTGGAGACGCTGGAGAGAGAAGAGGAGGATTCTTGCATTAAAACAGCATGTGTTTCACGGATGAGAACACTGGTCTGAATTTCCCTTCAGATTCAGAGTTAAATCACAGGATCTGTGTGTTCATACAAGCAATAGTTCATTTCTGGAAAACCCAGTTAATTTTGGGCTCAAATGATTTTACACAGTTCACGAACCCAACGCGATTCAAACTATTAACTAAAGAGCATTTATGTAAGAGGAGTTGTGGTTTGTTTCAGTTTCATAAGCAGAGTTGAACTACATGTGGTCCGCATGAGTAGGAAACACAGTTCTTTTTTTCTGGGCATGCTCATGATTCTTGCTGTATTAGAGACGCTGGAACGAAGAGGATGCTTCTGCATTAAAACAGAGTGTGTTTCATGGATAAGAACACTGGACTGAATTTCCCTTCAGAATCGGAGTTAAACCACAGGATCTGTGTGTTACTACAAGCAAGAGTTCATTACTGTAATCCCAGTGAATTTTGGGCTCAAATGATTTTACACAGTTCAAGAACCCCACGCAATTCTAACTATAAACTACAGAGCATTTATGTAAGAGGAGTTGTGGTTTGTATCAGTTTCATAAGCAGAGTTGAACTACATGTGGTCCGCATGAGTAGGAAACACAGTTTTTTTTTTCTTGGCATGCTCATATTTCTTGCTGTATTGGAGACGCTTGAAAGAAGAGTTGCTTCTGGCGTTAAAACAGAGTGTTTTTCTTGGAGGAGAACACTAGTCTCAATTTCCCTTCAGAAAAGGAGTTAAACCCCAGGATCTGTTTCTTTCTACAAGAAAGAGTTCATTTCGGGTAAACCCATTGATTTTGGGCTCAAATGATTTTACAAAGTTCAACAACCCAACGCGATACTCACTATCAACTAAAGAGCATTTGTGTAAGAGGAGCTGTGGTTAGTATCAGTTTCATAAGAAGAGTTAAACTACATATGTTCCGTAGGAGTAGGAAACACAGTTCTTTTTTTTCTGGGCATGCTCATGGTTCTTGCTGTATTGGAGACGATGGAAAGAAGAGCTTGCTTCTTGCGTGAAAAGAGAGTGAGTTTCATGGATGAGAACACTGGTCTGAATTTCCCTTCAGAAACTGAGTTAAACCACGGGATCTGTGTATTCCTACAAGCAAGAGTTCATTTCTGGTAAAACAATAGAATTTTGGGCTCAAATGATTTTTCACAGTTCTGGAACCCAACGCGATTCAAACTACTAACTAAAGAGCATTTATGTTACTGGAGTTGTGGTTTGTATAAGTTTCATAAGCAGAGTTGAACTACAAATGGTCCATAGGAGAAGGAAACAGAGTTCTTTTTTTCTGGACATGCTCATTGTTCTTGCTGTTTTAGAGACGCTGAAAAGAAGAACTTGCTTCTTGCGTTAAAACAGAGTGTGTTTCATGGATGAGAACACTGGTCTGAATTTCCCTTCAGAAACAGAGTTAAATCACAGGATCAGTGTATTCCTACAAGCAAGAGTTCATTTCTGGTAATCCAAGTGAATTTTGGGTCAAATGATTTTTCACAGTTCTGGAACCCAATGCGATTCAAACTATTAACTAAAGACCATTTATGTAAGAGGAGCTGTGGTTTGTATCAGTTTCATAAGTTGAGTTGAACTACATATGCTGCATAGGAGTAGGAAACACAGTTCTTTTTTTCTGGACATGCTCATGGTTCTTTCTGTATTGGATAGGCTGGAAAGAAGAGCTTGCTTCTTGCCTGAAAACAGAGTGTGTTTCATGGATGAGAATACTGGTCTGAATTTCCCTTCAGAAACGGAGTTAAACCACAGGATCTATGTCTTCCTACAAGCAAGTGTTCATTTCTGGTAAACCAATAAAATTTGGGACTCAAATGATTTTACACAGTTGTGGAACCCAACGCGATTCAAATTACTAACTAAAGAGCATTTATGTAAGAGGAGTTGTGGTTTGTATCAGTTTCATAAGCAGAATTGAACTACATGTGGTCCGCATGAGTAGGAATCACAGTTCTTTTTTTCTTGGCATGCTGATATTTCTTGCTGTATTGGAGACGCTGGAAAGAAGAGCTTGATTCGTGCTTTAAAACAGAGTGTTTTTCTTGGATGAGAAAACTGGTCTCAATTTCCCTTCAGAAACGGAGTTAAACCCCAGGATCTGTGTCTTCCTACAAGCAAGAATTCATTTCTGGTAAACCCATTGAATTTTGGGCTGACATGATTTTACACAGTTCATGATCCCAATGCGATTCTCACTATTAACTAAAGAGCATTTATGTAAGAGGAGCTGTGGTTTGCATCAGTTTCGTAAGCAGAGTTGAACTACAAATGGTCCATAGGAGAAGGAAACACAGTTCTTTTTTTCTGGGCATGCTCATGGTTCTTGCTGTATTGGGGAAGCTGGAAAGAAGTGCTTGCTTCTTGCGTGAAAACAGAGTGAGTTTCACGGATGAGAACACTGGTCTGAATTTCCCTTCAGAAAGAGAGTTAAACCACGGGATCTGTGTATTCCTAGAAGCAAGAGTTCATTTCTGGTAAACCCATTGAATTTTGGGTTCACATGATTTTAAACAGTTCACGAATCCAACGTGATTCTCACTATTAACTTAAGAGCATTTATGTAAGAGTAGCTATTGTGTGTATCAGTTTCATAAGTAGAGTTGAACTACATATGGTCCGTAGGAGAAGGAAACACAGTTCTTTTTTTCTGGGTATGCTCATTTTTCTTGCTGTATTGGAGACGCTAGAAAGAAGAGCTTGCTTCTTGCTTGAAAACAGAGTGTGTTTCATGGATGAGAACACTGGTCTGAATTTCCCTTCAGAAACGGACATAAACGCCAGGATCTGTGTCTTCTTATAAGCAAGAGTTCATTTCTGGTAAACCCATTGAATTTTGGGCTCACATGATTTTACACAGTTCTGGATCCCAACGCGATTATCACTATTAACTAAAGATCATTTATGTAAGGGGAGCTGTGGTTTGTATCAGTTTCATAAGCAGAGTTGAACTACATATGTTCCGTAGGAGTAGGAGACACAGTTCTTTTTTCTGGGCATGCTCATGGTTCTTGCTGTATTGGGGAAGCTAGAAAGAAGTGCTTGCTTCTTGCGTGAAAACAGAGTGAGTTTCACGGATGAGAACACTGGTTTGAATTTCCCTTCAGAAAGAGAGTTAAACCACGGGATCTGTGTATTCCTAGAAGCAAGAGTTCATTTCTGGTAAACCCACTGAATTTTGGGCTCACATGATTTTACACAGTTCATGAACCCAACGTGATTCTCACTATTAACTAAAGAGCATTTATGTAAGAGAGCTGTGGTTTGTATCAGTTTCATAAGCAGAGTTGAACTACATATGGTCGGTAGGAGTAGGAAACACAGTTCTTTTTTTCTGGGCATGCTCATGGTTCTTGCTGTATTGGAGACGCGGGAAAAGAGAGCTGGCTTCTTGCGTGAAAACAGAGTGTGTTTCATGGATGAGAAAACTGGTCTGAATTTCCCTTCAGTAACGTAGTTAAAACACACGATCTATGTCTTCCTACAAGTAAGAGTTCATTTCTGGTAAACCTAGTGAATATGTGGCTCAAATGATTTTACACAGTTCTGGAACCCAACTCGATTCAAACTATTAACTAAAGAGCCTTTATGTAAGAGGAGCTGTGGTTTTTATCAGTATCATAAGCAGAGTTGAACTACATGTGGTCCATATGTGTAGGAAACACAGTTCTTTTTATTTTTGGCATGGTCATATTTATTGCTGTATTAGAGACGCTGGAAAAAGAGGATGCTTCTTGCATTAAAACAGAATGTGTTTCATGGATGAGAACACTGGTCTGAATTTCCCTTCAGAATCGGAGTTAAACCACAGGATCTGTGTCTTCCTACAAGAAAGAGTTCATTTCTGGAAATCCAAGTGAATTTTGGGCTCAAATGATTTTACACAGTTCTGGAACCCAACTTGATTAACTAAAGAGCATTTATGTAAGAGGTGCAGTGGTTCATTTCAGTTTCATAAGTAGAGTTGAACTACATATGGTCCGTAGGAGTAGGAAACACAGTTCTTTTTTTCTGGGCATGCTCATGGTTCTTCCTGCATTGGGGACGCTGTAAAGAAGAGCTTGCTTCTTGCGTCAAAACAGAGTGTGTTTCGTGGATGAGAACACTCGTCTGAATATCCCTTCAGAAACAGAGGTAAACCCCAGGATCTGTGTCTTCCTACAAGCAAGAGTTCATTTCTGGTAAACCAAGTGTATTTTGGGATCAAATGATTTTTCACAGTTCAACAACCCAACGCAATTCTCACTATTAACTAAAGAGCATTTGTGTTAGAGGAGTTTTTGTTTGTATCATTTTCATAAGCAGAGTTGAACTACATATGGTCCTTATGAGTAGGAAACACAGTTCTTTTTTTCTTGCCATACTCATTGTTCTTGCTGTATTGGAGACACTGGAAAGAAGAGCTTGCTTCTTGCGTGAAAAGAGAGTGAGTTTCATGGATGAGAACACTGGTCTGAATTTCCTTTCAGAAACAGAGTTAAACGACGGGATCTGTGTATTCCTACAAGCAAGAGTTCATTTCTGGTAAACCAATAGAATTTTGGGCTCAAATGCTTTTACACAGTTCTGGAACCCAACGCGATTCAAACTATTAACTAAAGAGCATTTATGTAAGAGCAGTTGTGGTTTGTATCAATTTCCTAAGCAGAGTTGAACTACAAATGGTCCGTAGGAGAAGGAAACACAGTTCTTTTTTTCTGGACATGCTCATGGTTCTTGCTTTATTACAGACGCTGGAAAGAAGAGCTTGCTTCTTGCGTGAAAACAGAGTGTGTTTCATAGGTGAGAATACTGGTCTGAATTTCTCTTCGGAGTCAGAGTTAAACCACAGAATTTGTGTCTTCCTACAAGCAAGAGTTCATTTCTGGATATCCAAGTGAATATTGGGCTCAAATGATTTTACACAGTTCTGGAACCCAACTTGATTCTCCCTATTAACTAAAGAGCATTTATGTAAGAGGAGCTGTAGTTTTTATCAGTTTCATAAGCAGAGTAGAACTTCCTATGGTCCGTATGAGTAGGAAACACAGTTCTTTTTTTCTGGGCATGCTCATGGTTCTTGCTGTGTTGGAGACGCTGGAGAGAGAAGAGGAGGATTCTTGCATTAAAACAGCATGTGTTTCACGGATGAGAACACTGGTCTGAATTTCCCTTCAGATTCAGAGTTAAATCACAGGATCTGTGTGTTCATACAAGCAATAGTTCATTTCTGGAAAACCCAGTTAATTTTGGGCTCAAATGATTTTACACAGTTCACGAACCCAACGCGATTCAAACTATTAACTAAAGAGCATTTATGTAAGAGGAGTTGTGGTTTGTTTCAGTTTCATAAGCAGAGTTGAACTACATGTGGTCCGCATGAGTAGGAAACACAGTTCTTTTTTTCTGGGCATGCTCATGATTCTTGCTGTATTAGAGACGCTGGAACGAAGAGGATGCTTCTGCATTAAAACAGAGTGTGTTTCATGGATAAGAACACTGGACTGAATTTCCCTTCAGAATCGGAGTTAAACCACAGGATCTGTGTGTTACTACAAGCAAGAGTTCATTACTGTAATCCCAGTGAATTTTGGGCTCAAATGATTTTACACAGTTCAAGAACCCCACGCAATTCTAACTATAAACTACAGAGCATTTATGTAAGAGGAGTTGTGGTTTGTATCAGTTTCATAAGCAGAGTTGAACTACATGTGGTCCGCATGAGTAGGAAACACAGTTTTTTTTTTCTTGGCATGCTCATATTTCTTGCTGTATTGGAGACGCTTGAAAGAAGAGTTGCTTCTGGCGTTAAAACAGAGTGTTTTTCTTGGAGGAGAACACTAGTCTCAATTTCCCTTCAGAAAAGGAGTTAAACCCCAGGATCTGTTTCTTTCTACAAGAAAGAGTTCATTTCGGGTAAACCCATTGATTTTGGGCTCAAATGATTTTACAAAGTTCAACAACCCAACGCGATACTCACTATCAACTAAAGAGCATTTGTGTAAGAGGAGCTGTGGTTAGTATCAGTTTCATAAGAAGAGTTAAACTACATATGTTCCGTAGGAGTAGGAAACACAGTTCTTTTTTTTCTGGGCATGCTCATGGTTCTTGCTGTATTGGAGACGATGGAAAGAAGAGCTTGCTTCTTGCGTGAAAAGAGAGTGAGTTTCATGGATGAGAACACTGGTCTGAATTTCCCTTCAGAAACTGAGTTAAACCACGGGATCTGTGTATTCCTACAAGCAAGAGTTCATTTCTGGTAAAACAATAGAATTTTGGGCTCAAATGATTTTTCACAGTTCTGGAACCCAACGCGATTCAAACTACTAACTAAAGAGCATTTATGTTACTGGAGTTGTGGTTTGTATAAGTTTCATAAGCAGAGTTGAACTACAAATGGTCCATAGGAGAAGGAAACAGAGTTCTTTTTTTCTGGACATGCTCATTGTTCTTGCTGTTTTAGAGACGCTGAAAAGAAGAACTTGCTTCTTGCGTTAAAACAGAGTGTGTTTCATGGATGAGAACACTGGTCTGAATTTCCCTTCAGAAACAGAGTTAAATCACAGGATCAGTGTATTCCTACAAGCAAGAGTTCATTTCTGGTAATCCAAGTGAATTTTGGGTCAAATGATTTTTCACAGTTCTGGAACCCAATGCGATTCAAACTATTAACTAAAGACCATTTATGTAAGAGGAGCTGTGGTTTGTATCAGTTTCATAAGTTGAGTTGAACTACATATGCTGCATAGGAGTAGGAAACACAGTTCTTTTTTTCTGGACATGCTCATGGTTCTTTCTGTATTGGATAGGCTGGAAAGAAGAGCTTGCTTCTTGCCTGAAAACAGAGTGTGTTTCATGGATGAGAATACTGGTCTGAATTTCCCTTCAGAAACGGAGTTAAACCACAGGATCTATGTCTTCCTACAAGCAAGTGTTCATTTCTGGTAAACCAATAAAATTTGGGACTCAAATGATTTTACACAGTTGTGGAACCCAACGCGATTCAAATTACTAACTAAAGAGCATTTATGTAAGAGGAGTTGTGGTTTGTATCAGTTTCATAAGCAGAATTGAACTACATGTGGTCCGCATGAGTAGGAATCACAGTTCTTTTTTTCTTGGCATGCTGATATTTCTTGCTGTATTGGAGACGCTGGAAAGAAGAGCTTGATTCGTGCTTTAAAACAGAGTGTTTTTCTTGGATGAGAAAACTGGTCTCAATTTCCCTTCAGAAACGGAGTTAAACCCCAGGATCTGTGTCTTCCTACAAGCAAGAATTCATTTCTGGTAAACCCATTGAATTTTGGGCTGACATGATTTTACACAGTTCATGATCCCAATGCGATTCTCACTATTAACTAAAGAGCATTTATGTAAGAGGAGCTGTGGTTTGCATCAGTTTCGTAAGCAGAGTTGAACTACAAATGGTCCATAGGAGAAGGAAACACAGTTCTTTTTTTCTGGGCATGCTCATGGTTCGTGCTGTATTGGGGAAGCTGGAAAGAAGTGCTTGCTTCTTGCGTGAAAACAGAGTGAGTTTCACGGATGAGAACACTGGTCTGAATTTCCCTTCAGAAAGAGAGTTAAACCACGGGATCTGTGTATTCCTAGAAGCAAGAGTTCATTTCTGGTAAACCCACTGAATTTTGGGCTCACATGATTTTACACAGTTCATGAACCCAACGTGATTCTCACTATTAACTAAAGAGCATTTATGTAAGAGAGCTGTGGTTTGTATCAGTTTCATAAGCAGAGTTGAACTACATATGGTCGGTAGGAGTAGGAAACACAGTTCTTTTTTTCTGGGCATGCTCATGGTTCTTGCTGTATTGGAGACGCGGGAAAAGAGAGCTGGCTTCTTGCGTGAAAACAGAGTGTGTTTCATGGATGAGAAAACTGGTCTGAATTTCCCTTCAGTAACGTAGTTAAAACACACGATCTATGTCTTCCTACAAGTAAGAGTTCATTTCTGGTAAACCTAGTGAATATGTGGCTCAAATGATTTTACACAGTTCTGGAACCCAACTCGATTCAAACTATTAACTAAAGAGCCTTTATGTAAGAGGAGCTGTGGTTTTTATCAGTATCATAAGCAGAGTTGAACTACATGTGGTCCATATGTGTAGGAAACACAGTTCTTTTTATTTTTGGCATGGTCATATTTATTGCTGTATTAGAGACGCTGGAAAAAGAGGATGCTTCTTGCATTAAAACAGAATGTGTTTCATGGATGAGAACACTGGTCTGAATTTCCCTTCAGAATCGGAGTTAAACCACAGGATCTGTGTCTTCCTACAAGAAAGAGTTCATTTCTGGAAATCCAAGTGAATTTTGGGCTCAAATGATTTTACACAGTTCTGGAACCCAACTTGATTAACTAAAGAGCATTTATGTAAGAGGTGCAGTGGTTCATTTCAGTTTCATAAGTAGAGTTGAACTACATATGGTCCGTAGGAGTAGGAAACACAGTTCTTTTTTTCTGGGCATGCTCATGGTTCTTCCTGCATTGGGGACGCTGTAAAGAAGAGCTTGCTTCTTGCGTCAAAACAGAGTGTGTTTCGTGGATGAGAACACTCGTCTGAATATCCCTTCAGAAACAGAGGTAAACCCCAGGATCTGTGTCTTCCTACAAGCAAGAGTTCATTTCTGGTAAACCAAGTGTATTTTGGGATCAAATGATTTTTCACAGTTCAACAACCCAACGCAATTCTCACTATTAACTAAAGAGCATTTGTGTTAGAGGAGTTTTTGTTTGTATCATTTTCATAAGCAGAGTTGAACTACATATGGTCCTTATGAGTAGGAAACACAGTTCTTTTTTTCTTGCCATACTCATTGTTCTTGCTGTATTGGAGACACTGGAAAGAAGAGCTTGCTTCTTGCGTGAAAAGAGAGTGAGTTTCATGGATGAGAACACTGGTCTGAATTTCCTTTCAGAAACAGAGTTAAACGACGGGATCTGTGTATTCCTACAAGCAAGAGTTCATTTCTGGTAAACCAATAGAATTTTGGGCTCAAATGCTTTTACACAGTTCTGGAACCCAACGCGATTCAAACTATTAACTAAAGAGCATTTATGTAAGAGCAGTTGTGGTTTGTATCAATTTCCTAAGCAGAGTTGAACTACAAATGGTCCGTAGGAGAAGGAAACACAGTTCTTTTTTTCTGGACATGCTCATGGTTCTTGCTTTATTACAGACGCTGGAAAGAAGAGCTTGCTTCTTGCGTGAAAACAGAGTGTGTTTCATAGGTGAGAATACTGGTCTGAATTTCTCTTCGGAGTCAGAGTTAAACCACAGAATTTGTGTCTTCCTACAAGCAAGAGTTCATTTCTGGATATCCAAGTGAATATTGGGCTCAAATGATTTTACACAGTTCTGGAACCCAACTTGATTCTCCCTATTAACTAAAGAGCATTTATGTAAGAGGAGCTGTAGTTTTTATCAGTTTCATAAGCAGAGTAGAACTTCCTATGGTCCGTATGAGTAGGAAACACAGTTCTTTTTTTCTGGGCATGCTCATGGTTCTTGCTGTGTTGGAGACGCTGGAGAGAGAAGAGGAGGATTCTTGCATTAAAACAGCATGTGTTTCACGGATGAGAACACTGGTCTGAATTTCCCTTCAGATTCAGAGTTAAATCACAGGATCTGTGTGTTCATACAAGCAATAGTTCATTTCTGGAAAACCCAGTTAATTTTGGGCTCAAATGATTTTACACAGTTCACGAACCCAACGCGATTCAAACTATTAACTAAAGAGCATTTATGTAAGAGGAGTTGTGGTTTGTTTCAGTTTCATAAGCAGAGTTGAACTACATGTGGTCCGCATGAGTAGGAAACACAGTTCTTTTTTTCTGGGCATGCTCATGATTCTTGCTGTATTAGAGACGCTGGAACGAAGAGGATGCTTCTGCATTAAAACAGAGTGTGTTTCATGGATAAGAACACTGGACTGAATTTCCCTTCAGAATCGGAGTTAAACCACAGGATCTGTGTGTTACTACAAGCAAGAGTTCATTACTGTAATCCCAGTGAATTTTGGGCTCAAATGATTTTACACAGTTCAAGAACCCCACGCAATTCTAACTATAAACTACAGAGCATTTATGTAAGAGGAGTTGTGGTTTGTATCAGTTTCATAAGCAGAGTTGAACTACATGTGGTCCGCATGAGTAGGAAACACAGTTTTTTTTTTCTTGGCATGCTCATATTTCTTGCTGTATTGGAGACGCTTGAAAGAAGAGTTGCTTCTGGCGTTAAAACAGAGTGTTTTTCTTGGAGGAGAACACTAGTCTCAATTTCCCTTCAGAAAAGGAGTTAAACCCCAGGATCTGTTTCTTTCTACAAGAAAGAGTTCATTTCGGGTAAACCCATTGATTTTGGGCTCAAATGATTTTACAAAGTTCAACAACCCAACGCGATACTCACTATCAACTAAAGAGCATTTGTGTAAGAGGAGCTGTGGTTAGTATCAGTTTCATAAGAAGAGTTAAACTACATATGTTCCGTAGGAGTAGGAAACACAGTTCTTTTTTTTCTGGGCATGCTCATGGTTCTTGCTGTATTGGAGACGATGGAAAGAAGAGCTTGCTTCTTGCGTGAAAAGAGAGTGAGTTTCATGGATGAGAACACTGGTCTGAATTTCCCTTCAGAAACTGAGTTAAACCACGGGATCTGTGTATTCCTACAAGCAAGAGTTCATTTCTGGTAAAACAATAGAATTTTGGGCTCAAATGATTTTTCACAGTTCTGGAACCCAACGCGATTCAAACTACTAACTAAAGAGCATTTATGTTACTGGAGTTGTGGTTTGTATAAGTTTCATAAGCAGAGTTGAACTACAAATGGTCCATAGGAGAAGGAAACAGAGTTCTTTTTTTCTGGACATGCTCATTGTTCTTGCTGTTTTAGAGACGCTGAAAAGAAGAACTTGCTTCTTGCGTTAAAACAGAGTGTGTTTCATGGATGAGAACACTGGTCTGAATTTCCCTTCAGAAACAGAGTTAAATCACAGGATCAGTGTATTCCTACAAGCAAGAGTTCATTTCTGGTAATCCAAGTGAATTTTGGGTCAAATGATTTTTCACAGTTCTGGAACCCAATGCGATTCAAACTATTAACTAAAGACCATTTATGTAAGAGGAGCTGTGGTTTGTATCAGTTTCATAAGTTGAGTTGAACTACATATGCTGCATAGGAGTAGGAAACACAGTTCTTTTTTTCTGGACATGCTCATGGTTCTTTCTGTATTGGATAGGCTGGAAAGAAGAGCTTGCTTCTTGCCTGAAAACAGAGTGTGTTTCATGGATGAGAATACTGGTCTGAATTTCCCTTCAGAAACGGAGTTAAACCACAGGATCTATGTCTTCCTACAAGCAAGTGTTCATTTCTGGTAAACCAATAAAATTTGGGACTCAAATGATTTTACACAGTTGTGGAACCCAACGCGATTCAAATTACTAACTAAAGAGCATTTATGTAAGAGGAGTTGTGGTTTGTATCAGTTTCATAAGCAGAATTGAACTACATGTGGTCCGCATGAGTAGGAATCACAGTTCTTTTTTTCTTGGCATGCTGATATTTCTTGCTGTATTGGAGACGCTGGAAAGAAGAGCTTGATTCGTGCTTTAAAACAGAGTGTTTTTCTTGGATGAGAAAACTGGTCTCAATTTCCCTTCAGAAACGGAGTTAAACCCCAGGATCTGTGTCTTCCTACAAGCAAGAATTCATTTCTGGTAAACCCATTGAATTTTGGGCTGACATGATTTTACACAGTTCATGATCCCAATGCGATTCTCACTATTAACTAAAGAGCATTTATGTAAGAGGAGCTGTGGTTTGCATCAGTTTCGTAAGCAGAGTTGAACTACAAATGGTCCATAGGAGAAGGAAACACAGTTCTTTTTTTCTGGGCATGCTCATGGTTCTTGCTGTATTGGGGAAGCTGGAAAGAAGTGCTTGCTTCTTGCGTGAAAACAGAGTGAGTTTCACGGATGAGAACACTGGTCTGAATTTCCCTTCAGAAAGAGAGTTAAACCACGGGATCTGTGTATTCCTAGAAGCAAGAGTTCATTTCTGGTAAACCCATTGAATTTTGGGTTCACATGATTTTAAACAGTTCACGAATCCAACGTGATTCTCACTATTAACTTAAGAGCATTTATGTAAGAGTAGCTATTGTGTGTATCAGTTTCATAAGTAGAGTTGAACTACATATGGTCCGTAGGAGAAGGAAACACAGTTCTTTTTTTCTGGGTATGCTCATTTTTCTTGCTGTATTGGAGACGCTAGAAAGAAGAGCTTGCTTCTTGCTTGAAAACAGAGTGTGTTTCATGGATGAGAACACTGGTCTGAATTTCCCTTCAGAAACGGACATAAACGCCAGGATCTGTGTCTTCTTATAAGCAAGAGTTCATTTCTGGTAAACCCATTGAATTTTGGGCTCACATGATTTTACACAGTTCTGGATCCCAACGCGATTATCACTATTAACTAAAGATCATTTATGTAAGGGGAGCTGTGGTTTGTATCAGTTTCATAAGCAGAGTTGAACTACATATGTTCCGTAGGAGTAGGAGACACAGTTCTTTTTTCTGGGCATGCTCATGGTTCTTGCTGTATTGGGGAAGCTAGAAAGAAGTGCTTGCTTCTTGCGTGAAAACAGAGTGAGTTTCACGGATGAGAACACTGGTTTGAATTTCCCTTCAGAAAGAGAGTTAAACCACGGGATCTGTGTATTCCTAGAAGCAAGAGTTCATTTCTGGTAAACCCACTGAATTTTGGGCTCACATGATTTTACACAGTTCATGAACCCAACGTGATTCTCACTATTAACTAAAGAGCATTTATGTAAGAGAGCTGTGGTTTGTATCAGTTTCATAAGCAGAGTTGAACTACATATGGTCGGTAGGAGTAGGAAACACAGTTCTTTTTTTCTGGGCATGCTCATGGTTCTTGCTGTATTGGAGACGCGGGAAAAGAGAGCTGGCTTCTTGCGTGAAAACAGAGTGTGTTTCATGGATGAGAAAACTGGTCTGAATTTCCCTTCAGTAACGTAGTTAAAACACACGATCTATGTCTTCCTACAAGTAAGAGTTCATTTCTGGTAAACCTAGTGAATATGTGGCTCAAATGATTTTACACAGTTCTGGAACCCAACTCGATTCAAACTATTAACTAAAGAGCCTTTATGTAAGAGGAGCTGTGGTTTTTATCAGTATCATAAGCAGAGTTGAACTACATGTGGTCCATATGTGTAGGAAACACAGTTCTTTTTATTTTTGGCATGGTCATATTTATTGCTGTATTAGAGACGCTGGAAAAAGAGGATGCTTCTTGCATTAAAACAGAATGTGTTTCATGGATGAGAACACTGGTCTGAATTTCCCTTCAGAATCGGAGTTAAACCACAGGATCTGTGTCTTCCTACAAGAAAGAGTTCATTTCTGGAAATCCAAGTGAATTTTGGGCTCAAATGATTTTACACAGTTCTGGAACACAACTTGATTAACTAAAGAGCATTTATGTAAGAGGTGCAGTGGTTCATTTCAGTTTCATAAGTAGAGTTGAACTACATATGGTCCGTAGGAGTAGGAAACACAGTTCTTTTTTTCTGGGCATGCTCATGGTTCTTCCTGCATTGGGGACGCTGTAAAGAAGAGCTTGCTTCTTGCGTCAAAACAGAGTGTGTTTCGTGGATGAGAACACTCGTCTGAATATCCCTTCAGAAACAGAGGTAAACCCCAGGATCTGTGTCTTCCTACAAGCAAGAGTTCATTTCTGGTAAACCAAGTGTATTTTGGGATCAAATGATTTTTCACAGTTCAACAACCCAACGCAATTCTCACTATTAACTAAAGAGCATTTGTGTTAGAGGAGTTTTTGTTTGTATCATTTTCATAAGCAGAGTTGAACTACATATGGTCCTTATGAGTAGGAAACACAGTTCTTTTTTTCTTGCCATACTCATTGTTCTTGCTGTATTGGAGACACTGGAAAGAAGAGCTTGCTTCTTGCGTGAAAAGAGAGTGAGTTTCATGGATGAGAACACTGGTCTGAATTTCCTTTCAGAAACAGAGTTAAACGACGGGATCTGTGTATTCCTACAAGCAAGAGTTCATTTCTGGTAAACCAATAGAATTTTGGGCTCAAATGCTTTTACACAGTTCTGGAACCCAACGCGATTCAAACTATTAACTAAAGAGCATTTATGTAAGAGCAGTTGTGGTTTGTATCAATTTCCTAAGCAGAGTTGAACTACAAATGGTCCGTAGGAGAAGGAAACACAGTTCTTTTTTTCTGGACATGCTCATGGTTCTTGCTTTATTACAGACGCTGGAAAGAAGAGCTTGCTTCTTGCGTGAAAACAGAGTGTGTTTCATAGGTGAGAATACTGGTCTGAATTTCTCTTCGGAGTCAGAGTTAAACCACAGAATTTGTGTCTTCCTACAAGCAAGAGTTCATTTCTGGATATCCAAGTGAATATTGGGCTCAAATGATTTTACACAGTTCTGGAACCCAACTTGATTCTCCCTATTAACTAAAGAGCATTTATGTAAGAGGAGCTGTAGTTTTTATCAGTTTCATAAGCAGAGTAGAACTTCCTATGGTCCGTATGAGTAGGAAACACAGTTCTTTTTTTCTGGGCATGCTCATGGTTCTTGCTGTGTTGGAGACGCTGGAGAGAGAAGAGGAGGATTCTTGCATTAAAACAGCATGTGTTTCACGGATGAGAACACTGGTCTGAATTTCCCTTCAGATTCAGAGTTAAACCACAGGATCTGTGTGTTCATACAAGCAATAGTTCATTTCTGGAAAACCCAGTTAATTTTGGGCTCAAATGATTTTACACAGTTCACGAACCCAACGCGATTCAAACTATTAACTAAAGAGCATTTATGTAAGAGGAGTTGTGGTTTGTTTCAGTTTCATAAGCAGAGTTGAACTACATGTGGTCCGCATGAGTAGGAAACACAGTTCTTTTTTTCTGGGCATGCTCATGATTCTTGCTGTATTAGAGACGCTGGAACGAAGAGGATGCTTCTGCATTAAAACAGAGTGTGTTTCATGGATAAGAACACTGGACTGAATTTCCCTTCAGAATCGGAGTTAAACCACAGGATCTGTGTGTTACTACAAGCAAGAGTTCATTACTGTAATCCCAGTGAATTTTGGGCTCAAATGATTTTACACAGTTCAAGAACCCCACGCAATTCTAACTATAAACTACAGAGCATTTATGTAAGAGGAGTTGTGGTTTGTATCAGTTTCATAAGCAGAGTTGAACTACATGTGGTCCGCATGAGTAGGAAACACAGTTTTTTTTTTCTTGGCATGCTCATATTTCTTGCTGTATTGGAGACGCTTGAAAGAAGAGTTGCTTCTGGCGTTAAAACAGAGTGTTTTTCTTGGAGGAGAACACTAGTCTCAATTTCCCTTCAGAAAAGGAGTTAAACCCCAGGATCTGTTTCTTTCTACAAGAAAGAGTTCATTTCGGGTAAACCCATTGATTTTGGGCTCAAATGATTTTACAAAGTTCAACAACCCAACGCGATACTCACTATCAACTAAAGAGCATTTGTGTAAGAGGAGCTGTGGTTAGTATCAGTTTCATAAGAAGAGTTAAACTACATATGTTCCGTAGGAGTAGGAAACACAGTTCTTTTTTTTCTGGGCATGCTCATGGTTCTTGCTGTATTGGAGACGATGGAAAGAAGAGCTTGCTTCTTGCGTGAAAACAGAGTGAGTTTCATGGATGAGAACACTGGTCTGAATTTCCCTTCAGAAACTGAGTTAAACCACGGGATCTGTGTATTCCTACAAGCAAGAGTTCATTTCTGGTAAAACAATAGAATTTTGGGCTCAAATGATTTTTCACAGTTCTGGAACCCAACGCGATTCAAACTACTAACTAAAGAGCATTTATGTTACTGGAGTTGTGGTTTGTATAAGTT
The DNA here is from genome assembly GCA_949786405.1 of Onychomys arenicola. Lineage (NCBI taxonomy): Eukaryota > Metazoa > Chordata > Mammalia > Rodentia > Cricetidae > Onychomys > Onychomys arenicola. The sequence continues at coordinate 1,827,680 of CATKUM010000026.1, forward strand.
TCATAAGCAGAGTTGAACTACAAATGGTCCATAGGAGAAGGAAACAGAGTTCTTTTTTTCTGGACATGCTCATTGTTCTTGCTGTTTTAGAGACGCTGAAAAGAAGAACTTGCTTCTTGCGTTAAAACAGAGTGTGTTTCATGGATGAGAACACTGGTCTGAATTTCCCTTCAGAAACAGAGTTAAATCACAGGATCAGTGTATTCCTACAAGCAAGAGTTCATTTCTGGTAATCCAAGTGAATTTTGGGTCAAATGATTTTTCACAGTTCTGGAACCCAATGCGATTCAAACTATTAACTAAAGACCATTTATGTAAGAGGAGCTGTGGTTTGTATCAGTTTCATAAGTTGAGTTGAACTACATATGCTGCATAGGAGTAGGAAACACAGTTCTTTTTTTCTGGACATGCTCATGGTTCTTTCTGTATTGGATAGGCTGGAAAGAAGAGCTTGCTTCTTGCCTGAAAACAGAGTGTGTTTCATGGATGAGAATACTGGTCTGAATTTCCCTTCAGAAACGGAGTTAAACCACAGGATCTATGTCTTCCTACAAGCAAGTGTTCATTTCTGGTAAACCAATAAAATTTGGGACTCAAATGATTTTACACAGTTGTGGAACCCAACGCGATTCAAATTACTAACTAAAGAGCATTTATGTAAGAGGAGTTGTGGTTTGTATCAGTTTCATAAGCAGAATTGAACTACATGTGGTCCGCATGAGTAGGAATCACAGTTCTTTTTTTCTTGGCATGCTGATATTTCTTGCTGTATTGGAGACGCTGGAAAGAAGAGCTTGATTCGTGCTTTAAAACAGAGTGTTTTTCTTGGATGAGAAAACTGGTCTCAATTTCCCTTCAGAAACGGAGTTAAACCCCAGGATCTGTGTCTTCCTACAAGCAAGAATTCATTTCTGGTAAACCCATTGAATTTTGGGCTGACATGATTTTACACAGTTCATGATCCCAATGCGATTCTCACTATTAACTAAAGAGCATTTATGTAAGAGGAGCTGTGGTTTGCATCAGTTTCGTAAGCAGAGTTGAACTACAAATGGTCCATAGGAGAAGGAAACACAGTTCTTTTTTTCTGGGCATGCTCATGGTTCTTGCTGTATTGGGGAAGCTGGAAAGAAGTGCTTGCTTCTTGCGTGAAAACAGAGTGAGTTTCACGGATGAGAACACTGGTCTGAATTTCCCTTCAGAAAGAGAGTTAAACCACGGGATCTGTGTATTCCTAGAAGCAAGAGTTCATTTCTGGTAAACCCATTGAATTTTGGGTTCACATGATTTTAAACAGTTCACGAATCCAACGTGATTCTCACTATTAACTTAAGAGCATTTATGTAAGAGTAGCTATTGTGTGTATCAGTTTCATAAGTAGAGTTGAACTACATATGGTCCGTAGGAGAAGGAAACACAGTTCTTTTTTTCTGGGTATGCTCATTTTTCTTGCTGTATTGGAGACGCTAGAAAGAAGAGCTTGCTTCTTGCTTGAAAACAGAGTGTGTTTCATGGATGAGAACACTGGTCTGAATTTCCCTTCAGAAACGGACATAAACGCCAGGATCTGTGTCTTCTTATAAGCAAGAGTTCATTTCTGGTAAACCCATTGAATTTTGGGCTCACATGATTTTACACAGTTCTGGATCCCAACGCGATTATCACTATTAACTAAAGATCATTTATGTAAGGGGAGCTGTGGTTTGTATCAGTTTCATAAGCAGAGTTGAACTACATATGTTCCGTAGGAGTAGGAGACACAGTTCTTTTTTCTGGGCATGCTCATGGTTCTTGCTGTATTGGGGAAGCTAGAAAGAAGTGCTTGCTTCTTGCGTGAAAACAGAGTGAGTTTCACGGATGAGAACACTGGTTTGAATTTCCCTTCAGAAAGAGAGTTAAACCACGGGATCTGTGTATTCCTAGAAGCAAGAGTTCATTTCTGGTAAACCCACTGAATTTTGGGCTCACATGATTTTACACAGTTCATGAACCCAACGTGATTCTCACTATTAACTAAAGAGCATTTATGTAAGAGAGCTGTGGTTTGTATCAGTTTCATAAGCAGAGTTGAACTACATATGGTCGGTAGGAGTAGGAAACACAGTTCTTTTTTTCTGGGCATGCTCATGGTTCTTGCTGTATTGGAGACGCGGGAAAAGAGAGCTGGCTTCTTGCGTGAAAACAGAGTGTGTTTCATGGATGAGAAAACTGGTCTGAATTTCCCTTCAGAAACGGAGTTAAACCACAGGATCTATGTCTTCCTACAAGCAAGTGTTCATTTCTGGTAAACCAATAAAATTTGGGACTCAAATGATTTTACACAGTTGTGGAACCCAACGCGATTCAAATTACTAACTAAAGAGCATTTATGTAAGAGGAGTTGTGGTTTGTATCAGTTTCATAAGCAGAATTGAACTACATGTGGTCCGCATGAGTAGGAATCACAGTTCTTTTTTTCTTGGCATGCTGATATTTCTTGCTGTATTGGAGACGCTGGAAAGAAGAGCTTGATTCGTGCTTTAAAACAGAGTGTTTTTCTTGGATGAGAAAACTGGTCTCAATTTCCCTTCAGAAACGGAGTTAAACCCCAGGATCTGTGTCTTCCTACAAGCAAGAATTCATTTCTGGTAAACCCATTGAATTTTGGGCTGACATGATTTTACACAGTTCATGATCCCAATGCGATTCTCACTATTAACTAAAGAGCATTTATGTAAGAGGAGCTGTGGTTTGCATCAGTTTCGTAAGCAGAGTTGAACTACAAATGGTCCATAGGAGAAGGAAACACAGTTCTTTTTTTCTGGGCATGCTCATGGTTCTTGCTGTATTGGGGAAGCTGGAAAGAAGTGCTTGCTTCTTGCGTGAAAACAGAGTGAGTTTCACGGATGAGAACACTGGTCTGAATTTCCCTTCAGAAAGAGAGTTAAACCACGGGATCTGTGTATTCCTAGAAGCAAGAGTTCATTTCTGGTAAACCCATTGAATTTTGGGTTCACATGATTTTAAACAGTTCACGAATCCAACGTGATTCTCACTATTAACTTAAGAGCATTTATGTAAGAGTAGCTATTGTGTGTATCAGTTTCATAAGTAGAGTTGAACTACATATGGTCCGTAGGAGAAGGAAACACAGTTCTTTTTTTCTGGGTATGCTCATTTTTCTTGCTGTATTGGAGACGCTAGAAAGAAGAGCTTGCTTCTTGCTTGAAAACAGAGTGTGTTTCATGGATGAGAACACTGGTCTGAATTTCCCTTCAGAAACGGACATAAACGCCAGGATCTGTGTCTTCTTATAAGCAAGAGTTCATTTCTGGTAAACCCATTGAATTTTGGGCTCACATGATTTTACACAGTTCTGGATCCCAACGCGATTATCACTATTAACTAAAGATCATTTATGTAAGGGGAGCTGTGGTTTGTATCAGTTTCATAAGCAGAGTTGAACTACATATGTTCCGTAGGAGTAGGAGACACAGTTCTTTTTTCTGGGCATGCTCATGGTTCTTGCTGTATTGGGGAAGCTAGAAAGAAGTGCTTGCTTCTTGCGTGAAAACAGAGTGAGTTTCACGGATGAGAACACTGGTTTGAATTTCCCTTCAGAAAGAGAGTTAAACCACGGGATCTGTGTATTCCTAGAAGCAAGAGTTCATTTCTGGTAAACCCACTGAATTTTGGGCTCACATGATTTTACACAGTTCATGAACCCAACGTGATTCTCACTATTAACTAAAGAGCATTTATGTAAGAGAGCTGTGGTTTGTATCAGTTTCATAAGCAGAGTTGAACTACATATGGTCGGTAGGAGTAGGAAACACAGTTCTTTTTTTCTGGGCATGCTCATGGTTCTTGCTGTATTGGAGACGCGGGAAAAGAGAGCTGGCTTCTTGCGTGAAAACAGAGTGTGTTTCATGGATGAGAAAACTGGTCTGAATTTCCCTTCAGTAACGTAGTTAAAACACACGATCTATGTCTTCCTACAAGTAAGAGTTCATTTCTGGTAAACCTAGTGAATATGTGGCTCAAATGATTTTACACAGTTCTGGAACCCAACTCGATTCAAACTATTAACTAAAGAGCCTTTATGTAAGAGGAGCTGTGGTTTTTATCAGTATCATAAGCAGAGTTGAACTACATGTGGTCCATATGTGTAGGAAACACAGTTCTTTTTATTTTTGGCATGGTCATATTTATTGCTGTATTAGAGACGCTGGAAAAAGAGGATGCTTCTTGCATTAAAACAGAATGTGTTTCATGGATGAGAACACTGGTCTGAATTTCCCTTCAGAATCGGAGTTAAACCACAGGATCTGTGTCTTCCTACAAGAAAGAGTTCATTTCTGGAAATCCAAGTGAATTTTGGGCTCAAATGATTTTACACAGTTCTGGAACACAACTTGATTAACTAAAGAGCATTTATGTAAGAGGTGCAGTGGTTCATTTCAGTTTCATAAGTAGAGTTGAACTACATATGGTCCGTAGGAGTAGGAAACACAGTTCTTTTTTTCTGGGCATGCTCATGGTTCTTCCTGCATTGGGGACGCTGTAAAGAAGAGCTTGCTTCTTGCGTCAAAACAGAGTGTGTTTCGTGGATGAGAACACTCGTCTGAATATCCCTTCAGAAACAGAGGTAAACCCCAGGATCTGTGTCTTCCTACAAGCAAGAGTTCATTTCTGGTAAACCAAGTGTATTTTGGGATCAAATGATTTTTCACAGTTCAACAACCCAACGCAATTCTCACTATTAACTAAAGAGCATTTGTGTTAGAGGAGTTTTTGTTTGTATCATTTTCATAAGCAGAGTTGAACTACATATGGTCCTTATGAGTAGGAAACACAGTTCTTTTTTTCTTGCCATACTCATTGTTCTTGCTGTATTGGAGACACTGGAAAGAAGAGCTTGCTTCTTGCGTGAAAAGAGAGTGAGTTTCATGGATGAGAACACTGGTCTGAATTTCCTTTCAGAAACAGAGTTAAACGACGGGATCTGTGTATTCCTACAAGCAAGAGTTCATTTCTGGTAAACCAATAGAATTTTGGGCTCAAATGCTTTTACACAGTTCTGGAACCCAACGCGATTCAAACTATTAACTAAAGAGCATTTATGTAAGAGCAGTTGTGGTTTGTATCAATTTCCTAAGCAGAGTTGAACTACAAATGGTCCGTAGGAGAAGGAAACACAGTTCTTTTTTTCTGGACATGCTCATGGTTCTTGCTTTATTACAGACGCTGGAAAGAAGAGCTTGCTTCTTGCGTGAAAACAGAGTGTGTTTCATAGGTGAGAATACTGGTCTGAATTTCTCTTCGGAGTCAGAGTTAAACCACAGAATTTGTGTCTTCCTACAAGCAAGAGTTCATTTCTGGATATCCAAGTGAATATTGGGCTCAAATGATTTTACACAGTTCTGGAACCCAACTTGATTCTCTCTATTAACTAAAGAGCATTTATGTAAGAGGAGCTGTAGTTTTTATCAGTTTCATAAGCAGAGTAGAACTTCCTATGGTCCGTATGAGTAGGAAACACAGTTCTTTTTTTCTGGGCATGCTCATGGTTCTTGCTGTGTTGGAGACGCTGGAGAGAGAAGAGGAGGATTCTTGCATTAAAACAGCATGTGTTTCACGGATGAGAACACTGGTCTGAATTTCCCTTCAGATTCAGAGTTAAACCACAGGATCTGTGTGTTCATACAAGCAATAGTTCATTTCTGGAAAACCCAGTTAATTTTGGGCTCAAATGATTTTACACAGTTCACGAACCCAACGCGATTCAAACTATTAACTAAAGAGCATTTATGTAAGAGGAGTTGTGGTTTGTTTCAGTTTCATAAGCAGAGTTGAACTACATGTGGTCCGCATGAGTAGGAAACACAGTTCTTTTTTTCTGGGCATGCTCATGATTCTTGCTGTATTAGAGACGCTGGAACGAAGAGGATGCTTCTGCATTAAAACAGAGTGTGTTTCATGGATAAGAACACTGGACTGAATTTCCCTTCAGAATCGGAGTTAAACCACAGGATCTGTGTGTTACTACAAGCAAGAGTTCATTACTGTAATCCCAGTGAATTTTGGGCTCAAATGATTTTACACAGTTCAAGAACCCCACGCAATTCTAACTATAAACTACAGAGCATTTATGTAAGAGGAGTTGTGGTTTGTATCAGTTTCATAAGCAGAGTTGAACTACATGTGGTCCGCATGAGTAGGAAACACAGTTTTTTTTTTCTTGGCATGCTCATATTTCTTGCTGTATTGGAGACGCTTGAAAGAAGAGTTGCTTCTGGCGTTAAAACAGAGTGTTTTTCTTGGAGGAGAACACTAGTCTCAATTTCCCTTCAGAAAAGGAGTTAAACCCCAGGATCTGTTTCTTTCTACAAGAAAGAGTTCATTTCGGGTAAACCCATTGATTTTGGGCTCAAATGATTTTACAAAGTTCAACAACCCAACGCGATACTCACTATCAACTAAAGAGCATTTGTGTAAGAGGAGCTGTGGTTAGTATCAGTTTCATAAGAAGAGTTAAACTACATATGTTCCGTAGGAGTAGGAAACACAGTTCTTTTTTTTCTGGGCATGCTCATGGTTCTTGCTGTATTGGAGACAATGGAAAGAAGAGCTTGCTTCTTGCGTGAAAAGAGAGTGAGTTTCATGGATGAGAACACTGGTCTGAATTTCCCTTCAGAAACTGAGTTAAACCACGGGATCTGTGTATTCCTACAAGCAAGAGTTCATTTCTGGTAAAACAATAGAATTTTGGGCTCAAATGATTTTTCACAGTTCTGGAACCCAACGCGATTCAAACTACTAACTAAAGAGCATTTATGTTACTGGAGTTGTGGTTTGTATAAGTTTCATAAGCAGAGTTGAACTACAAATGGTCCATAGGAGAAGGAAACAGAGTTCTTTTTTTCTGGACATGCTCATTGTTCTTGCTGTTTTAGAGACGCTGAAAAGAAGAACTTGCTTCTTGCGTTAAAACAGAGTGTGTTTCATGGATGAGAACACTGGTCTGAATTTCCCTTCAGAAACAGAGTTAAATCACAGGATCAGTGTATTCCTACAAGCAAGAGTTCATTTCTGGTAATCCAAGTGAATTTTGGGTCAAATGATTTTTCACAGTTCTGGAACCCAACGCGATTCAAACTATTAACTAAAGACCATTTATGTAAGAGGAGCTGTGGTTTGTATCAGTTTCATAAGTTGAGTTGAACTACATATGCTGCATAGGAGTAGGAAACACAGTTCTTTTTTTCTGGACATGCTCATGGTTCTTTCTGTATTGGATAGGCTGGAAAGAAGAGCTTGCTTCTTGCCTGAAAACAGAGTGTGTTTCATGGATGAGAATACTGGTCTGAATTTCCCTTCAGAAACGGAGTTAAACCACAGGATCTATGTCTTCCTACAAGCAAGTGTTCATTTCTGGTAAACCAATAAAATTTGGGACTCAAATGATTTTACACAGTTGTGGAACCCAACGCGATTCAAATTACTAACTAAAGAGCATTTATGTAAGAGGAGTTGTGGTTTGTATCAGTTTCATAAGCAGAATTGAACTACATGTGGTCCGCATGAGTAGGAATCACAGTTCTTTTTTTCTTGGCATGCTGATATTTCTTGCTGTATTGGAGACGCTGGAAAGAAGAGCTTGATTCATGCTTTAAAACAGAGTGTTTTTCTTGGATGAGAAAACTGGTCTCAATTTCCCTTCAGAAACGGAGTTAAACCCCAGGATCTGTGTCTTCCTACAAGCAAGAATTCATTTCTGGTAAACCCATTGAATTTTGGGCTGACATGATTTTACACAGTTCATGATCCCAATGCGATTCTCACTATTAACTAAAGAGCATTTATGTAAGAGGAGCTGTGGTTTGCATCAGTTTCGTAAGCAGAGTTGAACTACAAATGGTCCATAGGAGAAGGAAACACAGTTCTTTTTTTCTGGGCATGCTCATGGTTCTTGCTGTATTGGGGAAGCTGGAAAGAAGTGCTTGCTTCTTGCGTGAAAACAGAGTGAGTTTCACGGATGAGAACACTGGTCTGAATTTCCCTTCAGAAAGAGAGTTAAACCACGGGATCTGTGTATTCCTAGAAGCAAGAGTTCATTTCTGGTAAACCCATTGAATTTTGGGTTCACATGATTTTAAACAGTTCACGAATCCAACGTGATTCTCACTATTAACTTAAGAGCATTTATGTAAGAGTAGCTATTGTGTGTATCAGTTTCATAAGTAGAGTTGAACTACATATGGTCCGTAGGAGAAGGAAACACAGTTCTTTTTTTCTGGGTATGATCATTTTTCTTGCTGTATTGGAGACGCTAGAAAGAAGAGCTTGCTTCTTGCTTGAAAACAGAGTGTGTTTCATGGATGAGAACACTGGTCTGAATTTCCCTTCAGAAACGGACATAAACGCCAGGATCTGTGTCTTCTTATAAGCAAGAGTTCATTTCTGGTAAACCCATTGAATTTTGGGCTCACATGATTTTACACAGTTCTGGATCCCAACGCGATTATCACTATTAACTAAAGATCATTTATGTAAGGGGAGCTGTGGTTTGTATCAGTTTCATAAGCAGAGTTGAACTACATATGGTCCGTAGGAGTAGGAAACACAGTTCTTTTTTTTCTGGGCATGCTCATGGTTCTTACTATATTGGAGACACGGGAAAGAAGAGCTTGATTCTTGCGTGAAAACAGAGTGTGTTTCTTGAATGGGAACACTGGTCTGAATTTCCCTTCAGATACGGAGTTAAACCACGGGGTATGTGTCTTCCTACAAGCAAGAGTTCATTTCTGGTAAACCCAGGGAATTTTGGGCTAAAATGATTTTACACAGTACACGAACCCAATTTGATTCTCACTATTAACTAAAGAGCATTTAGGTAAGAGGAACTGTAGTTTGTATCCTTTTCATAAGCAGAGTTGAAGTGCATATCGTCTGTATGAGTAGGAAACACAGTTCTTTTTTTCTGGTCATTCTCATGTTTCTTGCTGTATTAGAGGCGCTGGAAAGAAGAGGATGCTTCTTGCGTTAAAACAGAGTGTGTCTCATGGATGAGAACACAGGTCTGAATTTCCCTTCAGAAAAGGAGTTAAACCCCAGGATCAGTGTCTTCTTACAAGCAACAGTTCATTTCTGGTAAACCCACTGAATTTTGGGCTCACATGATTTTACACAGTTCATGAACCCAACGTGATTCTCACTATTAACTAAAGAGCATTTATTTAAGAGGAGCTGTGGTTTGTATCAGTTTCATAAGCAGAGTTGAACTACATATGGTCGGTAGGAGTAGGAAACACAGTTCTTTTTTTCTGGGCATGCTCATGGTTCTTGCTGTATTGGAGACGCGGGAAAAGAGAGCTGGCTTCTTGCGTGAAAACAGAGTGTGTTTCATGGATGAGAAAACTGGTCTGAATTTCCCTTCAGTAACGTAGTTAAAACACACGATCTATGTCTTCCTACAAGTAAGAGTTCATTTCTGGTAAACCTAGTGAATATGTGGCTCAAATGATTTTACACAGTTCTGGAACCCAACTCGATTCAAACTATTAACTAAAGAGCCTTTATGTAAGAGGAGCTGTGGTTTTTATCAGTATCATAAGCAGAGTTGAACTACATGTGGTCCATATGTGTAGGAAACACAGTTCTTTTTATTTTTGGCATGGTCATATTTATTGCTGTATTAGAGACGCTGGAAAAAGAGGATGCTTCTTGCATTAAAACAGAATGTGTTTCATGGATGAGAACACTGGTCTGAATTTCCCTTCAGAATCGGAGTTAAACCACAGGATCTGTGTCTTCCTACAAGAAAGAGTTCATTTCTGGAAATCCAAGTGAATTTTGGGCTCAAATGATTTTACACAGTTCTGGAACACAACTTGATTAACTAAAGAGCATTTATGTAAGAGGTGCAGTGGTTCATTTCAGTTTCATAAGTAGAGTTGAACTACATATGGTCCGTAGGAGTAGGAAACACAGTTCTTTTTTTCTGGGCATGCTCATGGTTCTTCCTGCATTGGGGACGCTGTAAAGAAGAGCTTGCTTCTTGCGTCAAAACAGAGTGTGTTTCGTGGATGAGAACACTCGTCTGAATATCCCTTCAGAAACAGAGGTAAACCCCAGGATCTGTGTCTTCCTACAAGCAAGAGTTCATTTCTGGTAAACCAAGTGTATTTTGGGATCAAATGATTTTTCACAGTTCAACAACCCAACGCAATTCTCACTATTAACTAAAGAGCATTTGTGTTAGAGGAGTTTTTGTTTGTATCATTTTCATAAGCAGAGTTGAACTACATATGGTCCTTATGAGTAGGAAACACAGTTCTTTTTTTCTTGCCATACTCATTGTTCTTGCTGTATTGGAGACACTGGAAAGAAGAGCTTGCTTCTTGCGTGAAAAGAGAGTGAGTTTCATGGATGAGAACACTGGTCTGAATTTCCTTTCAGAAACAGAGTTAAACGACGGGATCTGTGTATTCCTACAAGCAAGAGTTCATTTCTGGTAAACCAATAGAATTTTGGGCTCAAATGCTTTTACACAGTTCTGGAACCCAACGCGATTCAAACTATTAACTAAAGAGCATTTATGTAAGAGCAGTTGTGGTTTGTATCAATTTCCTAAGCAGAGTTGAACTACAAATGGTCCGTAGGAGAAGGAAACACAGTTCTTTTTTTCTGGACATGCTCATGGTTCTTGCTTTATTACAGACGCTGGAAAGAAGAGCTTGCTTCTTGCGTGAAAACAGAGTGTGTTTCATAGGTGAGAATACTGGTCTGAATTTCTCTTCGGAGTCAGAGTTAAACCACAGAATTTGTGTCTTCCTACAAGCAAGAGTTCATTTCTGGATATCCAAGTGAATATTGGGCTCAAATGATTTTACACAGTTCTGGAACCCAACTTGATTCTCCCTATTAACTAAAGAGCATTTATGTAAGAGGAGCTGTAGTTTTTATCAGTTTCATAAGCAGAGTAGAACTTCCTATGGTCCGTATGAGTAGGAAACACAGTTCTTTTTTTCTGGGCATGCTCATGGTTCTTGCTGTGTTGGAGACGCTGGAGAGAGAAGAGGAGGATTCTTGCATTAAAACAGCATGTGTTTCACGGATGAGAACACTGGTCTGAATTTCCCTTCAGATTCAGAGTTAAACCACAGGATCTGTGTGTTCATACAAGCAATAGTTCATTTCTGGAAAACCCAGTTAATTTTGGGCTCAAATGATTTTACACAGTTCACGAACCCAACGCGATTCAAACTATTAACTAAAGAGCATTTATGTAAGAGGAGTTGTGGTTTGTTTCAGTTTCATAAGCAGAGTTGAACTACATGTGGTCCGCATGAGTAGGAAACACAGTTCTTTTTTTCTGGGCATGCTCATGATTCTTGCTGTATTAGAGACGCTGGAACGAAGAGGATGCTTCTGCATTAAAACAGAGTGTGTTTCATGGATAAGAACACTGGACTGAATTTCCCTTCAGAATCGGAGTTAAACCACAGGATCTGTGTGTTACTACAAGCAAGAGTTCATTACTGTAATCCCAGTGAATTTTGGGCTCAAATGATTTTACACAGTTCAAGAACCCCACGCAATTCTAACTATAAACTACAGAGCATTTATGTAAGAGGAGTTGTGGTTTGTATCAGTTTCATAAGCAGAGTTGAACTACATGTGGTCCGCATGAGTAGGAAACACAGTTTTTTTTTTCTTGGCATGCTCATATTTCTTGCTGTATTGGAGACGCTTGAAAGAAGAGTTGCTTCTGGCGTTAAAACAGAGTGTTTTTCTTGGAGGAGAACACTAGTCTCAATTTCCCTTCAGAAAAGGAGTTAAACCCCAGGATCTGTTTCTTTCTACAAGAAAGAGTTCATTTCGGGTAAACCCATTGATTTTGGGCTCAAATGATTTTACAAAGTTCAACAACCCAACGCGATACTCACTATCAACTAAAGAGCATTTGTGTAAGAGGAGCTGTGGTTAGTATCAGTTTCATAAGAAGAGTTAAACTACATATGTTCCGTAGGAGTAGGAAACACAGTTCTTTTTTTTCTGGGCATGCTCATGGTTCTTGCTGTATTGGAGACGATGGAAAGAAGAGCTTGCTTCTTGCGTGAAAAGAGAGTGAGTTTCATGGATGAGAACACTGGTCTGAATTTCCCTTCAGAAACTGAGTTAAACCACGGGATCTGTGTATTCCTACAAGCAAGAGTTCATTTCTGGTAAAACAATAGAATTTTGGGCTCAAATGATTTTTCACAGTTCTGGAACCCAACGCGATTCAAACTACTAACTAAAGAGCATTTATGTTACTGGAGTTGTGGTTTGTATAAGTTTCATAAGCAGAGTTGAACTACAAATGGTCCATAGGAGAAGGAAACAGAGTTCTTTTTTTCTGGACATGCTCATTGTTCTTGCTGTTTTAGAGACGCTGAAAAGAAGAACTTGCTTCTTGCGTTAAAACAGAGTGTGTTTCATGGATGAGAACACTGGTCTGAATTTCCCTTCAGAAACAGAGTTAAATCACAGGATCAGTGTATTCCTACAAGCAAGAGTTCATTTCTGGTAATCCAAGTGAATTTTGGGTCAAATGATTTTTCACAGTTCTGGAACCCAACGCGATTCAAACTATTAACTAAAGACCATTTATGTAAGAGGAGCTGTGGTTTGTATCAGTTTCATAAGTTGAGTTGAACTACATATGCTGCATAGGAGTAGGAAACACAGTTCTTTTTTTCTGGACATGCTCATGGTTCTTTCTGTATTGGATAGGCTGGAAAGAAGAGCTTGCTTCTTGCGTGAAAACAGAGTGTGTTTCATGGATGAGAATACTGGTCTGAATTTCCCTTCAGAAACGGAGTTAAACCACAGGATCTATGTCTTCCTACAAGCAAGTGTTCATTTCTGGTAAACCAATAAAATTTGGGACTCAAATGATTTTACACAGTTGTGGAACCCAACGCGATTCAAATTACTAACTAAAGAGCATTTATGTAAGAGGAGTTGTGGTTTGTATCAGTTTCATAAGCAGAATTGAACTACATGTGGTCCGCATGAGTAGGAATCACAGTTCTTTTTTTCTTGGCATGCTGATATTTCTTGCTGTATTGGAGACGCTGGAAAGAAGAGCTTGATTCGTGCTTTAAAACAGAGTGTTTTTCTTGGATGAGAAAACTGGTCTCAATTTCCCTTCAGAAACGGAGTTAAACCCCAGGATCTGTGTCTTCCTACAAGCAAGAATTCATTTCTGGTAAACCCATTGAATTTTGGGCTGACATGATTTTACACAGTTCATGATCCCAATGCGATTCTCACTATTAACTAAAGAGCATTTATGTAAGAGGAGCTGTGGTTTGCATCAGTTTCGTAAGCAGAGTTGAACTACAAATGGTCCATAGGAGAAGGAAACACAGTTCTTTTTTTCTGGGCATGCTCATGGTTCTTGCTGTATTGGGGAAGCTGGAAAGAAGTGCTTGCTTCTTGCGTGAAAACAGAGTGAGTTTCACGGATGAGAACACTGGTCTGAATTTCCCTTCAGAAAGAGAGTTAAACCACGGGATCTGTGTATTCCTAGAAGCAAGAGTTCATTTCTGGTAAACCCATTGAATTTTGGGTTCACATGATTTTAAACAGTTCACGAATCCAACGTGATTCTCACTATTAACTTAAGAGCATTTATGTAAGAGTAGCTATTGTGTGTATCAGTTTCATAAGTAGAGTTGAACTACATATGGTCCGTAGGAGAAGGAAACACAGTTCTTTTTTTCTGGGTATGCTCATTTTTCTTGCTGTATTGGAGACGCTAGAAAGAAGAGCTTGCTTCTTGCTTGAAAACAGAGTGTGTTTCATGGATGAGAACACTGGTCTGAATTTCCCTTCAGAAACGGACATAAACGCCAGGATCTGTGTCTTCTTATAAGCAAGAGTTCATTTCTGGTAAACCCATTGAATTTTGGGCTCACATGATTTTACACAGTTCTGGATCCCAACGCGATTATCACTATTAACTAAAGATCATTTATGTAAGGGGAGCTGTGGTTTGTATCAGTTTCATAAGCAGAGTTGAACTACATATGGTCCGTAGGAGTAGGAAACACAGTTCTTTTTTTTCTGGGCATGCTCATGGTTCTTACTATATTGGAGACACGGGAAAGAAGAGCTTGATTCTTGCGTGAAAACAGAGTGTGTTTCTTGAATGGGAACACTGGTCTGAATTTCCCTTCAGATACGGAGTTAAACCACGGGGTATGTGTCTTCCTACAAGCAAGAGTTCATTTCTGGTAAACCCAGGGAATTTTGGGCTAAAATGATTTTACACAGTACACGAACCCAATTTGATTCTCACTATTAACTAAAGAGCATTTAGGTAAGAGGAACTGTAGTTTGTATCCTTTTCATAAGCAGAGTTGAAGTGCATATCGTCTGTATGAGTAGGAAACACAGTTCTTTTTTTCTGGTCATTCTCATGTTTCTTGCTGTATTAGAGGCGCTGGAAAGAAGAGGATGCTTCTTGCGTTAAAACAGAGTGTGTCTCATGGATGAGAACACAGGTCTGAATTTCCCTTCAGAAAAGGAGTTAAACCCCAGGATCAGTGTCTTCTTACAAGCAACAGTTCATTTCTGGTAAACCCACTGAATTTTGGGCTCACATGATTTTACACAGTTCATGAACCCAACGTGATTCTCACTATTAACTAAAGAGCATTTATTTAAGAGGAGCTGTGGTTTGTATCAGTTTCATAAGCAGAGTTGAACTACATATGGTCGGTAGGAGTAGGAAACACAGTTCTTTTTTTCTGGGCATGCTCATGGTTCTTGCTGTATTGGAGACGCGGGAAAAGAGAGCTGGCTTCTTGCGTGAAAACAGAGTGTGTTTCATGGATGAGAAAACTGGTCTGAATTTCCCTTCAGTAACGTAGTTAAAACACACGATCTATGTCTTCCTACAAGTAAGAGTTCATTTCTGGTAAACCTAGTGAATATGTGGCTCAAATGATTTTACACAGTTCTGGAACCCAACTCGATTCAAACTATTAACTAAAGAGCCTTTATGTAAGAGGAGCTGTGGTTTTTATCAGTATCATAAGCAGAGTTGAACTACATGTGGTCCATATGTGTAGGAAACACAGTTCTTTTTATTTTTGGCATGGTCATATTTATTGCTGTATTAGAGACGCTGGAAAAAGAGGATGCTTCTTGCATTAAAACAGAATGTGTTTCATGGATGAGAACACTGGTCTGAATTTCCCTTCAGTATCGGAGTTAAACCACAGGATCTGTGTCTTCCTACAAGAAAGAGTTCATTTCTGGAAATCCAAGTGAATTTTGGGCTCAAATGATTTTACACAGTTCTGGAACACAACTTGATTAACTAAAGAGCATTTATGTAAGAGGTGCAGTGGTTCATTTCAGTTTCATAAGTAGAGTTGAACTACATATGGTCCGTAGGAGTAGGAAACACAGTTCTTTTTTTCTGGGCATGCTCATGGTTCTTCCTGCATTGGGGACGCTGTAAAGAAGAGCTTGCTTCTTGCGTCAAAACAGAGTGTGTTTCGTGGATGAGAACACTCGTCTGAATATCCCTTCAGAAACAGAGGTAAACCCCAGGATCTGTGTCTTCCTACAAGCAAGAGTTCATTTCTGGTAAACCAAGTGTATTTTGGGATCAAATGATTTTTCACAGTTCAACAACCCAACGCAATTCTCACTATTAACTAAAGAGCATTTGTGTTAGAGGAGTTTTTGTTTGTATCATTTTCATAAGCAGAGTTGAACTACATATGGTCCTTATGAGTAGGAAACACAGTTCTTTTTTTCTTGCCATACTCATTGTTCTTGCTGTATTGGAGACACTGGAAAGAAGAGCTTGCTTCTTGCGTGAAAAGAGAGTGAGTTTCATGGATGAGAACACTGGTCTGAATTTCCTTTCAGAAACAGAGTTAAACGACGGGATCTGTGTATTCCTACAAGCAAGAGTTCATTTCTGGTAAACCAATAGAATTTTGGGCTCAAATGCTTTTACACAGTTCTGGAACCCAACGCGATTCAAACTATTAACTAAAGAGCATTTATGTAAGAGCAGTTGTGGTTTGTATCAATTTCCTAAGCAGAGTTGAACTACAAATGGTCCGTAGGAGAAGGAAACACAGTTCTTTTTTTCTGGACATGCTCATGGTTCTTGCTTTATTACAGACGCTGGAAAGAAGAGCTTGCTTCTTGCGTGAAAACAGAGTGTGTTTCATAGGTGAGAATACTGGTCTGAATTTCTCTTCGGAGTCAGAGTTAAACCACAGAATTTGTGTCTTCCTACAAGCAAGAGTTCATTTCTGGATATCCAAGTGAATATTGGGCTCAAATGATTTTACACAGTTCTGGAACCCAACTTGATTCTCCCTATTAACTAAAGAGCATTTATGTAAGAGGAGCTGTAGTTTTTATCAGTTTCATAAGCAGAGTAGAACTTCCTATGGTCCGTATGAGTAGGAAACACAGTTCTTTTTTTCTGGGCATGCTCATGGTTCTTGCTGTGTTGGAGACGCTGGAGAGAGAAGAGGAGGATTCTTGCATTAAAACAGCATGTGTTTCACGGATGAGAACACTGGTCTGAATTTCCCTTCAGATTCAGAGTTAAACCACAGGATCTGTGTGTTCATACAAGCAATAGTTCATTTCTGGAAAACCCAGTTAATTTTGGGCTCAAATGATTTTACACAGTTCACGAACCCAACGCGATTCAAACTATTAACTAAAGAGCATTTATGTAAGAGGAGTTGTGGTTTGTTTCAGTTTCATAAGCAGAGTTGAACTACATGTGGTCCGCATGAGTAGGAAACACAGTTCTTTTTTTCTTGGCATGCTGATATTTCTTGCTGTATTGGAGACGCTGGAAGAAGAGCTTGCTTCTTGCATTAAAACAGAGTGTTTTTCTTGGACGAGAACACTGGTCTCAATTTCCCTTCAGAAACGCAGTTAAACTCCAGGATCTCTGTCTTCCTACAAGAAAGAGTTCATTTCTGGTAAACCCATTGAATTTTGGGCTCACATGATTTTACACAGTTCTGGAACCCAACTTGATTCTCTCAATTAACTAAAGAGCATTTATGCAAGAGGAGGTGTAGTTTTTATCAGTTTCATAAACAGAGTTGAACTACATATGGTCCGTAAGAGTAGGAAACACAGTTCTTTTTTTCTGGGCATGCTCATGATTCTTGCTGTATTAGAGACGCTGGAACGAAGAGGATGCTTCTGCATTAAAACAGAGTGTGTTTCATGGATAAGAACACTGGACTGAATTTCCCTTCAGAATCGGAGTTAAACCACAGGATCTGTGTGTTACTACAAGCAAGAGTTCATTACTGTAATCCCAGTGAATTTTGGGCTCAAATGATTTTACACAGTTCAAGAACCCCACGCAATTCTAACTATAAACTACAGAGCATTTATGTAAGAGGAGTTGTGGTTTGTATCAGTTTCATAAGCAGAGTTGAACTACATGTGGTCCGCATGAGTAGGAAACACAGTTTTTTTTTTCTTGGCATGCTCATATTTCTTGCTGTATTGGAGACGCTTGAAAGAAGAGTTGCTTCTGGCGTTAAAACAGAGTGTTTTTCTTGGAGGAGAACACTAGTCTCAATTTCCCTTCAGAAAAGGAGTTAAACCCCAGGATCTGTCTCTTTCTACAAGAAAGAGTTCATTTCGGGTAAACCCATTGATTTTGGGCTCAAATGATTTTACAAAGTTCAACAACCCAACGCGATACTCACTATCAACTAAAGAGCATTTGTGTAAGAGGAGCTGTGGTTAGTATCAGTTTCATAAGAAGAGTTAAACTACATATGTTCCGTAGGAGTAGGAAACACAGTTCTTTTTTTTCTGGGCATGCTCATGGTTCTTGCTGTATTGGAGACGATGGAAAGAAGAGCTTGCTTCTTGCGTGAAAAGAGAGTGAGTTTCATGGATGAGAACACTGGTCTGAATTTCCCTTCAGAAACTGAGTTAAACCACGGGATCTGTGTATTCCTACAAGCAAGAGTTCATTTCTGGTAAAACAATAGAATTTTGGGCTCAAATGATTTTTCACAGTTCTGGAACCCAACGCGATTCAAACTACTAACTAAAGAGCATTTATGTTACTGGAGTTGTGGTTTGTATAAGTTTCATAAGCAGAGTTGAACTACAAATGGTCCATAGGAGAAGGAAACAGAGTTCTTTTTTTCTGGACATGCTCATTGTTCTTGCTGTTTTAGAGACGCTGAAAAGAAGAACTTGCTTCTTGCGTTAAAACAGAGTGTGTTTCATGGATGAGAACACTGGTCTGAATTTCCCTTCAGAAACAGAGTTAAATCACAGGATCAGTGTATTCCTACAAGCAAGAGTTCATTTCTGGTAATCCAAGTGAATTTTGGGTCAAATGATTTTTCACAGTTCTGGAACCCAACGCGATTCAAACTATTAACTAAAGACCATTTATGTAAGAGGAGCTGTGGTTTGTATCAGTTTCATAAGTTGAGTTGAACTACATATGCTGCATAGGAGTAGGAAACACAGTTCTTTTTTTCTGGACATGCTCATGGTTCTTTCTGTATTGGATAGGCTGGAAAGAAGAGCTTGCTTCTTGCGTGAAAACAGAGTGTGTTTCATGGATGAGAATACTGGTCTGAATTTCCCTTCAGAAACGGAGTTAAACCACAGGATCTATGTCTTCCTACAAGCAAGTGTTCATTTCTGGTAAACCAATAAAATTTGGGACTCAAATGATTTTACACAGTTGTGGAACCCAACGCAATTCAAATTACTAACTAAAGAGCATTTATGTAAGAGGAGTTGTGGTTTGTATCAGTTTCATAAGCAGAATTGAACTACATGTGGTCCGCATGAGTAGGAATCACAGTTCTTTTTTTCTTGGCATGCTGATATTTCTTGCTGTATTGGAGACGCTGGAAAGAAGAGCTTGATTCGTGCTTTAAAACAGAGTGTTTTTCTTGGATGAGAAAACTGGTCTCAATTTCCCTTCAGAAACGGAGTTAAACCCCAGGATCTGTGTCTTCCTACAAGCAAGAATTCATTTCTGGTAAACCCATTGAATTTTGGGCTGACATGATTTTACACAGTTCATGATCCCAATGCGATTCTCACTATTAACTAAAGAGCATTTATGTAAGAGGAGCTGTGGTTTGCATCAGTTTCGTAAGCAGAGTTGAACTACAAATGGTCCATAGGAGAAGGAAACACAGTTCTTTTTTTCTGGGCATGCTCATGGTTCTTGCTGTATTGGGGAAGCTGGAAAGAAGTGCTTGCTTCTTGCGTGAAAACAGAGTGAGTTTCACGGATGAGAACACTGGTCTGAATTTCCCTTCAGAAAGAGAGTTAAACCACGGGATCTGTGTATTCCTAGAAGCAAGAGTTCATTTCTGGTAAACCCATTGAATTTTGGGTTCACATGATTTTAAACAGTTCACGAACCCAACGTGATTCTCACTATTAACTTAAGAGCATTTATGTAAGAGTAGCTATTGTGTGTATCAGTTTCATAAGTAGAGTTGAACTACATATGGTCCGTAGGAGAAGGAAACACAGTTCTTTTTTTCTGGGTATGCTCATTTTTCTTGCTGTATTGGAGACGCTAGAAAGAAGAGCTTGCTTCTTGCTTGAAAACAGAGTGTGTTTCATGGATGAGAACACTGGTCTGAATTTCCCTTCAGAAACGGACATAAACGCCAGGATCTGTGTCTTCTTATAAGCAAGAGTTCATTTCTGGTAAACCCATTGAATTTTGGGCTCACATGATTTTACACAGTTCTGGATCCCAACGCGATTATCACTATTAACTAAAGATCATTTATGTAAGGGGAGCTGTGGTTTGTATCAGTTTCATAAGCAGAGTTGAACTACATATGGTCCGTAGGAGTAGGAAACACAGTTCTTTTTTTTCTGGGCATGCTCATGGTTCTTACTATATTGGAGACACGGGAAAGAAGAGCTTGATTCTTGCATGAAAACAGAGTGTGTTTCTTGAATGGGAACACTGGTCTGAATTTCCCTTCAGATACGGAGTTAAACCACGGGGTATGTGTCTTCCTACAAGCAAGAGTTCATTTCTGGTAAACCCAGGGAATTTTGGGCTAAAATGATTTTACACAATACACGAACCCAATTTGATTCTCACTATTAACTAAAGAGCATTTAGGTAAGAGGAACTGTAGTTTGTATCCTTTTCATAAGCAGAGTTGAAGTGCATATCGTCTGTATGAGTAGGAAACACAGTTCTTTTTTTCTGGTCATTCTCATGGTTCTTGCTGTATTAGAGGCGCTGGAAAGAAGAGGATGCTTCTTGCGTTAAAACAGAGTGTGTCTCATGGATGAGAACACAGGTCTGAATTTCCCTTCAGAAAAGGAGTTAAACCCCAGGATCAGTGTCTTCTTACAAGCAACAGTTCATTTCTGATAAACCCACTGAATTTTGGGCTCACATGATTTTACACAGTTCATGAACCCAACGTGATTCTCACTATTAACTAAAGAGCATTTATTTAAGAGGAGCTGTGGTTTGTATCAGTTTCATAAGCAGAGTTGAACTACATATGGTCGGTAGGAGTAGGAAACACAGTTCTTTTTTTCTGGGCATGCTCATGGTTCTTGCTGTATTGGAGACGCGGGAAAAGAGAGCTGGCTTCTTGCGTGAAAACAGAGTGTGTTTCATGGATGAGAAAACTGGTCTGAATTTCCCTTCAGTAACGTAGTTAAAACACACGATCTATGTCTTCCTACAAGTAAGAGTTCATTTCTGGTAAACCTAGTGAATATGTGGCTCAAATGATTTTACACAGTTCTGGAACCCAACTCGATTCAAACTATTAACTAAAGAGCCTTTATGTAAGAGGAGCTGTGGTTTTTATCAGTATCATAAGCAGAGTTGAACTACATGTGGTCCATATGTGTAGGAAACACAGTTCTTTTTATTTTTGGCATGGTCATATTTATTGCTGTATTAGAGACGCTGGAAAAAGAGGATGCTTCTTGCATTAAAACAGAATGTGTTTCATGGATGAGAACACTGGTCTGAATTTCCCTTCAGAATCGGAGTTAAACCACAGGATCTGTGTCTTCCTACAAGAAAGAGTTCATTTCTGGAAATCCAAGTGAATTTTGGGCTCAAATGATTTTACACAGTTCTGGAACACAACTTGATTAACTAAAGAGCATTTATGTAAGAGGTGCAGTGGTTCATTTCAGTTTCATAAGTAGAGTTGAACTACATATGGTCCGTAGGAGTAGGAAACACAGTTCTTTTTTTCTGGGCATGCTCATGGTTCTTCCTGCATTGGGGACGCTGTAAAGAAGAGCTTGCTTCTTGCGTCAAAACAGAGTGTGTTTCGTGGATGAGAACACTCGTCTGAATATCCCTTCAGAAACAGAGGTAAACCCCAGGATCTGTGTCTTCCTACAAGCAAGAGTTCATTTCTGGTAAACCAAGTGTATTTTGGGATCAAATGATTTTTCACAGTTCAACAACCCAACGCAATTCTCACTATTAACTAAAGAGCATTTGTGTTAGAGGAGTTTTTGTTTGTATCATTTTCATAAGCAGAGTTGAACTACATATGGTCCTTATGAGTAGGAAACACAGTTCTTTTTTTCTTGCCATACTCATTGTTCTTGCTGTATTGGAGACACTGGAAAGAAGAGCTTGCTTCTTGCGTGAAAAGAGAGTGAGTTTCATGGATGAGAACACTGGTCTGAATTTCCTTTCAGAAACAGAGTTAAACGACGGGATCTGTGTATTCCTACAAGCAAGAGTTCATTTCTGGTAAACCAATAGAATTTTGGGCTCAAATGCTTTTACACAGTTCTGGAACCCAACGCGATTCAAACTATTAACTAAAGAGCATTTATGTAAGAGCAGTTGTGGTTTGTATCAATTTCCTAAGCAGAGTTGAACTACAAATGGTCCGTAGGAGAAGGAAACACAGTTCTTTTTTTCTGGACATGCTCATGGTTCTTGCTTTATTACAGACGCTGGAAAGAAGAGCTTGCTTCTTGCGTGAAAACAGAGTGTGTTTCATAGGTGAGAATACTGGTCTGAATTTCTCTTCGGAGTCAGAGTTAAACCACAGAATTTGTGTCTTCCTACAAGCAAGAGTTCATTTCTGGATATCCAAGTGAATATTGGGCTCAAATGATTTTACACAGTTCTGGAACCCAACTTGATTCTCCCTATTAACTAAAGAGCATTTATGTAAGAGGAGCTGTAGTTTTTATCAGTTTCATAAGCAGAGTAGAACTTCCTATGGTCCGTATGAGTAGGAAACACAGTTCTTTTTTTCTGGGCATGCTCATGGTTCTTGCTGTGTTGGAGACGCTGGAGAGAGAAGAGGAGGATTCTTGCATTAAAACAGCATGTGTTTCACGGATGAGAACACTGGTCTGAATTTCCCTTCAGATTCAGAGTTAAACCACAGGATCTGTGTGTTCATACAAGCAATAGTTCATTTCTGGAAAACCCAGTTAATTTTGGGCTCAAATGATTTTACACAGTTCACGAACCCAACGCGATTCAAACTATTAACTAAAGAGCATTTATGTAAGAGGAGTTGTGGTTTGTTTCAGTTTCATAAGCAGAGTTGAACTACATGTGGTCCGCATGAGTAGGAAACACAGTTCTTTTTTTCTGGGCATGCTCATGATTCTTGCTGTATTAGAGACGCTGGAACGAAGAGGATGCTTCTGCATTAAAACAGAGTGTGTTTCATGGATAAGAACACTGGACTGAATTTCCCTTCAGAATCGGAGTTAAACCACAGGATCTGTGTGTTACTACAAGCAAGAGTTCATTTCTGTAATCCCAGTGAATTTTGGGCTCAAATGATTTTACACAGTTCAAGAACCCCACGCAATTCTAACTATAAACTACAGAGCATTTATGTAAGAGGAGTTGTGGTTTGTATCAGTTTCATAAGCAGAGTTGAACTACATGTGGTCCGCATGAGTAGGAAACACAGTTTTTTTTTTCTTGGCATGCTCATATTTCTTGCTGTATTGGAGACGCTTGAAAGAAGAGTTGCTTCTGGCGTTAAAACAGAGTGTTTTTCTTGGAGGAGAACACTAGTCTCAATTTCCCTTCAGAAAAGGAGTTAAACCCCAGGATCTGTTTCTTTCTACAAGAAAGAGTTCATTTCGGGTAAACCCATTGATTTTGGGCTCAAATGATTTTACAAAGTTCAACAACCCAACGCGATACTCACTATCAACTAAAGAGCATTTGTGTAAGAGGAGCTGTGGTTAGTATCAGTTTCATAAGAAGAGTTAAACTACATATGTTCCGTAGGAGTAGGAAACACAGTTCTTTTTTTTCTGGGCATGCTCATGGTTCTTGCTGTATTGGAGACGATGGAAAGAAGAGCTTGCTTCTTGCGTGAAAAGAGAGTGAGTTTCATGGATGAGAACACTGGTCTGAATTTCCCTTCAGAAACTGAGTTAAACCACGGGATCTGTGTATTCCTACAAGCAAGAGTTCATTTCTGGTAAAACAATAGAATTTTGGGCTCAAATGATTTTTCACAGTTCTGGAACCCAACGCGATTCAAACTACTAACTAAAGAGCATTTATGTTACTGGAGTTGTGGTTTGTATAAGTTTCATAAGCAGAGTTGAACTACAAATGGTCCATAGGAGAAGGAAACAGAGTTCTTTTTTTCTGGACATGCTCATTGTTCTTGCTGTATTAGAGACGCTGAAAAGAAGAACTTGCTTCTTGCGTTAAAACAGAGTGTGTTTCATGGATGAGAACACTGGTCTGAATTTCCCTTCAGAAACAGAGTTAAATCACAGGATCAGTGTATTCCTACAAGCAAGAGTTCATTTCTGGTAATCCAAGTGAATTTTGGGTCAAATGATTTTTCACAGTTCTGGAACCCAACGCGATTCAAACTATTAACTAAAGACCATTTATGTAAGAGGAGCTGTGGTTTGTATCAGTTTCATAAGTTGAGTTGAACTACATATGCTGCATAGGAGTAGGAAACACAGTTCTTTTTTTCTGGACATGCTCATGGTTCTTTCTGTATTGGATAGGCTGGAAAGAAGAGCTTGCTTCTTGCCTGAAAACAGAGTGTGTTTCATGGATGAGAATACTGGTCTGAATTTCCCTTCAGAAACGGAGTTAAACCACAGGATCTATGTCTTCCTACAAGCAAGTGTTCATTTCTGGTAAACCAATAAAATTTGGGACTCAAATGATTTTACACAGTTGTGGAACCCAACGCGATTCAAATTACTAACTAAAGAGCATTTATGTAAGAGGTGTTGTGGTTTGTATCAGTTTCATAAGCAGAATTGAACTACATGTGGTCCGCATGAGTAGGAATCACAGTTCATTTTTTCTTGGCATGCTGATATTTCTTGCTGTATTGGAGACGCTGGAAAGAAGAGCTTGATTCGTGCTTTAAAACAGAGTGTTTTTCTTGGATGAGAAAACTGGTCTCAATTTCCCTTCAGAAACGGAGTTAAACCCCAGGATCTGTGTCTTCCTACAAGCAAGAATTCATTTCTGGTAAACCCATTGAATTTTGGGCTGACATGATTTTACACAGTTCATGATCCCAATGCGATTCTCACTATTAACTAAAGAGCATTTATGTAAGGGGAGCTGTGGTTTGCATCAGTTTCGTAAGCAGAGTTGAACTACAAATGGTCCATAGGAGAAGGAAACACAGTTCTTTTTTTCTGGGCATGCTCATGGTTCTTGCTGTATTGGGGAAGCTGGAAAGAAGTGCTTGCTTCTTGCGTGAAAACAGAGTGAGTTTCACAGATGAGAACACTGGTCTGAATTTCCCATTAGAAACAGAGTTAAACCACGGGATCTGTGTATTCCTAGAAGCAAGAGTTCATTTCTGGTAAACCCATTGAATTTTGGGTTCACATGATTTTAAACAGTTCACGAACCCAACGTGATTCTCACTATTAACTTAAGAGCATTTATGTAAGAGTAGCTATTGTGTGTATCAGTTTCATAAGTAGAGTTGAACTACATATGGTCCGTAGGAGAAGGAAACACAGTTCTTTTTTTCTGGGTATGCTCATTTTTCTTGCTGTATTGGAGACGCTAGAAAGAAGAGCTTGCTTCTTGCTTGAAAACAGAGTGTGTTTCATGGATGAGAATACTGGTCTGAATTTCCCTTCGGAAACGGACATAAACGCCAGGATCTGTGTCTTCTTATAAGCAAGAGTTCATTTCTGGTAAACCCATTGAATTTTGGGCTCACATGATTTTACACAGTTCTGGATCCCAACGCGATTATCACTATTAACTAAAGATCATTTATGTAAGGGGAGCTGTGGTTTGTATCAGTTTCATAAGCAGAGTTGAACTACATATGGTCCGTAGGAGTAGGAAACACAGTTCTTTTTTTTCTGGGCACTCGCATGGTTCTTGCTTTATTGGAGACACGGGAAAGAAGAGCTTGATTCTTGCCTGAAAACAGAGTGTGTTTCTTGGATGGGAACACTGGTCTGAATTTCCCTTCAGATACGGAGTTAAACCACGGGGTATGTATCTTCCTACAAGCAAGAGTTCATTTCTGGTAAACCCAGTGAATTTTGGGCTAAAATGATTTTACACAGTACACGAACCCAATTTGATTCTCACTATTAACTAAAGAGCATTTATGTAAGAGGAAGTGTAATTTGTATCCTTTTCATAAGCAGAGTTGAACTACATGTGGTCCATATGTGTAGGAAACACAGTTCTTTTTATTTTTGGCATGGTCATATTTATTGCTGTATTAGAGACGCTGGAAAAAGAGGATGCTTCTTGCATTAAAACAGAATGTGTTTCATGGATGAGAACACTGGTCTGAATTTCCCTTCAGAATCGGAGTTAAACCACAGGATCTGTGTCTTCCTACAAGAAAGAGTTCATTTCTGGAAATCCAAGTGAATTTTGGGCTCAAATGATTTTACACAGTTCTGGAACACAACTTGATTAACTAAAGAGCATTTATGTAAGAGGTGCAGTGGTTCATTTCAGTTTCATAAGTAGAGTTGAACTACATATGGTCCGTAGGAGTAGGAAACACAGTTCTTTTTTTCTGGGCATGCTCATGGTTCTTCCTGCATTGGGGACGCTATAAAGAAGAGCTTGCTTCTTGCGTCAAAACAGAGTGTGTTTCGTGGATGAGAACACTCGTCTGAATATCCCTTCAGAAACAGAGGTAAACCCCAGGATCTGTGTCTTCCTACAAGCAAGAGTTCATTTCTGGTAAACCAAGTGTATTTTGGGCTCAAATGATTTTTCACAGTTCAACAACCCAACGCAATTCTCACTATTAACTAAAGAGCATTTGTGTTAGAGGAGTTTTTGTTTGTATCATTTTCATAAGCAGAGTTGAACTACATATGGTCCTTATGAGTAGGAAACACAGTTCTTTTTTTCTTGCCATACTCATTGTTCTTGCTGTATTAGAGACACTGGAAAGAAGAGCTTGCTTCTTGCGTGAAAACAGAGTGTGTTTCATAGATGAGAATACTGGTCTGAATTTCTCTTCAGAGTCAGAGTTAAACCACAGAATTTGTGTCTTCCTACAAGCAAGAGTTCATTTCTGGATATCCAAGTGAATATTGGGCTCAAATGATTTTACACAGTTCTGGAACCCAACTTGATTCTCCCTATAAACTAAAGAGCATTTATGTAAGAGGAGCTGTAGTTTTTATCAGTTTCATAAGCAGAGTAGAACTTCCTATGGTCCGTATGAGTAGGAAACACAGTTCTTTTTTTCTGGGCATGCTCATGGTTCCTGCTGTGTTGGAGACGCTGGAGAGAGAAGAGGAGGATTCTTGCATTAAAACAGCATGTGTTTCATGGATGAGAACACTGGTCTGAATTTCCCTTCAGATTCAGAGTTAAACCACAGGATCTGTGTGTTCATACAAGCAATAGTTCATTTCTGGAAAACCCAGTTAATTTTGGGCTCAAATGATTTTACACAGTTCACGAACCCAACGCGATTCAAACTATTAACTAAAGAGCATTTATGTAAGAGGAGTTCCGGTTTGTTTCAGTTTCATAAGCAGAGTTGAACTACATGTGGTCCGCATGAGTAGGAAACACAGTTCTTTTTTTCTTGGCATGCTGATATTTCTTGCTGTATTAGAGACCCTGGAATGAAGAGGATGTTTCTGCATTAAAACAGGGTGTGTTTCATGGATGAGAACACTGGACTGAATTTCCCTTCAGGATCGGAGTTAAACCACAGGATCTGTGTGTTACTACAAGCAAGAGTTCATTTCTGGTAATCCCAGTGAATTTTGGGCTCAAATGATTTTTCACAGTTCACGATCCCAACGCGATTCTCACTGTTAACTAAAGAGCATTTATGAAAGAGGTGCTGTGGTTTGTATCAGTTTCATAGGCAGAGTTGAACTACATGTGGTACGCATGAGTAGGAAACACAGTTCTTTTTTTCTTGGCATGCTCATTTCTTGCTGTATTGGGGACTCTGGAAAGAAGAGCTTGCTTCTTGCGTTAAAACAGAGTGATTTTCTTGGATCAGACACTGGTCTCAATTTCCCTTCAGAAATGGAGCTAAACCCCAGGATTTGGGTCTTCCTACAAGCAAGAGTTCATTTCTGGAAAATCCATTGAATTTTGGGCTCACATGATTTTACACAGTTCTGGAACCCAACGCGATTCAAACTATTAACTAAATAGCATTTATGTAAGGGGAGCTGTGGTTTGCATCGGTTTCATAAGTAGAGTTGAACTACATATGGTCTGTAGAAGTAGGAACCTCAGTTCTTTTTTTCTGTGCATTCTCATGGTTCTTGCTGTATTAGATACGCTGGAAAGAAGAGCTTGCTTCTTGCGTTAAAACTGAGTGTGTTTCATGGATGAGAATACTGGTCTGAATTTCCCATCAGAAACAGAGTTAAACCACTGGATCTGTGTCTTCCTACAAGCAAGAGTTCATTTCTGGTATACCAAGTGTATTTAGGGCTCAAATGATTTTTCACAGTTCAAAAACCCAATGCGATTCTCACTATTAACTAAAGAACATTTGTGTTAGAGGAGCTTTGGTTTGTATCATTTTCATAAACAGAGTTGAACTACATATGGTCCTTATGAGTAGAAAACACAGTTCTTTTTTTCTTGCTATGCTCATTGTTCTTACTGTATTGGAGTTACTGGAAAGAAGAGCTTGCTTCTTGCGTGAAAACAGAGTGAGTTACATGGATGAGAAAACTGGTCTGAATTTCCCTCCATAAACAGAGTTAAACCACAGGATCTGTGTATTCCTACAAGCAAGAGTTCATTTCTGGTAATCCAAGTGAATTTTGGGCTCAAATTATTTTTCACAGTTCTGGAACCTAACGCGATTCAAACTATTAACCAAAGAGTATTTATATAAGAGGAGCTGTGGTTTGTATCAGTTGGATAAGTAGAGTTGAATTACATGTGGTCCGCATGAGTAGGAAACACAGTTCTTTTTTTCTTCGCATGCTCATATTTCTTGCTGTATTGGAGACGCTGGAAAGAAGAGCTTGCTTCTTGCATTAAAACAGAGTGTTTTTCTTGGATGAGAACACTGGTCTCAATTTCCCTTCAGAAACGGAGTTAAACCCCAGGATCTGTGTCTTCCTACAAGAAAGAGTTCATTTCTGGTAAACCCATTGGATTTTGGGCTCACATGATTTTACACAGTTCAAAAACCCATGCGATTCTCACTATTAAGTAAAGAGCATTTATGTAAGAGGAGCTGTGGTTTGCATCAGTTTCATAATTAGAGTTGATCTACATATGGTCCGTAGGAGTAGGAAACACAGTTCTTTTTTTCTGGGGATGCTCATGGTTCTTGCTGTATTGGAGACGCTGGAAAGTAGAGCTTGCTTCTTGCGTTAAAACAGAGTGTGTTTGATGGATGAGAACACTGGTCTGAATTTCCCTTCAGAAACAGAGTTAAACCACAGGATCTGTGTCTTCCTACAAGCAAGAGTTCATTTCTGGTAAACCAAGAGTATTTAGGGCTCAAATGATTTTTCACAGTACACGATCCCAATGCGATTCTAACTATTAACTAAAGAGCATTTATGTAAGAGGAGCTGTGGTTTGCATCAGTTTCATAAGTTCAGTAGAACTACGTATGGTCCATAAGAGTCGGAAACACAGTTCTTTTTTTCTCGGCATGCTCATGGTTCTCGCTATATTAGAGACGCTGGAAAAAAGAGCTTGCTTCTTGTGTTAAAACAGAGTTTGTTTGATGGATGAGAACACTGGTCTGAATTTCCCTTCAGAAACAGAGTTAAACCACAGGATCTGTGTCTTCCTACAAGCAAGAGTTCATTTCTGGCAAACCAAGTGTATTTAGGGTTCAAATGATTTTTCACAATGCAACAACCCAACGTGATTCTCACTATTAACTAAAGAACATTTGTGTTAGAGGAGCTTTGGTTTGTATCATTTTCAAAAGCAGAGTTGAACTACACATGGTCCTTATGAATAGGAAACACAGTTCTTTTTTTCTTGCTATGCTCATTGTTCTTGCTGTATTGGAGACACTGGAAAGAAGAGATTGCTTCTTGCATGAAAACAGAGTGTGTTTCATGGATGAGAAAAATGGTCTGAATTTCCGTTCAGAAACAGAGTTAAACCACAGGATCTGTGTCTTCCTACAAGCAAGAATTCATTTCTGAAAATCCAAGTGAATTTTGGGCTAAAATGATTTTACACAGTTCTGGCACCCAACTTGATTCTTCCTATTAACTAAAGACCGTTTACGTAATAGGAGCTGCGGTTTTTATCAGTTTCATAAGCAGAGCTGAACTATATATGTTCCATATTAGTAGGAAACACAGTTCTTTTTTTCTTGGCATGCTCATGGTTCTTGCTGTATTGGAGACGCTGGAAGGAAGAGCTTGCTTCTTGGGTTAAAACAGAGTGTTTTTCTTGGATGAGAACACTAGTCTCAATTTCCCTTCAGAAACGGAGTTAAACCCCAGGATCTGTTTCTTTCTACAAGAAAGAGATCATTTCGGGTAAACCCATTGATTTGGGCTCAAATGATTTTACAAAGGTCAACAACCCAACGCGATACTCACTATTAACTAAAGAGCATTTATGTAAGAGGAGCTGTGGTTTGTATCAGTTTCATAAGAAGAGGTAAACTACATATGTTCCGTAGGAGTAGGAAACACAGTTCTTTTTTTTCTGGGCATGCTCATGGTTCTTGCTGTATTGGAGACGGTGGAAAGAAGAGCTTGCCTCTTGCGTGAAAAGAGAGTGAGTTTCATGGATGAGAACAGTGGTCTGAATTTCCCTTCAGAAACTGAGTAAAACCACGGGATTTGTGTATTCCTACAAGCAAGAGTTCATTTCTGGTAATCCAAGTGAATTTTGGGCTCAAATGATTTTTCACAGTTCTGGAACCCAACGGGATTCAAACTATTAACTAAAGACCATTTATGTAAGAGGAGCTGTGGTTTGTATCAGTTTCATAAGTTGAGTTGAACTACATATGCTGCATAGGAGTAGGAAACACAGTTCTTTTTTTCTGGACATGCTCATGCTTCTTGCTGTATTGGATAGGCTGGAAAGAAGAGCTTGCTTCTTGCCTGAAAACAGAGTGTGTTTCATGGATGAGAATACTGGTCTGAATTTCCCTTCAGAAACGGAGTTAAACCACAGGATCTATGTCTTCCTACAAGCAAGTGTTCATTTCTGGTAAACCAATAAAATTTGGGGCTCAAATGATTTTACACAGTTGTGGAACCCAACGCGATTCAAACTACTAACTAAAGAGCATTTATGTAAGAGGAGTTGTGGTTTGTATCAGTTTCATAAGCAGAAATGAACTACATGTGGTCCGCATGAGTAGGAATCACAGTTCTTTTTTTCTTGGCATGCTGATATTTCTTGCTGTATTGGAGACGCTGGAAAGAAGAGCTTGATTCGTGCTTTAAAACAGAGTGTTTTTCTTGGATGAGAACACTGGTCTCAATTTCCCTTCAGAGACGGAGTTAAACCCCAGGATCTGTGTCTTCCTACAAGCAAGAATTCATTTCTGGTAAACCCATTGAATTTTGGGCTGACATGATTTTACACAGTTCATGATCCCAACGAGATTCTCACTATTAACTAAAGAGCATTTATGTAAGAGGAGCTGTGGTTTGCATCAGTTTAAAAAGTAGAGTTGAACTACATATGGTCTGTAGAAGTAGGAACCTCAGTTCTTTTTTTCTGGGCATTCTCATGGTTCTTGCTGTATTAGATACGCTGGAAAGAAGAGCTTGCTTCTTGCGTGAAAACAGAGTGAGTTTCATGGATGAAAACACTGGTCTGAATTTCCATTCAGAAACAGAGTTAAACCCCAGGATCTGTGTCTTCCTACAAGAAAGAGTTCATTTCTGGTAAACCCATTGGATTTTGGGCTCACATGATTTTACACAGTTCAAAAACCCACGCGATTCTCACTATTAAGTAAAGAGCATTTATGTAAGAGGAGCTGTGGTTTGCATCAGTTTCATAAGCAGAGTTGAACTACATGTGGTCCGCATGAGTAGGAAACACAGTTCTTTTTTTCTTCGCATGCTCATATTTCTTGCTGTATTGGAGACGCTGGAAAGAAGAGCTTGCTTCTTGCATTAAAACAGAGTGTGTTTCATGGATGAGAACACTGGTGTGAATTTCCCTTCAGAAACAGAGTTAAACCACAGGATCTGTGTCTTCCTACAAGCAAGAGTTCACTTCTGGAAATCAAAGTGAATTTTGGGCTCAAATGATTTTATACAGTTCTGGAACCCAACGCTATTGAAACTATTAATTAAAGTGCCTTTATGTTCGAGCAGCTGTGGTTTGTATCAGTTTCATAAGCTGAGTTGAACTACATATGGTCCGTATGAGTAGGAATCACAGTTCTTTTTTTCTGGGCATGCTCATGGTTCTTGCTGTATTAGAGATGCTCGAAAGAAGAGGATGCTTCTTGCATTAAAACAGAGTGTGTTTCATGGATGAGAACACTGGTCTGAATTTGCCTTCAGAATCAGAGTTAAACCACAGGATCTGTGTGTTACTACAAGCAATAGTTCATTTCTGGTAAACCAAGAGAATTTTGGGCTCAAATGATCTTACACAGTTCACGAACCCAACTCAATTCTAACTATTAACTAGAGAGCATTTATGTAAGTGGAGTTGTGGTTTGTATCAGTTTCATAAGCAGAGTTGAACTACATGTGGTCAGCATGAGTAGGAAACACAGTTCTTTTTTTCTTGGCATGCTCATATTTCTTGCTGTATTTGGGATGCTGGAAAGATGAGCTTGCTTTTTGCGTTAAAACCGAGTGTTTTTCTTGGATCAGAACACTGGTCTCAATTTCCCTTCAGAAACGGAGTTAAACCCCAGGATCTGGGTCTTCCTACAAGCAAGAGTTCATTTCTGGTAAACCAATTGAATTTTGGGCTCAAATGATTTTACACAATTCACAAACCCAACGCGATTCTCACTATTAAATAAAGAGCATTTATGTAAGAGGAGCTGTGGTTCATATCAGTTTCATAAGTAGAGTTGAACTACATATGGTCGTTATGAGTAGGAAGCACAGTTCTTTTTCTCAGGGCATTCTCATGGTTCTTGCTGTATTAGAGACGCTGGAAAAAGAGCATGCTTCTTGCATTAAAACAGAATGTGTTTCATGGATGAGAACACTGGTCTGAATTTCCCTTCAGAAATGGAGTTAAACCCCAGGATTTGTGTCTTCCTACAAGCAAGAGTTCATTTCTGGTAATCCAAGTGAATTTTGGCTCAAATGATTTTACACAGTTCTGGAACCCAACTTGATTGTACCTATTAACTAAAGAGCATTTATGTAAGAGGAGCTGTGGTTTTTATCAGTTTCATAAGTAGAGTTGAACTACATATGGTCCCTATTTGTAGGAAACACATTTCTTTTTTCTTGCCATACTCATGGTTCTTGCTGTATTGGAGACGCTGGAAAGAAGAGCTTGCTTCTTGCGTGAAAACAGAGTGTGTTTCATGGATGAGAATACTGGTCTCAATTTCCCTTCAGAAACGGAGTTAAACCACAGGATCTATGTCTTCCTACAAGCAAGTGTTCATTTCTCGTAAACCAAGTGAATTTGTCGCTCAAATGATTTTAAACAGTTCCGGAACCCAACCCGATTCAAACTATTAATTAAAGTGCCTTTATGTAAGAGGAGCTGTAGTTTGTATCAGTTTCATAAGCAGAGTTGATCTACATACGACCCGTATGAGTAAGAAGCACAGTTCTTTTTTTCTTGGCATGCTCATGGTTCTTGCTGTATTGGAGACGCTGGAAGGAAGAGCTTGCTTCTTGCGTGAAAATAGAGTGAGTTTCATAAATTAGAATACTGGTTCTCTCACAAAGGGAGTCAAACCACAGGAGCTATGTCTTCCTACATGCAAGAGTTAATTTCTGGTAAACCAAGTGAATTGTCGCTCAAATGATTTTACACAGTTCTGGAACCCAACGCGATTCAAACTATTAGTTAATGGGCCTTTATGTAAGAGGAGCTGTGTTTTGTATCAGTTTCATAAGCAGATTTGAACTACATACGGTCCATATGAGTAGGAAGCACAGTTCATTATTTCTGGGTATGCTAATGGTTCTTGCTGTTTCAGAGACGCTGGAAAGAAGAGACTGCTTCTTGAATTAAAACAGCATGTGTTTCATGGATGAGAACACTGGTCGGAATTTCCCTTCAGAAACAGAGTTAAACCCCAGGATCTGGGTCTTCCTACAAGCAAGAGTTCATTTCTGGTAAACCCATTGACTTTTGGGCTCACATGATTTTACACAGTTCAAAACCCAACGTGATTCTCACTATTAACTCAAGTGCATTTATGCAAGAGGAGCTGTGGTTCGTATCAGTTTCATAAGAAGAGTTGAACTACATATGGTCCTTATGAGTAGGAAACACATTTCTTTATTTCTTGCCATGCTCATGGTTCTTGCTGTATTGGAGACGCTGGAAAGAAGAGCTTGCTTCTTGCATTAAAACAGAGGGTTTTTCTTGGATGAGAACACTGGTCTCAATTTCCCTTCAGAAACGGAGTTAAACCCCAGGATCTGTGTCTTCCTACAAGCAAGAGTTCATTTCTGGTAAACCCATTGAATTTTGGTCTGACATGATTTTACACAGTTCACGATCCCAACTCGATTCTCACTATTAACTAAAGAGCATTTATGTAAGAGGAGCTGTGGTTTGCATCAGTTTCATAAGTAGAGTTGAACTACATATGGTCCGTAGGAGTAGGAAACACAGTTCTTGTTTCCTGGGCATGCTCATGGTTCTTGCTGTATTGGAGAGGCTGGAAAGAAGAGCTTGCTTATTCCTTAAAGCAGAGTGTGTTTCATGGATGAGAACACTGGTCTCAATTTCCCTTCAGAAATGGAGTTAAACACAGGATCTGTGTTTTCTTACAGGAACGAGTTCACTTAGGGTAAACCCAGTGAATTTTAGGATGAAATGAATTTACACAGTTCACGAAACCAACGTGTTTCTCACTATTAACTAAATAGCACTTAGGAAGAGGAGCTGTGGCTTAGATCGTTTCATAAGCAGAGTTGAACTACATTGGTCCCTATGCATAGGAAACACAGTTCTTTTTTTCTGGGAATGCTCATGGTTCTTGATCTCTTGGAGATGCTGGAAAGAAGTGCTTGCTTCTTTCCTTAAAACAGAGTGTGTTTCATGGATGAGAACATAGGTCTGAATTTCCCTTCAGAAACATAGTTAAACCCCAGGATCTGTGTCTTCATACAAGCAAGAGTTCATTTAGGGTAAACCCAATGAATTTTGGTATCAAATGAATTTACACAATTCATGAAACAAATGCGTTTTGCATTATTAAATAAAGAGTATTTATGTAAGAGGAGCTGTGGTTTGTATCATGTTCATAAGCAGAGTTGAAATACATATGGTCGGTATGAGTAGGAAACACACTTCTTTTTTTCTGGGCAATCACATGGTTCTTGCTGTATTGGAGACGCTGGAAGAGCATGCTTCTTGTGTGAAATCAGCGCGTGTTTCATGGATGAGAACACTCGTCTGAACTTCCCTTCAGAAACGGAGTTAAACCCAGGATCTGTGTCTTCCTACAAGCAAGAGTTCATTTCTGGTAAACCCAGTGAATTTTGGGCTCCAAAGATTTTACACAGTTCAAGAACCCAACGTGATTCTCAATATTAACTAAAGAGCATTTATGTAAGAGGAGCTGTGGTTTGCATCAGTTTCATAAGTATTGTTGAACTACATATGGTCCGTAGGAGTAGGAAACACAGTTCTTTTTTTCTGGGCATGCTCATGGTTCTTGCTGTCTTAGAGACGCTGGAAAGAAGAGCTTGCTTCTTGCGTTAAAACAGAGTGTGTTTCATGGATGAGAACACTGGTCGGAATTTCCATTCAGAATCAGAGTTATACCTCAGGATCTGTGTCTTCCTACAAGCAAGAGTTCATTTCTGGTAAACCAAGTGTATTTAGGGCTCAAATGATTTTTCACAGTTCAAAAACCCAATGCGATTCTCACTATTAACTAAAGAACATTTGTGTTAGAGGAGGTTTGGTTTGTATCATTTTCATAAACAGAGTTGAACTACATATGGTCCTTATGAGTAGAAAACACAGTTCTTTTTTTCTTGCTATGCTCATTGTTCTTGCTGTATTGGAGTTACTGGAAAGAAGAGCTTGCTTCTTGCGGGAAAACAGAGTGTGTTTGATGGATGAGAACACTGGTCTGAATTTCCCTTCAGAAACAGAGTTAAACCACTGGATCTGTGTCTTCCTACAAGCAAGAGTTCATTTCTGGCAAACCAAGTGTATTTAGGGTTCAAATGATTTTTCACAATGCAACAACCCAACGTGATTCTCACTATTAACTAAAGAACATTTGTGTTAGAGGAGCTTTGGTTTGTATCATTTTCAAAAGCAGAGTTGAACTACACATGGTCCTTATGAATAGGAAACACAGTTCTTTTTTTCTTGCTATGCTCATTGTTCTTGCTGTATTGGAGACACTGGAAAGAAGAGATTGCTTCTTGCATGAAAACAGAGTGTGTTTCTTGGATGAGAAAAATGGTCTGAATTTCCCTTCAGAAACAGAGTTAAACCACAGGATCTGTGTCTTCCTACAAGCAAGAATTCATTTCTGAAAATCCAAGTGAATTTTGGTCTGACATGATTTTACACAGTTCTGGCACCCAACTCGATTCTCCCTATTAACTAAAGACCATTTATGTAAGAGGAGCTGCAGTTTTATCAGTTTCATAAGCAGAGCTGAACTATATATGGTCCATATGAGTAGGAAACACAGTTGTTTTTTTCTTGGCATGCTCATGGTTCTTGCTGTATTGGAGACGCTGGAAGGAAGAGCTTGCTTCTTGCGTGAAAATAGAGTGAGTTTCATAAATGAGAATACTGGTTCCCTCACAAACGGAGTTAAACCACAGGATCTATGTCTTCCTACATGCAAGAGTTAATTTCTGGTAAACCAAGTGAATTTGTCGCTCAAATGATTTTACACAGTTCTGGAACCCAACGCGATTCAAACTATTAGTTAATGGGCCTTTATGTAAGAGGAGCTGTGTTTTGTATCAGTTTCATAAGCAGATTTGAACTACATACGGTCCATATGAGTAGGAAGCACAGTTCATTATTTCTGGGTATGCTAATGGTTCTTGCTGTTTCAGAGACGCTGGAAAGAAGAGACTGCTTCTTGAAATAAAACAGCATGTGTTTCATGGATGAGAACACTGGTCGGAATTTCCCTTCAGAATCAGAGTTATACCTCAGGATCTGTGTCTTCCTACAAGCTAGAGTTCATTTCTGGTAAACCAAGTGTATTTAGGGCTCAAATGATTTTTCACAGTTCAAAAACCCAATGCGATTCTCACTATTAACTAAAGAACATTTGTGTTAGAGGAGCTTTGGTTTGTATCATTTTCATAAACAGAGTTGAACTACATATGGTCCTTATGAGTAGAAAACACAGTTCTTTTTTTCTTGCTATGCTCATTGTTCTTGCTGTATTGGAGTTACTGGAAAGAAGAGCTTGCTTCTTGCGGGAAAACAGAGTGTGTTTGATGGATGAGAACACTGGTCTGAATTTCCCTTCAGAAACAGAGTTAAACCACTGGATCTGTGTCTTCCTACAAGCAAGAGTTCATTTC
The DNA here is from genome assembly GCA_949786405.1 of Onychomys arenicola. Taxonomy (NCBI): domain Eukaryota; kingdom Metazoa; phylum Chordata; class Mammalia; order Rodentia; family Cricetidae; genus Onychomys; species Onychomys arenicola. The sequence continues at coordinate 1,864,859 of CATKUM010000026.1, forward strand.
TGGCAAACCAAGTGTATTTAGGGTTCAAATGATTTTTCACAATGCAACAACCCAACGTGATTCTCACTATTAACTAAAGAACATTTGTGTTAGAGGAGCTTTGGTTTGTATCATTTTCAAAAGCAGAGTTGAACTACACATGGTCCTTATGAATAGGAAACACAGTTCGTTTTTTCTTGCTATGCTCATTGTTCTTGCTGTAATGGAGACACTAGAAAGAAGAGATTGCTTCTTGCATGAAAACAGAGTGTGTTTCTTGGATGAGAAAAATGGTCTGAATTTCCCTTCAGAAACAGAGTTAAACCACAGGATCTGTGTCTTCCTACAAGCAAGAATTCATTTCTGAATATCCAAGTGAACTTTGGTCTGACATGATTTTACACAGTTCTGGCACCCAACTTGATTCTCCCTATTAACTAAAGACCATTTATGTAAGAGGAGATGCGGTTTTATCAGTTTCATAAGCAGAGCTGAACTATATATGGTCCATATGAGTAGGAAACACAGTTGTTTTTTTCTTGGCATGCTCATGGTTCTTGCTGTATTGGAGACGCTGGAAGGAAGAGCTTGCTTCTTGCGTGAAAATAGAGTGAGTTTCATAAATGAGAATACTGGTTCCCTCACAAACGGAGTTAAACCACAGGATCTATGTCTTCCTACATGCAAGAGTTAATTTCTGGTAAACCAAGTGAATTTGTCGCTCAAATGATTTTACACAGTTCTGTAACCCAACGCGATTCAAACTATTAGTTAATGGGCCTTTATGTAAGAGGAGCTGTGTTTTGTATCAGTTTCATAAGCAGATTTGAACTACATACGGTCCATATGAGTAGGAAGCACAGTTCATTATTTCTGGGTATGCTAATGGTTCTTGCTGTTTCAGAGACGCTGGAAAGAAGAGACTGCTTCTTGAATTAAAACAGCATGTGTTTCATGGATGAGAACACTGGTCGGAATTTCCCTTCAGAAACAGAGTTAAACCCCAGGATCTGGGTCTTCCTACAAGCAAGAGTTCATTTCTGGTAAACCCATTGACTTTTGGGCTCACATGATTTTACACATTTCAAAACCCAACGCGATTCTCACTATTAACTCAAGTGCATTTATGCCAGAGGAGCTGTGGTTCGTATCAGTTTCATAAGAAGAGTTGAACTACATATGGTCCTTATGAGTAGGAAACACATTTCTTTATTTCTTGCCATGCTCATGGTTCTTGCTGTATTGGAGACGCTGGAAAGAAGAGCTTGCTTCTTGCATTAAAACAGAGTGTTTTTCTTGGATGAGAACACTGGTCGAAATTTCCCTTCATAAACAGAGTTAAACCCCAGGATCTGGGTCTTCCTACAAGCAAGAGTTCATTTCTGGTAAATCCATTGAATTTTGGTCTGACATGATTTTACACAGTTCACGATCGCAACGCGATTCTCACTATTAACTAAAGAACATTTGTGTTAGAGGAGCTTTGGTTTGTATCATTTTCATAAACAGAGTTGAACTACATATGGTCCTTATGAGTAGAAAACACAGTTCTTTTTTTCTTGCTATGCTCATTGTTCTTGCTGTATTGGAGTTACTGGAAAGAAGAGCTTGCTTCTTGCGTGAAAACAGAGTGAGTTTCATGGATGAGAAAACTGGTCTGAATTTCCCTCCAGAAACAGAGTTAAACCACAGGATCTGTGTATTCCTACAAGCAAGAGTTCATTTCTGGTAATCCAAGTGAATTTTGGGCTCAAATGATTTTTCACAGTTCACGATCCCAACGCGATTCCCCCTATTAACTAAAGAGCATTTATGAAAGAGGAGCTGTGGTTTGTATCAGTTTCATAGGCAGAGTTGAACTACATGTGGTACACATGAGTAGGAAACACAGTTCTTTATTTCTTGGCATGCTCATATTTCTTGCTGTATTGGGGACTCTGGAAAGAAGAGCTTGCTTCTTGCGTTAAAACAGAGTGATTTTCTTGGATCAGACACTGGTCTCAATTTCCCTTCAGAAATGGAGTTAAACCCCAGGATTTGTGTCTTCCTACAAGCAAGAGTTCATTTCTGGAAAATCCATTGAATTTTGGGCTCACATGATTTTACACAGTTCTGGAACGCAACGCGATTCAAACTATTAACTAAAGAGCATTTATGTAAGAGGAGCTGTGGTTTGCATCGGTTTCATAAGTAGAGTTGAACTACATATGGTCCGCATGAGTAGGAAACACAGTTCTTTTTTTCTTGGCATGCTCATATTTCTTGCTGTATTGGAGACGCTGGAAAGAAGAGCTTGCTTCTTGAATTAAAACAGAGTGTTTTTCTTGGATGAGAACACTGGTCTCAATTTCCCTTCAGAAACGGAGTTAAACCCCAGGATCTGTGTCTTCCTACAAGAAAGAGTATATTTCTGGTAAACCCATTGGATTTTGGGCTCACATGATTTTACACAGTTCAAAAACCCACGCGATTCTCACTATTAAGTAAAGAGCATTTATGTAAGAGGAGCTGTGGTTTGCATCAGTTTCATAAGCAGAGTTGAACTACATGTGGTCCGAATGAGTAGGAAACACAGTTCTTTTTTTCTTGGCATGCTCATATTTCTTGCTGTATTGGAGACGCTGGAAAGAAGAGCTTGCTTCTTGCATTAAAACAGAGTGTGTTTCATGGATGAGAACACTGGTGTGAATTTCCCTTCAGAAACAGAGTTAAACCACAGGATCTGTGTCTTCCTACAAGCAAGAGTTCACTTCTGGAAATCAAAGTGAATTTTGGGCTCAAATGATTTTATACAGTTCTGGAACCCAACGCTATTGAAACTATTAATTAAAGTGCCTTTATGTTCGAGCAGCTGTGGTTTGTATCAGTTTCATAAGCAGAGTTGAACTACATATGGTCCGTATGAGTAGGAATCACAGTTCTTTTTTTCTGGGCATGCTCATAGTTCTTGCTGTATTAGAGATGCTCGAAAGAAGAGGATGCTTCTTGCATTAAAACAGAGTGTGTTTCATGGATGAGAACACTGGTCTGAATTTCCCTTCAGAATCAGAGTTAAACCACAGGATCTGTGTGTTACTACAAGCAATAGTTCATTTCTGGTAAACCAAGAGAATTTTGGGCTCAAATGATTTTACACAGTTCACGAACCCAACTCAATTGTAACTATTAACTAGAGAGCATTTATGTAAGAGGAGTTGTGGTTTGTATCAGTTTCATAAGCAGAGTTGAACTACATGTGGTCAGCATGAGTAGGAAACACAGTTCTTTTTTTCTTGGCATGCTCATATTTCTTGCTGTATTTGGGATGCTGGAAAGAAGAGCTTGCTTTTTGCGTTAAAACCGAGTGTTTTTCTTGGATCAGAACACTGGTCTCAATTTCCCTTCAGAAACGGAGTTAAACCCCAGGATCTGGGTCTTCCTACAAGCAAGAGTTCATTTCTGGTAAACCAATTGAATTTTGGGCTCAAATGATTTTACACAATTCACAAACCCAACGCGATTCTCACTATTAAATAAAGAGCATTTATGTAAGAGGAGCTGTGGTTCATATCAGTTTCATAAGTAGAGTTGAACTACATATGGTCGTTATGAGTAGGAAGCACAGTTCTTTTTTTCAGGGCATTCTCATGGTTCTTGCTGTATTAGAGACGCTGGAAAAAGAGCATGCTTCTTGCATTAAAACAGAATGTGTTTCATGGATGAGAACACTGGTCTGAATTTCCCTTCCGATTCGGAGTTAAACCACAGGATCTGTGTCTTCCTACAAGCAAGAGTTCATTTCTGGAAATCCAAGTGAATTTTGGCTCAAATGATTTTACACAGTTCTGGAACCCAACTTGATTGTACCTATTAACTAAAGAGCATTTATGTAAGAGGAGCTGTGGTTTTTATCAGTTTCATAAGTAGAGTTGAACTACATATGGTCCCTATTAGTAGGAAACACATTTCTTTTTTCTTGCCATACTCATGGTTCTTGCTGTATTGGAGACGCTGGAAAGAAGAGCTTGCTTCTTGCGTGAAAACAGAGTGTGTTTCATGGATGAGAATACTGGTCTCAATTTCCCTTCAGAAACGGAGTTAAACGTCAGGATCTCTGTCTTCCTACAAGCAAGTGTTCATTTCTTGTAAACCAAGTGAATTTGTCGCTCAAATGATTTTAAACAGTTCTGGAACCCAACGCGATTCAAACTATTAATTAAAGTGCCTTTATGTAAGAGGAGCTGTAGTTTGTATCAGTTTCATAAGCAGAGTTGATCTACATATGACCCGTATGAGTAGGAAGCACAGTTCTTTTTTTCTGCGCATGCTCATGGTTCTTGCTGTATTAGAGACGCTGGAAAGAAGAGGATGCTTCTTGCATTAAAACAGCATGTGTTTCATGGATAAAAACACTGGTCTGAATTTCCCTTCAGATTCTGAGTTAAACCACAGGATCTGTGTCTTCCTACAAGCAAGAGTTCATCTGGATATCAAAGTGAATTTTGGGCTCAAATGTTTTTACACAGTTCTGGTACCCAACTTAATTCTCCCTATTAACTAAAGAGCATTTATGTAAGAGGAGCTGTGGTTTGTATCAGTTTCATAATCAGAGGTGAACTATATATGGTCCATATGAGTAGGAAACACAGTTGTTTTTTTCTTGGCATGCTCATGGTTCTTGCTGTATTGGAGACGCTGGAAGGAAGAGCTTGCTTCTTGCGTGAAAATAGAGTGAGTTTCATAAATGAGAATACTGGTTCCCTCACAAACGGAGTTAAACCACAGGATCTATGTCTTCCTACATGCAAGAGTTAATTTCTGGTAAACCAAGTGAATTTGTCGCTCAAATGATTTTACACAGTTCTGTAACCCAACGCGATTCAAACTATTAGTTAATGGGCCTTTATGTAAGAGGAGCTGTGTTTTGTATCAGTTTCATAAGCAGATTTGAACTACATACGGTCCATATGAGTAGGAAGCACAGTTCATTATTTCTGGGTATGCTAATGGTTCTTGCTGTTTCAGAGACGCTGGAAAGAAGAGACTGCTTCTTGAATTAAAACAGCATGTGTTTCATGGATGAGAACACTGGTCGGAATTTCCCTTCAGAAACAGAGTTAAACCCCAGGATCTGGGTCTTCCTACAAGCAAGAGTTCATTTCTGGTAAACCCATTGACTTTTGGGCTCACATGATTTTACACATTTCAAAACCCAACGCGATTCTCACTATTAACTCAAGTGCATTTATGCCAGAGGAGCTGTGGTTCGTATCAGTTTCATAAGAAGAGTTGAACTACATATGGTCCTTATGAGTAGGAAACACATTTCTTTATTTCTTGCCATGCTCATGGTTCTTGCTGTATTGGAGACGCTGGAAAGAAGAGCTTGCTTCTTGCATTAAAACAGAGTGTTTTTCTTGGATGAGAACACTGGTCGAAATTTCCCTTCATAAACAGAGTTAAACCCCAGGATCTGGGTCTTCCTACAAGCAAGAGTTCATTTCTGGTAAATCCATTGAATTTTGGTCTGACATGATTTTACACAGTTCACGATCGCAACGCGATTCTCACTATTAACTAAAGAACATTTGTGTTAGAGGAGCTTTGGTTTGTATCATTTTCATAAACAGAGTTGAACTACATATGGTCCTTATGAGTAGAAAACACAGTTCTTTTTTTCTTGCTATGCTCATTGTTCTTGCTGTATTGGAGTTACTGGAAAGAAGAGCTTGCTTCTTGCGTGAAAACAGAGTGAGTTTCATGGATGAGAAAACTGGTCTGAATTTCCCTCCAGAAACAGAGTTAAACCACAGGATCTGTGTATTCCTACAAGCAAGAGTTCATTTCTGGTAATCCAAGTGAATTTTGGGCTCAAATGATTTTTCACAGTTCACGATCCCAACGCGATTCTCACTATTAACTAAAGAGCATTTATGAAAGATTAGCTGTGGTTTGTATCAGTTTCATAGGCAGAGTTGAACTACATGTGGTACGCATGAGTAGGAAACACAGTTCTTTATTTCTTGGCATGCTCATATTTCTTGCTGTATTGGGGACTCTGGAAAGAAGAGCTTGCTTCTTGCGTTAAAACAGAGTGATTTTCTTGGATCAGACACTGGTCTCAATTTCCCTTCAGAAATGGAGTTAAACCCCAGGATTTGTGTCTTCCTACAAGCAAGAGTTCATTTCTGGAAAATCCATTGAATTTTGGGCTCACATGATTTTACACAGTTCTGGAACGCAACGCGATTCAAACTATTAACTAAAGAGCATTTATGTAAGAGGAGCTGTGGTTTGCATCGGTTTCATAAGTAGAGTTGAACTACATATGGTCCGCATGAGTAGGAAACACAGTTCTTTTTTTCTTGGCATGCTCATATTTCTTGCTGTATTGGAGACGCTGGAAAGAAGAGCTTGCTTCTTGAATTAAAACAGAGTGTTTTTCTTGGATGAGAACACTGGTCTCAATTTCCCTTCAGAAACGGAGTTAAACCCCAGGATCTGTGTCTTCCTACAAGAAAGAGTATATTTCTGGTAAACCCATTGGATTTTGGGCTCACATGATTTTACACAGTTCAAAAACCCACGCGATTCTCACTATTAAGTAAAGAGCATTTATGTAAGAGGAGCTGTGGTTTGCATCAGTTTCATAAGCAGAGTTGAACTACATGTGGTCCGAATGAGTAGGAAACACAGTTCTTTTTTTCTTGGCATGCTCATATTTCTTGCTGTATTGGAGACGCTGGAAAGAAGAGCTTGCTTCTTGCATTAAAACAGAGTGTGTTTCATGGATGAGAACACTGGTGTGAATTTCCCTTCAGAAACAGAGTTAAACCACAGGATCTGTGTCTTCCTACAAGCAAGAGTTCACTTCTGGAAATCAAAGTGAATTTTGGGCTCAAATGATTTTATACAGTTCTGGAACCCAACGCTATTGAAACTATTAATTAAAGTGCCTTTATGTTCGAGCAGCTGTGGTTTGTATCAGTTTCATAAGCAGAGTTGAACTACATATGGTCCGTATGAGTAGGAATCACAGTTCTTTTTTTCTGGGCATGCTCATAGTTCTTGCTGTATTAGAGATGCTCGAAAGAAGAGGATGCTTCTTGCATTAAAACAGAGTGTGTTTCATGGATGAGAACACTGGTCTGAATTTCCCTTCAGAATCAGAGTTAAACCACAGGATCTGTGTGTTACTACAAGCAATAGTTCATTTCTGGTAAACCAAGAGAATTTTGGGCTCAAATGATTTTACACAGTTCACGAACCCAACTCAATTGTAACTATTAACTAGAGAGCATTTATGTAAGAGGAGTTGTGGTTTGTATCAGTTTCATAAGCAGAGTTGAACTACATGTGGTCAGCATGAGTAGGAAACACAGTTCTTTTTTTCTTGGCATGCTCATATTTCTTGCTGTATTTGGGATGCTGGAAAGAAGAGCTTGCTTTTTGCGTTAAAACCGAGTGTTTTTCTTGGATCAGAACACTGGTCTCAATTTCCCTTCAGAAACGGAGTTAAACCCCAGGATCTGGGTCTTCCTACAAGCAAGAGTTCATTTCTGGTAAACCAATTGAATTTTGGGCTCAAATGATTTTACACAATTCACAAACCCAACGCGATTCTCACTATTAAATAAAGAGCATTTATGTAAGAGGAGCTGTGGTTCATATCAGTTTCATAAGTAGAGTTGAACTACATATGGTCGTTATGAGTAGGAAGCACAGTTCTTTTTTTCAGGGCATTCTCATGGTTCTTGCTGTATTAGAGACGCTGGAAAAAGAGCATGCTTCTTGCATTAAAACAGAATGTGTTTCATGGATGAGAACACTGGTCTGAATTTCCCTTCCGATTCGGAGTTAAACCACAGGATCTGTGTCTTCCTACAAGCAAGAGTTCATTTCTGGAAATCCAAGTGAATTTTGGCTCAAATGATTTTACACAGTTCTGGAACCCAACTTGATTGTACCTATTAACTAAAGAGCATTTATGTAAGAGGAGCTGTGGTTTTTATCAGTTTCATAAGTAGAGTTGAACTACATATGGTCCCTATTAGTAGGAAACACATTTCTTTTTTCTTGCCATACTCATGGTTCTTGCTGTATTGGAGACGCTGGAAAGAAGAGCTTGCTTCTTGCGTGAAAACAGAGTGTGTTTCATGGATGAGAATACTGGTCTCAATTTCCCTTCAGAAACGGAGTTAAACGTCAGGATCTCTGTCTTCCTACAAGCAAGTGTTCATTTCTTGTAAACCAAGTGAATTTGTCGCTCAAATGATTTTAAACAGTTCTGGAACCCAACGCGATTCAAACTATTAATTAAAGTGCCTTTATGTAAGAGGAGCTGTAGTTTGTATCAGTTTCATAAGCAGAGTTGATCTACATATGACCCGTATGAGTAGGAAGCACAGTTCTTTTTTTCTGCGCATGCTCATGGTTCTTGCTGTATTAGAGACGCTGGAAAGAAGAGGATGCTTCTTGCATTAAAACAGCATGTGTTTCATGGATAAAAACACTGGTCTGAATTTCCCTTCAGATTCTGAGTTAAACCACAGGATCTGTGTCTTCCTACAAGCAAGAGTTCATCTGGATATCAAAGTGAATTTTGGGCTCAAATGTTTTTACACAGTTCTGGTACCCAACTTAATTCTCCCTATTAACTAAAGAGCATTTATGTAAGAGGAGCTGTGGTTTGTATCAGTTTCATAATCAGAGGTGAACTATATATGGTCCATATGAGTAGGAAACACAGTTGTTTTTTTCTTGGCATGCTCATGGTTCTTGCTGTATTGGAGACGCTGGAAGGAAGAGCTTGCTTCTTGCGTGAAAATAGAGTGAGTTTCATAAATGAGAATACTGGTTCCCTCACAAACGGAGTTAAACCACAGGATCTATGTCTTCCTACATGCAAGAGTTAATTTCTGGTAAACCAAGTGAATTTGTCGCTCAAATGATTTTACACAGTTCTGGAACCCAACGCGATTCAAACTATTAGTTAATGGGCCTTTATGTAAGAGGAGCTGTGTTTTGTATCAGTTTCATAAGCAGATTTGAACTACATACGGTCCATATGAGTAGGAAGCACAGTTCATTATTTCTGGGTATGCTAATGGTTCTTGCTGTTTCAGAGACGCTGGAAAGAAGAGACTGCTTCTTGAATTAAAACAGCATGTGTTTCATGGATGAGAACACTGGTCGGAATTTCCCTTCAGAAACAGAGTTAAACCCCAGGATCTGGGTCTTCCTACAAGCAAGAGTTCATTTCTGGTAAACCCATTGACTTTTGGGCTCACATGATTTTACACATTTCAAAACCCAACGCGATTCTCACTATTAACTCAAGTGCATTTATGCCAGAGGAGCTGTGGTTCGTATCAGTTTCATAAGAAGAGTTGAACTACATATGGTCCTTATGAGTAGGAAACACATTTCTTTATTTCTTGCCATGCTCATGGTTCTTGCTGTATTGGAGACGCTGGAAAGAAGAGCTTGCTTCTTGCATTAAAACAGAGTGTTTTTCTTGGATGAGAACACTGGTCGAAATTTCCCTTCATAAACAGAGTTAAACCCCAGGATCTGGGTCTTCCTACAAGCAAGAGTTCATTTCTGGTAAATCCATTGAATTTTGGTCTGACATGATTTTACACAGTTCATGATCGCAACGCGATTCTCACTATTAACTAAAGAACATTTGTGTTAGAGGAGCTTTGGTTTGTATCATTTTCATAAACAGAGTTGAACTACATATGGTCCTTATGAGTAGAAAACACAGTTCTTTTTTTCTTGCTATGCTCATTGTTCTTGCTGTATTGGAGTTACTGGAAAGAAGAGCTTGCTTCTTGCGTGAAAACAGAGTGAGTTTCATGGATGAGAAAACTGGTCTGAATTTCCCTCCAGAAACAGAGTTAAACCACAGGATCTGTGTATTCCTACAAGCAAGAGTTCATTTCTGGTAATCCAAGTGAATTTTGGGCTCAAATGATTTTTCACAGTTCACGATCCCAACGCGATTCTCACTATTAACTAAAGAGCATTTATGAAAGATTAGCTGTGGTTTGTATCAGTTTCATAGGCAGAGTTGAACTACATGTGGTACGCATGAGTAGGAAACACAGTTCTTTATTTCTTGGCATGCTCATATTTCTTGCTGTATTGGGGACTCTGGAAAGAAGAGCTTGCTTCTTGCGTTAAAACAGAGTGATTTTCTTGGATCAGACACTGGTCTCAATTTCCCTTCAGAAATGGAGTTAAACCCCAGGATTTGTGTCTTCCTACAAGCAAGAGTTCATTTCTGGAAAATCCATTGAATTTTGGGCTCACATGATTTTACACAGTTCTGGAACGCAACGCGATTCAAACTATTAACTAAAGAGCATTTATGTAAGAGGAGCTGTGGTTTGCATCGGTTTCATAAGTAGAGTTGAACTACATATGGTCCGCATGAGTAGGAAACACAGTTCTTTTTTTCTTGGCATGCTCATATTTCTTGCTGTATTGGAGACGCTGGAAAGAAGAGCTTGCTTCTTGAATTAAAACAGAGTGTTTTTCTTGGATGAGAACACTGGTCTCAATTTCCCTTCAGAAACGGAGTTAAACCCCAGGATCTGTGTCTTCCTACAAGAAAGAGTATATTTCTGGTAAACCCATTGGATTTTGGGCTCACATGATTTTACACAGTTCAAAAACCAACGCGATTCTCACTATTAAGTAAAGAGCATTTATGTAAGAGGAGCTGTGGTTTGCATCAGTTTCATAAGCAGAGTTGAACTACATGTGGTCCGAATGAGTAGGAAACACAGTTCTTTTTTTCTTGGCATGCTCATATTTCTTGCTGTATTGGAGACGCTGGAAAGAAGAGCTTGCTTCTTGCATTAAAACAGAGTGTGTTTCATGGATGAGAACACTGGTGTGAATTTCCCTTCAGAAACAGAGTTAAACCACAGGATCTGTGTCTTCCTACAAGCAAGAGTTCACTTCTGGAAATCAAAGTGAATTTTGGGCTCAAATGATTTTATACAGTTCTGGAACCCAACGCTATTGAAACTATTAATTAAAGTGCCTTTATGTTCGAGCAGCTGTGGTTTGTATCAGTTTCATAAGCAGAGTTGAACTACATATGGTCCGTATGAGTAGGAATCACAGTTCTTTTTTTCTGGGCATGCTCATAGTTCTTGCTGTATTAGAGATGCTCGAAAGAAGAGGATGCTTCTTGCATTAAAACAGAGTGTGTTTCATGGATGAGAACACTGGTCTGAATTTCCCTTCAGAATCAGAGTTAAACCACAGGATCTGTGTGTTACTACAAGCAATAGTTCATTTCTGGTAAACCAAGAGAATTTTGGGCTCAAATGATTTTACACAGTTCACGAACCCAACTCAATTGTAACTATTAACTAGAGAGCATTTATGTAAGAGGAGTTGTGGTTTGTATCAGTTTCATAAGCAGAGTTGAACTACATGTGGTCAGCATGAGTAGGAAACACAGTTCTTTTTTTCTTGGCATGCTCATATTTCTTGCTGTATTTGGGATGCTGGAAAGAAGAGCTTGCTTTTTGCGTTAAAACCGAGTGTTTTTCTTGGATCAGAACACTGGTCTCAATTTCCCTTCAGAAACGGAGTTAAACCCCAGGATCTGGGTCTTCCTACAAGCAAGAGTTCATTTCTGGTAAACCAATTGAATTTTGGGCTCAAATGATTTTACACAATTCACAAACCCAACGCGATTCTCACTATTAAATAAAGAGCATTTATGTAAGAGGAGCTGTGGTTCATATCAGTTTCATAAGTAGAGTTGAACTACATATGGTCGTTATGAGTAGGAAGCACAGTTCTTTTTTTCAGGGCATTCTCATGGTTCTTGCTGTATTAGAGACGCTGGAAAAAGAGCATGCTTCTTGCATTAAAACAGAATGTGTTTCATGGATGAGAACACTGGTCTGAATTTCCCTTCCGATTCGGAGTTAAACCACAGGATCTGTGTCTTCCTACAAGCAAGAGTTCATTTCTGGAAATCCAAGTGAATTTTGGCTCAAATGATTTTACACAGTTCTGGAACCCAACTTGATTGTACCTATTAACTAAAGAGCATTTATGTAAGAGGAGCTGTGGTTTGTATCAGTTTCATAATCAGAGGTGAACCACTTATGGTCCGTATCAGTAGGAAACACAGTTCTTTTTTTCTGGGCATGCTCATGGTTCTTGCTCTATTGGAGACGTTGGAAAGAAGAGCTTTCTTCTTGCCTTAAAATAGAGTGTGTTTTAGTGATGAGAACTCTGGTTTGAAATTCCCTTCATAAACGGAGTTTAACCCCAGGATCTGTGTCTTCCTACATGCAACAGTTCATTTCTGGTAAACCCAGAGAATTTTGGGATCAAATGATTTTACACAGTTCACGAACTCAACGTGAATCTCACTATTAACTAAATAGCACTTAGGAAGAGGAGCTGTGGCTTGGATCGTTTCATAAGCAGAATTGAACTACATTGGTCCCTATGCATAGGAAACACAGTTCTTTTTTTCTGGGCATGCTCATGGTTCTTGCTCTATTGGACACGTTGGAAAGAAGAGCTTTCTTCTTGCCTTAAAATAGAGTGTGTTTTAGTGATGAGAACTCTGGTCTGAAATTCCCTTCAGATACGGAGTTTAACCCCAGGATCTGTGTCTTCCTACAAGCAACAGTTCATTTCTGGTAAACCCAGAGAATTTTGGGATCAAATGATTTTACACAGTTCACGAACTCAACGTGATTCTCACTATTAACTAAAGATCATTTATGTAAGAGGAGCTCTGGTTTGTATCAGTTTCATAAGTAGAGCTGAACTACATATTGTCCGTAAGAGTAGGAAACACAGTTCTTGTTTCCTGGGCATGCTCATGGTTCTTGCTGTATTGAAGAGGCTGGAAAGAAGAGCTTGCTTATTGCCTTAAAACAGAGTGTGTTTCTTGGATGAGAACATTGGTGTGAATTTCCCTTCAGAAACGGAGTTAAACACAGGATCTGTGTCTTCTTACAGGAACGAGTTCACTTAGGGTAAACCCAGTGAATTTTGGGATCAAATGAATTTACACAGTTCACGAAACCAACGTGTTTCTCACTATTAACTAAATAGCACTTAGGTAGAGGAGCTGTGGCTTGGATCGTTTCATAAGCAGAGTTGAACTACATTGGTACCTATGCATTGGAAACACAGTTCTTTTTTTCTGGGCATGCTCATGGTTCTTGCTCACTTGGAGATGCTGGAAAGAAGAGCTTGCTTCTTTCCTTAAAACAGAGTGTGTTTCATGGATGAGAACATAGGTCTGAATTTCCCTTCAGAAACTTAGTTAAACCCCAGGATCTGTGTCTTCCTGCAATCAAGAGTTCATGTCTTGTAAACCCAGTGAATTTTCGGCTCCAATGATTTTACAAAGTTCAAGAACCCAACGTGATTCTCAATATTAACTAAAGAGCATTTATGTAAGAGGAGCTGTGGTTTGGATCAGTTTCATAATTAGAGTTGAACTACATATTGTCCATATGAGTAGGAAACACAGTTCTTTTTTCTGGGTATGCTCATGGTTCTTGCTGTATTTGAGACGCTGGAAAGCAGAGCTTGCTTCTTGCCTTAAAACAGAGTGGGTTTCATGGATGAGAACACTGGTCTTAATTTCCCTTCAGAAACGGAGTAAACCCCAGAATCTGTGTCTTCTTACAAGCAAGAGTTCATTTCGGGTAAACCCATTGAATTTTGGGATCAAATGAATTAACACATTTCATAAAACAAACGCGTTTCGCACTATTAACTAAATAGCATTTAAATAAGAGGAGCTGTGGCTTGGATCAGTTTCATAAGCAGAGTTGAACTACACTGGTCCCTATGAGTAGGAAACACAGTTATTTTTTTCTGGGCATGCTCATGGTCCTTGCTCTAATGGAGACGCTGGAAAGCAGAGCTTGCTTCTTGCCTTAAAACAGAGTGTGTTTCAGGGATGAGAACTCTGGTCTGAATTTCCCTTCAGAAACGGAATTAAACCCCAGTGTCTGTGTCTTCTTACAGGTAAGAGTTCATTTCTGGTAAACCCAGTGAATTTTGGGCTCAAATAATTTTACACAGTTATCGAAAACCACATGTTTCTCACTATTAACTAAAGAGCATTTCTGAAATAGGTGGTGGGGTTTGTATCAGTTTCATAAGCAGAGTTGAACTAGATGTGGTCCTTATGAGTAGGAAACACAGTTCTTTTTTTCTGGGCATGCTCATGGATCTTACTGTATTTGAGATGCTACACTGAAGAGTATTCTTCTTGCCTTAAAACAGAGTGTGTTTCAGGGATGAGAACACTTGACTGAATTACCATTCAGAAACGGAGTTAACCCCCAGCATCTGTGTCTTCTTACAAGTATGAGTTCATTTCTGGTAAACCAAGTGTATTTTCGGCTCAAATGATTTTACACAGTTCACGAACCCAAGGTGATTCACACTACTAACTAAAGTATTTATGTAAGAGGAGCTGTGGTTTGTATCAATTTCATAAGCAGAGTTGAACTACATATGGTCCATATGAGTAAAAAACACAGTTCTTTTTTTTCTGGGCATGCTCATATTTCTTGATGTATTGGAGACACTGGAAATAAGAGCTTGCTTCTTGCGTTAAAACAGAGTGTGTTTCATGGATGAGAACACTGGTCTGAATTTCCCTTCAGAAACGGAGTTAAACCCCAGAATCTGTTTCTTCCTACAAGGAAGAGTATATTTCTGTCAAACCAGTGATTTGGGGTGAAATTATTTTACACAGTTCAAAAACACAATGTGTTTATCACCATAACTAAAGAGCATTCATGTAAGAGGAGCTGTGGTTTGTATCAGTTTCATAAGCAGAGGTGAACTACATATGGTCCGTATCAGTAGGAAACACAGTTCTTTTTTTCTGGGCATGCACATGGTTCTTGCTCTATTGGAGACGTTGGAAAGAAGAGCTTTCTTCTTGCCTTAAAATAGAGTGTGTTTTAGTGATGAGAACTCTGGTCTGAAATTCCCTTCACAAACGGAGTTTAACCCCAGGGTCTGTGTCTTCCTACAAGCAACAGTTCATTTCTGGTAAACCCAGAGAATTTTGGGATCAAATGATTTTACACAGTTCACGAACTCAACGTGATTCTCACTATTAACTAAAGATCATTTATGTAAGAGGAGCTCTGGTTTGTATCAGTTTCATAAGTAGAGCTGAACTACATATTGTCCGTAAGAGTAGGAAACACAGTTCTTGTTTCCTGGGCATGCTCATGGTTCTTGCTGTATTGGAGAGGCTGGAAAGAAGAGCTTGCTTATTGCCTTAAAGCAGAGTGTGTTTCATGGATGAGAACACTGGTCTCAATTTCCCTTCAGAAACGGAGTTAAACACAGGATCTGTGTCTTCTTACAAGTATGAGTTCATTTCTGGTAAACCAAGTGAATTTTGGGCTCAAATAATTTTACACAGTTATCGAAAACCACATGTTTCTCACTATTAACTAAAGAGCATTTCTGCAATAGGTGGTGGGGTTTGTATCAGTTTCATAAGCAGAGTTGAACTAGATGTGGTCCTTATGAGTAGGAAACACAGTTCTTTTTTTCTGGGCATGCTCATGGATCTTACTGTATTTGAGATGCTACACTGAAGAGTATTCTTCTTGCCTTAAAACAGAGTGTGTTTCAGGGATGAGAACACTTGACTGAATTACCATTCAGAAACGGAGTTAACCCCCAGCATCTGTGTCTTCTTACAAGTATGAGTTCATTTCTGGTAAACCAAGTGTATTTTCGGCTCAAATGATTTTACAC
Organism: Onychomys arenicola; assembly: GCA_949786405.1. Classification (NCBI taxonomy): domain Eukaryota; kingdom Metazoa; phylum Chordata; class Mammalia; order Rodentia; family Cricetidae; genus Onychomys; species Onychomys arenicola. The sequence goes on from CATKUM010000026.1 coordinate 1,880,615, forward strand.
AGTTCACGAACCCAAGGTGATTCACACTACTAACTAAAGTATTTATGTAAGAGGAGCTGTGGTTTGTATCAATTTCATAAGCAGAGTTGAACTACATATGGTCCATATGAGTAAAAAACACAGTTCTTTTTTTTCTGGGCATGCTCATATTTCTTGATGTATTGGAGACACTGGAAATAAGAGCTTGCTTCTTGCGTTAAAACAGAGTGTGTTTCATGGATGAGAACACTGGTCTGAATTTCCCTTCAGAAACGGAGTTAAACCCCAGAATCTGTTTCTTCCTACAAGGAAGAGTATATTTCTGTCAAACCAGTGATTTGGGGTGAAATTATTTTACACAGTTCAAAAACACAATGTGTTTATCACCATAACTAAAGAGCATTCATGTAAGAGGAGCTGTGGTTTGTATCAGTTTCATAAGCAGAGGTGAACTACATATGGTCCGTATCAGTAGGAAACACAGTTCTTTTTTTCTGGGCATGCACATGGTTCTTGCTCTATTGGAGACGTTGGAAAGAAGAGCTTTCTTCTTGCCTTAAAATAGAGTGTGTTTTAGTGATGAGAACTCTGGTCTGAAATTCCCTTCACAAACGGAGTTTAACCCCAGGGTCTGTGTCTTCCTACAAGCAACAGTTCATTTCTGGTAAACCCAGAGAATTTTGGGATCAAATGATTTTACACAGTTCACGAACTCAACGTGATTCTCACTATTAACTAAAGATCATTTATGTAAGAGGAGCTCTGGTTTGTATCAGTTTCATAAGTAGAGCTGAACTACATATTGTCCGTAAGAGTAGGAAACACAGTTCTTGTTTCCTGGGCATGCTCATGGTTCTTGCTGTATTGGAGAGGCTGGAAAGAAGAGCTTGCTTATTGCCTTAAAGCAGAGTGTGTTTCATGGATGAGAACACTGGTCTCAATTTCCCTTCAGAAACGGAGTTAAACACAGGATCTGTGTCTTCTTACAGGAACGAGTTCACTTAGGGTAAACCCAGTGAATTTTAGGATGAAATGAATTTACACAGTTCACGAAACCAACGTGTTTCTCACTATTAACTAAATAGCACTTAGGAAGAGGAGCTGTGGCTTAGATCGTTTCATAAGCAGAGTTGAACTACATTGGTCCCTATGCATAGGAAACACAGTTCTTTTTTTCTGGGAATGCTCATGGTTCTTGATCTCTTGGAGATGCTGGAAAGAAGTGCTTGCTTCTTTCCTTAAAACAGAGTGTGTTTCATGGATGAGAACATAGGTCTGAATTTCCCTTCAGAAACATAGTTAAACCCCAGGATCTGTGTCTTCATACAAGCAAGAGTTCATTTAGGGTAAACCCAATGAATTTTGGGATCAAATGAATTTACACAGTTCATGAAACAAATGCGTTTTGCATTATTAAATAAAGAGCATTTATGTAAGAGGAGCTGTGGTTTGTATCATGTTCATAAGCAGAGTTGAAATACATATGGTCGGTATGAGTAGGAAACACACTTCTTTTTTTCTGGGCAATCACATGGTTCTTGCTGTATTGGAGACGCTGGAAGAGCATGCTTCTTGTGTGAAATCAGCGCGTGTTTCATGGATGAGAACACTCGTCTGAACTTCCCTTCAGAAACGGAGTTAAACCCAGGATCTGTGTCTTCCTACAAGCAAGAGTTCATTTCTGGTAAACCCAGTGAATTTTGGGCTCCAAAGATTTTACACAGTTCAAGAACCCAACGTGATTCTCACTATTAACTAAAGAGCATTTATGTAAGAGGAGCTGTGGTTTGCATCAGTTTCATAAGTATTGTTGAACTACATATGGTCCGTAGGAGTAGGAAACACAGTTCTTTTTTTCTGGGCATGCTCATGGTTCTTGCTGTCTTAGAGATGCTGGAAAGAAGAGCTTGCTTCTTGCGTTAAAACAGAGTGTGTTTCATGGATGAGAACACTGGTCTGAATTTCCATTCAGAATTAGAGTTATACCTCAGGATCTGTGTCTTCCTACAAGCAAGAGTTCATTTCTGGTAAACCAAGTGTATTTAGGGCTCAAATGATTTTTCACAGTTCAAAAACCCAATGCGATTCTCACTATTAACTAAAGAACATTTGTGTTAGAGGAGCTTTGGTTTGTATCATTTTCATAAACAGAGTTGAACTACATATGGTCCTTATGAGTAGAAAACACAGTTCTTTTTTTCTTGCTATGCTCATTGTTCTTGCTGTATTGGAGTTACTGGAAAGAAGAGCTTGCTTCTTGCGTTAAAACAGAGTGATTTTCTTGGATCAGACACTGGTCTCAATTTCCCTTCAGAAATGGAGTTAAACCCCAGGATTTGGGTCTTCCTACAAGCAAGAGTTCATTTCTGGTAATCCAAGTGAATTTTGGGCTCAAATGATTTTTCACAGTTCACGATCCCAACGCGATTCTCACTATTAACTAAAGAGCATTTATGAAAGAGTAGCTATGGTTTGTATCAGTTTCATAGGCAGAGTTGAACTACATGTGGTACACATGAGTAGGAAGCACAGTTCTTTATTTCTTGGCATGCTCATATTTCTTGCTGTATTGGGGGCTCTGGAAAGAAGAGCTTGCTTCTTGCGTTAAAACAGAGTGATTTTCTTGGATCAGATACTGGTCTCAATTTCCCTTCAGAAATGGAGTTAAACCCCAGGATTTGGGTCTTCCTACAAGCAAGAGTTCATTTCTGGTAATCCAAGTGAATTTTGGGCTCAAATGATTTTTCACAGTTCACGATCCCAACGCTTTTCTCACTATTAACTAAAGAGCATTTATGAAAGAGTAGCTATGGTTTGTATCAGTTTCATAGGCAGAGTTGAACTACATGTGGTACGCATGAGTAGGAAACACAGTTCTTTATTTCTTGGCATGCTCATATTTCTTGCTGTATTGGGGGCTCTGGAAAGAAGAGCTTGCTTCTTGCGTTAAAACAGAGTGATTTTCTTGGATCAGATACTGGTCTCAATTTCCCTTCAGAAATGGAGTTAAACCCCAGGATTTGGGTCTTCCTACAAGCAAGAGTTCATTTCTGGAAAATCCATTGAATTTTGGGCTCACATGATTTTACACAGTTCTGGAACCCAACGCGATTCAAACTATTAACTAAAGAGCATTTATGTAAGAGGAGCTGTGGTTTGCATCGGTTTCATAAGTAGAGTTGAACTACATATGGTCTGTAGAAGTAGGAACCTCAGTTCTTTTTTTCTGGGCATTCTCATGGTTCTTGCTGTATTAGATACGCTGGAAAGAAGAGCTTGCTTCTTGCGTGAAAACTGAGTGTGTTTCATGAATGAGAATACTGGTCTGAATTTACCTTCAGAAACAGAGTTAAACCACTGGATCTCTGTCTTCCTACAAGCAAGAGTTCATTTCTGGTAAACCAAGTGTATTTTGGGCTCAAATGATTTTTCACAGTTCAACAACCCAACGTGATTCTCACTATTAACTAAAGAACATTTGTGTTAGAGGAGCTTTGGTTTGTATCATTTTCATAAGCAGAGTTGAACTACATATGGACCTTATGAATAGGAAACACAGTTCTTTATTTCTTGCTATACTCATTGTTCTTGCTGTATTGGAGACACTGGAAAGAAGAGCTTGCTTCTTGCGTGAAAACAGAGTGAGTTTCATGGATGAAAACACTGGTCTGAATTTCCATTCAGAAACAGAGTTAAACCACAGGATCTGTGTATTCCTACAAGCAAGAGTTCATTTCTGGTAATCCAAGTGAATTTTGGGCTCAAATGATTTTTCACAGTTCTGGAACTTAACGCGATTCAAACTATTAACCAAAGAGCATTTATGTAAGAGGAGCTGTGGTTTGTATCAGTTTGATAAGTAGAGTTGAATTACATGTGGTCCGCATGAGTAGGAAACACAGTTCTTTTTTTCTTCGCATGCTCATATTTCTTGCTGTATTGGAGACGCTGGAAGGAAGAGCTTGCTTCTTGAATTAAAACAGAGTGTTTTTCTTGGATGAGAACACTGGTCTCAATTTCCCTTCAGAAACGGAGTTAAACCACAGGATCTGTGTCTTCCTACAAGAAAGAGTTCATTTCTGGTAAACCCATTGGATTTTGGGCTCACATGATTTTACACAGTTCAAAAACCCACGCGATTCTCACTATTAAGTAAAGAGCATTTATGTAAGAGGAGCTGTGGTTTGCATCAGTTTCATAAGCAGAGTTGAACTACATGTGGTCCGCATGAGTAGGAAACACAGTTCTTTTTTTCTTGGCATGTTCATATTTCTTGCTGTATTGGAGACGCTGGAAAGAAGAGCTTGCTTCTTGCATTAAAACAGAGTGTGTTTCATGGATGAGAACACTGGTGTGAATTTCCCTTCAGAAACAGAGTTAAACCACAGGATCTGTGTCTTCCTACAAGCAAGAGTTCACTTCTGGAAATCAAAGTGAATTTTGGGCTCAAATGATTTTATACAGTTCTGGAACCCAACGCTATTGAAACTATTAATTAAAGTGCCTTTATGTTCGAGCAGCTGTGGTTTGTATCAGTTTCATAAGCAGAGTTGAACTACATATGGTCCGTATGAGTAGGAAACACAGTTCTTTTTTTCTGGGCATGCTCATGGTTCTTGCTGTATTAGAGATGCTCGAAAGAAGAGGATGCTTCTTGCATTAAAACAGAGTGTGTTTCATGGATGAGAACACTGGTCTGAATTTCCCTTCAGAATCGGAGTTAAACCACAGGATCTGTGTGTTACTACAAGCAATAGTTCATTTCTGGTAAACCAAGAGAATTTTGGGCTCAAATGATTTTACACAGTTCACGAACCCAACTCAATTCTAACTATTAACTAGAGAGCATTTATGTAAGAGGAGTTGTGGTTTGTATCAGTTTCATAAGCAGAGTTGAACTACATGTGGTCAGCATGAGTAGGAAACACAGTTCTTTTTTTCTTGGCATGCTCATATTTCTTGCTGTATTTGGGATGCTGGAAAGAAGAGCTTGCTTTTTGCGTTAAAACCGAGTGTTTTTCTTGGATCAGAACACTGGTCTCAATTTCCCTTCAGAAACGGAGTTAAACCCCAGGATCTGGGTCTTCCTACAAGCAAGAGTTCATTTCTGGTAAACCAATTGAATTTTGGGCTCAAATGATTTTACACAATTCACGAACCCAACGCGATTCTCACTATTATATAAAGAGCATTTATGTAAGAGGAGCTGTGGTTCATATCAGTTTCATAAGTAGAGTTGAACTACATATGGTCGTTATGAGTAGGAAGCACAGTTCTTTTTTTCAGGGCATTCTCATGGTTCTTGCTGTATTAGAGACGCTGGAAAAAGAGCATGCTTCTTGCATTAAAACAGAATGTGTTTCATGGATGAGAACACTGGTCTTAATTTCCCTTCCGAATCGGAGTTAAACCACAGGATCTGTGTCTTCCTACAAGCAAGAGTTCATTTCTGGAAATCCAAGTGAATTTTGGCTCAAATGATTTTACACAGTTCTGGAACCCAACTTGATTGTACCTATTAACTAAAGAGCATTTATGTAAGAGGAGCTGTGGTTTTTATCAGTTTCATAAGTAGAGTTGAGCTACATATGGTCCCTATTAGTAGGAAACACATTTCTTTTTTCTTGCCATACTCATGGTTCTTGCTGTATTGGAGACGCTGGAAAGAAGAGCTTGCTTCTTGCGTGAAAACAGAGTGTGTTTCATGGATGAGAATACTGGTCTCAATTTCCCTTCAGAAACGGAGTTAAACCACAGGATCTATGTCTTCCTACAAGCAAGTGTTCATTTCTGGTAAACCAAGTGAATTTGTCGCTCAAATGATTTTATACAGTTCTGGAACCCAACGCGATTCAAACTATTAATTAAAGTGCCTTTATGTAAGAGGAGCTGTAGTTTGTATCAGTTTCATAAGCAGAGTTGATCTACATATGACCCGTATGAGTAGGAAGCACAGTTCTTTTTTTCTGCGCATGCTCATGGTTCTTCCTGTATTAGAGACGCTGGAAAGAAGAGGATGCTTCTTGCATTAAAACAGCATGTGTTTCATGGATAAAAACACTGGTCTGAATTTCCCCTCAGATTCTGAGTTAAACCACAGGATCTGTGTCTTCCTACAAGCAAGAGTTCATCTGGATATCAAAGTGAATTTTGGGCTCAAATGTTTTTACACAATTCTGGTACCCAACTTAATTCTCCCTATTAACTAAAGAGCATTTATGTAAGAGGAGCTGTGTTTTGTATCAGTTTCATAATCAGAGGTGAACCACTTATGGTCCGTATCAGTAGGAAACACAGTTCTTTTTTTCTGGGCATGCTCATGGTTCTTGCTCTATTGGAGACGTTGGAAAGAAGAGCTTTCTTCTTGCCTTAAAATAGAGTGTGTTTTAGTGATGAGAACTCTGGTTTGAAATTCCCTTCAGAAACGGAGTTTAACCCCAGGATCTGTGTCTTCCTACATGCAACAGTTCATTTCTGGTAAACCCAGAGAATTTTGGGATCAAATGATTTTACACAGTTCACGAACTCAACGTGATTCTCACTATTAACTAAATAGCACTTAGGAAGAGGAGCTGTGGCTTGGATCGTTTCATAAGCAGAATTGAACTACATTGGTCCCTATGCATAGGAAACACAGTTCTTTTTTTCTGGGCATGCTCATGGTTCTTGCTCTATTGGACACGTTGGAAAGAAGAGCTTTCTTCTTGCCTTAAAATAGAGTGTGTTTTAGTGATGAGAACTCTGGTCTGAAATTCCCTTCAGATACGGAGTTTAACCCCAGGATCTGTGTCTTCCTACAAGCAACAGTTCATTTCTGGTAAACCCAGAGAATTTTGGGATCAAATGATTTTACACAGTTCACGGACTCAACGTGATTCTCACTATTAACTAAAGATCATTTATGTAAGAGGAGCTCTGGTTTGTATCAGTTTCATAAGTAGAGCTGAACTACATATTGTCCGTAAGAGTAGGAAACACAGTTCTTTTTTCCTGGGCATGCTCATGGTTCTTGCTGTATTGGAGAGGCTGGAAAGAAGAGCTTGCTTATTGCCTTAAAACAGAGTGTGTTTCTTGGATGAGAACATTGGTCTGAATTTCCCTTCAGAAACGGAGTTAAACACAGGATCTGTGTCTTCTTACAGGAACGAGTTAACTTAGGGTAAACCCAGTGAATTTTGGGATCAAATGAATTTACACAGTTCACGAAACCAACGTGTTTCTCACTATTAACTAAATAGCACTTAGGTAGAGGAGCTGTGGCTTGGATCGTTTCATAAGCAGAGTTGAACTACATTGGTCCCTATGCATAGGAAACACAGTTCTTTTTTTCTGGGCATGCTCATGGTTCTTGCTCTCTTGGAGATGCTGGAAAGAAGAGCTTGCTTCTTTCCTTAAAACAGAGTGTGTTTCAGTTATGAGAAGTCTGGTCTGAATTTCCCTTCAGAAACTTAGTTAAACCCCAGGATCTGTGTCTTCCTACAATCAAGAGTTCATGTCTTGTAAACCCAGTGAATTTTCGGCTCCAATGATTTTACACAGTTCAAGAACCCAACGTGATTCTCAATATTAACTAAAGAGCATTTATGTAAGAGGAGCTGTGGCTTGGATCAGTTTCATAATTAGAGTTGAACTACATATTGTCCATATGAGTAGGAAACACAGTTCTTTTTTCTGGGTATGCTCATGGTTCTTGCTGTATTTGAGACGCTGGAAAGCAGAGCTTGCTTCTTGCCTTAAAACAGAGTGTGTTTCATGGATGAGAACACTGGTCTTAATTTCCCTTCAGAAACGGAGTAAACCCCAGAATCTGTGTCTTCTTACAAGCAAGAGTTCATTTCGGGTAAACCCATTGAATTTTGGTATCAAATGTATTAACACATTTCATAAAACAAACGCGTTTCGCACTATTAACTAAATAGCATTTAAATAAGAGGAGCTGTGGCTTGGATCAGTTTCATAAGCAGAGTTGAACTACACTGGTCCCTATGAGTAGGAAACACAGTTATTTTTTTCTGGGCATGCTCATGGTCCTTGCTCTAATGGAGACGCTGGAAAGCAGAGCTTGCTTCTTGCCTTAAAACAGAGTGTGTTTCAGGGATGAGAACTCTGGTCTGAATTTCCCTTCAGAAATGGAATTAAACCCCAGTGTCTGTGTCTTCTTACAGGTAAGAGTTCATTTCTGGTAAACCCAGTGAATTTTGGGCTCAAATAATTTTACACAGTTATCGAAAACCACATGTTTCTCACTATTAACTAAAGAGCATTTCTGCAATAGGTGGTGGGGTTTGTATCAGTTTCATAAGCAGAGTTGAACTAGATGTGGTCCTTATGAGTAGGAAACACAGTTCTTTTTTTCTGGGCATGCTCATGGATCTTACTGTATTTGAGATGCTACACTGAAGAGTATTCTTCTTGCCTTAAAACAGAGTGTGTTTCAGGGATGAGAACACTTGACTGAATTACCATTCAGAAACGGAGTTAACCCCCAGCATCTGTGTCTTCTTACAAGTATGAGTTCATTTCTGGTAAACCAAGTGTATTTTCGGCTCAAATGATTTTACACAGTTCACGAACCCAAGGTGATTCACACTACTAACTAAAGTATTTATGTAAGAGGAGCTGTGGTTTGTATCAATTTCATAAGCAGAGTTGAACTACATATGGTCCATATGAGTAAAAAACACAGTTCTTTTTTTTCTGGGCATGCTCATATTTCTTGATGTATTGGAGACACTGGAAATAAGAGCTTGCTTCTTGCGTTAAAACAGAGTGTGTTTCATGGATGAGAACACTGGTCTGAATTTCCCTTCAGAAACGGAGTTAAACCCCAGAATCTGTTTCTTCCTACAAGGAAGAGTATATTTCTGTCAAACCAGTGATTTGGGGTGAAATTATTTTACACAGTTCAAAAACACAATGTGTTTATCACCATAACTAAAGAGCATTCATGTAAGAGGAGCTGTGGTTTGTATCAGTTTCATAAGCAGAGGTGAACTACATATGGTCCATATCAGTAGGAAACACAGTTCTTTTTTTCTGGGCATGCACATGGTTCTTGCTCTATTGGAGACGTTGGAAAGAAGAGCTTTCTTCTTGCCTTAAAATAGAGTGTGTTTTAGTGATGAGAACTCTGGTCTGAAATTCCCTTCACAAACGGAGTTTAACCCCAGGGTCTGTGTCTTCCTACAAGCAACAGTTCATTTCTGGTAAACCCAGAGAATTTTGGGATCAAATGATTTTACACAGTTCACGAACTCAACGTGATTCTCACTATTAACTAAAGATCATTTATGTAAGAGGAGCTGTGGTTTGTATCAGTTTCATAAGTAGAGCTGAACTACATATTGTCCGTAAGAGTAGGAAACACAGTTCTTGTTTCCTGGGCATGCTCATGGTTCTTGCTGTATTGGAGAGGCTGGAAAGAAGAGCTTGCTTATTGCCTTAAAGCAGAGTGTGTTTCATGGATGAGAACACTGGTCTCAATTTCCCTTCAGAAACGGAGTTAAACACAGGATCTGTGTCTTCTTACAGGAACGAGTTCACTTAGGGTAAACCCAGTGAATTTTAGGATGAAATGAATTTACACAATTCACGAAACCAACGTGTTTCTCACTATTAACTAAATAGCACTTAGGAAGAGGAGCTGTGGCTTAGATCGTTTCATAAGCAGAGTTGAACTACATTGGTCCCTATGCATAGGAAACACAGTTCTTTTTTTCTGGGAATGCTCATGGTTCTTGATCTCTTGGAGATGCTGGAAAGAAGTGCTTGCTTCTTTCCTTAAAACAGAGTGTGTTTCATGGATGAGAACATAGGTCTGAATTTCCCTTCAGAAACATAGTTAAACCCCAGGATCTGTGTCTTCATACAAGCAAGAGTTCATTTAGGGTAAACCCAATGAATTTTGGGATCAAATGAATTTACACAGTTCATGAAACAAATGCGTTTTGCATTATTAAATAAAGAGCATTTATGTAAGAGGAGCTGTGGTTTGTATCATGTTCATAAGCAGAGTTGAAATACATATGGTCGGTATGAGTAGGAAACACACTTCTTTTTTTCTGGGCAATCACATGGTTCTTGCTGTATTGGAGACGCTGGAAGAGCATGCTTCTTGTGTGAAATCAGCGCGTGTTTCATGGATGAGAACACTCGTCTGAACTTCCCTTCAGAAACGGAGTTAAACCCAGGATCTGTGTCTTCCTACAAGCAAGAGTTCATTTCTGGTAAACCCAGTGAATTTTGGGCTCCAAAGATTTTACACAGTTCAAGAACCCAACGTGATTCTCAATATTAACTAAAGAGCATTTATGTAAGAGGAGCTGTGGTTTGCATCAGTTTCATAAGTAGTGTTGAACTACATATGGTCCGTAGGAGTAGGAAACACAGTTCTTTTTTTCTGGGCATGCTCATGGTTCTTGCTGTCTTAGAGACGCTGGAAAGAAGAGCTTGCTTCTTGCGTTAAAACAGAGTGTGTTTCATGGATGAGAACACTGGTCTGAATTTCCATTCAGAATCAGAGTTATACCTCAGGATCTGTGTCTTCCTACAAGCAAGAGTTCATTTCTGGTAAACCAAGTGTATTTAGGGCTCAAATGATTTTTCACAGTTCAAAAACCCAATGCGATTCTCACTATTAACTAAAGAACATTTGTGTTAGAGGAGCTTTGGTTTGTATCATTTTCAAAAGCAGAGTTGAACTACACATGGTCCTTATGAATAGGAAACACAGTTCTTTTTTTCTTGCTATGCTCATTGTTCTTGCTGTATTGGAGACACTGGAAAGAAGAGATTGCTTCTTGCATGAAAACAGAGTGTGTTTCTTGGATGAGAAAAATGGTCTGAATTTCCCTTCAGAAACAGAGTTAAACCACAGGATCTGTGTCTTCCTACAAGCAAGAATTCATTTCTGAAAATCCAAGTGAATTTTGGTCTAAAATGATTTTACACAGTTCTGGCACCCAACTTGATTCTCCCTATTAACTAAAGACCATTTATGTAAGAGGAGCTGCGGTTTTATCAGTTTCATAAGCAGAGCTGAACTATATATGGTCCATATGAGTAGGAAACACAGTTGTTTTTTTCTTGCCATGCTCATGGTTCTTGCTGTATTGGAGACGCTGGAAGGAAGAGCTTGCTTCTTGCGTGAAAATAGAGTGAGTTTCATAAATGAGAATACTGGTTCCCTCACAAACGGAGTTAAACCACAGGATCTATGTCTTCCTACATGCAAGAGTTAATTTCTGGTAAACCAAGTGAATTTGTCGCTCAAATGATTTTACACAGTTCTGGAACCCAACGCGATTCAAACTATTAGTTAATGGGCCTTTATGTAAGAGGAGCTGTGTTTTGTATCAGTTTCATAAGCAGATTTGAACTACATACGGTCCATATGAGTAGGAAGCACAATTCATTATTTCTGGGTATGCTAATGGTTCTTGCTGTTTCAGAGACGCTGGAAAGAAGAGACTGCTTCTTGAATTAAAACAGCATGTGTTTCATGGATGAGAACACTGGTCGGAATTTCCCTTCAGAAACAGAGTTAAACCCCAGGATCTGGGTCTTCCTACAAGCAAGAGTTCATTTCTGGTAAATCCATTGAATTTTGGTCTGACATGATTTTACACAGTTCACGATCCCAACGCGATTCTCACTATTAACTAAAGAGCTTTTATGTAAGAGGAGCTGTGGTTTGCATCAGTTTCATAAGTAGAGTTGAACTACATATGGTCCGTAGGAGTAGGAATCACAGTTCTTTTTTTCTGGGCATGCTCATGGTTCTTGCTGTCTTAGAGACGCTGCAAAGAAGAGCTTGCTTCTTGCGTTAAAACAGAGTGTGTTTCATGGATGAGAACACTGGTCTCAATTTCCATTCAGAATCTGTGTTATAACTCAGGATCTGTGTCTTGCTACAAGCAAGAGTTCATTTGTGGTAAACCAAGTGTATTTAGGGCTCAAATGATTTTTCACAGTTCAAAAACCCAATGCGATTCTCACTATTAACTAAAGAACATTTGTGTTAGAGGAGCTTTGTTTTGTATCATTTTCATAAACAGAGTTGAACTACATATGGTCCTTATGAGTAGAAAACACAGTTCTTTTTTTCTTGCTATGCTCATTGTTCTTGCTGTATTGGAGTTACTGGAAAGAAGAGCTTGCTTCTTGCGTGAAAACAGAGTGAGTTTCATGGATGAGAAAACTGGTCTGAATTTCCCTCCAGAAACAGAGTTAAACCACAGGATCTGTGTATTCCTACAAGCAAGAGTTCATTTCTGGTAATCCAAGTGAATTTTGGGCTCAAATGATTTTTCACAGTTCACGATCCCAACGCGATTCTCACTATTAACTAAAGAGCATTTATGAAAGAGTAGCTATGGTTTGTATCAGTTTCATAGGCAGAGTTGAACTACATGTGGTACGCATGAGTAGGAAACATAGTTCTTTATTTCTTGGCATGCTCATATTTCTTGCTGTATTGGGGGCTCTGGAAAGAAGAGCTTGCTTCTTGCGTTAAAACAGAGTGATTTTCTTGGATCAGATACTGGTCTCAATTTCCCTTCAGAAATGGAGTTAAACCCCAGGATTTGGGTCTTCCTACAAGCAAGAGTTCATTTCTGGAAAATCCATTGAATTTTGGGCTCACATGATTTTACACAGTTCTGGAACCCAACGCGATTCAAACTATTAACTAAAGAGCATTTATGTAAGAGGAGCTGTGGTTTGCATCGGTTTCATAAGTAGAGTTGAACTACATATGGTCTGTAGAAGTAGGAACCTCAGTTCTTTTTTTCTGGGCATTCTCATGGTTCTTGCTGTATTAGATACGCTGGAAAGAAGAGCTTGCTTCTTGCGTGAAAACTGAGTGTGTTTCATGAATGAGAATACTGGTCTGAATTTACCTTCAGAAACAGAGTTAAACCACTGGATCTCTGTCTTCCTACAAGCAAGAGTTCATTTCTGGTAAACCAAGTGTATTTTGGGCTCAAATGATTTTTCACAGTTCAACAACCCAACGTGATTCTCACTATTAACTAAAGAACATTTGTGTTAGAGGAGCTTTGGTTTGTATCATTTTCATAAGCAGAGTTGAACTACATATGGACCTTATGAATAGGAAACACAGTTCTTTATTTCTTGCTATACTCATTGTTCTTGCTGTATTGGAGACACTGGAAAGAAGAGCTTGCTTCTTGCGTGAAAACAGAGTGAGTTTCATGGATGAAAACACTGGTCTGAATTTCCATTCAGAAACAGAGTTAAACCACAGGATCTGTGTATTCCTACAAGCAACAGTTCATTTCTGGTAATCCAAGTGAATTTTGGGCTCAAATGATTATTCACAGTTCTGGAACTTAACGCGATTCAAACTATTAACCAAAGAGCATTTATGTAAGAGGAGCTGTGGTTTGTATCAGTTTGATAAGTAGAGTTGAATTACATGTGGTCCGCATGAGTAGGAAACACAGTTCTTTTTTTCTTCGCATGCTCATATTTCTTGCTGTATTGGAGACGCTGGAAAGAAGAGCTTGCTTCTTGAATTAAAACAGAGTGTTTTTCTTGGATGAGAACACTGGTCTCAATTTCCCTTCAGAAACGGAGTTAAACCCCAGGATCTGTGTCTTCCTACAAGAAAGAGTTCATTTCTGGTAAACCCATTGGATTTTGGGCTCACATGATTTTACACAGTTCAAAAACCCACGCGATTCTCACTATTAAGTAAAGAGCATTTATGTAAGAGGAGCTGTGGTTTGCATCAGTTTCATAAGCAGAGTTGAACTACATGTGGTCCGCATGAGTAGGAAACACAGTTCTTTTTTTCTTGGCATGTTCATATTTCTTGCTGTATTGGAGACGCTGGAAAGAAGAGCTTGCTTCTTGCATTAAAACAGAGTGTGTTTCATGGATGAGAACACTGGTGTGAATTTCCCTTCAGAATCAGAGTTAAACCACAGGATCTGTGTCTTCCTACAAGCAAGAGTTCACTTCTGGAAATCAAAGTGAATTTTGGGCTCAAATGATTTTATACAGTTCTGGAACCCAACGCTATTGAAACTATTAATTAAAGTGCCTTTATGTTCGAGCAGCTGTGGTTTGTATCAGTTTCATAAGCAGATTTGAACTACATATGGTCCGTATGAGTAGGAATCACAGTTCTTTTTTTCTGGGCATGCTCATGGTTCTTGCTGTATTAGAGATGCTCGAAAGAAGAGGATGCTTCTTGCATTAAAACAGAGTGTGTTTCATGGATGAGAACACTGGTCTGAATTTCCGTTCAGAATCGGAGTTAAACCACAGGATCTGTATGTTACTACAAGCAATAGTTCATTTCTGGTAAACCAAGAGAATTTTGGGCTCAAATGATTTTACACAGTTCACGAACCCAACTCAATTCTAACTATTAACTACAGAGCATTTATGAAAGAGGAGCTGTGGTTTGTATCAGTTTCATAGGCAGAGTTAAACTACATGTGGTACGCATGAGTAGGAAACACAGTTCTTTATTTCTTGGCATGCTCATATTTCTTGCTGTATTGCGGACTCTGGAAAGAAGAGCTTGCTTCTTGCGTTAAAACAGAGTGATTTTCTTGGATCAGACACTGGTCTCAATTTCCCTTCAGAAATGGAGTTAAACCCCAGGATTTGGGTCTTCCTACAAGCAAGAGTTCATTTCTGGAAAATCCATTGAATTTTGGGCTCACATGATTTTACACAGTTCTGGAACCCAACGCGATTCAAACTATTAACTAAAGAGCATTTATGTAAGAGGAGCTGTGGTTTGCATCGGTTTCATAAGTAGAGTTGAACTACATATGGTCTGTAGAAGTAGGAACCTCAGTTCTTTTTTTCTGGGCATTCTCATGGTTCTTGCTGTATTAGATACGCTGGAAAGAAGAGCTTGCTTCTTGCGTTAAAACTGAGTGTGTTTCATGAATGAGAATACTGGTCTGAATTTACCTTCAGAAACAGAGTTAAACCACTGGATCTCTGTCTTCCTACAAGCAAGAGTTCATTTCTGGTAAACCAAGTGTATTTTGGGCTCAAATGATTTTTCACAGTTCAACAACCCAACGTGATTCTCACTATTAACTAAAGAACATTGGTGTTAGAGGAGCTTTGGTTTGTATCAGTTTGATAAGTAGAGTTGAATTACATGTGGTCCAAATGAGTAGGAAACACAGTTCTTTTTTTCTTCGCATGCTCATATTTCTTGCTGTATTGGAGATGCTGGAAAGAAGAGCTTGCTTCTTGAATTAAAACAGAGTGTTTTTCTTGGATGAGAACATTGGTCTCAATTTCCCTTCAGAAACGGAGTTAAACCCCAGGATCTGTGTCTTCCTACAAGAAAGAGTTCATTTCTGGTAAACCCATTGGATTTTGGGCTCACATGATTTTACACAGTTCAAAAACCCACGCGATTCTCACTATTAAGTAAAGAGCATTTATGTAAGAGGAGCTGTGGTT
Organism: Onychomys arenicola; assembly: GCA_949786405.1. Classification (NCBI taxonomy): domain Eukaryota; kingdom Metazoa; phylum Chordata; class Mammalia; order Rodentia; family Cricetidae; genus Onychomys; species Onychomys arenicola. Next base: position 1,896,056 of record CATKUM010000026.1, read on the forward strand.
TGCATCAGTTTCATAAGCAGAGTTGAACTACATGTGGTCCGCATGAGTAGGAAACACAGTTCTTTTATTCTTGGCATGCTCATATTTCTTGCTGTATTGGAGACGCTGGAAAGAAGAGCTTGCTTCTTGCATTAAAACACAGTGTGTTTCATGGATGAGAACACTGGTGTGAATTTCCCTTCAGAAACAGAGTTAAACCACAGGATCTGTGTCTTCCTACAAGCAAGAGTTCACTTCTGGAAATCAAAGTGAATTTTGGGCTCAAATGATTTTATACAGTTCTGGAACCCAACGCTATTGAAACTATTAATTAAAGTGCCTTTATGTTCGAGCAGCTGTGGTTTGTATCAGTTTCATAAGCAGAGTTGAACTACATATGGTCCGTATGATTAGGAATCACAGTTCTTTTTTTCTGGGCATGCTCATGGTTCTTGCTGTATTAGAGATGCTCGAAAGAAGAGGATGCTTCTTGCATTAAAACAGAGTGTGTTTCATGGATGAGAACACTGGTCTGAATTTCCCTTCAGAATCGGAGTTAAACCACAGGATCTGTGTGTTACTACAAGCAATAGTTCATTTCTGGTAATCCAAGAGAATTTTGGGCTCAAATGATTTTACACAGTTCAGGAACCCAACTCAATTCTAACTATTAATTAGAGAGCATTTATGTAAGAGGAGTTGTGGTTTGTATCAGTTTCATAAGCAGAGTTGAACTACATGTGGTCAGCATGAGTAGGAAACACAGTTCTTTTTTTCTTGGCATGCTCATATTTCTTGCTGTATTTGGGATGCTGGAAAGAAGAGCTTGCTTCTTGCGTTAAAACAGAGTGAGTTTGAGGGATGAGAACACTTGAATGAATGACCATTCAGAAACTGAGTTAACCCCCAGGATCTGTGTCTTCTTACAAGCATGAGTTCATTTCTGGTAAACCAAGTGTATTTTCGGCTCAAATGATTTTACACAGTTCACGAACCCAAGGTGATTCACACTACTAACTAAAGTATTTATGTAAGAGGAGCTGTGGTTTGTATCAGTTTCATAAGCAGAGGTGAACTACATATGGTCCGTATCAGTAGGAAACACAGTTCTTTTTTTCTGGGCATGCTCATGGTTCTTGCTTTATTGGAGATGCTGGAAAGAAGAGCTTTCTTCTTGCCTTAAAAAGGAGTGTGTTTTAGTGATGAGAACTCTTGTCTGAAATTCCCTTCAGAAACGGAGTTTAACCCCAGGATCTGTGTCTTCCTACAAGCAACAGTTCATTTCTGGTAAACCCAGTGACTTTTGGGCTCAAATGATTTTACACAGTTCACGAACTCAACGTGATTCTCACTATTAACTAAAGATCATTTATGTAAGAGGAGCTGTGGTTTGTATCAGTTTCATAAGTAGAGCTGAACTACATATTGTCCGTATGAGTAGGAAACACAGTTCTTTTTTCCTGGGCATGCTCATGGTTCTTGCTCTATTGGAGAGGCAGGAAAGAAGAGCTTGCTTATTGCCTTGAAAACAGAGTGTGTTTCATGGATGAGAACACTGGTCTGAATTTCCCTTCAGAAACGGAGTTAAACCCAGGATCTTTGTCTTCTTACAGGAACGAGTTCACTTAGGGTAAACCCAGTGAATTTTGGGCCCAAATGATTTTACACAGTTCACGGACCCAAGGCATTTCTCACTATTAACTAAATAGCTTTTAATTAAGAGGAGCTGTGGCTTGGATCAGTTTCATAATTAGAGTTCAACTACATATTGTCCATATGAGTAAGAAACACAGTTCTTTTTTCTGGGTATGCTCATGGTCCTTGCTGTAATGGAGAAACTGGAAAGAAGAGCTTGCTTCTTGCCTTAAAACAGAGTGTGTTTCAGGGATGAGAACTCTGGTCTGAATTTCCCTTCAGAAACGGAATTAAACCCAGGGTCTGTGTCTTCTTACAGGCAAGATTTCATTTCTGGTATACCCAGTGAATTTTGTGCTCAAATGATTTTACACAGTTCACGAACACAACGCGATTCTCACTATTAACTAAAGAGCATTTATGTAAGGGGAGCTGTGGTATGTATCAGTTTCATAATTAGAGTTGAACTAAATATTGTCCGTATGAGGAGGAAACACAGATCTTTTATGGTGGGCATGCTCATGGTTCTTCCTGAATTGGAGATGCTGGAAGGAAGAGCTGGCTTCTCACTTAAAACAGAGTGAGTTTCATGGGTGAGAACACTCGTATGAATTTCCCTTCAGAAATAGAGTTAAACCCCAGGATATGTATATTCCTACAAGCAAGAGTTCATTTCAGGTAAATCCAGTGAATTTTGGGCACAAATAATTTTACACAGTTAATGAAAACCGTGCATTTGTCACTATTAACTAAAAAGCATTTATGTAATAGGAGATGGGGTTTGTATCAGTTTCATAAGCAGAGTTGAACTAGTTGTGGTCCTTATGAGTAGGAAACACTTTTCTTTATTTCTGGGCATGCTCATGGATCTTGCTGTATTTGAGATGCTACAAAGAAGAGTATTCTTCTTGCCTTAAAACAGAGTGTGTTTCAGGGATGAGAACAATTGACTGAATTATCATTCAGAAACGGAGTTAAACCCCAGGATCTTTGTCTTCTTACAAGCAAGAGTTCATTTCTAGTAAACCAAGTGAATATTTTGCTCAAATGATTTTACACAGTTCACGAACCCAACGTGATTCTCACTATTAACTAAAGAGCATTAATGTAATAGGAGCTGGGGTTTGTATCAGTTTCATAAGCAGAGTTGAACTAGATGTGGTCCATATGAGTAAAAAACACAGTTCTTTTTTTCTGGACATGCTAATATTTCTTGATGTATTGGAGACGCTGGAAATAAGAGCCTGCTTCTTGCGTTAAAACAGAGTGTGTTTCATGTATGAGAACACTGGTCTGAATTTCCCTTCAGAAACGGAGTTAATCCCCAGGATCTGTGTCTTCCTACAAGCAAGAGTTCATTTCTGGTAAACCCAGTGAATTTGGGGCTCAAATGATTTTAAATAGTTCACGACCAAAACGTGATTCTCACTATCAACTAAAGAGCATTTATGTAAGGGGAGCTGTGGTATGTATCAGTTTCATAATTAGAGTTGAACTACATGTTGTCCATATGAGTAGGAAACACATATCTTTCTTTTTGGGCATGCTCATTGTTCTTGCTGAAAGAGAGATGCTGGAAAGAAGAGCTTGATTCTTGCGTTAAAACAGAGTGTGTTTCATGGATGAGAACACTGGTCTGAATTTCCCTTCAGAAATAGAGTTAAACCCCAGGATATGTATCTTCCTACAAGCAAGAGTTCATTTCAGGTAAACCAGTGAATTTTGGGCACAAATGATTTTACACAGTTAAGGAAAACCAAACGTTTCACACTATTAACTAAAGAGCATTTATGTAATAGGAGCTGGGGTTTGTATCAGTTTCATAAGCAGAGTTGAACTAGATGTGGTCCTTATGAGTAGGAAACACAGTTCTTTTTTTCTGGGCATGCTCATGGTTGATGCTGTATTGGAGACGCTGGAAACAAGAGCATGCTTCTTGTGTTAAAACAGAGTTAGTTTCATGGTTGAGAACACTGGTCTGAATTTCCCTTCAGAAACGGAGATAAATCCCAGGATCTGTGTCTTCCTACAAGCAAGAGTCCATTTCTGGTAAACCCAGTGAATTTAGGGCTCAAATGTTTTTACACAGTTCACAAACCCAACGTGATTCTCACTATTAACAAAAAGCATTTATGTAAGAGGAGCTGTGGTTTGTATCAGTTTCATAATTAGAGTTGAACTACATATTGTCTCTATGAGTAGGAAACACAATTCTTTTTTTCCTGGCATGCTCATGATTCTTGCTGTATTGGAGTCGCTGGAACGAAAAGCTTGCTTCTTGCGTTAAAACAGAGTGTGTTACAGGGATGAAAACTCTGGTCTGAATTGCCCTTCAGAAATGGAGTTAAAGCCCAGGATCTGTGTCTTCCTACAATCAATGGTTCATTTCTAATAATCCCAGTGAATTTTGGGCTCAAATGCTTTTACACAGTTCTAGAACCCAACGTATTTCTCACTAATAACTAATGAGCATTTATGTAAGAGGAGCTGTGGTTTGTATCAGTATCACAAGCAGAGTTGAATTTCACATTGTCAGTATGAGTAGGAAGCACAGTTCTTTTTCTGGGCATTCTCATGGTTCTAGCTGTATTGGAGACCTTGGAAACAAGAGAATGCTTCTTGTGTTAAAACAGAGTGAGTTTCATGGATGAGAACACTGGTCTGAATATCCCTTCAGAAACGGAGTAAGCCCCAGGAACTGTGTCTTATTACAAGGAAGAGTTCATTTAGGGTAAACCCAGTGAATTTTGGGCTCAAATAATTTTACACAGCTCACCAACCAAACACGTTTGTCACTATTAACTAAAGAGCATTTATGTAGGAGGAGCTGTTGTTTGTATCAGTTTCATAAGCAGAGTTGAACTACATATAATCTGTATGTGTAGGAAACACAGGTCTTTTTTTCTTGGCATGCTCATGGATCTTGCTCTATTGGGGACTCTGGAAAAAAGAACTTGCTTCTTGCCTTAAAACAGAGTGTGATTCAGTGATGAGAACTCTCATCTGAATTTCCCTTCAGTAACGGAGTTAAACCCCAGGATCTGTGTCTTTTTTGTCAGCAATAGTTCATTTCTGGTGAACCAATTGAATTTTGGGCTCAAGTGATTTTACACAGTTCACGAACCCAACGTGATTCTCACTACTAACTAAAGAGTATTTACGAAAGAGGAGCTGTGGTTTGTATCAGTTTCATAAGCACAGTTGAACTACATATTATCCGAATTAGTAGGAAATACAGTTCTTTTTTTCTGTGCATGCTCCTGGTTCTTGGTCTGTAGGATAGGCTGGAAAGAAGAGCTTGCCTCTGGCCTTAAAACAGAGAGTGTTTCAGGGATGAGAACTCTGGTCTGAATTTCCCTTCAGAAACTGAGTTAAACCCCAGGATCTGTGTCTTCCTACAAGCAACAGTTCATTTCTGGTAAACCCAGTGAATTTTGGGCTCAAAATGATTTTGCACAGTTCATGAACCCAACGTGATTCTCCCTATTAACTAAAGAGCACTTATGTAAGAGGAGCTGTGATTTGTATCATGTTTATAAGCAGAGTTGAACAACATATGGTCCGTATGAGTAGGAAACACAGTTCTTTTTTTCTGGGCATGCTCATGGTTTTTGCTGTATTGGAGACGCTGGAAACAAGAGAGTGCTTCTTGTGTTAAAACAGAGTGAGTTTCATGGATGAGAATACTGTTCTGAATTACCCTTCAGAGACGGAGTAAACCCCAGGATCTCTGTCTTCTTACAAGGAAGAGTTCATTTCTGGTAAACAAAGTGAATTTTGGACTCAAATGATTTTACAGAGTTCACGAACCCAACGCGTTTCTCACTATTAACTAAAGAGCATTTATGTAAGAGGAGCTGTGGCTTTGTATCATGTTCATAAGCAGATTTGAACTACATATGGTCCGTATTAGTAGGATTCTCAGTTCATTTTTTCTGGGCATGCTCATGGTTTTTGCTGTATTGGAGACGCTGGAAAGAAGAGCTTGCTTCTTGCCTTAAAACAGAGTGTGTTTCAGGGATGAGAACACTGGTCTTAATTTTCAGAAATGGAGTAAACCCGAGGATCTCTGTCTTCTTACAAGCAAGAGTTCATTTAGGGTAAACCCAGTGAATTTTGGGATCAAATGATTTTACACAGTTAACGAACACAAGGCGTTTCTCACTATTAACTAAAGAGCATTTATGCAAGAGGAGCTTGGTTTGTATCAGATTCATAAGCAGATTTGAATTACATATGGTCCGTATGAGTAGGATACACAGATCTTTCTTTGTGGGCATGCTCATGGTTCTTGCTAAAAGAGAGATGCAGGAAAGAAGAGCTTGCTTCTTGCGTTAAAACAGAGTGTGTTTCATGGATGAGAACACTGGTCTGATTTTCCCTTCAGAAATAGAGTTAAACCCCAGGATATGCATCTTCCTACAAGCAAGAGTTCATTTCAGGTAAATCCAGTGAATTTTGGGCACAAATGATTTTACACAGTTAAGGAAAACCACGCGTTTCACACTATTACCTAAAGAGCATTTATGTAATAAGAGCTGGGGTTTGTATCCGTTTCCTAAGCAGAGTTGACCTAGATGTGGTATTTATGAGTAGGAAACAGTTATTTTTTTCTGGACATGCTCATGGTTCATGCTGTATTGGAGACCCTGGAAACAAGAGCATGCTTCTTGTGTTAAAACAGAGTTAGGTTAGTGGGTGAGAACACTGGTCTGAATTTCCCTTCAGAAACAGAGATAAACCCCAGGATCTGTGTCTTCTTACAAGGAAGAGTTCATTACTGGTAAACCAAGTGAATTTTTGACTCAAATGAGTTTACACAGCTCACCAACCCAACGCGTTTGTCACTATTAACTAAATAGCATTTATGTTAGAGGAGCTGTTGTTTATATCAGTTTCAAAAGCAGAATTGAACTACATATTCTCTGTATGAGTAGGAAACACAGTTCTTTTTTTCTTGGCATGCTCATGTGTCTTGCTCTATTTGAGTCTGGAAAGAAGAGCTTGCTTCTTGCCTTAAAACAGAGTGTGTTACAGGGATGAGATCACTTGACTGAATTACCATTAAGAAACGGAGTTAAACCCCAGGATCTGTGTCTTCCTACAAGCAAGAGTTCATTTCTGATAAACCCAGTGAATTTGGGGCTCAAATGCTTTTACACAGTTCACGAACCCAACGTGATTCTCACTATTAACTAAAGAGCATTTATGTAAGAGGAGCTGTGTTTTGTATCAGTTTCATAATTAGAGTTGAACTACATATTGTCTGTATGAGTAGGAAACACAATTCTTTTTTTCCTGGCATGCCCATGATTCTTGCTGTATTGGAGATGCTGGAACGAAAAGCTTGCATCTTGCGTTAAAACAGAGTGTGTTACAGCGATGAAAACTCTGGTCTGAATTGCCCTTCAGAAATGGAGTTAAAGCCCAGGATCTGTGTCTTTCTACAAGCAAGGGTTCATTTCTAGTACTCCCAGTGAATTTTGGGCTCAAATGATTTTACACAGTTCTAGAACCCAACGTGTTTCTCACTAATAACTAATGAGCATTTATGTAAGAAGAGCTGTGGTTTGTATCAGTTTCATAAGCAGAGTTGAATTCCACATGGTCAGTATGAGTAGGAAACACAGTTCTTTTTCTGGGCATGCTCATGGTTCTCGCTGTATTGGAGATGCTGGAAACAAGAGCATGCTTCTTGTGTTAAAACAGAGTGTGTTTTATGGATGAGAACACTGGTCTGAATTTCCCTTCAGAAATGGAGTAAACCCCTGGATCTGTATCTTCCTACAAGCAAGAGTTCATTTCTGGTAAACCAATTGAATTTTGGGCTCAAATGATTTTACACAGCTCAAAAACCAACGCGTTTGTCACTATTAACTAAAGAGAATTTATGTAAGAGGAGCTGTTGTTTGTATCTGTTTCAAAAGCAGAGTTGAACTCCATATTCCCTGTATGAGTAGGAAACACTGTTCTTTGTTTCTGGGCATGCTCATTGGTCTTGCTGTATTGGAGACACTGGAAAGAAGAGATTGCTTCTTGCCTTAAAACAGAGTGTGTTACAGGGATGAGATCACTTGACTGAATTACCATTCAGAAACAGAGTTAAACCCCAGTATCTGTGTCTTCTTACAAGCAAGAGTTCAATTCTGGTAAACCAAGTGAATTTTCGGGTCAAATGATTTTACACAGTTCATGAATCCAACGTGAATCTCACTATTAACTAAAGAGTATTTACGTACGAGCAAGTGTGGTTTGTATCAGTTTCATAAGCAGAGTGGAACTACATATGGTCCATATCAGTAGAAAACACAGTTCTTTTTTTTCTGGGCATCCTCATGGTTCTTGCTCTATTGGAGATGCTGCAAAGAAGAGCTTGGTTCTTGCCTTAAAACAGAGTGTGTTTCAGTGATGGGAACTCTGTTTGTATTTCCCTTCAGAAACGGAGTTAAACCTAAGGATCTGTGTCTTCCTACAAGCAAGAGTTCATTTCTGGTAAACACAGTGAATTTTGGGCTCAAATGATTTTACACAGTTCACGAACCCAACGTGTTTCTCACTATTATCTAAAGAGCATTTATGTAAGCGGAGCTGTGGTTTGTATCAGTTTCATAAGCAGATTTGAACTACATAGGTCCGTATGAGTAGGAAGCACAGTTCTTTTTTTTTTTTTGGTATGCTCATGGTTCTGGCTGTAATGGAGACTCTGGAAAGAATAGCTTGCTTCTTGCCATAAAACAGAGTGTGTTTCATTGAGGAGAACTCTGGTCTGAATTTCCCTTTAGAAACGGATTTAAACCCCAGGATCTGTGTCTTTCTACAAGCAAGAGTACATTTCTGGTTAACCCAGTGATTGAGGGCTCAAATGATTTTACACAGTTCACAAAAACAACGCGTTTTTCACTATTAACTAAAGAGCATTTATGTAAGATGTGCTGTGGTTTGGGTCAGTTTCATAAGCAGAGTTGAACTACATATGGTCTGTATGAGTAGGAAACACAGTTCTTTTATTCTGGTCATGCTCATGGTTCTTGCTGTATTGGAGACTCTGGAAAGAAGAGCTTGCTTCTTGCATTAAAACAGAGTTTGTTTCAGGGATGAAAACTCTGGCCTTAATTGCCCGTAGGAAACGGAGTTAAACCCCAGCATCTGTGTCCTCCTATAAGCAAGCGTTCATTTCTGGTAAACCCAGAGAATTTTGCCCTCAAATGATTTTACAGAGTTCACGAACCCAACAGGTTTCTCACTATTAACTAAAGAGCATTTATGTAAGGTGGGCTGTTGTTTGGATCAGTTTCATAAACAGCGTTGAACTAGTAGTGGTCCTTATGAGTAGGAAACACAGTTCTTTTATTCTGGGCATGATCATGGTTATTGCTGTATAGGAGACGCAGGAAACAAGAGCATGCTTCTTGGGTTAAAACAAATGAGTTTCATGGATGAGAACACTGGTCTGAATTTCACTTCAGAAACGGAGATAATCCCCAGTACCTGTGTCTTCCTACAAGCAAGAGTTCATTTCTGGAAAACCCAGTGAATTTTGGGCTCAAAATGTTTTTACACAGTTCACGAACCCAACGTGTTTCTCACTATTATCTAAAGAGCATTTATGTAAGCGTAGCTGTGGTTTGTATCAGTTTCATAAGCAGAGTTGAACTACATAGGTTCCTTATGAGTAGGAAACACAGTTCTTTTTTTCGGGGCATGCTCATTTTTCTTACTGTATTGGAGACGCTGGAAAGAAGAGGTTGCTTCTTGCGTTAAAACACTGTGTTTCACGGATGAGAACACTGTTCTGAATTTCCCTTCAGAAGCGAAGTTAAATCCCAGGATATGTATCTTTCTACAAGCAAGAGTTCATTTAGGGTAAACCCAATGAATTTGGGATCAAATGAATTTACATAGTTCAGGAATCCAACGAGTTTCTCACTATTAACTAAACAGCATTTAAGTAAGAGGTGCTGTGGTTTGTATCAGTTTCATAATTAGAGTTGAACTACATATTGTCCATATGAGTAGGAAACACAGTTCTTTTTTTCTGGGCATGGTCATAGTTCTTGCTGTATTGGAGACACTGGAAAGTAGAGCTTGCTTCTTGTGATAAAACATAGTGTGTTTCAGGAATCAAAACTCTTGTCTTAATTGCCCTTCAGAAATGGAGTTAAACCCCAGGATCTGTGTCTTCCTACAAGCAAGAGTACATTTCCGGTAAACCCAGTGAATTTTGAGCTCAAATGATTTTACACAGTTCATGGACCCAACGTGTTTCTCACTATTAACTAAAGAGCATTTATGTAAGAGGCGTTGTTGTTTGTACCAGTTTCATAAGCAGATTTGAACTACATATGTTCCGTATGAGTAGGAAACACAGTTCATTTTTTCTGGGCACGCTCATATTTCTTGCTGTATTGGAGACACTGGAGAGAAGAGGTTGCTTCTTGCATAAAAACAGAGTGAGTTTCATGGATGAGAACAGTGGTCTGAATTTCCCTTCAGAAACGTTGTAAACCCCAAGATCTGTGTCTTCTTACAAGCAGAGTTCATTTAGGGCAAACCTAGTGAATTTTGGGAGCTAATGAATTTACACAGTTCACGAAACCAACGCGTTTCTCACAATTAAATAAATAGCATCTATGTAAGAGGAGCTGTGGTTTGTATCAGTTTCATAAGCACATTTGAACTACATATGGTCCGAATGAGTAGGAAACACAGTTCTTTTTTTCTGGGCATGCTCATGGTTCTTGCTCTATTGGAGATGATGGAAAGAACAGGATACTTCTTGCCTTAAAAGAGAGAGTGTATCAGGGATGAGAACTCTGGTCTTTATTTCCCTTCAGAAACGGAGTTAAACCGCAGGATCTGTGTCTACTTACAAGCTAGAGTTCATTTAGTGTAAACCCAGTGAATTTTGGGATAAAATGAATTTACACAGTTCACGAAACCAAAGCGTTTCTCTCTATTAACTAAATAGCATTTAAGTAAGAGGAGGTGTGGTTTGTATTGTTTCATAATTACAGTTGATCTACATATTGTCCATGTGAGTAGGAAACACAGTTCTTTTTTTTCTGGGCATGCTCATGGTTCTTGCTCTATTGGAGACGCTGGAAAGAAGAGCTTGCTTCTTGGGATAAAACAGACAGTGTTTCAGGAATTAAAACTCTTGTCTGAATTGCCCTTCAGAGACGGAGTTAAACCCGAGGATCTGTGTCTTCCTACAAGCAAGAGGTCATTTCCGGTAAACCCAGTGAATTTTGGGCTCAACTGATTTTACACAGTTCACAAACCCAACGTGTTTCTCACTATTATCTAAAGAGCATTTATGTAAGAGGAGCTGTGGTTTGTATCAGTTTCATAAGCAGAGTTGAATTACATATGGTCCGTATGAGTAGGAAACACAGTTCTTTTTTTCGGGGCATGCTAATGGTTCTTGCTGTATTGGAGACGCTGGAAAAAAGAGCATGCTTCTTGTGTTAAAACAGAGTGAGTTGCATGGATGAGAACACTGGTCTGAATTTCCCTTCAGAAACGGAGTAAACCCCAGGATCTGTGTCTCCTTACAAGCAAGAGTTCATTTAGGGTAAACCTAGTGAATTTTGGGATAAAATGAATTTACACAGTTCACAAAAACCAACGCGTTTCTCACTATTAACTAAAGAGCATTTATGTAAGTAGTGCTGTGGTTTGTATCAGTTTCATAAGCAGATTTGAACTACATAGGTCCGTATGAGTAGGAAGCACAGTTCTTTTTTTTTTTTTTTTTGGTATGCTCATGGTTCTGGCTGTAATGGAGACTCTGGAAAGAATAGCTTGCTTCTTGCCATAAAACAGAGTGTGTTTCAGTGAGGAGAACTCTGATCTGAATTTCCCTTTAGAAACGGATTTAAACCCCAGGATCTGTGTCTTTCTACAAGCAAGAGTACATTTCTGGTTAACCCAGTGATTGAGGGCTCAAATGATTTTACACAGTTCACAAAAACAACGCGTTTTTCACTATTAACTAAAGAGCATTTATGTAAGATGTGCTGTGGTTTGGGTCAGTTTCATAAGCAGAGTTGAACTACATATGGTCCGTATGAGTAGGAAACACAGTTCTTTTATTCTGGTCATGCTCATGGTTCTGTCTGTATTGGAGACTCTGGAAAGAAGAGCTTGCTTCTTGCGTTAAAACAGAGTTTGTTTCAGGAATCAAAACTCTTGTCTTAATTGCCCTTCAGAAATGGAGTTAAACCCCAGGATCTGTGTCTTCCTACAAGCAAGAGTACATTTCCGGTAAACCCAGTGAATTTTGAGCTCAAATGATTTTACACAGTTCACGGACCCAACGTGTTTCTCACTATTAACTAAAGAGCATTTATGTAAGAGGCGTCGTTGTTTGTACCAGTTTTATAAGCAGATTTGAACTACATATGTTCCGTATGAGTAGGAAACACAGTTCATTTTTTCTGGGCACGCTCATATTTCTTGCTGTATTGGAGACACTGGAGAGAAGAGGTTGCTTCTTGCATAAAAACAGAGTGAGTTTCATGGATGAGAACAGTGGTCTGAATTTCCCTTCAGAAACGTTGTAAACCCCAAGATCTGTGTCTTCTTACAAGCAGAGTTCATTTAGGGCAAACCTAGTGAATTTTGGGATCTAATGAATTTACACAGTTCACGAAACCAACGCGTTTCCCACAATTAAATAAATAGCATTTATGTAAGAGGAGCTGTGGTTTGTATCAGTTTCATAAGCACATTTGAACTACATATGGTCCAAATGAGTAGGAAACACAGTTCTTTTTTTCTGGGCATGCTCATGGTTCTTGCTCTATTGGAGATGATGGAAAGAACAGGATACTTCTTGCCTTAAAAGAGAGAGTGTATCAGGGATGAGAACTCTGGTCTTTATTTCCCTTCAGAAATGGAGTTAAACCGCAGGATCTGTGTCTTCTTACAAGCTAGAGTTCATTTAGTGTAAACCCAGTGAATTTTGGGATAAAATGAATTTACACAGTTCACGAAACCAAAGCGTTTCTCTCTATTAACTAAATAGCATTTAAGTAAGAGGAGGTGTGGTTTGTATTGTTTCATAATTACAGTTGAACTACATATTGTCCATGTGAGTAGGAAACACAGTTCTTTTTTTTCTGGGCATGCTCATGGTTCTTGCTCTATTGGAGACGCTGGAAAGAAGAGCTTGCTTCTTGGGATAAAACAGACAGTGTTTCAGGAATTAAAACTCTTGTCTGAGTTGCCCTTCAGAGACGGAGTTAAACCCGAGGATCTGTGTCTTCCTACAAGCAAGAGGTCATTTCCGGTAAACCCAGTGAATTTTGGGCTCAACTGATTTTACACAGTTCACAAACCCAACGTGTTTCTCACTATTATCTAAAGAGCATTTATGTAAGAGGAGCTGTGGTTTGTATCAGTTTCATAAGCAGAGTTGAATTACATATGGTCCGTATGAGTAGGAAACACAGTTCTTTTTTTCAGGGCATGCTAATGGTTCTTGCTGTATTGGAGACGCTGGGAAAAAGAGCATGCTTCTTGTGTTAAAACAGAGTGAGTTGCATGGATGAGAACACTGGTCTGAATTTCCCTTCAGAAACGGAGTAAACCCCAGGATCTGTGTCTCCTTACAAGCTAGAGTTCATTTAGTGTAAACCCAGTGAATTTTGGGATAAAATGAATTTACACAGTTCACAAAACCAAAGCGTTTCTCTCTATTAACTAAATAGCATTTAAGTAAGAGGAGGTGTGGTTTGTATTGTTTCATAATTACAGTTGAACTACATATTGTCCTTATGAGTAGGAAACACAGTTCTTTTTTTCTGGGCATGCTCATGGTTCTTGCACTATTGGAGACGCTGGAAAGAAGAGCTTGCTTCTTGGGATAAAACAGACAGTGTTTCAGGAATTAAAACTCTTGTCTGAATTGCCCTTCAGAGAAGGAGTTAAACCCGAGGATCTGTGTCTTCCTACAAGTAAGAGGTCATTTCCGGTAAACCCAGTGAATTTTGGGCTCAACTGATTTTACACAGTTCACGAACCCAACGTGATTCTCACTATTATCTAAAGAGCATTTATGTAAGAAGAGCTGTGGTTTGTATCAGTTTCATAAGCAGAGTTGAATTACATATGGTCCGTATGAGTAGGAAACACAGTTCTTTTATTCTGGTCATGCTCTTGGTTCTTGCTGTATTGGAGACTCTGGAAAGAAGAGCTTGCTTCTTGCGTTAAAACAGAGTTTGTTTCAGGGATGAAAACTGTGGTCTTAATTGCCCGTAGGAAACGGAGTTAAACCCCAGCATCTGTGTCCTCCTATAAGCAAGGGTTCATTTCTGGTAAACCCAGTGAATTTTGCCCTCAAATGATTTTACAGAGTTCACGAACCCAACAGGTTTCTCACTATTAACTAAAGAGCATTTATGTAAGGTGAGCTGTTGTTTGGATCAGTTTCATAAACAGCGTTGAACTAGTAGTGGTCCTTATGAGTAGGAAACACAGTTCTTTTATTCTGGGCATGATCATGGTTATTGCTGTATAGGAGACGCAGGAAACAAGAGCATGCTTCTTGGGTTAAAACAAAGTGAGTTTCATGGATGAGAACACTGGTCTGAATTTCACTTCAGAAACGGAGTTAATCCCCAGTACCTGTGTCTTCCTACAAGCAAGAGTTCATTTCTGGAAAACCCAGTGAATTTTGGGCTCAAAATGTTTTTACACAGTTCACGAACCCAACGTGATCCTCCCTATTAACTAAAGAGCACTTATGTAAGAAGAGCTGTGGTTTGTATCATGTTTATAAGCAGAGTTGAACCACATAGGTTCCTTATGAGTAGGAAACACAGTTCTTTTTTTCGGGGCATGCTCATTTTTCTTACTGTATTGGAGACGCTGGAAAGAAGAGGTTGCTTCTTGCGTTAAAACACTGTGTTTCACGGATGAGAACACTGTTCTGAATTTCCCTTCAGAAGCGAAGTTAAATCCCAGGATATGTATCTTTCTACAAGCAAGAGTTCATTTAGGGTAAACCCAATGAATTTGGGATCAAATGAATTTACATAGTTCAGGAATCCAACGAGTTTCTCACTATTAACTAAACAGCATTTAAGTAAGAGGTGCTGTGGTTTGTATCAGTTTCATAATTAGAGTTGAACTACATATTGTCCATATGAGTAGGAAACACAGTTCTTTTTTTCTGGGCATGGTCATAGTTCTTGCTGTATTGGAGACACTGGAAAGTAGAGCTTGCTTCTTGTGATAAAACATAGTGTGTTTCAGGAATCAAAACTCTTGTCTTAATTGCCCTTCAGAAATGGAGTTAAACCCCAGGATCTGTGTCTTCCTACAAGCAAGAGTACATTTCCGGTAAACCCAGTGACTTTTGAGCTCAAATGATTTTACACAGTTCACGGACCCAACGTGTTTCTCACTATTAACTAAAGAGCATTTATGTAAGAGGCGTCGTTGTTTGTACCAGTTTTATAAGCAGATTTGAACTACATATGTTCCGTATGAGTAGGAAACACAGTTCATTTTTTCTGGGCACGCTCATATTTCTTGCTGTATTGGAGACACTGGAGAGAAGAGGTTGCTTCTTGCATAAAAACAGAGTGAGTTTCATGGATGAGAACAGTGGTCTGAATTTCCCTTCAGAAACGTTGTAAACCCCAAGATCTGTGTCTTCTTACAAGCAGAGTTCATTTAGGGCAAACCTAGTGAATTTTGGGATCTAATGAATTTACACAGTTCACGAAACCAACGCGTTTCTCACAATTAAATAAATAGCATCTATGTAAGAGGAGCTGTGGTTTGTATCTGTTTCATATGCACATTTGAACTACATATGGTCTGAATGAGTAGGAAACACAGTTCTTTTTTTCTGGGCATGCTCATGGTTCTTGCTCTATTGGAGATGATGGAAAGAACAGGATACTTCTTGCCTTAAAAGAGAGAGTGTATCAGGGATGAGAACTCTGGTCTTTATTTCCCTTCAGAGACGGAGTTAAACTGCAGGATCTGTGTTTTCTTACAAGCTAGAGTTCATTTAGTGTAAACCCAGTGAATTTTGGGATAAAATGAATTTACACAGTTCACGAAACCAAAGCGTTTCTCTCTATTAACTAAATAGCATTTAAGTAAGAGGAGGTGTGGTTTGTATTGTTTCATAATTACAGTTGAACTACATATTGTCCTTATGAGTAGGAAACACAGTTCTTTTTTTCTGGGCATGCTCATGGTTCTTGCTCTATTGGAGATGATGGAAAGAACAGGATACTTCTTGCCTTAAAAGAGAGAGTGTATCAGGGATGAGAACTCTGGTCTTTATTTCCCTTCAGAGACGGGGTTAAACCGCAGGATCTGTGTCTTCTTACAAGCAAGAGTTCATTTAGGGTAAACCTAGTGAATTTTGGGATAAAATGAATTTACACAGTTCACGAAACCAACACGTTTCTCACTATTAACTAAAGAGCTTTTATGTAAGAAGTGCTGTGGTTTGTATCAGTTTCATAAGCAGATTTGAACTACATATTGTCCTTATGCGTAGGAAACACAGTTCTTTTTTTCTGGGCATGCTCATGGTTCTGGCTGTAATGGAGACTTTGGAAAGAATAGCTTGCTTCTTGCCATAAAACAGAGTGTGTTTCAGTGAGGAGAACTCTGGTCTGAATTTCCCTTTAGAAATGGATTTAAACCCCAGGATCTGTGTCTTCCTACAAGCAAGAGTACATTTCTGGTTAACCCAGTGATTGAGGGCTCAAATGATTTTACACAGTTCACAAAAACAACGCGTTTTTCACTATTAACTAAAGAGCATTTATGTAAGATGCGCTGTGGTTTGGGTCAGTTTCATAAGCAGAGTTGAACTACATATGGTCCGTATGAGTAGGAAACACAGTTCTTTTATCCTGGTCATGCTCTTGGTTCTTGCTGTATTGGAGACTCTGGAAAGAAGAGCTTGCTTCTTGCGTTAAAACAGAGTTTGTTTCAGGGATGAAAACTCTGGTCTTAATTGCCCGTAGGAAACGGAGTTAAACCCCAGCATCTGTGTCCTCCTATAAGCAAGGGTTCATTTCTGGTAAACCCAGTGAATTTTGCCCTCAAATGATTTTACAGAGTTCACGAACCCAACAGGTTTCTCACTATTAACTAAAGAGCATTTATGTAAGGTGAGCTGTTGTTTGGATCAGTTTCATAAACAGCGTTGAACTAGTAGTGGTCCTTATGAGTAGGAAACACAGTTCTTTTATTCTGGGCATGATCATGGTTATTGCTGTATAGGAGACGCAGGAAACAAGAGCATGCTTCTTGGGTTAAAACAAAGTGAGTTTCATGGATGAGAACACTGGTCTGAATTTCACTTCAGAAACGGAGTTAATCCCCAGTACCTGTGTCTTCCTACAAGCAAGAGTTCATTTCTGGAAAACCCAGTGAATTTTGGGCTCAAAATGTTTTTACACAGTTCACGAACCCAACGTGATCCTCCCTATTAACTAAAGAGCACTTATGTAAGAAGAGCTGTGGTTTGTATCATGTTTATATGCAGAGTTGAACCACATAGGTTCCTTATGAGTAGGAAACACAGTTCTTTTTTTCGGGGCATGCTCATTTTTCTTACTGTATTGGAGACGCTGGAAAGAAGAGGTTGCTTCTTGCGTTAAAACACTGTGTTGCACGGATGAGAACACTGTTCTGAATTTCCCTTCAGAAGCGAAGTTAAATCCCAGGATATGTATCTTTCTACAAGCAAGAGTTCATTTAGGGTAAACCCAATGAATTTGGGATCAAATGAATTTACATAGTTCAGGAATCCAACGAGTTTCTCACTATTAACTAAACAGCATTTAAGTAAGAGGTGCTGTGGTTTGTATCAGTTTCATAATTAGAGTTGAACTACATATTGTCCATATGAGTAGGAAACACAGTTCTTTTTTTCTGGGCATGGTCATAGTTCTTGCTGTATTGGAGACACTGGAAAGTAGAGCTTGCTTGTTGTGATAAAACATAGTGTGTTTCAGGAATCAAAACTCTTGTCTTAATTGCCCTTCAGAAATGGAGTTAAACCCCAGGATCTGTGTCTTCCTACAAGCAAGAGTACATTTCCGGTAAACCCAGTGAATTTTGAGCTCAAATGATTTTACACAGTTCACGGACCCAACGTGTTTCTCACTATTAACTAAAGAGCATTTATGTAAGAGGCGTCGTTGTTTGTACCAGTTTCATAAGCAGATTTGAACTACATATGTTCCGTATGAGTAGGAAACACAGTTCATTTTTTCTGGGCACGCTCATATTTCTTGCTGTATTGGAGACACTGGAGAGAAGAGGTTGCTTCTTGCATAAAAACAGAGTGAGTTTCATGGATGAGAACAGTGGTCTGAATTTCCCTTCAGAAACGTTGTAAACCCCAAGATCTGTGTCTTCTTACAAGCAGAGTTCATTTAGGGCAAACCTAGTGAATTTTGGGATCTAATGAATTTACACAGTTCACGAAACCAACGCGTTTCCCACAATTAAATAAATAGCATTTATGTAAGAGGAGCTGTGGTTTGTATCAGTTTCATAAGCACATTTGAACTACATATGGTCCAAATGAGTAGGAAACACAGTTCTTTTTTTCTGGGCATGCTCATGGTTCTTGCTCTATTGGAGATGATGGAAAGAACAGGATACTTCTTGCCTTAAAAGAGAGAGTGTATCAGGGATGAGAACTCTGGTCTTTATTTCCCTTCAGAAACGGAGTTAAACCGCAGGATCTGTGTCTTCTTACAAGCTAGAGTTCATTTAGTGTAAACCCAGTGAATTTTGGGATAAAATGAATTTACACAGTTCACGAAACCAAAGCGTTTCTCTCTATTAACTAAATAGCATTTAAGTAAGAGGAGGTGTGGTTTGTATTGTTTCATAATTACAGTTGAACTACATATTGTCCATGTGAGTAGGAAACACAGTTCTTTTTTTTCTGGGCATGCTCATGGTTCTTGCTCTATTGGAGACGCTGGAAAGAAGAGCTTGCTTCTTGGGATAAAACAGACAGTGTTTCAGGAATTAAAACTCTTGTCTGAGTTGCCCTTCAGAGACGGAGTTAAACCCGAGGATCTGTGTCTTCCTACAAGCAAGAGGTCATTTCCGGTAAACCCAGTGAATTTTGGGCTCAACTGATTTTACACAGTTCACAAACCCAACGTGTTTCTCACTATTATCTAAAGAGCATTTATGTAAGAGGAGCTGTGGTTTGTATCAGTTTCATAAGCAGAGTTGAATTACATATGGTCCGTATGAGTAGGAAACACAGTTCTTTTTTTCAGGGCATGCTAATGGTTCTTGCTGTATTGGAGACGCTGGAAAAAAGAGCATGCTTCTTGTGTTAAAACAGAGTGAGTTGCATGGATGAGAACACTGGTCTGAATTTCCCTTCAGAAACGGAGTAAACCCCAGGATCTGTGTCTCCTTACAAGCTAGAGTTCATTTAGTGTAAACCCAGTGAATTTTGGGATAAAATGAATTTACACAGTTCACAAAACCAAAGCGTTTCTCTCTATTAACTAAATAGCATTTAAGTAAGAGGAGGTGTGGTTTGTATTGTTTCATAATTACAGTTGAACTACATATTGTCCTTATGAGTAGGAAACACAGTTCTTTTTTTCTGGGCATGCTCATGGTTCTTGCACTATTGGAGACGCTGGAAAGAAGAGCTTGCTTCTTGGGTTAAAACAGACAGTGTTTCAGGAATTAAAACTCTTGTCTGAATTGCCCTTCAGAGAAGGAGTTAAACCCGAGGATCTGTGTCTTCCTACAAGTAAGAGGTCATTTCCGGTAAACCCAGTGAATTTTGGGCTCAACTGATTTTACACAGTTCACGAACCCAACGTGATTCTCACTATTATCTAAAGAGCATTTATGTAAGAAGAGCTGTGGTTTGTATCAGTTTCATAAGCAGAGTTGAATTACATATGGTCCGTATGAGTAGGAAACACAGTTCTTTTATTCTGGTCATGCTCTTGGTTCTTGCTGTATTGGAGACTCTGGAAAGAAGAGCTTGCTTCTTGCGTTAAAACAGAGTTTGTTTCAGGGATGAAAACTGTGGTCTTAATTGCCCGTAGGAAACGGAGTTAAACCCCAGCATCTGTGTCCTCCTATAAGCAAGGGTTCATTTCTGGTAAACCCAGTGAATTTTGCCCTCAAATGATTTTACAGAGTTCACGAACCCAACAGGTTTCTCACTATTAACTAAAGAGCATTTATGTAAGGTGAGCTGTTGTTTGGATCAGTTTCATAAACAGCGTTGAACTAGTAGTGGTCCTTATGAGTAGGAAACACAGTTCTTTTATTCTGGGCATGATCATGGTTATTGCTGTATAGGAGACGCAGGAAACAAGAGCATGCTTCTTGGGTTAAAACAAAGTGAGTTTCATGGATGAGAACACTGGTCTGAATTTCACTTCAGAAACGGAGTTAATCCCCAGTACCTGTGTCTTCCTACAAGCAAGAGTTCATTTCTGGAAAACCCAGTGAATTTTGGGCTCAAAATGTTTTTACACAGTTCACGAAACCAACACGTTTCTCACTATTAACTAAAGAGCTTTTATGTAAGAAGTGTTGTGGTTTGTATCAGTTTCATAAGCAGATTTGAACTACATAGGTCCGTATGAGTAGGAAGCACAGGTCTTTTTTTTTTTTTTTTTTTTTTTTGGTATGCTCATGGTTCTGGCTGTAATGGAGACTTTGGAAAGAATAGCTTGCTTCTTGCCATAAAACAGAGTGTGTTTCAGTGAGGAGAACTCTGGTCTGAATTTCCCTTTAGAAATGGATTTAAACCCCAGGATCTGTGTCTTCCTACAAGCAAGAGTACATTTCTGGTTAACCCAGTGATTGAGGGCTCAAATGATTTTACACAGTTCACAAAAACAATGCGTTTTTCACTATTAATTAAAGAGCATTTATGTAAGATGTGTTGTGGTTTTGGTCAGTTTCATAAGCAGAGTTGAACTACATATTGTCTATATGAGTAGGAAACACAGTTCTTTTATTCTGGTCATGCTCATGGTTCTTGCTGTATTGGAGACTCTGGAAAGAAGAGCTTGCTTCTTGCATTAAAACAGAGTTTGTTTCAGGGATGAAAACTCTGGTCTTAATTGCCCGTAGGAAACGGAGTTAAACCCCAGGATCTGTGTCCTCCTATAAGCAAGGGTTCATTACTGGTAAACACAGTGAATTTTGCCCTCAAATGATTTTACAGAGTTCACGAACACAACGGGTTTCTCACTACTAACTAAAGAGCATTTATGTAAGGTGAGCTGTTGTTTGGATCAGTTTCATAATCAGCGTTGAACTAGTAGTGGTCCTTATGAGTAGGAAACACAGTTCTTTTATTCTAGGCATGCTCATGTTTCTTGCTGTAATGGAGACGCAGGAAAAAAGAGCATGCTTCTTGTGTTAAAACAGAGTGAGTTTCATGGATGAGAACACTGGTCTGAATTTCCATTCAGAAACGGGGTAAACCCCAGGATCTGTGTCTTCTTACAAGCAAGAGTTCATTTAGTGTAAACACAGTGACTTTTGGGATAAAATGAATTTTCACAGTTCACGAAACCAACGCGTTTCTCACTATTATATAAAGAGCATTTATGTAAGAGGAGCTGTGGTTTATATCAGTTTCATAAGCAGATTTGAACTACATAGGTCCGTATGAGTAGGAAGCACAGTTCTAGTTTTGGGGGCATGCTCATGTTTCTGGCTGTTTTGGAGACTCTGGAAAGAAGAACTTGCTTCTTACCTTAAAACAGAGTGTGTTTCAGTGATGAGAACTCTGGCCTGAATTTCCCTTCAGAAACGGAGTTAAACCCCAGGATCTGTGTTTTCCTACAAGCAAGAGTACATTTCTGGTAAACCCAGTGATTGAGGGCTCAAATGATTTTACACAGTTCACAAAAACTACGTTTTTTTCACTATTAACTAAAGAGCATTTATGTAAGATGTGCTGTGGTTTGGATTAGTTTCATAAGCAGAGTTGAACTACATATGGTCCGTATGAGTAGGAAACACAGTTTTTTTTTATTCTGGGCATGCTCATTGTTCTTGCTGTATTGGAGACCCTTGAAAGAAGAGCTTGCTTCTTGCCTTAAAACAGAGTGTGTTTCAGGGATGAGAACACTGGTCTGAATTTCCCTTCAGAAACAGAGTTAAACCCCAGCATCATAGTCTTCCTACAAGCAAGGGTACATTTCTGGATTTCCAATTGAATTTTGGCTCAAATGATTTTACACAGTTCACGACCCCAACTCTATTCTCACTATTAACTAAAGAGCATTTATGTAAGAGGAACTGTGGCTTGGATCACTTTCATAAGCAGAATTGAACTGCATATGGTCCATATGAGTCAGAACCACAGTTCATTTTTCCCCTGGGGATGCTCAGGGTTCTTCCTGTATTGGAGACGCTGGAAAGAAGAGGATGCTTCTTGCCTTAAAACAGAGTGTGTTTCAGGGATGAGAAATCTGGTCTGAATTTCCCTTCAGAAACGGAGTTAAACCCCAGGATCTGTGTTTTCCTACAAGTAAGAGTATATTTCTGGTAAACCCAGATTTTGTGGGCTCAAATGATTTTACACAGTTCACAAAAACTACGCATTTTTCACTATTAACTAAAGAGCATTTATGTAAGATGTGCTTTGGTTTGGATTAGTTTCATAAGCAGAGTTGAACTACATATGGTCCGTATGAGTAGGAAACACAGTTTTTTTATTCTGGGCATGCTCATTGTTCTTGCTGTATTGGAGACCCTTGAAAGAAGAGCTTGCTTCTTGCCTTAAAACAGAGTGTATTTCAGGGATGAGAACACTGGTCTGAATTTTCCTTCAGAAACAGAGTTAAACCCCAGCATCATAGTCTTCCTACAAGCAAGAGTACATTTCTGGATTTCCAATTGAATTTTGGCTCAAATGATTTTACACAGTTCACGACCCCAACTCTATTCTCACTATTAACTAAAGAGCATTTATGTAAGAGGAGCTGTGGTTTGTATCAGTTTCATAAGCAGAGTTGAACTACATATGGTCCGTATGAGTACGAAACACAGTTCTTTTTTTCTGGGTATGCTCATGGTACTTGCTGTATTGGAGACGCTGGAAAGAAGAGTATGCTTCTTGCCTTAACACAAAGTGTTTTGAAGGGATGAGAACTCTGGTCTGAATTTCCCTTCAGAAATGGAGTTAAACCCCAGGATCTATGTCTTCCTACAAGCAAGAATTCATTTCTGGTAAACCCAGTGAATTTTGGGATAAAAAGATATCCACATTTCTCGAAACCAATGCGTTTCTCACTATTAACTAAAGAGCATTTATGAAAGTGGTGCTGTGGTTTGTATCAGTTTCATAAGCAGAGTTGAACTACATATGGTCCCTATGAATAGGAAACACAGTTCTTTTTTTCAGGGTATGGTCATGGTACTTGCTGTACTGGAGACGCTGGAAAGAAGATCTTGCTTCTTGAGTGAAAACAGAGTGTGTTTCATGGATGAGAACACTGGTCTGAATTTCCCTTCTGAAACGGAGTTAAACCACAGGATCTGTGTCTTATTACAAGCAAGAGATCATTTCTTTTAAACCAAGTGAATTTTGGGCTCAAATGATTTTACGCACCACACCAACAAAACCCGATTCTCACTATTAACGAAAGAGCCTTTATGTAAGTGGAGCTGTGGTTTGTAACAGTTTCATAAGCAGAGTTGAACTACATATGGTCCGTATGAGTAGGAAACACAGTTATTTTTTTCTGGGTATGCTCATGATTCTTGCTGTATTGGAGACGCTGAAAAGAAGAGGATGCTTATTTTCTTAACACAGAGTGTGTTTCAGGGATGAGAACTCTGGTCTGAATTTCCCTTCAGAAACGGACTTAAACCCCAGTATCTGTGTCTTCCTACAAGCAAGTGTTCATTTCTGGTAAACCCAGTGAATTTTGGGCTCAAGAGATTTCCACATTTCTCGAAACCAACGCGATTCTCACTATTAACTAAAGATCATTTATGTAAGAGGAGCTGTGGTTTGTCTCAGTTTCATAAGCAGAGTTGAACTACTTATGGTCTGTATGTGTAGGAAACACAGTTTTTTATTCTGGGCCTGCTCATATTTTTTGCTGTATTGGAGACACTGGAAAGAAGAGCTTGCTTCTTGCGTTAAAACAGAGTGTGATTCATGGATGAGAACACTGGTCTAAATTTCCCTTCAGAAACGGATTAAACCCCAGGATCTGTGTCTTCCTACAAGCAAGAGTTCATTTCTGGTAAACCCTGTGATTTGGGGCTCAAGTGATTTTAAACAGTTCAAGAAATCAACGAGATTCTAACTATTAACTAAGAGCATTTATGTAAGAGGAGCTGTCGTTTGTATCAGTTTCATAAGCAGAGTTGAACTTCATATGGTATGTTTGAGAAGGAAACACAGTTCTTTTTTTCTGGGCATGGTCTTGGTTCCTGCTGTATTGCAGACACTGGAAAGAATAGCTTCCTTCTTGCGTGAAATCAGAGTGTGTTTCATGGATGAGAACACTGGTCTGAATTTCCCTTCAGAATCGGAGTTAAACCCCAGGTTCTGTGTCTTCCTACAAGCAAGTGTTCATTTCTGGTAAACCCAGTGAATTTTGGGCTCAAATGATTTTACACAGTTCACGAATGGATCGCGATTCTCAAAATTAACTAAAGAGCATTTATGTAAGAGAAGCTGTGGTTTGTTTCAGTTTCATAAGCATAGTTGAACTTCATATGGTCCTTATGTGTAGGAAACACAGTTTTTTATTCTGGGCATGCTCATATTTCTTGCTGTATTGGAGATACTGGAAAGATGAGCTTGCTTATTGCGTTAAAACAGAGTGTGTTTCATGGATGAGAACACTGGTCTGAATTTCCCTTCAGAAATGGAGTTAAACCCCAGGATCTGTGTCTTCCTATAAGCAAGAGTTCATTTCTGGTAAACAACGTGAATTTTGGGCTCAAATGATTTTACACAGTTCAGAAACCCTTCGCGATTCTCACTATTAACTAAAGAGCCTTTATGTAAGAGGAGCTGTGGTTTGTATCAGTTTCATAACCAGAGTTGAACCTCATATGGTCCGTAGGAGTAGGAAACACAGTTCTTTTTTTCTGGGTATGCTTATGGTTCTTGCTGTATTGGAGACGCGGGAAAGAAGAGGATGCTTCTTGCCTTAACACAGAGTGTGTTTCAGTTATGAGAACTCTGGTCAGAATTTCCCTTCACAAACGGAGTTAAACCTCGGATCATTTTCTTACTACAAGCAGGAGTTCATTACTGGTAAAAAAGTGAATTTTGGGCTCAATTGATTTCTACATTTCTCGAAACCAAAGCGATTTTCACTAGTCACTAAAAGCATTTATGTAAGAGGAGCTGTGGTGTGTATCAGGTTCATAAGCAGACTTGAATTACATATGGTCTGAATCAGTAGGAAACACAGTTCTCTTTTTTCGGCATGATCATGGTTTTTGCTGTATTGGAGACACTGGAAAGGAGAGCTTGCTTCTTGCGTGAAAACAGAGTGTGTTTCATGGATGAGAACACTGGTCTGAATTTCCCTTCATAAACGGAGTTAAACGCCAGGATCTGTGTCTTCCTACAAGCAAGAGATCATTACTGGTAAACCAAGTGAATTTGGGGCTCAAATGATTTTACACAGTTCTGGAACCCAACGCAATTCTCACTATTAACTAAAGAGGATTTATGTAAGAGGAGCTGTGGTTTGTATCAGTTTCATATGCAGAGTTGAACTACATATGGTCCTTATGAGTAGGAAACACAGTTATTTTTTTCTGGGCATGCTCATGGTTCTTACTGTATTGGAGATGCTAGAAAAAAGGGATTGCTTCTTGCGTGAAAACAGAGTGTGTTTCATGGATGAGAACACTAGTCTGAATTCCCTTCAGAAACGGAGTTAAACCCCAGGATCTGTGTCTTCCTACAAGCCAGAGTTCATTTCTGGTAAAACAAGTGAATTTGGGGCTCAAATGATTTTACACAGTTCTGGAACCCAACGAGATTCAAACTATTAACTAAAGAGCATTTATGTAAGAGGAGCTGTGGTTTGCATCAATTTCATAAGCAGATTTGAACTACATGTGGTCCGCATGAGTAGGAAACACAGTTCTTTTTTTCTTGGCATGCTCATATTTCTTGCTGTATTGGAGACGCTGGAAAGAAGAGCTTGCTTCTTGCATTAAAACAGGGTGTGTTTCATGGATGAGAACCCTCCTCTGAATTTCCCTTCTGAAACGGAGTTAAACCAGAGGATCTGTGTCTTTCTACAAGGAAGAATTCATTTCTGGTAAACCAAGTGAATTTTGGGCTCAAATGATTTTTCACAGTTCTAGAACCCAACTTGGTTCTCCCTATTAACTAAAGAGCATTTATGTAAGAGGAGCTGTGTTTTGTATCAGTTTCATAAGCAGAGTTGAACTGCGTATGGTCCTTATGAGTAGGTTTCTTTTTTCTTGCCATGCTCATGGTTCTTGCTGTATTGGAGACGCTGGAAAGAAGAGGATGCTTCTTGCATTAAAACAGCATGTGTTTCATGGATGAGAACACTGGTCTGAATTTCCCTTCAGAATCGGAGTTAAACCATAGGATCTGTGTGTTCCTACAAGCAAGAGTTCATTTCTGGTAAACAAAGTGAATTTGGGGCTCAAATGAATTTCACAGTTCAACAACCCAACCCGATTCTCACTATTAACTAAAGAGCATTTATGTTAGAGCATCTGTGGTTTGTATCAGTTTCATAAGCAGAGTTGAACTGCATATGGTCCTTATGAGTAGGAAACACGTTTCATTTTTTCTTGCCATGCTCATGGTTCTTGCTGTATTGGAGAGGCTGGAAAGAATACCTTGCTTCTTGCGTGAAAACAGAGTGTGTTTCATCGATGAGAAAACTGGTCTGAATTTCCCTTCAGAAACAGAGTTAAACCACAGGATCTATGTCTTCCTAAAAGCAAGAGTTCATTTCTGGTAAACCCAGTGAATTTGGTGCTCAAATGATTTAACACAGTTCTGGAACCCAACGCGATTCAAACTATTAACTAAAGTGCCTTTATGTAAGAGGAGCTGTGGTTTGTGTCAGTTTCATAAGCAGAGTTGAACTACATAAGGTCTGCATGAGTAGGAAACACAGTTCTTTTTTTCTGGGCAAGCTCAGGTTCTTGCTGTATTGGGGACGCTGTAGAGCTTGCTTCTTGCGTGAAAACAGAGTATGTTTCATGGATGAGAACACTGGTCTGAATTTCCCTTCAGAAACGGCGATAAACCACAGGATGTGTGTCCTCCTACAAGCAAGAGTGCATTTCTGGTAAACCAAGTTAATTTTGGGCTCAAATGATTTTTTACAGTTCAACAACCCTACGCGATTCTCACAATTAACTAAAGAGCATTTATGTAAGAGGAGCTGTGGTTTGTATCAATTTAATAAGCAGAATTGAACTGCATATGGTCCATATGTATAGGAAACACAGTTCTTTTTTTCTGGGCATTCCCATGGTTCTTGCTGTATTGGAGAGGCTGGAAAGAAGAGCTTGCTTCTTGCGTGAAAACAGAGTGTGTTTCAATCAATGAGAAAACTGGTCTGAATTTCCCTTCAGAAACGGAGTTAAACCCGAGGATCTATGTCTTCCTACAAGCAAAATTTCAATTCACTTAAATCCAGTGAATTTTGGGCTCAAATGAATTTACACTGTTCACGGACCAAAGCCATTTATCAATATTAACTAAAGAGCATTTATGTAAGAGAAGCTTTATTTTGTATCAGTTTCATAAGCAGAGTTGAAATAGATATGGTCCTTATGAGTAGGAAACACAGTTATTTTTTCTGGGCATGCTCATGATTCTTGCTGTATTCGAGACGCTGGAAAG
The DNA here is from genome assembly GCA_949786405.1 of Onychomys arenicola. Classification (NCBI taxonomy): domain Eukaryota; kingdom Metazoa; phylum Chordata; class Mammalia; order Rodentia; family Cricetidae; genus Onychomys; species Onychomys arenicola. Next base: position 1,923,555 of record CATKUM010000026.1, read on the forward strand.
AAGAGGATGTTTCTTGCCTTAAAACAGAGTGTTTTTCATAGATGAGAACTTTGGTCAGAATTTCCCTTCAGAAACGGTGTTAAACCCCAGTATCTTTGTCTTCCTTCAAACATGAGGGAATTTGAGGAAAACCCAGTGAATTATGGTCTCAAATGAATTTACACAGTTCTCAAACTCAACACGGTTCTCACTATTAACTAAAGAGCTTCTATGTAAGAGGAGCTGTATTTTTTATCACATTCATAAGCAGAGTTGAACTAGATATGGACCGTATGAGTAGGAAACACAGTTCTTTTTTTCTGGGCATGTCTCATATTTCTTGGTGTATTGGAGAATCTGTTAGGAAGAGCTTGTTTCTTGCGTTAAAGTAGAGTGTGTTTCATGGATGATAAGTCTGGTCTGAATTTCTCTTCAGAAACGGATTTAAACGCCAGCATTTGTGTATTCCTACATGCAAGAGTTCATTTCTGGCAAACCATGTGAATATTGGGCTCAAAGGATTTTACAAAGTTCAAGAACCCAAGGCATTTCTCACTATTAACTAAAGAGCATTTATGTAAGAGGAGCCGTGTTTTGTATCAGTTTCATAAGCAGAGTTGAACTACATATTGTCCGTATGTGTAGGAAACACAGTTGTTTTTTTTTTTTTTTTAATCTGGGCATGCTCATGGTTCTTGCTGTATTGGAGACACTGGAAAGAAGAGCTTGCTTCTTGCTTGAAAAGAGAGTGTGTTTCATGGATGAGAACCCTCCTCTGAATTTCCCTTCTGAAACGGATTTAAACCAGAGGATCTGTGTCTTTCTACAAGCAAGAATTCATTTCTGGTAAACCAAGTGAATTTTGGGCTCAAATGATTTTTCATAGTTCTGGAACCCAACTTGGTTCTCCCTATTAACTAAAGAGCATTTATGTAAGAGGAGCTCTCGTTTGTATCAGTTTCATAAGCAGAGTTGAACTCCATATGGTCCTTATGAGTAGGAAACACGTTTCTTTTTTCTTGCCATGCTCATGGTTCTTGGTGTATTGGAGACGCTGTTAAGAAGAGCTTCCTTCTTGCGTTAAAACAGAGTGAGTTTCACCGATGAGAATACTGGTCTGAATTTCCCTTCAGAAACAGAGTTAAACCACAGGAACTATGTCTTCCTACAAGCAAGTTTTCATTTCTGGAAAACCAAGTGAATTTGGTGCTCAAATGATTTTACACAGTTCTGGAACCCAACGCGATTCAAACTATTAACTAAAGTGCCTTTATGTAAGAGGAGCTGTGGTTTGTATCAGTTTCATAAGCAGAGTTGAACTACACATGGTCCGTATTAGTAGGAATCACAGTTGTTTTTTTCTGGGCATGCTCATGGTTCTTGCTGTATTAAGACGCTGGTAAGAAGAGGATGCTTCTTGCATTAAAACAGCATGTGTTTCATGGATGAGAACACTGGTCTGAATTTCCCTTCAGAATCGGAGTTAAACCATAGGATCTGTGTGTTCCTACAAGCAAGAGTTCATTTCTGGTAAACAAAGTGAATTTGGGGCTCAAATGATTTTACACAGTTCACAAACCCAACGCGATTCTCACTGTTAACTAAAGAGCACTTATGTAAGAGGAGTTGTGTTTTGTATCAGTTTCATAAGCAGAGGTGAACTACATGTGGTCCGCATGAGTAGGAAACACAGTTCTTTTTTTCTGGGCATGCTCATATTTCTTGCTGTATTGGAGACGCTGGGAAGAGGAGTTTGCTTCTTGTGTTAAAACAGAGTGTGTTTCATGGATGAGAAGACTGGTCAGAATTTCCCTTCAGAAACAGAGTTAAACCACAGGATCTTTGTCTTCCTACATGCAAGAGTTCATTTCTGGTAAACCAAGTGAATTTTGGGCTCAAATGAATTTCACAGTTCAACAACCCAACGCGATTCTCACTATTAACTAAAGAGCATTTATGTTAGAGCATCTGTGGTTTGTATCAGTTTCATAAGCAGAGTTGAACTGCATATTGTCCTTATGAGTAGGAAACACGTTTCTTTTTTTCTTGCCATGCTCATGGTTCTTGCTGTATTGGAGAGGCTGGAAAGAATACCTTGCTTCTTGCGTGAAAACAGAGTGTGTTTCATGGATGAGAAGACTGGTCAGAATTTCCCTTCAGAAACAGAGTTAAACCACAGGATCTTTGTCTTCCTACATGCAAGAGTTCATTTCTGCTAAACCAAGTGAATTTTGGGCTCAAATGAATTTCACAGTTCAACAACCCAACGCGATTCTCACTATTAACTAAAGAGCATTTATGTTAGAGCATCTGTGGTTTGTATCAGTTTCATAAGCAGAGTTGAACTGCATATGGTCCTTATGAGTAGGAAACACGTTTCTTTTTTTCTTGCCATGCTCATGGTTCTTGCTGTCTTGGAGAGGCTGGAAAGAATACCTTGCTTCTTGCGTGAAAACAGAGTGTGTTTCATCGATGAGAAATCTGGTCTGAATTTCCCTTCAGAAACAGAGTTAAACCACAGGATCTATGTCTTCCTACAAGCAAGAGTTCATTTCTGGTAAACCCAGTGAATTTGGTGCTCAAATGATTTAACACAGTTCTGGAACCCAACGCGATTCAAATTATTAACTAAAGTGCCTTTATGTAAGAGGAGCTGTGGTTTGTGTCAGTTTCATAAGCAGAGTTGAACTACATAAGGTCTGTATGAGTAGGAAACACAGTTCTTTTTTTCTGGGCAAGCTCAGGTTCTTGCTCTATTGGGGACGCTATAAAGAAGAGCTTGCTTCTTGCGTGAAAACAGAGTATGTTTCATGGATGAGAACACTGGTCTGAATTTCCCTTCAGAATCGGCGATAAACCACACAATGTGTGTCCTCCTACAAGCAAGAGTGCATTTCTGGTAAACCAAGTTAATTTTGGGCTCAAATGATTTTTTACAGTTCAACAACCCTACGCGATTCTCACAATTAACTAAAGAGCATTTATGTAAGAGGAGCTGTGGTTTGTATCAATTTAATAAGCAGAATTGAACTGCATATGGTCCATATGTATAGGAAACACAGTTCTTTTTTTCTGGGCATTCCCATGGTTCTTGCTGTATTGGAGAGGCTGGAAAGAAGAGCTTGCTTCTTGCGTGAAAACAGAGTGTGTTTCAATCAATGAGAAAACTGGTCTGAATTTCCCTTCAGAAACGGAGTTAAACCCGAGGATCTATGTCTTCCTACAAGCAAAATTTCAATTCACTTAAATCCAGTGAATTTTGGGCTCAAATGAATTTACACTGTTCACGGACCAAAGCCATTTATCAATATTAACTAAAGAGCATTTATGTAAGAGAAGCTTTATTTTGTATCAGTTTCATAAGCAGAGTTGAAATAGATATGGTCCTTATGAGTAGGAAACACAGTTATTTTTTCTGGGCATGCTCATGATTCTTGCTGTATTCGAGACGCTGGAAAGAAGAGGATGTTTCTTGCCTTAAAACAGAGTGTTTTTCATAGATGAGAACTTTGGTCAGAATTTCCCTTCAGAAACGGTGTTAAACCCCAGTATCTTTGTCTTCCTTCAAACATGAGGGAATTTGAGGAAAACCCAGTGAATTATGGTCTCAAATGAATTTACACAGTTCTCAAACTCAACACGGTTCTCACTATTAACTAAAGAGCTTCTATGTAAGAGGAGCTGTATTTTTTATCACATTCATAAGCAGAGTTGAACTAGATATGGACCGTATGAGTAGGAAACACAGTTCTTTTTTTCTGGGCATGTCTCATATTTCTTGGTGTATTGGAGAATCTGTTAGGAAGAGCTTGTTTCTTGCGTTAAAGTAGAGTGTGTTTCATGGATGATAAGTCTGGTCTGAATTTCTCTTCAGAAACGGATTTAAACGCCAGCATTTGTGTATTCCTACATGCAAGAGTTCATTTCTGGCAAACCATGTGAATATTGGGCTCAAAGGATTTTACAAAGTTCAAGAACCCAAGGCATTTCTCACTATTAACTAAAGAGCATTTATGTAAGAGGAGCCGTGTTTTGTATCAGTTTCATAAGCAGAGTTGAACTACATATTGTCCGTATGTGTAGGAAACACAGTTGTTTTTTTTTTTTTTTTAATCTGGGCATGCTCATGGTTCTTGCTGTATTGGAGACACTGGAAAGAAGAGCTTGCTTCTTGCTTGAAAAGAGAGTGTGTTTCATGGATGAGAACCCTCCTCTGAATTTCCCTTCTGAAACGGATTTAAACCAGAGGATCTGTGTCTTTCTACAAGCAAGAATTCATTTCTGGTAAACCAAGTGAATTTTGGGCTCAAATGATTTTTCATAGTTCTGGAACCCAACTTGGTTCTCCCTATTAACTAAAGAGCATTTATGTAAGAGGAGCTCTCGTTTGTATCAGTTTCATAAGCAGAGTTGAACTCCATATGGTCCTTATGAGTAGGAAACACGTTTCTTTTTTCTTGCCATGCTCATGGTTCTTGGTGTATTGGAGACGCTGTTAAGAAGAGCTTCCTTCTTGCGTTAAAACAGAGTGAGTTTCACCGATGAGAATACTGGTCTGAATTTCCCTTCAGAAACAGAGTTAAACCACAGGAACTATGTCTTCCTACAAGCAAGTTTTCATTTCTGGAAAACCAAGTGAATTTGGTGCTCAAATGATTTTACACAGTTCTGGAACCCAACGCGATTCAAACTATTAACTAAAGTGCCTTTATGTAAGAGGAGCTGTGGTTTGTATCAGTTTCATAAGCAGAGTTGAACTACACATGGTCCGTATTAGTAGGAATCACAGTTGTTTTTTTCTGGGCATGCTCATGGTTCTTGCTGTATTAAGACGCTGGTAAGAAGAGGATGCTTCTTGCATTAAAACAGCATGTGTTTCATGGATGAGAACACTGGTCTGAATTTCCCTTCAGAATCGGAGTTAAACCATAGGATCTGTGTGTTCCTACAAGCAAGAGTTCATTTCTGGTAAACAAAGTGAATTTGGGGCTCAAATGATTTTACACAGTTCACAAACCCAACGCGATTCTCACTGTTAACTAAAGAGCACTTATGTAAGAGGAGTTGTGTTTTGTATCAGTTTCATAAGCAGAGGTGAACTACATGTGGTCCGCATGAGTAGGAAACACAGTTCTTTTTTTCTGGGCATGCTCATATTTCTTGCTGTATTGGAGACGCTGGGAAGAGGAGTTTGCTTCTTGTGTTAAAACAGAGTGTGTTTCATGGATGAGAAGACTGGTCAGAATTTCCCTTCAGAAACAGAGTTAAACCACAGGATCTTTGTCTTCCTACATGCAAGAGTTCATTTCTGGTAAACCAAGTGAATTTTGGGCTCAAATGAATTTCACAGTTCAACAACCCAACGCGATTCTCACTATTAACTAAAGAGCATTTATGTTAGAGCATCTGTGGTTTGTATCAGTTTCATAAGCAGAGTTGAACTGCATATTGTCCTTATGAGTAGGAAACACGTTTCTTTTTTTCTTGCCATGCTCATGGTTCTTGCTGTATTGGAGAGGCTGGAAAGAATACCTTGCTTCTTGCGTGAAAACAGAGTGTGTTTCATGGATGAGAAGACTGGTCAGAATTTCCCTTCAGAAACAGAGTTAAACCACAGGATCTTTGTCTTCCTACATGCAAGAGTTCATTTCTGCTAAACCAAGTGAATTTTGGGCTCAAATGAATTTCACAGTTCAACAACCCAACGCGATTCTCACTATTAACTAAAGAGCATTTATGTTAGAGCATCTGTGGTTTGTATCAGTTTCATAAGCAGAGTTGAACTGCATATGGTCCTTATGAGTAGGAAACACGTTTCTTTTTTTCTTGCCATGCTCATGGTTCTTGCTGTCTTGGAGAGGCTGGAAAGAATACCTTGCTTCTTGCGTGAAAACAGAGTGTGTTTCATCGATGAGAAATCTGGTCTGAATTTCCCTTCAGAAACAGAGTTAAACCACAGGATCTATGTCTTCCTACAAGCAAGAGTTCATTTCTGGTAAACCCAGTGAATTTGGTGCTCAAATGATTTAACACAGTTCTGGAACCCAACGCGATTCAAATTATTAACTAAAGTGCCTTTATGTAAGAGGAGCTGTGGTTTGTGTCAGTTTCATAAGCAGAGTTGAACTACATAAGGTCTGTATGAGTAGGAAACACAGTTCTTTTTTTCTGGGCAAGCTCAGGTTCTTGCTCTATTGGGGACGCTATAAAGAAGAGCTTGCTTCTTGCGTGAAAACAGAGTATGTTTCATGGATGAGAACACTGGTCTGAATTTCCCTTCAGAATCGGCGATAAACCACACAATGTGTGTCCTCCTACAAGCAAGAGTGCATTTCTGGTAAACCATGTTAATTTTGGGCTCAAATGATTTTTTACAGTTCAACAACCCTACGCGATTCTCACAATTAACTAAAGAGCATTTATGTAAGAGGAGCTTTGGTTTGTATCAATTTAATAAGCAGAATTGAACTGCATATGGTCCATATGAGTAGGAAACACAGTTCTTTTTTTCTGTGCATGCTCATGGATCTTCTTGTAATGGAGTGGCTGGAAAGAAGAGCATGCTTCTTTCCTTAAAACAGAGTGTGATTCAGGGATGAGAACTATGGTCTGAATTTCCCTTCAGAAACGGTGTTAAATGCTAGGGTCTGTGTCTTCCTACAAGCAAGATTTCATTTCTGGGAAACCCAGTGAATTTTGGGCTCAAATGATTTTACACAGTTCATGAACCCAACCCTTTTCTCACTATGAACTAAATAGCATTTATGTAAGAGGAGCTGTGGTTTGTACCAGTTTCATAAGCAGAGATGAACTACAAATTGTCTGAATGTGTAGGAAACACAGTTCTTTTATTCTGGGCATGCTCTGGTTCCTGCTGTATTGGAGAAGCTGGAAAGAAGACGATGCTTCTTGCCTTAAAACAGAGTGTGCTTCAGGGATGAGAACTCTGTTCTGAATTTCCATTAAGAAACTGGAGTTTAAACTCAGGATCTGTGTCTTCCTACAAGCAAGAGTTCATTTTGGGAAACCCAGTGAATTAGGGGCTCAAATGATTTTACACATTCACAAACACAGGCGCTTCTCACTATTAACTAAAGAAAATTTATGTAAGAGGAGCTGTGGTTTGTATCAGTTTCATAAGCAGAGTTGAACTAGATGTGGTACTTATGAGTAGGAAACACAGTTCTTTTTTCTGGGCATGCTCATGGTTCTTGCTGTATTGGAGACGCTGGAAAAAAGAGGATGCTTCTTGCCTAAAACAGAGTGTGTTTCAGAGATGAGATCTCTGGTCTAAATTTCCCTTCAGGAACGGAGTTAAACCCCAGGATCTGTGTCTTCCTACAAGCAAGAGTTCATTTCTGGCAAACCATGTGAATATTGGGCTCAAAGGTTTTTACACAGTTCAAGAACCCAACGAATTTCTCACTATTTACTAAATAGATTTAAGTAAGAGGAGCTGTGACTTGGATCAGTTTCATAAGCAGAGTTGAACTACATATTGTCTGCATGAGTAGGAAACACAATTCTTTTTTACTGGGCATTCTCCTGGTACTTGCTGTAATGGAGTGGCTGGAAAGAAGAGGATGCTACTTGCATTAAAATAGCGAGTGTTTCAAGGATGAGAACCCTGGTCTGAATTTCCCTTCAGAAACCAGTCAAACCCCAGGATCTGTGTCTTCCTACAAGCAAGAGTTCATTTCTGGTAAAACAAGTGAATTTTGGCCTCAAATGATTTTACACAGTTCTCAAACCCAACGCGTTTCTCACTATTAACTAAAGAGCATTTATGTAATAGGAGCTGTGGTTTGGATCAGTTTCATAAGCAGTGTTGAACTACATATCGTCCCTATGAGTAGGAAACTCAGTTCGTTTTTTCTGGGCATGCTCATGGTTCTTGCTGTATTGGAGAAGCTTGAAAGAAGAGCGTGCTTCTTGCCTTAAAACAGAGTGTGTTTCAGGGATGAGAACTCTGATAGGAACTTCCCTTCGGAAACGGATTTAAACCCCAGGATCTGTGTCTTCCTACAAGCAAGAGTTCATTTGAGGTAAACCCAGTGAATTTTGGGCTCAAATGATTTTCCACAGTTCAAAACACAACCCGGTTCTCACTATTTACTAAATAGATTTATGTAAGAGGAGCTGTGGTTTGGATCACTTTCATAAGCAGAGTTGACATATATATATGGTCTGTATGAGCTGGAAACACAGTTCATTTTTCTGGGCATGCTCATGGTTCTTGCTGTATTGGAGAAGCTGGAAGGAAGAGGAGGCTTCTTGCCTTAAAACAGAGTGTGTTTCAGGGATGAGAACTCTGGTCTGAATTTCACTTCAGAAACGTAGTTGATCCCCAGGATCTGTGTCTCCCTACAAGCAAGAGTTCATTTCAGGTAAACCCAGTGAATTTTGGGCACAAATGATTTTACACAGTTAACTAAACCAATGTGATTCTCACTATTAACTAAAGATCATTTATGTAAGAGGAGCTGTGGTTTGTATCAGTTTCATAACCAGAGTTCAACTACACATGGTCGGTATGCGTAGGAAAGAGAGTTCTTTTTTACTGGGCATGCTCATATTTCTTACTGTAATGTAGAAGATGGAAACAAGAGCATGCTTCTTGCGTAAAAACAGCGTATGTTTCATGAATGAGAACACTGGTCTTAATTTCCCTTCAGACACGGAGTTACACCCCAGGATCTGTGTCTTCCTACAAGCCTGAGTTCATTTCTTGTAAACCCGGTGAATTTTGGGTTCAAATGATTTTACACAGTTCTCAAACCCAACGTGTTTCTCACTATTATCTAAAGAGCATTTATGTAAGAGTAGCTGTGGTTTGGATCAGTTTCATAAGCAGAGTTGAACTACATATGGTCAATATGAGTAGGAAACTCAGTTCTTTTTTTCTTGGCATGCAAATGGTTCTTGATGTATTGGAGAATCTGGAAAGAAGAACTTGCTTCTTGCCTTAAAAATGAGTGTATTTCAGGGATGAGAACTCTCTTCTGAATTTCCTTTACAAAACGGAGTTAAACCCCCGGATCTGTGTCTTCTTACAAGCAAGCGTTCATTTCTGGTAAACCCGGTGAATTTTGGGTTCAAATGATTTTACTCAGTTCACAAACCCAACCCGTTTCTCACTATTAGCTAAAGAACATTTATGTAAGAGGAGCTGTGGTTTGTATCATTTTCATAAGCAGAGTTGAACTACATATGGTCCCTATCAGTAGGAAACACAGTTCGTTTTTTCTGGGCATGCTCATGGTTCTTGCTGTATTGGAGAAGCTGGAAAGAAGAGCTTGCTTCTTGCCTTAAAACAGAGTGTGTTTCAGGGATGAGAACCCTGATCAGAACTTCCCTTCAGAAACGGAGTTAAACCCCAGGATCTGTGTCTTCCTACAAGCAAGAGTTCATTTAAGGTAAACCCAGTAAATTTTGGGCTCAAATGATTTTCCACAGTTCACAAACACAACCCGTTTCCCACTATTTACTAAATAGATTCATGTAAGAGGAGCTGTGGGTTGGATCAGTTTCATAAGCAGAGTTGACATATATATAGATGTTCTGTATGAGTTGGAAACACAGTTCTTTTTTCTCGGCATGCTCATGGTTCTTGCTGTATTGGAGAAGATGGAAAGAAGAGGAGGCTTCTTGCCTTAAAACAGAGTGTGTTTCAGGATGAGAACACTGGTCTGAATTTCCCTTCAGAAACGGAGTTGAACCCCAGGATCTGTGTCTTCCTACAGGCAAGAGTTCATTTCTGGTAAACCCAGTGAATTTTGGGCTCAAATGATTTTACACAGTTCACGAACCTAACGCGTTTATCACTATTAACTAAAGAACCTTTATTTAAGAGGAGCTGTGGTTTGGATCAGTTTCATAAGCAGAGTTGAACTATATATAGTCTGTATTTGTAGGAAACACAGTTCTTTTTTTCTGGTCATGCTCAGGTTCTTGCTGTATTGGAGACGCTGGAAAGAAGAGGATGTTTCTTGCCTTAAAACAAAGTGTGTTTCAGGGATGAGAACTCTGGTCTGAATTTCCCTTCAGAAACGGAGATCTACGCCAGCATCTGTGTATCCCTACAAGCAAGAGTTCATTTCAGGTAAACCCAGTTTATTTTGGGCTCAAATGATTTTACACAGTTCATGAACCCAACCCGTTTCTCACTATTAACTAAAGAGTATGTGTGTAAGTGGAGCTGTGGTTTGTATCAGTTTCATAAGCGGAGTTGCTCTATGGTCGCTATGAGTAGGAAACACAGTTCTTTTTTTCGGTGCATGCTCATGGTTCATGCTGTATTGGAGAAGCTTGAAAGAAGAGCTTGCTTCTTGCCTGAAAACAGAGTGTGTTTCAGGGATGAGAACTCTGGTCTGAATTTCACTTCAGAAACGTAGTTGTTCCCCAGGATCTGTGTCTCCCTACAAGCAAGAGTTGATTTCAGGTAAACCCAGTGAATTTTGGGCACAAATGATTTTACACAGTTAACTAAATCAACGTGATTCTCACTATTCACTAAAGAGCATTTATTTAAGAGGAGCTGTGATTTGTATCAGTTTCATAACCAGATTTCAACTACATATGGTCGGTATGGGTAGGAAACAGAGTTCTTTTTTACTGGGCATGCTCATATTTCTTGCTGTTGTGTAGACGATGGAAACAAGAGCATGCTTCTTGCGTTAAAACAGCGTATGTTTCATGGATGAAAACACTGGTCTGAATTTCCCTTCAGACACGGAGTTACACCCCAGGATCTGTGTCTTCCTACAAGCAAGAGTTCATTTCTGGTAAACCAAGGGAATTGTTGGCCCAATTGATTTTACACAGTTCACAAACACAACTTGTTTCTCACTATTAACTAAAGAGCATTTGTGAGATGAGCTGATGTTTGTATCAGTTTCATAAGCAGAGTTGAACTACACATTGTCTGTATGAGTTGGAAACACAGGTCTTTTTTACTGGGCATGCTCATTGTAGTTGCTGTAATGGAGAGGCTGGAAAGAAGAGGATGCTTCTTGCATTAAAACAGCGAGTGTTTCATGGATGAGAAGCCTGGTCTGAATTTCCCTTCATAAACGGAGTAAAATCCCAGGATCTGTGTCTTCCTACAAGCCTGAGTTCATTTCTGGTAAACCCAGTGAATTTTGGGCTCAAATGATTTTACACAGTTCACCAACCCAACCCGTTTCTCACTAGTAACTAAAGAGCATTTATGTAAGAAGAGCTGTTTTTTTTTTGTCAGTTTCATAAGTAGAGTTGAACTAGATGTGGACCTTATGAGTAGGTAACACAGTTCCTTTTTTCTGGGCATGCTCATGGTTCTTGCTGTATTGGAGACACAGGAAAGAAGAGCTTGCTTCTTGCGTTAAAACAGAGTGTGTTTCATGGATGAGAACACTGGTCTGAATTTACCTTCAGAAACGGAGTTAAACCAGAGGATCTGTATCTTCCTACAAGCAAGAGTTCATTTCAGGTAAACCCTGGGTATTATGGTCCCAATTGATTTTACACAGTTCTCACAAAATTCGCTTTTCTCAGTAATAACTAAAGAGCATTTTTGTAAGAGGTGCTGTGGTTTGTATCAGAGTCTTAAGCAGAGTTGAACTAGATGTGGTCCTTATTAGTAGGTAACTCAGTTCTTTTTTCCTAGGCATGCTATGGTTCTTGCTGTTTTGGAGAAGCTGGAAAGAAGAGGATGCCACTTGCCCTAAAAGAGAGTGTGTTTCAAGGATGAGAACTCTGGTCTGAATTTCACTTCAGAAACGTACTTGAACCCCAGGATCTGTGTCTCCCTATAAGCAAGAGTTCATTTCTGGTAAACCAAGTGAATGTTGGTTTCCAATGATTTTACACAGTTCAGGAACCCAATGAGGTTCTCACTATTAACTAAAGAGCATTTATGTAAGAGGAGATGTGGTTTGTATCAGTTTCTCACTATTTACTAAACAGATTTATGTAAGAGGAGCTGTGGCTTGGATCGGTTTCAAAAGCAGAGGTGAACTAGATGTGGTCCTTATGAATAGGAAACACAGTTCTTTTTTTCTGTGCATGCTCATGGTTGTTGCTGTTTTGGAGACACTGTAAAGAAGAGAATGCTTCTTGCTTTAAAACAGAGTTTGTTTCAGGGATGAGAACTCTGGTCTGAAATTCCCTTCAGGAACGGAGTTAAACCCAAGGATCTGTGTATTCCTACAAGCAAGAGTTCATTCCTGGTAAACTAAGTGAATTTTGGGGTCAAATGATGTTACACAGTTCAGTAACCCAAAGCTTTATTCACTATTAACTAAGGAGCATTTATGTAAGAGGAGCTTTGGTTTGTATCAGTTTCTTAAGCAGAGTTGAACTAGATGTGGTCCTTATGAGTAGGAAACTCTGTTCTTTTTTCCTGGGCATGCTCATTGTTCTTGCAGTATTGGAGACGCTTGAAAGAAGAGGATGCTTCTTGCCTTAAAACAGAGTCTGTTTCAGGCATGAGAACTCTGGTGTGATTTTCCCTTCAGAAACGGAGTTAAACCGCAGTATCTGTGTCTTCCTACAAGCAAGAGTTCATTTCTGGTAAACCCAGTGAATTTTGGGCTCAAATGATTTTACACAGTTCAACAACCCAACGCGTTTCTCACTAGTAACTAAAGAACATTTATGTAAGAGGAGCTGTGGTTTATATCAGTTTCATAAGCAGAGTTGAACTAGATGTGGTCCTTATGAGTAGGAAACACAGTTCTTTTTTCCTGGGCATGCTCATGGTTCTTGCTGTATTGGAGAAGCTGGAAAGAACAGGATGATTCTTGCCTTAAAACAGAGTGTGTTCCAAGGATGAGAACTCTGTTCTGAATTTCACTTCAGAAACGTAGTTGATCCCCAGGAAATGTGTCTCCCTACAAGCAAGAGTTCATTTCAGCTAAACGAAGTGAATTTGGGGCACAAATGATTTTACACAGTTCACGAACCCAACGCGTTTCTCACTATTAATTAAAGAGCATTTATGTAAGAGCACCTGTGGATTGTATCAGTTTCATAATCAGAGTTGAACTACATATGGTCACTAGGAGTAGGAAACACAGTTCTTTTTTTCTGGGCATGCTCATGGTTCTTGCACTATTGGAGACGCTGGGAAGAAGAGGATGCTTCTTGCCTTAAAACAGAGTCTGTTTCAGGGATAAGAACTCTGGTGTCATTTTCCCTTCAGAAACGGAGTTAAACAGCAGTATCTGTGTCTTCCTACAAGCAAGAGTTCATTTAATGTAAACCCATGGTATTATGTTCCCAATTGATTTTACACAGTTCTCAAACCCAATGCGTTTCTCACTATTAACTAAAGAGCATTTATGTAAGAGATGCTGTGGTTTGTATCAGTTTCTTAAGCAGAGTTGAACTAGATGTGGTCCTTATGAGTAGGAAACTCAGTTCTTTTTTCCTGGGCATGCTTATTGTTCTTGATGTATTGGAGAAGCTGGAAAGAAGAGGATGCTTCGTGCCTTAAAACAGAGTTTGTTTCAAGGATGAGAACTCTGGTCTGAATTTCACTTCAGAAACGTAGTTGATCCCCAGGATCTGTGTCTCCCTACAAGCAAGAGTTCACTTAATGTAAACCCATGGTATTATGTTCCCAATTGATGTTACACAGTTCTCAAACCCAACGCGTTTCTCACTATTAACTAAAGAGCATTTATGTAAGAGATGCTGTGGTTTGTATCAGTTTCTTAAGCAGAGTTGAACTAGATGTGGTCCTTATGAGTAGGAAACTCAGTTCTTTTTTCCTGGGCATTCTCATGGTTCTTGCTGTATTGGAGAAGCTGGAAAGAAGAGGATGATTCTTGCCTTAAAACAGAGTGTGTTCCAAGGATGAGAATTCTGGTCTGAATTTCACTTCAGAAACGTAGTTGATCCCCAGGAAATGTGTCTCCCTACAAGCAAGAGTTCATTTCAGCTAAACGAAGTGAATTTGGGGCACAAATGATTTTACACAGTTCACGAACCCAACGCGTTTCTCACTATTATCTAAAGAGCATTTATGAAAGAGGTGCTGTGGTTTGTATCAGTTTCTTAAGCAGAGTTGAACTAGATGTGGTCCTTATGAGTAGGAAACTCAGTTCTTTTTTCCTGGGCATGCTCATGGGTCTTGCTGTATTGGAGAAGCTGGAAAGAAGAGGATGATTCTTGCCTTAAAACAGAGTGTGTTCCAAGGATGAGAATTCTGGTCTGAATTTCACTTCAGAAACGTAGTTGATCCCCAGGAAATGTGTCTCCCTACAAGCAAGAGTTCATTTCAGCTAAACGAAGTGAATTTGGGGCACAAATGATTTTACACAGTTCACGAACCCAACGCGTTTCTCACTATTATCTAAAGAGCATTTATGAAAGAGGTGCTGTGGTTTGTATCAGTTTCTTAAGCAGAGTTGAACTAGATGTGGTCCTTATGAGTAGGAAACTCAGTTCTTTTTTCCTGGGCATGCTCATGGGTCTTGCTGTATTGGAGAAGCTGGAAAGAAGAGGATGATTCTTGCCTTAAAACAGAGTGTGTTCCAAGGATGAGAATTCTGGTCTGAATTTCACTTCAGAAACGTAGTTGATCCCCAGGAAATGTGTCTCCCTACAAGCAAGAGTTCATTTCAGCTAAACGAAGTGAATTTGGGGCACAAATGATTTTACACAGTTCACGAACCCAACGCGTTTCTCACTATTATCTAAAGAGCATTTATGAAAGAGGTGCTGTGGTTTGTATCAGTTTCTTAAGCAGAGTTGAACTAGATGTGGTCCTTATGAGTAGGAAACTCAGTTCTTTTTTCCTGGGCATGCTCATGGGTCTTGCTGTATTGGAGAAGCTGGAAAGAAGAGGATGCTTCGTGCCTTAAAACAGAGTGTGTTTCAAGGATGAGAACTCTGGTCTGAATTTCACTTCAGAAACGTAGTTGATCCCCAGGATCTGTGTCTCCCTACAAGCAAGTGTTCATTTCTTGTAAACCAATAGAAAGTTGTGGTCCAATGATTTTACACAGTTCAGGAACCCAATGCTTTTCTCACTATTAACTAAACAGCATTTATGTAAGAGGAGCTGTGGTTTGTATCAGTTTCATAAGCAGGATTGAACTAGATGTTGTCATTATGGGTAGGAAACTCAGTTTTTTCCTGGGCATGCTCATGTTTCTTGCTGTATTAGAGGTGCTGGAAAGAAAGGATGCTTCTTGCCTTAAAACAGAGTGAGTTTCAGGATGAGAACTCTGGTCTGAATTTCACTTCAGAAACGTTGTTGAACCCCAGGATCTGTGTCTCCCTACAAGCAAGAGTTCATTTCAGGTGAACACAGTGAATATTGGGCACAAATGATTTTACACAGTTCACGAACCCAACGCGTTTCTCACTATTAACTAAAGAGCATTTATGTAAAAGCACCTGTGGTTTGTATCAGTTTAATAATCAGAGTTGAACTACATATGGTCACTAGGAGTAGGAAATAAAGTTCTTTTTTCCTGGGCATGCTCATGGTTCTTGCAGTATTGGAGACGCTAGAAAGAAGAGGATGCTTCTTGCCTTAAAACAGAGTCTGTTTCAGGCATGAGAACTCTGGTGTGATTTTCCCTTCAGAAACGGAGTTAAACCGCAGTATCTGTGTCTTCCTACAAGCAAGAGTTCATTTCTGGTAAACCCAGTGAATTTTGGGTTCAAATGATTTTACACAGTTCAACAACCCAACGCGTTTCTCACTAGTAACTAAAGAGCATTTATGTAAGAGGAGCTGTGGTTTGTATCAGTTTCATAAGCAGAGTTGAACTAGATGTGGTCCTTATGAGTAGGAAACACAGTTCTTTTTTTCTGGGCATGCTCATGGTTCTTGCTGTGTTGGAGACACAGGAAAGAAGAGCTTGCTTCTTGAGTTAAAACAGAGTGTGTTTCATGGGTGAGAACACTGGTCTGAATTTATCTTCAGAAACGGAGTTAAACCAGAGGATCTGTATCTTCCTACAAGCAAGAGTTCATTTCAGGTAAACCCTGGGTATTATGGTCCCAATTGATTTTACACAGTTCTCACAAAAATCGCTTTTCTCACTAATAACTAAAGAGCATTTTTGTAAGAGGTGTTGTGGCTTGTATCAGAGTCTTAAGCAGAGTTGAACTAGATGTGGTCCTTATGAGTAGGAAACTCAGTTCTTTTTTCCTGGGCATGCTCATGGTTCTTGCTGTATTGGAGACGCTGGAAGGAAGAGGATGCTTCTTGCCTTAAAACAGAGTGTGTTTCAAGGATGAGAACTCTGGTCTGAATTTCACTTCAGAAACGTAGTTGATCCCCAGGATCTGTTTCTCCCTACAAGCATGAGTTCATTTCTGGTAAACCAAGTGAAAGTTGGGGTCCAATGATTTTCCCCAGTTCAGGAACCCAATGCGTTTCTCACTATTAACTAAAGAGCATTTATGTAAGAGGACCTGTGGTTTGTAACAGTTTCATAAGCAGAGTTGAACTAGATGTGGTCCTTATGAGTAGGAAACACAGTTCTTTTTTCCTGGGCATGCTCATGGTTCTTGCTGTATTGGAGAAGCTGGAAAGAACAGGATGATTCTTGCCTTAAAACAGAGTGTGTTCCAAGGATGAGAACTCTGTTCTGAATTTCACTTCAGAAACGTAGTTGATCCCCAGGAAATGTGTCTCCCTACAAGCAAGAGTTCATTTCAGCTAAACGAAGTGAATTTGGGGCACAAATGATTTTACACAGTTCACGAACCCAACGCGTTTCTCACTATTAATTAAAGAGCATTTATGTAAGAGCACCTGTGGATTGTATCAGTTTCATAATCAGAGTTGAACTACATATGGTCACTAGGAGTAGGAAACACAGTTCTTTTTTTCTGGGCATGCTCATGGTTCTTGCACTATTGGAGACGCTGGGAAGAAGAGGATGCTTCTTGCCTTAAAACAGAGTCTGTTTCAGGGATAAGAACTCTGGTGTCATTTTCCCTTCAGAAACGGAGTTAAACAGCAGTATCTGTGTCTTCCTACAAGCAAGAGTTCATTTAATGTAAACCCATGGTATTATGTTCCCAATTGATTTTACACAGTTCTCAAACCCAATGCGTTTCTCACTATTAACTAAAGAGCATTTATGTAAGAGATGCTGTGGTTTGTATCAGTTTCTTAAGCAGAGTTGAACTAGATGTGGTCCTTATGAGTAGGAAACTCAGTTCTTTTTTCCTGGGCATGCTTATTGTTCTTGATGTATTGGAGAAGCTGGAAAGAAGAGGATGCTTCGTGCCTTAAAACAGAGTTTGTTTCAAGGATGAGAACTCTGGTCTGAATTTCACTTCAGAAACGTAGTTGATCCCCAGGATCTGTGTCTCCCTACAAGCAAGAGTTCACTTAATGTAAACCCATGGTATTATGTTCCCAATTGATGTTACACAGTTCTCAAACCCAACGCGTTTCTCACTATTAACTAAAGAGCATTTATGTAAGAGATGCTGTGGTTTGTATCAGTTTCTTAAGCAGAGTTGAACTAGATGTGGTCCTTATGAGTAGGAAACTCAGTTCTTTTTTCCTGGGCATTCTCATGGTTCTTGCTGTATTGGAGAAGCTGGAAAGAAGAGGATGATTCTTGCCTTAAAACAGAGTGTGTTCCAAGGATGAGAATTCTGGTCTGAATTTCACTTCAGAAACGTAGTTGATCCCCAGGAAATGTGTCTCCCTACAAGCAAGAGTTCATTTCAGCTAAACGAAGTGAATTTGGGGCACAAATGATTTTACACAGTTCACGAACCCAACGCGTTTCTCACTATTATCTAAAGAGCATTTATGAAAGAGGTGCTGTGGTTTGTATCAGTTTCTTAAGCAGAGTTGAACTAGATGTGGTCCTTATGAGTAGGAAACTCAGTTCTTTTTTCCTGGGCATGCTCATGGGTCTTGCTGTATTGGAGAAGCTGGAAAGAAGAGGATGATTCTTGCCTTAAAACAGAGTGTGTTCCAAGGATGAGAATTCTGGTCTGAATTTCACTTCAGAAACGTAGTTGATCCCCAGGAAATGTGTCTCCCTACAAGCAAGAGTTCATTTCAGCTAAACGAAGTGAATTTGGGGCACAAATGATTTTACACAGTTCACGAACCCAACGCGTTTCTCACTATTATCTAAAGAGCATTTATGAAAGAGGTGCTGTGGTTTGTATCAGTTTCTTAAGCAGAGTTGAACTAGATGTGGTCCTTATGAGTAGGAAACTCAGTTCTTTTTTCCTGGGCATGCTCATGGGTCTTGCTGTATTGGAGAAGCTGGAAAGAAGAGGATGATTCTTGCCTTAAAACAGAGTGTGTTCCAAGGATGAGAATTCTGGTCTGAATTTCACTTCAGAAACGTAGTTGATCCCCAGGAAATGTGTCTCCCTACAAGCAAGAGTTCATTTCAGCTAAACGAAGTGAATTTGGGGCACAAATGATTTTACACAGTTCACGAACCCAACGCGTTTCTCACTATTATCTAAAGAGCATTTATGAAAGAGGTGCTGTGGTTTGTATCAGTTTCTTAAGCAGAGTTGAACTAGATGTGGTCCTTATGAGTAGGAAACTCAGTTCTTTTTTCCTGGGCATGCTCATGGGTCTTGCTGTATTGGAGAAGCTGGAAAGAAGAGGATGCTTCGTGCCTTAAAACAGAGTGTGTTTCAAGGATGAGAACTCTGGTCTGAATTTCACTTCAGAAACGTAGTTGATCCCCAGGATCTGTGTCTCCCTACAAGCAAGTGTTCATTTCTTGTAAACCAATAGAAAGTTGTGGTCCAATGATTTTACACAGTTCAGGAACCCAATGCTTTTCTCACTATTAACTAAACAGCATTTATGTAAGAGGAGCTGTGGTTTGTATCAGTTTCATAAGCAGGATTGAACTAGATGTTGTCATTATGGGTAGGAAACTCAGTTTTTTCCTGGGCATGCTCATGTTTCTTGCTGTATTAGAGGTGCTGGAAAGAAAGGATGCTTCTTGCCTTAAAACAGAGTGAGTTTCAGGATGAGAACTCTGGTCTGAATTTCACTTCAGAAACGTTGTTGAACCCCAGGATCTGTGTCTCCCTACAAGCAAGAGTTCATTTCAGGTGAACACAGTGAATATTGGGCACAAATGATTTTACACAGTTCACGAACCCAACGCGTTTCTCACTATTAACTAAAGAGCATTTATGTAAAAGCACCTGTGGTTTGTATCAGTTTAATAATCAGAGTTGAACTACATATGGTCACTAGGAGTAGGAAATAAAGTTCTTTTTTCCTGGGCATGCTCATGGTTCTTGCAGTATTGGAGACGCTAGAAAGAAGAGGATGCTTCTTGCCTTAAAACAGAGTCTGTTTCAGGCATGAGAACTCTGGTGTGATTTTCCCTTCAGAAACGGAGTTAAACCGCAGTATCTGTGTCTTCCTACAAGCAAGAGTTCATTTCTGGTAAACCCAGTGAATTTTGGGTTCAAATGATTTTACACAGTTCAACAACCCAACGCGTTTCTCACTAGTAACTAAAGAGCATTTATGTAAGAGGAGCTGTGGTTTGTATCAGTTTCATAAGCAGAGTTGAACTAGATGTGGTCCTTATGAGTAGGAAACACAGTTCTTTTTTTCTGGGCATGCTCATGGTTCTTGCTGTGTTGGAGACACAGGAAAGAAGAGCTTGCTTCTTGAGTTAAAACAGAGTGTGTTTCATGGGTGAGAACACTGGTCTGAATTTATCTTCAGAAACGGAGTTAAACCAGAGGATCTGTATCTTCCTACAAGCAAGAGTTCATTTCAGGTAAACCCTGGGTATTATGGTCCCAATTGATTTTACACAGTTCTCACAAAAATCGCTTTTCTCACTAATAACTAAAGAGCATTTTTGTAAGAGGTGTTGTGGCTTGTATCAGAGTCTTAAGCAGAGTTGAACTAGATGTGGTCCTTATGAGTAGGAAACTCAGTTCTTTTTTCCTGGGCATGCTCATGGTTCTTGCTGTATTGGAGACGCTGGAAGGAAGAGGATGCTTCTTGCCTTAAAACAGAGTGTGTTTCAAGGATGAGAACTCTGGTCTGAATTTCACTTCAGAAACGTAGTTGATCCCCAGGATCTGTTTCTCCCTACAAGCATGAGTTCATTTCTGGTAAACCAAGTGAAAGTTGGGGTCCAATGATTTTCCCCAGTTCAGGAACCCAATGCGTTTCTCACTATTAACTAAAGAGCATTTATGTAAGAGGACCTGTGGTTTGTAACAGTTTCATAAGCAGAGTTGAACTAGATGTGGTCATTATGAGTAGGAAACTCATTTGTTTTCCTGGGCATGCTTGTTTATCGCTGTTTTGGAGGCTTGAAAGAAAAGATGCTTCTTGCCTTAAAACAGAGTGTATTTCAAGGATGAGAACTCTGGTCTGAATTTCACTTCAGAAACGTTGTTGAACCCGAGGATCTGTGTCTCCCTACAGGCAGAAATTCATTTCAGGTAAACGCAGTGAATTTTGGGCACAAATGATTTTACACAGTTTACGAAACCAACGCGTTTCTCACTATTTACTAAATAGATTTATGTAAGAGGAGCTGTGGCTTGGATCAGTTTCATAAGCAGAGTTGAACTAGATGTGGTCCTTATGAATAGGAAACACAGTTCTTTTTTTCTGTGCATGCTAATGGTTGTTGCTGTTTTGGAGACACTGGAAAGAAGAGAATGCTTCTTCCCTTAAAACAGAGTTTGTTTCCGGGATGAGAACTCTGGTCTGAAATTCCCTTCAGGAACGGAGTTAAACCCAAGGATCTGTGTCTTCCTACAAGCAAGAGTTCATTGCTGGTAAACTAAGTGAATTTTGGGGTCAAATGATTTTACACAGTTCAGTAACCCAATGCGTTTCTCACTATTAACTAAGGAGCATTTATGTAAGAGGAGCTGTGGTTTGTATCAGTTTCATAAGCAGAGTTGAACTAGATGTGGTCATAAGGAGTTCGAAACTCTGTTCTTTTCCTGGGCATGCTCATGGTTGTTGCTGTATTGGAGACGCTGTAAAGAAGAGGATGCTTCTTGCCTTAAAAGAGAGTGTGTTCCAAGGATGAGAACTCTGGTCTATATTTCACTTCAGAAACGTAGTTGAACCCCAGGAAATGTGTCTCCCTACAAGCAAGAGTTCATTTCAGCTAAACGAAGTGAATTTTGGGCACAAATGATTTTACACAGTTCACGAACCCAACGCGTTTCTCACTATTAACTAAAGAGCATTTATGTAAAACCACCTGTGGTTTGTATCAGTTTAATAATCAGAGTTGAACTACATATGGTCACTAGTAGTAGGAAATACAGTTCTTTTTTCCTGTGCATGCTCATGGTTCTTGCAGTATTGGAGACGCTAGAAAGAAGAGGATGCTTCTTGCCTTAAAACAGAGTCTGTTTCAGGCATGAGAACTCTGGTGTGATTTTCCCTTCAGAAATGGAGTTAAACCAGAGGATCTGTATCTTCCTACAAGCAAGAGTTCATTTCAGGTAAACCCTGGATATTATGGTCCCAATTGATTTTACACAGTTCTCACAAAAATCGCTTTTCTCACTAATAACGAAAGAGCATTTCTGTAAGAGGTGCTGTGGTTTGTATCAGAGTCATAAGCAGAGTTGAACTAGATGTGGTCCTTATGAGTAGGAAACTCATTTCTTTTTTCCTGGGCATGCTCATGGTTCTTGCTGTATTGGAGACGCTGGAAGGAAGAGGATGCTTCTTGCCTTAAAACAGAGTGTGTTTCAAGGATGAGAACTCTGGTCTGAATTTCACTTCAGAAACATAGTTGATACCCAGGATCTGTGTCTCCCTACAAGCAAGAGTTCATTTCTGATAAACCAAGTGCAAGTTGGGCTCCAATGATTTTCCCCAGTTCAGGAACCCAATGTGTTTCTCACTATTAACTAAAGAGCATTTATGTAAGAGGAGCTGTGGTTTGTATCAGTTTCTTAAGCAGAGTTGAACTAGATGTGGTCCTTATGAGTAGTAAACTGAGTTCTTTTTTCCTGGGCATGCTCAATGTTCTTGCAGTATTGGAGATGCTAGAAAGAAGAGGATGCTTCTTGCCTTAAAACAGAGTCTGTTTCAGGCATGAGAACTCTGGTGTGATTTTCCCTTCAGTAATGGAGTTAAACCGCAGTATCTGTGTCTTCCTACAAGCAAGAGTTCATTTCTGGTAAACCCAGTGAATTTTGGGCTCAAATGATTTTACACAGTTCAACAACCGAACGCGTTTCTCACTAGTAACTAAAGAGCATTTATGTAAGAGGAGCTGTGGTTTGTATCAGTTTCATAAGCAGAGTTGAACTAGATGTGGTCCTTATGAGTAGGAAACACAGTTCTTTTCCTGGGCATGCTCATGGTTCTTGCTGTGTTGGAGACACAGGAAAGAAGAGCTTGCTGCTTGTGTTAAAACAGAGTGTGTTTCAAGGATGAGAATTCTGGTCTGAATTTCAATTCAGAAACGTTGTTGAACCCCAGGATCTGTATCTTCCTACAAGCAAGAGTTCATTTCATGTAAACCCATGGTATTATGGTCCCAATTGATTTTACACAGTTCTCACAAAAAACGCGTTTCTCACTAATAACTAAAGAGCATTTTTCTAAGAGGTGCTGTGGTTTGTATCAGTTTCTTAAGCAGAGTTGAACTAGATGTGGTCCTTATGAGTATGAAACTCTGTTCTTTTTCCTGGGCATGCTCATGGTTCTTGCTGTATTGGAGAAGCTGGAAAGAAGAGGATGCTTCTTGCCTTAAAACAGAGTGTGTTTCAAGGATGAGAACTCTGGTCTGAATTTCACTTCAGAAACGTAGTTGATCCCCAGAATCTGTGTCTTCCTACAAGCATGAGTTCATTTCTGGTAAACCAAGTGAAAGTTGGGGTCCAATGATTTTCCCCAGTTCAGGAACCCAATGCGTTTCTCACTATTAACTAAAGAGCATTTATGTAAGAGGACCTGTGGTTTGTAACAGTTTCATAAGCAGAGTTGAACTAGATGTGGTCATTATGAGTAGGAAACTCAGTTGTTTTCCTGCGCATGCTTGTTTATCGCTGTTTTGGAGGCGCTGGAAAGAAAAGATGCTTCTTGCCTTAAAACAGAGTGTGTTTCAAGGATGAGAACTCTGGTCCTAATTTCACTTCAGAAACGTTGTTGAACCCGAGGATCTGTGTCTCCCTACAGGCAGAAATTCATTTCTGGTAAACGCAGTGAATTTTGGGCACAAATGATTTTACACAGTTTACGAAACCAACGCGTTTCTCACTATTTACTAAATAGATTTATGTAAAAGGAGCTGTGGCTTGGATCAGTTTCATAAGCAGAGTTGAAATAGATGTGGTCCTTATGTATAGGAAACACAGTTATTTTTTTCTGTGCATGCTAATGGTTGTTGCTGTTTTGGAGACACTGGAAAGAAGAGAATGCTTCTTCCCTTAAAACAGAGTTTGTTTCCGGGATGAGAACTCTGGTCTGAAATTCCCTTCAGGAACGGAGTTAAACCCAAGGATCTGTGTCTTCCTACAAGCAAGAGTTCATTGCTGGTAAACTAAGTGAATTTTGGTGTCAAATGATTTTACACAGTTCAGTAACCCAATGCGTTTCTCACTATTAACTAAGGAGCATTTATGTAAGAGGAGCTGTGGCTTGGATCAGTTTCTTAAGCAGAGTTGAACTAGATGTGGTCCTTATGAGTAGGAAACTCTGTTCTTTTTTCCTGGGCATGCTCATGGTTCTTGCTGTGTTGGAGACAAAGGAAGGAAGAGTTTGCTTCTTGCGTTAAAACAGAGTGTGTTTCAGGAATGAGAACACTGGTGTGATTTTACCTTAAGAAACGGAGTTAAACCAGAGGATCTGTATCTTCCTACAAGTAAGAGTTCATTTCATGTAAACCCATGGTATTATGGTCCCAATTGATTTTACAAAGTTTTCAAACCCAACTCTTTTCTCACTATTAACTAAAGAGCATTTATGTAAGAGGAGCTGTGGTTTGTATCAGTTTCTTAAGCAGAGTTGAACTAGATGTGGTCCTTATGAGTAGGAAACTCAGTTCTTTTTCCCTTGGCATGCTCATGTTTCTTGCTGTATTGGAGAAGCTGGAAAGAAGAGGATGCTTCTTGCCTTAAAACAGAGTGTGTTTCAAGGATGAGAACTCTGGTCTGAATTTCACTTCAGAAACATAGTTGATACCCAGGATCTGTGTCTCCCTACAAGCAAGAGTTCATTTCTGGTAAACAAAGTGCAAGTTGGGCTCCAATGATTTTCCCCAGTTCAGGAACCCAATGTGTTTCTCACTATTAACTAAAGAGCATTTATGTAAGAGGAGCTGTGGTTTGTATCAGTTTCATAAGCAGAGTTGAACTAGATGTGGTCCTTATGAGTAGTAAACTGAGTTCTTTTTTCCTGGGCATGCTCAATGTTCTTGCAGTATTGGAGATGCTAGAAAGAAGAGGATGCTTCTTGCCTTAAAACAGAGTCTGTTTCAGGCATGAGAACTCTGGTGTGATTTTCCCTTCAGTAATGGAGTTAAACCGCAGTATCTGTGTCTTCCTACAAGCAAGAGTTCATTTCTGGTAAACCCAGTGAATTTTGGGCTCAAATGATTTTACACAGTTCAACAACCGAACGCGTTTCTCACTAGTAACTAAAGAGCATTTATGTAAGAGGAGCTGTGGTTTGTATCAGTTTCATAAGCAGAGTTGAACTAGATGTGGTCCTTATGAGTAGGAAACACAGTTCTTTTCCTGGGCATGCTCATGGTTCTTGCTGTGTTGGAGACACAGGAAAGAAGAGCTTGCTGCTTGTGTTAAAACAGAGTGTGTTTCAAGGATGAGAATTCTGGTCTGAATTTCACTTCAGAAACGTTGTTGAACCCCAGGATCTGTATCTTCCTACAAGCAAGAGTTCATTTCATGTAAACCCATGGTATTATGGTCCCAATTGATTTTACACAGTTCTCACAAAAAACGCGTTTCTCACTAATAACTAAAGAGCATTTTTCTAAGAGGTGCTGTGGTTTGTATCAGTTTCTTAAGCAGAGTTGAACTAGATGTGGTCCTTATGAGTATGAAACTCTGTTCTTTTTCCTGGGCATGCTCATGGTTCTTGCTGTATTGGAGAAGCTGGAAAGAAGAGGATGCTTCTTGCCTTAAAACAGAGTGTGTTTCAAGGATGAGAACTCTGGTCTGAATTTCACTTCAGAAACGTAGTTGATCCCCAGGATCTGTGTCTTCCTACAAGCATGAGTTCATTTCTGGTAAACCAAGTGAAAGTTGGGGTCCAATGATTTTCCCCAGTTCAGGAACCCAATGCGTTTCTCACTATTAACTAAAGAGCATTTATGTAAGAGGACCTGTGGTTTGTAACAGTTTCATAAGCAGAGTTGAACTAGATGTGGTCATTATGAGTAGGAAACTCAGTTGTTTTCCTGCGCATGCTTGTTTATCGCTGTTTTGGAGGCGCTGGAAAGAAAAGATGCTTCTTGCCTTAAAACAGAGTGTGTTTCAAGGATGAGAACTCTGGTCCTAATTTCACTTCAGAAACGTTGTTGAACCCGAGGATCTGTGTCTCCCTACAGGCAGAAATTCATTTCTGGTAAACGCAGTGAATTTTGGGCACAAATGATTTTACACAGTTTACGAAACCAACGCGTTTCTCACTATTTACTAAATAGATTTATGTAAAAGGAGCTGTGGCTTGGATCAGTTTCATAAGCAGAGTTGAAATAGATGTGGTCCTTATGTATAGGAAACACAGTTATTTTTTTCTGTGCATGCTAATGGTTGTTGCTGTTTTGGAGACACTGGAAAGAAGAGAATGCTTCTTCCCTTAAAACAGAGTTTGTTTCCGGGATGAGAACTCTGGTCTGAAATTCCCTTCAGGAACGGAGTTAAACCCAAGGATCTGTGTCTTCCTACAAGCAAGAGTTCATTGCTGGTAAACTAAGTGAATTTTGGTGTCAAATGATTTTACACAGTTCAGTAACCCAATGCGTTTCTCACTATTAACTAAGGAGCATTTATGTAAGAGGAGCTGTGGCTTGGATCAGTTTCTTAAGCAGAGTTGAACTAGATGTGGTCCTTATGAGTAGGAAACTCTGTTCTTTTTTCCTGGGCATGCTCATGGTTCTTGCTGTGTTGGAGACAAAGGAAGGAAGAGTTTGCTTCTTGCGTTAAAACAGAGTGTGTTTCAGGAATGAGAACACTGGTGTGATTTTACCTTAAGAAACGGAGTTAAACCAGAGGATCTGTATCTTCCTACAAGTAAGAGTTCATTTCATGTAAACCCATGGTATTATGGTCCCAATTGATTTTACAAAGTTTTCAAACCCAACTCTTTTCTCACTATTAACTAAAGAGAATTTATGTAAGAGGAGCTGTGGTTTGTATCAGTTTCTTAAGCAGAGTTGAACTAGATGTGGTCCTTATGAGTAGGAAACTCAGTTCTTTTTCCCTTGGCATGCTCATGTTTCTTGCTGTATTGGAGAAGCTGGAAAGAAGAGGATGCTTCTTGCCTTAAAACAGAGTGTGTTTCAAGGATGAGAACTCTGGTCTGAATTTCACTTCAGAAACATAGTTGATACCCAGGATCTGTGTCTCCCTACAAGCAAGAGTTCATTTCTGGTAAACAAAGTGCAAGTTGGGCTCCAATGATTTTCCCCAGTTCAGGAACCCAATGTGTTTCTCACTATTAACTAAAGAGCATTTATGTAAGAGGAGCTGTGGTTTGTATCAGTTTCATAAGCAGAGTTGAACTAGATGTGGTCAATATGAGTAGGAAACTCAGTTCTTTTCCTGGGCAAGCTCATGTTTCTTGCTGTATTGGAGGCGCTGGAAAGAAAGGATGCTTCTTACCTTAAAACAGAGTGTGTTTCAAGGATGAGAACTCTGGTCTGAATTTCAATTCACAAATGTTGTTGAACCCCAGTATCTGTGTCTCCCTAAAAGCAAGGGTTCATTTCAGCCAAACGAAGTGAATTTTGGGCACAAATGATTTTACACAGTTCACGAACCCAACGTGTTTCTCACTATTAACTAAAGAGCATTTATGTAAGAGGAGATGTGGTTTTGTCAGTTTCATAAGCAGAGTTGAACTACATGTGGTCCTTACTAGTACGAAACACAGTTCTTTTTTTCTGGGCATGCTCATGGTTCTTGCTGTATTGGAGACACAGGAAAGAAGACCTTGCTTCTTGCGTTAAAACAGAGTGTGTTTCATGGATGAGAACACTGGTCCGAATTTACCTTCAGAAACGGAGTTAAACCAGAGGAGCTGTATCTTCCTACAAGCAAGAGTTCATTTCATGTAAACCCATGGTATTATGGACCAATTGATTTTACACAGTTCTCAAACCCAACGCGTTTCTCAGTATTAACTAAAGAGCATTTATGTAAGAGCACCTGTGGTTTGTATCAGTTTAATAATCAGAGTTGAACTACATATGGTCACTAGGAGTAGGAAACACAGTTCTTTTTTTCTGGGCATGCTCATTGTTCTTGCAGTATTGGAGACGCTGGAAAGAAGAGGATGCTTCTTGCCTTAAAACAGAGTCTGTTTCAGGGATAAGAACTCTGGTATCATTTTCCCTTCAGAAACGGAGTCAAACTCCAGTATCTGTGTCTTCCTACAAGCAAGAGTTCATTTCATGTAAACCCATGGTATTATGTTCCCAATTGATTTTACACAGTTCTCAAACCCAACGCGTTTCTCACTATTAACTAAAGAGCATTTTTGTAAGAGGTGCTGTGGTTTGTATCAGTTTCTTAAGCAGAGTTGAACTAGATGTGGTCCTTATGAGTAGGAAACTCAGTTCATTTTTCCTGGGCATGCTCATGGTTCCTGCTGTATTGGAAAAGCTTGAAAGAAGAGGATGCTTCTTGCCTTAAAACAGAGTGTCTTTGAAGGATGAGAACTCTGGTCTGAATTTCACTTCAGAAACGTAGTTGAACCCCAGGATCTGTGTCTCCCTACAAGCAAGAGTTCATTTCAGGTAAACGAAGTGAATTTTGGGCACAAATGATTTTACACAGTTTATGAAACCAATGCGTTTCTCCCTATTAACTAAAGAGCTTTTATGTAAGAGGTGCTGTGCTTTGTATCAGTTTCTTAAGCAGAGTTGAACTAGATGTGGTCCTTATGAGTAGGAAACTCAGTTCTTTTTTCCTGGGAATGATCATGGTTCCTGCTGTATTGGAGAAGCTGGAAAGAAGAGGATGCTTCTTGCCTTAAAACAGAGTGTCTTTGAAGGATGAGAACTCTGGTCTGAATTTCACTTCATAAACGTAGTTGAACCCCAGGATCTGTGTCTTCCTACAAGCAAGATTTCATTTCAGGTAAACGAAGTGAATTTTGGGCACAAATGATTTTACACAGTTTATGAAACCAACGGGTTTTTCACTATTAACAAAATAGACTTAAGTAAGAGGAGCTGTGGCATGGATCAGTTTCATAAGCAGAGTTGAACTAGATGTGGTCCTAATGAGTGGGAAACTCAGTTCTTTTTTCCTGGGCATGCTCATGGTTCTTGCTGTATTGGAGAAGCTGGAAAGAAGTGGATGCTTCTTGCCGTAAAACAGAGTGAGTTTCAATGATGAGAACTCTGGTCTGAATTTCACATCAGAAACGTTGTTGAACCCCAGGATCTGTGTCTCCCTACAAGCAAAAGTTCATTTCAGGTAAACCCAGTGAATTTTGGGCACAAATGATTTTATACAGTTCACTAACCCAACGCGTTTGTCACTATTAACTAAAGAGCATTTATGTAAGAATAGCTGTGGTTTATAACAGTTTCATTAGCAGAGTTGAACTACATATGGTTCATATGACTAGAAAACACAGATTTTTTTTCTGGGCATGCTCATGTTTCTTGCTGTATTGGAGACGCAGGGAAGAAGAACATGCTTCTTGCGTTAAAACAGAGTGTGTTTCATGGAGGGGATCACTGGTCTGAATTTCCCTTCAGAAACGGAGTAAACCCCAGGATCTGTGTCTTCTTACAAGCAAGAGTTCATTTCAGGTAAACCCAGGGTATTGTGGTCCCAATTGATTTTACACAGTTCTCGAACCCAACGCGTTTCTCACTATTAACTAAAGAGCATTTATGTAAGAGGAGATGTGGTTTGTATCAGTTTCATAAGCAGAGTTGAACTAGATGTGGTCCTTATGTGTAGGAAATTCAGTTCTTTTTTCATGGGCATGCTCATGGTTTTGCTGTATTGGAGACACTGTAAGGAAGAGGATGCTTCTTGCCTTAAAACAGAGTGTATTTCAAGGATGAGAACTCTGGACTGATTTTCACTTCAGAAACGTTGTTGAACCTCAGGATCTGTGTCTCCATACAAGCAAGAGTTCATTTCAGGTTAACCCAGTGAATTTTGGGCACAAATCGATATACACAGTTCACCAACCCAACGCGTTTGTCACTATTAACTAAAGAGCATTTATGTAAGACTAGCTGTGGTTTATATCAGTTTCATTAGCAGAGTTGAACTACATGTGGTCCATATGACTAGAAAACACAGTTCTTTTCTTCTAGGCATGCTCATGTTTCTTGCTGCAATTGAGACGCAGGGAAGAAGAGCATGCTTCTTGTGTTAAAACAGAGTGTGTTTCAGGGATGAGAACTCTAGTCTAAATTCCCTTCAGGAACGGAGGTAAACCCAAAGATCTGTGTCTTCCTACAAGCAAGCGTTCATTTCTATTAAACCACGTGAAATTTGGGGTCAAATGATTATACACAATTCAGGAACCCAATGCGTTTCTCACTATTAACTAAGGAGCATTTGTGTAGGAGGAGCTGTGGTTTGTATCAGTTTCTTAAGCAGAGTTGAACTAGATGTGGTCCTTATGAGTAGGAAACTCAGATCTTTTTTCCTGGGCATGCTCATGGTTCTTTCTGTATTGCAGACGCTGGAAAGAAGAGGATGCTTCTTGCCTTAAAACAGAGTGTGTTTCAAGGATGAGAACTCTGGTCTGAAATTCACATCAGAAACGTGGTTGAACCCCAGGATCTGTTTCTCCCTACAAGCAAGAGTACATTTCAGGTAAACCCAGTGAAATTTGGGCTCAAATGATTTTCCACAGTTCATGAACCCTACCCATTTCTCACTATTAACTAAAGAGCATTTATGTAAGAGGAGCTGTGGTTTGTATCAGTTTCATAAGCAGAGCTGAACTACATATGGTCCCTATCAGTAGGAAAAACAGTTCGTTTTTTCTGGGCATGCTCATGGTTCTTGCTGTATTGGAGACTCTGGAAAGAAGAGCTTGCTTCTTGCCTTAAAACAGAGTGTGTTTCAGGAGTGAGAACTCTGGTCTGAATTTCCCTTCAGAAATGGAGTCAAACCCAAGGATCTCTGTCTTCCTACAAGCGAGAGTTCATTTCTGGTAAACCCAGTGAATTTTGGGCTCAAATAATTTTACACAGTTCACGAACCCAACGCGTTTCTCACTATAAACTAAATAGCATTTATGTAAGAGGATTTGTGGTTTGTATCAGTTTCATGAGCAGAGTTGAACTAGATGTCGTCCTCATGAATATGAAACACAGTTCTTTTATTTCTGGGCATGCTCATGTTTCTTGCTGTATTGGAGACACAGGAGAGAAACACTTGCTTCTTGCGTTAAAACGAGTGTGTTTCATGGATGAGCATTTGTGTAAGAGGAGCTGTGGTTTGTATCAGTTTCATATACAGAGTAGAAGTAGATGTGGTCCTTATGAATAGGAAACACAGTTCTTTATTTCTGGGCATGCTCATGGTTCTTGCTGTATTGGAGTCGCTGGAAAGAAGATAATGCTTCTTGCCTTAAAACAGAGTGTGTTTCAGGGATGAGAACTCTGGTCTGAAATTCGCTTCAGGAACGGAGTTAAACCAAAAGATCTGTGTCTTCCTACAAGCAAGAGTTCATTTCTGGTAAACCAAGTGAATTTTGGGGTCATATGATTTTACACAGTTCAGGGACCCAATGTGTTTCTCACTATTAACTTAATAGCATTTATGTAAGAATAGCTGTGGTTTGTATCTGTTTCATTAGCAGAGTTTAACTACATATGTTCCATATGAGTAGGAAACACAGTTCTTTTTTACTGGGCATGCTCATGGTTCTTGCTGTATTGGAGTTGCTAGAAAGAAGAGCTTTCTTCTTGGGTTAAAACAGAGGGTGTTTCAGTGATGAGAACTCTGGTCTGAATATCCCTTCAGAAACGGAGTTAAACCCCAGGATCTCTCTTCTTACGAACAAGAGTTCATTTAGGGTTAACCCAATGAATTTTGGGATCAAATGAATTTACACAGTTCACGAAACCAACAAGTTTCTCACTATTAAGTAAATACAATTTACGTAAGAGGAGCTGTGGCTTGGATCAGTTTCTTAAGCAGATTTGAACTACAATGGTCCCTACGAGTAGAATACACAGTTCTTTTTTTCAGGGCATGCTCATGGTTCTTGCTCTATAGGAGACGCTGGAAAGAAGAGCTTGCTTCTTGCCTTAAAACAGAGGGTGTTTCAGTGATGAGAACTCTGGTCTGAAATACCCTTCAGAAACGGAGTTAAAACCCAGGATTTGTGTCTTCCTACAAGCAAGAGTTCATTTCTGGTAAACCCAGTGAATTTTGGGCTCAAATGACTTTACACAGTTCACGAAGCCAACGTGATTCTCACTAATAACTAAAGAGCTTGCTTTTGCCTTAAATCAGAGGGTGTTCCCTATCAGTAGGAAACACAATTCTTTTTTTTCTGGGCATTCTCATTGTTCTTGCTGTATTGGAGACGATGGAAAGATGAGCTTGCTTCTTGCCTTAAAACAGAGTGTGTTTCTGGGATGAAAACACTGATCTGAATTTCCCTTCAGAAACGGAGTAAACCCCAGTATCTGTGTCTTCTTACAAGCAAGAGTTCATTTCTGGTAAACCCAGGGAATTTTGGGCTCGAATGATTTTACAAATTCACAAACCCAACCTGTTTCTCACTATTAACTTCCCAGCATTTATGTAAGAGGAGCTGTGGTTTGTAAAATGTTCTTAAGCAGAATTGAAATACATATGGTCCCTATGAGTAGGAAACACAGTTCTTTTTTTCTGGCATGCTCATGTTTCTTGCTGTATTGGAGATGAAGGAAAGAAGCGCTTGCTTCTTGCGTTAAAACAGAGTGTGTTTCATGGATGAGAACACTGGTCTGAATTTACCTTCAGAGATGGTGTAACCCAAGGATCTGTATCTTTCTACAAGCAAGAGTTCATTTCTGGTAAAGCCAGTGAATTTTTGGCTCAAATGATTTTACACAGTTCACAAACACAACGCTTTTCTCACTATTTACTAAAGAGCATTTATGTAAGAGGAGCTGTGGTTTGCATCAGTTTCATAAGCATAGTTGAACTACATATGGCCGGTATGAGTAGGAAACACAGTTCTTTTTTTCTGGGGAAGTTCATGGTTCTTGTTCTATTGGAGACACTGGAAAGAAGAGCTTGCATCTTGAATAAAAACAGAGTGTGTTTCAGGGATGAGAACACGTGAATGAATTGCAATTCAGAAACGGAGTTAAACCCCAGGATCTGTGTCTTCCTACAAGCAAGAGTTCATTTCTGGTAAACCCAGTGAATTTTGGCTCAAATGATTTTACACAGTTCAACAACCCAACGTGATTCTCACTATTAACTAAAGAACATTTATGTAAGAGGAGCTGTGTTTTGTATCAGTTTCATAATTAGAGTTGAACTACATATTGTCCATATGTGTGGGAAACACAGTTCTTTTTTCTGGGCATGCTCATGGTTCTTGCTGTATTGGAGATGCTGGAAACATGAGCATGCTTCTTGTGTTAAAATAGAGTGAGTTTCATGGATGAGAACACTTGTCTGAATTTCCCATCAGAAACGGAGAAATCCCCAGGATCTGTGTCTTCTTACAAGAAAGAGTTCATTTAGGGTAAACCCAGTGAATTTTGGGATCAAATGAGTTTACACAGTTCACGAAAACAACGCGTTTCTCAATATTAACTAAATAGCATTTAAGTAAGAGGAGCTGTGGATTGGATCAGTTTCATAAGCTGAGTTGAACTACATGGGTCCCTATGAATAGGACACACAGTTCTTTTTTTCTGGCCATGCTCATGGTTCTTGCTGTATTGGAGACGCTGGAAAGAAGAGCTTGCTTTTGCCTTAAATCAGAGGGTGTTTCAGTGATGAGAACTCTGGTCTGAATTTCCCTTCAGAAACGGAGTTAATCCACAGGATATGTGTCTTCCTACAAGCAAGAGTTCATTTCTGGTAAACCAAGTGATTTTTGGGATCAAATGATTTTACACAGTTCACAAACAGAACGAGTTTCTCACTATTAACTAAAGAGCATTTATGTAGGGGGAGCTGTGGTTTATATCAGTTTCATAAGCAGATTTGAACCACATATGGTCCGTATGTGTAGTATACACATTTCATGTTTTCTGGGCATTCTCATATTTCTTGCTGTATTGGAGACGCTGGAATGAAGAGCTTGCTTCTTGCCTTAAAACAGAGTGTGTTTCAGGGATGAGAACACTTGACTGAATTACCATTCTGTAACGGAGTTAAACCCCAGGATCCTTGTGTTCTTACAAGCAAGAGATCATTTCTGGTAAACCAAGTGAATTTTGGGCGCAAATAATTTTCACAGTTCACAAACCCTACGTGATTCTCACTATTAACTAAAGAGCATTTATGTAAGAGGAGCCGTGGTTTGTATCAGTTTCATATGCAGAGTTGAACTACATATTGTCCATATGAGTAGGAAACACAGTTCGTTTTTTCTGGGAATGCTCATGGTTGTTGCTGTATTGGAGAGGCTGGAAAGAAGAGCTTGCTTCTTGCCTTAAAACAGAGTGTGATTCAGGGATGAGAAAACTGGTCTTAATTTCCCTTCAGAAGGGAGTAAATCCCAGGATCTGTGTCTTCTTAGAATCAAGAGCTCATTTAGGGTAAACCCAGTGAATGTTGGGCTCAAATGATTTCATACAGTTCACGAACAAAAGGCGTTTCTCACTATTATCTAAAGAGCATTTATATAAGAGGAGCTCTGGTTTGTATCAGTTTCATAAGCAGATTTGAACTACATATGGTCCGTATGAGTAGGATACACAGTTCTTTTTTTCTGGGCAATCACATGGTTCTCTCTGTATTGGAGATGCTGGAAACAAGAGCATGCTTCTTGTGTTAAAACAGAGTGAGTTTCATGGATGAGAACACTGGTATGAATTTCCCTTCAGAAATGGAGTAAAGCCCAGGTTCTGTGTTTTCTTACAAGCCAGAGTTTATTTAGGGTAAACCCAGTGAATTTTGGAATCGAATGAATTTACACAGTTCACGAATACAACGCGATTCTCAATATTAACTAAATAGCCTTTAAGTAAGAGGAGCTGTGGCTTGAATCAGTTTCATAAGCAGACTTGAACTACATGGGTCCCTATGAGTAGGAAACACAGTTCTTTTTTTTCTGGGCATGCTCATTGTTCTTAATCTATTGGAGACGCTGGAAAGAAGAGCTTGCTTCTGGCCTTAAAACAGAGGGTGTTTCAGTGATGAGGACTCTGGTCTGAATTTCCCTTCAGAAACGGAGTTAAACCACAGGATATGTGTCTTCCTACAAGCAAGAGTTCATTTCTGGTAAACCCAGTGAAGTTAGGCCTCAAATGATTTTACACAGCTCACAAACCCAACGCATTTGTCACTATTAACTGAAGAGCATTTATGTAAGAGGAGCTGGGTTTGTATCAGTTTCATAAGCAGAGTTGAATTACATATGGTCCCTATGAGTAGGAAACACAGTTCTTTATATCTGGGCATGTTCATCGATCTTGCTGTATTGGAGATGCTGGAAAGAAGAGTATTCGGGTTGCCATAAAACAGAGTGTGTTTCAGGGATGAGAACACTTGACTGAATTACCATTCAGAAACGGAGTTATACCCCAGGATCTGTGTCTTCTCACAAACAAGAGTTCGTTTCTGGTACACCAAGTGAATTTTCGGCTAAAATGTTTTACACTTTTCACGAACCCAATGTGATTCTCACTACTAACTAAAGAGTAGTTATGTAAGAGGAGCTGTGGTTTTTATCTGTTTCATAAGCAGAGTTGAACTACATATGGTCTGTATCAGTAGGAAACACAGTTCTTTTTTTTCTGGGCATGCTGGTGGTTCTTGCTGTATTGGAGACGCTGGAAAGAGACTTGCTTCTTGCCTTGAAACAGACTGTGTTTTAGTGATGAGAACTCTGGTCTGAAATTCCCTTCAGAAACGGAGTTAAACCACAGGGTCTGTGTCTTCCTACAAGCAAGAGTTCATTTCTGGTAAACCAAGTGAATTTTCGGCTCAAATGATTTTACACATTTCACGAACCCAACATGTTTCTCACTACTAACTGAAGAGTATTTATGTAAGAGGAGCTGTGGTTTGTATCAGTTTCATAAGCAGAGTTGAACTACATATGGTCCATATGAGTAAAAAACACAGTTCTTTTTTTCTGGGCATCCTCATATTTCTTGATGTATTGGAGACGCTGGAAACAAGAGCATGCATCTTGTGTTAAAACAGAGTGAGTTTCATGGATGAGAACACCAGTCTGAATTTCCGTTCAGAAATGGAGTAAACCCCAGGTTCTGTGTCTACTTACAAGCCAGAGTTCATTTACGGTAAATCCAGTGAATTTTGGGATCAAACGAATTTACACAGTTCATGAAACCAACGCGTTTCTCACTATTAACTAAATAGCTTTTAAGTAAGAAGAAATGTGGCTTGGATCAGTTTCATAAGCAGAGTTGAACTACATTAGTCCCTAAGAGTAGGAAACACAGTTCTTTTTTTCTGGTCATGCTCATGTTTCTTGCTCTATTAGAGACACAGGGAAGAAGAGCATGCTTCTTGCTTTAAAACAGAGTGTGTTTCGTGGATGAGAACACTGGTCTCAATTTCCATTCAGAAATGCAGTAAACCCCAGGATCTTTGTCTTCATACAAGCAAGAGTTCATTTAGGGTAAACCCTGTGAATTTTGTGATCAAATGAATTTACACAGTTTATGAAACAAATGCGTTTCTCAATATTAACTAAAGAGCATTTATGTAAGAGGAGCTGTGGTTTGTATCATGTTCATAAGCAGAGTTGAACTACATATGGTCGGTATGAGTAGGAAACACTCTTATTTTTTCTGGGCAATAACATGGTTCTTGCTGTATTGGAGACGCTGGAAAGAGGAGCTTGCTTCTTGCCTTAAAACAGAGTGTGCTTAAGGGATGAGGACTCTGGCATGAATTTCCCTTCAGAAACGGAATTAAAACCCAGGGTCTGTGTCTTCCTACAAGCAAGAGTTCATTCCTGTAACACCCAGTGAATTTTGGGCTCAAATGATTTTACACATTTCACGAACCCAACGCGTCTCTCACTATTAACTATATTGCATTTAGGAAGAGGAGCTGTGGCTTGGATCGTTTCATAAGCAGAGTTGAACTACATTGGTCCCTATGAGTAGGAAACACAGTAGTTTTTTTCTGGGTATGCTTATGTTTCTTGCTTTATTGGAGATGCTGGAAAGGAGAGCTTGCTTCTATCGTTAAAATTGAGTGAGTTTCATGGATGAGAACACTGGTCTGAATTTCCCTTGAGAAAAGGAGTTAAAACCCAGGATCTGTGTCTTCCTACAAGCAAGAGTACATTTCTGGTAAACCCAGTGATTTAGGGCTCAAATGATTTTACACAGTTCATAAAAACAACGCGTTTCACACTATTAACTAAAGAGCATTTATGTAAGATGTGCTGTGGTTTGGATCAGTTTCATAAGCAGAATTAA
Organism: Onychomys arenicola; assembly: GCA_949786405.1. Classification (NCBI taxonomy): domain Eukaryota; kingdom Metazoa; phylum Chordata; class Mammalia; order Rodentia; family Cricetidae; genus Onychomys; species Onychomys arenicola. The sequence continues at coordinate 1,960,301 of CATKUM010000026.1, forward strand.
ACTACATATGGTCCATATGAGCAGGAAACACAGTTCTTTTATTCTGGGCATGCTCATTGTTCTTGCTGTATTGGAGACCCTTGAAAGAAGAGCTTGCTTCTTGCCTTAAAACAGAGTGAGTTTCAGGGATAAGAACACTGGACTGAATTTCCTGTCAGAAACGGAGTTCAACCCCAGGATTTGTATCTTCCTACAAGCAAGAGTTCATTTCAGGTAAACACAGTGAATTTTGGGCTCAAATGATTTTACACATTTCAAGAACAGAAGGCGTTTCTCACTATTAACTAAAGAGCATTTATGTAAGAGGAGCTGTGGTTTGTGTCAGGTTAATAGGCAGGGTTGACCTAGATATGGTCCTTATGAGTAGGAAACACAGTTCTTTTTTTCTGAGCATGCTCATGGTTCTTCCTGTATTGGAGACGCTGGAATTAAGAGCTTTCTTCTTGTTTTAACTCAGAGTGTGTTTCAGTGATGAGAACTCTGGTCTGAATTTCCCTTCAGAAATGGAGTTAAATTCCAGGATCTGTGTCTTCCTACAAGCAAGAGTACGTTTCTGGTAAACCCAGTGATTTAGTGCTCAAATGATTTTACACACTTCACAAACACAAAGCATTTCTCACTATTAACTAAAGAGCATTTATGTAAGATGAGCTGTGGTTTGGATCAGTTTCATAAGCAGAGTTGAACTACATATGATGCATATGAGTAGGAAACACAGTTCTTTTTTTCTGGGCATGTTCATTGTTCTTGCTGTATTGGAGAAGCTTGAAAGAAGAGCTTGCAACTTGCCTTAAAACAGAGTGTGTTTCAGGGATAGAACACTGGACTGAATTTCCCTTTAGAAACGGAGTTCAACCCCAGCATCTGTATCTTCCTACAAGCAAGAGTTCATTTCAGGTAAACCCAGTGAATTTTGGGCTCAAATTATTAAAAACCGTTCACGAACCCTACACGTTTCTCACTCTTAACTAAAGAGCATTTATGTTAGATGAGCTGTGTTTGGATCAGTTTCATAAGCAGAGTAGAACTACATATGGTCCATATGAGTAGGAAACACAGTTCTTTTTTTCTGGGCATGCCCATTGTTCTTGCTCTATTTGAGATGGATGCTAGAAAGAAGAGCTTTCTTCTTGCCTTAAAACAAAGTGTGTTTCATGGATGAGAACTCTGGTCTGAATTTCCCTCCTGAAAGGGAGTTCAACCCCAGGATCTGTATCTTCCTACAAGCAAGAGTTCATTTCTGGTATACCAAGTGAATTTTGGGCTCAAATGATTTTACACAGTTCACACACACAACGCGTTTCTCACTATTAACTAAAGAGCATTTATGTAAAAGGAGCTGTGGTTTGTATAAATTTCATAAGCAGAGTGGAACTAGATGTGGTCCTTATGAACAGGAAACACAGTTCTTTTTGTCGGGGCATGCTCATGTTTCTTGATGTATTAGAGACGCTGGAAAGAAGAGGATGCTTCTTGCCTTAAAACAGAGCGTGTTGTAGGGATGAGAACTCTGGTCCGAATTTCCCTTCAAAAAAGGACAAAACCACAGGATCTGTGTGTTCCTCCAAGCAAGAGTTCATTTCATGTAATCCCAGGCAATTATGGGCTCAAATGATTTTACACAGTTCACAAACACAACGCGTTTATCACTATTAACTAAGGAGATTTATGTAAGCGGAGCAGTATTTTGTATCAGTTTTATGAGCAAGGTTGAACTAGATATGGTTTGTATGTGTTGGAAACACTTCTTTTTTTCAGGGCATGCTCATATTTCTTGCTGTACTGGAGACACCGGAAAGAAGAGCCTTCTTCCTGCGTTAAATCAGCATGTGTTTCATGGATGAGAACACTGGTGTGAATTTCATTTCAGAATCGGAGTTAAACCCCAGGATCTGTTTCTTCCTACAAGCAAGAGTTCATTTCTGTTAAACCCACTGAATTTGGGGCTCAAATGTATTATACACAGTTCCCGAAACCATCGCTTTTCTCAATATTAACTAAATAGCATTTATGAAAGAGGAGCTGTGGTTGGTATCAGGTTCATAGGCAGAGTTGAACTAGATATGGTCCTAATGAGCAAGAAACACAGTTCTTTTTTTCTGGGTTGGCTCATGGTTCTTGCTGTATTAGAGATGCTGGAAAGAAGAGGATGCTTTTTACTTTAAACATAGTGTGTTTCAGGGATGAGAACTCTGGTCTGAATTTCCCTTCAGAAAAGGAGAAAACCCAGGATCTGTGTGTTCCTAGAAGCATGAGTTCATTTCAGGTAAACCCAGGTAATTATGGGCTCAAATAATTTTACACAGTTCACAAACACAACGCGTTTATCTCTATAACTAAGGAGCATTTATGTAAGAGGAGCTGTATTTTGTATCTGTTTCATGAGCAAAGTTGAACTAGATATGGTCCTTATGTGTAGGAAACACAGTTCTTTTTTTCTGTGCATGCTCATATTTCTTGCTGTATTTGAGAAACTGGAAAGAAGAGTATTCTTCCTGCATTAAATCAGCGTGTGTTTCATGGATGAGAACACTGGTCTTAATTTCCCTTCAGAAACGGATTTAAACCCCATTATCTGTGGCTTCCTACAAGCAAGAGATCATTTCTGCTAAACCTACTGAATTTTGGGCTCAAATGAATTTTACACAGTTCCCGAACCAATGCTTTTCTCACTATTAACTAAAGAACATTTATGAAAGAGGAGCTGTGGTTTTTATAAGGTTCATAGACAGAGTTGAACTAGATACGGTCCCTATGAGTAGGAAACACAGTACTTTTTTTCTGGGCATGCTCATTGTTCTTGCTGTATTAGAGAAGCTGGAAAGAAGAGAATACATTTTTACTTTGAACAGAGTGGGTTTCAAGTGTGATAACTCTGGTCTGAATTTCCCTTCATAAACGGTGTTAATCCCGAGGAACTGTGTGTTCCTACAAGCAAGAATTCATTTCTGCTACAATCACTGAATTTTGGGCTAAAATGAATTTTACACAGTTCCCAAACCAAAGGTTTTTCTCACTATTTACTAAAGAGCATTTATGAAAGAGGAGCTGTGGTTTGTATCAGTTTCATAAGCAGAGTCGAACTAGAAAAGGTCTGTAAGAGTAGGAAACACAGTTCTTTTTTCTGGGCGTGCTCTTTGTTCTTGCTGTATTAGAGAGGGTGGAAAGAAGTGGATGCTTCTTGCCTTAAAGCAGAGTGTGTTTCAGGGATGAGAACTCTGGTCTGAATTTCCCTTCAGAAAAGGAGAAAACCCCAGGATCTGAGTGTTCCTACAAGCAAGAGTTCCTTTCAGGTAAACACAGGCAATTATGGGCTCAAATGATTTTACACAGTTCACAAACACAACGCGTTTATTACTATTAACTAAGGAGCATTTATGTAACAGGAGCTGTGCTTTGTATGAGGTTCATAGGCAGAGTTGAACTACATATGGTCCGCATGATCAGGAAACACAGTTCATTTTTTTCTGGGCATGCTCATGGTTCTTGCTGTATTAGAGACACTGGAAAGAACAGGATGCTTCTTGGCTTAAAACAGATTGTGTTTCAGGGATGAGAACTCTGGTCTGAATTTCCCTTCAGAAATGGAGTTAAACCCCAGGACTTGTGTGTTCCTATAAGCAAGAGTTCATTTCTGGTAAACCCACTGAATTTTGTGCTCAAATGAATTTTACACAGTTCCCAAACCCAATGCTTTTCTCACTATTAACTAAAGAGCACTTACGTAAGATGAGCTGTGGTTTGTATCAAGTTCATAGGCAGAGTTGAACTTTATATGGTCCGTATGAGCAGGAAACACAGTTCTTTTTTTCTGGGCATGCCCATGGTTCTTGCTGTATTGGGGACTTTGTTAGGAACAGCATGCTACGTGTGTTAAAACAGAGTGTGTTCCATGGATGAGAACTCTGGTCTGAATTTCCTTTCAGAATCGGTTTCAAACTCCAGGATCTGTGTGTTCCTACACGCAAGAATTCATTTCTGGTAAACCCACTGAATGTGGGGATCAAATGTGTTTTACACAGTTCCCGAACCAAACGCTTTTCTCACTATTAACTAAAGAGAACTTATGTAAGAGGAGATGTGGTTTGTATCAGGTTCATAGAAAGAGTTGAACTAGATATGGTCCATATGAGTAGGAAACACAGTTCTTTTTTCTGGGCATGCTTATTGTTCTTGGTGTGTTAGAGACACTGGAAAAAAGAGGATGCTTCTTGCGTTAAAACAGAGTGTCTTCCAGCGATGAAAACTCTGGTCTGAATGTCCCTTTAGAAAAGGAGTTAAACCCCAGGATCTGTGTCTTCCTACAAGCAAGAGTTCATTTGAGGTAAACCCACTGAACTTTGGATCAAATGAATTTTACACAGTTCCCGAACCAACGCTTTTCATAGTATTAACTAAAGAGCATTTATGTAAGAGGAGCTGTGGTTTGCATCAGGTTCATACACTGAGTTGAACTTTTATAGTCCGTATGAGAAGGAAACACAGTTCTTTTTTTTCTGAGCATGCTAATTGTTCTTGATGTATTAGAGACGCTGGAAAGAAGAGCTTGCTTCTTGCGTTTAAACAGCGTGTGTTTCATGGATGAGAACACCTGTCTGAATTTCCCTTCTGAAACGGAGTTAAACCCCAGCATCTGTGTGCTCCTAAAAGCAAGAGTTCATTTCTGGAAACCCGTGAATTCGGGGCTCAAATGGATTTTACACAATTCAAGAACCAAATGGTTTTCTCACTATTAACCAAAGAGCATTTATGTAAGAGGAGGTGTGATGTGTATCAGGTTCATAGGCAGAGTTGTACTAGATATGGTCCGTATGAGCAGGAAAGACAGTTCTTTTTTTTCTGGCATGCTCATGGTTCGTGCTCTATCGGAGACTCTGTTAGAAAGAGCATGCTTGTTGCGTTAAAACAGAGTGTGTTACATGGATGATAACTCTGGTCTGAATTTCCCTTCAGAAACGGAGTTATACCACAGCATCTGTGTGTTCCTAGAAGCTAGAATTCATTTCTGGAAACCGATATATTTTGACCTCAAATGAATTTTACACAGTTCATGAACCAAAAGCTTTTCTCACTGTTAACTAAAGAGCATTTATGTAAGAGGAGCTGTGGTGTGTATAAGGTTCATAAGCAGAGTGGAACTAGATATGGTCCATATGAGTAGGAAACACAGTCTTTTTTTCTGGGCATGATCATGGTTTGTGCTGTATCGGAGACTCTGTTAGGAAGAGCATGCTTGTTGCCTTAAAACAGAGTGTGTTTCAGGGATGAATACTCTGGTCTGAATTTCCCTTCAGAAAGGAGTTAAACCCCAGGATCTGTGTCTTCCTACAAGCATGAGTTACTTTCAAGTAAACCCAGTGAATTATGGGCTCAAATGATTTTACACAATTCACAAAAACAACGCGTTTATCACTATTAACTAAGAAGCATATATTTAAGAGGAGCTGTGGTTTGTATCAGGTTCTTAGGCAGAGTTGCATTAGATATGGACCTTATGATTACAAAACACAGTTCTTTTTTTCTGGGCATGCTCATTGTTCGTGCTGTATTAGAGACACTTGAAAGATAAGGATGCTTCTTGCCTTAAAACAGAGTGTGTTTCAGGGATAAGAACTCTGGTCTTAATTTCCCTTCAGAAAAGGAGTTAAACCCCAGGATCTGTGTCTTCCTACTAGCATGAGTTCATTTCAGGTAAAGCCAGTGAATTATGGGCTCAAAAGAAATTACACAGTTCACAAACACAACGTGTTTATCACTATAAACTAAGGAGCTTTTATGAAAAAGGAGCTGTGGTGTGTATCAGGTTCATAGGCAGAATTGAACTAGATATGGTCCTTTTGTGTAGGAAACACAGTTCTTTTTTTTCTGGGCATGCTCGTGGTTCGTGCTCTATGAGAGACTCTGTTAAGAAGAGCACACTTATGGTGTTAAAACAGAGTGTGTTTCATGGATGAGAACTCTGGTCTGAATTTCCCTTCAGAAATGGAGTTAAACCCCAACATCTCTGTGTTCCTAGAAGCAAGATTTCATTTCTAGAAACCCATGAATTTTGGATTCAAATGAATTTTACACAGTTCACGAACCAAACACTTTTCTCACTATTAACTAAAGAGCATTTATGTAAGAGGAGCTGTGGTTTGCATCAGGTTCTTAAGCAGAGTTGAACTATATGGTGCATGTGAGTAGGAAACACAGCTCATTTTCTCTGGGAATGCTCATGGTTCTCGCTGTATTGGATACGCTGGAAAGATGAGGATGTTTCTTGTCTTAAAACTGAGTTTGTTTCAGGGATGACACCTCTGGTCTGAATTTCCCTTCAGAAATGGAGGTAAATGCCAGGATATGTGTCTTCCAACAAGCAAGAGATCATTTCGGGTAAACCCACTGAATTTTGGGCTCAAAAGCATTTTACACAGTTCCCGAACCCAACGCTTTTCTCACTATTAACTAAAGAGCATTTATGAAAGAGGAGCTGGGTTTTTGTATCAGGTTCATAAGCATAGTTGAAGTAGATATGCTCCGTATGAGCAGGAAACACAGTTCTTTATTTCTGGGCATGCTCATTGTTCTTGCTGTATTAGAGATGCTGGAAAGAAGAGGATGCTTCTTGACTTAAAATAGAGTGTGTTTCAGGGATGAGAATTCTGGTATGAATTTCCCTTCAGTAAAGGAGTTAAACCCCAGGATCTGTGTCTTCCTACAAGCACGAGTTCATTTCAGGTAAGCCCAGTGAATTATGGGCTCAAATGATTTTACACAGTTCAGCAACACAATACGTTTCTCATTATTAATTAAAGAGATTTTATGTAAGAGGAGTTGTATTTTGTATCAGTTTAATAAGCAGAGTTGAACTAGATTTGGTCCGTATGAGTAGGAAACACAGTACTTTTTTTCTGGGCAGTCTCAGATTTCTTGCTGTAGTGGAGACGCTGCAAAGAAGAGCTTGCTTCTTGAGTTAAACAGCGTTTGTTTCATGGATGAGAACACTTGTCTGAATTTCCCTTTAGAAACAGAGTTAAACCCCAGGATCTGTGTCTTCTTACAAGCAAGAGTTCATGTCTGGTAAACCAAGTGAATTATGGGCTCAAATGTATTTACATAGTTCTCGTAACAAATGCGATACTCACTATTAACCAAAGAGCATTTATGTAAGTGGAGATGTGGTTTGTATCAGGTTCATAAGCAGAGTTGAACTACATTTGGTGCATATGAGTAGGAAACACAGCTGATTTTCTCTGGGCATGCTCATGGTTCTTGTTGTATTGGAGACGCAGGAAAGATGAGGATGCTTCTTGCCTTAAAACAGAGTAAGTTTCAGGGATGAGTACTCTGGTCTGAATTTCCCTTCAAAAACTGAGTTAAACCCCAGGATCTGTTTCTTTCTAATAGCGTGAGTTCATTTCAGGTAAGCCCAGGGAATTATGAACTCAAATGTATTTACACAGTTCTCGAAATGAACGCGTTTCTCACTATTAACTAAATAGCATTTATTTAAGAGGAGCTGTGGTTTGTATCAGGTTCTTAGGCAGAGTTGCATTAGATATGGACCTTATGATTACAAAACACAGTTCTTTTTTTCTGGGCATGCTCATTGTTCTTGCTGTATTAGAGACACTTGAAAGATAAGGATGCTTCTTGCCTTAAAACAGAGTGTGTTTCAGGGATAAGAACTCTGGTCTTAATTTCCCTTCAGAAAAGGAGTTAAACCCCAGGATCTGTGTCTTCCTACAAGCATGAGTTCATTTCAGGTAAAGCCAGTGAATTATGGGCTCAAAAGAAATTACACAGTTCACAAACACAACATGTTTATCACTATAAACTAAGGAGCTTTTATGAAAAAGGAGCTGTGGTGTGTATCAGGTTCATAGGCAGAGTTGAACTAGATATGGTCCATATGTGTAGGAAACACAGTTCCTTTTTTTTCTAGGCATGCTCGTGGTTTGTGCTCTATGAGAGACTCTGTTAGGAAGAGCATGCTTATGGTGTTAAAACAGAGTGTGTTTCATGGATGAGAACTCTGGTCTGAATTTCCCTTCAGAAATGGTGTTAAACCCCAGCATCTCTGTGTTCCTAGAAGCAAGATTTCATTTCTAGAAACCCATGAATTTTGGATTCAAATGAATTTACACAGTTCAGGGGAAAAAAAGCATTTCTCACTATTAACTTAATAGCATTTAAGTAAGAGTAGCTGTGGCTTGGATCAGTGTCATAAGCAGAGTTGAACTACATTGGTCCCTATGAGAAGGAAACACAGTTATTTTATTCTGGACATGCTCATGGTTCTTGCTCTATTGGAGACTCTGGAAAGAAGAGCTTGCTTCTTGCCTTAAAACAGAGGGTGTTTCAGTGATGAGAACTCTGGTCTGAATTTCCCTTCAGAAACGGAGTTAAACCCCAGGATCTGTGTCTTCCTTCAAGCAAGAGTTCATTTCTGTTAAACCCAGTGAATTTTTGGCTCATATGATTTTACACAGCTCACCAACCCAACGCGTTTGTCACTATTAACTAAAGAGCATTTATGTAAGAGGTGGTGTGGTTTGTATCTGTTTCATATGCACAGTTGAATTACATATGGTCCGTATGAGTAGGAACCACAGTTCTTTTTTTCTGGGCATGCCCATGGTTCTTGCTGTATTGGCGATGCTGGAAAGAAGTGGATGCTTCTTGCGTTATAACAGAGTGCGTTTCAGTGATGAAAACTCTGGTCTTAATTTCCATTCAGAAAAGGAGTTAAACCCCAGGATTTGTATGTTCCTACAAGCATGATTTCATTTCAGGTAAACCCAGTGAATTATTGGCTCAAATGGTTTTACACAGTTCATAAACACAACGCGTTTATATCTATTAACTAAAGAGCATTATGTAAGAGGAGCTGTGGTGTGTATCAGGTTCATAAGAAGAGTTTAACTAGATATGGTCCATATGATTAGGAATCTCAGTTCTTTTTTTTCTGGGCATGCTCATGGTTCGTGCTCTATTAGAGAATCTGTTAGGAAGAGCATGCTTCTAGCGTTAAAATAGGGTGTATTTCATGGATGAGAACTCTGGTCTGAATTTCCCATCAGAAATGGAGTTAAACCCGAGCATCTGTCTGTTCCTAGAAGCAAGTGTTCATTTCTGGAAACCCACTGAATTTTGGGCTCATTTGAATTTTACACAGATCCCGAACCAAACGCTTTTCTCACTATAAACTAAGGAGCATATACGTAATACGAGCTGTGGTTTGAATCAGCTTTATAGGCAGAGTTGAACTAGATAAGGTCTGTATTACTATTAAATACAGTTCTTTTTTTTCTGGGCATACTCATGTTTCTTGCTGTATTGGACACACTGGAAAGAAGAGCTTGCTTCTTGCGTAAAAACAGAGTGTGTTTCAAGGGTGAGAAATCTGGTCTGAGTTTCGCATCAGAAACGGAGTTAAACCCCAGGATCTGTGTCTTCTTACAAGCAAGAGTTCATTTCTGGTAAACCCAGTGAATTTTGGGCTCAAATGATTGTACACAGTTCACGAAACAGAAGTGATTCTCACTATTAACAAAAGGGCATGTATGTAAGAGGAGCTGTGATTTGTATCAGTTTCGTAAGCAGAGTTGAACTACATAAGGTCCGTATGAGTAGGAAACACAGTTCTTTTGGGGGGGGGGGCATGCTCATGTTTCTTGCTGTGTTTGAGACGCTGGAAAGATGAGCATGCTTCTTGCGTTTAAACAGCGTGTGTTTCATGGGTTAGAACACTGGTCTGAATTTCCCTTTAGAAACAGAGTTACACTCCAGGGTCTGTTTCTTCCTATAAGCAAGAGTTCATTTCTGGTCAACTTAGTGAATTTTGGGCCCCATGATTTCACACTGTTCACGAACCCAACGCATTTCCCACTATTAACAATAGAGCATTTATGCAAGAAGAGCTGTAGTTTGTATCAGTTTCATAAGCAGAGTTGAACTACATGTGGTCCGGAATAGTAGGAAACATAGTTTTTTTTTTTTTTTTTTTTTTTTTTTTTCCCGGCATGCTCATATTTCTTGCTGTTTTGTTGACGCTAGAAAGAAGAGTATGCTTCTTGCGTAAAAACAGCGTGTATTTCATGGATGAGAACACTGGTCTGAATTTCCCTTCAGAAACGGAGTTAAACCCCAGGATCTGTGTCTTCCTACAAGCAAGAGTTCATTTCAGGTAAACCCAGTGAATTATGGGCTCAAATGATTTTACACAGTTCACAAACCCAACGCGATTCTCACTATTAACTAAAGAGCATTAATGTAAGAGGTGCTGTGGTTTGTATCAGGTTCATAAGCAGAGCTGAACTATATGTGGTACTTATGAATAGGAAACACAGTTCTTATTTTCTGTGCATGCTCATGTTTCTTTCTATATTGGACACATTGGAAAGAAGAGCTGGATTTTTGAATAAAAAAGAGTGTGTTTCATGGATGAGAACACTGGTCTGAATTTCCCTTCAGAAATGGAGTTAAACCCCTGGATCTGTGTCTTCTTACAAGCAAGAGTTCATTTCTGGTAAACCCAGTGAATTTTGGGCTCCAATGAATTTACACAGTTCACGAAACAAATGCGTTTTTCACTATTAACTAAAGAGCATTTATGTAAGAGGAGCTGTGGTTTTTATCAGGTTCATAGGCAGAGTTGAAATAGATAAGGTCTGTATTACTATTAAATACAGTTCTTTTTTTTCTGGGCATGCCCATGTTTCTTGCTGTATTATAGAAGCTGGAAAGAAGTGCTTGCTTCTTGCGTTAAAACAGAGTGTGTTTCATGGATAAGAACACTGGTCTGAATTTCCCTTCAGAAACGGAGTTAAACCCCAGGATATGTGTCTTCCTATAAGCCTGTGTTCATTTCTGGAATACGCAGTGAAACTAGGGCTCAAAAGAATTTTAATCATTTCCCCAACAAATGCTTCTCTTACTATTAACTAAAGAGAATTAATGTAAGAGGAGCTGTGGTTTGTATGAGGTACATAGGCAGAGTTGAACTAGATGTGGTCCTCATGAATAGGAAACACAGATCTTTTTTTCTGGGCATGCTCGTGTTTCTTGCTGTATTGTACACACTGGAAAGAAGAGCTTGCTTCTTGCTTAAATACAGAGTGTGTTTCAAGGGTGAGAAATCTGGTCTGAATTTCGCATCAGAAACGGAGTTAAACCCCAGGATCTGTGTCTTCCTACAAGCAAGATTTCATTTCTGGTAAACCCAGTGAATTTTGGGCTCAAATGATTTTACACAGTTCACGAAACCGAAGTGATTCTCACTATTTACAAAAGGGCATGTATGTAAGAGGAGCTGTGGTTTGTATCAGTTTCGTAAGCAGAGTTGAACTACATAAGGTACGTATGAGTAGGAAACACAGTTATTTTGGGGGGGGCATGCTCATGTTTCTTGCTGTGTTTGAGACGCTGGAAAGAAGAGCATGCTTCTTGTGTTTTAACAGCGTTTGTTTCATGGGTGAGAACACTGGTCTGAATTTCCCTTCAGAATCGGAGTTACACTCCAGGGTCTGTTTCTTCCTACAAGCAAGAGTTCATTTCTGGTCAACTCAGTGAATTTTGGGCCCCATGATTTCACACTGTTCACGAACCCAACGCGTTTCCCACTATTAACAATAGAGCATTTATGCAAGAAGACCTGTAGTTTGTATCAGTTTCATAAGCAGAGTTGAACTACATATGGTCCGGATGAGTACGAAACACAGTTTTGTTTTTCTGCGTGCTCATATTTCTTGCTGTTTTGTTGACGCTAGGAAGAAGAGTATGCTTCTTGCATAAAAACAGCGTGTATTTCATGGATGAGAACACTGGTCTGAATTTCCCTTCAGAAACGGAGTTAAATCCCACTATCTGTATCTTCCTACAAGCCTGTGTTCATTTCTGGAAAACGCAGTGAATTTAGGGCTCAAAAGAATTTTAATCAGTTCCTGAACAAAATGCTTTTCCCACTATTAACTAAAGAGCATTTATGTAAGAGGAGCTGTGGTTTGTATCAGGTATATAGGCAGAGTTGAACTATATGTGGTACTTATGAATAGGAAACACTGATATTTTTTTCTGGGCATGCTCATGTGTCTTGCTGTATTGGACACAATGGAAAGAAGAGCTTGCTTCTTGCGATAAAACAGAGTGTGTTTCATGGATAAGAAAACTGGTCTGAATTTCCCTTCAGAAATGGAGTTAATCCCCAGGATCTGTGTGTTCTTACAAGCAAGAGTTCATTTCTGGTAAAAACAGTGAATTTTGGGCATCAATGAATTTACAAAGTTCACGAAACCAACGCGTTTTTCACTATTAACTAAAGACATTTATGTAAGAGGAGCTGTGGTTTTTATCAGGATCATAGGCAGAGTTGAACTAGATATGGTCTGTATTACTATTAAATACAGTTTTTTTTTTTTTTCTGGGCGTGCTTGTGTTTCTTGCTGTATTTTAGAAGCTGGAAAGAAGAGCTTGCTGCTTGCCTTAAAACAGAGTGTGTTTCATGGATAAGAACACTGGTCTGAATTTCCCTTCTGAAACGGAGTTAAATCCCACTATCTGTGTCTTCCTACAAGCCTGTGTTCATTTCTGGAAAACGCAGTGAATTTAGGGCTCAAAAGAAGTTTAATCAATTCCCGAACAAAACGCTTTTCTCACTATAACTAAAGAGCATTTATGTAAGAGGAGCTGTGGTTTGTATCAGGTATATAGGCAGAGTTGAACTATATGTGGTCCTTATGAATAGGAAACACTAATCTTTTTTTTCTGGGCATGCTCATGTTTCTTGCTGTATTGGACACACTGGAAAGAAGAGCTTGCTTCTTGTGATAAAACAGAGTGTGTTTCATGGATAAGAACACTGGTCTGAATTTCCCTTCAGAAACGGAGTTTAACTGCAGCATCTGTGTCTTCTTACAAGCAAGAGTTCATTTCTGGTAAACCCAGTGAATTTTAGCCTCAAATGAATTTATGCAGTTCACGAAACTAACACGTATCTCACTATTAACTAAAGAGCATTAATGTAATTGGAGCTGTGGTTTGATTCAGGTTCTTAGGCAGAGTTACACTAGATGTGGTCTCTATGACTATTGAATACAGTTCTTATTTTCTGGGCATACTATGTTTCTTGCTGTATTGGAGACGATGGAAAGAAGAGGAAGCTTCTTGCCTTAAAAACAGTGTGTGTTCCAGGTAAGAGAACTCTGGTCTGAATTTCCCTTCAAAACAGAGTTAAACCCCAGGATCTGTGTCTTCCTAAAAGCAAGAGTTCATTTCAGGTAAACACAGTGAATTATGGGCTCAAATGATTTTACAGAGTTCACGAACCTGACGCGTTTCTCACTATTAACTAAAGAGCATTAATGTAAGCGGTGCTGTGGTTTGTGTCAGGTTCATAAGCCGAGTTGAACTACATATGGTCCGTATGAGTAGGAAACACATTTCTTTTTTTTTCTGGGCCTGTTCATATTTCTTGCTCTATTCTAGACGCAGGAAAGAAGAGTTTTCTTCTTGCTTTAAACTCGTGTGTTTCATGGATGATATCATTAGTCTGAATTTCCCTTCAGAAATGGAGTTAAAATCCAGGATCTGTGTCTTCCTAGAAGCAACAGTTCATGTCTGGAAAACCAAGTGACTTTTGGGCTCAAATGATTTTACACAGTTCACGACCCAACGCTTTTCTCACTATTAACTAAAGAGCATTTATATAAGAGGAGCTGTGGTTTGTATCAGTTTCATAAGCAGAGTTGAACTACATATGATCCGTATGAGTAGGAAACACAGTTCTTTTTTTCTGGGCATGCTCATGTTTCTTGCTATTTGGAGACACTGGACAGAAGAGAATGCTTCTTGCATTTAAACAGCGTGTGTTTCATGGATGAGAACACTGGCCTGAATTTCCCTTCAGAAACAGAGTTACACCCCAGTGTCTGTGTCTTTCTACAATCAAGATTTCATTTCTGGTAAACATAGCGAATTTCGGGCCAAAAGTGTTCACACTGTTCAAGAACCCACCCGTTTCTCACTATTAACAAAAGACCATATATGTAAGAGGACCTGTGGTTTGTATCAGTTTCATAAGCCAATGTGTACTACATATGGTCCATATGAGTAGGAAACTCAGTTCTTTTTTAATGCTCATGTTCATATTTGTTGCTGTTTTGTAGACGCTGGAAAGAAGAGCATCCTTCTGGCGTAAAAACTGTGTGTGTTTCATGGATGAGAACTCTAGTCTGAATTTCCCTCCAAAAACGTAGTTCAACCAAAGTATCTGTGTCTTCCTCCTAGCCTGAGTTCATTTCTGGAAAACGCAGTGAATTTTGGGCTCAAATGAATTTTACTCAGTTCCCGAACAAAACGCTTTTCTCACCATTAACTAAAGAGCATTTATGTAAGAGGAGCTGAGGTTTGTACCAGATACATAGGCAGAGTTGAACTAGATGTGGTCCTTATGAATAGGAAACACAGATCTTTTTTTCTGGGCATGCTCATGTTTCTTGCTGTATAGGACACACTGGAAAGAAGAGCTTGCTTCTTGCATTAAAACATAGTGTGTTTCAGGGATGAGAACTCTGGCCTGAATTTCATTCAGAAATGGAGTTATACAAGAGGATCTGTGTCTTTCTACAAGCAAGCGTTCATTTCAGGTAAATCCATTGAAATATGGTCTCAAATGATTTTACACTGTTCACGAACCCAACGTGTTTCTCGCTATTAACTAAAGAGCATTAATGTAATATGCGCTGTGGTTTGTCTGAGGTTCATAAGCAGAGTTCAACTGCATATGGTCCGTATGATTAGGAAACACAGTTCATATTTTCTTGGCATGCTCATGTTTCTTGCTATATTATAGACACTGGAAAGAAGAGCTTGCTTCTTGCGTTAAAACAAAGTGTGTTCAATGGATGAGAACACTGGTCTGAATTTCCCTTCAGAAAAGGAGTTAAACACCAAGAATCTGTGTCTTCCTACAAGCAAGAGTTCATTTCAGGTAAACACAGTGAATTTTTGGCTCCAATGAATTTACACAGTTCACGAAACCAACACATTTCTCACTATTAACTAAAGAGCATTTATGTAAGAGAAGTTGTGGTTTGTATCAGTTTAATATGCAGAGTTGAACTACATATGGTCCATATGAGTAGGAAACACAGTTCTTTTTTTCTGGTCATGATCATATTTCTTGCTGTATGGAGACACTGGAAAGAAGAGGATGCTTCTTGCTTTACAACAGCGTGTGTTTCATGGATGAGAACACTGGTCTGTATTTCCCTTCAGAAAAGGAGTTAAAACCCAGGATATCTGTCTTCCTACAAGCAAGGGTTCATTTCTGGAAAACACAGTGATTTTTGGTCTCAAAGGAATTTACACAGTTCACAAAATCAACGCGTTTCTCACTATTAACTAATGAGCATTTATGTAAGAGGAGCTGTCATTTGTATCAGTTTCATAAGCAGAGTTTAACTACATATGGTCCCTTTGAGGAGGAAACACATTCTTTTTTTCTGGGCAAGCTCATGGTTCTTGCTGTATTGGAGACACGGGAAAGAAGAGCTTGCTTATTGCGTTAAAACAGAGTGTGTTTCGTGGATGCAACACTGCTCTGAATTTCCTTCAGAAATGGAGTTCAAACCCAGATTGTGTGTTTTCTCACAAGCAAGAGTTCATTTCTGGTAAACACAGTGAATATTGGGCTCAAATGAATTCACACAGTTCACAAAACCAACGCGTTTCTCAGTATTAACTTAAGAGCATTTACGTAAGAGGAGTTGTGGTTTGTATCAGTTTCATAAGCAGAGTAGAACTAGATATGGTCCGTATAAACAGGAAACACAGTTCTTTTTTTCTGTGCATGCTCATGGTTCCTGCTGTATTGGAGAGGCTGGAAAGAAGAGGATGCTTCTTGCCTTAAAACACAGTGTGTTTCAGGGATGAGAACTGGGGCCTGAATTTCAATTCAGAAATGGAGTTAAACCGCAGGATCTGTGTGTTCCTAAGAGCAAGAGTTCATTTCTGGTAAACCCACTGAATTTTGGGCTCAAATGAATTTTTCACATTTTAGGAACATAATGCGTTTCTCACTATTAACTAAAGAACATTTATGTAAGAGGAGCTGTATTTGGTATCAGTTTCATGGGCAGAGTTGAACTAGATATGGTTGGTATGTGTAGAAAACACAGTTTTTTTTTTCTGTGCATGCTCATGGTTCTTGCTGCATTGGAGATGCTGGAAAGAAGAGCTTGCTTCTTACGTTAAAACAGAGTGTGTTTCAGGGATGAGAACACTGGTATGAATTTCCCTTCAGAAACAGAGTAAACCAAAGGATCTGTATCTTCTTTCAAACAAGAGTTCATTTCTGGTAAACCCAGTAAATTTTGGGCTCAAATGAATTTAGACAGTTCACGAAACCAACGGGTTTCTCACTTTCAACTAAAGAGCATTTATGTAAGTGGAGCTGTATTTTTTATCAGTTTCACAAGCAGTGTTGAACTAGATATGGTCCATATGAGTAGGAAACACAGTTCTTTATTTCTGGGCATGCTCATGGTTCTTGCTGTATTGGAGACGCTGGAAAGAAGAGGCTGATTCTTACCTTAAAACAGAGTGGGTTTCATGGATGAGAATTCTGGTCTGAATTTCCCTTCAGAAAAGGAGTTTAACCCCAGGATCTGTGTCTCCTACAAGCATGAGTTCATTTCAGGTAAACCCAGTGAATTATGGGCTCAAATGATTTTACACAGTTCAGGAACACAATGAGTTTCTCACTATTAACTAAAGAGCATTTATGTAAAAGGAGCTGTATTTGGTATCAGTTTCATAAGCAGAGTTGAACTAGATATTGTCGCGTGATTAGGAAATACAATACTTTTTTTCTGGGCATGCTCATGGTTCTTGCCATATTGGAGACGCTGGAAAGAAGAGCTTGCTTCTTGCTTTCAAACAGAGTGTGTTTCATGGCTGAGAACACTGGACTGAACTTCCCTTCAGACATGGAGATAAATCCCAGGATCTGTGTCCTCTTACATGCAAGAGATCATTTCTGGTAAACCCAGTGAATTTTGGGCTCAAATGAATTTACAGAGTTCACAAAACCAATGCGTTTCTCACTACTAACTAAATAGCATTTATGTAAGAGGAGCTGTATATTTTAACAGTTTCTTAAGCTTAGTTCAACTAGATATGGTCCTCATGAGTAGCAAACCCAGTTCTTTTTCCTGGGCATGCTCATGTTTCCTGCTGTATTGGAGAGGCGTGAAAGTAGAGGATGTTTCTTGCCTTAAAACAAAGTGTGTTTCATGGATGAGAACTCTGGTCTGAATTTCCCTTCATAATCAGAGTTAAACCCCTGGATCTGTGTCTTCCTACAAACATGAGTTCATTTCAGAAAAACCCAGTGAATTATGCGCTCAAGTAAATGTACACAGTTTTGGAACACAATGAGTTTCTCACTATTAACTCAAGAGCATCTATGTAAGAGGAGCTGTATTTTGTATCACTTTTATAAGCAGCAGTGAACTAGATATGGACCGTATGAGTAGGAAACACAGTTCTTTTTTTCTGGGCATGCTTATACTTCATGCTGTATTGGAGAATCTGTTAGGAAGAGCTTGTTTCTTGCGTTAAAAAAGAGTGTGTTTCACGGATGAGAACTCTGGTTTGAATTTCTCTTTACATATGGAGTTAAACCCCAGCATCTGTGTCTTCTTACAAGCAAGACAACATTTCTGATAAAAGCAGTGAATTTTGGGCTCAAATGAATTTACACAGTTCACAAAACCACCGCGTTTCTCTCTATTAACTAAAGAGCATTTATGTAAGAGGAACTGTGGTTTTTATCAGTTTCATAAGCAAAGTTGAACTAGATATGGTCCTTATGAGTAGGAAACACAGTTATTTTTTTCTGGCTATGCTCTTGGTTCTTGCTGTATGGAGTTGCTAGAAAGAAGAGGATGTTTCTAGCCTTAAAACAGAGTGTGTTTTATGGATGAGAACTCTCCTCTGAATTTCCCTTCAGAAACAGAGTTAAACCCCAGAATCTGTCTCTTCCTACTACCATGAGTTTATTTCAGGAAGACCCAGTGAATTATGGCCTCAAATAAATTTACACAGTTCACAAGCACAACGCGGTGCTCACTATTAACTAAAGAGCATCTATGTGAGAGGAGCTGTATTTTGTATCAATTTCATAAGTAGAGTTGAACTATATATGGTCCGCAGGAGTAGGAAACACAGTTCTTTTTTTCTGGGCATTCTCATGGTTCTTGCTGTATTGGAGAATCTGTTAGGAAGAGCTTGTTTCTTGCGTTAAAACAGAGTGTGTTTCATGGAGAGAACTCTGGTCTGAATTTCCCTTCTAAAACGGAGTTAAACCCCAGCATCTGTGTCTTCTTACAAGCAAGTGTTCACTTCAGGTAATCCCAGTGATCTATGGGTTCAAAAGAATTTACACAATTCATGAACCCAACGTGTTTCTCACTATTAACTAAAGATCATTTATGTAAGAGGAGCTTTATTTTGTATCAGTTTCATAAGCAGAGTTGAACTAGATATGGACCGTATGAGTAGGAAACACAGTACTTTTTTTCAGGGTTTGCTCATATTGCTTGCTGTATTGGAGAATCTGTTAGTAAGAGCTTGTTTCCTGCGTCAAAACAGATTACGTTTCATGTATGAGGACTCTGGTCTGAATTTCCCTTCAGAAAAAGAGGTAAATCCCAGGATCTGTGTCTTCCTACAAGCAAGAGCTCATTTCTGGTAAAACAAGTGAATTTTTGGTTCAAATGATTTTACACAGTTCAAGAACACAATGCGATTCTCACTATTAACTAAAGAGTATTTATGTAAGAGGAGCTGTGGTTTGTATCAGTTTCATAAGCAGAGTTGAACTGCATATGATCTGTATGGGTAGGAAACAGTTCTTTTTTTCTTGGCATGCTCCTGATTCTTCTTGTATTGGAGACACTGGAAAGAAGAGCTTGCTTCTTGGGTGAAAACAGAGTGTGTATCATGGATGAGAACACTGGTCTGAATTTCCCTTCATTAACGGAGTTAATCCACACGATCTGTGTCTTCCTACAAGGAGGAGTTCATTTCTGGTAAACCAAGTGAATATTGGGCTCAAATGATTTTACACAGTACACCAACAAAAAACGATTCTCACTATTAACTAAAGAGCCTTTATGTAAGAGGAGCTGTGGTTTGTATCAGTTTCATAAGCAGAGTTGAACCACATATGGTCTTTATGAATAGGAAATACAGTTCTTTTTTCTAGGCATGCTCATGTTTCTTGTTGTAATGGAGACCCTGGAAAGAAGAGTGGGCTTCTTGCGTTAAAACAGAGTGTGTTTCATGGATGAGAACTCTGGTCTGAATTTCCCTTCAGAAAGGGAGTTAAACCCAAGGGTCTGTGTCTTCCTACAAGCAAGAATTCATTTCTGTTAATCTAAGTGAATTCTGGGCTCAAATGATTTCACAGAATTCTAGAACCAACGTGATTCTCACTATTAACTAAAGAGCATTTATGTAAATGGAGCTGTTGTTTGTATCTGTTTCATAAGGAGAGTTGAACTACATATGATCTGTATGAGTAGGAAACACAGTTCTTTTTTTCTGGGCATTTTCATGGTTCTTGCAGTATTGGAGACTCTGGAAAGAAGAGGCTGCTACTTGTGTTAAAACAGCATGGGTTTCATGGATGAGAACACTGGTCTGAATTTCCCTTCAGAAATGGAGTTAATCCCCAGGATCTGTGCCTTCCTACAAGCAAGAGTTCATATCTGGTAAACCAAGTGAATTTTGGGCTCAAATAATTTTACACAGTTCTCGAACCCAACCCGTTCTCACTATTAATTAAAGAGCATTTACATAAGAGCAGCTGTGTTTTGTATCAGTTACATAAGCAGTGTTGCACTTCATATGGTCTGTATGAGTAGGAAACACAGTTCTTTTTTTCTTGGCATGCTCCTGGTTCTTGATGTATTGGAGACGCTGGAAAGAAGAGGATGCTTTCTGCCTTAAAACAGAGTGTGTTTCAGGGATGAGAACTCTGGTCTGAATTTCCCTTCAGAAACGGAGTTAAATCCCAGGGTCTGTGTCTTCCTACAAGAAAGAATTCATTTCTGAAAACCAAGTGAATTTAGGGCTCAAATGATTTTACATAGTTTAGAACCAACGCGATTCTCACTATTAAGTAAAGAGCATTTATGTAAATGGAACTGTTCTTTGTATCTGTTTCATAATCAGAGTTGAACTATATATGATCCGTATGAGTAGGAAACACTGTTCTTTTTTTCAGGGCATGCTCATGGTACTTGCTGTATTGGAGACGCTGGAAAGAAGAGGATGCTTCTTGCATTAAAACAGAGTGTGTTTCAGGGATGAGAACACTGGTCTGAATTTATCTTCAGAATCGGAGTTAAACCCAAGGATCTGTTTCTTCCTACAAGCAAGAGTTCTTTTCTGGTAAACCAAGTGAATTTTGGGCTCAAAAGATTTTACATTGTTCAGAATCCCATCATGATTCTCACTATTAACTAAAGAGCCGCTATTTAAGAGGAGCTGTGATTGTATTAGTTTCATGAGCAGAGTTGAACTACATATGGTCTGTATGAGTAGGAAACACAGTTCTTTTTTTTCAGGGCATGTTCATGGTACTTGCTGTATTGGAGACGCTTGAAAGAAGAGCTTGCTTCTTGCGTTAAAACAGAGTGTGTTTCATAGATGAAAACACTGGTCTGAATTTCCCTTCAGAAATGGAGTTAAACCCCTGGATCTGTGTCTTCATACTAGCAAGAGTTCTTTTCTGGTAAACGAAGAGATTTTAGGGCTCAAATGATTTTACAAAGTTCAGAAACCCATTGCGATTCTCACTATTAACTAAAGAGCATTTATGTAACAGGAGCTGTATTTGGTATCAGTTTCATAAGGAGAGTTGAACCAGATATGGTCTGTATGAGTAGGAAACACAGTTATTTTTTTCTGTGCATGCTCATGGTTCTTGATGTATTGGAGACGCTGGAAAGAAGAGCTTGCTATTTGGGTTAAAACAGAGTGTGTTTCATGGATAAGAACTCTGGCCTGAATTTCCCTTCAGAAACAGAGTTAAACCCCAGGATATGTGTCCTCCTACAAGCATGAGTTCATTTCTGGTAAACCCTTTGAATTATTGGCTCAAATGAATTTACACTATTCACGAACCCAAGGCGTTTCTCACTATAAACTAAAGAGCATTAATGTAAGAAGAGCTGTGGTTTGTATCAGTTTCATGAGCAGAGTTGAACTAGATATGGTCCTTATGAGTAGGAAACACACTTACTTTTTTCTGGGCATGCCCATGGTTCTCGCTGCATTGGAGATGCCTTGAAAGAAGAGGATGATTTTTGCGTGAAAACAGAGTGTGTTTAATGGATGAGAACTCTGGTCTGTATTTCCCTTCAAAAACGGAGTTAAACCCCAGCATCTGTGTATGCTTACAAGCAAGAGATCATTTCTGGTAAAACCAATGAATTTCGGGCTCAAATGAATTTACACAGTTCATGAAACCAAGGCGTTTCTCACTATTAATTAAGGAGCATTTATGTAAGAGGAGCTGTTGATTGTTTCACTTTCATAAGCAGGGTTGGACTAGATATGACCCTTATGAGTAGGAAACACACTTCTTTTTTTCTTGGCATGCTCATTGTTCTTGCTGTATGGGAGAAGCTGGAAAGAAGAGGATGATTTTTGACTTAATACAGAGTGTGTTTCAAGGACGAGAACTCTTATCTGAATTTCCCTTCAGAAACGTAGTTAAACCACAGGATCTGTGTCTTCCTACAAGCATGAGTTCATTTTAGGTAAACCCAGTGAATTATGGGCTCAAATGATTTTACACAGTTCACGAACCCAACGCGATTCTCACTATTAACTAAAGAGCATTTATGTAAGAGGAGCTATGGTTTGTATCAGTTTCATAAGCAGAGTTGAACTACATATGGTCTGTATGAGTAGGAAACACAGTTCTTTTTTTTTTTCGGCATGCTCCTGGTTCTTGCTGTATTGGAGACGCTGGAAAGAAGAGCTTGCTTCTTGTCTGAAAACAGAGTGTGTTTCATGGATGAGAACACTGGTCTGAATTTCCCTTCAGAAACGGAGTAAACCCCAGGTTCTGTGTCTTCCTACAAGCAAGAGTTAATTTCTGGCAAACCAATTTAATTTTGGGCTCAAATGATTTTACACAGTTCTGGAACCCAACGCGATTCTCACTATTAACTAAAGCGCACTTATGTAGGAGGAGCTGTGGTTTGTATCAGTTTCATAAGCAGAGTTGAACTACATATGGTCCGTATGAGTAGGAAACACAGTTCATTTTCTCTGGGCATGCTCATATTTCTTGCTGTATTGGAGATGCTAGAAAGAAGAGTTTGCTTCTTGCGTGAAAACAGAGTGTGTTTCAGGGATGAGAACTCTGGTCTGAATTTCCCTTCAGAAACGGAGTTAAAAAACAGGATCTGTGTCTTCCTACAAGCAAGAGTTCATTTCTGGTAAAACAAGTGAATTTTTGGTTCAAATGATTTTACACAGTTCAAGAACACAATGCGATTCTCACTATTAACTAAAGAGTATTTATGTAAGAGGAGCTGTGGTTTGTATCAGTTTCATAAGCAGAGTTGAACTGCATATGATCTGTATGGGTAGGAAACACAGTTCTTTTTTTCTTGGCATGCTCCTGATTCTTCTTGTATTGGAGACACTGGAAAGAAGAGCTTGCTTCTTGGGTGAAAACAGAGTGTGTATCATGGATGAGAACACTGGTCTGAATTTCCCTTCATTAACGGAGTTAATCCACACGATCTGTGTCTTCCTACAAGGAGGAGTTCATTTCTGGTAAACCAAGTGAATATTGGGCTCAAATGATTTTACACAGTACACCAACAAAAAATGATTCTCACTATTAACTAAAGAGCCTTTATGTAAGAGGAGCTGTGGTTTGTATCAGTTTCATAAGCAGAGTTGAACTACGTATGGTCTTTATGAATAGGAAATACAGTTCTTTTTTCTAGGCATGCTCATGTTTCTTGTTGTAATGGAGACCCTGGAAAGAAGAGTGGGCTTCTTGCGTTAAAACAGAGTGTGTTTCATGGATGAGAACTCTGGTCTGAATTTCCCTTCAGAAAGGGAGTTAAACCCAAGGGTCTGTGTCTTCCTACAAGCAAGAATTTATTTCTGTTAATCCAAGTGAATTCTGGGCTCAAATGATTTTACAGAATTCTAGAACCAACGTGATTCTCACTATTAACTAAAGAGCATTTATGTAAATGGAGCTGTTGTTTGTATCTGTTTCATAAGGAGAGTTGAACTACATATTATCTGTATGAGTAGGAAACACAGTTCTTTTTTTCTGGGCATTTTCATGGTTCTTGCAGTATTGGAGACTCTGGAAAGAAGAGGCTGCTACTTGTGTTAAAACAGCATGGGTTTCATGGATGAGAACACTGGTCTGAATTTCCCTTCAGAAATGGAGTTAATCCCCAGGATCTGTGCCTTCCTACAAGCAAGAGTTCATTTCTGGTAAACCAAGTGAATTTTGGGCTCAAATAATTTTACACAGTTCTCGAACCCAACCCGTTCTCACTATTAATTAAAGAGCATTTACATAAGAGCAGCTGTGTTTTGTATCAGTTACATAAGCAGTGTTGCACTTCATATGGTCTGTATGAGTAGGAAACACAGTTCTTTTTTTCTTGGCATGCTCCTGGTTCTTGATGTATTGGAGACGCTGGAAAGAAGAGGATGCTTTCTGCCTTAAAACAGAGTGTGTTTCAGGGATGAGAACTCTGGTCTGAATTTCCCTTCAGAAACGGAGTTAAATCCCAGGGTCTGTGTCTTCCTACAAGAAAGAATTCATTTCTGAAAACCAAGTGAATTTAGGGCTCAAATGATTTTACATAGTTTAGAACCAACGCGATTCTCACTATTAAGTAAAGAGCATTTATGTAAATGGAGCTGTTCTTTGTATCTGTTTCATAATCAGAGTTGAACTATATATGATCCGTATGAGTAGGAAACACTGTTCTTTTTTTCAGGGCATGCTCATGGTTCTTGCTGTAATGGAGACCAAGGAAAGAATAGCTTGCTTCTTGCGTTAATACAGAGTGAGTTTCAAGTATGAAAACACTGGTCTGAATTTCCCTTGACAAACGGAGTGAAACTCCAGGATCTGTGTCTTCCTAGAAGCAAGAGTTCATTTCTGTTAATCCCAGTTAATTTTGGGCTCAAATGATTTTACACAGTTCAGAAATCCATCACGATTGTCACTATTAACTAAAGAGCCTTTATGTAAGAGGAGCTGTGGATTGTATCAGTTTCATGAGCACAGTTTAACTGCATATGGTCCGTATGAGTAGGATACACAGTTCATTTTTTCTGGGCATGCTCATGGTTCTTGCTGTATTGTAGATGCTGTAAAGAAGAGATTGCTTCTTGAATTAAATCAGAGTGTATTTCATAGATGAGAACACTGGTCTGAAATTCCCTTCAGAAATGGAATTAAGCCCCAGGACCTGTGTCTTCCTACAAGCAAGAGTTCATTTCTGGTAAACCAAGTGAATTTTTGGCTCATATTAATTTACTGTGATATAGAAACAACGCGATTCTCACTATTAACTAAAGAGCATTTATGTAAACGGAACTGTTGTTTGTATCTGTTTCATAAGCAGAGTTGAACTACATATGGTCCAAATGAGTAGGAAACACATTTCTTTTTTTCAGGGCATGCGCATGGTTCTTTCTGTATTGGAGACGCTGGAAAGAAGAGGATGCTTCTTGCCTTTAAACAGAGTTTTTTCATGGACGAGAACTCTGGTCTGAATTTCTCTTCTGAAACGGAATTAAACTCCAGGATCTCTGTCTTCCTACAAGCATGAGTTCATTTCTGGTAAAACCAACGTGTTTCTCACTATTAACTAAAGAGCATTTAAGGAAGAGGAGCTGTGGTTTGTATCAGTTTCAAAAGCAGTCTTGAACTAGATATGGTCCTTATGAGTAGGAAACACACTTCTTTTTTAGTGGGCATGCTCATGGTTCTTTCTGTATTGGAGATGATGGAAAGAGGAGGATGATTCTTTCCTTAAAACAGATTGTGTTTCATGGATATTAATCTGGTCTGAATTTCCATTCAGAAACGGAGTTAAACCCCAGGATCTGTGTCTTCCTACAAACATGAGTTCATTTCAGGAAAACCCAGTGCAATATGGGCTCAAATGAATTTACACAGTTCACAAACACAATGCGGTTCTCACTATTAACTAAAGAGCATTTATGTAAGAGGAGCTTCATTTTGTATCAGTTTCATAAGCAGAGTTGAACTGGTTATGGCCCTTATGAGTAGGAATCACACTTCTTTGTTAGTGGGAATTCTCTGTTTCTTGCTCTATTGGAGACGCTGGAAAGGGCATGCTCTTGCCCTAAAGCAGAGTGTGTTTCCTGGATGAGAACTCTGGTCTGAATTCCCCTTCCGAAACGGAGTTAAACTCCAGCATCTGTGT
Source organism: Onychomys arenicola (assembly GCA_949786405.1). Taxonomy (NCBI): domain Eukaryota; kingdom Metazoa; phylum Chordata; class Mammalia; order Rodentia; family Cricetidae; genus Onychomys; species Onychomys arenicola. Next base: position 1,985,806 of record CATKUM010000026.1, read on the forward strand.
CTCCTTACAAGCAAGAGATAATTTCTGGTCAAACCAGTGAATTTTCGGCTCAAATGAATTTATACATTCTATGAAACAAAAGCGTTTCTCACTATTAACTAAAGAGCATTTATGTAAGAGGAGCTGTGGTTTGTATCAGTTTCATAAGCACAGTTGAACTATATATGACCCTTATGAGTAGGACACACAATTCTTTTTTACTGGGCATGCTCATGGTTCTTGTTGTATTGGCAACACGGGGAAGAAGAGGATGATTCTTTCCTTAAAACAGAGTGTGTTTCATGGATGAGAACTCCGGTCTGAATTTCCCTTCACAAACGGAGTTCAACCCCAGGATCTGTGTCTTCCTACAGGCAAGAGTTCATTTCAGGTAAACCCAGTGAATTATGGGCTCAAATAATTTTACAGAGTTCAGGAACACAATGGGTTTCTCACTATTAATTGAAGAGCATTTATGTAAGTGGAGCTGTATTTTGTATCAGTTTCATAATCAGAGTTGAAGTAGATATAGTCCTTAAGAGTAGGAAACACAGATGTTTTTTGCTGGGCATGCTCATGGTTTGCTCTATTGGAGACGCTGGAAAGAAGAGCACGCTCTTGCCTTAAAAGAGAGTGTGTTTCATGGATGATAACTCTGGTCTGAATTTCCCGTCAGAAACGGCGTTAAACCCCAGGATCTGTCTCTTCCTACATGCATGAGTTCATTTCTGGTAAACCCAGTGAATTATGGTCTCAAATGTATTTACACAGTTCATGAAACAAATGTGTTTCTCACTATTAACTAAAGAGCATTCATGTAAGAGGAGCTGTGTTTTGTATCAGTTTCATAAGCAGAGTTGATCTAGATCTGGTCTGTATGAGTAGGAAACACAGTTCTTTTTTTCTGGGCAGGCTCATGGTTCTTGCTGTAGTGGAGACGCTGGAAAGAAAAGGATGCTTCTTGCCTTAAAAGAGAGTGTGTTTCAGGGATGAGAACACTGGTCTGAATTTCCCTATAAAAACGGACTTAAACCCCAGGATCTGTGTCTTCCTACCAGCAAGAGTTCATTTTTGGTAAACCCAGTGAATTTTGGGCTCAAATTTTTTTACACAGTGCACGAACCCAATGAGATTCTCACTATTAACTAAAGAGCATTTATGTAAGAGGGGCTGTGGATTGTATCAGTTTCATAAGCAGAGTTTAACTGCATATGGTCCGTATGAGTAGGAAACACAGTTCTTTTTTTCTGGGCATGCTCATGGTTCTTTCTGCATTGGAGACGCTGTAAGAAAGACATTGCTTCTTGAATTAAAACAGAGTGTATTTCATAGATTGGAACACTGGTCTGAATTTCCCTTCAGAAACGGAGTTATACCCCAGGATCTGTGTCTTACTACAAGCAAGAGTTCTTTTCTGGTAAACAAAGTGAATTTTGGGCTCAAAAGATTTTACAAAGTTCAGAATCCCATCGCGATTCTCACTATCAACTAAAGAGCTGCTATGTAAGAGGAGCTGTGATTGTATCAGTTTCATGAGCAGAGTTGAACTACATATGGTCTGTATGAGTAGGAAACACAGTTCTTTTTTTCTGGGCATTCTCATGGTTCTTGCTGTATTGTAGACGCTGTAAAGAAGAGATTGCTTCTTGAATTAAATCAGAGTGTATTTCATAGATGAGAACACTGGTCTGAATTTCCCTTCAGAAATGGAGTTAAACCCCAGGACCTGTGTCTTCCTACAAGCAAGAGTTCATTTCTGGTAAACCAAGTGAATTTTGGGCTCAAATGATTTTACAGAGTTCTAGAAACAACGCGATTCTCACTATTAACTAAAGAGCATTTATGTAAGAGTAGCTGAGGTTTTTATCAGTTTCATAGGCAGAGTTGAACTACATATGGTACGTATGTGTAGGAAACAACGGTTCTTTTTTTCTTGGCATGTTCATGGTTCTTGCTCTATTTGAGAAGCTGGATAGGAGAGGTAGCTTCTTGCGTTAAAACAGTGTGTTTCAAGGATGAGAACACTGGTCTGAATTTCCCTTCAGAAATGGAGTTCATCCCAGGGTCTGTGTCTTCCTACAAGCAAGAGTTCATTTCTGGTAAACCAAGTGAATTTTGGGCTCAAATGATTTTACAGAGTTCTAGAAACAATGCGATTCTCACTATTAACTAAAAAGCATTTATGAAAGAGGAGCTGTGGTTTGTATCAGTTTCATAAGCAGAGTTGATCTACATATGGTCTCTATAGCAAACACATTTCTTTTTTTGAGGGCATGCTCATGGTTCTTCCTGCATTGTAGACGCTGGAAAGAAGAGCTTGCTTCTTGCGTTAAAAAAGAGTGTGTTTCATGGATGAGAACACTGGTCTGAATTTCCCTTCAGAAACAGAGTTAAACCCCAGGATTAGTCTCTTACTACATGCAATAGTTCATTTCTGGTAAACCAAATGAATTTTGTGCTCAAATAATTTTTCACTGTTCAGAAACCCATCGCGATTCTCATTATTAACTAAAGAGCATTTATGTAAGAGGAGCTGTGGTTTGTGTCAGTTTCATAAGCAGAGTTGAACTGCATATCATCTGTATGAGTAGGAAACACAGTTCTTTTCTTCTGGGTATTCTCATGGTTCTTTCTCTATTGGAGACAGTGGAAAGAGGATGCTTCTTGCGTTAAATCACCATGTGTTTCATGGATGACAATACTGGTCTGAATTTCCCTTCAGAAACAGAGTTAAACCCCAGGATTTGTGTCTTACTACATGCAATAGTTCATTTCTGGTATACCAAGTGAATTTTGGGCTCAAATGATTTTACAGTGTTCTAGAACCAACGCGATTCTCACTGTTAACTAAAGAGCATTTATGTAAACGGAACTGTTGTTTGTATCTTTTTCATAAGCAGAGTTGAACTACATATTATGCGAATGAGTAGGAAACTCATTTCTTTTTTTCAAGGCATGCTCATGGTTGTTGCTGTATTGGAGACACTGGAAAGAAAAGGAAGCTTCTTGCCTTAAAAGAGAGTGTGTTTCAGGGATGAGAACACTGGTCTGAATTTCCCTATAAAAACTGAGTTAAACCCCAGGATCTGTGTCTTCCTACCAGCAAGAGTTCATTTTTGGTAAACCCAGTGATTTTGGGCTCAAATTTTTTTACACAGTGCACGTACCCAATGCGATTCTCACTATTAACTAAAGAGCATTTATGTAAGAGGGGCTGTGGATTGTATCAGTTTCATAAGCAGAGTTTAACTGCATATGGTCCGTATGAGTAGGAAACACAGTTCTTTTTTTCTGGGCATGCTCATGGTTCTTTCTGCATTGGACACGCTGTAAGAAAGAGATTGCTTCTTGAATTAAAACAGAGTGTGTTTCATAGATGGGAACACTGGTCTGAATTTCCAATCAGAAACGGAGTTAAACCCCAGGATCTGTGTCTTACTACAAGCAAGAGTTCATTTTTGGTAAACAAAGTGAATTTTGGGCTCAAAAGATTTTACAAAGTTGAGAATCCCATCGCGATTCTCACTATTAACTAAAGAGCAGCTATGTAAGAAGAGCTGTGATTGTATCAGTTTCATTAGCAGAGTTGAACTACATATGGTCTGTATGAGTAGGAAGCACAGTTCTTTTTTTTCAGGGCATGCTCATGGTACTTGCTCTATTGGAGACTCTTGAAAGAAGAGCTTGCTTCTTGCATTAAAACAGAGTGTGTTTCATAGATGAAAACACTGGTCTGAATTTCCCTTCAGAAATGGAGTTAAACCCCAGGGTCTGTGTCTTCCTACAAGCAAGAGTTCATTTCTGGTAAACCAAGTGAATTTTGGGCTTAAATAATTTAACAGAGTTCTAGAAACAACACGATTCTCACTATTAACTAAAGAGCATTTATGTAAGAGGAGCTGTGGTTTGTATCAGTTTCATAAGCAGAGTTGAACTGCATATCATCTGTATGAGTAGGAAACACAGTTCTTTTCTTCTGGGCATTCTCATGGTTCTTTCTCTATTGGAGATGGTGGAAAGAGGGTGCTTCCTGCGTTAAATCAACATGTGTTTCATGGATGAGAATACTGGTCTGAATTTCCCTTCAGAAACGGAGTTTAACCCCAGGATCTGTGTCTTCCTAAAAGCAAGAGTTCATTTTTGGTAAACACACTGAATTTTCTGCTCAAATGACTTTACACTGTTCTCAAACCCAAAGTGATTCTCACTATTAACTAAAGAGCATTTATGTAAGAGGAGCTGTGGTTTGTATCAGTTTCATAAGCAGAGTTGATCTACATATGGTCTCTATAGCAAACACATTTCTTTTTTTGAGGGCATGCTTATGGTTCTTCCTGCATTGTAGACGCTGGAAAGAAGAGCTTGCTTCTTGCGTTAAAAAAGAGTGTGTTTCATGGATGAGAACACTGGTCTGAATTTCCCTTCAGAAACAGAGTTAAACCCCAGGATTAGTCTCTTACTACATGCAATAGTTCATTTCTGGTAAACCAAATGAATTTTGTGCTCAAATAATTTCTCACTGTTCAGAAACCCATCGCGATTCTCATTATTAACTAAAGAGCATTTATGTAAGAGGAGCTGTGGTTTGTGTCAGTTTCATAAGCAGAGTTGAACTGCATATCATCTGTATGAGTAGGAAACACAGTTCTTTTCTTCTGGGTATTCTCATGGTTCTTTCTCTATTGGAGACAGTGGAAAGAGGATGCTTCTTGCGTTAAATCACCATGTGTTTCATGGATGACAATTCTGGTCTGAATTTCCCTTCAGAAACAGAGTTAAACCCCAGGATTTGTGTCTTACTACATGCAATAGTTCATTTCTGGTAAGCCAAATGAATTTTGGGCTCAAATGATATTACACTTTTCTCGAACCCAACGCGATTCTCACTATTAACTAAAGAGCATTTATGTAAGAGGAGCTGTGGTTTGTATCAGTTTCATAAGCAGAGTAGATCTACATATGGTCTCTATTCCTAGGAAACACAGTTCTTTTTTTGAGGGCATGCTCATTGTTCTTGCTGTATTGGAGACGCTGGAAAGAAGAGTTTGCTTCTTGCGTTAAAACAAAGTGTGTTTCATGGATGAGAGCTCTGGTCTGAATTTCCCTTCAGAAATCGAGTTAAACCCCAGAGTCTGTGTCTTCATACAAGCAAGAGTTCATTTCTGGTAAACCAAGTGAATTTTGGGCTCAAATGATTTTACAGAGTTTTAGAAACAAAGCAATTCTCACTATTAACTAAAGAGCATTCATGTAAATTGAGCTGTTGTTTGAGTCTGTTTCATAAGCAGAGTTGAACTGCATATGGTGTGTATGAGTAGGAAACACAGTTCTTTTTTTCTTGGCATGCTCATGGTTCTTGCTGTTTTGGAGAACCAGGAAAGAAGAGGATGCTTCTTGCCTTAAAACAGAGTATGTTTCTGGGATGTGAACACTGGTCTGAATTTCCCTTCAGAAACGGAATTAAACCCCAGGATATGTGTCATCATCCAAGCAAGAGTTCATTTCTGGTAAACCCAGTGAATTTTGGGCTCAAATGATTTTAAACAGTTCACAAACCCAACGCGATTCCCACTATTAACTAAAGAGCATTTATATAAGAGGAGCTGTGGTTCGTATCAGTTTCATAAGCAGAGGTGATCTACATATTGTCTCTATTAGTAGGAACCACAGTTCTTTTTTTGAGGGAATGCTCATTGTTTTTGCTGTATTGGAGACCCTGGAAAGAAGAGCTTGCATCTTGCGTTAAAAAAGCACGTGTTTCATGGATGAGAACTCTGGTCTGAATATCCCTTCAGAAATGGAGTTAAACCCCAGAGTCTGTGTCTTCCTACAAGCAAGAGTTCATTTCTGGTAAACGAAGAGAATTTAGGGCTCAAATGATTTTACAAAGTTCAGAAACCCATCGCGATTCTCACTATTAACTAAAGAGCATTTATGTAAGAGGAGCTGTGGATTGTATCAGTTTCACAAGCAGAGTTGATCTACATATGGTCTCTATTAGCAAACACATTTCTTTTTTGAGGGCATGCTCATTGTTCTTGCTGTATTGGAGATGCTGGAATGAAGAGGATGCTTCTTGCCTTAAAATAGAGTGTGTTTCATGGATGAGAACACTGGTCTGAATTTTCCTTCAGAAACAGAGTTAAACCCCAGGATCTGTGTCTTCCTACAAGCAATAGTTCATTTCTGGTAAACCAATTGAATTTTGGGCTCAAATGTTTTAACACAGTTCAGGTAACCCAAGTGATTCTCATTATTTACTAAAGAGCATTTATGTAAGAGGAGCTGTTGTTTTTATCAGTTTCATAAGCAGAGTTGATCTACATATGGTCTCTATTAGAAAACACAGTTATTTTTTTGAGGGCATGCTCATTGTTTTTGCTGTATTGGAGATGCTGGAATGAAGAGGATGCTTCTTGCCTTAAAACAGAGTGTGATTCATGGATGAGAACACTGGATTGAATTTCCCTTCAGAAACGGAGTTAAACCCCAGGAACTGTGTCTTCCTCCAAGCAAGAGATCATTTCTGATAAACCCAGTGAATTTTGGGCTCAAATGATTTTACACTTTTCTCGACCCCAACGTGATTCTCACTATTAACTAAAGAGCATTTATGTAAGAGGAGCTGTGGTTCCTCAGTTTCATAAGAAGAGTTGATCTACATATCGTCTCTATTCCTAGGAAACACAGTTCTTTTTTTGAGGGCATGCTCATTGTTCTTGCTGTATTGGAGACGCTGGAAAGAAGAGTTTGCTTCTTGCATTAAAACAGAGTGTGTTTCATGGATGATTTATTTGGTCTGAATTTCCCTTCAGATACGGAGTTAAATACCAGGGTCTGTGTCTTCCTACAAGCAAGAGTTCATTTCAGGTAAACCAAGAGAATGATTGCTCAAATGATTTTACAGAGTACTAGAACCAACATGCTTCTCACTATTAACTAAAGAGCATTTATGTAAGAGGAGCTGTGGTTTGTATCAGTTTCATAAGCAGAGTTGATCTACATATTGTCTAAATTAGTAGGAACCACAGTTCTTTTTTTGAGGGCATGCTCATTGTTTTTGCTGTATTGGAGACCCTGGAAAGAAGAGCTTGCATCTTGCGTTAAAAAATTACGTGTTTCATGGATGAGAACTCTGGTCTGAATTTCCCTTCAGAAACGGAGTTTAACCCCAGGATCTGTGTCTTCGTAAAAGCAATAGTTCATTTCTGGTAAACCAAGTGAATTTTGGGCTCAAATGATTTTACAGAGTTTTAGAAACAAAGCAATTCTCACTATTAACTAAAGAGCATTTGTGTAAATCGAGCTGTTGTTTGTGTCTGTTTCATAAGCAGAGTTGAACTGCATATGGTGTGTATGAGTAGGAAACACAGTTCTTTTTTTATTGGCATGCTCATGGTTCTTGCTGTATTGGAGACCCTGGAAAGAAGAGGATGGTTCTTGCCTTAAAACAGAGTATGTTTCTGGGATGTGAACATTGGTCTGAATTTCCCTTCAGAAACGGAGTTAAACCCCAGGAACTGTGTCTTCCTCCAAGCTAGAGTTCATTTCTGGTAAACCCAGTGAATTTTGGGCTCAAATGATTTTACACTTTTCTTGAAACCAACACGATTCTCACTATTAACTAAAGAGCATTTATGTAAGAGGAGCTGTGGTTTGTATCAGTTTCATAAGCAGAGAAGATCTACATATGGTCTCTATTTCTCGGAAACACAGTTCTTTTTTTGAGGGCATGCTCATTGTTCTTGTTGTATTGGAGACGCTGGAAAGAAGAGTTTACTTCTTGCGTTAAAACAGAGTGTGTTTCATGGATGAGAGCTCTGGTCTGAATTTCCCTTCAGAAATGGAGTTAAACCCCAGGGGCTGTGTCTTCCCACAAGCAAGAGTTCATTTCTGGAAAACCAAGTGAATTTTCGTTCAAATGAATTTACAGAGTACTAGAACCAACACGATTCTCACTATTAATTAAAGAGCATTTCTGTAAATGGGGCTGTTGTTTGTATCTGTTTCATAAGCAGAGATGAACTACATATGGGCTGAATGAGTAGGAAACACAGTTCTTTTTTTTTAGGGCATTCTCATGGTACTTGCTGTATTGGAGACTCTGGAAAGAAGAGCTTGCTCATTGTGTGAAAACAGAGTGTGTTTCATGGATGAAAACACTGGTCTGCACTTCCCTTCAAAAACTGGGTTAAACCCAGGATCTGTTTCTTCCTACAAGCAAGAGTTCTTTTCTGGTAAACAAAGAGATTTTTGGGATCCAATGGTTTTACATAGTTTAGAAACCCTTCGCGATTCTCACTATTAACTACAGAGCCTTTATGTAAGAGGACCTGTGATAGTTTCAGTTTCACAAGCAGAGTTGAACTACATATGATCCGTATGTGTAGGAAACAACAGTTCCTTTTTTCTGGGCATGTTCATCGTTCTTGCTCTATTGGAGATGCTGGAAAGAAGAGGTGGTTCTTGCGTTAAAACAGAGTGTGTTTCAAGGATGAGAACACAGGTCTCAATTTCCCTTGAGAAATGGAGTTCAACCCCAGGGTCTGTGTCTTCCTACAAGCAAGAGTTCATTTCTGGTAAACCAAGTGAATTTTGGGCTTAAATGATTTTACAGAGTTCTAGAAACAACGCGATTCTCACTATTAACTAAAGAGCATTTATGTAAGAGGAGCTGTGGTTTGTATCAGATTCATAAGCAGAGTTGAACTGCATATCATCTCTATGAGTAGGAAACACAGCTCATTTCTTCTGGGCATTCTCATGGTTCTTTCTCTATTGGAGACAGTGGAAAGAGGCTGCTTCTTGCGTTAAATCACGATGTGTTTCATGGATGAGAATACTGGTCTGAATTTCCCTTCAGAAACAGAGTTAAACCCAAGGATTTGTGTCTTACTACATTCAATAGTTCATTTCTGGTAAACCAAATGAATTTTGGGCTCAAATGTTTTTACACAGTTCAGAAACCCATCGCGATTCTCATTATTAACTAAAGAGCATTTATGTAAGAGGAGCTGTGGTTTGTATCTGTTTCATAAGCAGAGTTGATCTACATTTAGTCTCTATTAGTAGGAAACACAGTTCTTTTTTTGAGGGCATGTTCATTGTTTTTGCTGTATTGGAGACGCTGGAAAGAAGAGCTTGCTTCTTACTTTAAAAAAGCATGTGTTTCATGGATGAGAACTCTGGTCTGAATTACCCTTCAGAAACGGAGTTAAACCCCAGAGTCTGTGTCTTCCTACAAGCAAGAGTTCATTTCTGGTAAACCAAGTGAATTTTGGGCTCAAATGATTTTACAGAGTTTTAGAAACAACGCAATTCTCACTATTAACTAAAGAGCATTTATGTAAATCGAGCTGTTGTTTGTGTCTGTTTCATAAGCAGAGTTGAACTGCATATGGTGTGTATGAGTAGGAAACACAGTTCTTTTTTTCTTGGCATGCTCATGGTTCTTGCTGTATTGGAGACCCTGGAAAGAAGAGGATTCTTCTTGCCTTAAAACAGAGTATGTTTCTGGGATGTGAACACTGGTCTGAATTTCCCTTCAGAAACGGAGTTAAACCCCAGGATCTGTGTCATCATCCAAGCAAGAGTTCATTTCTGGTAAACCCAGTGAATTTTGGGCTCAAATGATTTTACACAGTTCACGAACCCAACGCGATTCCCACTATTAACTAAAGAGCATTTATGTAAGAGGAGCTGTGGTTTGTATCAGTTTCATAAGCAGAGTTGATCTACATATTATCTAAATTAGTAGGAACCACAGTTCTTTTTTTGAGGGCATGCTCATTGTTTTTGCTGTATTGGAGACGCTGGAAAGAAGAGCTTGCATCCTGCGTTAAAAAATTACGTGTTTCATGGATGAGAACTCTGATCTGAATATCCCTTCAGAAACGGAGTTAAACCCCAGAGTCTGTGTCTTCCTACAAGAAGAGTTCATTTCTGGTAAACCCAGTGAATTTAGGGCTCAAATGATTTTACACTTTCTCGAACCCAAAGAGATTCTCACTATTAACTAAAGAGCATTTATGTAAGAGGAGCTGAGGTTTGTATCAGTTTCATAAGCAGAGTTGATCTACATATGGTCTCTATTAGCAAACACACTTCTTTATTTGAGGGCATGCTCATTGTTCTTGCTGTATTGGAGATGCTGGAATGAAGAGGATGCTTCTTGCCTTAAAACAGTGTGTGTTTCATGGATGAGAACACTGGTCTGAATTTTCCTTCAGAAACGGAGTGAAACCCCAGGATCTGTGTCTTCCTACAAGCAATAGTTCATTTCTGGTAAACCAATAGAATTTTGGGCTCAAATGATTTAACACAGTTCAGAAACCCATAGTGATTCTCATTATTTACTAAAGAGCATTTATGTAAGAGGAGCTGAGGTTTTTATCAGTTTCATAAGCAGAGTTGATCTACATATGGTCTCTATTAGCAAACACAGTTCTTTTTTTGTGGGCATGCTCATTGTTTTTCCTGTATTGGAGACGCTGGAATGAAGAGGATGCTTCTTGCCTTAAAATAGAGTGTGTTTCATGGATGAGAACACTGGATTGAATTTCCCTTCAGAAATAGAGTTAAACCCCAGGAACTGTGTCTTCCTCCAAGCAAGAGATCATTTCTGATAAACCCAGGTAATTTTGGGCTCAAATGATTTTACACTTTTCTGGAACCCAACGTGATTCTCACTATTAACTAAAGAGCATTTATGTAAGAGGAGCTGTGGTTCGTATCAGTTTCATAGGCAGAGTTGATCTACATATCGTCTCTATTCCTAGGAACCACAGTTCTTTTTTGGGGGGCATGCTCATTGTTCTTGCTGTACTGGAGACGCTGGAAAGAAGAGTTTGCTTCTTGCTTTAAAAGAGAGTGTGTTTCATGGATGACAGCTCTGGTCTGAATTTCCCTTCAGAAATGGAGTTAAACCCCAGGGTCTGTGTCTTCCCACAAGCAAGATTTCATTTCTGGTAAACCAAGTGAATTTTCGTTCAAATGAATTTACAGAGTACTAGAACCAACACGATTCTCACTATTAATTAAAGAGCATTTCTGTAAATGGGGCTGTTGTTTGTATCTGTTTCATAAGCAGAGATGAACTACATATGGTCTGAATGAGTAGGAAACACAGTTCTTTTTTTTTTTTTAGGGCATGCTCATGGTACTTGCTGTATTGTAGACGCTGGAAAGAAGAGCTTGCTCATTGCGTGAAAACAGAGTGTGTTTCATGGATGAAAACACTGGTCTGCATTTCCCTTCAGAAACCGGGTTAAACCCCAGGATCTGTTTCTTCCTACAAGCAAGAGTTCTTTTCTGGTAAACAAAGAGATTTCTGGGATCCAATGATTTTACATAGTTTAGAAACCCTTCGCGATTCTCACTATTAACTACAGAGCCTTTATGTAAGACGACCTGTCATAGTATCAGTTTCATAAGCAGAGTTGAACTACGTATGGTCCGTATGTGTAGGAAACAACAGTTCTTTTTTTCTGGGCATGTTCATGGTTCTTGATCTATTGGAGATGCTGGAAAGAAGAGGTTGGTTCTTGCGTTAAAACAGAGTGTGTTTCAAGGATGAGAACACAGGTCTCAATTTCCCTTGAGAAATGGAGTTCAACCCCAGGGTCTGTGTCTTCCTACAAGCAAGAGTTCATTTCTGGAAAACCAAGTGAATTTTGGGCTTAAAAGATTTTACAGAGTTCTAGAAACAAAGCGATTCTCACTATTAACTAAAGAGCATTTATGTAAGAGGAGCTGTGGTTTGTACCAGTTTCATAAGCAGAGTTGAACTGCATATCATCTCTATGAGTAGGAAACACAGTTCTTTTCTTCTGAGCATTCTCATGGTTCTTTCTCTATTGGAGACAGTGGAAAGAGGATGCTTCTTGCGTTAAATCACCATGTGTTTCATGGATGAGAATACTGGTCTGAATTTCCCTTCAGAAACAGAGTTAAACCCAAGGATTTGTGTCTAACTACATGCAATAGTTCATTTCTGGTAAACCAAATGAATTTTGGGCTCAAATGATTTTACACAGTTCAGAAACCCATTGCAATTCTCATTATTAACTAAAGAGCATTTTTGTAAGAGGAGCTGTGGTTTGTATCAGTTTCATAAGCAGAGTTGATCTACATATTATCTAAATTAGTAGGAACCACAGTTCTTTTTTTGAGGGCATGTTCATTGTTTTTGCTGTATTGGAGAAGCTGGAAAGAAGAGCTTGCTTCTTACGTTAAAAAAGCATGTGTTTCATGGATGAGAACTCTGGTCTGAATTACCCTTCAGAAACGGAGTTAAACCCCAGAGTCTGTGTCTTCCTACAAGCAAGAATTCATTTCTGGTAAACCAAGTGAATTTTGGGCTCAAATGATTTTACAGAGTTTTAGAAACAACGCAATTCTCACTATTAACTAAAGAGCATTTATGTAAATCGAGCTGTTGTTTGTGTCTGTTTCATAAGCAGAGTTGAACTGCATATGGTGTGTATGAGTAGGAAACACAGTTCTTTTTTTCTTGGCATGCTCATGGTTCTTGCTGTATTGGAGACCCTGGAAAGAAGAGGATGCTTCTTGCCTTAAAACAGAGTATGTTTCTGGGATGTGAACACTGGTCTGAATTTCCCTTCAGAAATGGAGGTAAACCCCAGGATCTGTGTCATCATCCAAGCAAGAGTTCATTTCTGGTAAACCCAGTGAATTTTGGGCTCAAATGATTTTAAACAGTTCACGAACCCAACGTGATTCCCACTAATAACTAAAGAGCATTTATGTAAGAGGAGCTGTGGTTTGTATCAGTTTCATAAGCAGAGTTGATCTACATATTGTCTCTATTAGTAGGAACCACAGATCTTTTTTTGAGGGCATGCTCATTGTTTTTGCTGTATTGGAGACACTGGAAAGAAGAGCTTGCATCATGCATTAAAAATGCACGTGTTTCATGGATGAGAACTCTGTTCTGAATATCCCTTCAGAAACGGAGTTAAACCCCAGAGTCTGTGTCTTCCTACAAGCAAGAGTTCATTTCTGGTAAACCCATTGAATTTAGGGCTCAAATGATTTTACACTTTCTCGAACCCAAAGAGATTCTCACTATTAACTAAAGAGCATTTATGTAAGAGGAGCTGTGGTTTGTATCAGTTTCATAAGCAGAGTTAATCTACATATGGTCTCTATTAGCAAACACATTTCTTTTTTTGAGGGCATGCTCATTGTTCTTGCTGTATTGGAGATGCTGGAATGAAGAGAATGCTTCTTGCCTTAAAACAGAGTGTGTTTCATGGATGAAAACACTGGATTGAATTTTCCTTCAGAAACGGAGTGAAACCCCAGGATCTGTGTCTTCCTACAAGCAATAGTTCATTTCTGGTATACCAATTGAATTTTGGGCTCAAATGATTTAACACAGTTCAGAAATCCATAGTGATTCTCATTATTTACTAAAGAGCATTTATGTAAGTGGAGCTGTGGTTCGTATCAGTTTCATAAGAAGAGTTGATCTACATATGGTCTCTATTCCTAGGAAACACAGTTCTTTTTTGGGGGGCATGCTCATTGTTCTTGCTGTATTGGAGACCCTGGAAAGAAGAGTTTCCTTCTTGCATTAAAACAGAGTGTGTTTCATGGATGATTTCTCTGGTCTGAATTTCCCTTCAGATACAGAGTTAAATACCAGGGTCTTTGACTTCCTACAAGCAAGAGTTCATTTCTGGTAAACCAAGAGAATGTTTGCTCAAATGATTTTACAGAGTACTAGAACCATCATGATTCTCACTATTAACTAAGAGCATTTCTGTAAATGGGGCTTTTGTTTGTATCTGTTTCATAAGAAGTGTTGAACTACATATGGTCTGAATATGTAGGAAACACAGTTCTTTTTTTTTAGGGCATGCTCATGTTACTTGCTGTATTGGAGACGCTGGAAAGAAGAGCTTGCTCATTGCGTGAAAACAGAGTGTGTTTCATGGATGAGAACACTGGTCTGCATTTCCCTTCAGAAACGGAGTTAAACCCCAGGATCTGTTTCTTCCTACAAGCAAGAGTTCTTTTCTGGTAAACAAAGAGATTTTTGGGATCAAATGATTTTACATAGTTTAGAAACCCATCGCAATTCTCACTATTAACTACAGAGCCTTTACGTAAGATGACCTGTGATTGTATCAGTTTCATAAGCAGAGTTGAACTACATATGGTCCGTATTAGTAGGAAACAACAGTTCTTTTTTTCTGGGCATGTTCATGGTTCTTGCTCTATTGGAGAGGCTGGAAAGAAGAGGTTGCTTCTTGCGATAAAACAGAGTGTGTTTCAAGGATGAGAACACTGGTCTCAATTTCCCTTGAGAAACGGAGTTCAACCCCAGGATCTGTGTCATCCTACAAGCAAGAGTTCAATTGTGGTAAACCAAGTGAATTTTGGCTTCAAATGATTTTACAATGTTCGCCACCCAACGTGATTCTCACTATTAACTAAAGAGCATTTATGTAAGAAGAGCTGTTGTTTGTATCAGTTTGAGAAGCAGAGTTGATCTACATATGGTCCCTATGAGTAGGAAACACAGTTCTTTTATTCAGGGCATGCTCATGGTTCTTCCTGTATTGTAGACGCTGGAAAGAATAGCTTGCTTCTTGCGTTAAAACAGAGTGTGTTTCATGGATGAGAACACTGCTCTGAATTTTCCTTCAGAAACGGAGTGAAACCCCAGAGTCTGTGTCATCCTACAAGCAAGAGTTCATTTCTGGTAAACCAAGTGAATTTTGGGCTTAAATGATTTTACAGAGTTCTAGAAACAACGGGATTCTCACTATTAACTAAAGAACATTTATGTTAATGGAGCTGTTGTTTGTATCTGCTTTATAAGCAGAGTTGAACTACATATGGTCTGTATTAGAAGGAAACACAGTTCTTTTTATCTTGGCATGCTCATGGTTCTTGCTGTATTGGAGACCCTGGAAAGAAGAGGATGCTTCTTGATTTAAAACAGAGTATGTTTCAGGGATGCGAACACTGGTCTGAATTTCCCTTCAGGAACGGAGTTAAACCCCAGAGTCTGTGTCTTCCTACAAGCAAGAGTTCATTTCTGGTAAACCCGGTGTATTTTGGGCTCAAATGATTTGACACTTTCTCGAACCCAATGTGATTCTTCCTATTAACTAAAGAGCATTTATGTCAGAGGAGCTTTGGTTTGTATCATTTTCATAAGCAGAGTTGATCTACATATGGTCTCTATTAGCAAACACAGTTCTTTTTTTGAGGGCATGCTCATTGTTCTTGCCGTATTGGAGATGCTGGAATGAAGAGGATGCTTCTTGCAATATAACAGAGTGTGTTTCATGTATGAGAACTCTGGTCTGAATTTCCCTTCAGAAATGGAGTTAAACCCCAGAGTCTGTGTCTTCCTACAAGCAAGAGTTCATTTCTGGTAAACCCGGTGAATTTTGGGCTCAAATGATTTGACACTTTCTCAAACCCAAAGTGATTCTCACTATTAACTGAAGAGCATTTATGACAGAGGAGCTGTGGTTTGTATCATTTTTATAAGCAGAGTCTGTATGAGTAGGAAACACAGTTCTTTTTTTCAGTACATGCTCAATGTTCTTGCTGTATTGGAGACGCTGGAAAGAAGAGCTTGCTTCTTGCATTAAAACAGAATGTGTTTCATGGATGAGAACTCTGGTCTGAATTTCCCGTTAGAAACGGAGTGAAACCCTAGGGTCTGTGTCTTCCTGCAAGCAAGAGTTCATTTCTGGTACACCATGTGAATTTTGGGTTCAAAGGAATTTACAATGTTCTAGAACCAACGCGATTCTCACTATTAATTAAAGAGCATTTATGTAAATGGAGCTGTTGTTTGTATCTGTTTCATAAGCAGAGTTGAACTACATATGGTCCGAATGAGTAGGAAACACAGTTCTTTTTTTTCAGGGCATGCTCATGGTACTTGCTGTATGGAGATGCTGGAAAGCAGAGCTTGCTTCTTGCGTTAAAACAGAATGTGTTTCATGGATGAGAACACCGTTCTGAATTTCCCTTCAGAAACGTCGTTTAACCCCAGGATCTGTGTTTTGCTACAAGGAAGAGTGCATTTCTGGTAAACCCAGTGAATTTTGGGCTCAGATGAATTTACACAGTTCACAAACCCAACCCTATTCTAACTATTAACTAAAGAGCATTTATGTAAGAGGAGCTGTGGTTTGTATCAGTGTCATAAGCAGAGTTGAAATGCATACGGTCGGTATCAGTAGGAAACACAGTTGTATTTTTCTGGCTATGCTCATGGTTCTTGCTGTATTGGTGAAGCTGGAAAGAAGTAGATGCTTCTAGCATTAAAATAGAGTGTGTTTCAGGGATGAGAACTCTGGTCTGAATTTCCCCCAGAAACAGTGTAAACCCAAGGATCTGTGTCTTCTTACAATCAATAGTTCATTTAGGGTAAACCAAGTGAATTTTGGGATCAAATGAATTTACACAGTTCACGAAACCAACGCGTTTCTCACTATTTACTAAATAGATTTATGTAAGATGAGCTGTGGTTTGAATCAGTTTCATAAGCAGAGTTGAACTACATATGGTCCGTATCAGTAGGAAACACAGATCTTTTTTTTCTGGGCATGCTCAGGTTTCTTGCTGTATTGGAGAGTCAGGGAAGAAGAGCATGCTCCTTGCGTTAAAACAGAGTATGTTTCAGGGATGAGAACACTGGTCTGAATATCCCTTCAGAAACGGAGTAAACCCAAGGATCTGTGTCTTCTTACAAGCAAGAGTTCATTTAGGGTAAACCCAGTGAAATTTGGTATGAAATGAATTTACCCAGTTCACGAAACCAAGGCGTTTCTCACTATTTATAAAGTGCATTTATGTAAGAAGAGCTGTGGTTTGTATCAGTTTCATAAGCAGAGTTGAACTATATATATGGTCCGAATGAGTAGGAAACACAGTTCTTTTTTTCTGGGCATGCACATGTGTCTTGCTCTATTGGAGAGGCTGGGGAGAAGAGCATGCTTCTAGCGTTGAAACAGAGTGTGTTTCATGGATGAGAACACTGGTCTGTATTTCCCTTCAGAAACGGAGTAAACCCAAGGATCTGTGTCTTCTTACCAGCAAGAGTTCATTAAGGGTAAACACAGTGAAATTTGGTATGAAATGAATTTACACAGTTCACCAAACCAACGCGTTTCTCACTATTTACTAAAGAGCATTTATGTAAGAGGAGCTCTGGCTCTTATCAGTTTCAAAAGCAGTGTTGCACTACATATGGTCCCAATGAGTAGGAAACACAGTTTTGTTTTTCTGGGCATGCTCATGGTTCTTGCTGTATTGGAGACGTTGGGAAGAAGAGCTTGCTTCTTGCCTTAAAACAGAGTGTGTTTCAGGGATGAGAACACTGGTCGGAATTTCCCTTCAGAAACGGAGTTAAACCCCAGGATCTGTGTTTTGCTACAAGCCAGAGTTCATTTCTGGTAAACCCAGTCAATGTGGGCTCAAATGATTTTACAAAGTTTACGAACCTAACGCGTTTCTCACTATTAACTAAGGAGCATTTATGTAATAGGAGCTGTGTTTTGATCAGTTTCATAAGCAGAGTTGAACTACTTATGGTCCCTATGAATAGGACACACAGTTCTTTTTTTCTGGACATGCTCATGGTTCTTACTGTATTGGAAACGCTCGAAAGAAGAGGATGCATCTTGCCTTAAACAGAGTGTGCTTCAGGGATGAGAACTCTGGTTTCAATTTCCCTTCAGAAATGGAGTTTAACCAAGGATCTGTGTCTTCCTACAAGCAAGAGTTCATTTTGGGAAATACAGTGAATTTTGCTCTCAAATGATTTTACACAGTTCACAAACACAACGTGGTTCTCACTATTAACTAAAGAGCATTTATGTATGAGGAGCTGTGTTTTGGATCAGTTTCATAAGCAGAGTTGAACTACATATGGTCCCTATGAGTTGTAAACCCAGTTCTTTTTTTCTGGGCATGCTCTTGTTTCTTGCTGTATTGGAGAGGCAGGGTAGAAGAGGATGCTTCTTTCCTTAAAACAGAGTGTGTTTCAGGGATGAGAACTCTGGTCTCAATTTCCCTTCAGAAACGGAGTTGAACCCCAGCGTCTGTGTCTTACTACAAGCAAGAGTTCATGTAATGTAAACCTAGTGAATTTGGGGCACAAATGATTTTACACAGTTCACGAACCCAACGCATTTCTCACTAACTAAAGAGCATTTATGTAAGAGGAGCTGTGTTTTGGATCAGTTTCATAAGCAGAGTTGAACTACATATCGTCCCTATGAGTAGGAAACACAGTTCTTTTTTTCTGGGCATGCTCATGGTTCTTGCTGTATTGGAGACTCTGGAAAGAAGAGGATGCTTCTTGCCTTAAAACAGAGTGTGTTTCAGGGATGAGAACTCTAATCTGAATTTCCCTTCAGAAACTGAGTTAAACCCCATGATCTGTGTCTTCCTAAAAGCAAGAGTTCATTTCTGGTAAACCCAGTGAATTTTGGGCTCAAATGTTTTACACAGTTCACGTACCCAACACGTTTTTCACTATTAACTAAAGAGCCTTTATGTAAGAGGAGCTGTGGTTTGGATCAGAATCATAAGCAGAGTTGAACTACATATGGTCCGTTTCAGTACGAAACACAGATCTTTTTTTCTGGGCATGCTCAGGTTTCTTGCTGTAATGGAGAGGCAGGGAAGAAGAGCATGCTCCTAGCATTAAAACAGAGTGTGTTTCAGGGATGAGAACACTGGTCTGAATATCCCTTCAGAAACAGAGTAAACCCAAGGATCTGTGTCTTCTTACAAGCAAGAGTTCATTTAGGGTAAACCCAGTGAATTTTGGTATGAAATGAATTTACCCAGTTCACGAAACCAAGGCGTTTCTCACTATTTATAAAGTGCATTTATGTAAGAAGAGCTGTGGTTTGTATCAGTTTCATAAGCAGAGTTGAACTAGATGTTTTCCTTATTAGTAGAAAACACAGTTCTTTTTTTCTGGTCATGCTCATGGTTCTTGCTGTATTGGAGACACTAGAAAGAAGAGGATGCTTCTTGCCTTAAAACAGAGTGTGTTTCAGGGATGAGAACGCTGGTCTGATTTTCCATTCAGGAACGGAGTTAAACCCCAGGATCTGTATCTTCCTACAAGCAAGAGTTCCTTTCAGGTAAACCAAGTTTATTTTGGGCACTAATGATTTTAAACAGTTCACGAACCCAACGCATTTCTCAATATTAACTAAAGTGCATTTATGTAAGAGGAGCTGTGGTTTGTATCAGTTTCATAAGCAGAGTTAAACTTCATATGGTCTTTATGAGTAGGAAACACAGTTCATTTTTCTGTGCATGCTCATGGTTCTTGCAGTAATGGAGACGCTGGAAAGAAGAGCTTGCTTTTGCCTTAAAACAGAGTGTGTTTCAGTGATGAGAACTCTGGTCTGAATTTCCCTTCAGAAACTGAGTTAAACTCCATGATCTCTGTCTTCCTAAAAGCAAGAGTTCATTTCTGGTAAACCAAGTGAATTTTGGGCTCAAATGATTTTACACAGTTCCCAAAACCAACGCGTTTATCACTATTGACTAAAGAACCTTTATGTAAGAGGAGCTGTGGTTTGAATCAGTTTCATAAGCAGAGTTGAACTATATATGGTCTGTATGAGTAGGAAACACAGTTCTTTTTTCTGGTCATGCTTATGGTTCTTGCTGTACTGAGGAAGATGGAAAGAATTGGTTGCTTCTTGCCTTAAAATAAAATGTGTTTCAGGGATGAGAACTCTGGTCTGAATTTTCCCTTCAGAAACGGAGTTAAACTCCAGGATCTGTGTCTTCCTACAAGCAAGAGTTCATTTCTGGTAAACCCAGTGAATTTTAAACTCAAATGATTTTACACAGTTCACAAACCCAACGCGTTTATCACTATTAACTAACGAGCCTTTATGTAATAGGAGCGGTGGTTTGGATCAGTTTCATAAGCATAGTTGAACTACATATGGTCCGTATGAGTAGGAAACTCAGTTCTTTTTTTCTGGGCATGCACAAGTTTCTTGATGTATTGGAGAGGCAGGGAAGTAGTGCATGCTCCTTGCGTTAAAACAGAGTGTGTTTCATGGATGAGAACACTGGTCTGAATTTCCCTTCAGAAACGGAGTTAAACCCCAGGGTCTGTGTCTTCCTACAAGCAAGAGTTCATTACTAGTAAACCAAATGAATTTTGGGCTCAAATGATTTTACACAGTTCAGAAACCCATCGCGATTCTCACTATTAACTAAAGAGCATTTATGTAATAGTAGCTTTTGGTTTGTATCAGTTTCATAAGCAGAGTTGAACTACATATGGTCGGTATGAGTAGGAAACACAGTTCTTTTTTGCTGGGTATGCATGTTCTTCTTTCTGTACTGGAGACGCTAGATTTCATCTTGAGTGAAATCAGAGTGTGTTTCATGGATGAGAACTCTTTTCTGAATTTCCATTCAGAAACAGAGTTAAACCCCAGGATCTCTGACTTCCTACAAGCAAGAGTTCATTTCTGGTAAACCAAGTGAATTTTGGTCTCAAATGATTTTACACAGTTCACGATCCCAACGCGATTTTCATTATTAACTAAAGAGCATTTGTGTAAGTGGAGCTGTGGTTTGTATCAGTTACATAAGCAGAGTTGAACTACATAAGGCCCGTATGAGTAGGAATCACAGTTCTTTTTTTAGGGCATATCATTTTACTTGCTGTTTTGGAGACACTGAAAAGAAGAGCTTGTTTCTTGAGTGAAAACAGAGGGTGTTTCATGGATTTGAACACTGGTCTGAATATCCCTTCAGAAACAGAGTTAAACCACAGGATCTGTGTATTCCTACAAGCACGAGTTCAATTCTGGTAAACCAAGTGAATTTTGGGCTCCAATGATTTTTCACAGTTCTGGAACCCAACTTGATTCTCCCTATTAACTAAAGAGACTTTATGTAAGAGGAGCTGTGGTTTGTATCAGTTTCATAAGCAGAGTTGAACTCCATATGGTCTGAATGAGCAGGAAACACAGTTCATTTTTCTGGGCATTCTCATGGTTCCTGCTGTATTAGAGACGCTGGAAAGAAGAGGATGCTTCTTGCATTAAAACAGCATGTGTTTCATGGATGAGAAAACTGGACTGAATTTCCCTTCAGAATCGGAGTTAAACCACAGGATCTCTGTCTTCCTACATCAAGATTTCATTTCTGGTAAACTAAATGAATTTGGTGCTCAAATAATTTTACACAGTTCTGGAACCCAACGCAATTCAAACTGTTAACTAAAGTGCCATTATGTAACAGGGGCAGTGGTTTATATCAGTTTCATAAGCAGAGTTGAACTACATATGGTTCGTATGAGGAGGAATCACAGTTCTTTTTTTCTTGCCATGCTCATGGTTCTTGGTGTATTGGAGACGCTGTAAAGAAGAGCTTGCTTCTTGCGTTAAAACAGAGTGTGTTTCATGGATGAGAACACTGGTCTGAATTTCCCTTCAGAAATGGCATTAAACCACAGGATCTGTGTCTTCCTACAAGCAAGAGTGCATTTCTGGTAAAACAAGTGAATTTTGGGCTCAAATGATTTTTTACAGTTCAACAACCCTACGCGATTCTGACTATTAACTAAAGAGCATTTATGTAAGAGGAGCTGTGGTTTGTATCAGTTTCATAAGCAGAATAGAACTGCATATGGTCCGTATGAGATGGAAACACAGTTCTTTATTTCTGGGCATTCTCATGGTTCTTGGTGTATTTGAGACGCTGGAAAAAGAGGATGCTTCTTGCATTAAAACAGAATGTGTTTCATTGATGAGAACACTGGACTGAATTTCCCTTCAGAATCGGAGTTAAGCCACAGAATCTGTGTGTTTCTACAACCAACAGTTCATTTCTGGTAAACAAAGTAAATTTTGGGCTCAAATGATTTCACGCAGTTCTGGAAAACAACTTGATTCTCCCTATTAACTAAAGAGCATTTATGTAAGAGGAGCTGTGGTTTGTATCAGTTTCATAAGCAGAGTTGAACTACATATGGCCCGTATGAGTAGGAAACACAGTTCTTTTTTTCAGTGCATATCATTGTACTTGCTGTTTTGTAGACACTGGAAAGAAGAGCTTGTTTCTTGAATTAAAAGAGGGTGTTTCATGAATGGGAACACTGGTCTGAATTTCCCTTCAGAAACAGAGTTAAACCACCGGATCTGTGTATTCCTACAAGCACGAGTTCAATTCTGGTAAACCAAGTGAATTTTGGGCTCAAATGATTTTTCACAGTTCTGGAACCCAACTTGATTCTCCCTATGAATTAAAGAGCCTTTATGTAAGAGGAGCTGTGGTTTGTATCAGTTTCATAAGCAGAGTTGAACTACATATGGTCTGAATGAGTAGGAAACACAGTTCTTTTTTTGGGCATTCTCATGGTTCTTGCTGTATTAGAGACGCTGGAAAGAAGAGGATGCTTCTTGCATTTAAACAGCATGTGTTTCATGGATGAGAACACTGGACTGAATTTCCCTTCAGAATCGGAGTTAAACCACAGGATCTGTGTGTTCCTACAAGCAAGAGTTCATTTCTGGTAAACCAAGTGTATTTTGGGCTCAAATGATTTTTCACAGTTCAACAACCCAACACAATTCTCACTATTAACTAAAGAGCATTTATATAAGAGGAGCTGTAGTTTGTATCAGTTTCATAAGCAGAGTGGAACTGCATATGATCCTTATGAGTAGGCAACACATTTCTTTTTTTCTTGCCATGCTCAAAGTTATTGCTGTATTGGAGACGCTGGAAAGAAGAGCTTGCTTCTTGCATGAAAACAGAGTTTGTTTCATCGATGAGAAAACTGGTCTTAATTTCCCTTCAGAAACGGAGTTAATCCACAGGATCTGTGTCTTCCTACAAGCAAGAGTTCATTTCTGGTAAACCAAGTGAATTTGGGGCAAAAATGATTTTACACAGTTCTGGAAACCAACGCGATACAAAGTATTAATTAAAGTGCCTTTATGTAAGAGGAGCTGTGGTTTGTATCAGTTTCATAAGCAGAGTTCAATTACATATGTCCGTATGAGTAGGAAACACAGTTCTCTTTTTCAGGGCATGCTCATGGTTCTTACTGTATTAGGGACGCTGGAAAGAAGAGCTTGCTTCTTATGTGAAAACAGCGTGTGTTTCATGGATGAGAACACTGGTCTGAATTTCCCTTCAGAAACGGCGTTAAACCACAGGATCTGTGTCTTCCTACAAGCAAGAGTGCATTTCTGGTAAACCAAGTGAATTTTAGGCTCAAATGATTTTTCACAGTTCAAGAACCCAACGCGATTCTCACAATTAACTAAAGAGCATTTATGTAAGAGGAGCTGTGCTTTGTATCAGTTTCATAAGCAGAATTGAACTGCATATGGTCCGTATGAGTAGGAAACACAGTTCTTTTTTTCTGGGCATTCCCATGGTTCTTGCTGTATTAGAGACACTGCAAAAAAGTGGATGCTTCTTTCGTTAAAACAGAGTGTGATTCATGTATGAGAAAACTGGTCTGAATTTCCCTTCAGAAACGGAGTTAGTCCACAGGATCTATGTCTTCCTACAAGCAAGATTTCATTTCTGGTAAACTAAGTGAATTTGGTGCTCAAATGATTTCACACACTTCTGGAACACACACAATTCAAACTATTAACTAAAGTGCCTTTATGTAACAGGGGCAGTGGTTTGTATCAGTTTCATAAGCAGAGTTGAACTACATAAGGTCTGAATGAGTAGGAAACACAGTTCTTTATTTCTGGGCATTCTCATGGTTCTTGCTGTATTAGAGAAGCTGGAAAAAGAGGATGCTTCTTGCATTAAAACAGAATGTGTTTCATGGATGAGAACACTGGACTGAATTTACCTTCAGAATCGGAGTTAAACCACAGGATCTGTGTGTTCCTACAAGCAAGAGTTCATTTCTGGTAAACCAAGTGAATTTTGGGCTCAAATGATTTTACACAGTTCACGATCCCAAAGCGATTTTCACTATTACCTAAAGAGCATTTGTGTAAGTGGAGCTGTGGTTTGTATCAGTTACATAATCAGAGGTGAACTACATATGGCCCCTATGAGTAGGAAACACAGTTCTTTTTTTTAGGGCATATCATGGTACTTGCTGTTTTGGAGACACTGGAAAGAAGAGCTCATTTCTTGAGTTAAAACAGAGGGTGTTTCATGGATGTGAACACTGGTCTGAATTTCCCTTCAGAAACAGAGTTAAACCACAGGATCTGTGTATTCCTACAAGCACGAGTTCAATTCTGGTAAACCAAGTGAATTTTGGGCTCAAATGATTTTTCACAGTTCTGGAACCCAACTTGATTCTCCCTATTAATAAAGAGCCTTTATGTAAGAGGAGCTGTGGTTTGTATCAGTTTCATAAGCAGAGTTGAACTACATATGGTCTGAATGAGTAGGAAACACAGTTCTTTTTTCTTGGCATTCTCATGGTTCTTGCTGTATTAGACACGCTGGAAAGAAGAGCTTGCTTCTTGCATAAAACAGAATGTGTTTCATGGATGAGAACACTGGACTGAATTTACCTTCAGAATCAGAGTTAAACCACAGGATCTGTGTGTTCCTACAAGCAAGAGTTCATTTCTGGTGAACAAAGTGAATTTTGGGCTCAAATGATTTACACAGTTCTGGAACCCAACTTGATTCTCCCTATTAACTAAAGAGCATTTATGTAAGAGGAGTTGTGGTTTTTATCAGTTTCATAAGCAGAGTTGAACTATATATGTTCTGTATGAGTAGGTAACACAGTTCTTTTTTTCTGGGCATTCTCATGGTTCTTGCTGTATTAGAGACGCTGCAAAGAAGTGGATGCTTCTTGTGTTAAAACAGAGTGTGTTTCATGGATGAGAAAACTGGTCTTAATTTCCCTTCAGAAACGGAGTTAATCCACAGGATCTATGTCTTCCTACAAGCAAGATTTCATTTCTGGTAAACTAAGTGAATTTGGTGCTCAAATGATTTTACACACTTCTGGAACCCACACAATTCAAACTGATAACTAAAGTCCCTATATGTAACAGGGCCAGTGGTTTGTATCAGTTTCATAAGCAGAGCTGAACTACATATGGTCCGTATGAGTAGGAATCACAGTTCTTTTTTTCTTTCCATGCTCATGGTTCTTGGTGTATTGGAGACGCTGTAAAGAAGTGCTTGCTTCTTGCGTTAAAACAGAGTGTGTTTCATGGATGAGAACACTGGTCTGAATTTCCCTTCAGAAACGGCGTTAAACCACAGAATCTGTGTGTTCCTACAAGCAACAGTTCATTTCTGGTAAACAAAGTGAATTTTGAGTTCAAATGATTTCACACAGTTCTGGAAAACAACTTGATTCTCCCTATTAACTAAAGAGCATTTATGTAAGAGGAGCTGTGGTTTGTATCAGTTTCATAAGCAGAGTTGAACTACATATGGTCCTTATGAGTAGGAAACACAGTTCTTTTTTTCTTGCCATGCTTATGGTTCTTGCTGTATTGGAGAGGCTGGAAAGAAGAGCTTGCTTCTTGCATGAAAACAGAGTGTGTTTCATCGATGAGAAAACTGGTCTGAATTTCCCTTCAGAAATGGAGTTAAACCACAGGATCTATGTCTTCCTACAAGCAAGATTTCATTTCTAGTAAATTAAGTGAATTTGGTGCTCAAATGATTTTACACAGTTCTGGAACCCAACGCGATTCTCACTATTAACTAAAGAGCATTTATGTAAGAGGAGTTGTGGTTTGTATCAGTTTCATGAGCAGAGGTTAACTACATGTGTTCCGCATGAGTAGGAAACACAGTTCTTTTTTTCTGATAATGCTCATATTTCTTGCTGTATTGGAGACGCTGGGAAGAAGAGTTTGCTTCTTGCCTTAAAACAGAGTCTGTTTCATGGATGAGAACACTGGTCTGAATTTCCCTTCAGAATCGGAGTTAAGCCACAGGATCTTTGTCTTCCTACAAGCAAGAGTTCATTTCTGGTAAACCAAGTGTATTTTGGGCTCAAATGATTTTCACAGTTCAACAACCCAACGCGATACTCACTATTAACTAAAGAGCATTTAAATAAGAGGAGCTGTGCTTTGTTTCAGTTTCATAAGCAGAGTTGAACTCCATATGGTCCTTATGAGTAAGAAATACGTTTCTTTTTTTCTTGCCATGCTCATGGTTCTTGCTGTATTGGAGAGGCTGGAAAGAAGAGCTTGCTTCTTGCGTGGAAACAGAGTGTGTTTCATCGATGAGAAAACTGGTCTGAATTTCCCTTCAGAAACAGAGTTAAACTCCAGGATCTGAGTCTTCCTCTAAGCAAGAGTTCATTTCTGGTAATCCAAGTGAATTTTGGGCTCAAATGATTTTACACAGTTCTGGAAACCAACTTGATTCTCCCTATTAAGTAAAGAGCATTTATGTAAGAGGAGATGTAGTTTTTATTAGTTTCATAAGCAGAGTTGAACTACATATGGTCCGTAGGAGTAGGAAACACAGTTCTTTTTCTCTGGGCATGCTCATGGTTCTTGCTGTATTGGAGATGCTGTAAAGAAGAGCTTGCTTCTTGCGTTAAAACAGAGTGTGTTTCAAGGATGAGAACACTGGTTTGAATTTCCCTTCAGAAACGGAATTAAACCCCAGGAACTTTGTTTCCTACAAGAAGAGTTCAATTCTGGTAAACCAAGTGAATTTGGGGCTCAAATGATTTTACACAGTTCTCGAACCCAACGCGATTCAAACTATTAACTAAAGAGCATTTATGTAAGAGGAGCTCAGGTTTGTATCAGTTTCATAAGCAGAGTTGAACTACATAAGGTCCGTATGAGCAGGAAACACAGAACTTGTTTTCTGGGCATGATCATGGTTCTTGCTGTATTGGAGATGCTGGAAAGAAGAGCTTGCTTCTTTTGTGAAAACAGAGTGTGTTTCATGGTTGAGAACACTGGTCTGAATTTCCCTTCAGAAACCAGGTTAAACCACAGGATCTGTGTCTTCCTACAAGAAAGAGTTCATTTCTGGTAAACCAAGTGAATTTGGGGCCCAAATGATTTTATACAGTTCTCGAAACCAACGCGATTCAAACTATTAACTAAAGAGCACTTATGTAAGAGGACCTGTTGTTTGTATCAGTTTCATAAGCAGTTTTCAAGTACATAAGATCCGTATGAGTAGGAAAATCAGTTCTTTTTTTCTGGGCATAATCTTGGTTCTTGCTGTATTGGAGACACTGGAAAGAAGAGCTTGCTTCTTGTGTGAAAACAGAGTGTGTTTCATGGATGAGAACACTGGTCTGAATTTCCCTTCAGAAACGGAGTTAAAGCACAGGATCTGTGTCTTCCTACAAGCAAGAGTTCATTTCTCGTAAAACAAGTGAATTTTGGGCTCAACTGATTTTTCACATTTCAACAACCCAACGCGATTATGACTATGAACTAAAGAGCATTTATGTAAGAGGAGCTATGGTTTGTATCTGTTTCATAAGCAGAGTTGAACTACATATGGTCTTTATGAGTGGGAAACACTGTTCTTTTTCTGGGCATGCTCATGGTTCTTGCTGTATTGGAGATGCTGGAAAGAAGAGCTTGCTTCTTGCGTGAAAACAGAGTTTGTTTCATGAATGAGAACACTGGTTTGAATTTCCCTTCAGAAACGGAGTTAAAATCCAGGATCTGTGTTTCCTATAAGCAAGAGTTCAATTCTGGTAAACAAAGTGAATTTGGGGCTCAAATGATTTTACACATTTCTGGAAACCAATGCAATTCAAACTATTAACTAAAGAGCATTTATGTAAGAGGAGCTCAGGTTTGTATCAGTATCATAAGCAGAGTTGAACTACATAAGGTCTGTATGAGCAGGAAACACAGTACTTTCTTTCTGGGCATGCTCATGGTTCTTGCTGTATTGGAGAGGCTGGAAAGAAGAGCTTGCTTCTTGCGTGAAAACAGAGTGTGTTTCATGTTTTAGAACACTGGTCTGAATTTCCCTTCAGAAACGGAGTTAAACCACAGGATCTGTGTCTTCCTACAAGCAAGAGTTCATTTCTGGTATACCAAGTTAATTTTGGGTTCTAATGATTTTTCACAGTTCAACAACCAAACGCGATTCTCACAATTAACCTAAGAGCATTTATGTAAGAGGAGCTGTGGTTTGTATCAATTTCATAAGCAGAAGTGAACTTCATATGGTCTGTATGAGCAGGAAACACAGTTCTTTTTTTCTGGGCACGGTCATGGTTCTTGCCGTATTGGATACGCTGGAAAGAAGAGCTTGCTTCTTGCGTTCAAACAGAATGTGTTTCATGGATGAGAAGATTGGTCTGAATTTCCCTTCAGAAATGGAGTTAAACCCCAGGATCTGTGTTTCCTACAAGCAAGAGTTCAATTCTGGTAAACAAAGGGAATTTGGGGCTCAAATGATTTTACAAAGTTCTGGAACGCAACGCGATTCAAATTAAGTAAAGAGCATTTAAGTAAGAGGAGCTCTGCTACGTATCAGTATTATAAGCAGAGTTGAACTACATAAGGTCCGTATGAGCAGGAAACACAGTACTTTTTTTCTGGGCATGCTCATGATTCTTGCTGTACTGGAGACACTATAAAGAAGAACTTGCTTCTTGCCTGAAAACAGAGTGTGTTTCATGGATGAGGACACTGGTCTGAATTACCCTTCAGAAACGGAGTTAAACCCCAGGATCTGTGTCTTCCTACAAGCAAGAGTTCATTTCTGGTATACCAAGTTAATTTTGGGTTCTAATGATTTTTCACAGTTCAACAACCAAACGCGATTCTCACAATTAACCTAAGAGCATTTATGTAAGAGGAGCTGTGGATTGTATCAATTTCATAAGCAGAAGTGAACTGCATATGGTCTGTATGAGCAGGAAACACAGTTCATTTTTTCTGGGCATGGTCATGGTTCTTGCTGTATTGGATACACTGGAAAGAAGAGCTTGCTTCTTGCGTTCAAACAGAATGTGTTTCATGGATGAGAAGATTGGTCTGAATTTCCCTTCAGAAACGGAGTTAAACCCCAGCATCTGTGTTTCCTACAAGCAAGAGTTCAATTCTGGTAAACAAAGGGAATTTGGGGCTCAAATGATTTTACAAAGTTCTGGAACGCAACGCGATTCAAATTAAGTAAAGAGCATTTAAGTAAGAGGAGCTCTGCTTTGTATCAGTATTATAAGCAGAGTTGAACTACATAAGGTCCGTATGAGCAGGAAACACAGTACTTTTTTCTGGGCATGCTCATGATTCTTGCTGTACTGGAGACACTGTAAAGAAGAACTTGCTTCTTGCATGAAAACAGAGTGTGTTTCATGGATGAGAACACTGGTCTGAATTACCCTTCAGAAACGGAGTTAAACCCCAGGATCTGTGTCTTCCTACAAGCAAGAGTTCATTTCTGGTAAACCCAGTGAATTTTGGGCTCAACTGATTTTACACTGTACACGAACCCAACGAGATTCTCACTATTAACTAAAGAGGATTTATGTAAGAGGAGCTGTGGTTTGTATCAGTTTCATAAGCAGAGTTGAACTACATAAGGTCCGTATGAGCAGGAAACACAGAACTTTTTTTCTGGGCATGATCATGGTTCTTGCTGTATTGGAGATGCTGGAAAGAAGAGCTTGCTTCTTTTGTGAAAACAGAGTGTGTTTCATGGTTGAGAACACTGGTCTGAATTTCCCTTCAGAAACCAGGTTAAACCACAGGATCTGTGTCTTCCTACAGGAAAGAGTTCATTTCTGGTAAACCAAGTGAATTTGGGGCCCAAATGATTTTATACAGTTCTCGAAACCAACGCGATTCAAACTATTAACTAAAGAGCACTTATGTAAGAGGACCTGTTGTTTGTATCAGTTTCATAAGCAGTTTTCAAGTACATAAGATCCGTATGAGTAGGAAAATCAGTTCTTTTTTTCTGGGCATACTCTTGGTTCTTGCTGTATTGGAGACACTGGAAAGAAGAGCTTGCTTCTTGTGTGAAAACAGAGTGTGTTTCATGGATGAGAACACTGGTCTGAATTTCCCTTCAGAAACGGAGTTAAAGCACAGGATCTGTGTCTTCCTACAAGCAAGAGTTCATTTCTCGTAAAACAAGTGAATTTTGGGCTCAACTGATTTTTCACATTTCAACAACCCAACGCGATTATGACTATGAACTAAAGAGCATTTATGTAAGAGGAGCTATGGTTTGTATCTGTTTCATAAGCAGAGTTGAACTACATATGGTCTTTATGAGTGGGAAACACTGTTCTTTTTCTGGGCATGCTCATGGTTCTTGCTGTATTGGAGATGCTGGAAAGAAGAGCTTGCTTCTTGCGTGAAAACAGAGTTTGTTTCATGAATGAGAACACTGGTTTGAATTTCCCTTCAGAAACGGAGTTAAAATCCAGGATCTGTGTTTCCTATAAGCAAGAGTTCAATTCTGGTAAACAAAGTGAATTTGGGGCTCAAATGATTTTACACATTTCTGGAAACCAATGCAATTCAAACGATTAACTAAAGAGCATTTATGTAAGAGGAGCTCAGGTTTGTATCAGTATCATAAGCAGAGTTGAACTACATAAGGTCTGTATGAGCAGGAAACACAGTACTTTCTTTCTGGGCATGCTCATGGTTCTTGCTGTATTGGAGAGGCTGGAAAGAAGAGCTTGCTTCTTGCGTGAAAACAGAGTGTGTTTCATGTTTTAGAACACTGGTCTGAATTTCCCTTCAGAAACGGAGTTAAACCACAGGATCTGTGTCTTCCTACAAGCAAGAGTTCATTTCTGGTATACCAAGTTAATTTTGGGTTCTAATGATTTTTCACAGTTCAACAACCAAACGCGATTCTCACAATTAACCTAAGAGCATTTATGTAAGAGGAGCTGTGGATTGTATCAATTTCATAAGCAGAAGTGAACTGCATATGGTCTGTATGAGCAGGAAACACAGTTCATTTTTTCTGGGCATGGTCATGGTTCTTGCTGTATTGGATACACTGGAAAGAAGAGCTTGCTTCTTGCGTTCAAACAGAATGTGTTTCATGGATGAGAAGATTGGTCTGAATTTCCCTTCAGAAACGGAGTTAAACCCCAGCATCTGTGTTTCCTACAAGCAAGAGTTCAATTCTGGTAAACAAAGGGAATTTGGGGCTCAAATGATTTTACAAAGTTCTGGAACGCAACGCGATTCAAATTAAGTAAAGAGCATTTAAGTAAGAGGAGCTCTGCTTTGTATCAGTATTATAAGCAGAGTTGAACTACATAAGGTCCGTATGAGCAGGAAACACAGTACTTTTTTCTGGGCATGCTCATGATTCTTGCTGTACTGGAGACACTGTAAAGAAGAACTTGCTTCTTGCATGAAAACAGAGTGTGTTTCATGGATGAGAACACTGGTCTGAATTACCCTTCAGAAACGGAGTTAAAGCACAGGATCTGTGTCTTCCTACAAGCAAGAGTTCATTTCTGGTAAACCCAGTGAATTTTGGGCTCAACTGATTTTACACTGTACACGAACCCAACGAGATTCTCACTATTAACTAAAGAGGATTTATGTAAGAGGAGCTGTGGTTTGTATCAGTTTCATAAGCAGAGTTGAAATACATAAGGTCCGTATGAGCAGGAAACACAGAACTTTTTTTCTGGGCATGATCATGGTTCTTGCTGTATTGGAGATGCTGGAAAGAAGAGCTTGCTTCTTTTGTGAAAACAGAGTGTGTTTCATGGTTGAGAACACTGGTCTGAATTTCCCTTCAGAAACCAGGTTAAACCACAGGATCTGTGTCTTCCTACAGGAAAGAGTTCATTTCTGGTAAACCAAGTGAATTTGGGGCCCAAATGATTTTATACAGTTCTCGAAACCAACGCGATCAAACTATTAACTAAAGAGCACTTATGTAAGAGGACCTGTTGTTTGTATCAGTTTCATAAGCAGTGTTCAAGTACATAAGATCCGTATGAGTAGGAAAATCAGTTCTTTTTTTCTGGGCATACTCTTGGTTCTTGCTGAATTGAAGACACTGGAAAGAAGAGCTTGCTTCTTGTGTGAAAACAGAGTGTGTTTCATGGATGAGAACACTGGTCTGAATTTCCCTTCAGAAACGGAGTTAAAGCACAGGATCTGTGTCTTCCTACAAGCAAGAGTTCATTTCTCGTAAAACAAGTGAATTTTGGGCTCAACTGATTTTTCACATTTCAACAACCCAACGCGATTATCACTATGAACTAAAGAGCATTTATGTAAGAGGAGCTATGGTTTGTATCTGTTTCATAAGCAGAGTTGAACTACATATGGTCTTTATGAGTGGGAAACACTGTTCTTTTTCTGGGCATGCTCATGGTTCTTGCTGTATTGGAGATGCTGGAAAGAAGAGCTTGCTTCTTGCGTGAAAACAGAGTTGGTTTCATGAATGAGAACACTGGTTTGAATTTCCCTTCAGAAACGGAGTTAAAATCCAGGATCTGTGTTTCCTATAAGCAAGAGTTCAATTCTGGTAAACAAAGTGAATTTGGGGCTCAAATGATTTTACACATTTCTGGAAACCAATGCAATTCAAACTATTAACTAAAGAGCATTTATGTAAGAGGAGCTCTGGTTTGTATCAGTATCATAAGCAGAGTTGAACTACATAAGGTCTGTATGAGCAGGAAACACAGTACTTTCTTTCTGGGCATGCTCATGGTTCTTGCTGTATTGGAGAGGCTTGAAAGAAGAGCTTGCTTCTTGCGTGAAAACAGAGTGTGTTTCATGTTTTAGAACACTGGTCTGAATTTCCCTTCAGAAACGGAGTTAAACCACAGGATCTGTGTCTTCCTACAAGCAAGAGTTCATTTCTGGTATACCAAGTTAATTTTGGGTTCTAATGATTTTTCACAGTTCAACAACCAAACGCGATTCTCACAATTAACCTAAGAGCATTTATGTAAGAGGAGCTGTGGTTTGTATCAATTTCATAAGCAGAAGTGAACTGCATATGGTCTGTATGAGCAGGAAACACA
This sequence comes from Onychomys arenicola, assembly GCA_949786405.1. Lineage (NCBI taxonomy): Eukaryota > Metazoa > Chordata > Mammalia > Rodentia > Cricetidae > Onychomys > Onychomys arenicola. The sequence goes on from CATKUM010000026.1 coordinate 2,018,765, forward strand.
GTTCTTTTTTACTGGGCACGGTCATGGTTCTTGCCGTATTGGATACGCTGGAAAGAAGAGCTTGCTTCTTGCGTTCAAACAGAATGTGTTTCATGGATGAGAAGATTGGTCTGAATTTCCCTTCAGAAATGGAGTTAAACCCCAGGATCTGTGTTTCCTACAAGCAAGAGTTCAATTCTGGTAAACAAAGGGAATTTGGGGCTCAAATGATTTTACAAAGTTCTGGAACGCAACGCGATTCAAATTAAGTAAAGAGCATTTAAGTAAGAGGAGCTCTGCTTCGTATCAGTATTATAAGCAGAGTTGAACTACATAAGGTCCGTATGAGCAGGAAACACAGTACTTTTTTTCTGGGCATGCTCATGATTCTTGCTGTACTGGAGACACTATAAAGAAGAACTTGCTTCTTGCCTGAAAACAGAGTGTGTTTCATGGATGAGAACACTGGTCTGAATTACCCTTCAGAAACGGAGTTAAACCCCAGGATCTGTGTCTTCCTACAAGCAAGAGTTCATTTCTGGTATACCAAGTTAATTTTGGGTTCTAATGATTTTTCACAGTTCAACAACCAAACGCGATTCTCACAATTAACCTAAGAGCATTTATGTAAGAGGAGCTGTGGATTGTATCAATTTCATAAGCAGAAGTGAACTGCATATGGTCTGTATGAGCAGGAAACACAGTTCATTTTTTCTGGGCATGGTCATGGTTCTTGCTGTATTGGATACACTGGAAAGAAGAGCTTGCTTCTTGCGTTCAAACAGAATGTGTTTCATGGATGAGAAGATTGGTCTGAATTTCCCTTCAGAAACGGAGTTAAACCCCAGCATCTGTGTTTCCTACAAGCAAGAGTTCAATTCTGGTAAACAAAGGGAATTTGGGGCTCAAATGATTTTACAAAGTTCTGGAACGCAACGCGATTCAAATTAAGTAAAGAGCATTTAAGTAAGAGGAGCTCTGCTTTGTATCAGTATTATAAGCAGAGTTGAACTACATAAGGTCCGTATGAGCAGGAAACACAGTACTTTTTTCTGGGCATGCTCATGATTCTTGCTGTACTGGAGACACTGTAAAGAAGAACTTGCTTCTTGCATGAAAACAGAGTGTGTTTCATGGATGAGAACACTGGTCTGAATTACCCTTCAGAAACGGAGTTAACCCCAGGATCTGTGTCTTCCTACAAGCAAGAGTTCATTTCTGGTAAACCCAGTGAATTTTGGGCTCAACTGATTTTACACTGTACACGAACCCAACGAGATTCTCACTATTAACTAAAGAGGATTTATGTAAGAGGAGCTGTGGTTTGTATCAGTTTCATAAGCAGAGTTGAACTACATAAGGTCCGTATGAGCAGGAAACACAGAACTTTTTTTCTGGGCATGATCATGGTTCTTGCTGTATTGGAGATGCTGGAAAGAAGAGCTTGCTTCTTTTGTGAAAACAGAGTGTGTTTCATGGTTGAGAACACTGGTCTGAATTTCCCTTCAGAAACCAGGTTAAACCACAGGATCTGTGTCTTCCTACAGGAAAGAGTTCATTTCTGGTAAACCAAGTGAATTTGGGGCCCAAATGATTTTATACAGTTCTCGAAACCAACGCGATCAAACTATTAACTAAAGAGCACTTATGTAAGAGGACCTGTTGTTTGTATCAGTTTCATAAGCAGTGTTCAAGTACATAAGATCCGTATGAGTAGGAAAATCAGTTCTTTTTTTCTGGGTATACTCTTGGTTCTTGCTGAATTGAAGACACTGGAAAGAAGAGCTTGCTTCTTGTGTGAAAACAGAGTGTGTTTCATGGATGAGAACACTGGTCTGAATTTCCCTTCAGAAACGGAGTTAAAGCACAGGATCTGTGTCTTCCTACAAGCAAGAGTTCATTTCTCGTAAAACAAGTGAATTTTGGGCTCAACTGATTTTTCACATTTCAACAACCCAACGCGATTATGACTATGAACTAAAGAGCATTTATGTAAGAGGAGCTATGGTTTGTATCTGTTTCATAAGCAGAGTTGAACTACATATGGTCTTTATGAGTGGGAAACACTGTTCTTTTTCTGGGCATGCTCATGGTTCTTGCTGTATTGGAGATGCTGGAAAGAAGAGCTTGCTTCTTGCGTGAAAACAGAGTTTGTTTCATGAATGAGAACACTGGTTTGAATTTCCCTTCAGAAACGGAGTTATAATCCAGGATCTGTGTTTCCTATAAGCAAGAGTTCAATTCTGGTAAACAAAGTGAATTTGGGGCTCAAATGATTTTACACATTTCTGGAAACCAATGCAATTCAAACTATTAACTAAAGAGCATTTATGTAAGAGGAGCTCTGGTTTGTATCAGTATCATAAGCAGAGTTGAACTACATAAGGTCTGTATGAGCAGGAAACACAGTACTTTCTTTCTGGGCATGCTCATGGTTCTTGCTGTATTGGAGAGGCTGGAAAGAAGAGCTTGCTTCTTGCGTGAAAACAGAGTGTGTTTCATGTTTTAGAACACTGGTCTGAATTTCCCTTCAGAAACGGAGTTAAACCACAGGATCTGTGTCTTCCTACAAGCAAGAGTTCATTTCTGGTATACCAAGTTAATTTTGGGTTCTAATGATTTTTCACAGTTCAACAACCAAACGCGATTCTCACAATTAACCTAAGAGCATTTATGTAAGAGGAGCTGTGGTTTGTATCAATTTCATAAGCAGAAGTGAACTGCATATGGTCTGTATGAGCAGGAAACACAGTTCTTTTTTTCTGGGCACGGTCATGGTTCTTGCCGTATTGGATACGCTGGAAAGAAGAGCTTGCTTCTTGCGTTCAAACAGAATGTGTTTCATGGATGAGAAGATTGGTCTGAATTTCCCTTCAGAAATGGAGTTAAACCCCAGGATCTGTGTTTCCTACAAGCAAGAGTTCAATTCTGGTAAACAAAGGGAATTTGAGGCTCAAATGATTTTACAAAGTTCTGGAACGCAACGCGATTCAAATTAAGTAAAGAGCATTTAAGTAAGAGGAGCTCTGCTTCGTATCAGTATTATAAGCAGAGTTGAACTACATAAGGTCCGTATGAGCAGGAAACACAGTACTTTTTTTCTGGGCATGCTCATGATTCTTGCTGTACTGGAGACACTATAAAGAAGAACTTGCTTCTTGCCTGAAAACAGAGTGTGTTTCATGGATGAGAACACTGGTCTGAATTACCCTTCAGAAACGGAGTTAAACCCCAGGATCTGTGTCTTCCTACAAGCAAGAGTTCATTTCTGGTATACCAAGTTAATTTTGGGTTCTAATGATTTTTCACAGTTCAACAACCAAACGCGATTCTCACAATTAACCTAAGAGCATTTATGTAAGAGGAGCTGTGGATTGTATCAATTTCATAAGCAGAAGTGAACTGCATATGGTCTGTATGAGCAGGAAACACAGTTCATTTTTTCTGGGCATGGTCATGGTTCTTGCTGTATTGGATACACTGGAAAGAAGAGCTTGCTTCTTGCGTTCAAACAGAATGTGTTTCATGGATGAAAAGATTGGTCTGAATTTCCCTTCAGAAACGGAGTTAAACCCCAGCATCTGTGTTTCCTACAAGCAAGAGTTCAATTCTGGTAAACAAAGGGAATTTGGGGCTCAAATGATTTTACAAAGTTCTGGAACGCAACGCGATTCAAATTAAGTAAAGAGCATTTAAGTAAGAGGAGCTCTGCTTTGTATCAGTATTATAAGCAGAGTTGAACTACATAAGGTCCGTATGAGCAGGAAACACAGTACTTTTTTCTGGGCATGCTCATGATTCTTGCTGTACTGGAGACACTGTAAAGAAGAACTTGCTTCTTGCATGAAAACAGAGTGTGTTTCATGGATGAGAACACTGGTCTGAATTACCCTTCAGAAACGGAGTTAAACCCCAGGATCTGTGTCTTCCTACAAGCAAGAGTTCATTTCTGGTAAACCCAGTGAATTTTGGGCTCAACTGATTTTACACTGTACACGAACCCAACGAGATTCTCACTATTAACTAAAGAGGATTTACGTAAGAGGAGCTGTGGTTTGTATCAGTTTCATAAGCAGAGTTGAACTACATAAGGTCCGTATGAGCAGGAAACACAGAACTTTTTTTCTGGGCATGATCATGGTTCTTGCTGTATTGGAGATGCTGGAAAGAAGAGCTTGCTTCTTTTGTGAAAACAGAGTGTGTTTCATGGTTGAGAACACTGGTCTGAATTTCCCTTCAGAAACCAGGTTAAACCACAGGATCTGTGTCTTCCTACAGGAAAGAGTTCATTTCTGGTAAACCAAGTGAATTTGGGGCCCAAATGATTTTATACAGTTCTCGAAACCAACGCGATCAAACTATTAACTAAAGAGCACTTATGTAAGAGGACCTGTTGTTTGTATCAGTTTCATAAGCAGTGTTCAAGTACATAAGATCCGTATGAGTAGGAAAATCAGTTCTTTTTTTCTGGGCATACTCTTGGTTCTTGCTGAATTGAAGACACTGGAAAGAAGAGCTTGCTTCTTGTGTGAAAACAGAGTGTGTTTCATGGATGAGAACACTGGTCTGAATTTCCCTTCAGAAACGGAGTTAAAGCACAGGATCTGTGTCTTCCTACAAGCAAGAGTTCATTTCTCGTAAAACAAGTGAATTTTGGGCTCAACTGATTTTTCACATTCCAACAACCCAACGCGATTATCACTATGAACTAAAGAGCATTTATGTAAGAGGAGCTATGGTTTGTATCTGTTTCATAAGTAGAGTTGAACTACATATGGTCTTTATGAGTGGGAATCACTGTTCTTTTTCTGGGCATGCTCATGGTTCTTGCTGTATTGGAGATGCTGGAAAGAAGAGCTTGCTTCTTGCGTGAAAACAGAGTTTGTTTCATGAATGAGAACACTGGTTTGAATTTCCCTTCAGAAACGGAGTTAAAATCCAGGATCTGTGTTTCCTATAAGCAAGAGTTCAATTCTGGTAAACAAAGTGAATTTGGGGCTCAAATGATTTTACACATTTCTGGAAACCAATGCAATTCAAACTATTAACTAAAGAGCATTTATGTAAGAGGAGCTCTGGTTTGTATCAGTATCATAAGCAGAGTTGAACTACATAAGGTCTGTATGAGCAGGAAACACAGTACTTTCTTTCTGGGCATGCTCATGGTTCTTGCTGTATTGGAGAGGCTGGAAAGAAGAGCTTGCTTCTTGCGTGAAAACAGAGTGTGTTTCATGTTTTAGAACACTGGTCTGAATTTCCCTTCAGAAACGGAGTTAAACCACAGGATCTGTGTCTTCCTACAAGCAAGAGTTCATTTCTGGTATACCAAGTTAATTTTGGGTTCTAATGATTTTTCACAGTTCAACAACCAAACGCGATTCTCACAATTAACCTAAGAGCATTTATGTAAGAGGAGCTGTGGTTTGTATCAATTTCATAAGCAGAAGTGAACTGCATATGGTCTGTATGAGCAGGAAACACAGTTCTTTTTTTCTGGGCACGGTCATGGTTCTTGCCGTATTGGATACGCTGGAAAGAAGAGCTTGCTTCTTGCGTTCAAACAGAATGTGTTTCATGGATGAGAAGATTGGTCTGAATTTCCCTTCAGAAATGGAGTTAAACCCCAGGATCTGTGTTTCCTACAAGCAAGAGTTCAATTCTGGTAAACAAAGGGAATTTGGGGCTCAAATGATTTTACAAAGTTCTGGAACGCAACGCGATTCAAATTAAGTAAAGAGCATTTAAGTAAGAGGAGCTCTGCTTTGTATCAGTATTATAAGCAGAGTTGAACTACATAAGGTCCGTATGAGCAGGAAACACAGTACTTTTTTTCTGGGCATGCTCATGATTCTTGCTGTACTGGAGACACTATAAAGAAGAACTTGCTTCTTGCCTGAAAACAGAGTGTGTTTCATGGATGAGAACACTGGTCTGAATTACCCTTCAGAAACGGAGTTAAACCCCAGGATCTGTGTCTTCCTACAAGCAAGAGTTCATTTCTGGTATACCAAGTTAATTTTGGGTTCTAATGATTTTTCACAGTTCAACAACCAAACGCGATTCTCACAATTAACCTAAGAGCATTTATGTAAGAGGAGCTGTGGTTTGTATCAATTTCATAAGCAGAAGTGAACTGCATATGGTCTGTATGAGCAGGAAACACAGTTCATTTTTTCTGGGCATGGTCATGGTTCTTGCTGTATTGGATACACTGGAAAGAAGAGCTTGCTTCTTGCGTTCAAACAGAATGTGTTTCATGGATGAGAAGATTGGTCTGAATTTCCCTTCAGAAACGGAGTTAAACCCCAGCATCTGTGTTTCCTACAAGCAAGAGTTCAATTCTGGTAAACAAAGGGAATTTGGGGCTCAAATGATTTTACAAAGTTCTGGAACGCAACGCGATTCAAATTAAGTAAAGAGCATTTAAGTAAGAGGAGCTCTGCTTTGTATCAGTATTATAAGCAGAGTTGAACTACATAAGGTCCGTATGAGCAGGAAACACAGTACTTTTTTCTGGGCATGCTCATGATTCTTGCTGTAATGGAGACACTGGAAAGAAGAGCTTGCTTCTTTTGTGAAAACAGAGTGTGTTTCATGGTTGAGAACACTGGTCTGAATTTCCCTTCAGAAACCAGGTTAAACCACAGGATCTGTGTCTTCCTACAGGAAAGAGTTCATTTCTGGTAAACCAAGTGAATTTGGGGCCCAAATGATTTTATACAGTTCTCGAAACCAACGCGATCAAACTATTAACTAAAGAGCACTTATGTAAGAGGACCTGTTGTTTGTATCAGTTTCATAAGCAGTGTTCAAGTACATAAGATCCGTATGAGTAGGAAAATCAGTTCTTTTTTTCTGGGCATAATCTTGGTTCTTGCTGAATTGGAGACACTGGAAAGAAGAGCTTGCTTCTTGTGTGAAAACAGAGTGTGTTTCATGGATGAGAACACTGGTCTGAATTTCCCTTCAGAAACGGAGTTAAAGCACAGGATCTGTGTCTTCCTACAAGCAAGAGTTCATTTCTCGTAAAACAAGTGAATTTTGGGCTCAACAGATTTTTAACATTTCAACAACCCAACGCGATTATCACTATAAACTAAAGAGCATTTATGTAAGAGGAGCTATGGTTTGTATCTGTTTCATAAGTAGAGTTGAACTACATATGGTCTTTATGAGTGGGAAACACTGTTCTTTTTCTGGGCATGCTCATGGTTCTTGCTGTATTGGAGATGCTGGAAAGAAGAGCTTGCTTCTTGCGTGAAAACAGAGTTTGTTTCATGAATGAGAACACTGGTATGAATTTCCCTTCAGAAACGGAGTTAAAATCCAGGATCTGTGTTTCCTATAAGCAAGAGTTCAATTCTGGTAAACAAAGTGAATTTGGGGCTCAAATGATTTTACACATTTCTGGAAACCAATGCAATTCAAACTATTAACTAAAGAGCATTTATGTAAGAGGAGCTCTGGTTTGTATCAGTATCATAAGCAGAGTTGAACTACATAAGGTCTGTATGAGCAGGAAACACAGTACTTTTTTTCTGGGCATGCTCATGGTTCTTGCTGTATTGGAGAGGCTGGAAAGAAGAGCTTGCTTCTTGCGTGAAAACAGAGTGTGTTTCATGTTTTAGAACACTGGTCTGAATTTCCCTTCAGAAACGGAGTTAAACCACAGGATCTGTGTCTTCCTACAAGCAAGAGTTCATTTCTGGTATACCAAGTTAATTTTGGGTTCTAATGATTTTTCACAGTTCAACAACCAAACGCGATTCTCACAATTAACCTAAGAGCATTTATGTAAGAGGAGCTGTGGTTTGTATCAATTTCATAAGCAGAAGTGAACTGCATATGGTCTGTATGAGCAGGAAACACAGTTCTTTTTTTCTGGGCACGGTCATGGTTCTTGCCGTATTGGATACGCTGGAAAGAAGAGCTTGCTTCTTGCGTTCAAACAGAATGTGTTTCATGGATGAGAAGATTGGTCTGAATTTCCCTTCAGAAATGGAGTTAAACCCCAGGATCTCTGTTTCCTACAAGCAAGAGTTCAATTCTGGTAAACAAAGGGAATTTGGGGCTCAAATGATTTTACAAAGTTCTGGAAAACAACTTGATTCTCCCTATTAACTAAAGAGCATTTATGTAGAGGAGCTGTGGTTTGTATCAGTTTCATAAGCAGAGTTGAACTACATATGGTCCTTATGAGTAGGAAACACAGTTCTTTTTTTCTTGCCATGCTTATGGTTCTTGCTGTATTGGAGAGGCTGGAAAGAAGAGCTTGCTTCTTGCATGAAAACAGAGTATGTTTCATCGATGAGAAAACTGGTCTGAATTTCCCTTCAGAAATGGAATTAAACCACAGGATCTATGTCTTCCTACAAGCAAGATTTCATTTCTAGTAAACTAAGTGAATTTGGTGCTCAAATGATTTTACACAGTTCTGGAACCCAAGGCAATTCAAACTGTTAACTACAGTGCCTTTATGTAACAGGGGCAGTGGTTTATATCAGTTTCATAAGCAGAGTTGAACTACATATGGTCCGTATGAGTAGGAAACACAGTTCTTTTTTTCTGGGCATGCTCATGGTTCTTGTTGTATTGGGGACGCTGGAAAGAAGAGCTTGCTTCTTGCGTGAAAACAGAGTGTGTTTCATGGATGAGAACACTAGTCTGAAAATCCCTTCAGAAACTGAGTTAAACCACAGGATCTGTGTCTTCCTACAAGCAAGAGTTCATTTCTGGTAAACACAGTGAATTTTGGGCTCAACTGATTTTACACAGTACTCGAACGCAACGAGATTCTCACTATTAACTAAAGAGCATTTATGTAAGAGGAGCTGTGGTTTGTATCAGTTTCATAAACAGAATTGAACTGCATATGGTCCGTATGAGTAGGAAACACAGTTCTTTTTTTCTGGGCATTCTCATTTTTCTTGCTGTATTAGAGACACTGGAAAAAGAGGATGCTTTTTGCATTAAAACTGAATGTGTTTTTTGGATGAGAACACTGGTCTGAATTTCGCTTCAGAATCGGAGTTAAACCACAAGATTTGTGTGTTCCTACAAGCAAGAGTTCATTCCTGGTAAACAAAGTGAATTTTGGGCTCAAATGAGTTTACACAGTTCACAAACCCAACGCGATTCTCACTATTAACTAAAGAGCATTTATGTAAGAGGAGTTGTGGTTTGTATCAGTTTCATGAGCAGAGGTTAACTACATGTGTTCCGCATGAGTAGGAAACACAGTTCTTTTTTTCTGATAATGCTCATATTTCTTGCTGTATTGGAGACGCTGGGAAGAAGAGTTTGCTTCTTGCCTTAAAACAGAGTCTGTTTCATGGATGAGAACACTGGTCTGAATTTCCCTTCAGAATCGGAGTTAAGCCACAGGATCTTTGTCTTCCTACAAGCAAGAGTTCATTTCTGGTAAACCAAGTGTATTTTGGGCTCAAATGATTTTCACAGTTCAACAACCCAACGCGATACTCACTATTAACTAAAGAGCATTTAAATAAGAGGAGCTGTGCTTTGTTTCAGTTTCATAAGCAGAGTTGAACTCCATATGGTCCTTATGAGTAAGAAATACGTTTCTTTTTTTCTTGCTATGCTCATGGTTCTTGCTGTATTGGAGAGGCTGGAAAGAAGAGCTTGCTTCTTGCGTGGAAACAGAGTGTGTTTCATCGATGAGAAAACTGGTCAGAATTTCCCTTCAGAAACGGAGTTAAACTCCAGGATCTGAGTCTTCCTCTAAGCAAGAGTTCATTTCTGGTAATCCAAGTGAATTTTGGGCTCAAATGATTTTACACAGTTCTGGAAACCAACTTGATTCTCCCTATTAAGTAAAGAGCATTTATGTAAGAGGAGATGTAGTTTTTATTAGTTTCATAAGCAGAGTTGAACTACATATGGTCCGTAGGAGTAGGAAACACAGTTCTTTTTCTCTGGGCATGCTCATGGTTCTTGCTGTATTGGAGACGCTGTAAAGAAGAGCTTGCTTCTTGCGTTAAAACAGAGTGTGTTTCAAGGATGAGAACACTGGTTTGAATTTCCCTTCAGAAACGGAATTAAACCCCAGGAACTTTGTTTCCTACAAGAAGAGTTCAATTCTGGTAAACCAAGTGAATTTGGGGCTCAAATGATTTTACACAGTTCTCGAACCCAACGCGATTCAAACTATTAACTAAAGAGCATTTATGTAAGAGGAGCTCAGGTTTGTATCAGTTTCATAAGCAGAGTTGAACTACATAAGGTCCGTATGAGCAGGAAACACAGAACTTTTTTTCTGGGCATGATCATGGTTCTTGCTGTATTGGAGATGCTGGAAAGAAGAGCTTGCTTCTTTTGTGAAAACAGAGTGTGTTTCATGGTTGAGAACACTGGTCTGAATTTCCCTTCAGAAACCAGGTTAAACCACAGGATCTGTGTCTTCCTACAAGAAAGAGTTCATTTCTGGTAAACCAAGTGAATTTGGGGCCCAAATGATTTTATACAGTTCTCGAAACCAACGCGATTCAAACTATTAACTAAAGAGCACTTATGTAAGAGGACCTGTTGTTTGTATCAGTTTCATAAGCAGTTTTCAAGTACATAAGATCCGTATGAGTAGGAAAATCAGTTCTTTTTTTCTGGGCATACTCTTGGTTCTTGCTGTATTGGAGACACTGGAAAGAAGAGCTTGCTTCTTGTGTGAAAACAGAGTGTGTTTCATGGATGAGAACACTGGTCTGAATTTCCCTTCAGAAACGGAGTTAAAACACAGGATCTGTGTCTTCCTACAAGCAAGAGTTCATTTCTTGTAAAACAAGTGAATTTTGGGCTCAACTGATTTTTCACATTTCAACAACCCAACGCGATTATGACTATGAACTAAAGAGCATTTATGTAAGAGGAGCTATGGTTTGTATCTGTTTCATAAGCAGAGTTGAACTACATATGGTCTTTATGAGTGGGAAACACTGTTCTTTTTCTGGGCATGCTCATGGTTCTTGCTGTATTGGAGATGCTGGAAAGAAGAGCTTGCTTCTTGCGTGAAAACAGAGGTTGTTTCATGAATGAGAACACTGGTTTGAATTTCCCTTCAGAAACGGAGTTAAAATCCAGGATCTGTGTTTCCTATAAGCAAGAGTTCAATTCTGGTAAACAAAGTGAATTTGGGGCTCAAATGATTTTACACATTTCTGGAAACCAATGCAATTCAAACTATTAACTAAAGAGCATTTATGTAAGAGGAGCTCTGGTTTGTATCAGTATCATAAGCAGAGTTGAACTACATAAGGTCTGTATGAGCAGGAAACACAGTACTTTCTTTCTGGGCATGCTCATGGTTCTTGCTGTATTGGAGAGGCTGGAAAGAAGAGCTTGCTTCTTGCGTGAAAACAGAGTGTGTTTCATGTTTTAGAACACTGGTCTGAATTTCCCTTCAGAAACGGAGTTAAACCACAGGATCTGTGTCTTCCTACAAGCAAGAGTTCATTTCTGGTATACCAAGTTAATTTTGGGTTCTAATGATTTTTCACAGTTCAACAACCAAACGCGATTCTCACAATTAACCTAAGAGCATTTATGTAAGAGGAGCTGTGGTTTGTATCAATTTCATAAGCAGAAGTGAACTGCATATGGTCTGTATGAGCAGGAAACACAGTTCTTTTTTTCTGGGCATGGTCATGGTTCTTGCTGTATTCGATACGCTGGAAAGAAGAGCTTGCTTCTTGCGTTCAAACAGAATGTGTTTCATGGATGAGAAGATTGGTCTGAATTTCCCTTCAGAAATGGAGTTAAACCCCAGCATCTGTGTTTCCTACAAGCAAGAGTTCAATTCTGGTAAACAAAGGGAATTTGGGGCTCAAATGATTTTACAAAGTTCTGGAACGCAACGCGATTCAAATTAAGTAAAGAGCATTTAAGTAAGAGGAGCTCTGCTTTGTATCAGTATTATAAGCAGAGTTGAACTACATTAGGTCCGTATGAGCAGGAAACACAGTACTTTTTTCTGGGCATGCTCATGATTCTTGCTGTACTGGAGACACTGTAAAGAAGAACTTGCTTCTTGCATGAAAACAGAGTGTGTTTCATTGGTGAGAACACTGGTCTGAATTTCCCTTCAGAAACGGAGTTAAAGCACAGGATCTGTGTCTTCCTACAAGCAAGAGTTCATTTCTGGTAAACCCAGTGAATTTTGGGCTCAACTGATTTTACACTGTACACGAACCCAACGAGATTCTCACTATTAACTAAAGAGGACTTAGGTAAGAGGAGCTGTGGTTTGTATCAGTTTCATAAGCAGAGTTGAACTACATATCGTCCTTATGAGTAGGAAACACAGTTCTTTTGTTCTGGGCATGCTCATGGTTCTTGCGGTATTGGCGATGCTGGAAAGAAGAGCGTGCTTCTTCTATGAAAACAGAGTGGGTTTCATGGATGAGAACACTGGTCTGAATTTCCCTTCAGAAACGGAGTTAAACCCCAGGATCTGTGTTTCCTACAAGCAAGAGTTCAATTCTGGTAAACCAAGTGAATTTGGGGCTCAAATGATTTTACACAGTTCTGGAACCCAACGTGATTAAAACTATTAGCTAAAGAGCATTTATGTAAGAGGAGCTCTGGTTTGTATCAGTATCATAAGCAGAGTTGAACTACATAAGGTCCATATGAGCAGGAAACACAGTACTTTTTTTCTGGGCATGGTCATGGTTCTTGCTGTATTGGAGATGCTGGAAAGACGAGCTTGCTTCTTGCGTGAAAACAGAGTGTGTTTCATGGTTGAGAACACTTGTCTGAATTTCCCTTCAGAAACGTATTTAAACCACAGGATCTGTGTCTTCCTACAAGCAAGGGTTCATTTCTGGTATACCAAGTGAATTTTGCGTTCAAATGTTTTTTCACAGTTCAACAACCCAACGTGATTCTCACAATTACCTGAAGAGCATTTATGTAAGAGGACCTGTAGTTTGTATCTGTTTCCTAAACAGAATTGAAATGCATATGGTCCGTATGAGCAGGAAAAGCAGTACTTTTTTTCTGGGCATGCTCATGGTTCTTGCTGTACTGGAGACACTAGAAAGAAGAGCTTGCTTCTTGCGTGAAAACAGAGTGAGTTCATGGATGAGAACACTGGTCTGAATTTCCCTTCAGAAACCGAGTTAAACCCCAGGATCTGTGTTTCCTACAAGTAAGAGTTCAATTCTGGTAAACCAAGTGAATTTGGGGCTCAAATGAATTTACACAGTTCTGGAACCCAACGGATTCTCACAATTTACTAAAGAACATTTATGTAAGAGGAGCTCTGGTTTGTATCAGTATCATAAGCAGAGTTGAACTACATAAGGTCCGTAAGAGGAGGAAACACGGTACTTTTTTTCTTGGCATGATCATGGTTCTTGACGTATTGGAGATTCTGGAAAGACGAGCTTGCTTCTTGCGTGAAAACAGAGTGTGTTTCATAGTTGAGAACACAGGTCTGAATTTCCCTTCAGAAACAGAGTTAAACCACAGGATCTGTGTGTTCCTACAAGCAAGAGTTCATATCTGGTATACCAAGTGAATTTTGCGTTAAACTGGTTTTTCACAGTTCAACAACCCAACGCAATTCTCACAATTAACTAAAGAGCATTTATGTAAGAGGAGCTGTAGTTTGCATCAGTTTCATAAGCAGAATTGAACTGCATATGGTCCGTATGAGCAGGAAAAGCAGTACTTTTTTTCTGGGCATGCTCATGGTTCTTGCTGTACTGGAGACACTAGAAAGAAGAGCTTGCTTCTTGCGTGAAAACAGACTGAGTTCATGGATGAGAACACTGGTCTGAATTTCCCTTCAGAAACTGAGTAAAACCCCAGGAACTGTGTTTCCTACAAGCAAGAGTTCAATTCTGGTAAAACAAGTGAATTTGGGGCTCAAATGAATTCACACAGTTCTGGAAGCCAACGCGATAATCACAATTAACTAAAGAGCATTTATGTAAGAGGAGCTGTGGTTTGTATCAGTTTCATAAGCTGAATTGAACTGCATATGGTCTGTATGTGTAGGAAACTCAGTTCTGTTTTTCTGGGCATGCTCATCTTTCTTGCTGTATTGGGTACGCTGGAAAGAAGAGCTTGCTTCTTGCGTTAAAACAGAGTGTGTTTCATGGATAAGAACACTGGTCTGAATTTCCCTTCAGAAACGGAGTTAAACCCCAGGATCTATGTCTTCCTACAAGCAAGAATTCATTTCTGGTAAACCCAGTGAATTTTGGGCTCATCTGATTTTACACTGTACACGAACCCAACGAGATTCTCACTATGAACTTAAGAGGATTTATGTAAGAGGAGCTGTGGTTTGTATCAGTTTCAGAAGCAGAAGTGAACTGCATATGGTCTGTATGAGTAGGAACCACAGTTCTGTTTTTCTGGGCATGCTCATCTTTCTTGCTGTATTGGATAGGCTGGAAAGAAGAGCTTGCTTCTTGCGTTAAAACAGAATGTGTTTCATGGATGAGAAGACTGGTCTGAATTTCCCTTCAGAAACGGTGTTAAACCCCAGGATCTGTGTTTCCTACAAGCAAGAGTTCAATTCTGGTAAACCAAGTGAATTTGGGGCTCAAATGATTTTACACAGTTCTGGAACCCAACGTGATTCAAACTATTAGCTAAAGAGCATTTATGTAAGAGGAGCTGTGGTTTGTATCAGTATCATAAGCAGAGTTGAACTACATAAGGTCCGTATGAGCAGGATACACAGTACTTTTTTTCTGGGCATGCTCATGGTTCTTGCTGTATTGGAGATGCTGGAAAGTCGAGCTTGCTTCTTGCTTGAAAACAGAGTGTGTTTCATGGTTGAGAACACTGGTCTGAATTTCCCTTCAGAAACAGAGTTAAACCACAGGATCTGTGTCTTCCTACACACAAGAGTTCATATCTGGTATACCAAGTGAATTTTGGTACAAATGGTTTTTCACAGTTCAACAACCCAACGCAATTCTCACAATTAACTAAAGAGCATTTATGTAAGAGGAGCTGTAGTTTGTATCAGTTTCATAAGCAGAATTGAACTGCATATGGTCCGTATGAGCAGGAAACACAGTTCTTTTTTCTGGGCATGGTCATGGTTCTTGCTATATTGGAGATGCTGGAAAGAAGAGCTTGCTTCCTGCTTGAAAGCAGGGTGTGTTTCATGGATGAGAACACTTGTCTGAATTTCCCTTCAGCAACGGAGTTAAACCCCAGGATCTGTGTTTCCTACAAGCAAGAGTTCAATTCTGGTAAACCAATTGAATTTGGGGCTCAAAGATTTTACACAGTTCTGGAAACCAATGCGATTCAAATTAAGTAAAGAGCATTTATGTAAGAGGAGCTCTGCTTTGTATCAGTATCATAAGCAGAGTTGAACTACATAAGGTCCGTATGAGCAGGAAACACAGTACTTTATTTCTGGGCATACACATGATTCTTGCTGTACTGGAGAAACTAGAAAGAAGAGCTTGCTGCCTGCGTGAAAACAGAGTGTGTTTCATGGATGAGAACACTGGTCTGAATTTCGCTGAAGAAACGTAGTTAAACCCCAGGATTTGTGTTTCCTACAAGCAAGAGTTCCATTCTGTTAAACCAAGAGAATTTGGGACTCAAATGATTTTTCACAGTTCAACAACCCATCGCGATTCTCACTATTAACTAAAGAGGATTTATGTAAGAGGAGCTGTATTTTGTATCAGTTTCATTAGCAGAGTTGAACTACATATGGTCCTTATGAGTAGGAAACACAGTTCTTTGTTCTGGGCATGCTCACGGTTCTTGAGGTATTGGAGATGCTGGAAAGAGGAGCGTGCTTCTTTTGTGAAAACAGATTTGGTTTCATGGATGAGAACACTGGTCTGAATTTCCCTTCAGAAACGGAGTTAAACCCCAGGATCTGTGTTTCCTACAAGAAGAGTTCAATTCTGGTAAACCAAGTGAATTTGTGGCTCAAATGATTTTACACAGTTCTCGAACCCAACGCGCTTCAAACTATTAACTAAAGAGCATTTATGTAAGAGGAGCTCTGGTTTGTATCAGTATCATAAGCAGAGTTGAACTACATAAGGTCCGTAAGAGGAGGAAACACAGTACTTTTTTTCTTGGCATGATCATGGTTCTTGACGTATTGGAGATGCTGGAAAGACGAGCTTGCTTCTTGAGTGAAAACAGAGTGTGTTTCATAGTTGAGAACACAGGTCTGAATTTCCCTTCAGAAACAGAGTTAAACCACAGGATCTGTGTGTTCCTACAAGCAAGAGTTCATATCTGGTATACCAAGTGAATTTTGCGTTAAACTGGTTTTTCACAGTTCAACAACCCAACGCAATTCTCACAATTAACTAAAGAGCATTTATGTAAGAGGAGCTGTAGTTTGTATCAGATTCATAAGCAGAATTGAACTGCATATGGTCCGTATGAGCAGGAAAAGCAGTACTTTTTTTCTGGGCATGCTCATGGTTCTTGCTGTACTGGAGACACTAGAAAGAAGAGCTTGCTTCTTGCGTGAAAACAGAGTGAGTTCATGGATGAGAACACTGGTCTGAATTTCCCTTCAGAAACCGAGTAAAACCCCAGGAACTGTGTTTCCTACAAGCAAGAGTTCAATTCTGGTAAACCAAGTGAATTTGGGGCTCAAATGAATTTACACAGTTCTGGAACCCAACGAGATTCAAACTATTAACTAAAGAGCATTTATGTAAGAGGAGCTGTGGTTTGTATCAGTTTCATAAGCTGGATTGAACTGCATATGGTGTGTATGTGTAGGAAACTCAGTTCTGTTTTTCTGGACAAGCTCATTTTTCTTGCTGTATTGGGTACGCTGGAAAGAAGAGCTTGCTTCTTGCGTTAAAACAGAGTGTGTTTCATGGATAAGAACACTGGTCTGAATTTCCTTTCAGCAACGGAGTTAAACCCCAGGATCTGTGTTTCCTACAAGCAAGAGTTCATTCTGGTAAACCAAGTGAATTTGGGGCTCAAAGATTTTACAGAGTTCTGTAACCCAATGCGACTCTCACAGTTAACTAAAGAGCATTTATGTAAGAGGAGATGTGGTTTGAATCAATTTCATAAGCAGAAGTGAACTGCATATGGTCTGTATGAGTAGGAACCACAGTTCTGTTTTTCTGGGCATGATCATCTTTCTTGCTGTATTGGATATGCTGGAAAGAAGAGCTTGCTTCTTGCGTTAAAACAGAATGTGTTTCATGGATGAGAACACTGGTCTGAATTTCCCTTCAGAAACGGAGTTAAACCCCAGGATCTGTGTTTCCTACAAGCTAGAGTTAAATTCTGGTAAACCAAGTGCATTTGGGGCTCAAATGATTTTATTCTGTTCTGGAACCAAACGCGATTCAAATTAAGTAAAGAGCATTTATGTAAGAGGAGCTCTGCATTGTATTAGTATCATAAGCAGAGTTGAACTACATAAGGTCCGTATGAGCAGGAAACACAGTACTTTATTTCTGGGCATACTCATGATTCTTGCTGTACTGGAGACACTAGAAAGAAGAGCTTGCTTCCTGTGTGAAAACAGAGTGTGTTCATGGATGAGAACACTGGTCTAAATTTCCCTTCAGAAACAGAGTTAAACCCCAGGATCTGTGTTTCCTACAAGCAAGAGTTCAATTCTAGTAAACCAAGTGAATTTGGGACTCAAATGAATTTACACAGTTCTGGAACCCAACGCGATTCTCACAATTTACTAAAGAGCATTTATGTAAGAGGAACTGTGGTTTGTATCAATTTCATAAGCAGAGTTGAACTACATAAGGTCCGTATGAGCAGGAAACACACTTCTTTTTTTCTGGGAATGATCATGGTTCTTGCTATATTGGAGATGCTGGAAGAAGAGCTTGCTTCCTGCGTGAAAGCAGGGTGTGTTTCATGGATGAGAACACTTGTCTGAATTTCCCTTCAGGAACGGAGTTAAACCCCAGGATCTGTGTTTCCTACAAGCAAGAGTTAAATTCTGGTAAACCAAGTGAATTTGGAGCTCAAATGATTTTACAAAGTTCTGGAACCCAACGCGATTCAAATTAAGTTGAGCGCATTTATGTAAGAAGAGCTCTGCTTTGTATCAGTATCATAAGCAGAGTTGAACTACATAATGTCCGTATGAGCAGGAAACACAGTACTTTATTTCTGGGCATGCTCATGGGTCTTGCAGTATTCGAGAAGCTGGAAAGAAGAGCTTGCTTCTTGCGTGAAAACAGAGTGTGTTTCATGGATGAGAACACTGGTCTGAATTTCCCTTCAGAAACGGAGTTAAACCCCAGGATCTATGTCTTCCTACAAGCAAGAGTTCATTTCTGGTAAACCCAGTGAATTTTGGTGTCATCTGATTTTACACTGTACACGAACCCAACGAGATTCTCACTATTAACTTAAGAGGATTTATGTAAGAGGAGCTGTGGTTTGTATCTGTTTCATAAGCAGAGTTGAACTACATATGGTCCTTATGAGTAGGAAACACAGTTCTTTCTTTCTGGGCATGCTCAAGGTTCTTGCTGTATTGGAGATGCAGGAAAGAAGAGCTTGCTTCTTGCGTGAAAACAGAGTGTTTTTCATGGATGAGAACACTGGTTTGAATTTCCCTTCAGAAACGGAATTAGACCCCAAGATCTTTGTTTCCTACAAGAAGAGTTCAATTCTGTTAAACCAAGTGAATTTGGGACTCAAATGATTTTACACAGTTCTCGAACCCAACGCGCTTCAAACTATTAATTAAAGAGCATTTATGTAAGAGGAGCTCTGGTTTGTATCAGTATCATAAGCAGAGTTGAACTACATAAGGTCCGTATGAGCAGGAAACACAGAACTTTTTTTCTGGGCATGATCATGGTTCTTGCTGTGTTGGAGATGCTGGAAAGAAGAGCTTGCTTCTTGTGTTAAAACAGAGTGTGTTTCATGGTTGAGAACACTGGTCTGAATTTCCCTTCAGAAACCGAGTTAAACCACAGGATCTATGTCTTCCTACAAGCATGAGTTCATTTCTGGTAAACCAAGTGAATTTGGGGCTCAAATGATTTTATACAGTTCTCGAACCCATCGCGATTCAAACTATTAACTAAAGAGCACTTATGTAAGAGGACCTGTTGTTTGTATCAGTTTCATAAGCAATGTTGAAGTACATATGATCTGTATGAGTAGGAAAATCAGTTCTTTTTTTCTGGGCATACTCTTGGTTCTTGTTGTATTGGAGACACTGGAAAGAAGAGCTTGCTTCTTGTGGGAAAACAGAGTGTGTTTCATGGATGAGAACACTGGTCTGAATTTCGCTGAAGAAACGTAGTTAAACCCCAGGATTTGTGTTTCCTACAAGCAAGAGTTCCATTCTGTTAAACCAAGAGAATTTGGGACTCAAATGATTTTTCACAGTTCAACAACCCATCGCGATTCTCACTATTAACTAAAGAGGATTTATGTAAGAGGAGCTGTATTTTGTATCAGTTTCATTAGCAGAGTTGAACTACATATGGTCCTTATGAGTAGGAAACACAGTTCTTTGTTCTGGGCATGCTCACGGTTCTTGAGGTATTGGAGATGCTGGAAAGAAGAGCGTGCTTCTTTTGTGAAAACAGATTTGGTTTCATGGATGAGAACACTTTTCTGAATTTCCCTTCAGAAACGGAGTTAAACCCCAGGATCTGTGTTTCCTACAAGCAAGAGTTAAATTCTGGTAAACATATTGAATTTGGGGCTCAAATGATTTTACACAGTTCTCGAACCCAACGCGCTTCAAACTATTAACTAAAGAACATTTATGTAAGAGGAGCTCTGGTTTGTATCAGTATCATAAGCAGAGTTGAACTACATAAGGTCCGTAAGAGGAGGAAACACGGTACTTTTTTTCTTGGCATGATCATGGTTCTTGACGTATTGGAGATGCTGGAAAGACGAGCTTGCTTCTTGCGTGAAAACAGAGTGTGTTTCATAGTTGAGAACACAGGTCTGAATTTCCCTTCAGAAACAGAGTTAAACCACAGGATCTGTGTGTTCCTACAAGCAAGAGTTCATATCTGGTATACCAAGTGAATTTTGCGTTAAACTGGTTTTTCACAGTTCAACAACCCAACGCAATTCTCACAATTAACTAAAGAGCATTTATGTAAGAGGAGCTGTAGTTTGCATCAGTTTCATAAGCAGAATTGAACTGCATATGGTCCGTATGAGCAGGAAAAGCAGTACTTTTTTTCTGGGCATGCTCATGGTTCTTGCTGTACTGGAGACACTAGAAAGAAGAGCTTGCTTCTTGCGTGAAAACAGACTGAGTTCATGGATGAGAACACTGGTCTGAATTTCCCTTCAGAAACTGAGTAAAACCCCAGGAACTGTGTTTCCTACAAGCAAGAGTTCAATTCTGGTAAAACAAGTGAATTTGGGGCTCAAATGAATTCACACAGTTCTGGAAGCCAACGCGATAATCACAATTAACTAAAGAGCATTTATGTAAGAGGAGCTGTGGTTTGTATCAGTTTCATAAGCTGAATTGAACTGCATATGGTCTGTATGTGTAGGAAACTCAGTTCTGTTTTTCTGGGCATGCTCATCTTTCTTGCTGTATTGGGTACGCTGGAAAGAAGAGCTTGCTTCTTGCGTTAAAACAGAGTGTGTTTCATGGATAAGAACACTGGTCTGAATTTCCCTTCAGAAACGGAGTTAAACCCCAGGATCTATGTCTTCCTACAAGCAAGAATTCATTTCTGGTAAACCCAGTGAATTTTGGGCTCATCTGATTTTACACTGTACACGAACCCAACGAGATTCTCACTATGAACTTAAGAGGATTTATGTAAGAGGAGCTGTGGTTTGTATCAGTTTCAGAAGCAGAAGTGAACTGCATATGGTCTGTATGAGTAGGAACCACAGTTCTGTTTTTCTGGGCATGCTCATCTTTCTTGCTGTATTGGATAGGCTGGAAAGAAGAGCTTGCTTCTTGCGTTAAAACAGAATGTGTTTCATGGATGAGAAGACTGGTCTGAATTTCCCTTCAGAAACGGTGTTAAACCCCAGGATCTGTGTTTCCTACAAGCAAGAGTTCAATTCTGGTAAACCAAGTGAATTTGGGGCTCAAATGATTTTACACAGTTCTGGAACCCAACGTGATTCAAACTATTAGCTAAAGAGCATTTATGTAAGAGGAGCTGTGGTTTGTATCAGTATCATAAGCAGAGTTGAACTACATAAGGTCCGTATGAGCAGGATACACAGTACTTTTTTTCTGGGCATGCTCATGGTTCTTGCTGTATTGGAGATGCTGGAAAGTCGAGCTTGCTTCTTGCTTGAAAACAGAGTGTGTTTCATGGTTGAGAACACTGGTCTGAATTTCCCTTCAGAAACAGAGTTAAACCACAGGATCTGTGTCTTCCTACACACAAGAGTTCATATCTGGTATACCAAGTGAATTTTGGTACAAATGGTTTTTCACAGTTCAACAACCCAACGCAATTCTCACAATTAACTAAAGAGCATTTATGTAAGAGGAGCTGTAGTTTGTATCAGTTTCATAAGCAGAATTGAACTGCATATGGTCCGTATGAGCAGGAAACACAGTTCTTTTTTCTGGGCATGGTCATGGTTCTTGCTATATTGGAGATGCTGGAAAGAAGAGCTTGCTTCCTGCTTGAAAGCAGGGTGTGTTTCATGGATGAGAACACTTGTCTGAATTTCCCTTCAGCAACGGAGTTAAACCCCAGGATCTGTGTTTCCTACAAGCAAGAGTTCAATTCTGGTAAACCAATTGAATTTGGGGCTCAAAGATTTTACACAGTTCTGGAAACCAATGCGATTCAAATTAAGTAAAGAGCATTTATGTAAGAGGAGCTCTGCTTTGTATCAGTATCATAAGCAGAGTTGAACTACATAAGGTCCGTATGAGCAGGAAACACAGTACTTTATTTCTGGGCATACACATGATTCTTGCTGTACTGGAGAAACTAGAAAGAAGAGCTTGCTGCCTGCGTGAAAACAGAGTGTGTTTCATGGATGAGAACACTGGTCTGAATTTCGCTGAAGAAACGTAGTTAAACCCCAGGATTTGTGTTTCCTACAAGCAAGAGTTCCATTCTGTTAAACCAAGAGAATTTGGGACTCAAATGATTTTTCACAGTTCAACAACCCATCGCGATTCTCACTATTAACTAAAGAGGATTTATGTAAGAGGAGCTGTATTTTGTATCAGTTTCATTAGCAGAGTTGAACTACATATGGTCCTTATGAGTAGGAAACACAGTTCTTTGTTCTGGGCATGCTCACGGTTCTTGAGGTATTGGAGATGCTGGAAAGAGGAGCGTGCTTCTTTTGTGAAAACAGATTTGGTTTCATGGATGAGAACACTGGTCTGAATTTCCCTTCAGAAACGGAGTTAAACCCCAGGATCTGTGTTTCCTACAAGAAGAGTTCAATTCTGGTAAACCAAGTGAATTTGTGGCTCAAATGATTTTACACAGTTCTCGAACCCAACGCGCTTCAAACTATTAACTAAAGAGCATTTATGTAAGAGGAGCTCTGGTTTGTATCAGTATCATAAGCAGAGTTGAACTACATAAGGTCCGTAAGAGGAGGAAACACAGTACTTTTTTTCTTGGCATGATCATGGTTCTTGACGTATTGGAGATGCTGGAAAGACGAGCTTGCTTCTTGAGTGAAAACAGAGTGTGTTTCATAGTTGAGAACACAGGTCTGAATTTCCCTTCAGAAACAGAGTTAAACCACAGGATCTGTGTGTTCCTACAAGCAAGAGTTCATATCTGGTATACCAAGTGAATTTTGCGTTAAACTGGGTTTTCACAGTTCAACAACCCAACGCAATTCTCACAATTAACTAAAGAGCATTTATGTAAGAGGAGCTGTAGTTTGTATCAGATTCATAAGCAGAATTGAACTGCATATGGTCCGTATGAGCAGGAAAAGCAGTACTTTTTTTCTGGGCATGCTCATGGTTCTTGCTGTACTGGAGACACTAGAAAGAAGAGCTTGCTTCTTGCGTGAAAACAGAGTGAGTTCATGGATGAGAACACTGGTCTGAATTTCCCTTCAGAAACCGAGTAAAACCCCAGGAACTGTGTTTCCTACAAGCAAGAGTTCAATTCTGGTAAACCAAGTGAATTTGGGGCTCAAATGAATTTACACAGTTCTGGATCCCAACGAGATTCAAACTATTAACTAAAGAGCATTTATGTAAGAGGAGCTGTGGTTTGTATCAGTTTCATAAGCTGGATTGAACTGCATATGGTGTGTATGTGTAGGAAACTCAGTTCTGTTTTTCTGGACAAGCTCATTTTTCTTGCTGTATTGGGTACGCTGGAAAGAAGAGCTTGCTTCTTGCGTTAAAACAGAGTGTGTTTCATGGATAAGAACACTGGTCTGAATTTCCTTTCAGCAACGGAGTTAAACCCCAGGATCTGTGTTTCCTACAAGCAAGAGTTCATTCTGGTAAACCAAGTGAATTTGGGGCTCAAAGATTTTACAGAGTTCTGTAACCCAATGCGACTCTCACAGTTAACTAAAGAGCATTTATGTAAGAGGAGATGTGGTTTGAATCAATTTCATAAGCAGAAGTGAACTGCATATGGTCTGTATGAGTAGGAACCACAGTTCTGTTTTTCTGGGCATGATCATCTTTCTTGCTGTATTGGATATGCTGGAAAGAAGAGCTTGCTTCTTGCGTTAAAACAGAATGTGTTTCATGGATGAGAACACTGGTCTGAATTTCCCTTCAGAAACGGAGTTAAACCCCAGGATCTGTGTTTCCTACAAGCTAGAGTTAAATTCTGGTAAACCAAGTGCATTTGGGGCTCAAATGATTTTATTCTGTTCTGGAACCAAACGCGATTCAAATTAAGTAAAGAGCATTTATGTAAGAGGAGCTCTGCATTGTATTAGTATCATAAGCAGAGTTGAACTACATAAGGTCCGTATGAGCAGGAAACACAGTACTTTATTTCTGGGCATACTCATGATTCTTGCTGTACTGGAGACACTAGAAAGAAGAGCTTGCTTCCTGTGTGAAAACAGAGTGTGTTCATGGATGAGAACACTGGTCTAAATTTCCCTTCAGAAACAGAGTTAAACCCCAGGATCTGTGTTTCCTACAAGCAAGAGTTCAATTCTAGTAAACCAAGTGAATTTGGGACTCAAATGAATTTACACAGTTCTGGAACCCAACGCGATTCTCACAATTTACTAAAGAGCATTTATGTAAGAGGAACTGTGGTTTGTATCAATTTCATAAGCAGAGTTGAACTACATAAGGTCCGTATGAGCAGGAAACACACTTCTTTTTTTCTGGGAATGATCATGGTTCTTGCTATATTGGAGATGCTGGAAGAAGAGCTTGCTTCCTGCGTGAAAGCAGGGTGTGTTTCATGGATGAGAACACTTGTCTGAATTTCCCTTCAGGAACGGAGTTAAACCCCAGGATCTGTGTTTCCTACAAGCAAGAGTTAAATTCTGGTAAACCAAGTGAATTTGGAGCTCAAATGATTTTACAAAGTTCTGGAACCCAACGCGATTCAAATTAAGTTGAGCGCATTTATGTAAGAAGAGCTCTGCTTTGTATCAGTATCATAAGCAGAGTTGAACTACATAATGTCCGTATGAGCAGGAAACACAGTACTTTATTTCTGGGCATGCTCATGGGTCTTGCAGTATTCGAGAAGCTGGAAAGAAGAGCTTGCTTCTTGCGTGAAAACAGAGTGTGTTTCATGGATGAGAACACTGGTCTGAATTTCCCTTCAGAAACGGAGTTAAACCCCAGGATCTATGTCTTCCTACAAGCAAGAGTTCATTTCTGGTAAACCCAGTGAATTTTGGTGTCATCTGATTTTACACTGTACACGAACCCAACGAGATTCTCACTATTAACTTAAGAGGATTTATGTAAGAGGAGCTGTGGTTTGTATCTGTTTCATAAGCAGAGTTGAACTACATATGGTCCTTATGAGTAGGAAACACAGTTCTTTCTTTCTGGGCATGCTCAAGGTTCTTGCTGTATTGGAGATGCAGGAAAGAAGAGCTTGCTTCTTGCGTGAAAACAGAGTGTTTTTCATGGATGAGAACACTGGTTTGAATTTCCCTTCAGAAACGGAATTAGACCCCAAGATCTTTGTTTCCTACAAGAAGAGTTCAATTCTGTTAAACCAAGTGAATTTGGGACTCAAATGATTTTACACAGTTCTCGAACCCAACGCGCTTCAAACTATTAATTAAAGAGCATTTATGTAAGAGGAGCTCTGGTTTGTATCAGTATCATAAGCAGAGTTGAACTACATAAGGTCCGTATGAGCAGGAAACACAGAACTTTTTTTCTGGGCATGATCATGGTTCTTGCTGTGTTGGAGATGCTGGAAAGAAGAGCTTGCTTCTTGTGTTAAAACAGAGTGTGTTTCATGGTTGAGAACACTGGTCTGAATTTCCCTTCAGAAACCGAGTTAAACCACAGGATCTATGTCTTCCTACAAGCATGAGTTCATTTCTGGTAAACCAAGTGAATTTGGGGCTCAAATGATTTTATACAGTTCTCGAACCCATCGCGATTCAAACTATTAACTAAAGAGCACTTATGTAAGAGGACCTGTTGTTTGTATCAGTTTCATAAGCAATGTTGAAGTACATATGATCTGTATGAGTAGGAAAATCAGTTCTTTTTTTCTGGGCATACTCTTGGTTCTTGTTGTATTGGAGACACTGGAAAGAAGAGCTTGCTTCTTGTGGGAAAACAGAGTGTGTTTCATGGATGAGAACACTGGTCTGAATTTCGCTGAAGAAACGTAGTTAAACCCCAGGATTTGTGTTTCCTACAAGCAAGAGTTCCATTCTGTTAAACCAAGAGAATTTGGGACTCAAATGATTTTTCACAGTTCAACAACCCATCGCGATTCTCACTATTAACTAAAGAGGATTTATGTAAGAGGAGCTGTATTTTGTATCAGTTTCATTAGCAGAGTTGAACTACATATGGTCCTTATGAGTAGGAAACACAGTTCTTTGTTCTGGGCATGCTCACGGTTCTTGAGGTATTGGAGATGCTGGAAAGAAGAGCGTGCTTCTTTTGTGAAAACAGATTTGGTTTCATGGATGAGAACACTTTTCTGAATTTCCCTTCAGAAACGGAGTTAAACCCCAGGATCTGTGTTTCCTACAAGCAAGAGTTAAATTCTGGTAAACATATTGAATTTGGGGCTCAAATGATTTTACACAGTCCTCGAACCAAACGCGATGCAAACTATTAACTAAAGAGCATTTATGTAAGAGGAGCTATGGTTTGTGTCAGTTTCATAATCAGGGTTGAACTACATAAGGTCCATATGAGTAGGAAACCCAGTTCTTTTTTTGTGGGCATGCTCATGGATCTTGCTGTATTGGACATGCTGGAAAGAAGAGCTTGCTTCTTGCGTGAAAACAGAGTGTGTTTCATGGATGAGAACACTGGTCTGAATTTCCTTTCAGAAATGGAGTTAAACCACAGGATCTATGTCTTCCCACAAGCAAGAGTTCATTTCTGGTATACCAAGTGAATTTGGGGTTCAAATGATTTTACACTGTTCTGGAACCCAATGCGATTAAAACTATTAACTAAAGAGCATTTATGTAAGAGGAGCTGTGGTTTGTATCAGTTTCATAAGCAGCCTTTACTACATATGGTCCGTAAGAGTAGGAAACACAGTTCTTTTTTCTGGCCATGCTCATGGTTCTTGCTATATTGGAGACACTGGAAAGAAGAGCTTGCTTCTTTTGAGAAAACAGAGTGTGTTTCATGGATGAGAACACTGGTCTGAATTTCCCTTCACAAACGGAGTTAAATGCCAGAATCTGTGTCTTCCTACAAGCAAGAGTTCATTTCTGGTAAAACTAATGAATTTTGGTTTCAAATGATTTTTCACAGTTCAACAAACCAACATGATTCTCACTATAAACTAAATGGGATTTATGTAAGAGGAGCTGTGGTTTGTATCATTTTGATAAGCAGAGTTGAACTGCATGTGGTCCGTATGAGTAGGAAACACAGTTCTTTTTTTCTGGGCATGCTCTTGGTTCTTGCTGTATTGGAGACAATGGAAAGAAGAGTTTCTTTCTTGGGTGAAAAGAGAGTGTGTTTCATGGATAAGAACACTGGTCTGAATTTCCCTTAGGAAACAGAGTTAAACCACAGGATCTGTGTATTCCTACAAGCAAGAGTTCATTTCTGGTAAACCAAGTGAATTTCGTGCTCAAATGATTTTTCACAGTTCAACAACCCAACGCGATTCTCACAATTAACTAAAGAGAATTTACGTAAGAGGAGCTGTGGTTTGTATCAGTTTCATAAGCAGAATTGAACTGCATATAGTCTGTATTAGTAGGAAACACAGTTCTGTTTTTCTGGGCATGCTCATCTTTCTTGCTGTATTGGATACACTGGAAAGAAGAGCTTGCTACTTGCTTTAAAACACAGTATGTTTCATGGATGAGAACACTGGTCTGAATTTCACTTCAGAAACGGAGTTAAACCCCAGGATCTGTGTCTTCCTACAAGCAAGAGTTCATTTCTGGTAAAACAACGGAATTTTGGGCTCAACTGATTTTTCACAATTCAACAACCCAATGCGATTTTCACTATTAACTAAAGAGCATTTATGTAAGAGGAGCTGTGGTTTTTGTCAGTTTCATAAGCAGTGTTGAAGTACATATGGTCCTTATGAGTAGGAAACTCAGTTCTTTTTTGATGGGCATGCTCATGGTTCTTGCTGTATTGGAGATGCTGGAAAGAAGAGCTTGCTTCTTGCGTGAAAACAGAGTGTGTTTCCTGGATGAAAACACTGGTCTGAATTTCCCTTCAGAAACGGAGTCAAACCCCAGGATCTGTGTCTTCCGACAAGCAAGAGTTCATTTCTGGTAAAACAAGTGAATTTTGGGTTCAAATGATTTTTCACAGTTCAACGACCAAAGGCGATTCTCACTATTAACTAAAGAGGATTTATGTAAGAGGAGCTCTGGTTTGTATCAGTTTGATAAGCAGAGATGAACAACATAAGTTCCGTATGAGTATGAAACAGAGTTCTTTTTTTGTGGGCATGCTCATGGTTCTTGCTGTATTGGAGATGCTGGAAAGAAGAGCTTGCTTCTTGTGTGAAAACAGAGTGTGTTTCATGGATGAGAACTCTGGTCTGAATTTCCTTTCAGAAATGGAGTTAAACCCCAGGATCTGTGTCTTCCTAAAAGCCAGAGTTCATTTCTGGTATACCAAGTGCATTTGGGGCACAAAAGATTTTACACAGTTCTGGAACCCAATGCGATTCAAACTATTAACTAAAGAGCATTTATGTAAGAGGAGCTGTGGTTTGTATCAGTTTCATAAGCAGCCTTTACTACATATGGTCCATAAGTGTAGGAAACACAGTTCTTTTATTCTGGCCATGCTCATGGTTCTTGCTCTATTGGAGACACTGGAAAGACGAGCTTGCTTCTTTTGTGAAAACAGAATGTGTTTCATGGATGAGAACACTGGGTGAATTTCCCTTCAGAAACGGAGTTAAACCCCAGGATATGTGTCTTCCGACAAGCAAGAGTTCATTTTTGGTAAAACAAATGAATTTTTGGTTCAAATGATTTTTCACAGTTCAACGACCAAAGGCGATTCTCACTATTAACTAGAGAGGATTTATGTAAGAGGAGCTGTGGTTTGTATCAGTTTCATAAGCAGAGATGAACAACATAAATTTCGTATGAGTATGAAACAGAGTTCTTTTTTTGTGGGCATGCTCATGTTTCTTGATGTGTTGGAGATGCTGGAAAGAAGAGCTTGCTTCTTGCGTGAAAACAGAGTGGGTTTCATGGATGAGCACACTGGTCTGAATTTCCTTTCAGAAATGGAGTTAAACCCCAGGATCTGTGTCTTCCAAAAAGCAAGAGTTCATTTCTGTTATACCAAGTGAATTTGGGTCTCAAAAGATTTTACACAGTTCTGGAACCCAATGTGATTCAAACTATTAACTAAAGAGCATTTATGTAAGAGGAGCTGTGGTTTGTATCAGTTTCATAAGCAGCCATTACTACATATGGTCCATAAGTGTAGGAAACACAGTTCTTTTATTCTGGCCATGCTCATGGTTCTTGGTATATTGGAGACACTGGAAAGACAAGCTTGCTTCTTTTGTGAAAACAGAATGTGTTTCATGGATGAGAACACTGGTCTGAATTTCCCTTCAGAAACGGAGTTAAATGCCAGAATCTGTGTCTTCCTACAGGCAAGTGTTCATTTCTGGTAAAACAAGTGAATTTTGCTTTCAAATGATATTTTACAGTTCAACAAACCAAAATGATTCTCACTATAAACTAAATAGGATTTATGTAAGAGGAGCTGTGGTTTGTATCAGTTTCATAAGTAGAGTTGAACTACATAAGGTCCCTATGAGTAGTTAACACAGTTATTTTTTTCTGGGCATGCTCATGGTTCTTGCTGTATTGGAGATGCTGGAAAGAAGAGCTTGCTTCTTGCGTGAAAACAGAGTGTGTTTCATGGGTGAGAACACTGGTTTGAATTTCCCTTCAGAAACGGAGTTAAACCACAGGATCTGTGTCTTCCTACAGGCAAGAGTTCATTTCTGGTAAACCTAGTGAATTTTGGGCTCAAATGATTTTTCACAGTTCAACAAACCAACATGATTCTCACTATAAACTAAATAGGATTTATGTAAGAGGAGTTGTGGTTTGTATCAATTTGATAAGCAGAGTTGAACTACATATGGTCCGTATGAGTAGGAAACCCAGTTCTTTTTTTCTGGGCATGCTCTTGATTCTTGCTGTATTGGAGACAATGGAATGAAGAGCTTCCTTCTAGCGTGAAAACAGAGTGTGTTTCATGGATGAGAACACTGGTCTGAATTTCCCTTCAGAAACGGAGTTAAACCCCAGGAACCGTATCTTCCTACAAGCAAGAGTTCATTTCTGGTAAACCAAGGGAATTTCGTGCTCAAATGATTTTTCACAGTTCAACAAATCAACGCGATTCTCACATTTAACTTAAGAGAATTTACATAAGAGGAGCTGTGGTTTGTATCAGTTTCATAAGCAGTATTGAACTGCATATGGTCTGTATGAGTAGGAAACAGAGTTCTGTTTTTCTGGGCATGCTAATCATTCTTGCTGTATTGGATACACTGGAAAGAAGAGCTTGCTTCTTGCGCTAAAACAGAGTATGTTTCATGGATGAGAACACTGGTCTGAATTTCCCTTCAGAAATGGAGTTAAACCCAAGGAACCGTGTCTTCCTACAAGCAAGAGTTCATTTCTGGTAAAACAAGTGAATATTGGGCTCAACTGATTTTTCACAATTCAACAACCCAATGCGATTCTCACAATTAACTAAAGAGCATTTATGTAAGAGGAGCTGTGATTTTTGTCAGTTTCATAAGCAGAGTTGAAGTATATATGGTCCGTATGAGTAGGAAACACAGTTCTTTTTTGATGGGCATGCTCATGGTTCTTGCTGTATTGGAAATGCTGGAAAGAATTGCTTGCTTCTTGCGTGAAAACAGAGTGTGTTTCATGGATGAGAACACTGGTCTGAATTTCCCTTGAGAAACAGAGTTAAACCACAGGATCTGTGTATTCCTACATGCAAGAGTTCATTTCTGGTAAACCAAGTGAATTTCGTGCTCAAATGATTTTTCAAAGTTCAACAACCCAACGCGATTTTCACAATTAACTAAAGAGAATTTACGTAAGAGGAGCTGTGGTTTGTATCAGTTTCATAAGCAGATTTGAACGGCATATGGTCTTTATGAGTAGGAAACACAGTTCTTTTTTGATGGGCATGCTCATGGTTCTTGCTGTATTGCAGATGCTGGAAAGAATTGCTTGCTTCTTGCGTGAAAACAGAGTGTGTTTCATGGATGAGAACACTGCTCTGAATTTCCCTTCAGAAACGGAGTTAAACCCCAGGATCTGTGTCTTCCTACAAGCAAGAGTTCATTTCGGGTAATCCAAGTTAATTTTAGACTAAAATGATTTTACACAGTTCTGAAACCCAACTTGATTCTCCCTATTAACTAAAGAGCATTTATGTAAGAGGAGCTGTGGTTTTTTTCAGTTTCATAAGCAGAGTTGAACTACATATGGTCCGTATGAGTATGAAACAGAGTTCTTTTTTTGTGGGCATGCTCATGCTTCTTGCTGTATTGGAGATGCTGGAAAGAAGAGCTTGCTTCTTGCATGAAAACAGAGTGTGTTTCATGGATGAGAACACTGGTCTGAAATTCCTTTCAGAAATGGAGTTAAACCCCAGGATCTATTTCTTCCTACAAGCAAGAGTTCATTTCTGGTATACCAAGTGATTTTGGGTCTCAAATGATTTTACACAGTTCTGGAACCCAATGCGATTCAAACTATTAACTAAAGAGCATTTATGTAAGAGGAGCTGTGGTTTGTTTCAGTTTCATAAGCAGCCATTACTACATATGGTCCATAAGTGTAGGAAACACGGTTCTTTTATTCTGGCCATGCTCATGTTTCTTGGTATATTGGAGACACTGGAAAGACGAGCTTGCTTCTTTTGTGAAAACAGAATGTGTTTCATGGATGAGAACACTGGTCTGAATTTCCCTTCAGAAACGGAGTTAAATGCCAGAATCTGTGTCTTCCTACAGGCAAGAGTTCATTTCTGGAAAAACAAGTGAATTTTGCTTTCAAATGATATTTTACAGTTCAACAAACCAAAATGATTCTCACTATAAACTAAATAGGATTTATGTAAGAGGAGCTGTGGTTTGTATCAGTTTCATAAGCAGAGTTGAAATACATAAGGTCCCTATGAGTAGTTAACACAGTTATTTTTTTCTGGGCATGCTCATGGTTCTTGCTGTATTGGAGATGCTGGAAAGAAGAGCTTGCTTCTTGCGTGAAAACAGAGTGTGTTTCATGGGTGAGAACACTGGTTTGAATTTCCCTTCAGAAACGGAGTTAAACCACAGGATCTGTGTCTTCCTACAGGCAAGAGTTCATTTCTGGTAAACCTAGTGAATTTTGGGCACAAATGATTTTTCACAGTTCAACAAACCAACATGATTCTCACTATAAACTAAATAAGATTTATGTAAGAGGAGTTGTGGTTTGTATCAATTTGATAAGCAGAGTTGAACTACATATGGTCCGTATGAGTAGGAAACCCAGTTCTTTTTTTCTGGGCATGCTCTTGATTCTTGCTGTATTGGAGACAATGGAAAGAAGAGCTTCCTTCTAGCGTGAAAACAGAGTGTGTTTCATGGATGACAACACTGGTCTGAATTTCCCTTCAGAAACGGAGTTAAACCCCAGGAACCGTATCTTCCTACAAGCAAGAGTTCATTTCTGGTAAACCAAGGGAATTTCGTGCTCAAATGATTTTTCACAGTTCAACAAATCAACGCGATTCTCACATTTATCTTAAGAGAATTTACATAAGAGGAGCTGTGGTTTGTATCAGTTTCATAAGCAGTATTGAACTGCATATGGTCTGTATGAGTAGGAAACAGAGTTCTGTTTTTCTGGGCATGCTAATCATTCTTGCTGTATTGGATACACTGGAAAGAAGAGCTTGCTTCTTGCGTTAAAACAGAGTATGTTTCATGGATGAGAACACTGGTCTGAATTTCCCTTCAGAAATGGAGTTAAACCCCAGGATGTGTGTCTTCCTACAAGCAAGAGTTCATTTCTGGTAAAACAAGTGAATATTGGGCTCAACTGATTTTTCACAATTCAACAACCCAATGCGATTCTCACAATTAACTAAAGAGCTTTTATGTAAGAGGAGCTGTGGTTTTTGTCAGTTTCATTAGCAGAGTTGAAGTACATATGGTCCGTATGAGTAGGAAACACAGTTCTTTTTTGATGGGCATGCTCATGGTTCTTGCTGTATTGGAGATGCTGGAAAGAATTGCTTGCTTCTTGCGTGAAAACAGAGTGTGTTTCATGGATGAGAACACTGGTCTGAATTTCCCTTGAGAAACAGAGTTAAACCACAGGATCTGTGTATTCCTACATGCAAGAGTTCATTTCTGGTAAACCAAGTGAATTTCGTGCTCAAATGATTTTTCAAAGTTCAACAACCCAACGCGATTTTCACAATTAACTAAAGAGAATTTACGTAAGAGGAGCTGTGGTTTGTATCAGTTTCATAAGCAGATTTGAACGGCATATGGTCTTTATGAGTAGGAAACACAGTTCTTTTTTGATGGGCATGCTCATGGTTCTTGCTGTATTGCAGATGCTGGAAAGAATTACTTGCTTCTTGCGTGAAAACAGAGTGTGTTTCATGGATGAGAACACTGCTCTGAATTTCCCTTCAGAAACGGAGTTAAACCCCAGGATCTGTGTCTATGGTTCTTGCTGTATTGCAGATGCTGGAAAGAATTACTTGCTTCTTGCGTGGAAACAGAGTGTGTTTCATGGATGAGAACACTGCTCTGAATTTCCCTTCAGAAACGGAGTTAAACCCCAGGATCTGTGTCTTCCTACAAGCAAGAGTTCATTTCAGGTAATCCAAGTTAATTTTAGACTAAAATGATTTTACACAGTTCTGAAACCCAACTTGATTCTCCCTATTAACTAAAGAGTATTTATGTAAGAGGAGCTGTGGTTTTTTTCAGTTTCATAAGCAGAGTTGAACTACATATGGTCCGTATGAGTATGAAACAGAGTTCTTTTTTTGTGGGCATGCTCATGCTTCTTGCTGTATTGGAGATGCTGGAAAGAAGAGCTTGCTTCTTGCGTGAAAACAGAGTGTGTTTCATGGATGAGAACACTGGTCTGAAATTCCTTTCAGAAATGGAGTTAAACCCCAGGATCTATTTCTTCCTACAAGCAAGAGTTCATTTCTGGTATACCAAGTGAATTTGGGTCTCAAATGATTTTACACAGTTCTGGAACCCAATGCGATTCAAACTATTAACTAAAGAGCAGTTATTTAGAGAAGCTGTGGTTTGTATCTGTTTCATGAGCAGACTTTACTACATATGGTCCCTAAGAGTAGGAAACACACTTCTTTTTTTCTGGCCATGCTCATGGTTCTTGCTATATTGGAGACACTGGAAAGAAGAGCTTGCTTCTTTTGTGAAAACAGAATGTGTTTCATGGATGAGAGCACTGGTCTGAAATTCCCTTCAGAAACGGAGTTAAATGCCAGAATCTGTGTCTTCCTACAAGCAAGAGTTCATTTCTGGTAAAACAAGTGAATATTGGGTTCAAATGATTTTTTACAGTTCAACAAACAAACATGATTCTCACTATAAACTAAATAGGATTTATGTAAGAGGAGCTGTGGTTTGTATCAGTTTCATAAGCAGAATTGAACTGCATATGGTATGTATGAGTAGGAAACAGAGTTCTTTTGTTGTGAGCATGCTCATGGTACTTGCTGTATTGGAGATGCTGGAAAGAAGAGATTGCTTCTTGCGTTAAAACAGAGTGTGTTTCATGGATGAGAACACTGCTCTGAATTTCCCTTCAGAAACAGAGTTAAACCCCAGGAACCGTGTCTTCCTACAAGCAAGAGTTCATTTCTGGTAAAACAAGTGAATTTTGGGCTCAACTGATTTTTCACAATTCAACAAACCAACATGATTCTCACTATAAACTAAATAGGATTTATGTAAAAGGAGCTGTGGTTTGTATCAGTTTCATAAGCAGTGTTGAACTACATAAGGTCCTTATGAGTAGGAAACACAGTTCTTTTTTTCTGGGCATGTTCATGGTTCTTGCTGTATTGGAGACAATGGAAAGAAGAGCTTCCTTCTTGGGTGAAAAGAGAGTGTGTTTCATGGATGAGAACACTGGTATGAATTTCCCTTGAGAAACAGAGTTAAACCACAGGATCTGTGTATTCCTACAAGCAAGAGTTCATTTCTGGTAAACCAAGTGAATTTCGTGCTCAAATGATTTTCACAGTTCAACAACCCAACGCAATTCTCACAATTAACTAAAGAGAATTTACGTAGAGGAGCTGTGGTTTGTATCAGTTTCATAAGCAGAATTGAACTACATAAGGTCCGTATGAGTAGGAAACACAATTCTTTTTTTCTGGGCATGCTCATGGTTCTTGCTGTATTGGAGACAATGGAAAGAAGAGCTTCCTTCTTGGGTGAAAAGAGAGTGTGTTTCATGGATGAGAACACTGGTATGAATTTCCCTTGAGAAACAGAGTTAAACCACAGGATCTGTGTATTCCTACAAGCAAGAGTTCATTTCTGGTAAACCAAGTGAATTTCGTGCTCAAATGATTTTTCACAGTTCAACAACCCAACGCGATTCTCACAATTAACTAAAGAGAATTTACGTAAGAGGAGCTGTGGTTTGTATCAGTTTCATAAGCAGAATTGAACTACATAAGGTCCGTATGAGTAGGATACACAGTTCATTTTTTCTGGGCATGCTCATGGTTCTTGCTGTTTTGGAGACCCTGAAAAGAAGAGCTTGCTTCTTGAGTGAAAACAGAGTGTGTTTTATGTTTGAAAACACTGGTCTGAATTTCCCTTCAGAAACGGAGTTAAACCCCAGGATCTGTGTCTTCAGACAAGCAAGAGTTCATTTCTGGTAAAACAAGTGAATTTTTGTTTCAAATGATATTTCACAGTTCAACGACCCAAGGCGATTCTCACTATTAACTAAAGAACATTCATGTAAGATGAGCTGTAGTTTGTATCAGTTTCATAAGCAGAATTGAACTACATAAGTTCCGTATGAGTAGGAAACACAGTTCTGTTTTTCTGGGCATGCCCATATTTCTTGCTGTATTGGATATGCTGGAAAGAAGAGCTTCCTTCTTCCGTGAAAACAGAGTGTGTTTCGTGGATGAGAACACTGCTCTGAATTTCCCTTCAGAAACAAAGTTAAACCACAGGATCTTTTTCTTCGTTCAAGCAAGAGTTCATTTCTGGTATTTCAAGTGAATTTGGATCTCAAATAAGTTTTCAAATTCAGCATTCCAACGCGATTCTCACAATTAACAACAGAGGATTTATGTAAGAAGAGCTGTGGTTTGTATCAGTTTCATTAGCACAGTTAAACTACATATGGTCTGTATGAGTAGGACACACAGTTCTTTTTTTCTGAGCATGCTCATGGTTCTTGCTCTATTGGAGATGCTGGAAAGAAGTGCTTGAATCTTGCATGAAAACAGAGTGGGTTTCATGGATGAGAACACTGCTCTGAATTTCCCTTCAGAACCAGAGTTAAATCCAGGATCTTTGTCTTTCTACAAGGAAGAATTCATTTCTGGTAAAACAAGTGAATTTGGGGCTCAAATGATTTCACACAATTATGGAACCTAACATGATTCAAACTAGTAACTAAAGAGGACTTATGTAAGAGGACCTGTGGTTTGTATCAGTTTCATAAGCAGTGTTGAACTACATAAGGGCCGTATGAATAGGAAAATCAGTTCTTTTTTTCTCGGCATACTCATGGTTTCTTGCTGTATTGGAGACACTGGAAAGAAGAGCTTGCTTCTTGCGTGAAAACAGAGTGTGTTTCATGGATGAGAACACTGGTCTGAATTTCCCTTCAGAGACGGAGTTAAACCCCAGGATGTGTGTCTTCCTACAAGCAAGAGTTCATTTATGGTAAACCAAGTGAATTTTTGGCTCAAATGCTTTTGCACAGTTGTGGAACCCAACATGGTTCTTCCTATTAACTAACGAGCATTTATTTAGAGAAGCTGTGTTTTGTATCACTTTCATAAGCAGAGTTGAACTACATATGGTTATTATGAGTAGGAAATAAAGTTCTTCTTTTCTGGGCATGCTCATTGTTCTTGCTGTATTGGAGACATTGGAAAGAAGAGCTTTCTTCTTGCGTGAAAACAGAGTGTGTTTCATGGATGAGAACACTGCTCTGAATTTCCCTTCAGAAACGGAGTTAAACCCCAGGATCTGTCTCTTCCGACAAGCAAGAGTTCATTTCTGGTAAAACAAGTGAATTTTTGGTTCAAATGATATTTCACAGTTCAACGACCCAAGGCGATTCTCACTATTAAATAAAGAGGATTTATGTAAGAGGAGCTGTGGTTTGTATCAGTTTGATAAGCAGAGATGAACTACATATGGTCCGTATAAGTAGGAAACACAGTTCTTTTTTTCTGGGCATGCTCTTGTTTCTTGATGTATTGGAGACAATGGAAAGAAGAGCTTCCTCCTTGGGTGAAAACAGAGTGTGTTTCATGGATGAGAACACTGGTCTGAATTTCCCTTGAGAAACAGAGTTAAACCACAGGATCTGTGTATTCCTACAAGCAAGAGTTCATTTCTGGTAAACCAAGTGAATTTCGTGCTCAAATGATATTTCACAATTCAACAACCCAACACGATTCTCACAATTAACTAAAGAGAATTTACGTAAAAAGAGCTGTGGTTTGTATCAGTTTCATAAGCAGAATTGAACTGCATATGGTATGTATGAGTAGGAAACACAGTTCTGTTTTTCGGGGCATGCTCATCTTTCTTGCTGTATTGGATACACTGGAAAGAAGAGCTTACTTCTTGCGTTAAAACAGAGTATGTTTCATGGATGAGAACACTGGTCTGAATTTCCCTTCAGAAACGGAGTTAAACCCCAGGATCCGTGTCTTCCTACAAGCAAGAGTTCATTTCTGGTAAAACAAGTGAATTTTTGGTTCAAATGATATTTCACAGTTCAACGACCCAAGGCGATTCTCACTATTAAATAAAGAGGATTTATGTAAGAGGAGCTGTGGTTTGTATCAGTTTGATAAGCAGAGATGAACTACATATGGTCCGTATAAGTAGGAAACACAATTCTTTTTTTCTGGGCATGCTCATGGTTCTTGCTGTATTGGAGACAATGGAAAGAAGAGCTTCCTTCTTGGGTGAAAAGAGAGTGTGTTTCATGGATGAGAACACTGGTATGAATTTCCCTTGAGAAACAGAGTTAAACCACAGGATCTGTGTATTCCTACAAGCAAGAGTTCATTTCTGGTAAACCAAGTGAATTTCGTGCTCAAATGATTTTTCACAGTTCAACAACCCAATGCGATTCTCACAATTAACTAAAGAGAATTTACGTAAGAGGAGCTGTGGTTTGTATCAGTTTCATAAGCAGAATTGAACTACATAAGGTCCGTATGAGTAGGATACACAGTTCATTTTTTCTGGGCATGCTCATGGTTCTTGCTGTTTTGGAGACCCTGAAAAGAAGAGCTTGCTTCTTGAGTGAAAACAGAGTGTGTTTTATGTTTGAAAACACTGGTCTGAATTTCCCTTCAGAAACGGAGTTAAACCCCAGGATCTGTGTCTTCAGACAAGCAAGAGTTCATTTCTGGTAAAACAAGTGAATTTTTGTTTCAAATGATATTTCACAGTTCAACGACCCAAGGCGATTCTCACTATTAACTAAAGAACATTCATGTAAGATGAGCTGTAGTTTGTATCAGTTTCATAAGCAGAATTGAACTACATAAGTTCCGTATGAGTAGGAAACACAGTTCTGTTTTTCTGGGCATGCCCATATTTCTTGCTGTATTGGATATGCTGGAAAGAAGAGCTTCCTTCTTCCGTGAAAACAGAGTGTGTTTCGTGGATGAGAACACTGCTCTGAATTTCCCTTCAGAAACAAAGTTAAACCACAGGATCTTTTTCTTCGTTCAAGCAAGAGTTCATTTCTGGTATTTCAAGTGAATTTGGATCTCAAATAAGTTTTCAAATTCAGCATTCCAACGCGATTCTCACAATTAACAACAGAGGATTTATGTAAGAAGAGCTGTGGTTTGTATCAGTTTCATTAGCACAGTTAAACTACATATGGTCTGTATGAGTAGGACACACAGTTCTTTTTTTCTGAGCATGCTCATGGTTCTTGCTCTATTGGAGATGCTGGAAAGAAGTGCTTGAATCTTGCATGAAAACAGAGTGGGTTTCATGGATGAGAACACTGCTCTGAATTTCCCTTCAGAACCAGAGTTAAATCCAGGATCTTTGTCTTTCTACAAGGAAGAATTCATTTCTGGTAAAACAAGTGAATTTGGGGCTCAAATGATTTCACACAATTATGGAACCTAACATGATTCAAACTAGTAACTAAAGAGGACTTATGTAAGAGGACCTGTGGTTTGTATCAGTTTCATAAGCAGTGTTGAACTACATAAGGGCCGTATGAATAGGAAAATCAGTTCTTTTTTTCTCGGCATACTCATGGTTTCTTGCTGTATTGGAGACACTGGAAAGAAGAGCTTGCTTCTTGCATGAAAACAGAGTGTGTTTCATGGATGAGAACACTGGTCTGAATTTCCCTTCAGAGACGGAGTTAAACCCCAGGATGTGTGTCTTCCTACAAGCAAGAGTTCATTTATGGTAAACCAAGTGAATTTTTGGCTCAAATGCTTTTGCACAGTTGTGGAACCCAACATGGTTCTTCCTATTAACTAACGAGCATTTATTTAGAGAAGCTGTGTTTTGTATCACTTTCATAAGCAGAGTTGAACTACATATGGTTATTATGAGTAGGAAATAAAGTTCTTCTTTTCTGGGCATGCTCATTGTTCTTGCTGTATTGGAGACATTGGAAAGAAGAGCTTGCTTCTTGCGTGAAAACAGAGTGTGTTTCGTGGATGAGAACACTGGTCTGAATTTCCCTTCAGAGACGGAGTTAAACCCCAGGATGTGTGTCTTCCTACAAGCAAGAGTTCATTTATGGTAAACCAAGTGAATTTTTGGCTCAAATGCTTTTGCACAGTTGTGGAACCCAACATGGTTCTTCCTATTAACTAACGAGCATTTATTTAGAGAAGCTGTGTTTTGTATCACTTTCATAAGCAGAGTTGAACTACATATGGTTATTATGAGTAGGAAATAAAGTTCTTCTTTTCTGGGCATGCTCATTGTTCTTGCTGTATTGGAGACATTGGAAAGAAGAGCTTTCTTCTTGCGTGAAAACAGAGTGTGTTTCATGGATGAGAACACTGCTCTGAATTTCCCTTCAGAAACGGAGTTAAACCCCAGGATCTGTCTCTTCCGACAAGCAAGAGTTCATTTCTGGTAAAACAAGTGAATTTTTGGTTCAAATGATATTTCACAGTTCAACGACCCAAGGCGATTCTCACTATTAAATAAAGAGGATTTATGTAAGAGGAGCTGTGGTTTGTATCAGTTTGATAAGCAGAGATGAACTACATATGGTCCGTATAAGTAGGAAACACAGTTCTTTTTTTCTGGGCATGCTCTTGTTTCTTGATGTATTGGAGACAATGGAAAGAAGAGCTTCCTCCTTGGGTGAAAACAGAGTGTGTTTCATGGATGAGAACACTGGTCTGAATTTCCCTTGAGAAACAGAGTTAAACCACAGGATCTGTGTATTCCTACAAGCAAGAGTTCATTTCTGGTAAACCAAGTGAATTTCGTGCTCAAATGATATTTCACAATTCAACAACCCAACACGATTCTCACAATTAACTAAAGAGAATTTACGTAAAAAGAGCTGTGGTTTGTATCAGTTTCATAAGCAGAATTGAACTGCATATGGTATGTATGAGTAGGAAACACAGTTCTGTTTTTCGGGGCATGCTCATCTTTCTTGCTGTATTGGATACACTGGAAAGAAGAGCTTACTTCTTGCGTTAAAACAGAGTATGTTTCATGGATGAGAACACTGGTCTGAATTTCCCTTCAGAAACGGAGTTAAACCCCAGGATCCGTGTCTTCCTACAAGCAAGAGTTCATTTCTGGTAAAACAAGTGAATTTTGGGCTCAACTGATTTTACACAGTTCTCGAACCAAAGGCGATTCTCTAAATTAACTAAAGAGCATTTATGTAAGAGGAGCGGTGTTTTTATCAGTTTAATAAGCAGACATGATCTACATATGGTCCATTTGAGTAGGAAACAGAGTTCTTTTTTGATGGCATGCTCATGTTTCTTGCTGTATTGGAGATGCTGGAAAGAAGAGCTTGCTTCTTGCGTAAAAACAGAGATGAGAACACGGGTCTGAATTTCTCTTCAGAAACAGAGTAAAACCCCAGGATCTGTGTCTTCCTACAAGCAAGAGTTCATTTCTTTTCAACCAAGTGAATTTTGGGCACAAATAGTTTACACAGTTCATGAACCCAACGTGATTCTCACTCTTAACTAAACAGCATTTATGTAAGAGGAGCTCTTGTTTGTATCAGTTTCATAAGCAGAGTTGAACTACATATGGTCCATATGAGTAGGAAACACAGTTCTTTTTTGATGGGCATGCTAATGGTTATTGCTGTATTTGAGACACTGGAAAGAAGAACTTGCTTCTTGTTATAAAACAGAGTGTGTTTCTTGGATGAGAACATGGGTCTGAACTTCCCTTCAGAAACAGTGTTAAACCCCAGGATCTGTGTCTTCCTACAAGCAAGAGTTCATTTCTGTTAAACCCAGTGAAATTTGGCCTCAATGTTTTTACACAGTTTTCGATCCCAAAGTGATTCTCACTATTAACTAAAGAGCATTTATGTCAGAGGAGCTGTGCTTTGTATCAGTTTCATAAGGAGAGTTGAACTACATATAGTCTGTATGAAGAGGAAACACCGATCTTTTTTGTGGGCATGCTCATATTTCTTGCTCTATTGGAGACCCTGGAAATAAGAGCTTGCTTCTTGCTTGAAATCAGAGTGTGTTTCATGGATGAGAACAATGGTCTGAATTTCTCTTCAGAACGGAGTTAAACCCCAGTGTCTTTGTCTTCCTACAAGCAAGTGTTCATTTCTGGAAAACCAAGTGAATTTTGGGGTCAAATGATATTTAGCAGTTCACAAATCCAACGCGATGCTCACTATTAACTAAAGAGCATTTATGTAAGTGGAGTTGTGGTTTGTATCTGTTTCTTAAGCAGAGTTGAACTACATATGGTCCGTATTAGTAGGAAACACAGTTCTTTTTTTCTGAGCTGGCTCATGTTTATTGCTGTAGTGGAGACGCGGGAAAGAAGAGCATGCTTCTTGCGTGTAAACACAGTTTGTTTCATGGATAAGAACACTGGTCTGAATTTCCCTTCAGAAACGGAGTTATACCCCAGGATCTTTGTCTTCCTACAAACAAGAGTTCATTTATGCTAAACCAAGTGAATTTTTGGCTCAAATATTTTACACAGTTCATGAACTCAACCCGATTCTCACTATTAACTAAAGAGCATTCATGTAAGAGGAGCTGTGGTTTGTATCAGTTTCATAAGCAGTGTTGAAGTATATATGGTCCGAATGAGTAGGAAACAAAGTTCTTTTTTTCAGGGCATGCTAATGGTTCTTGCTGTATTGGAGACGCTGGAATGAAGAGCTTGCTTTTTGTTCTAAAACAGAGTGTGTCTCATGGATGAGAACACTGGTCTCAATTTCCCTTTAGAATCAGAGTTTAACCCCAGGATCTGTGTCTTCCTACAAGCAAGAGGTCCTTTCTGGTAAACCCAGTGAATTTTGGGCTTAATGATTTTACACAGTTCAAGAACCCAACGCGATTTTCACTAATTACTAAAGAGCATTTATGTAAGAGGAGCTGTGGTTTGTATCAGTTTCATAAGCAGAGTTGAACTACATATGGTCCATATGAGTAGGAAACACAGTTCTTTTTCTCTGGGCTGGCTCATGTTTCTTGCTGTACTGGAGACACTGGAAAGAAGAGCTTGCTTCTTGCGTGAAAACAGAGTGTATTTCATGGATGATAACAGTGGTCTGAATTTCCCTTCAGAAATGCAGTTAAACCACAGGATATGTGTCTTCCTACAAGCAGGAGTTCATTTCTGGTAAACCCAGTGAAATTTGGGCTTAAAGATTTTACACAGTTCAAGAACCCAATGCAATTCTCACTAATTACTAAAGAGTCTTTATGTAAGAGGAGCTGTGGTTTGTATCAGTTTCATGAGCAGAGATGAACTACATTTGAACTGTATGCGTAGGAAACACAGTTCTTTCTTCCGGCCATGCTCATGGTCCTTGCTTTATTGGAGATGCTGGAAAGAAGAGCTTGCTTCTTGACTTAAAACAGAGTGTGTTTCATGGATGAGAACAGGGGTCTGAATTTCCCTTCAGAAACGGAGTAACACCCCAGGATCTTTGTCTTCCTACAAGCAAGAGTTCATTTCTGCTAAACCCAGTGAATTTTGGGCTCTAATGATTTTACACAGTTCACGAACCCACAGTGATTCTCACTAATAACGAAAGAACATTTATGTAAGAGGAGCTGTGGTTTGTATCAGTTTCATAAGCAGAGTTGAACTACATATGGTCCATATGAGTAGGAAACACAGTTCTTTTTCTCTGGGCTGGCTCATGTTTCTTGCTGTACTGGAGACACTGGAAAGAAGAGCTTGCTTCTTGCGTGAAAACAGAGTGTGTTTCATGGATGATAACAGTGGTCTGAATTTCCCTTCAGAAACGCAATTAATCCACAGGATCTGTGTCTTCCTACAAGCAGGAGTTCATTTCTGGTAAACCCAGTGAAATTTGGGCTTAAAGATTTTACACAGTTCAAGAACCCAATGCGATTCTCACTAATTACTAAAGAGTATTTATGTAAGAGGAGCTGTGGTTTGTATCAGTTTCATGAGCAGAGATGAACTACATTTGAACTGTATGCGTAGGAAACACAGT
Source organism: Onychomys arenicola (assembly GCA_949786405.1). Taxonomy (NCBI): domain Eukaryota; kingdom Metazoa; phylum Chordata; class Mammalia; order Rodentia; family Cricetidae; genus Onychomys; species Onychomys arenicola. Next base: position 2,062,295 of record CATKUM010000026.1, read on the forward strand.
TCTTTCTTCCGGCCATTCTCATGGTCCTTGCTTTATTGGAGATGCTGGAAAGAAGAGCTTGCTTCTTGACTTAAAACAGAGTGTGTTTCATGGATGAGAACAGGGGTCTGAATTTCCCTTCAGAAACGGAGTAAGACCCCAGGATCTTTGTCTTCCTACAAGCAAGAGTTCATTTCTGCTAAACCCAGTGAATTTTGGGCTCTAATGATTTACACAGTACACGAACCCACAGTGATTCTCACTAATAACTAAAGAACATTTATGTAAGAGGAGCTGTCGTTTGTATCAGTTTCATAATCAGAGTTGAACTATATATGGTCCTTATGAGTAGGAAACACATTTCAGGGAATGCTAATGGTTCTTGCTGTATTTGAGACGCTGGAAAGAAGAGCTTGCTTTTTGCGATATAACAGAGTTTGTTACATTGATGAGAACACTGCTCTGAATTTCCCTTCAGAAACAGAGTAAAACCCCAGGATCTGTGTCTCCCTACAAGCAAGAGTTCATTTCTGGTAAACCCAGTGCATTTTGGGCTCAAATGATTTTACAAAATTCACGAACCCAACGCGATTCTCACTAATAGCTAAAGAGCATTTATTTAAGAGTAGCTGAGGTTTGTATCAGTTTGATAAGCAGAGTTGAACCACATATGGTCCATATGAGTAGCAAACACAGTTCTTTTTTTCTGGGCACGCTCCTATTTCTTGCTGTATTGGAGACGCTGGAAAGAAGAGCTTGCTTCTTGCGTAAAAACAGAGTGTGTTTCAAGGATGAGAACACGGGTCTGAATTTCCCTTCAGAAACAGAGTTAAACCCCAGGACCTGTGTCTTCCTACAAGCAAGAGTTCATTTCTGTTAAAACTAGGGAATTTTGGGCTCAATGATTTTACACAGTTCTCGATCCCAAAGCGATTATCACTATTAACTAAAGAGCATTTATGTCGGAGGAGCCGTGGTTTGTATCAGTTTCATAAGGAGAGTTGAACTACATATAGTCTGTATGAAGAGGAAACACAGATCTTTTTGTGGGCATGCTCATATTTCTTGCTCTATTGGAGACCCTGGAAATAAGAGCTTGCTTCTTCCTTGAAAACAGAATGTGTTTCATGGATGAGAACAATGGTCTGAATTTCCCTTCAGAAACAGAGTTAAACCCCAGGTTCTGTGTCTTCCTACAAGCAAGAGTTCATTTCTGTTAAACCAAGTGAATTTTGGTCTCAAATGATTTTACACAATTCACGAACCCAACGTGATTCTCACTATTAACTAAATAGCATTTATGTAAGTAGAGCTGTGGCTTGTATCAGTTTCATAAGCAGAGTGGAATGACAATGGTCCATATGATTAGGAAAACAATTCTTTTTTTCTGGGCATGCTCATGGTTCTTGCTTTATCGGAAACCCTGCAAAGAATAGCTTTCTTCTTCCGTTAAAACAGAGTGTGTTTCATGTATGAGAACACTGGTCTGAAATTCACTTCAGAAACCGAGTTAAACCACAGGATCTTTGTCTTCCAACATCAAGAGTTCATTTCTGACAAAAAAAGTGAATGTTTGTCTCAAATATTTTACACAGTTCATGAACTCAACACAATTCTCACTATTAACTAAAGAGCATTTATGTAAGTGGAGTTGTTGTTTGTATCTGTTTCTTAAGCAGAGTTGAACTATATATGGCCCGTATTAGTAGGAAACACAGTTCTTTTTTTCTGGGCTGGCTCATGTTTATTGCTGTAGTGGAGACGCTGGAAAGAAGAGCATGCTTCTTGCGTGAAAACACAGTGTGTTTCATGGATAAGAACACTGGTCTGAATTCCCCTTCAGATACCGAGTTAAACCCCAGGATCTCTGTCTTCCTACACCAAGAGTTCATTTCTGATAAACCAAGTGAATTTATGGCTCAAATATTTTACACAGTTCATGAACTCAACCCGATTCTCACTATTAACTAAAGAGCATTCATGTGAGAGGAGCTGTGGTTTGTATCAGTTTCATAAGCAGTGTTGAACTATATATGGTCCGAATGAGTAGGAAACAAAGTTCTTTTTATCATGGCATGCTAATGGTTCTTGCTGTATTGGAGACGCTGGAATGAAGAGCTTGCTTTTTGTTCTAAAACAGAGTGTGTTTCATGGATGATAACAGTGGTCTGAATTTCCCTTCAGAAACGCAGTTAAACCACAGGATCTGTGTCTTCCTACAAGCAGGAGTTCATTTCTGGTAAACCCAGTGAAATTTGGGCTTAAAGATTTTACACAGTTCAAGAACCCAATGCGATTCTCACTAATTACTAAAGAGTATTTATGTAAGAGGAGCTGTGGTTTGTATCAGTTTCATGAGCAGAGATGAACTACATTTGAACTGTATGCATAGGAAACACAGTTCTTTCTTCCGGCCATGCTCATGGTCCTTGCTTTATTGGAGATGCTGGAAAGAAGAGCTTGCTTCTTGACTTAAAACAGAGTGTGTTTCATGGATGAGAACAGGGGTCTGAATTTCCCTTCAGAAACGGAGTAAAACCCCAGGATCTTTGTCTTCCTACAAGCAAGAGTTCATTTCTGCTAAACCCAGTGAATTTTGGGCTCTAATGATTTTACACAGTTCACGAACCCACAGTGATTCTCACTAATAACGAAAGAACATTTATGTAAGAGGAGCTGTGGTTTATATCAGTTTCATAAGCAGAGTTGAACTACATATGGTCCATATGAGTAGGAAACACAGTTCTTTTTCTCTGGGCTGGCTCATGTTTCTTGCTGTACTGGAGACACTGGAAAGAAGAGCTTGCTTCTTGCGTGAAAACAGAGTGTGTTTCATGGATGAGAACACTGGTCTGAATTTCCCTTCAGAAACAAAGTTAAACCACAGGATCTGTGTCTTCCTACAAGCAGGAGTTCATTTCTAGTAAACCCAGTGAAAATTGGGCTTAAAGATTTTACACAGTTCAAGAACCCAATGCGATTCTCACTAATTACTAAAGAGTATTTATGTAAGAGGAGCTGTGGTTTGTATCAGTTTCATGAGCAGAGATGAACTACATTTGAACTGTATGCGTAGGAAACACAGTTCTTTCTTCCGGCCATGCTCATGGTCCTTGCTTTATTGGAGATGCTGGAAAGAAGAGCTTGCTTCTTGACTTAAAACAGAGTGTGTTTCATGGATGAGAACAGGGGTCTGAATTTCCCTTCAGAAACGGAGTAAAAACCCAGGATATTTGTCTTCCTACAAGCAAGAGTTCATTTCTGCTAAACCCAGTGAATTTTGGGCTCTAATGATTTTACACAGTTCACGAACCCACAGTGATTCTCACTAATAACGAAAGAACATTTATGTAAGAGGAGCTGTGGTTTGTATCAGTTTCATAAGCAGAGTTGAACTATATATGGTCCGTATGGGTAGGAAACACAGTTCTTTTTTTTCAGGGCATGCTAATGGTTCTTGCTGTATTTGAGACGCTGGAAAGAAGAGCTTGCTTCTTGCCATAAAGCAGAGAGTGTTTCATGGATGAGAACATGGGTGTGAATTTCCCTTCAGAAACAGAGTTAAACACCAGGATCTGTGTCTTCCTACAAGCACGAGTTCATTACTGTTAATCCCAGTGAATTTTGGCCTCAATGATTTACACAGTTCTCGATCCCAAAGCGATTCTCACTATTAACTAAAGAGCATTTATGTCAGAGGAGCTGTGGTTTGTATCAGTTTCATAAGGCAAGTTGAACTACATATAGTCTGTATGAAGAGGAAACACAGATCTTTTGGTGGGCATGCTCATAATTCTTGCTCTATTGGAGACCCTGGAAATAAGAGCTTGCTTCTTGCTTGAAAACAGAGTGTGTTTCATGGATGAGAACAATGGTCTGAATTTCCTTTCAAAGCAGAGTTAAACATCATGATATGTGTCTTCCTACAAGCAAGAGTTCTTTACTGGAAAACCAAGTGAATTTTGGGCTCAAATGATTTTACACAGTTCAAGAACCCAATGCGATTCTCACTATTAACTAAAGAGCATTTATGTAAGAGGAGCTGTTTTTGTATCAGTTTCGTAAGCAGAGTTGAACTACATACAGTCCCTATCAAGGGGAAACACAGATCGTCTTTTCTGAGCATGCTCATGGTTCTTGCTGTATTGGAGTCAGCGGAAAGAAGAGCTTGCTTCTTGCTTGAAAACGGAGTGTGTTTCATGTATGAGAACACTGGTCTGAATTTCCCTTCAGAAACGGAGTAAAACCCCAGGGTCTGTGTCATCCTACAAGCAAGACTTCATTTCTGGTAAACCCAATGAATTTTGGGCTCAATGATTTTTTGCAGTTCACGAACCCAATGCGATGCTTACTATTAACTAATGAGCATTTATGTAAGAGGAGCGGTGTTTTTATCAGTTTCATAGGCAGACATGATCTACACATGGTCCATTTGAGTAGGAAACACAGTTCTTTTTTGATGGCATGCTCATGTTTCTTGCTGTATTGGAGACGCTGGAAAGAATAGCTTGCTTCTTGTGTTAAAACAGAGAGTGTTTCATGGATGAGAACTCTGGTCTAAATTTCCCCTCAAAAACGGAGTTAAACCCAGGATCTGTGGCTTAATACAAGCAAGAGTTCATTTCTGGTAAACCAAGTGAATTTTGGGCTCAAATGATATTACACAGTTCAATAACCCAACGTGATTATCACTATTAACTAAAGAGCATTTATGTAAGAGGAGCTTTGGTTTATATCAGTTTCATAAGCAAAGTTGAACTACATATTGTCCGTATGAGTAGGAAACACAGTTCTCTTTTTCTGGGCAGGCTCATATTTCTTACTGTACTGGAGACACTGGAAAGAAGAACTTGCTTCTTGCGTAAAAATAGAGTGTGTTTCATGGAAGAGAACACGGGTCCTAATTTCCATTCAGAAACAGAGTAAAACCCCAGGATCTGTGTCTTCCTATAAGCAAGAGTTCATTTCTGTTCAACCAAGTGAATTTTGGGCACAAATATTTTACACAGTTAATGAACCCAACGCAATTCTCACTCTTAACTAAAGAGCATTTATGTAAGAGGGGCTCTTGTTTGTATCAGTTTCATAAGCAGAGTTGAACTACTTATGGTCCGTATGAGTAGGAAACACAGTTCTTTTTTTCTGGGCTGGCTCAAGTTACTTGCTGTACTGGAGACGCTGGAAAGAAGAGCTTGCTTCTTGCGTGAAAACAGAGTGTGTTTCATGGATGAGAACAGTGGTCTGAATTACCCATCAGAAACGCAGTTAAACCAAGGATCTGTGTCTTCCTACAAGCAAGAGTTCATTTCTGTTAAACCCAGTGAATTTTGGCCTCAATGATTTTACACAGTTCTCGATCCCAAAGAGAATCTCACTATTAACTAAAGAGCATTTATGTCAGAGGAGCTGTGGTTTGTATCAGTTTCATAAGGAGAGTTGAACTACATATAGCCTGTATGAAGAGGAAACAGATCTTTGGGTGGGCATGCTCATATTTCTTGCTCTATTGGAGACCCTGGAAATAAGAGCTTGCTTCTTGCTTGAAAACAGAGTGTGTTTCATGGATGAGAACAATGGTCTGAATTTCTCTTCAAAGGAGTTAAACCCCAGTGTCTGTGTCTTCCTACAAGCAAGTGTTCATTTCTGGAAATCAAGTGAATTTTGGGCTCAAATGATTTTTAGCAGTTCACAAATCCAACGCGATGCTCACTATTATCTAAAGAGCATTTATGTAAGTGGAGTTGTGGTTTGTATCTGTTTCATAAGCAGAGTTGAACTACATATGGTCCCTATTAGTAGGAAACACAGTTCTTTTTTTCTGGGCTGGCTCATGTTTATTGCTGTAGTGGAGACGCTGGAAGGAAGAGCATGCTTCTTGCGTGAAAACAGAGTGTGTTTCAAGGATAAGAACACAGGTCTGAATTTCCCTTCAGAAATGGAGTTAAACCCCAGGTTCTTTGTCTTCCTACACCAAGAGTTCATTTCTGATAAACCAAGTGAACTTTTGGCTCAAATATTTCACACAGTTCATGAACTCAACACGATTCTCACTATTAACTAAAGAGCATTTATGTAATAGGAGCTGTGGTTTGTATCAGTTTCATAAGCAGTGTTGAACTATATATGGTCCGTATGAGTAGGAAACAAAGTTCTTTTTTTCAGGGCATGCTAATGGTTCTTGCTTTACTGGAGATGCTGGAAAGAAGAGCTTGCTTCTTGACTTAAAATAGAGTGTGTTTCATGGATGAGAACAGGGATCTGAATTTCCCATCAGAAATGGAATAAAACACCAGGATCTTTGTCTTCCTTCAAGCAAGAGTTCATTTCTGCTAAACCCAGTGAATTTTGGGCTCTAATGATTTTACACAGTTCACGAACCCACAGTGATTCTCACTAATAACGAAAGAACATTTATGTAAGAGGAGCTGTGGTTTATATCAGTTTCATAAGCAGAGTTGAACTACATATGGTCCATATGAGTAGGACACACAGTTCTTTTTCTCTGGGCTGGCTCATGTTTCTTGCTGTACTGGAGACACTGGAAAGAAGAGCTTGCTTCTTGCGTGAAAACAGAGTGTGTTTCATGGATGAGAACACTGGTCTGAATTTCCCTTCAGAAACAAAGTTAAACCACAGGATCTGTGTCTTCCTACAAGCAGGAGTTCATTTCTAGTAAACCCAGTGAAAATTGGGCTTAAAGATTTTACACAGTTCAAGAACCCAATGCGATTCTCACTAATTACTAAAGAGTATTTATGTAAGAGGAGCTGTGGTTTGTATCAGTTTCATGAGCAGAGATGAACTACATTTGAACTGTATGCGTAGGAAACACAGTTCTTTCTTCCGGCCATGCTCATGGTCCTTGCTTTATTGGAGATGCTGGAAAGAAGAGCTTGCTTCTTGACTTAAAACAGAGTGTGTTTCATGGATGAGAACAGGGGTCTGAATTTCCCTTCAGAAACGGAGTAAAAACCCAGGATATTTGTCTTCCTACAAGCAAGAGTTCATTTCTGCTAAACCCAGTGAATTTTGGGCTCTAATGATTTTACACAGTTCACGAACCCACAGTGATTCTCACTAATAACGAAAGAACATTTATGTAAGAGGAGCTGTGGTTTGTATCAGTTTCATAAGCAGAGTTGAACTATATATGGTCCGTATGGGTAGGAAACACAGTTCTTTTTTTTCAGGGCATGCTAATGGTTCTTGCTGTATTTGAGACGCTGGAAAGAAGAGCTTGCTTCTTGCCATAAAGCAGAGAGTGTTTCATGGATGAGAACATGGGTGTGAATTTCCCTTCAGAAACAGAGTTAAACACCAGGATCTGTGTCTTCCTACAAGCACGAGTTCATTACTGTTAATCCCAGTGAATTTTGGCCTCAATGATTTACACAGTTCTCGATCCCAAAGCGATTCTCACTATTAACTAAAGAGCATTTATGTCAGAGGAGCTGTGGTTTGTATCAGTTTCATAAGGCAAGTTGAACTACATATAGTCTGTATGAAGAGGAAACACAGATCTTTTGGTGGGCATGCTCATAATTCTTGCTCTATTGGAGACCCTGGAAATAAGAGCTTGCTTCTTGCTTGAAAACAGAGTGTGTTTCATGGATGAGAACAATGGTCTGAATTTCCTTTCAAAGCAGAGTTAAACATCATGATATGTGTCTTCCTACAAGCAAGAGTTCTTTACTGGAAAACCAAGTGAATTTTGGGCTCAAATGATTTTACACAGTTCAAGAACCCAATGCGATTCTCACTATTAACTAAAGAGCATTTATGTAAGAGGAGCTGTTTTTGTATCAGTTTCGTAAGCAGAGTTGAACTACATACAGTCCCTATCAAGGGGAAACACAGATCGTCTTTTCTGAGCATGCTCATGGTTCTTGCTGTATTGGAGTCAGCGGAAAGAAGAGCTTGCTTCTTGCTTGAAAACGGAGTGTGTTTCATGTATGAGAACACTGGTCTGAATTTCCCTTCAGAAACGGAGTAAAACCCCAGGGTCTGTGTCATCCTACAAGCAAGACTTCATTTCTGGTAAACCCAATGAATTTTGGGCTCAATGATTTTTTGCAGTTCACGAACCCAATGCGATGCTTACTATTAACTAATGAGCATTTATGTAAGAGGAGCGGTGTTTTTATCAGTTTCATAGGCAGACATGATCTACACATGGTCCATTTGAGTAGGAAACACAGTTCTTTTTTGATGGCATGCTCATGTTTCTTGCTGTATTGGAGACGCTGGAAAGAATAGCTTGCTTCTTGTGTTAAAACAGAGAGTGTTTCATGGATGAGAACTCTGGTCTAAATTTCCCCTCAAAAACGGAGTTAAACCCAGGATCTGTGGCTTAATACAAGCAAGAGTTCATTTCTGGTAAACCAAGTGAATTTTGGGCTCAAATGATATTACACAGTTCAATAACCCAACGTGATTATCACTATTAACTAAAGAGCATTTATGTAAGAGGAGCTTTGGTTTATATCAGTTTCATAAGCAAAGTTGAACTACATATTGTCCGTATGAGTAGGAAACACAGTTCTCTTTTTCTGGGCAGGCTCATATTTCTTACTGTACTGGAGACACTGGAAAGAAGAACTTGCTTCTTGCGTAAAAATAGAGTGTGTTTCATGGAAGAGAACACGGGTCCTAATTTCCATTCAGAAACAGAGTAAAACCCCAGGATCTGTGTCTTCCTATAAGCAAGAGTTCATTTCTGTTCAACCAAGTGAATTTTGGGCACAAATATTTTACACAGTTAATGAACCCAACGCAATTCTCACTCTTAACTAAAGAGCATTTATGTAAGAGGAGCTCTTGTTTGTATCAGTTTCATAAGCAGAGTTGAACTACTTATGGTCCGTATGAGTAGGAAACACAGTTCTTTTTTTCTGGGCTGGCTCAAGTTACTTGCTGTACTGGAGACGCTGGAAAGAAGAGCTTGCTTCTTGCGTGAAAACAGAGTGTGTTTCATGGATGAGAACAGTGGTCTGAATTACCCATCAGAAACGCAGTTAAACCAAGGATCTGTGTCTTCCTACAAGCAAGAGTTCATTTCTGTTAAACCCAGTGAATTTTGGCCTCAATGATTTTACACAGTTCTCGATCCCAAAGAGAATCTCACTATTAACTAAAGAGCATTTATGTCAGAGGAGCTGTGGTTTGTATCAGTTTCATAAGGAGAGTTGAACTACATATAGCCTGTATGAAGAGGAAACAGATCTTTGGGTGGGCATGCTCATATTTCTTGCTCTATTGGAGACCCTGGAAATAAGAGCTTGCTTCTTGCTTGAAAACAGAGTGTGTTTCATGGATGAGAACAATGGTCTGAATTTCTCTTCAAAGGAGTTAAACCCCAGTGTCTGTGTCTTCCTACAAGCAAGTGTTCATTTCTGGAAATCAAGTGAATTTTGGGCTCAAATGATTTTTAGCAGTTCACAAATCCAACGCGATGCTCACTATTATCTAAAGAGCATTTATGTAAGTGGAGTTGTGGTTTGTATCTGTTTCATAAGCAGAGTTGAACTACATATGGTCCCTATTAGTAGGAAACACAGTTCTTTTTTTCTGGGCTGGCTCATGTTTATTGCTGTAGTGGAGACGCTGGAAGGAAGAGCATGCTTCTTGCGTGAAAACAGAGTGTGTTTCAAGGATAAGAACACAGGTCTGAATTTCCCTTCAGAAATGGAGTTAAACCCCAGGTTCTTTGTCTTCCTACACCAAGAGTTCATTTCTGATAAACCAAGTGAACTTTTGGCTCAAATATTTCACACAGTTCATGAACTCAACACGATTCTCACTATTAACTAAAGAGCATTTATGTAATAGGAGCTGTGGTTTGTATCAGTTTCATAAGCAGTGTTGAACTATATATGGTCCGTATGAGTAGGAAACAAAGTTCTTTTTTTCAGGGCATGCTAATGGTTCTTGCTTTACTGGAGATGCTGGAAAGAAGAGCTTGCTTCTTGACTTAAAATAGAGTGTGTTTCATGGATGAGAACAGGGATCTGAATTTCCCATCAGAAATGGAATAAAACACCAGGATCTTTGTCTTCCTTCAAGCAAGAGTTCATTTCTGCTAAACCCAGTGAATTTTGGGCTCAAATGATTTTACACAGTTCACGAACCCAAAGTGATTCTCACTAATAACTAAAGAGCATTTATGTAAGAGGAGCTGTGGTTTGTATCAGTTTCATAAGCAGAGTTGAACTACATATTGTCCGTATGAGTAGGAAACAGAGTTCTTTTTTTTGGGCAGGCTCATATTTCTTACTGTACTGGTGACACTGGAAAGAAGACCTTGCTTCTTGCGTGAAAACAGAGTGTGTTTCATGGATGAGAACACTGGTCTGAATTTCCCTTCAGAAACGCAGTTAAACCACAGGATCTGTGTCGTCATACAAGCAGGAGTTCATTTCTGGTATACCCAGTGAATTTTGGGCTCAAATGGTCTTTCACAGTTCAGGAACTCAACGCGATTCTCACTATTTACTAAAGAGTATTTATGTATGAGGAGCTGTGGTTTGTATCAGTTTCATGAGCAGAGATGAACTACATTTGGACTGTATGCGTAGGAAACACAGTTCTTTCTTCCGGCCCTGCTCATGGTCCTTGCATTATTGGAGATGCTGGAAAGAAGAGCTTGCTTCTTGACTTAAAACAGAGTGTGTTTCATGGATGAGAACAGGGGTCTGAATTTCCCTTCAGAAACGGAGTAAACCCCAGGATCTTTGTCTTCCTACAAGCAGGAGTTCATTTCTACTAAACCCAGTAAATTTTGGCATCTAATGATTTTACACAGTTCACGAACCCACAGTGATTCTCAATAATAACTAAAGAGCATTTATGTAAGAGGAGCTGTCGTTTGTATCAGTTTCATAAGCAGAGTTGAACTATATATGTTCCGTCGAGTAGGAAACACAGTTCTATTTTTCAGGGAATGCTAATGGTTCTTGCTATATTTGAGACCCTGGAAATAAGAGCTTGCTTCTTGCTTGAAAACAGAGTGTGTTTCATGGATGAGAACAATGGTCTGAATTTCTCTTCAAAGGAGTTAAACCCCAGTGTCTGTGTCTTCCTACAAGCAAGTGTTCATTTCTGGAAAACCAAGTGAATTTTGGGCTAAAATGATTTTTAGCAGTTCACAAATCCAACGCGATGCTCACTATTATCTAAAGAGCATTTATGTAAGTGGAGTTGTGGTTTGTATCTGTTTCATAAGCAGAGTTGAACTACATATGGTCCCTATTAGTAGGAAACACAGTTCTTTTTTTCTGGGCTGGCTCATGTTTATTGCTGTAGTGGAGACACTGGAAAGAAGAGCATGCTTCTTGCGTGAAAACAGAGTGTGTTTCATGGTTGAGAACAGTGGTCTGAATTTCCCTTCAGAAACGGAGTTAAACCACAGGATCTGTGTCGTCATACAAGCAGGAGTTCATTTCTGGAATACCCAGTGAATTTTGGGCTCAAATGGTCTTTCACAGTTCAGGAACTCAACGCGATTCTCACTATTTACTAAAGAGCATTTATGTATGAGGAGCTGTGGTTTGTATCAGTTTCATGAGCAGAGATGAACTACATTTGGACTGTATGCGTAGGAAACACAGTTCTTTCTTCCGGCCCTGCTCATGGTCCTTGCTTTATTGGAGATGCTGGAAAGAAGAGCTTGCTTCTTGACTTAAAACAGAGTGTGTTTCATGGATGAGAACAGGGGTCTGAATTTCCCTTCAGAAACGGAGTAAACATCAGGATCTTTGTCTTCCTACAAGCAAGAGTTCATTTCTACTAAACCCAGTATATTTTGGGATCTAATGATTTTACACAGTTCACGAACCCACAGTGATTCTCACTAATAACTAAAGAGCATTTATGTAAGAGGAGCTGTCGTTTGTATCAGTTTCATAAGCAGAGTTGAACTATATATGGTCCGTATGAGTAGGAAACACAGTTCTATTTTTCAGGGAATGCTAATGGTTCTTGCTATATTTGAGACGCTGGAAAGAAGAGCTTGCTTTTTGCGATATAACAGAGTTTGTTACATTGATGAGAACACTGGTCTGAATTTCCCTTCAGAAACAGAGTAAAACCCCAGGATCTCTGTCTCCCTACAAGCAAGAGTTCATTTCTGGTAAACCCAGTGTATTTTGGGCTCAAATGATTTTAACAGTTCACGAACCCAACGTGATTCTCACTAATAGCTAAAGAGCATTTATTTAAGAGTAGCTGAGGTTTGTATCAGTTTGATAAGCAGAGTTGAACTACATATGATCCATATGAGTAGCAAACACAGTTCTTTTTTTCTGGGCAGGCTCCTATTTCTTGCTGTATTGGAGACGCAGGAAAGAAGAGCTTGCTTCTTGGGTAAAAACAGAGTGTGTTTCAAGGATGAGAACACGGGTCTGAATTTCCCTTCAGAAACAGAGTTAAACCCCAGGACCTGTGTCTTCCTACAAGCAAGAGTTCATTTCTGTTAAAACTAGGGAATTTTGGGCTCAATGATTTTACACAGTTCTCGATCCCAAAGCGATTATCACTATTAACTAAAGAGCATTTATGTCGGAGGAGCCGTGGTTTGTATCACTTTCATAAGTAGAGTTGAACTACATATAGTCTGTATGAAGAGGAAACACAGATCTTTTTGTGGGCATGCTCATATTTCTTGCTCTATTGGAGACCCTGGAAATAAGAGCTTGCTTCTTGCTTGAAAACAGAATGTCTTTCATGGATGAGAACAATGGTCTGAATTTCCCTTCAGAAACAGAGTTAAACCCCAGGATCTGTTTCTTCCTACAAACAAGTGTTCATTTCTGGAAAACCAAGTGAATTTTGGGCTCAAATGATTTTTGCAGTTCACAAATCCAACGCGATACTAAATATTAACTAAAGAGCATTTATGTAAGTGGAGTTGTGGTTTGTATCTGTTTCATAAGCAGAGTTGAACTACATATGGTCCGTTTAGTAGGAAACACAGTTCTTTTTTTCTGGGCTGGCTCAAGTTACTTGCTGTAGTGGAGACGCTGGAAAGAAGAGCATGCTTCTTGCGTGAAAACAGAGTGTGTTTCATGGATAAGAACACTGGTCTGAATTTCCCTTCAGAAACTGAGTTAAACCCCAGGATCTTTGTCTTCCTACACCAAGAGTTCATTTCTGATAAACCAAGTGAATTTTTGGCTCAAATATTTCATACAGTTCATGAACTCAACGCAATTCTCACTATTAACTAAAGAGCATTTATGTAAGAGGAGCTGTCATTTGTGTCAGTTTCATAATCAGAGTTGAACTATATATGGTCCGTATGAGTAGGAAACACAGTTCTTTTTTTCAGGGAATGCTCATGGTTCTTGCTGTATTGGAGAGGCTGGAAAGAAGAGCTTGCGTCTTGCGTGAAAACAGAGTGTGTTTCATGGATAAGAACACTGGTCTGAATTTCCCTTCAGTAATGGAGTTAAACCCCAGTATCTTTTTCTTCCTATAAACTAGAGTTCATTTCTGTTAAACCAATTGAATTTTTGTGGCACAAATATTTTACACAGTTCATGAAACCAACACGATTCTCACTATTAACTAAAGAGCATTTATGTATGAGGAGCTGTGGTTTGTATCAGTTTCATGAGCAGAGATGAACTAAATTTGGACTGTATGAGTAGGAAACATAGTTCTTTCTTCGGGCCATGCTCATGGTCCTTGCTTTATTGGAGATGCTGGAAAGAAGAGCTTCCTTCTTGCTATAAAACAGAGTGTGTTTCATGGATGAGAACATGGGTCTGAATTTCCCTTCAGAAACAGAGTTAAACCCTAGGATCTGTGTCCTCATACAAGCAAGAGTTCATTTCTGGTAAACCCAGTGCATTTTGGGCTTAATGATTTTGCACAGTTCTCGGACCCAAGGAGATTCTCACTATTAACTAAAGAGCATTTATGTAAGTGGAGTTGTTGTTTGTATCTGTTTCATAAGCAGAGTTAAACTACATATGGTCCGTATGAGTAGGAATCACAGTTTTTCTTGCTGGGCATGCTCATGGTTCTTGCTGAATTAAAGATGCTGGAACGAAGAGGATGCCTCTTGCCTTAAAACAGCGTTGTTTCAGGGATGAGAACTCTGGTCTGAATTTGCCTTCAATAACGGAGTTAAACCCCAGGATCTGTGTCTTCCTACAAGCAACAGTTCATTTGTGGTAAACCAAGAGAATTATGGGCTCACATTAATTTACAGAGTTCAGAAAACCATCGCGATTGTCACTATTAACTAAAGAGCATTTATGTAATAGGAGCTGTGGTTTGTATCAGTTTCAGAGGCAGAGTTGAACTGCATATGATCTTTATGAGTAGGAAATAAATTTCTTTTTTTCTGGGCATTCTCATGCTTCTTGCTGTATTGGAGACTCAGGAAAGAAGAGGATGCTTCCTGCGTTCAAACAGCATGTGTTTCATGGATGAGAACACTGGTCTGAATTTCCCTTCAGAAACGGAGTAAACCCCAGGATCTGTCTCTACCTACAAGCAAGAGTTCATTTCTTGTAAACCCAGTGAATTATGGGCTCAAATGACTTTACAGAGTTCTCGAACCCAAGGAAATTCTCACTATTATCTTAAGAGCATTTAAGTAAGAGGAGCAGTGTTTTTATCAGTTTCATAAGAAGACATGATCTACATATGGTCCATTTGAGTAGGAAACAGAGTTCTTTTTTGAGGGCATGCTCATGTTTCTTCCTGTATTGTAGACGCTGGAAAGAAGAGCTTGCTTCTTGTGTTAAAACAGAGAGTGTTTCATGGATGAGAACTCTGGTCTAAATTTCCCCTCAAAAACAGAGTTAAACCCAGGATCTGTGGCTTAATACAAGCAAGAGTTCATTTCTGGTAAACCAAGTGAATTTTGGGCTCAAATGATATTACACAGTTCAAGAACCCAACGTGATTATCACTATTAACTAAAGAGCATTTATGTAAGAGGAGCTTTGGTTTATATCAGTTTCATAAGCAAATTTGAACTACATGTGGTCCGTATGAGTAGGAAACACAGTTCTTTTTTCTGTGAATTCTCATGGTTCTTGCTGTATTTGAGACGCTGGAAAGAAAAACTTGCTTCTTGCGTTAAAACAGAGTGTGTTTCATGGATGAGAACAAGGGTCTGAATTTCGCTTCAGAAACGGAGTGAAACCACAGGATCTCTGTCTTCCTACAAGCAAGTGTTCATTTCTGGAAAACCAAGTGAATTTTGGGCTCAAATGATTTTACACAGTTCAATAACCCAACACGATTCTCACTATTAACTAAAGAGCATTTATGTAATTGGAGCTGTGTTTTGTATTAGTTTCATAAGCAGAGTTGAACTGCATATGATCTGTATGAGTAGGAAACACAGTTCTTTTTTTCAGGGCAAACTCATGGTTCTTGCTGTATTGGAGTTGCTGGAAAGAAGAGCTTGCTTCGTGCCTTAAAACAGAGTGTGTTTCATTGATGAGAACACTGGTCTGAATTTCCCTTCAGAAACAATGTTAAACCCCAGTATCTCTGTCTTCAGACAAACAAGAATTCATTTCTGTTAAACCAAGTGAATTTTGTGTACAAATATTTTACACAGTTCATGAACCTAACGCGATTCACACTATTAACTAAAGAGCATTTATATAAGAGGAGCTGTGGTTTGTATCAGTTTCATAAGCAGAGTTGAACTACATGTGATCCGTATGAGTAGGAAACACAGTTCATTTTTTCTGGACAGGCTCAGTTTTTGTGCTGTATTGGCGACGCTGGAGAGAAGAGCTTGCTTCTTCGTTAAAAGTATGTTTCACGGATGAGAACACTGGTCTGAATTTCCCTTCAGAAACGGAGTTAAACCCCAGATCTATGTCTTACTACAAGCAAGAGTTCATTTCTGTTAAACCCAGTGAATTTTTGGCTCAAATGATTTTACACAGTTCACCAACCTAATGTGTTTCTCACTATTAACATAAGAGCATTTATGTAAGAGGAGCTTTGGTTTGTATCAGTTTCATAAGCAGATTTGAACTACATATGGTCCATATTAGTAGGAAACACAGTTCTTTTTTTCAGGGGATGCTCATGGTTCTTGCTGTATTGGAGACTATGGAAAGAAGAGCTTGCTTCTTTCGATAAAACAGAACGTGTTTTCATTGATGAGAACACTGGTCTGAATTTCCCTTCAGAAACGGAGTTAAACCCCAGGATCTTTGTCTTCATACAAACAAGAGTTCATTTCTGATAAACCAAGTGTATTTTTGCATTAAATATTTTACACAGTTCATGAACCCAACGCGATTCTCACTATTAACTAAAGAGCATTTATGTAAGTGGAGCTGTGGTTTGTATCAGTTTAATTAGCAGAGTTGAACTATTTAGGGTCCATATGAGTAGGAAACACAGTTCTTTGTTTCTGGGCATGCTCATAATTCTTGCTGTATTGGAGACGCTGGAAAGAAGAGCTTGCTTCTTGCGTGAAAACAGAGTGTGTTTCATGGATGAGAACACTGGTCTGAATTTCCCTTCATAAACGGAGTAAAACCCCAGGATCTGTGTCTTCCTCCAAGCAAGAGTTCATTTCTGGAAAACGAAGTGAATTTTGTGCTCAAATGATTTTACACAGGTCACGAACACAATGCGATTCTCACTATTAACTAAAGAGTATTTATGTAAGAGGTACTGTGTTTTGTATCAGTTTCATAAGCAGAGTTGAAGTACATATGATCCGTATGAGTGGGAACAGAGTTCTTTTTTACTGGGCTGGCTCATGTTTCTTGCAGTACAGGGGACGCTGAAAAGAAGAGCTTGTTTCTTGCGTTAAAACACAAGTGTTTCATGGATGAGAACACTGGTCTGAATTTCCCTTCAGAGACGGAGTTAAACCCCAGGATCTGTGTCTCCCTACAAGCAAGAGTTCATTTCTGTTAAACCAAGTGAATTTTGGGCACAAATATTTGACACAGTTCACGAACACAACACGATTCTCACTATAACCTACAGACCATTTATGTAAGAGGAGCTGTGGTTTGTTTAGTTTCATATGCAGAGTTGAACTACATTTGGTCTGTATGAGAAGGAATAACAGTTCTTTTTGTCATGGCATGCTCATGGCTCTTGCTGTATTGGAGTTGCTGGAAAGAAGAGCTTGCTTCTTGCGTTACAATAGAGTGTGTTTCATGGATGAGAACACAGGTCTGAATTTCCATTCAGAAATGGAGTCAAACCGCAGGAACTGTGTCTTCCTACAAGCAAGAGTTCATTTCTGGTAAAGCCAGTGAATTTTGGGCTCAAATGATTTTACACAGTTCAACATCCCAACTCGATTCTCACTATTAACTGAAGAGCATTTATGTAAGAGGAACCGCAGTTTGTATCAGTTTTATAAGCAGAGTTGAACTACATATGGTCCATATAAGTAGGAAACACAGTTCTTTTATACAGGGCATGCTCATGGTTCTTGCCATATTGGAGATGCTGCAACGAAGAGCTTGCTTCTTGCGTTAAAACAGAGTGTGTTTCATGGGTGAGAACACTGGTCTGAATTTCCCTTCAGAATTGGAGTTAAATCCCAGGATCTTTGTCTTCCTACAAACAAGAGTTCATTTACGCTAAACCAAGTGAATTTTTGGCTCAAATATTTTACACAGTTCATGAACCCAACGCGATTCTCACTATTAACTAAAGAGCATTTATGTAAGTGGGGCTGTGGTTTGCATCAGTTTCATAAGCAGAGTTGAAATACATATGGTCTGTATGACTAGGAAACACAGTTCATTTTTTCTGGAAATGCTCATGGTTCTTGCTGTATTAGAGATGCTGGAAAGACTAGGATGCTTCTTGCGTTAAATCAGAGTGGGTTTCATGGATGAGAACACTGGTCTGAATTTCCCTTCAGAAACGGAGTAAAACCCCAAGATCTGTTTTTCCTACAAGCAAGAGTTCATTTCTGGTAAACCCAGTGATTTTGGGCTCAACTGATTTTACACTGTACACGAACCCAACGAGATACTCACTAATAACTAAAGAGGATTTATGTAAGAGGAGCTCTGGTTTGTATCAGTTTCATAAGCAGAGATGAACTACATATGGTCCTTATGAGTAGGAAACACAGTTCTGTTTTTCTGGGCATGGTCATGGTTCTTGCTGTATTGGAGATGCTGGAAAGAAGAGCTTGCTTCTTGCGTGAAAACGGAATGTGTTTCATGGATGAGAACACTGGTTTGAATTTCCCTTCAGAAACGGAGTTAAACTCCAGGATCTGTGATTCCTACAAGCAAGAGTTCAATTCTGGTAAACCAAATGATTTTGGGGCTCAACTGATTTTACACATTTCAACAACCCAACGCGAATCTCACTATTAACAAAAGAACATTTGTATTAGAGGAGCTGTGGTTTGTATCAGTTTCATAAGCAGAATTGAACTGCATATGGTCTGTATGAGCAGGAAACACAGTACTTTTTTTCTGGGCATGATCATGGTTCTTGCTGTATTGGAGATGTTGGAAAGAAGAGCTTGCTTCTTGCGTGAGAACAGAGTGTGTTTCATGGATGAGAACACTGGTTTGAATTTCCCTTCGGAAACGGAATTGTACCCCAGGATCTGTGTTTCCTACAAGCAAGAGTTCAAAACTGGTAAACAAAGTGAATTTGGGGCTCAAATGATTTTACACAGTTCTGGAACCCAACGCGATTCAAACTAATAACTAAAGAGCATTTATGTAAGAGGAGCTCTGGTTTGTATAGTATCATAAGCAGAGTTGAACTACATAACGTCCGTATGAGCAGGAAACACAGTACTTTTTTTCTGGGCATGCTCATGGTTCTTGCTTTATTGGAGATGTTGGGAAGAAGAGCTTGCTTATTGCGTGAAAACACAGTGTGTTTCATGGTTGAGAACACTGGTCTGAATTTCCCTTCAGAAACGGAGTTAAACCACAGGATCTGTGTCTTCCTACAAGCAAGAGTTCATTTCTTGAAAAACAAATAAATTTTGGGCTCCACTGAATTTTCACATTTCAACAACACAACGCGATTCACACAATTAACTAAAGAGCATTTATGTAAGAGGAGCTGTGGTTTGTATCAGTTTCATAAGCAGAATTGAACTGCATATGGTCTGTATGAGTAGGAAACACAATTCTTTTTTGCTGGGCATGCTCATGGTTCTTGCTGTATTGGAGATGCTGGAAAGAAGAGCTTGCTTCTTGCGTGAAAACAGAGTGTGATTCATGGATGAGAACACTGGTTTGAATTTCCCTTCAGAAACGGAATTATACACCAGGATCTGTGTTTCCTACAAGCAAGAGTTAAATACTGGTAAACCAAGTGAATTTGGGGTTCAAATGATTTTACACATTTCTGGAACACAACGCGATTCTCACAATTAACTAAAGAGCATTTATGTAAGAGGAGCTGTGGTTTGTATCAGATTCATAAGCAGAATTGAACTGCATATGGTCTGTATGAGTACCAAACACAGTTCTGTTTTTCTGGGCATGCTCATCTTTCTTGCTATATTGGATACGCTGGATAGAAGAGCTTGCTTCTTGCGTTAAAACAGAGTGTGTTTCTTGGATGAGAACACTGGTCTGAATTTCCCTTCAGAAATGGAGTTAAATCCCAGGATCTGTGTCTTCCTACAAACAAGAGTTCATTTCTGGTAAACCCAGTGAATTTTGGGCTCAAATGATTTTACACTTTCAACGAACCCAACGAGATTCTCACTATTAACTAAAGAGGATTTATGTAAGAGGAGCTGTGGTTTGTATCACTTTCATAAGCAGAGTTGAACTACATATGGTCCTTATGAGTAAAACACAATTCTTTTTTTCTGGGGATGCTCATGATTCTTGCTCTATTGGAGATGCTGGAAAGAAGAGCTTGCTTCTTGCTTGAAAACAAAGTGTGTTTCATGGATGAGAACACTGGTTTGAATTTCCCTTCAGAAACGGAGTTAAACCCCAGGATCTGTGTTTCCTACAAACAAGAGTTCAATTCTGGTAAACCAAGAGAATTTGGGGCTCAAATGATTTTACACAGTTCTGGAACCCAACGCGATTCAAACTATTAACTAAAGAGCATTTATGTAAGAGGAGCTCTGGTTTGTATCAGTATCATAAGCAGAGTTGAACTACATAAGGTCCGTATGAGCAGGAAACACAGTACTTTTTTTCTGGGCATGCTCATGGTTCTTGCTGTATTGGAGATGTTGGAAAGAAGAGCTTGCTTCTTGCGTGAAAACAGAGTGTGTTTCATGGATGAGAACACTGGTTTGAATTTCCCTTCAGAAACGGAGTTAAACCCCAGGATCTGTGTTTCCTACAAACAAGAGTTCAATTCTGGTAAACCAAGTGAATTTGGGGCTCAAATGATTTTACACAGTTCTGGAACCCAACGCGATTCAAACTATTAACTAAAGAGAATTTATGTAAGAGGAGCTCTGGTTTGTATCAGTATCATAAGAAGAGTTGAACTACATAAGGTCCGTATGAGCAGGAAACACAGTACTTTTTTTCTGGGCATGCTCATGGTTCTTGCTGTATTGGAGATGTTGGAAAGAAGAGCTTGCTTCTTGCGTGAAAACAGAGTGTGTTTCATGCATGAGAACACTGGTTTGAATTTCCCTTCAGAAATGGAGTTAAACCCCAGGATCTGTGTTTCCTACAAACAAGAGTTCAATTCTGGTAAACCAAGTGAATTTGGGGCTCAAATGATTTTACACAGTTCTGGAACCCAACGCGATTCAAACTATTAACTAAAGAGCATTTATGTAAGAGGAGCTCTGGTTTGTATCAGTATCATAAGCAGAGTTGAACTACATAAGGTCCGTATGAGCAGGAAACACAGTACTTTTTTTCTGGGCATGCTCATGGTTCTTGCTGTATTGGAGATGATGGAAAGAAGAGCTTGCTTATTGCGTGAAAACAGAGTGTGTTTCATGCATGAGAACACTGGTTTGAATTTCCCTTCAGAAACGGAATTATACCCCAGGATCTGTGTTTCCTACAAGCATGAGTTCAATTCTGGTAAGCCAAGTGAATTTGGGGCTCAAATGATTTTACACAGTTCTGGAATCCAACGCCATTCAAACTATTAACTAAAGAGCATTTATGTAAGAGGAGCTCTGGTTTGTATCACTATCATAAGCAGAGTGGAACTACATAAGGTCCATATGAGCAGGAAACACAGTACTTTTTTTCTGGGCATGCTCATGGTTCTTGCTGTATTGGAGATGCTGGAAAGAAGAGCTTGCTTCTTGCGTGAAAACAGAGTGTGTTTCAAGGTTGGGAACACTGGTCTGAATTTCCCTTCAGAAACGGTGTTAATCCCCAGGATCTGTGTCTTCCTACAAGCAAGAGTTCAATTCTGGTAAACCAAGTGAATTTGGGGTTCAAATGATTTTACACATTTCTGGAAACCAACGCGATTCTCACAATTAACTAAAGAGCATTTATGTAAGAGGAGCTGTGGTTTGTATCAGTTTCATAAGCAGAATTGAACTGCATATGGTCTGTATGAGTAGGAAACACAGTTATTTTTTTCTGGGCATGCTCATGGTTCTTGCTGTATTGGAGATGTTGGAAAGAAGAACTTGCTTCTTGCGTGAAAACAGAGTGTGTTTCATGGATGAGAACACTAGTCTGAATTTCCCATCGGAAACAGAATTATACCCCAGGATCTGTGTTTCCTACAAGCAAGAGTTCAATTTTGGTATACCAAGTGAATTTGGGGCTCAAATGATTGTACACAGTTCTGGATCCCAACACGTTACAAACTATGAACTAAAGAGCATTCATGTAAGAGGAGCTCTGGTTTGTATCACTATCATAAGCAGAGTTGAACTACATAAGGTCCATATGAGCAGGAAACACAGTACTTTTTTTCTGGGCATGCTCATGGTTCTTGCTGTATTGGAGATGCTGGAAAGAAGAGCTTGCTTCTTGCGTGAAAACAGAGTGTGTTTCATGGTTGAGAACAGTGGTCTGAATTTCCCTTCAGAAACGGAGTTAAACCAGAGGATCTGTGTCTTCCTACAAGCAAGAGTTCATTTCTGGTAAAACAAGTAAATTTTGGGCTCCACTGAATTTTCACATTTCAACAACACAACGTGATTCTCACAATTAACTAAAGAGCATTTATGTAAGAGGAGCTGTGGTTTGTATCAGTTTCATAAGCAGAATTGAACTGCATATGGTCTGTATGAGTAGGAAACACTGTTCTGTTTTTCTGGGCATGCTCATTTTTCTTGCTGTATTGGATAAACTAGAAAGATGAGCTTGGTTCTTGCGTTAACACAGAGTGTGTTTCATGGATGAGGACACTGGTCTGAATTTCCCTTCAGAAACTGAGTTAAACACCAGGATCTGTGTATTCATACAAGCAAGAGTTCATTTCTGGTAAACCCAGGGAATTTTGGGCTCAACTGATTTTACACTGTACACGAACCCAACGAGATTCTCACTATTAACTAAAGAGGATTTACATAAGAGGAGCTGTGGTTCGTATCAGTTTCATAAGCAGAGTTGAACTACATAAGGTCCTTATTAGCAGGAAGCACA
This sequence comes from Onychomys arenicola, assembly GCA_949786405.1. Classification (NCBI taxonomy): domain Eukaryota; kingdom Metazoa; phylum Chordata; class Mammalia; order Rodentia; family Cricetidae; genus Onychomys; species Onychomys arenicola. The sequence goes on from CATKUM010000026.1 coordinate 2,084,812, forward strand.
GTACTTTTTTTCTAGGCATGCTCATGGTTCTTGCTTTATTGGAGATGCTGGAAAGAAGCGCTTGCTTATTGTGTTAAAACAGAGTGTGTTTCATGGTTGAGAACTCTGGTCTGAATTTCGCTTCAGAAACGGAGTTAAGCCACAGGATCTGTGTCTTCCTACAAGCAAGAATTCATTTCTGGTAAACCCAGTGAATTTTGGGATCAACTGATTTTACACTGTACAGGAACCCAACAAGATTCTCAGTATTAACTAAAGAAGATTTATGTAAGAGGAGCTGTGGTTTGTATCAGTTTCATAAGCAGAGTTGAACTACATATGGTCCTTATGAGTAGGAAACACAGTTCTTTTTTTCTGGGCATGCTCATGGTTTTTGCTGTACTTTAGATGCTGTAAAGAAGATCCTGTTTCTTGGATGAAAACAGAGTGTGTTTCATGGATGAGAACACTGGTCTGAATTTCCCTTCAGAAACGGAGTTAAACCCCAGGATCTGTGTTTCCTACATGCAAGAGTTCACATCTGGTAAACCAAGTGAATTTGGGGCTCAAATAATTTTACACAGTTCTGGATCCCAACGCGATTCAAACTATTAATTAAAGAGCATTTATGTAAGAGGAGCTCTGGTTTGTATCAGTATCATAAGCAGAGTTGAACTACATAAGGTCCGTATGAGCAGGAAACACAGTACTTTTTTTCTGGGCATGCTCATGATTCTTGCTGTACTGGAGACACTAGAAAGAAGAGCTTGCTTCTTTCCTGAAAACAGAGTGTGTTTCATGGATGAGAACACTGGTCTCAATTTCCCTTCTGAAACGGAGTTAAACCCCAGATCTATGTTTTACTACAAGCAAGAGTTCATTTCTGGTAAACCAAGTGAATTTTGGGCTCAAATGAATTTACACAGTTCTGGAACATAACGCGACTCAAACTATTAAATAAAGAGCATTTATGTAAGAGGAGCTGTGGTTTGTATCAGTTTCATAAGCAGAATTGAACTGCATATGGTCTGTATGAGTAGGATACACAGATCTGTTTTTCTGGGCATGCTCATCTTTCTTGCTGTATTGGATACGCTGGAAAGAAGAGTTTGCTTCTTGTGATAAAACAGAACGTGTTTCATGGATGAGAACACTGGTCTGAATTTCCCTTCAGAAACGGAGTTAAACCCCAGGATCTTTGTATTCCTACAAGCAAGAGTTCCTATCTGGTAAACCCAGTGAATTTTGAGCTCAACTGCTTATACACTGTACACGAACCCAACGAGTTTCTCACTATTAACTAAATAGGATTTATGTAAGAAGAGCTGTGGTTTGTATCAGTTTCATAAGCAGAATTGAACTGTATATGGTCCGTATGAGTAGGAAACACAGATCTTTTTTTCTGGGCATGCTCATGGTTCTTGCTGTATTGGAGATTCTGGAAAGAAGACCCTGCTTCCTACGTCTCAATTTCCCTTCTGAAACGGAGTTAAACCCCAGATCTATGTCTTACTACAAGCAAGAGTTCATTTCTGGTAAACCAAGTGAATTTGGGGCCCCAATGATTTTAAACATTCCTGGAACCCAATGCGATTCAAACTATTAACTAAAAGCATTTATGTAAGAGGAGCTGTGGTTTCTTTAAGTTTCATAAGCAGAGTTGAACTACATATGGTCCTTATGAGTAGGAAACAGAGTCATTTTTTCTGGGCACACTCATTGTTCTTGCTGTATTGGAGAATCTAGAAAGCAGAGCTTGCTTCTTGTGATAAAACAGAATGTGTTTCATGGATGAGAACACTGGTCTGAATTTCCCTTCAGAAACGGAGTTAAACCCCAGGATCTGTGTTTCCTACAAGCAAGAGTTCCAATCTGGTAAACCAAGTGAAATTGGGGCTCAAATAATTTTACACAGTTCTGGATCCCAACGCGATTCAAACTATTAACTAAAGAGCATTTTTGTAAGAGGAGCTCTGGTTTGTATCAGTATCATAAGCAGAGTTGAACTACATAAGGTCCGTATTAGCAGGAAACACAGTACTTTTTTACTGGGCGGGCTCATGATTCTTGCTGTACTGGAGACACTAGAAAGAAGAGCTTGCTTCTTGTTTGAAAACAGAGTGTGTTTCATGGATGAGGACACTGGCCTGAATTTCCCTTCAGAAACGGAGTTAAACCAGAGGATCTGTGTCTTCCTACAAGCAAGAGTTCATTTCTGGTAAAACAAGTAAATTTTGGGCTCCACTGAATTTTCACATTTCAACAACACAACGTGATTCTCACAATTAACTAAAGAGCATTTATGTAAGAGGAGCTGTGGTTTGTATCAGTTTCATAAGCAGAATTGAACTGCATATGGTCTGTATGAGTAGGAAACACTGTTCTGTTTTTCTGGGCATGCTCATTTTTCTTGCTGTATTGGATAAACTAGAAAGATGAGCTTGGTTCTTGCGTTAACACAGAGTGTGTTTCATGGATGAGGACACTGGTCTGAATTTCCCTTCAGAAACTGAGTTAAACACCAGGATCTGTGTATTCATACAAGCAAGAGTTCATTTCTGGTAAACCCAGGGAATTTTGGGCTCAACTGATTTTACACTGTACACGAACCCAACGAGATTCTCACTATTAACTAAAGAGGATTTACATAAGAGGAGCTGTGGTTTGTATCAGTTTCATAAGCAGAGTTGAACTACATAAGGTCCTTATGAGCAGGAAGCACAGTACTTTTTTTCTAGGCATGCTCATGGTTCTTGCTTTATTGGAGATGCTGGAAAGAAGCGCTTGCTTATTGTGTTAAAACAGAGTGTGTTTCATGGTTGAGAACTCTGGTCTGAATTTCGCTTCAGAAACGGAGTTAAGCCACAGGATCTGTGTCTTCCTACAAGCAAGAATTCATTTCTGGTAAACCCAGTGAATTTTGGGATCAACTGATTTTACACTGTACAGGAACCCAACAAGATTCTCAGTATTAACTAAAGAAGATTTATGTAAGAGGAGCTGTGGTTTGTATCAGTTTCATAAGCAGAGTTGAACTACATATGGTCCTTATGAGTAGGAAACACAGTTCTTTTTTTCTGGGCATGCTCATGGTTTTTGCTGTACTTTAGATGCTGTAAAGAAGATCCTGTTTCTTGGATGAAAACAGAGTGTGTTTCATGGATGAGAACACTGGTCTGAATTTCCCTTCAGAAACGGAGTTAAACCCCAGGATCTGTGTTTCCTACATGCAAGAGTTCACATCTGGTAAACCAAGTGAATTTGGGGCTCAAATAATTTTACACAGTTCTGGATCCCAACGCGATTCAAACTATTAATTAAAGAGCATTTATGTAAGAGGAGCTCTGGTTTGTATCAGTATCATAAGCAGAGTTGAACTACATAAGGTCCGTATGAGCAGGAAACACAGTACTTTTTTTCTGGGCATGCTCATGATTCTTGCTGTACTGGAGACACTAGAAAGAAGAGCTTGCTTCTTTCCTGAAAACAGAGTGTGTTTCATGGATGAGAACACTGGTCTCAATTTCCCTTCTGAAACGGAGTTAAACCCCAGATCTATGTTTTACTACAAGCAAGAGTTCATTTCTGGTAAACCAAGTGAATTTTGGGCTCAAATGAATTTACACAGTTCTGGAACATAACGCGACTCAAACTATTAAATAAAGAGCATTTATGTAAGAGGAGCTGTGGTTTGTATCAGTTTCATAAGCAGAATTGAACTGCATATGGTCTGTATGAGTAGGATACACAGATCTGTTTTTCTGGGCATGCTCATCTTTCTTGCTGTATTGGATACGCTGGAAAGAAGAGTTTGCTTCTTGTGATAAAACAGAAACTGTTTCATGGATGAGAACACTGGTCTGAATTTCCCTTCAGAAACGGAGTTAAACCCCAGGATCTTTGTATTCCTACAAGCAAGAGTTCCTATCTGGTAAACCCAGTGAATTTTGAGCTCAACTGCTTATACACTGTACACGAACCCAACGAGTTTCTCACTATTAACTAAATAGGATTTATGTAAGAAGAGCTGTGGTTTGTATCAGTTTCATAAGCAGAATTGAACTGTATATGGTCCGTATGAGTAGGAAACACAGATCTTTTTTTCTGGGCATGCTCATGGTTCTTGCTGTATTGGAGATTCTGGAAAGAAGACCCTGCTTCCTACGTCTCAATTTCCCTTCTGAAACGGAGTTAAACCAGAGGATCTGTGTCTTCCTACAAGCAAGAGTTCATTTCTGGTAAAACAAGTAAATTTTGGGCTCCACTGAATTTTCACATTTCAACAACACAACGTGATTCTCACAATTAACTAAAGAGCATTTATGTAAGAGGAGCTGTGGTTTGTATCAGTTTCATAAGCAGAATTGAACTGCATATGGTCTGTATGAGTAGGAAACACTGTTCTGTTTTTCTGGGCATGCTCATTTTTCTTGCTGTATTGGATAAACTAGAAAGATGAGCTTGGTTCTTGCGTTAACACAGAGTGTGTTTCATGGATGAGGACACTGGTCTGAATTTCCCTTCAGAAACTGAGTTAAACACCAGGATCTGTGTATTCATACAAGCAAGAGTTCATTTCTGGTAAACCCAGGGAATTTTGGGCTCAACTGATTTTACACTGTACACGAACCCAACGAGATTCTCACTATTAACTAAAGAGGATTTACATAAGAGGAGCTGTGGTTCGTATCAGTTTCATAAGCAGAGTTGAACTACATAAGGTCCTTATGAGCAGGAAGCACAGTACTTTTTTTCTAGGCATGCTCATGGTTCTTGCTTTATTGGAGATGCTGGAAAGAAGCGCTTGCTTATTGTGTTAAAACAGAGTGTGTTTCATGGTTGAGAACTCTGGTCTGAATTTCGCTTCAGAAACGGAGTTAAGCCACAGGATCTGTGTCTTCCTACAAGCAAGAATTCATTTCTGGTAAACCCAGTGAATTTTGGGATCAACTGATTTTACACTGTACAGGAACCCAACAAGATTCTCAGTATTAACTAAAGAAGATTTATGTAAGAGGAGCTGTGGTTTGTATCAGTTTCATAAGCAGAGTTGAACTACATATGGTCCTTATGAGTAGGAAACACAGTTCTTTTTTTCTGGGCATGCTCATGGTTTTTGCTGTACTTTAGATGCTGTAAAGAAGATCCTGTTTCTTGGATGAAAACAGAGTGTGTTTCATGGATGAGAACACTGGTCTGAATTTCCCTTCAGAAACGGAGTTAAACCCCAGGATCTGTGTTTCCTACATGCAAGAGTTCACATCTGGTAAACCAAGTGAATTTGGGGCTCAAATAATTTTACACAGTTCTGGATCCCAACGCGATTCAAACTATTAATTAAAGAGCATTTATGTAAGAGGAGCTCTGGTTTGTATCAGTATCATAAGCAGAGTTGAACTACATAAGGTCCGTATGAGCAGGAAACACAGTACTTTTTTTCTGGGCATGCTCATGATTCTTGCTGTACTGGAGACACTAGAAAGAAGAGCTTGCTTCTTTCCTGAAAACAGAGTGTGTTTCATGGATGAGAACACTGGTCTCAATTTCCCTTCTGAAACGGAGTTAAACCCCAGATCTATGTTTTACTACAATCAAGAGTTCATTTCTGGTAAACCAAGTGAATTTTGGGCTCAAATGAATTTACACAGTTCTGGAACATAACGCGACTCAAACTATTAAATAAAGAGCATTTATGTAAGAGGAGCTGTGGTTTGTATCAGTTTCATAAGCAGAATTGAACTGCATATGGTCTGTATGAGTAGGATACACAGATCTGTTTTTCTGGGCATGCTCATCTTTCTTGCTGTATTGGATACGCTGGAAAGAAGAGTTTGCTTCTTGTGATAAAACAGAACGTGTTTCATGGATGAGAACACTGGTCTGAATTTCCCTTCAGAAACGGAGTTAAACCCCAGGATCTTTGTATTCCTACAAGCAAGAGTTCCTATCTGGTAAACCCAGTGAATTTTGAGCTCAACTGCTTATACACTGTACACGAACCCAACGAGTTTCTCACTATTAACTAAATAGGATTTATGTAAGAAGAGCTGTGGTTTGTATCAGTTTCATAAGCAGAATTGAACTGTATATGGTCCGTATGAGTAGGAAACACAGATCTTTTTTTCTGGGCATGCTCATGGTTCTTGCTGTATTGGAGATTCTGGAAAGAAGACCCTGCTTCCTACGTCTCAATTTCCCTTCTGAAACGGAGTTAAACCCCAGATCTATGTCTTACTACAAGCAAGAGTTCATTTCTGGTAAACCAAGTGAATTTGGGGCCCCAATGATTTTAAACATTCCTGGAACCCAATGCGATTCAAACTATTAACTAAAAGCATTTATGTAAGAGGAGCTGTGGTTTCTTTAAGTTTCATAAGCAGAGTTGAACTACATATGGTCCTTATGAGTAGGAAACAGAGTCATTTTTTTCTGGGCACACTCATTGTTCTTGCTGTATTGGAGAATCTAGAAAGCAGAGCTTGCTTCTTGTGATAAAACAGAATGTGTTTCATGGATGAGAACACTGGTCTGAATTTCCCTTCAGAAACGGAGTTAAACCCCAGGATCTGTGTTTCCTACAAGCAAGAGTTCCAATCTGGTAAACCAAGTGAAATTGGGGCTCAAATAATTTTACACAGTTCTGGATCCCAACGCGATTCAAACTATTAACTAAAGAGCATTTTTGTAAGAGGAGCTCTGGTTTGTATCAGTATCATAAGCAGAGTTGAACTACATAAGGTCCGTATTAGCAGGAAACACAGTACTTTTTTACTGGGCGGGCTCATGATTCTTGCTGTACTGGAGACACTAGAAAGAAGAGCTTGCTTCTTGTTTGAAAACAGAGTGTGTTTCATGGATGAGGACACTGGCCTGAATTTCCCTTCAGAAACGGAGTTAAACCACAGGATCATTGTCTTGCTACAAGCAAGAGTTCATTTCTGGTAAACCCAGTGAATTTTGGGCTCAACTGATTTTATACTTACACAAACCCAACGAGATTCTCACTATTAAGTAAAGAGGACTTGTGTAAGAAGAGCTGTGGTTTGTATCAGTTTGAGAAGGAGAGTTGAACTACATATGGACCTTATGAGTAGGAAACACAATTCTTTTTTTCTGGGCATGCTCATGGTTCTTGCTGTATTGGAGATGCTGGAAAGAAGAGCTTGCTTCTTGCGTGAAAACAGATTGTGTTTTATGGATGAGAACAATGGTTTGAATTTCCCTTCAGAAACGGAGTTAAACCCCACGATCTGTGTCTTACTCCAAGCAAGAGTTCATATCTGGTAAACCAAGTGAATTTGGGGCTCAAATGATTTTACACATTTCTGGAACCCAACGCGATTCTCACAATTAACTAAAGAGCATTTATGTAAGAGGAGCTGTGGTTTGTATCAGTTTCATAAGCAGAATTGAACTGCATGTGGTCTGTATGAGTAGGAAACACAGTTATTTTTTTCTGGGCATGCTCATGGTTCTTGATGTATTGGAGACAGTGGAGAGAAGAGCTTGCTTCTTGCGGGAAAACAGAGTGTGTTACATGGATGAGAACACTGGTTTGAATTTCACTTCAGAAATGGAATTAAACCCCAGGATCTGCGTTTCCTACAAGCAAGAATTCAATTCTGGTAAACCAAGTGCATTTGGGGCACAAATGATTTTACACAGTTCTGGAACCCAACGCGATACAAACTATTAAATAAAGAGCATTTATGTAAGAGGAGCTCTGGTTTGCATCAGTATCATAAGCAGAGTTGAACTACATAAGGTCCGTATTAGCAGGAAACACAGTACGTTTTTTTCTGGGCATGCTCATGGTTCTTGCTGTATTGGACATGTTGGAAAGAAGAGCTTGCTTCTTGCGTGAAAACAGAGTGTGTTTCATGGATGAGAACACTGGTTTGAATTTGCCTTCAGAAACAGAGTTAAACCCCAGGATCTGTGTCTTCCTACAATCAAGAGTTCATTTCTGGTAAACCCAGTGAATTTTGGGCTCAACTGATTTTACACTTTTCACGAACCCAACGAGATTCTCACTATTAACTAAAGAGGATTTATGTAAGAGGAGCTGTGGTTTGTATCACTTTCATAAGCAGAGTTGAACTACATATGGTCCTTATGAGTAAATCACAATTCTTTTTTTCTGGGGATGCTCATGGTTCTTGCTCTATTGGAGATGCTAGAAAGAAGAGCTTGCTTCTTGCTTGAAAACAAAGTGTGTTTCATGGATGAGAACACTGGTTTGAATTTCCCTTCAGAAACGGAGTTAAACCCCAGGATCTGTGTTTCCTACAAACAAGAGTTCAATTCTGGTAAACCAAGTGAATTTGGGGCTCAAATGATTTTACACAGTTCTGGAACCCAACGCGATTCAAACTATTAACTAAAGAGAATTTATGTAAGAGGAGCTCTGGTTTGTATCAGTATCATAAGCAGAGTTGAACTACATAAGGTCCGTATTAGCAGGAAACACAGTACTTTTTTTCTGGGCATGCTCATGGTTCTTGCTGTATTGGAGATGTTGGAAAGAAGAGCTTGCTTCTTGCGTGAAAACAGAGTGTGTTTCATGGATGAGAACACTGGTTTGAATTTCCCTTCAGAAACGGAGTTAAACCCCAGGATCTGTGTTTCCTACAAACAAGAGTTCAATTCTGGTAAACCAAGTGAATTTGGGGCTCAAATGATTTTACACAGTTCTGGAACCCAACGCGATTCAAACTATTAACTAAAGAGCATTTATGTAAGAGGAGCTCTGGTTTGTATCAGTATCATAAGCAGAGTTGAACTACATAAGGTCCGTATGAGCAGGAAACACAGTACTTTTTTTCTGGGCATGCTCATGGTTCTTGCTGTATTGGAGATGTTGGAAAGAAGAGCTTGCTTCTTGCGTGAAAACTGAGTGTGTTTCATGGATGAGAACACTGGTTTGAATTTCCCTACAGAAACGGGATTATACCCCAGGGTCTGTGTTTCCTACAAGCAAGAGTTCAATTCTGGTAAACCAAGTGAATTTGGGGCTCAAAAGATTTTACACACTTCTGGAACCCAACGCGATTCAAACTTTAACTAAAGAGCATTTATGTAAGAAGAGCTTTGGTTTGTATCAGTATCATAAGCAGAGTTGAACCACATATGGTCTGTATGAGCAGGAAACACAGTTCTTATTTGCTGGGCATGCTCATGGTTCTTGCTGTATTGGAGATGATGGAAAGAAGAGCTTGCTTATTGCATGAAAACAGAGTGTGTTTCATGCATGAGAACACTGGCTTGAATTTCCCTTCAGAAACGGAATTATACCCCAGGATCTGTGTTTCCTACAAGCATGAGTTCAATTCTGGTAAGCCAAGTGATTTTGGGGCTCAAATGATTTTACACAGTTCTGGAACCCAACGCCATTCAAACTATTAACTAAAGAGCATTTATGTAAGAGGAGCTCTGGTTTGTATCACTATCATAAGCAGAGTTGAACTACATAAGGTCCATATGAGCAGGAAACACAGTACTTTTTTTCTGGGCATGCTCATGGTTCTTGCTGTATTGGAGATGCTGGAAAGAAGAGCTTGCTTCTTGCGTGAAAACAGAGTGTGTTTCATGGTTGGGAACACTGGTCTGAATTTCCCTTCAGAAACGGTGTTAAACCCCAGGATCTGTGTTTCCTACAAGCAAGAGTTCCAATCTGGTAAACCAAGTGAAGTTGGGGCTCAAATAATTTTACACAGTTCTGGATCCCAACGCGATTCAAACTATTAACTAAAGAGCATTTTTGTAAGAGGAGCTCTGGTTTGTATCAGTATCATAAGCAGAGTTGAACTATGTAAGGTCCGTATTAGCAGGAAACACAGTACTTTTTTACTGGGCGGGCTCATGATTCTTGCTGTACTGGAGACACTAGAAAGAAGAGCTTGCTTCTTGTTTGAAAACAGAGTGTGTTTCATGGATGAGGACACTGGCCTGAATTTCCCTTCAGAAACGGAGTTAAACCACAGGATCATTGTCTTGCTACAAGCAAGAGTTCATTTCTGGTAAACCCAGTGAATTTTGGGCTCAACTGATTTTATACTTACACAAACCCAACGAGATTCTCACTATTAAGTAAAGAGGACTTGTGTAAGAAAAGCTGTGGTTTGTATCAGTTTGAGAAGGAGAGTTGAACTACATATGGTCCTTATGAGTAGGAAACACAATTCTTTTTTTCTGGGCATGCTCACGGTTCTTGCTGTATTGGAGATGCTGGAAAGAAGAGCTTGCTTCTTGCGTGAAAACAGATTGTGTTTTATGGATGAGAACAATGGTTTGAATTTCCCTTCAGAAACGGAGTTAAACCCCACGATCTGTGTCTTACTCCAAGCAAGAGTTCATATCTGGTAAACCAAGTGAATTTGGGGCTCAAATGATTTTACACATTTCTGGAACCCAACGCGATTCTCACAATTAACTAAAGAGCATTTATGTAAGAGGAGCTGTGGTTTGTATCAGTTTCATAAGCAGAATTGAACTGCATGTGGTCTGTATGAGTAGGAAACACAGTTATTTTTTTCTGGGCATGCTCATGGTTCTTGATGTATTGGAGACAGTGGAGAGAAGAGCTTGCTTCTTGCGGGAAAACAGAGTGTGTTTCATGGATGAGAACACTGGTTTGAATTTCACTTCAGAAATGGAATTAAATCCCAGGATCTGCGTTTCCTACAAGCAAGAATTCAATTCTGGTAAACCAAGTGCATTTGGGGCACAAATGATTTTACACAGTTCTGGAACCCAACGCGATACAAACTATTAAATAAAGAGCATTTATGTAAGAGGAGCTCTGGTTTGCATCAGTATCATAAGCAGAGTTGAACTACATAAGGTGCGTATGAGCAGGAAACACAGTACTTTTTTTCTGGGCATGCTCATGGTTCTTGCTGTATTGGACATGTTGGAAAGAAGAGCTTGCTTCTTGCGTGAAAACAGAGTGTGTTTCATGGATGAGAACACTGGTTTGAATTTGCCTTCAGAAACAGAGTTAAACCCCAGGATCTGTGTCTTCCTACAATCAAGAGTTCATTTCTGGTAAACCCAGTGAATTTTGGGCTCAACTGATTTTACACTTTCCACGAACCCAACGAGATTCTCACTATTAACTACAGAGGATTTATGTAAGAGGAGCTGTGGTTTGTATCACTTTCATAAGCAGAGTTGAACTACATATGGTCCTTATGAGTAAAACACAATTCTTTTTTTCTGGGGATGCTCATGTTTCTTGCTCTATTGGAGATGCTGGAAAGAAGAGCTTGCTTCTTGCTTGAAAACAAAGTGTGTTTCATGGATGAGAACACTGGTTTGAATTTCCCTTCAGAAACGGAGTTAAACCCCAGGATCTGTGTTTCCTACAAACAAGAGTTCAATTCTGGTAAACCAAGTGAATTTGGGGCTCAAATGATTTTACACAGTTCTGGAACCCAACGCGATTCAAACTATTAACTAAAGAGCATTTATGTAAGAGGAGCTCTGGTTTGTATCAGTATCATAAGCAGAGTTGAACTACATAAGGTCCGTATGAGCAGGAAACACAGTACTTTTTTTCTGGGCATGCTCATGGTTCTTGCTGTATTGGAGATGTTGGAAAGAAGAGCTTGCTTCTTGCATGAAAACAGAGTGTGTTTCATGGATGAGAACACTGGTTTGAATTTCCCTTCAGAAACGGGATTATACCCCAGGGTCTGTGTTTCCTACAAGCAAGAGTTCAATTCTGGTAAACCAAGTGAATTTGGGGCTCAAAAGATTTTACACAGTTCTGGAACCCAACGCGATTCAAACTTTAACTAAAGAGAATTTATGTAAGAAGAGCTTTGGTTTGTATCAGTATCATACGCAGAGTTGAACCACATATGGTCTGTATGAGCAGGAAACACAGTTCTTATTTGCTGGGCATGCTCATGGTTCTTGCTGTATTGGAGATGATGGAAAGAAGAGCTTGCTTATTGCGTGAAAACAGAGTGTGTTTCATGCATGAGAACACTGGTTTCAATTTCCCTTCAGAAACGGAATTATACCCCAGGATCTGTGTTTCCTACAAGCATGAGTTCAATTCTGGTAAGCCAAGTGAATTTGGGGCTCAAATGATTTTACACAGTTCTGGAACCCAACGCGATTCAAACTATTAACTAAAGAGCATTTATGTAAGAGGAGCTCTGGTTTGTATCACTATCATAAGCAGAGTTGAACTACATAAGGTCCATATGAGCAGGAAACACAGTACTTTTTTTCTGGGCATGCTCATGGTTCTTGCTGTATTGGAGATGCTGGAAAGAAGAGCTTGCTTCTTGCGTGAAAACAGAGTGTGTTTCATGGTTGGGAACACTGGTCTGAATTTCCCTTCAGAAACGGTGTTAAACCCCAGGATCTGTGTCTTCTTACAAGCAAGAGTTCAATTCTGGTAAACCAAGTGAATTTGGGGTTCAAATGATTTTACACATTTCTGGAAACCAACGCGATTCTCACAATTAACTAAAGAGCATTTATGTAAGAGGAGCTGTGGTTTGTATCAGATTCATAAGCAGAATTGAACTGCATATGGTCTGTATGAGTAGGAAACACAGTTATTTTTTTCTGGGCATGCTCATGGTTCTTGCTGTATTGGAGATAGTGGAAAGAAGAGCTTGCTTCTTGCGTGAAAACAGAGTGTGTTTCATGGATGAGAACACTAGTCTGAATTTCCCATCGGAAACAGAATTATACCCCAGGATCTGTGTTTCCTATAAGCAAGAGTTCAATTTTGGTATACCAAGTGAATTTGGGGCTCAAATGATTGTACACAGTTCTGGATCCCAACACGTTAAAAACTATGAACTAAAGAGCATTCATGTAAGAGGAGCTCTGGTTTGTATCACTATCATAAGCAGAGTTGAACTACATAAGGTCCATATGAGCAGGAAACACAGTACTTTTTTTCTGGGCATGCTCATGGTTCTTGCTGTATTGGAGATGCTGGAAAGAAGAGCTTGCTTCTTGCGTGAAAACAGAGTGTGTTTCATGGTTGAGAACAGTGGTCTGAATTTCCCTTCAGAAACGGAGTTAAACCAGAGGATCTGTGTCTTCCTACAAGCAAGAGTTCCTTTTGTGTTAAAACAAGTAAATTTTGGGCTCCACTGAATTTTCGCATTTCAACAACACAACGCGATTCTCACAATTAACTAAAGAGCATTTATGTAAGAGGAGCTGTGGTTTGTATCAGTTTCATAAGCAGAATTGAACTGCATATGGTCTGTATGAGTAGGAAACACAGTTCTATTTTTCTGGGCATGCTCATTTTTCTTGCTGTATTAGATAAACTAGAAAGATGAGCTTGATTCTTGCGTTAACACAGAGTGTGTTTCATGGATGAGGACACTGGTCTGAATTTCCCTTCAGAAACTGAGTTAAACACCAGGATCTGTGTATTCATACAAGCAAGAGTTCATTTCTGGTAAACCCAGGAAATTTTGGTTTCAACTGATTTTACACTGTACACGAACCCAACGAGATTCTCACTATTAACTAAAGAGGATTTACATAAGAAGAGCTGTGGTTCGTATCAGTTTCATAAGCAGAGTTGAACTACATAAGGTCCTTATGAGCAGGAAGCACAGTACTTTTTTTCTAGGCATGCTCATGGTTCTTGCTTTATTGGAGATGCTGGAAAGAAGAGCTTGCTTATTGTGTTAAAACAGAGTGTGTTTCATGGTTGAGAACTCTGGTCTGAATTTCACTTCAGAAACGGAGTTAAGCCACAGGATCTGTGTCTTCCTACAAGCAAGAATTCATTTCTGGTAAACCCAGTGAATTTTGGGATCAACTGATTTTACACTGTACAGGAACCCAACAAGATTCTCAGTATTAACTAAAGAGGATTTATGTAAGAGGAGCTGTGGTTTGTATCAGTTTCATAAGCAGAGTTGAACTACATATGGTCCTTATGAGTAGGAAACACAGTTCTTTTTTTCTGGGCATGCTCATGGTTTTTGCTGTACTTTAGATGCTGTAAAGAAGATCCTGTTTCTTGGATGAAAACAGAGTGTGTTTCATGGATGAGAACACTGGTCTGAATTTCCCTTCAGAAACGGAGTTAAACCCCAGGATCTGTGTTTCCTACATGCAAGAGTTCACATCTGGTAAACCAAGTGAATTTGGGGCTCAAATAATTTTACACAGTTCTGGATCCCAACGCGATTCAAACTATTAATTAAAGAGCATTTATGTAAGAGGAGCTCTGGTTTGTATCAGTATCATAAGCAGAGTTGAACTACATAAGGTCCGTATGAGCAGGAAACACAGTACTTTTTTTCTGGGCATGCTCATGATTCTTGCTGTACTGGAGACACTAGAAAGAAGAGCTTGCTTCTTTCCTGAAAACAGAGTGTGTTTCATGGATGAGAACACTGGTCTCAATTTCCCTTCTGAAACGTAGTTAAACCCCAGATCTATGTCTTACTACAAGCAAGAGTTCATTTCTGGTAAACCAAGTGAATTTTGGGCTCAAATGAATTTACACAGTTCTGGAACATAACGCGACTCAAACTATTAAATAAAGAGCAATTATGTAATAGGAGCTGTGGTTTGTATCAGTTTCATAAGCAGAATTGAACGGCATATGGTCTGTATGAGTAGGATACACAGTTCTGTTTTTCTGGGCATGCTCATCTTTCTTGCTGTATTGGATACGCTGGAAAGAAGAGTTTGCTTCTTGTGATAAAACAGAACGTGTTTCATGGATGAGAACACTGGTCTGAATTTCCCTTCAGAAACGGAGTTAAACCCCAGGATCTTTGTATTCCTACAAGCAAGAGTTCCTATCTGGTAAACCCAGTGAATTTTGAGCTCAACTGCTTATACACTGTACACGAACCCAACGAGATTCTCACTATTAACTAAATAGGATTTATGTAAGAAGAGCTGTGGTTTGTATCAGTTTCATAAGCAGAATTGAACTGTATATGGTCCGTATGAGTAGGAAACACAGATCTTTTTTTCTGGGCATGCTCATGGTTCTTGCTGTATTGGAGATTCTGGAAAGAAGACCCTGCTTCCTGCGTCTCAATTTCCCTTCTGAAACGGAGTTAAACCCCAGATCTATGTCTTACTACAAGCAAGAGTTCATTTCTGGTAATCCAAGTGAATTTGGGGTACCAATGATTTTAAACATTCCTGGAACCCAATGCGATTCAAACTATTAACTAAAAGCATTTATGTAAGAGGAGCTGTGGTTTCTTTAAGTTTCATAAGCAGAGTTGAACTACATATGGTCCTTATGAGTAGGAAACAGAGTCATTTTTTCTGGGCACACTCATTGTTCTTGCTGTATTGGAGAATCTAGAAAGCAGAGCTTGCTTCTTGTGATAAAACAGAATGTGTTTCATGGATGAGAACACTGGTCTGAATTTCCCTTCAGAAACGGAGTTCAACCCCAGGATCTGTGTTTCCTACAAGCAAGAGTTCCAATCTGGTAAACCAAGTGAAGTTGGGGCTCAAATAATTTTACACAGTTCTGGATCCCAACGCATTTCAAACTATTAACTAAAGAGCATTTTTGTAAGAGGAGCTCTGGTTTGTATCAGTATCATAAGCAGAGTTGAACTACATAAGGTCCGTATTAGCAGGAAACACAGTACTTTTTTACTGGGCGGGCTCATGATTCTTGCTGTACTGGAGACACTAGAAAGAAGAGCTTGCTTCTTGTTTGAAAACAGAGTGTGTTTCATGGATGAGGACACTGGCCTGAATTTCCCTTCAGAAACGGAGTTAAACCACAGGATCATTGTCTTGCTCCAAGCAAGAGTTCATTTCTGGTAAACCCAGTGAATTTTGGGCTCAACTGATTTTATACTTACACAAAGCCAATGAGATTCTCACTATTAAGTAAAGAGGACTTGTGTAAGAAGAGCTGTGGTTTGTATCAGTTTGAGAAGGAGAGTTGAACTACATATGGTCCTTATGAGTAGGAAACACAATTCTTTTTTTCTGGGCATGCTCATGGTTCTTGCTGTATTGGAGATGCTGGAAAGAAGAGCTTGCTTCTGGTGTGAAAACAGATTGTGTTTTATGGATGAGAACAATGGTTTGAATTTCCCTTCAGAAACGGAGTTAAACCCCAGGATCTGTGTCTTACTCCAAGCAAGAGTTCATATCTGGTAAACCAAGTTAATTTGGGGCTCAAATGATTTTACACATTTCTGGAACCCAACGCGATTCTCACAATTTACTAAAGAGCATTTATGTAAGAGGAGGTGTGGTTTTTATCAGTTTCATAAGCAGATTTGAACTACATATCGTCCGTATGAGTAGGAAACACAGTTATTTTTTTCTGGGCATGCTCATCTTTCTTGCTGTATTGGATACACTGGAAAGAAGAGCTTGCTTCTTGCGTTAAAACAGAGTGTGTTTCATGGATGAGAACACCGGTCTGAATTTCCCTTCAGAAACGGAGTTAAACCCCAGGATCTGTGTCTTCCTACAAGCAAGAGTTCATTGCTGGTAAACCCAATGAATTTTGGGCTCCACTAATTTTATACTGTACATGAACTCAACGAGATTCTCACTATTAACTAAAGAGGATTTATGTAAGTGGAGCTGTGGTTTGTATCAGTTGCATAAGCAGAGTTGAACTACATATGGTTCTTATGAGTAGGAAACACAATTCTTTTTTTCTGGGCATGCTCATGGTTCTTGCTGTATTGGAGATGCTAGAAATAAGAGCTTGATTCTTGCGTGAAAACAGAGTGTGTTTCATGGATGAGAACTGTGGTTTGAATTTCCCTTCAGAAACGGAGTTACACCCCAGAATCTGTGTCTTCCTCCAAGAAAGAGTTCATTTCTGGTAACCATGATAATTTGGGGCTCAAATGATTTTACACAGTTCTGGAACCCAACGCGATTCTCACAATTAACTAAAGAGCATTTATGTAAGAGGAGCTGTGGTTTGTATCAGTTTCATAAGCAGAATTGAACTGCATATGGTCTGTATGAGTAGGATACACAGTTCTGTTTTTCTGGGCATGCTCATCTTTCTTGCTGTATTGGATACGCTGGAAAGAAGAGTTTGCTTCTTGTGATAAAACAGAATGTGTTTCATGGATGAGAACACTGGTCTGAATTTCCCTTCAGAAACGGAGTTAAACCCCAGGATCTCTGTATTCCTACAAGCAAGAGTTCCTATCTGGTAAACCCAGTGAATTTTGGGCTCAACTGATTTTACACTGTACACGAACCCAACGAGATTCTCACTATTAACTAAATAGGATTTATGTAAGAAGAGCTGTGGTTTGTATCAGTTTCATAAGCAGAATTGAACTGTATATGGTCCGTATGAGTAGGAAACACAATTCTTTTATTCTGGGCATGATCATGGTTCTTGCTGTATTGGAGATACTGGAAAGAAGAGCCTGCATCCTGCCTGAAAGCAGGGTGTGTTTCATGGATGGGAACACTGGTCTGAATTTCCCTTCAGAAACGGAGTTAAACCCCAGGATCTGTGTTTCCTACAAGCAAGACTTCAATACTGGTAAACCAAGTGAATTTGGGACTCAAATAATTTTACACAGTTCTAGAACCCAACGCGATTCAAACTATTAACTAAAGAGCATTTATGTAAGAGGAGCTCTGGTTTGTATCAGTATCATAGGCAGAGTTGAACTACATAAGGTCCGTATGAGCAGGAAACACAGTAATTTTTTTCTGGGCATGCTCATGATTCTTGCTGTACTGGATACACTAGAAAGAAGAGCTTGCTTCTTGCGTGAAAGCAGGGTGTGTTTCGTGGATGAGAACACTGGTCTGAATTTCCCTTTATAAACTGAGTTAAACCACAGGATCTCTGTATTCCTACAAGCAAGAGTTCATTTCTGGTAAACCCAGGGATTTTTGGGCTCAACTGATTTTACACTGTACACGAATCCAACGAGATTCTCACTACTAACTAAAGAGTATTTACGTAAGAGGAGCTGTGGTTTGTATCAGTTTCATAAGCAGGGTTGAACTACATATGGTCCTTATGAGTAGGAAACACAGTTCTTTTTTGCTGGGCATGCTCATGGTTCTTGCTGTATTGGAGATGCTGGAAAGAAGAGCTTGCTTCTTGCATGAAAACAGAGTGTGTTTCATGGATGAGAACACTGGTTTGAATTTCCATTCAGAAACGGAGTTAAACCCCAGGAAATGTGTTTCCTACAAACAAGAGTTCAATTCTGGTAAACCAAGTGAATTTTGGGCTCAACAGATTTTACACATTTCAACAACCCAACGCGAATCTCACTATTAACAAAGGAACATTTGTATTAGAGGAGCTGTGGTTTGTATCAGTTTCATAAGCAGAATTGAACTGAATATGGTCTGTATGAGTAGGAAACACAGTTCTGTTTTTCTGGGCATGCTCATGGTTCTTGCTGTATTGGAGATGCTGGAAAGAAGAGCTTGCTTCTTGCGTGAAAACAGAGTGTGTTTCATGGATGAGAACACTGGATTGAATTTCCCTTCAGAAACGGGATTATACCCCAGGGTCTGTGTTTCCTACAAGCAAGAGTTCAATTCTGGTAAACCAAGTGAATTTGGGGCTCAAATGATTTTCCACAGTTCTGGAACCCAATGCGATTCAAACTATTAACTAAAGAGCATTTATGTAAGAGGAGCTTTGCTTTGTATCAGTATCATAAGCAGAGTTGAACTACATATGGTCCGTATGAGCAGGAAACACAGTACTTTTTTTCTGGGCATGCTAATGGTACTTGCTGTATTGGAGATGCTGGAAAGAAGAGCGTGCTTATTGCATGAAAACAGAGTGTGTTTCATGGATGAGTACACTGGACTGAATTTCCCTTCAGAAACGGTGTTAAACCCCAGGATATGTGTATTCCTACAAGCAAGAGTTCATTTCTGGTAAACCCAGGGAATTTTGGGCTCAACTGATTTTACACTGTCCACGATTCCAACGAGATTCTCACTATTAACTAAGGAGGATTTACGTAAGAGGAGCTGTGGTTTGTATCAGTTTCATAAGCAGGGTTGAACTACATATGGTCCTTATGAGTAGGAAACACAGTTCTTTTTTGCTGGGCATGCTCATGGTTCTTGCTGTATTGGAGAGGCTGGAAAGAAGAGCTTGCTTCTTGCATGAAAACAGAGTGTGTTTCATGGATGAGAACACTGGTTTGAATTTCCATTCAAAAACGGAGTTAAACCCCAGGAAATGTGTTTCTTACAAGCAAGAGTTCAATTCTGGTAAACCAAGTGAATTTTGGGCTCAACTGATTTTACACATTTCAACAACCCAACGCGAATCTCTTATTAACAAAAGAACATTTGTGTTAGAGGAGCTGTGGTTTGTATCAGTTTCATAAGCAGAATTGAACTGCATATGGTCTGTATGAGTAGGAAACACAGTTCTGTTTTTCTGGGCATGCTCATGGTTCTTGCAGTATTGGAGATGCTGGAAAGAAGAGCTTGCTTCTTGCATGAAAAGACAGTGTGTTTCATGGATGAGAACAATGGTTGAATTTCTCTTCAGAAACGGAGTTAAACCCCAGGATCTGTGTCTTCCTCCAAGCAAGAGTTCATTTCTGGTAAACCAAGTGAATTTGGGGCTCAAATGATTTTACACAGTTCTGGATCCCAACGCGGTACAAACTATGAAGTAAAGAGCATTCATGTAAGAGGAGCTGTCGTTTGTATCAATTTCATAAGCAGAGTTGAACTACATATGGTCCGTATGAGAAGGAAACACAGTCCTCTTTTTCTGGGCATGCCCATATTTCTTGCTGTATTGGAGATGTTGGAAAGAAGAGCTTGCTTCTTGCGTGAAAACAGAGTCTGTTTCATGGATGAGAACACTGGTCTGAATTTCCCTTCAGAAACGGTGTTAAACTCCAGGATCTGTGTCTTCCTACTAGCAAGAGTTCAATTCTGGTAAACAAAGTGAATTTGTGGCTCAAATGATTTTATACATTTCTGGAACCCAATGCGATTCTCACAATTAACTAAAGAGGATTTACATAAGAGGAGCTGTGGTTTGTATCAGTTTCATAAGCAGAGTTGAACTACATATGGTCCTTATGTGTAGGAAACACAGTTCTTTTTTGCTGGGCATGCTCATGGTTCTTGCTGTATTGGAGATGATGGAAAGAAGAGCTTGCTTATTGCGTGAAAACAGAGTGTGTTTCATACATGAGAACACTGGTTTGAATTTCCCTTCAGAAACGGAATTATACCCCAGGATCTGTGTTTCCTACAAGCATGAGTTCAATTCTGGTAAGCCAAGTGAATTTGGGGCTCAAATGATTTTACACAGTTCTGGAACCCAACGCAATTCAAACTATTAACTAAAGAGCATTTATGTAAGAGGAGCTCTGGTTTGTATCACTATCATAAGCAGAGTTGAACTACATAAGGTCCATATGAGCAGGAAACACAGTACTTTTTTTCAGGGCATGCTCATGGTTCTTGCTGTATTGGAGATGCTGGAAAGAAGAGCTTGCTTCTTGCGTGAAAACAGAGTGTGTTTCATGGTTGGGAACACTGGTCTGAATTTCCCTTCAGAAACGGTGTTAAACCCCAGGATCTGTGTCTTCCTACAAGCAAGAGTTCAATTCTGGTAAACCAAGTGAATTTGGGGTTCAAATGATTTTACACATTTCTGGAACCCACCGCGATTCTCACAATTAACTAAAGAGCATTTATGTAAGAGAAGCTGTGGTTTGTATCAGTTTCATAAGCAGAATTGAACTGCATATGGTCTGTATGACTAGGAAACACAGTTATTTTTTTCTGGGCATGCTCATGGTTCTTGCTGTATTGGAGATAGTGGAAAGAAGAGCTTGCTTCTTGCGTGAAAACAGAGTGTGTTTCATGGATGAGAACACTAGTCTGAATTTCCCATTGGAAACAGAATTATACCCCAGGATCTGTGTTTCCTACAAGCAAGAGTTCAATTCTGGTAAACCAAGTGATTTTGGGGCTCAAATGATTTTACACAGTTCTGGATCCCAACGCGTTACAAACTATAAACTAAAGAGCATTCAAGTAAGAGGAGCTGTGGTTTGTATCAGTTTCATAAGCAGAGTTGTACTACATATGGTCCGTAAGAGTAGGAAACACAGTCGTTTTTTTCTGGGCATGCTCATAATTCTTGCTGTATTGGAGACGTTGGAAAGAAGAGCTTGCTTCTTGCGTGAAAACAGAGTGTGTTTCATGGTTGAGAACACGGGTCTGAATTTCCCTTCAGAAACGGAGTTAAACCCCAAGATCTGTTTTTCCTACAAGCAAGAGTTCAATTCTGGTAAAACAAGTGAATTTGGGGCTCAAATGATTTTACACAGTTCTGGAACCCAACGCGATTCTCACAATTAACTAAAGAGCATTTATGTAAGAGGAGCTGTGGTTTGTATCACTTTCATAAGCAGAATTGAACTGCATATGGTCTGTATGAGTAGGAAACACAGTCCTTTTTTTCTAGGCATGCTGATATTTCTTGCTGTATTGGAGAAGTTGGAAAGAAGAGCTTGCTTCTTGCGTGAAAACAGAGTGTGTTTCATGGTTGAGAACACTGCTCTGAATTTCCCTACAGAAACGGAGTTAAACCACAGGACCTGTGTCTTCCTACAAGCAAGAGTTCATTTCTGGTAAACCAAGTGAATTTTGGGCTCAACTGTTTTTTTCACATTTCAACAACCCAACACGATTATCACTATTAACTAAAGAGGATTTACGTAACAGGAGCTGTGGTTTGTATCAGTTTCATAAGCAGAGTTGAACTACATATGGTCCTTATGTGTAGGAAACACAGTTCTTTTTTGCTGGGCATGCTCATGGTTCTTGCTGTATTGGAGATGCAGGAAAGAAGAGCTTGCTTCTTGCTGAAAACAGAGTGTGTTTCATGGTTGAGAACAGTGGTCTGAAATTCCCTTCAGAAACGTAGTTAAACCAGAGGATCTGTGTCTTCCTACAAGCAAGAGTTCATTTCTGGTAAAACAAGTAAATTTTGGGCTCCACTGAATTTTCACATTTCAACAACCCAACGCGATTCTCACAATTAACTAAAGAGCATTTATGTAAGAGGAGCTGTGGTTTGTACCAGTTTCATAAGCAGAATTGAACTGCATATGGTCTGTATGAGTAGGAAACACAGTTCTGTTTTTCTGGGCATGCTCATTTTTCTTGCTGTATTGGATAAACTAGAAAGATGAGCTTGATTCTTGCGTTAACACAGAGTGTGTTTCATGGATGAGGACACTGGTCTGAATTTCCCTTCAGAAACTGAGTTAAACACCAGGATCTGTGTATTCATACAAGCAAGAGTTCATTTCTGGTAAACCCAGGGAATTTTGGGCTCAACTGATTTTACACTGTACACGAACCCAACGAGATTCTCACTATTAACTAAAGAGGATTTACATAAGAGGAGCTGTGATTCGTATCAGTTTCATAAGCAGAGTTGAACAACATAAGGTCCTTATGAGCAGGAAGCACAGTACTTTTTTTCTAGGCATGCTCATGGTTCTTGCTTTATTGGAGATGCTGGAAAGAAGAGCTTGCTTATTGCGTTAAAACAGAGTGTGTTTCATGGATGGGAACACTGGTCTGAATTTCCCTTCAGAAACGGAGTTAAACCCCAGGATCTGTGTTTCCTACAAGAAAGACTTCAATACTGGTAAACCAAGTGAATTTGGGACTCAAATAATTTTACACAGTTCTAGAACCCAACGCGATTCAAACTATTAACTAAAGAGCATTTATGTAAGAGGAGCTCTGGTTTGTATCAGTATCATAGGCAGAGTTGAACTACATAAGGTCCGTATGAGCAGGAAACACAGTAATTTTTTTCTGGGCATGCTCATGATTCTTGCTGTACTGGATACACTACAAAGAAGAGCTTGCTTCTTGCGTGAAAGCAGGGTGTGTTTCGTGGATGAGAACACTGGTCTGAATTTCCCTTTAGAAACTGAGTTAAACCACAGGATCTGTGTATTCCTACAAGCAAGAGTTCATTTCTGGTAAACCCAGGGATTTTTGGGCTCAACTGATATTACACTGTACACGAATCCAACGAGATTCTCACTATTAACTAAAGAGGATTTACGTAAGAGGAGCTGTGGTTTGTATCAGTTTCATAAGCAGGGTTGAACTACATATGGTCCTTATGAGTAGGAAACACAGTTCTTTTTTGCTGGGCATGCTCATGGTTCTTGCTGTATTGGAGATGCTGGAAAGAAGAGCTTGCTTCTTGCATGAAAACAGAGTGTGTTTCATGGATGAGAACACTGGTTTGAATTTCCATTCAGAAACGGAGTTAAACCCCAGGAAATGTTTTTCCTACAAGCAAGAGTTCAATTCTGGTAAACCAAGTGAATTTTGGGCTCAACAGATTTTACACATTTCAACAACCCAACGCGAATCTCACTATTAACAAAGGAACATTTGTGTTAGAGGAGCTGTGGTTTGTATCAGTTTCATAAGCAGAATTGAACTGCATATGGTCTGTATGAGTAGGAAACACAGTTCTGTTTTTCTGGGCATGATCATGGTTCTTGCTGTATTGGAGATGCTGGAAAGAAGAGCTTGCTTCTTGCGTGAAAACAGAGCGTTTTCATGGATGAGAACACTGGACGGAATTTCCCTTCAGAAACGGAGCTCAACCCCAGGATCTGTGTTTCCTACAAGCAATAGTTCAATTCTGGTAAACCAAGTGAATTTGGTTCTCATATGATTTTACACAGTTCTGGAACCCAACGCGATTTAAACTATTAACTAAAGAGCATTTATGTAAAAGGAGCTCTGGTTTGTATCACTATCATAAGCAGAGTTGAACTACATAAGGTCCATATGAGCAGGAAACACTGTACTTTTTTTCTGGGCATGCTCATGGTTCTTGCTTTATTGGACATGCTGGAAAGAAGAGCTTGCTTCTTGCGTGAAAACAGAGTGTGTTTCATGGTTGAGAACATTGGTCTGAATTTCCCTTCAGAAACGGAGTTAAACCACAGGATCTCTGTCTTCCTACAAGCAAGAGTTCATTTCTGGTATACCAAGTGAATTTTGAGCTCAACTGATTTTTCAAATTTCAACAACCCAACGCAATTCTCACTATTAACTAAAGAGCATTTATGTAAGAGGGGCTGTAGTTTGTATCAGTTTCATAAGCAGAATTGAACTGTATAGGGTCCGTATGAGTAGGAAACACAGTACTTTTTTTCTGGGCATGCTCATGATTCTTGCTGTAATGGAGACACTAGAAAGAAGAGCTTGCTTCTTTCCAGAAAACAGAGTGTGTTTCATGGATGAGAACACTGGTCTCAATTTCCCTTCTGAAACGGAGTTAAACCCCAGATCTATGTCTTACTACAAGCAAGATTTCATTTATGGTAAACCAATTGAATTTTGGGCTCAAATGAATTTACACAGTTCTGGAACATAACGCGACTCAAACTATTAACTAAAGAGCATTTATGTAAGAGGAGCTGTGGTTTGTATCAGTTTCATAAGCAGAATTGAACTGCATATGGTCAGTATGAGTAGGATACACAGTTATGTTTTTCTGGGCATGCTCATCTTTCTTGCTGTATTGGATACGCTGGAAAGAAGAGTTTGCTTCTTGTGATAAAACAGAACGTGTTTCATGGATGAGAACACTGGTCTGAATTTCCCTTCAGAAACGGGGTTAAACCCCAGGATCTTTGTATTCCTACAAGCAAGAGTTCCTATCTGGTAAACCCAGTGAATTTTGAACTCAACTGCTTATACACTGTACACGAACGCAACGAGATTGTCACTATTAACTAAATAGGATTTATGTAAGAAGAGCTGTGGTTTGTATCAGTTTCATAAGCAGAATTGAACTGTATATGGTCCGTATGAGTAGGAAACACAGATCTTTTTTTCTGGGCATGCTCATGGTTCTTGCTGTATTGGAGATTCTGGAAAGAAGACCCTGCTTCCTGCGTCTCAATTTCCCTTCTGAAACGGAGTTAAACCCCAGATCTATGTCTTACTACAAGCAAGAGTTCATTTCTGGTAAACCAAGTGAATTTGGGGCACCAATGATTTTAAACATTCATGGAACCCAATGCGATTCAAACTATAAACTAAAAGCATTTATGTAAGAGGAGCTGTGGTTTGTATCAGTTCCATAAGCAGGGTTGAACTACATATGGTCCTTATGAGTAGGAAACACAGTTCTTTTTTGCTGGGCATGCTCATGGTTCTTGCTGTATTGGAGATGCTGGAAAGAAGAGCTTGCTTCTTGCATGAAAACAGAGTGTGTTTCATGGATGAGAACACTGGTTTGAATTTCCATTCAGAAACGGAGTTAAACCCCAGGAAATGTTTTTCCTACAAGCAAGAGTTCAATTCTGGTAAACCAAGTGAATTTTGGGCTCAACAGATTTTACACATTTCAACAACCCAACGCGAATCTCACTATTAACAAAGGAACATTTGTGTTAGAGGAGCTGTGGTTTGTATCAGTTTCATAAGCAGAATTGAACTGCATATGGTCTGTATTAGTAGGAAACACAGTTCTGTTTTTCTGGGCATGATCATGGTTCTTGCTGTATTGGAGATGCTGGAAAGAAGAGCTTGCTTCTTGCGTGAAAACAGAGTGTGTTTCATGGATGAGAACACTGGACTGAATTTCCCTTCAGAAACGGTGTTAAACCCCAGGATCTGTGTCTTCCTACAAGCAAGAGTTCAATTCTGGTAAACCAAGTGAATTTGGGGTTCAAATGATTTTACACATTTCTGGAACCCAACGCGATTCTCACAATTAACTAAAGAGCATTTATGTAAGTGGAGCTGTGGTTTGTATCAGTTTCATAAGCAGAATTGAACTGCATATGGTCTGAATGAGTAAGAAACACAGTTATTTTTTTCTGGGCATGCTCACGGTTCTTGCTGTATTGGAGACAGTGGAAAGAAGAGCTTACTTCTTGCGTGAAAACAGAGTGTGTTTCGTGGATGAGAACACTGGTCTGAATTTCCCTTCAAAACGGAATTAAACCCCAGGATCTGTGTTTCCTACAAGCAAGAGTTCAATTCTGGTAAACCAAGTGAATTTGGGGCACAAATGATTTTACACATTTCTGGAACCCAACGCGATTCAAACTATTAACTAAAGAGCATTTATGTAAGAGGAGCTCTGGTTTGTATCAGTATCATATGCAGAGTTGAACTACATAACGTCCGTATGAGCAGGAAACACAGTACTTTTTTTCTGGGCATGCTCATGGTTCTTGCTGTATTGGAGATGCTGGAAAGAAGAGCTTGCTTCTTGCGTGAAAACAGAGTGTGTTTCATGGATGAGAACACTGGTTTGAATTTCCCTTCAGAAACGGAATTGTACCCCAGGATCTGTGTTTCCTACAAGCAAGAGTTCAAAACTGGTAAACCAAGTGAATTTGGGGCTCAAATGATTTTACACAGTTCTGGAACCCAACGCGATTCAAACTAATAACTAAAGAGCATTTATGTAAGAGGAGCCCTGGTTTGTATCAGTATCATAAGCAGAGTTGAACTACATAACGTCCGTATGAGCAGGAAACACAGTACTTTTTTTCTGGGCATGCTCATGTTTCTTGCTTTATTGGAGATGTTGGGAAGAAGAGCTTGCTTATTGCGTGAAAACAGAGTGTTTTTCATGGTTGAGAACACTGGTCTGAATTTCCCTTCAGAAACGGAGTTAAACCACAGGATCTGTGTCTTCCTACAAGCAAGAGTTCATTTCTTGTAAAACAAGTAAATTTTGGGCTCCACTGAATTTTCACATTTCAACAACACAACGCGATTCACACAATTAACTAAAGAGCATTTATGTAAGAGGAGCTGTGGTTTGTATCAGTTTCATAAGCAGAATTGAACTGCATATGGTCTGTATGAGTAGGAAACACAGTTCTGTTTTTCTGGGCATGATCATGGTTCTTGCTGTATTGGAGATACTGGAAAGAAGAGCTTGCTTCTTGCGTGAAAACAGAGTGTGTTTCATGGATGAGAACAATGGTTTGAATATCTCTTCAGAAACGGAGTTAAACCCCAGGATCTGTGAAATCCTCCAAGCAAGAGTTCATTTCTGGTAAACCAAGTGAATTTGTGGCTCAAATGATTTTACACATTTCTGGAACCCAACGCGATTCTCGCTATTAACTAAAGAGCATTTATGTAAGAGCAGCTGTGGTTTGTATCACTTTCATAAGCAGAATTGAACTGCATATGATCTGTATTTGTAGGACACACAGTTATAATTTCTGGGCATGCTCATGGTTTTGGCTGTATTTTAGATAGTGGAAAGAAGAGCTTGCTTCTTGGGTGAAAACAGAGTGTGTTTCATGGATGAGAACACTAGTCTGAATTTCCCATCGGAAACAGAATTATACCCCAGGATCTGTGTTTCCTACAAGCAAGAGTTCAATTCTGGTAAACCAATTGAATTTGGGGCTCAAATGATTGTACCCAGTTCTGGAACCCAACGCGATTCTCACAATTAACTAAAGAGCATTTATGTAAGAGGAGCTGTGGTTTGTATCAGTTTCATAAGCAGAATTGAACTACATATGGTCTGTATGAGTAGGAAACACAGTTCTGTTTTTCTGGGCATGATCATGGTTCTTGCTGTATTGGAGATGCTGGAAAGAAGAGCTTGCTTCTTGCGTGAAAACAGAGCGTGTTTCATGGATGAGAACACTGGACTGTATTTCCCTTCAGAAACGGTGTTAAACACCAGGATCTGTGTCTTCCTACAAGCAAGAGTTCAATTCTGGTAAACCAAGTGAATTTGGGGCACAAATGATTTTACACAGTTCTGGAACCCAACGTGATTCAAACTATTAACTAAAGAGCATTTATGTAAGAGGAGCTCTGGTTTATTTCAGTATCATAAGCAGAGTTGAACTACATAAGGTCCGTATGAGCAGGAAACACAGTACTTTTTTTCTGGGCATGCTCATGGTTCTTGCTGTATTGGAGATGCTGGAAAGAAGAGCGTGCTTATTCCATGAAAACAGAGTGTGTTTCATGGATGAGTACACTGGACTGAATTTCCCTTCAGAAACGGTGTTAAACCCCAGGATCTGTGTCTTCCTACAAGCAAGAGTTCAATTCTGGTAAACCAAGTGAATTTGTGGCTCAAATGATTTTACACATTTCTGGAAACCAACGCGATTCTCACAATTAAATAAAGAGCATTTATGTAAGAGGAGCTGTGGTTTGTATCAGTTTCATAAGCAGAATTGAACTGCATATGGTCTGTATGAGTAGGAAAAACAGTTTTTTTTTTTTTTCTGGGCATGCTCATGGTTCTTGCTGTATTGGCGATAGTGGAAAGAAGAGCTTGCTTCTTGCGTGAAAACAGAGTGTGTTTCATGGATGAGAACACTGGATTGAATTTTCCTCCAGAAACTGAATTATACCCCAGGGTCTGTCTTTCCTACAAGCAAGAGTTCAGTTCTGGTAAACCAAGTGAATTTTGGGCTCAACTGATTTTTCACATTTCAACAACCCAACGCTATTCTCACTATTAACTAAAGAGGATTTACGTTTGAGGAGCTGTTGTTTGTATCAGTTTCATAAGCAGAATTGAACTGCATATGGTCTGTATGAGTAGGAAACACAGTTCTGTTTTTCTGGGCATGCTCATGGTTCTTGCTGTATTGGAAATGCTGGAAAGAAGAGCTTGCTTCTTGCATGAAAAGACAGTGTGTTTCATGGATGAGAACAATGGTTGAATTTCTCTTCAGAAACGGAGTTAAACCCCAGGATCTGTGTCTTCCTCCAAGCAAGAGTTCATTTCTGGTAAACCAAGTGAATTTGGGGCTCAAATGATTTTACACTGTACAGGAACTCAACGAGATTCTCACTATTAACTAAAGAGGATTTATGTAAGAGGAGCTGTGGTTTGTATCAGTTTCATAAGCAGAGTTGAACTACATATGGACCTTATGAGTAGGAAACACAGTTCTTTTTTTCTGGGCATGCTCATGGTTTTTGCTGTACTTTAGATGCTGGAAAGAAGATCCTGTTTCTTGGATGAAAACAGAGTGTGTTTCATGGATGAGAACACTGGTCTGAATTTCCCTTCAGAAACGGAGTTAAACCCCAGGATCTGTGTTTCCTACATGCAAGAGTTCACATCTGGTAAACCAAGTGAATATGGGGCTCAAATAATTTTACACAGTTCTGGATCCCAACGCGATTCAAACTATTAATTAAAGAGCATTTATGTAAGAGGAGCTCTGGTTTGTATCAGTATCATAAGCATAGTTGAACTACATAAGGTCCGTATGAGCAGGAAACACAGTACTTTTTTTCTGGGCATGCTCATGATTCTTGCTGTACTGGAGACACTAGAAAGAAGAGCTTGCTTCTTTCCTGAAAACAGAGTGTGTTTCATGGATGAGAACACTGGTCTCAATTTCCCTTCTGAAACGGAGTTAAACCCCAGATCTATGTCTTACTACAAGCAAGAGTTCATTTCTGGTAAACCAAGTGAATTTTGGGCTCAAATGAATTTACACAGTTCTGGAACATAACGCGACTCAAACTATTAAATAAAGAGCATTTATGTAAGAGGAGCTGTGGTTTGTATCAGTTTCATAAGCAGAATTGAACTGCATATGGTCTGTATGAGTAGGATACACAGTTCTGTTTTTCTGGGCATGCTCATCTTTCTTGCTGTATTGGATACGCTGGAAAGAAGAGTTTGCTTCTTGTGATAAAACAGAACGTGTTTCATGGATGAGAACACTGGTCTGAATTTCCCTTCAGAAACGGAGTTAAAACTCAGGATCTTTGTATTCCTACAAGCAAGAGTTCCTATCTGGTAAACCCAGTGAATTTTGAGCTCAACTGCTTATACACTGTACACGAACCCAACGAGATTCTCACTATTAACTAAATAGGATTTATGTAAGAAGAGCTGTGGTTTGTATCAGTTTCATAAGCAGAATTGAACTGTATATGGTCCGTATGAGTAGGAAACACAGATCTTTTTTTCTGGGCATGCTCATGGTTCTTGCTGTATTGGAGATTCTGGAAAGAAGACCCTGCTTCCTGCGTCTCAATTTCCCTTCTGAAACGGAGTTAAACCCCAGATCTATGTCTTACTACAAGCAGGAGTTCATTTCTGGTAAACCAAGTGAATTTGGGGCACCAATGATTTTAAACATTCATGGAACCCAATGGGATTCAAACTATTAACTAAAAGCATTTATGTAAGAGGAGCTGTGGTTTCTTTATGTTTCATAAGCAGAGTTGAACTACATATGGTCCTTATGAGTAGGAAACAGAGTCCTTTTTTCTGGGCACACTCATTGTTCTTGCTGTATTGGAGAATCTAGAAAGCAG
The DNA here is from genome assembly GCA_949786405.1 of Onychomys arenicola. Lineage (NCBI taxonomy): Eukaryota > Metazoa > Chordata > Mammalia > Rodentia > Cricetidae > Onychomys > Onychomys arenicola. Next base: position 2,115,118 of record CATKUM010000026.1, read on the forward strand.
AGCTTGCTTCTTGTGATAAAACAGAATGTTTTTCATGGATGAGAACACTGGTCTGAATTTCCCTTCAGAAACGGAGTTAAACCCCAGGATCTGTGTTTCCTACAAGCAAGAGTTCCAATCTGGTAAACCAAGTGAAGTTGGGGCTCAAATAATTTTACACAGTTCTGAATCCCAACACGATTCAAACTATTAACTAAAGAGCATTTTTGTAAGAGGAGCTCTGGTTTGTATCAGTATCATAAGCAGAGTTGAACTACATAAGGTCCGTATTAGCAGGAAACACAGTACTTTTTTACTGGGCGGGCTCATGATTCTTGCTGTACTGGAGACACTAGAAGGAAGAGCTTGCTTCTTGTTTGAAAACAGAGTGTGTTTCATGGATGAGGACACTGGCCTGAATTTCCCTTCAGTAACGGAGTTAACCCACAGGATCATTGTCTTGCCACAAGCAAGAGTTCATTTCTGGTAAACCCAGTGAATTTTGGGCTCAACTGATTTTATACTTACACAAACCCAACGATATTCTCACTATTAACTAAAGAGGACTTGTGTAAGAAGCGCTGTGGTTTGTATCAGTTTCAGAAGGAGAGTTGAACTACATATGGTCCTTATGAGTAGGAAACACAATTCTTTTTTTCTGGGCATGCTCATGGTTCTTGCTGTATTGAAGATGCTGGAAAGAAGAGCTTGCTTCTTGCGTGAATACAGAGTGTGTTTCATGGATGAGAACTCTGGTTTGAATTTCCCTTCAGAAACGGAGTTACACCCCAGAATCTGTGTCTTCCTCCAAGAAAGAGTTCATTTCTGGTAAACCATGTGAATTTGGGGCTCAAATGATTTTACACAGTTCTGGAACCCAACGCGATTCTCACAATTAACTAAAGAGCATTTATGTAAGAGGAGCTGTGGTTTGTATCAGTTTCATAAGCAGAATTGAACTGCATATGGCATGTATGATTAGGATACACAGTTCTGTTTTTCTGGGCATGCTCATCTTTCTTGCTGTATTGGATACGCTGGAAAGAAGAGTTTGCTTCTTGTGATAAAACAGAATGTGTTTCATGGATGAGAACACTGGTCTGAATTTCCCTTCAGAAACGGAGTTAAACCCCAGGATCTGTGTATTCCTACAAGCAAGATTTCCTATCTGGTAAACCCAGTGAATTTTGGGCTCAACTGATTTTACACTGTACACGAACCCCACGAGATTCTCACTATTAACTAAATAGGATTTATGTAAGAAGAGCTGTGGTTTGTATCAGTTTCATAAGCAGAATTGAACTGTATATGGTCCGTATGAGCAGGAAACACAGTAATTTTTTTCTGGGCATGCTCATGATTCTTGCTGTACTGGATACACTAGAAAGAAGAGCTTGCTTCTTGCGTGAAAGCAGGGTGTGTTTCATGGATGAGAACACTGGACTGAATTTCCCTTCAGAAACGGAATTAAATCCCAGGATCTGTGTCTTCCTCACAGCAAGAGTTCATTTCTGGTAAACCAAGTGAATTTGGGGCACCAATGATTTTAAACATTCCTGGAACCCAATGCGATTCAAACTATTAACTAAAGAGCATTTATGTAAGAGGAGCTGTGGTTTGTATAAGTTTCATAAGCAGAGTTGAACTACATATGGTCCTTATGAGTAGGAAACACAGTCCTTTTTTCTGGGCACACTCATTGTTCTTTCTGTATTGGAGAATCTAGAAAGCAGAGCTTGCTTCTTGTGATAAAAAAGAATGTGTTTCATGGATGAGAACACTGGTCTGAATTTCCCTTCAGAAACGGAGTTAAACCCCAGGATCTGTGTTTCCTACAAGCAAGAGTTAAATTTAAGTAAACCAAGTGTTTTTGGGGCTCAAATGATTTTACACAGTTCTGCAACCCAACGAGATTCAAACTATTAATTAAAGAGTATTTATGAGAGGAGCTCTGGTTTGTATCAGTATCATAAGCAGAGTTGAACTACATAAGGTATGAATGAGCAGGAAACACAGTACGTTTTTGCTGGGCATGCTCATTGTTCTTGCTGTATTGGAGATGCTGGAAAGAAGAGCTTGCTTATTACGTGAAAACAGAGTGTGTTTCATGGTTGAGAATGCTGGTCTGAATTTCCCTTGAGAAACAGAGTTAAGCCACAGTATCTGTGTCTTCCTACAAGCAAGAGTTCATTTCTGGTAAACCAAGTGTATTTTTGGCTCAACAGATTTATCACATTTCAACAACCAAACGAGATTCTCACTATTAAGTAAAGAGGATTTATGTAAGAGGAAGCTGTGGTTTGTATCAGTTTCATAAGCAGAATTGAACTGCACATGGTCTGTATGAGTAGGATACACAGTTCTGTTTTTCTGTGCATGCTCATCTTTCTTGCTGTATTGGATACGCTGGAAAGAAGAGTTTGCTTCTTGTGATAAAACAGAATGTGTTTCATGGATGAGAACACTGGTCTAAATTTCCCTTCAGAATCGGAGATAAACCCCAGGATCTGTGTCTTCCTACAAGCAAGAGTTCATTTCTGGTAAACCCAGTGAATTTTGTGCTCAACTGATTTTACACTGTACACGAACCCAACGAGATTCTCACTATTAACTAAAGAGGATTTATGTAAGAGGAGCTGTGGTTTGTATCAGTTTCATAAGCAGAGTTGAACTACATAAGGTCCGTATGAGCAGGAAACACAGTACTTTTTTACTGGGAGGGCTCATGATTCTTGCTGTACTGGAGACACTAGAAAGAAGAGCTTGCTTCTTGTGTGAAAACAGAGTGTGTTTCATGGATGAGGACTCTGGTCTGAATTTCCCTTCTGAAACGGAGTTAAACCCCAGATCTATGTCTTCCTCCAAGCAAGAGTTCATTTCTGGTAAACCAAGTGAATATTTGGCTCAAATGAATTTACACAGTTCTGGAACATAACGCGACTCAAACTATTAACTAAAGAGCATATATGTAAGAGGAGCTATAGTTTGTATCAGTTTCATGAGCAAAATTGAACTGACTTTGGTCTGTATGAGTAGGAAACACAGTTCTGTTTTTCTGGGCATGCTCATCTTTCTTGCTGTATTGGATACTCTGGAAGAAGAGTTTGCTTCTTGTGATAAAACAGAATGTGTTTCATGGATGAGAACACTGGTCTGAATTTCCCTTCAGAAACGGAGTTACACCCCAGGATCTGTGTATCTTACAAGCAAGAGTTCAATTCTGGTAAACCAAGTGATTTGGGGCTCAAATGATTTTACACAGTTCTGGAACCAAACGCGATTCTCACAATTAACTAAAGAGCATCTATGTAAGAGTAGCTGTGGTTTGTGTCAGTTTCATAAGCAGAATTGAACTGCATATGGTCTGTATGAGTAGGAAACACAGTTCTGTTTTTCTGGGCATGCTCATCTTTCTTGCTGTAGTGGAGAAGCTGGAAAGAAGAGCTTGCTTCTTGCGTTAAAACAGAGTGTGTTTCATGGATGAGAACACTGGTCTGAATTTCCCTTCAGAAACGGAGTTAAACAACAGGATCTTTGTCTTGCTACAAGCAAGAGTTCATTTCTGGTAAACCCAGTGAATTTGGGTGCAACTGATTTTACACTGTACACGAACCCAACGAGATTCTCACTATTAACTAAAGAGGATTTATGTAAGAGGAGCTGCGGTTTGTATCAATTTCATCAGCAGAGTTGAACTACATATGGTCCTTATGATTAGGAAACTCAATTCTTTTTTTCTGGGCAGGCTCATGGTTCTTGCTGTATTGGAGAAGCTGGAAAGAAGAGCTTGCTTTTTGCGTTAAAACAGAGTGTGTTTCATGGATGAGAACACTGGTCTGAATTTCCCTTCAGAAACGGAGTTAAACCCCAGGATCTGTGTCTTCCTCCAAGCAAGAGTTCTTTTCTGGTAAACCCAGTGAATTTTGGGCTCAACTGATTTTACACTTACACAAACCCAACGAGATTCACACTATTAACTAAAGAGGATTTGTGTAAGAATAGCTGTGGTTTGTATCACTTTCATAAGGAGAGTTGAACTACATATGGTCTTTATGAGTAGGAACCACAATTCTTTTTTTCTGGGCATGCTCATGGTTCTTGCTGTATTGGATACACTGGAAAGAAGAGCTTGCTTCTTGCGTTAAAACAGAGTGTGTTTCATGGATGAGAACACCGGTCTGAATTTCCCTTCAGAAACGGAGTTAAACCCCAGGATCTGTGTCTTCCTACAAGCAAGAGTTCATTTCTGGTAAACCCAATGAATTTTGGGCTCAACTAATTTTATACTGTACACGAACTCAACGAGATTCTCACTATTAACTAAAGAGGATTTATGTAAGTGGAGCTGTGGTTCTATCAGTTGCATAAGCAGAGTTGAACTACATATGGTCCTTATGAGTAGAAAACACAATTCTTTTTTTCTGGGCATGCTCATGGTTCTTGCTGTATTGGAGATGCTGGAAATAAAAGCTTGCTTCTTGCATGAAAACAGAGTGTGTTTCATGGATGAGAACTCTGGTTTGAATTTCCCTTCAGAAACGGAGTTACACCCCAGAATCTGTGTCTTCCTCCAAGAAAGAGTTCATTTCTGGTAAACCATGTGAATTTGGGGCTCAAATGATTTTACACAGTTTTGGAACCCAATGCGATTCAAACTATTAACTGAAGATCATTTATGTAAGAGGAGCTGTGGTTTGTATCAGTTTCATAAGCAGAGTTGAACTACATATGGTCCTTATGCATAGGAAACACAGTTCTTTTTTTCTGGGCATGCTCATGGTTCTTGCGGTATTGGAGATGCTGGAAAGAAGAGCTTGCTTATTGCGTGAAAACAGAGTGTGTTTCATGGTTGAGAACACTGGTCTCAATTTCCCTTCAGAACCGGAGTTAAGCCACAGGATCTGTGTCTTCCTACAAGCAAGAGTTCATTTCTGGTAAATCAAGTGAATTTTGGGCTCAATTGATTTTTCACATTTCAACAACCGAACGCGATTCTCACTATTAACTAAAGAGGATTTATGTAAGAGGAGCTGTGGTTTGTGTCAGTTTCATGAGCAGAGTTTAACTACATAAGGTCCGTATGAGTAGGAAACACAGTTCTTTTTTTCTGGGCATGCTCATGGTTCTTGCTGTATTGGAGATGCTGGAAAGAAAAGCTTGAGTCCTGCGTGAAAGCAGGGTGTGTTTCATGGAAGAGAACACTGAATTTCCCTTCAGAAACAGAGTTACACCCCAGGATCTGTGTCTTCCTCCAAGCAAGAGTTCATTTCTGGTAAACCAAGTGAATTTGGGGCTCAATTTGATTCTACACATTTCTGGAACCCAACGCGATTCTCACAATTAACCTAACAGCATTCATGTAAGAGGAGCTGTGGTTTTTATCAGTTTCATAAGCAGATATGAACTACATATCGTCCGTATGAGTAGGAAACACAGTTCTTTTTTTCTGGGCATGCTCATCTTTCTTGCTGTATTGGATACACTGGAAAGAAGAGCTTGCTTATTGCGTGAAAACAGAGTGTGTTTCATGGTTGAGAACACTGGTCTGAATTTCCCTTCAGAAAAGGAGTTAAGCCACAGGATCTGTGTCTTCCTACAAGCAAGATTTCATTTCTTGTAAACCAAGTGAATTTTGCGCTCAACTGATTTTACACAGTTCACGAACCCAACGCGATTATAACAATTAACTAAAGAGCATTTATGTAAGAGGAGTTGTGGTTTGTATCAGTATCATAAGCAGAGTTGAACTGCATATGGTATGTATGAGTAGGAAACACAGTTCTGTTTTTCTGGGAATGCTCATCTTTCTTGCTGTATTGGAGAAGCTGGAAAGAAGAGCTTGCTTCTTGCTTTAAAACAGAGTGTTTTTCATGGATGAGAACACTGGTCTGAATTTCCCTTCAGAAACGGAGTTAAACCCCAGGATCTGTGTCTTCCAAAAAGCAAGTGTTCATTTCTGGTAAACCCAGTGAATTTTGGGCTCAATTGATTTTACACTGTACACGAACCCAACGAGGTTCTCACTATTAACTAAAGAGGATTTATGTAAGAGGAGCTGTGGTTTGTATCTTTTTCATAAGCAGAGTTGAACTACATATGGTCCTTATGAGTAGGAAACACAATTCTTTTTTTTCTGGGCATGCTCATGGTTCTTGCTGTATTGGAGATGCTGGAAAGAAGAGCTTGCTTCCTGCGTGAAAGCAGGGTGTGTTTCATGGATGAGAACACTGGTTTGAATTTCCCTTCAGAAACGGAGTTACACCCCAGGATCTGTGTTTCCTACAAGCAAGAGTTCATTTCTGGTAAACCAAGTGAATTTGGGGCTCAAATGATTTTACACAGTTCTGTAACCCAACGCAATTCAAACTATTAACTAAAGAGCATTTATGTAAGAGGAGCTCTGGATTGTATCAGTATAATAAGCAGAGCTGAAAAACATAAGGTCCGTATGAGCAGGAAACACAGTACTTTTTTTCTGGGCATGCTCATTGTTCTTGCTGTATTGGAGATGCTAGAAAGAATATCTTGCTTCTTGCGTTAAAACAGAGTGTGTTTCATGGATGAGAACACCGGTCTGAATTTCTCGTCAGAAACGGAGTTAAACCCCAGGATCTGTGTCTTCCTACAAGCAAGAGTTCATTTCTGGTAAACCCAATGAATTTTGGGCTCAACTAATTTTATACTGTACAGGAACTCAACGAGATTCAGACTATTAACTAAAGAGGATTTCTGTAAGTGCAGCTGTGGTTTGTATCAGTTGCATAAGCAGAGTTGAACTACATATGGACCTTATGAGTAGGAAACAAAATTCTTTTTTTCTGGGCATGCTCATGGTTCTTGCTGTATTGGAGATGCTGGAAAGAAGAGCTTGCTTCTTGCGTGAAAACAGAGTGTGTTTCATGGATGAGAACTCTGGTTTGAATTTCCCTTCAGAAACGGAGTTACACCCCAGGATCTGTGTTTCCTACAAGCAAGAGTTCATTTCTGGTAAACCAAGTGAATTTGGGGCTCAAATGATTTTACACAGTTTTGGAACACAATGCGATTCAAACTATTAACTGAAGATCATTTATGTAAGAGGAGCTGTGGTTTGTATCAGTTTCATAAGCAGAGTTGAACTACATATGGTCCTTATGCATAGGAAACACAGTTCTTTTTTTCTGGGCATGCTCATGGTTCTTGCTGTATTGGAGTTGCTGGAAAGAAGACCTTGCTTATTGCATGAAAACAGAGTGTGTTTCATGGTTGAGAACACTGGTCTGAATTTCCCTTCAGAACCGGAGTTAAGCCACAGGATCTGTGTCTTCCTATAAGCAAGAGTTCATTTCTGTTAAATCAAGTGAATTTTGGGCTCAATTGATTTTTCACATTTCAACAACCAAACGCGATTCTCACTATTAACTAAAGAGGTTTTATGTAAGAGGAGCTGTGGTTTGTGTCAGGTTCATTAGCAGAGATTAACAACATAAGGTCCATATGAGTAGGAAACACAGTTCTTTTTTTCTGGTCATGCTCATGGTTCCTGCTGTATTGGAGATGCTGTAAAGAAAAGCTTGCTTCCTGAGTGAAAGCAGGGTGTGTTTCATGGAAGAGAACACTGAATTTCCCTTCAGAAACGGAGTTAAACCCCAGGATCTGTGTCTTCCTCCAAGCAAGAGTTCATTTCTGGTAAACCAAGTGAATTTGGGGCTCAAAAGATTTTACACACTTCTGGAACCCAATGCGATTGAAATTATTAACTAAAGAGCATTCATGTAAGAGGAGCTGTGGTTTGTGTCAGTTTCATAAGCAGATTTGATCTACATATGGTCCGTATGAGTAGGAAACACAGTTCTTTTTTTCTGGGCATGTTCATCTTTCTTGCTGTATTGGATACACTGAAAAGAAGAGCTTGCTTCTTGCTTTAAAACAGAGTGTGTTTCATGGATGAGAACACTGGTGTGAATTTCCCTTCAGAAACGGAGTTAAACCCCAGGACCTGAGTCTTCCTACAAGCAAGAGTTCATTTCTGGTAAACCCAGTGAATTTTGGGCTCAACTGATTTTACACTGTACAGGAACTCAACGAGATTCTCACTATTAACTAAAGAGGATTTATGTAAGAGGATCTGTGGTTTGTACCAGTTGCATAAGCAGAGTTGAACTACATATGGTCCTTATGAGTAGGAAACCCAATTCTTTTTTCTGGGCATGCTCATGGTTCCTTTTGTATTGGAGCTGATGGAAAGAAGAGCTTGCTTCTTGCGTGAAAACAGAGTTTGTTTCACGGATGAGAACTCTGGTTTGAATTTCCCTTCAGAAACAGAGTTAAACCCCAGGATCTGTGTTTCCTACAAGCAAGAGTTCAATTCTGGTAAACCAAGTGAATTTGGGGCTCAAATGATTTTACACAGTTCTGTAACCCAACGCAATTCAAACTATTAACTAAAGAGCATTTATGTAAGAGGAGCTCTGGTTTGTATCAGTATCATAAGCAGAGTTGAACTACATAAGGTCCATATGAGCAGGAAACACAGTACTTTTTTTTCTGTGCATGCTCATGGTTCTTGCTGTATTGGAGATGCTGGAAAGAAGAGCTTGCTTCTTGCGTGACAACAGAGTGTGTTTCATGGATGAGAACTCTGGTTTGAATTTCCCTTCAGAAACGGAGTTACACCCCAGGATCTGTGTTTCCTACAAGCAAGAGTTCATTTCTGGTAAACCAAGTGAATTTGGGGCTCAAATGATTTTACACAGTTTTGGAACCAAACGCAATTCAAACTATTAACTAAAGAGCATTTATGTAAGAGGAGCTCTGGTTTGTATCAGTATCAAAAGCGGAGTTGAACTACATAAGGTCCGTATGAGCAGGAAACACAGTACTTTTTTTCTGGGCATGCTCAAGATTCTTGCTGTATTGTAGATGCTGGAAAGAAGAGCTTGCTTCCTGCGTGAAAGCCGGGTGTGTTTCATGGATGAGAACACTGGTCTGAATTTCCCTTCAGAAACGGAGATAAACCCCAGGATCTGTGTCTTCCTACAAGCAAGAGTTCATCTCTGGTAAACCCAGTGAATTTTGGGCTCAACTGATTTTACACTGTACACGAACCCAACGAGGTTCTCACTATTAACTAAAGAGGATTTATGTAAGAGGAGCTGTGGTTTGTATCTTTTTCATAAGCAGAGTTGAACTACATATGGTCCTTATGAGTAGGAAACACAATTCTTTTTTTCTGGGCATGCTCATGGTTCTTGCTGTATTGGAGATGCTGGAAAGAAGAGCTTGCTTCCTGCGTGAAAGCAGGGTGTGTTTCATGGATGAGAACACTGGTTTGAATTTCCCTTCAGAAACAGTTACACCCCAGGATCTGTGTTTCCTACAAGCAAGAGTTCATTTCTGGTAAACCAAGTGAATTTGGGGCTCAAATGATTTTACACAGTTCTGTAACCCAACGCAATTCAAACTATTAACTAAAGAGCATTTATGTAAGAGGAGCTCTGGATTGTATCAGTATAATAAGCAGAGCTGAAAAACATAAGGTCCGTATGAGCAGGAAACACAGTACTTTTTTTCTGGGCATGCTCATGGTTCTTGCTGTTTTGGAGATGCTAGAAAGAATATCTTGCTTCTTGCGTTAAAACAGAGAGTGTTTCATGGATGAGAACACCGGTCTGAATTTCTCTTCAGAAACGGAGTTAAACCCCAGGATCTGTGTCTTCCTACAAGCAAGAGTTCAGTTCTGGTAAACCCAATGAATTTTGGGCTCAACTAATTTTATACTGTACAGGAATTCAACGAGATTCAGACTATTAACTAAAGAGGATTTATGTAAGTGCAGCTGTGGTTTGTATCAGTTGCATAAGCAGAGTTGAACTACATATGGACCTTATGAGTAGGAAACAAAATTCTTCTTTTCTGGGCATGCTCATGGTTCTTCCTGTATTGGAGATGCTGGAAAGAAGAGCTTGCTTCTTGCGTGAAAACAGAGTGTGTTTCATGGATCAGAACTCTGGTTTGAATTTCCCTTCAGAAACGGAGTTACACCCCAGGATCTGTGTTTCCTACAAGCAAGAGTTCATTTCTGGTAAACCAAGTGAATTTGGGGCTCAAATGATTTTACACAGTTTTGGAACACAATGCGATTCAAACTATTAACTGAAGATCATTTATGTAAGAGGAGCTGTGGTTTGTATCAGTTTCATAAGCAGAGTTGAACTACATATGGTCCTTATGCATAGGAACACAGTTCTTTTTTTCTGGGCATGCTCATGGTTCTTGCTGTATTGGAGATGCTGGAAAGAAGACCTTGCTTATTGCATGAAAACAGAGTGTGTTTCATGGTTGAGAACACTGGTCTGAATTTCCCTTCAGAACCGGAGTTAAGCCACAGGATCTGTGTCTTCCTATAAGCAAGAGTTCATTTCTGGTAAATCAAGTGAATTTTGGGCTCAATTGATTTTTCACATTTCAACAACCAAACGCGATTCTCACTATTAACTAAAGAGGTTTTATGTAAGAGGAGCTGTGGTTTGTGTCAGGTTCATTAGCAGAGTTTAACAACATAAGGTCCATATGAGTAGGAAACACAGTTCTTTTTTTCTGGGCATGCTCATGGTTCCTGATGTATTGGAGATGCTGTAAAGAAAAGCTTGCTTCCTGCGTGAAAGCAGGGTGTGTTTCATGGAAGAGAACACGGAATTTCCCTTCAGAAACGGAGTTAAACCCCAGGATCTGTGTCTTCCTCCAAGCAAGAGTTCATTTCTGGTAAACCAAGTGAATTTGGGGCTCAAAAGATTTTACACACTTCTGGAACCCAATGCGATTGAAATTATTAACTAAAGAGCATTCATGTAAGAGGAGCTGTGGTTTGTGTCAGTTTCATAAGCAGAATTGAACTACATATGGTCCGTATGAGTAGGAAACACAGTTCTTTTTTTCTGGGCATGTTCATCTTTCTTGCTGTATTGGATACACTGAAAATAAGAGCTTGCTTCTTGCCCTTAAAACAGAGTGTGTTTCATGGATGAGAACACTGGTCTGAATTTCCCTAAAGAAACGGAGTTAAACCCCAGGATCTGAGTCTTCCTACAAGCAAGAGTTCATTTCTGGTAAACCCAGTGAATTTTGGGCTCAACTGATTTTACACTGTACAGGAACTCAACGAGATTCTCACTATTAACTAAAGAGGATTTATGTAAGAGGATCTGTGGTTTGTACCAGTTGCATAAGCAGAGTTGAACTACATATGGTCCTTATGAGTAGGAAACCCAATTCTTTTTTCTGGGAATGTTCATGGTTCCTTCTGTATTGGAGCTGAAGGAAAGAAGAGCTTGCTTCTTGCGTGAAAACAGAGTTTGTTTCATGGATGAGAACTCTGGTTTGAATTTCCCTTCAGAAACAGAGTTAAACCCCAGGATCTGTGTTTCCTACAAGCAAGAGTTCATTTCTGGTAAACCAAGTGAATTTGGGGCTCAAATGATTTTACACAGTTCTGTAACCCAACGCAATTCAAACTATTAACTAAAGAGCATTTATGTAAGAGGAGCTCTGGTTTGTATCAGTATCATAAGCAGAGTTGAACTACATAAGGTCCATATGAGCAGGAAACACAGTACTTTTTTTTCTGTGCATGCTCATGATTCTTGCTGTATTGGAGATGCTGGAAAGAAGAGCTTGCTTCTTGCGTGAAAACAGAGTGTGTTTCATGGATGAGAACTCTGGTTTGAATTTCCCTTCAGAAACGGAGTTACACCCCAGGATCTGTGTTTCCTACAAGCAACAGTTCATTTCTGGTAAACCAAGTGAATTTTGGGCTCAACTGATTTTACAAGGTTCCCGAACCCAACGAGGTTCTCACTATTAACTAAAGAGGATTTATGTAAGTGCAGCTGTGGTTTGTATCAGTTTCATAAGCAGAGTTGAACTGCATATGGTCCTTATGAGTAGGAAACACAGTTCTTTTTTTCTGGGCATACTCATGGTTCTTGCTGTATTGGAGATGCTAGAAAGCAGAGCTTGCTTCTTGCGTGAAATCTGAGTGTGTTTCATGGATGAGAACACTGGTTTGAATTTCCCTTCAGAAGCGGAGTTAAAACCCAGAATCTGTGTCTTCCTCCAAGAAAGAGTTCATTTCTGGTAAACCATGTGAATTTGGGGCTCAAATGATTTTACACAGTTTTGGAACCCAATGCGATTCAAACTATTAACTGAAGATCATTTATGTAAGAGGAGCTGTGGTTTGTATCAGTTTCATAAGCAGAGTTGAACTACATATGGTCCTTATGCATAGGAAACACAGTTCTTTTTTTCTGGGCATGCTCATGGTTCTTGCTGTATTGGAGATGCTGGAAAGAAGAGCTTGCTTATTGCATGAAAACAGAGTGTGTTTCATGGTTGAGAACACTGGTCTGAATTTCCCTTCAGAAACGGAGTTAAGCCACAGGATCTGTGTCTTCCTACAAGCAAGATTTCATTTCTGGTAAACCAAGTGAATTTTGGCTCAACTGATTTTACACAGTTCACAAACCCAACGCGATTATAACAATTAACTAAAGAGCATTTATGTAAGAGGAGTTGTGGTTTGTATCAGTTTAATAAGCAGAGTTGAACTGCATATGGTATGTATTAGTAGGAAACACAGTTCTGTTTTTCTGGGAATGCTCATCTTTCTTGCTGTATTGGAGAAGCTGGAAAGAAGAGCTTGCTTACTGCGTGAAAACAGAGTGTGTTTCATGGTTGAGAACACTGGTCTGAATTTCCCTTCACAAACGGAGTTAAACCCCAGGATCTGTGTTTCCTACAAGCAAGAGTTCAATTTTGGTAAACCAAGTGAATTTGGGGCTCAAATGATTTTACACAGTTCTGGAACCCAACGCGATTCAAACTATTAACTAAAGAGCATTTATGTAAGAGGAGCTCTGCTTTGTATCAGTATCATAAGCAGAGTTGAACTACATAAGGTATGTATGAGCAGGAAACACAGTACTTTCTTTCTGGGCATGCTCATGGTTCTTGCTGTATTGGAGATGCTGGAAAGAAGAGCTTGCTTATTGCGTGAAAACAGAGTGTGTTTCATGGTTGAGAACACGGGTCTGAATTTCCCTTCAGAAACGGCGTTAAGCCACAGGATCTGTGTCTTCCTACAAGCAAGATTTTATTTCTGGTAAACCAAGTGAATTTTGCGCTCAACTGATTTTACACAGTTCACGAACCCAACGCGATTATAACAATTAACTAAAGAGCATTTATGTAAGATGAGTTGTGGTTTGTATCAGTTTCATAAGCAGAGTTGAACTGCATATGGTATGTATGAGTAGGAAACACAGTTCTGTTTTTCTGGGAATGCTCATCTTTCTGGCTGTATTGGAGAAGCTGGAAAGAAGAGCTTGCTTCTTGCTTTAAAACAGAGTGTTTTTCATGGATGAGAACACTGGTCTGAATTTCCCTTCAGAAACGGAGTTAAACCCCAGGATCTGTGTCTTCCTACAAGCAAGAGTTCATTTCTGGTAAACACAGTGAATTTTGGGCTCAACTGATTTTACACTGTACAAGAACCCAACGAGGTTCTCATTATTAACTAAAGAGGATTTATGTAAGAGGAGCTGTGGTTTGTATGTTTTTCATAAGCAGAGTTGAACTACATATGGTCCTTATGAGTAGGAAACACAATTCTTTTTTCTGGGCATGCTCATGGTTCTTGCTGTATTGGAGATGCTGGAAAGAAGAGCTTGCTTCCTGCGTGAAAGCAGGGTGTGTTTCATGGATGAGAACACTGGTTTGAATTTCCCTTCAGAAATGGAGTTACACCCCAGGATCTGTGTTTCCTACAAGTAAGAGTTCTTTTCAGGTAAACCAAGTGAATTTGGGGCACAAATGATTTTACACAGTTCTGGAACCCAACGCGATTCAAACTATTAACTAAAGAGCATTTATGTAAGAGGAGCTCTGGTTTGTATCAGTATCATAAGCAGAGTTGAACTACATAAGGTCCGTATGAGCAGGAAACACAGTACTTTTTTTCAGGGCATGCTCAAGATTCTTACTGTATTGTAGATGCTAGAAATAAGAGCTTGCTTCCTGCTTGAAAGCAGGGTGTGTTTCATGGATGAGAACACTGGTTTGAATTTCCCTTCAGAAACGGAGTTAAAACCCAGAATCTGTGTCTTCCTCCAAGAAAGAGTTCATTTCTGGTAAACCATGTGATTTTGGGGCTCAAATGATTTTACAAAGTTTTGGAACCCAATGCGATTCAAACTATTAACTGAAGATCATTTATGTAAGAGGAGCCTTGGTTTGTATCAGTTTCATAAGCAGAGTTGAACTACATATGGTCCTTATGCATAGGAAACACAGTTCTTTTTTTCTGGGCATGCTCATGGTTCTTGCTGTATTGGAGATGCTGGAAAGAAGAGCTTGCTTATTGCATGAAAACAGAGTGTGTTTCATGGTTGAGAACACTGGTCTGAATTTCCCTTCAGAACCGGAGTTAAGCCACAGGATCTGTGTCTTCCTATAAGCAAGAGTTCATTTCTGGTAGATCAAGTGAATTTTGGGCTCAATTGATTTTTCACATTTCAACAACCAAACGCGATTCTCACTATTAACTAAAGAGGTTTTATGTAAGAGGAGCTGTGGTTTGTGTCAGGTTCATTAGCAGAGTTTAACTACATAAGGTCCGTATGAGTAGGAAACACAGTTGTTTTTTTCTGGGCATGCTCATGGTTCTTGCTGTATTGGAGATGCTGTAAAGAAAAGCTTGCTTCCTGCGTGAAAGCAGGGTGTGTTTCATGGAAGAGAACACTGAATTTCCCTTCAGAAACGGAGTTAAACCCCAGGATCTGTGTCTTCCTCCAAGCAAGATCTCATTTCTGGTAAACCAAGTGAATTTGGGGCTCAAAAGAATTTACACACTTCTGGAACCCAATGCGATTGAAATTATTAACTAAAGGGCATTCATGTAAGAGGAGCTGTGGTTTGTGTCAGTTTCATAAGCAGATTTGAACTACATATGGTCCGTATGAGTAGGAAACACAGTTCATTTTTTCTGGGCATGTTCATCTTTCTTGCTGTATTGGATACACTGGAAAGAAGAGCTTGCTTCTTGCTTTAAAACAGAGTGTGTTTCATGGATGAGAACACTGGTGTGAATTTCCCTTCAGAAACGGAGTTATACCCCAGGATCTGAGTCTTCCTACAAGCAAGAGTTCATTTCTGGTAAACCCAGTGAATTTTGGGCTCAACTGATTTTACACTGTACAGGAACTCAACGAGATTCTCACTATTAACTAAAGAGGATTTATGTATGAGGATCTGTGGTTTGTACCAGTTGCATAAGCAGAGTTGAACTACATATGGTCCTTATGAGTAGGAAACCCAATTCTTTTTTCTGGGCATGCTCATGGTTCCTTCTGTATTGGAGCTGATGGAAAGAAGAGCTTGCTTCTTGCGTGAAAACAGAGTTTATTTCATGGATGAGAACTCTGGTTTGAATTTCCCTTCAGAAATGGAGTTAAACCCCAGGATCTGTGTTTCCTACAAGCAAGAGTTCAATTCTGGTAAACCAAGTGAATTTGGGGCTCAAATGATTTTACACAGTTCTGGAACCCAACGCAATTCAAACTATTAACTAAAGAGCATTTATGTAAGAGGAGCTCTGGTTTGTATCAGTATCATAAGCAGAGTTGAACTACATAAGGTCCATATGAGCAGGAAACACAGTAATTTTTTTTCTGGGCATGCTCAAGATTCTTGCTGTATTGTAGATGCTAGAACGAAGAGCTTGCTTCCTGCGTGAAAGCCAGGTGTGTTTCATGGATGAGAACACTGGTCTGAATTTCCCTTCAGAAACGGAGTTAAACCCCAGGATCTGTGTCTTCCTACAAGCAAGAGTTCATTACTGGTAAACCCAGTGAATTTTGGGCTCAACTGATTTTACACTGTACACGAACCCAACGAGGTTCTCACTATTAACTAAAGAGGATTTATGTAAGTGCAGCTGTGGTTTGTATCAGTTTCATAAGCAGAGTTGAACTGCATATGGTCCTTATGAGTAGGAAACACAGTTCTTTTTTTCTGGGCATACTCATGGTTCTTGCTGTATTGGAGATGCTAGAAAGCAGAGCTTGCTTCTTGCGTGAAAACTGAGTGTGTTTCATGGATGAGAACATTGGTCTGAATTTCCCATCAGAAACGGAGTTAAACCCCAGGATCTGTGTTTCCTACAAGCAAGAGTTCAATTTTGGTAAACCAAGTGAATTTGGGGCTCAAATGATTTTACACAGTTCTGGAACCCAACGCATTTCAAACTATTAACTAAAGAGCATTTATGTAAGAGGAGCTCTGCTTTGTATCAGTATCATAAGCAGAGTTGAACTACATAAGGTATGTATGAGCAGGAAACACAGTACTTTTTTTCTGGGCATGCTCAAGATTCTTACTGTATTGTACATGCTGGAAATAAGAGCTTGCTTCCTGCGTGAAAGCAGGGTGTGTTTCATGGATGAGAACACTGGTTTGAATTTCCCTTCAGAAACGGAGTTAAAACCCAGAATCTGTGTGTTCCTCCAAGAAAGAGTTCATTTCTGGTAAACCATGTGAATTTGGGGCTCAAATGATTTTACACAGTTTTGGAACCCAATGCGATTCAAACTATTAACTGAAGATCATTTATGTAAGAGGAGCTGTGGTTTGTATCAGTTTCATAAGCAGAGTTGAACTACATATGGTCCTTATGCATAGGAAACACAGTTCTTTTTTTCTGGGCATGCTCATGGTTCTTGCTGTATTGGAGATGCTGGAAAGAAGAGCTTGCTTATTGCATGAAAACAGAGTGTGTTTCATGGTTGAGAACACTGGTCTGAATTTCCCTTCAGAACCAGAGTTAAACCCCAGGATCTGTGTCTTCCTACAAGCAAGAGTTCATTTCTGGTAAACCCAATGAATTTTGGGCTCAACTAATTTTATACTGTACAGGAACTCAACGAGATTCAGACTATTAACTAAAGAGGATTTATGTAAGTGCAGCTGTGGTTTGTATCAGTTGCATAAGCAGAGTTGAACTACATATGGACCTTATGAGTAGGAAACAAAATTCTTTTTTTCTCGGCATGCTCATGGTTCTTGCTGTATTGGAGATGCTGGAAAGAAGAGCTTGCTTCTTGCGTGAAAACAGAGTTTGTTTCATGAATGAGAACACTGGTTTGAATTTCCCTTCAGAAACGGAGTTAAAATCCAGGATCTGTGTTTCCTATAAGCAAGAGTTCAATTCTGGTAAACAAAGTGAATTTGGGGCTCAAATGATTTTACACATTTCTGGAAACCAATGCAATTCAAACTATTAACTAAAGAGCATTTATGTAAGATGAGCTCTGGTTTGTATCAGTATCATAAGCAGAGTTGAACTACATAAGGTCTGTATGAGCAGGAAACACAGTACTTTCTTTCTGGGCATGCTCATGGTTCTTGCTGTATTGGAGAGGCTGGAAAGAAGAGCTTGCTTCTTGCGTGAAAACAGAGTGTGTTTCATGTTTTAGAACACTGGTCTGAATTTCCCTTCAGAAACGGAGTTAAAACCCAGAATCTGTGTTTCCTACAAGCCAGAGTTCATTTCTGGTAAACCAAGTGAATTTGGGGCTCAAATGATTTTACAGTTATGGAACCCAATGCGATTCAAACTATTAACTGAAGATCATTTATGTAAGAGGAGCTGTGGTTTGTATCAGTTTCATAAGCAGTGTTGAACTACATATGGTCCTTATGCATAGGAAACACAGTTCTTTTTTTCTGGGCATGCTCATGGTTCTTGCTGTATTGGAGATGCTGGAAAGAAGACCTTGCTTATTGCATGAAAACAGAGTGTGTTTCATGGTTGAGAACACTGGTCTGAATTTCCCTTCAGAACCGGAGTTAAGCCACAGGATCAGTGTCTTCCTATAAGCAAGAGTTCATTTCTGGTAAATCAAGTGAATTTTGGGCTCAATTGATTTTTCACATTTCAACAACCAAACGCGATTCTCACTATTAACTAAAGAGGTTTTATGTAAGAGGAGCTGTGGTTTGTGTCAGGTTCATTAGCAGAGTTTAACAACATAAGGTCCATATGAGTAGGAAACACAGTTCTTTTTTTCTGGTCATGCTCATGGTTCCTGCTGTATTGGAGATGCTGTAAAGAAAAGCTTGCTTCCTGAGTGAAAGCAGGGTGTGTTTCATGGAAGAGAACACTGAATTTCCCTTCAGAAACGGAGTTAAACCCCAGGATCTGTGTCTTCCTGCAAGCAAGTGTTCATTTCTGGTAAACCAACTGAATTTGGGGCTCAAAAGATTTTACACACTTCTGGAACCCAAAGCGATTGAAATTATTAACTAAAGAGCATTCATGTAAGAGGAGCTGTGGTTTGTGTCAGTTTCATAAGCAGATTTGAACTACATATGGTCCGTATGAGTAGGAAACACAGTTCTTTTATTCTGGGCATGTTCATCTTTCTTGCTGTATTGGATACACTGAAAAGAAGAGCTTGCTTCTTGCTTTAAAACAGAGTGTGTTTCATGGATGAGAACACTGGTCTGAATTTCCCTTCAGAAACGGAGTTAAACCCCAGGATCTGAGTCTTCCTACAAGCAAGAGTTCATTTCTGGTAAACCCAGTGAATTTTGGGCTCAACTGATTTTACACTGTACAGGAACTCAACGAGATTCTCACTATTAACTAAAGAGGATTTATGTAAGAGGATCTGTGGTTTGTACCAGTTGCATAAGCAGAGTTGAACTACATATGGTCCTTATGAGTAGGAAACCCAATTCTTTTTTCTGGGCATGCTCATGGTTCCTTCTGTATTGGAGCTGATGGAAAGAAGAGCTTGCTTCTTGCGTGAAAACAGAGTTTGTTTCACGGATGAGAACTCTGGTTTGAATTTCCCTTCAGAAACAGAGTTAAACCCTAGGATCTGTGTTTCCTACAATCAAGAGTTCAATTCTGGTAAACCAAGTGAATTTGGGGCTCAAATGATTTTACACAGTTCTGGAACCCAACGCAATTCAAACTATTAACTAAAGAGCATTTATGTAAGAGGAGCTCTGGTTTGTATCAGTATCATAAGCAGAGTTGAACTACATAAGGTCCATATGAGCAGGAAACACAGTACTTTTTTTTCTGTGCATGCTCATGGTTCTTGCTGTATTGGAGATGCTGGAAAGAAGAGCTTGCTTCTTGCGTGACAACAGAGTGTGTTTCATGGATGAGAACTCTGGTTTGAATTTCCCTTCAGAAACGGAGTTACACCCCAGGATCTGTGTTTCCTACAAGCAAGAGTTCATTTCTGGTAAACCAAGTGAATTTGGGGCTCAAATGATTTTACACAGTTTTGGAACCAAACGCAATTCAAACTATTAACTAAAGAGCATTTATGTAAGAGGAGCTCTGGTTTGTATCAGTATCAAAAGCAGAGTTGAACTACATAAGGTCCGTATGAGCAGGAAACACAGTACTTTTTTTCTGGGCATGCTCATGGTTCTTGCTGTATTGGAGATGCTGGAAAGAAGAGCTTGCTTCCTGCGTGAAAGCAGGGTGTGTTTCATGGATGAGAACACTGGTTTGAATTTCCCTTCAGAAACAGAGTTACACCCCAGGATCTGTGTTTCCTACAAGCAAGAGTTCATTTCTGGTAAACCAAGTGAATTTGGGGCTCAAATGATTTTACACAGTTCTGTAACCCAACGCAATTCAAACTATTAACTAAAGAGCATTTATGTAAGAGGAGCTCTGGATTGTATCAGTATAATAAGCAGAGCTGAAAAACATAAGGTCCGTATGAGCAGGAAACACAGTACTTTTTTTCTGGGCATGCTCATGGTTCTTGCTGTTTTGGAGATGCTAGAAAGAATATCTTGCTTCTTGCATTAAAACAG
Source organism: Onychomys arenicola (assembly GCA_949786405.1). Lineage (NCBI taxonomy): Eukaryota > Metazoa > Chordata > Mammalia > Rodentia > Cricetidae > Onychomys > Onychomys arenicola. The sequence continues at coordinate 2,134,978 of CATKUM010000026.1, forward strand.
AGAGTGTTTCATGGATGAGAACACCGGTCTGAATTTCTCTTCAGAAACGGAGTTAAACCCCAGGATCTGTTTCTTCCTATAAGCAAGAGTTCATTTCTGGAAAACCCAATGAATTTTGGGCTCAACTAATTTTATACTGTACAGGAATTCAACGAGATTCAGACTATTAACTAAAGAGGATTTATGTAAGTGCAGCTGTGGTTTGTATCAGTATCATAAGCAGAGTTGAACTACATAAGGTCCATATGAGCAGGAAACACAGTACTTTTTTTTCTGTGCATGCTCATGGTTCTTGCTGTATTGGAGATGCTGGAAAGAAGAGCTTGCTTCTTGCGTGACAACAGAGTGTGTTTCATGGATGAGAACTCTGGTTTGAATTTCCCTTCAGAAACGGAGTTACACCCCAGGATCTGTGTTTCCTACAAGCAAGAGTTCATTTCTGGTAAACCAAGTGAATTTGGGGCTCAAATGATTTTACACAGTTTTGGAACACAATGCGATTCAAACTATTAACTGAAGATCATTTATGTAAGAGGAGCTGTGGTTTGTATCAGTTTCATAAGCAGAGTTGAACTACATATGGTCCTTATGCATAGGAAACACAGTTCTTTTTTTCTGGGCATGCTCATGGTTCTTGCTGTATTGGAGATGCTGGAAAGAAGACCTTGCTTATTGCATGAAAACAGAGTGTGTTTCATGGTTGAGAACACTGGTCTGAATTTCCCTTCAGAACCGGAGTTAAGCCACAGGATCTGTGTCTTCCTATAAGCAAGAGTTCATTTCTGGTAAATCAAGTGAATTTTGGGCTCAATTGATTTTTCACATTTCAACAACCAAACGCGATTCTCACTATTAACTAAAGAGGTTTTATGTAAGAGGAGCTGTGGTTTGTGTCAGGTTCATTAGCAGAGTTTAACAACATAAGGTCCATATGAGTAGGAAACACAGTTCTTTTTTTCTGGGCATGCTCATGGTTCCTGATGTATTGGAGATGCTGTAAAGAAAAGCTTGCTTCCTGAGTGAAAGCAGGGTGTGTTTCATGGAAGAGAACACGGAATTTCCCTTCAGAAACGGAGTTAAACCCCAGGATCTGTGTCTTCCTCCAAGCAAGAGTTCATTTCTGGTAAACCAAGTGAATTTGGGGCTCAAAAGATTTTACACACTTCTGGAACCCAATGCGATTGAAATTATTAACTAAAGAGCATTCATGTAAGAGGAGCTGTGGTTTGTGTCAGTTTCATAAGCAGAATTGAACTACATATGGTCCGTATGAGTAGGAAACACAGTTCTTTTTTTCTGGGCATGTTCATCTTTCTTGCTGTATTGGACACACTGAAAAGAAGAGCTTGCTTCTTGCTTTAAAACAGAGTGTGTTTCATGGATGAGAACACTGGTCTGAATTTCCCTAAAGAAACGGAGTTAAACCCCAGGATCTGTGCCTTCCTACAAGCAAGAGTTCATTTCTGGTAAACACAGTGAATTTTGGGCTCAACTGATTTTACACTGTACACGAACCCAACGAGGTTCTCACTATTAACCAAAGAGGATTTATGTAAGAGGAGCTGTGGTTTGTATCTTTTTCATAAGCAGAGTTGAACTACATATGGTCCTTATGAGTAGGAAACACAATTCTTTTTTTCTGGGTATGCTCATGGTTCTTGCTGTATTGGAGATGCTGGAAAGAAGAGCTTGCTTCCTGCGTGAAAGCAGGGTGTGTTTCATGGATGAGAACACTGGTTTGAATTTCCCTTCAGAAACAGAGTTAAACCCCAGGATCTGTGTTTCCTACAAGCAAGAGTTCAATTCTGGTAAACCAAGTGAATTTGGGGCTCAAATGATTTTACACAGTTCTGGAACCAAATGCAATTCAAACTATTAACTAAAGAGCATTTATGTAAGAGGAGCTCTGGTTTGTATCAGTATCATAAGCAGAGTTGAACTACATAAGGTCCATATGAGCAGGAAACACAGTACTTTTTTTTCTGTGCATGCTCATGATTCTTGCTGTATTGGAGATGCTGGAAAGAAGAGCTTGCTTCTTGCGTGAAAACAGAGTGTGTTTCATGGATGAGAACTCTGGTTTGAATTTCCCTTCAGAAACGGAGTTACACCCCAGGATCTGTGTTTCCTACAAGCAAGAGTTCATTTCTGGTAAACCAAGTGAATTTTGGGCTCAACTGATTTTACAAGGTACACGAACCCAACGAGGTTCTCACTATTAACTAAAGAGGATTTATGTAAGTGCAGCTGTGGTTTGTATCAGTTTCATAAGCAGAGTTGAACTGCATATGGTCCTTATGAGTAGGAAACACAGTTCTTTTTTTCTGGGCATACTCATGGTTCTTGCTGTATTGGAGATGGTAGAAAGCAGAGCTTGCTTCTTGCGTGAAATCTGAGTGTGTTTCATGGATGAGAACACTGGTCTGAATTTCCCTTCAGAAACGGAGTTAAACCCCAGGATCTGTGCCTTCCTACAAGCAAGAGTTCATTTCTGGTAAACACAGTGAATTTTGGGCTCAACTGATTTTACACTGTACACGAACCCAACGAGGTTCTCACTATTAACTAAAGAGGATTTATGTAAGAGGAGCTGTGGTTTGTATCTTTTTCATAAGCAGAGTTGAACTACATATGGTCCTTATGAGTAGGAAACACAATTCTTTTTTTCTGGGTATGCTCATGGTTCTTGCTGTATTGGAGATGCTGGAAAGAAGAGCTTGCTTCCTGCGTGAAAGCAGGGTGTGCTTCATGGTTGAGAACACTGGTCTGAATTTCCCTTCAGAACCGGAGTTAAGCCACAGGATCTGTGTCTTCCTATAAGCAAGAGTTCATTTCTGGTAAATCAAGTGAATTTTGGGCTCAATTGATTTTTCACATTTCAACAACCAAACGCGATTCTCACTATTAACTAAAGAGGTTTTATGTAAGAGGAGCTGTGGTTTGTGTCAGGTTCATTAGCAGAGTTTAACAACATAAGGTCCATATGAGTAGGAAACACAGTTCTTTTTTTCTGGGCATGCTCATGGTTCCTGATGTATTGGAGATGCTGTAAAGAAAAGCTTGCTTCCTGAGTGAAAGCAGGGTGTGTTTCATGGAAGAGAACACGGAATTTCCCTTCAGAAACGGAGTTAAACCCCAGGATCTGTGTCTTCCTCCAAGCAAGAGTTCATTTCTGGTAAACCAAGTGAATTTGGGGCTCAAAAGATTTTACACACTTCTGGAACCCAATGCGATTGAAATTATTAACTAAAGAGCATTCATGTAAGAGGAGCTGTGGTTTGTGTCAGTTTCATAAGCAGAATTGAACTACATATGGTCCGTATGAGTAGGAAACACAGTTCTTTTTTTCTGGGCATGTTCATCTTTCTTGCTGTATTGGACACACTGAAAAGAAGAGCTTGCTTCTTGCTTTAAAACAGAGTGTGTTTCATGGATGAGAACACTGGTCTGAATTTCCCTAAAGAAACGGAGTTAAACCCCAGGATCTGTGCCTTCCTACAAGCAAGAGTTCATTTCTGGTAAACACAGTGAATTTTGGGCTCAACTGATTTTACACTGTACACGAACCCAACGAGGTTCTCACTATTAACTAAAGAGGATTTATGTAAGAGGAGCTGTGGTTTGTATCTTTTTCATAAGCAGAGTTGAACTACATATGGTCCTTATGAGTAGGAAACACAATTCTTTTTTTCTGGGTATGCTCATGGTTCTTGCTGTATTGGAGATGCTGGAAAGAAGAGCTTGCTTCCTGCGTGAAAGCAGGGTGTGTTTCATGGATGAGAACACTGGTTTGAATTTCCCTTCAGAAACAGAGTTAAACCCCAGGATCTGTGTTTCCTACAAGCAAGAGTTCAATTCTGGTAAACCAAGTGAATTTGGGGCTCAAATGATTTTACACAGTTCTGGAACCAAATGCAATTCAAACTATTAACTAAAGAGCATTTATGTAAGAGGAGCTCTGGTTTGTATCAGTATCATAAGCAGAGTTGAACTACATAAGGTCCATATGAGCAGGAAACACAGTACTTTTTTTTCTGTGCATGCTCATGATTCTTGCTGTATTGGAGATGCTGGAAAGAAGAGCTTGCTTCTTGCGTGAAAACAGAGTGTGTTTCATGGATGAGAACTCTGGTTTGAATTTCCCTTCAGAAACGGAGTTACACCCCAGGATCTGTGTTTCCTACAAGCAAGAGTTCATTTCTGGTAAACCAAGTGAATTTTGGGCTCAACTGATTTTACAAGGTACACGAACCCAACGAGGTTCTCACTATTAACTAAAGAGGATTTATGTAAGTGCAGCTGTGGTTTGTATCAGTTTCATAAGCAGAGTTGAACTGCATATGGTCCTTATGAGTAGGAAACACAGTTCTTTTTTTCTGGGCATACTCATGGTTCTTGCTGTATTGGAGATGGTAGAAAGCAGAGCTTGCTTCTTGCGTGAAATCTGAGTGTGTTTCATGGATGAGAACACTGGTCTGAATTTCCCTTCAGAAACGGAGTTAAACCCCAGGATCTGTGCCTTCCTACAAGCAAGAGTTCATTTCTGGTAAACACAGTGAATTTTGGGCTCAACTGATTTTACACTGTACACGAACCCAACGAGGTTCTCACTATTAACTAAAGAGGATTTATGTAAGAGGAGCTGTGGTTTGTATCTTTTTCATAAGCAGAGTTGAACTACATATGGTCCTTATGAGTAGGAAACACAATTCTTTTTTTCTGGGTATGCTCATGGTTCTTGCTGTATTGGAGATGCTGGAAAGAAGAGCTTGCTTCCTGCGTGAAAGCAGGGTGTGTTTCATGGATGAGAACACTGGTTTGAATTTCCCTTCAGAAATGGAGTTACACCCCAGGATCTGTGTTTCCTACAAGCAAGAGTTCTTTTCAGGTAAACCAAGTGAATTTGGGGCACAAATGATTTTACACCGTTCTGGAACCCAACGCGATTCAAACTATTAACTAAAGAGTATTTATGTAAGAGTAGCTCTGGTTTGTATCAGTATCATAAGCAGAGTTGAACTACATAAGGTCCGTATGAGCAGGAAAGACAGTACTTTTTTCTGGGCATGCTCAAGATTATTACTGTATTGTAGATGCTGGAAATAAGAGCTTGCTTCCTGCGTGAAAGCAGGGTGTGTTTCATGGATGAGAACACTAGTTTGAATTTCCCTTCAGAAACGGAGTTAAAACCCAGAATCTGTGTCTTCCTCCAAGAAAGAGTTCATTTCTGGTAAACCATGTGAATTTGGCACTCAAATGATTTTACACAGTTTTGGAACCCAATGCGATTCAAACTATTAAATGAAGATCATTTATGTAAGAGGAGCTGTGGTTTGTATCAGTTTCATAAGCAGAGTTGAACTACATATGGTCCTTATGCATAGGAAACAGTTCTTTTTTTCTGGGCATGCCCATGGTTCTTGCTGTATTGGAGATGCTGGAAAGAAGAGCTTGCTTATTGCATGAAAACAGAGTGTGTTTCATGGTTGAGAACACTGGTCTGAATTTCCCTTCAGAACCGGAGTTAAGCCACAGGATCTGTGTCTTCCTATAAGCAAGAGTTCATTTCTGGTAAATCAAGTGAATTTTGGACTCAATTGATTTTTCACATTTCAACAACCAAACGCGATTCTCACTATAAACTAAAGAGGTTTTATGTAAGAGGAGCTGTGGTTTGTGTCAGGTTCATTAGCAGAGTTTAACTACATAAGGTCCGTATGAGCAGGAAACACAGTACTTTTTTTCTGGGCATGCTCAAGATTCTTGCTGTATTGGAGATGCTGGAAAGAAGAGCTTGCTTCCTGCGTGAAAGCCGGGTGTGTTTCATGGATGAGAACACTGGTCTGAATTTCCCTTCAGAAACAGAGTTAAACCCCAGGATCTGTGTCTTCCTACAAGCAAGAGTTCATCTCTGGTAAACCCAGTGAATTTTGGGCTCAACTGATTTTACACTGTACACGAACCCAACGAGGTTCTCACTATTAACTAAAGAGGATTTATGTAAGTGCAGCTGTGGTTTGTATCAGTTTCATAAGCAGAGTTGAACTGCATATGGTCCTTATGAGTAGGAAACACAGTTCTTTTTTTCTGGGCATACTCATGGTTCTTGCTGTATTGGAGATGCCAGAAAGCAGAGCTTGCTTCTTGCGTGAAATCTGAGTGTGTTTCATGGATGAGAACACTGGTCTGAATTTCCCATCAGAAACGGAGTTAAACCCCAGGATCTGTGTTTCCTACAAGCAAGAGTTCAATTTTGGTAAACCAAGTGAATTTGGGGCTCAAATGATTTTACACAGTTCTGGAACCCAACGCGATTCAAACTATTAACTAAAGAGCATTTATGTAAGAGGAGCTCTGCTTTGTATCAGTATCATAAGCAGAGTTGAACTACATAAGGTAGGTATGAGCAGGAAACACAGTACTTTTTTTCTGGGCAGGCACAAGATTCTTACTGTATTGTAGATGCTGGAAATAAGAGCTTGCTTCCTGCGTGAACGCAGGGTGTGTTTCATGGATGAGAACACTGGTTTGAATTTCCCTTCAGAAGCGGAGTTAAAACCCAGAATCTGTGTCTTCCTCCAAGAAAGAGTTCATTTCTGGTAAACCATGTGAATTTGGGGCTCAAATAATTTTACACAGTTTTGGAACCCAATGCGATTCAAACTATTAACTGAAGTTCATTTATGTAAGAGGAGCTGTGGTTTGTATCAGTTTCATAAGCAGAGTTGAACTACATATGGTCCTTATGCATAGGAAACACAGTTCTTTTTTTCTGGGCATGCTCATGGTTCTTGCTGTATTGGAGATGCTGGAAAGAAGACCTTGCTTATTGCATGAAAACAGAGTGTGTTTCATGGTTGAGAACACTGGTCTGAATTTCCCTTCAGAACCGGAGTTAAGCCACAGGATCTGTGTCTTCCTATAAGCAAGAGTTCATTTCTGGTAAATCAAGTGAATTTTGGGCTCAATTGATTTTTCACATTTCAACAACCAAACGCGATTCTCACTATTAACTAAAGAGGTTTTATGTAAGAGGAGCTGTGGTTTGTGTCAGGTTCATTAGCAGAGTTTAACTACATAAGGTCCGTATGAGTAGGAAACACAGTTCTTTTTTTCTGGGCATACTCTTGGTTCTTGCTGTATTGGAGATGCTAGAAAGCAGAGCTTGCTTCTTACGTGAAAACAGAGTGTGTTTCATGGATGAGAACACTGGTCTGAATTTCCCTTCAGAAACGGAGTTAAACCCCAGGATCTGTGTTTCCTACAAGCAAGAGTTCAATTTTGGTAAACCAAGTGAATTTGGGGCTCAAATGATTTTACACAGTTCTGGAACCCAACGCGATTCAAACTATTAACTAAAGAGCATTTATGTAAGAGGAGCTCTGCTTTGTATCAGTATCATAAGCAGAGTTGAACTACATAAGGTCTGTATGAGCAGGAAACACAGTACTTTCTTTCTGGGCATGCTCATGGTTCTTGCTGTATTGGAGATGCTGGAAAGAAGAGCTTGCTTATTGCGTGAAAACAGAGTGTGTTTCATGGTTGAGAACACGGGTCTGAATTTCCCTTCAGAAACGGCGTTAAGCCACAGGATCTGTGTCTTCCTACAAGCAAGATTTTATTTCTGGTAAACCAAGTGAATTTTGCGCTCAACTGATTTTACACAGTTCACGAACACAACGCGATTATAACAATTAACTAAAGAGCATTTATGTAAGAGGAGTTGTGGTTTGTATCAGTTTCATAAGCAGAGTTGAACTGCATATGGTATGTATGAGTAGGAAACACAGTTCTGTTTTTCTGGGAATGCTCATCTTTCTGGCTGTATTGGAGAAGCTGGAAAGAAGAGCTTGCTTCTTGCTTTAAAACAGAGTGTTTTTCATGGATGAGAACACTGGTCTGAATTTCCCTTCAGAAACGGAGTTAAACCCCAGGATCTGTGTCTTCCTACAAGCAAGAGTTCATTTCTGGTAAACACAGTGAATTTTGGGCTCAACTGATTTTACACTGTACAAGAACCCAACGAGGTTCTCACTATTAACTAAAGAGGATTTATGTAAGAGGAGCTGTGGTTTGTATCTTTTTCATAAGCAGAGTTGAACTACATATGGTCCTTATGAGTAGGAAACACAATTCTTTTTTCTGGGCATGCTCATGGTTCTTGCTGTATTGGAGATGCTGGAAAGAAGAGCTTGCTTCCTGCGTGAAAGCAGGGTGTGTTTCATGGATGAGAACACTGGTTTGAATTTCCCTTCAGAAATGGAGTTACACCCCAGGATCTGTGTTTCCTACAAGCAAGAGTTCTTTTCAGGTAAACCAAGTGAATTTGGGGCACAAATGATTTTACACAGTTCTGGAACCCAACGCGATTCAAACTATTAACTAAAGAGCATTTATGTAAGAGGAGCTCTGGTTTGTATCAGTATCATAAGCAGAGTTGAACTACATAAGGTCCGTATGAGCAGGAAACACAGTACTTTTTTTCTGGGCATGCTCAAGATTCTTACTGTATTGTAGATGCTGGAAATAAGAGCTTGCTTCCTGCTTGAAAGCAGGGTGTGTTTCATGGATGAGAACACTGGTTTGAATTTCCCTTCAGAAACGGAGTTAAAACCCAGAATCTGTGTCTTCCTCCAAGAAAGAGTTCATTTCTGGTAAACCATGTGATTATGGGGCTCAAATGATTTTACAAAGTTTTGGAACCCAATGCGATTCAAACTATTAACTGAAGATCATTTATGTAAGAGGAGCTGTGGTTTGTATCAGTTTCATAAGCAGAGTTGAACTACATATGGTCCTTATGCATAGGAAACACAGTTCTTTTTTTCTGGGCATGCTCATGGTTCTTGCTGTATTGGAGATGCTGGAAAGAAGAGCTTGCTTATTGCATGAAAACAGAGTGTGTTTCATGGTTGAGAACACTGGTCTGAATTTCCCTTCAGAACCGGAGTTAAGCCACAGGATCTGTGTCTTCCTATAAGCAAGAGTTCATTTCTGGTAGATCAAGTGAATTTTGGGCTCAATTGATTTTTCACATTTCAACAACCAAACGCGATTCTCACTATTAACTAAAGAGGTTTTATGTAAGAGGAGCTGTGGTTTGTGTCAGGTTCATTAGCAGAGTTTAACTACATAAGGTCCGTATGAGTAGGAAACACAGTTGTTTTTTTCTGGGCATGCTCATGGTTCTTGCTGTATTGGAGATGCTGTAAAGAAAAGCTTGCTTCCTGCGTGAAAGCAGGGTGTGTTTCATGGAAGAGAACACTGAATTTCCCTTCAGAAACGGAGTTAAACCCCAGGATCTGTGTCTTCCTCCAAGCAAGAGCTCATTTCTGGTAAACCAAGTGAATTTGGGGCTCAAAAGATTTTACACACTTCTGGAACCCAATGCGATTGAAATTATTAACTAAAGAGCATTCATGTAAGAGGAGCTGTGGTTTGTGTCAGTTTCATAAGCAGATTTGAACTACATATGGTCCGTATGAGTAGGAAACACAGTTCATTTTTTCTGGGCATGTTCATCTTTCTTGCTGTATTGGATACACTGGAAAGAAGAGCTTGCTTCTTGCTTTAAAACAGAGTGTGTTTCATGGATGAGAACACTGGTGTGAATTTCCCTTCAGAAACGGAGTTTAACCCCAGGATCTGAGTCTTCCTACACGCAAGAGTTCATTTCTGGTAAACCCAGTGAATTTTGGGCTCAACTGATTTTACACTGTACAGGAACTCAACGAGATTCTCACTATTAACTAAAGAGGATTTATGTATGAGGATCTGTGGTTTGTACCAGTTGCATAAGCAGAGTTGAACTACATATGGTCCTTATGAGTAGGAAACCCAATTATTTTTTCTGGGCATGCTCATGGTTCCTTCTGTATTGGAGCTGATGGAAAGAAGAGCTTGCTTCCTGCGTGAAAGCCAGGTGTGTTTCATGGATGAGAACACTGGTCTGAATTTCCCTTCAGAAACGGAGTTAAACCCCAGGATCTGTGTCTTCCTACAAGCAAGAGTTCATTTCTGGTAAACCCAGTGAATTTTGGGCTCAACTGATTTTACACTGTACACGAACCCAACGAGGTTCTCACTATTAACTAAAGAGGATTTATGTAAGTGCAGCTGTGGTTTGTATCAGTTTCATAAGCAGAGTTGAACTGCATATGGTCCTTATGAGTAGGAAACACAGTTCTTTTTTTCTGGGCATACTCATGGTTCTTGCTGTATTGGAGATGCTAGAAAGCAGAGCTTGCTTCTTGCGTGAAAACTGCGTGTGTTTCATGGATGAGAACACTGGTCTGAATTTCCCATCAGAAACGGAGTTAAACCCGAGGATCTGTGTTTCCTACAAGCAAGATTTCAATTTTGGTAAACCAAGTGAATTTGGGGCTCAAATGATTTTACACAGTTCTGGAACCCAACGCGATTCAAACTATTAACTAAAGAGCATTTATGTAAGAGGAGCTCTGCTTTGTATCAGTATCATAAGCAGAGTTGAACTACATAAGGTATGTATGAGCAGGAAACACAGTACTTTTTTTCTGGGCATGCTCAAGATTCTTACTGTATTGTACATGCTGGAAATAAGAGCTTGCTTCCTGCGTGAAAGCAGGGTGTGTTTCATGGATGAGAACACTGGTTTGAATTTCCCTTCAGAAACGGAGTTAAAACCCAGAATCTGTGTGTTCCTCCAAGAAAGAGTTCATTTCTGGTAAACCATGTGAATTTGGGGCTCAAATGATTTTACACAGTTTTGGAACCCAATGCGATTCAAACTATTAACTGAAGATCATTTATGTAAGAGGAGCTGTGGTTTGTATCAGTTTCATAAGCAGAGTTGAACTACATATGGTCCTTATGCATAGGAAACACAGTTCTTTTTTTCTGGGCATGCTCATGGTTCTTGCTGTATTGGAGATGCTGGAAAGAAGAGCTTGCTTATTGCATGAAAACAGAGTGTGTTTCATGGTTGAGAACACTGGTCTGAATTTCCCTTCAGAACCGGAGTTAAGCCACAGGATCTGTGTCTTCCTATAAGCAAGAGTTCATTTCTGGTAAATCAAGGGAATTTTGGGCTCAATTGATTTTTCACATTTCAACAACCAAACGCGATTCTCACTATTAACTAAAGAGGTTTTATGTAAGAGGAGCTGTGGTTTGTGTCAGGTTCATTAGCAGAGTTTAACTACATAAGGTCCGTATGAGTAGGAAACACAGTTCTTTTTTTCTGGGCATACTCTTGGTTCTTGCTGTATTGGAGATGCTAGAAAGCAGACCTTGCTTCTTGCGTGAAAACAGAGTGTGTTTCATGGATGAGAACACTGGTCTGAATTTCCCTTCAGAAACGGAGTTAAGCCACAGGATCTGAGTCTTCCTACAAGCAAGATTTCATTTCTGGTAAACCAAGTGAATTTTGCGCTCAACTGATTTTACACAGTTCACAAACCCAACGCGATTATAACAATTAACTAAAGAGCATTTATGTAAGAGGAGTTGTGGTTTGTATCAGTTTCATAAGCAGAGTTGAACTGCATATGGTATGTATGAGTAGGAAACACAGTTCTGTTTTTCTGGGAATGCTCATCTTTCTGGCTGTATTGGAGAAGCTGGAAAGAAGAGCTTGCTTCTTGCTTTAAAACAGAGTGTTTTTCATGGATGAGAACACTGGTCTGAATTTCCCTTCAGAAACGGAGTTAAACCCCAGGATCTGTGTCTTCCTACAAGCAAGAGTTCATTTCTGGTAAACACAGTGAATTTTGGGCTCAACTGATTTTACACTGTACAAGAACCCAACGAGGTTCTCACTATTAACTAAAGAGGATTTATGTAAGAGGAGCTGTGGTTTGTATCTTTTTCATAAGCAGAGTTGAACTACATATGGTCCTTATGAGTAGGAAACACAATTCTTTTTTCTGGGCATGCTCATGGTTCTTGCTGTATTGGAGATGCTGGAAAGAAGAGCTTGCTTCCTGCGTGAAAGCAGGGTGTGTTTCATGGATGAGAACACTGGTTTGAATTTCCCTTCAGAAATGGAGTTACACCCCAGGATCTGTGTTTCCTACAAGCAAGAGTTCTTTTCAGGTAAACCAAGTGAATTTGGGGCACAAATGATTTTACACAGTTCTGGAACCCAACGCGATTCAAACTATTAACTAAAGAGCATTTATGTAAGAGGAGCTCTGGTTTGTATCAGTATCATAAGCAGAGTTGAACTACATAAGGTCCGTATGAGCAGGAAACACAGTACTTTTTTTCTGGGCATGCTCAAGATTCTTACTGTATTGTAGATGCTGGAAATAAGAGCTTGCTTCCTGCTTGAAAGCAGGGTGTGTTTCATGGATGAGAACACTGGTTTGAATTTCCCTTCAGAAACGGAGTTAAAACCCAGAATCTGTGTCTTCCTCCAAGAAAGAGTTCATTTCTGGTAAACCATGTGATTATGGGGCTCAAATGATTTTACAAAGTTTTGGAACCCAATGCGATTCAAACTATTAACTGAAGATCATTTATGTAAGAGGAGCTGTGGTTTGTATCAGTTTCATAAGCAGAGTTGAACTACATATGGTCCTTATGCATAGGAAACACAGTTCTTTTTTTCTGGGCATGCTCATGGTTCTTGCTGTATTGGAGATGCTGGAAAGAAGAGCTTGCTTATTGCATGAAAACAGAGTGTGTTTCATGGTTGAGAACACTGGTCTGAATTTCCCTTCAGAACCGGAGTTAAGCCACAGGATCTGTGTCTTCCTATAAGCAAGAGTTCATTTCTGGTAGATCAAGTGAATTTTGGGCTCAATTGATTTTTCACATTTCAACAACCAAACGCGATTCTCACTATTAACTAAAGAGGTTTTATGTAAGAGGAGCTGTGGTTTGTGTCAGGTTCATTAGCAGAGTTTAACTACATAAGGTCCGTATGAGTAGGAAACACAGTTGTTTTTTTCTGGGCATGCTCATGGTTCTTGCTGTATTGGAGATGCTGTAAAGAAAAGCTTGCTTCCTGCGTGAAAGCAGGGTGTGTTTCATGGAAGAGAACACTGAATTTCCCTTCAGAAACGGAGTTAAACCCCAGGATCTGTGTCTTCCTCCAAGCAAGAGCTCATTTCTGGTAAACCAAGTGAATTTGGGGCTCAAAAGATTTTACACACTTCTGGAACCCAATGCGATTGAAATTATTAACTAAAGAGCATTCATGTAAGAGGAGCTGTGGTTTGTGTCAGTTTCATAAGCAGATTTGAACTACATATGGTCCGTATGAGTAGGAAACACAGTTCATTTTTTCTGGGCATGTTCATCTTTCTTGCTGTATTGGATACACTGGAAAGAAGAGCTTGCTTCTTGCTTTAAAACAGAGTGTGTTTCATGGATGAGAACACTGGTGTGAATTTCCCTTCAGAAACGGAGTTTAACCCCAGGATCTGAGTCTTCCTACACGCAAGAGTTCATTTCTGGTAAACCCAGTGAATTTTGGGCTCAACTGATTTTACACTGTACAGGAACTCAACGAGATTCTCACTATTAACTAAAGAGGATTTATGTATGAGGATCTGTGGTTTGTACCAGTTGCATAAGCAGAGTTGAACTACATATGGTCCTTATGAGTAGGAAACCCAATTATTTTTTCTGGGCATGCTCATGGTTCCTTCTGTATTGGAGCTGATGGAAAGAAGAGCTTGCTTCCTGCGTGAAAGCCAGGTGTGTTTCATGGATGAGAACACTGGTCTGAATTTCCCTTCAGAAACGGAGTTAAACCCCAGGATCTGTGTCTTCCTACAAGCAAGAGTTCATTTCTGGTAAACCCAGTGAATTTTGGGCTCAACTGATTTTACACTGTACACGAACCCAACGAGGTTCTCACTATTAACTAAAGAGGATTTATGTAAGTGCAGCTGTGGTTTGTATCAGTTTCATAAGCAGAGTTGAACTGCATATGGTCCTTATGAGTAGGAAACACAGTTCTTTTTTTCTGGGCATACTCATGGTTCTTGCTGTATTGGAGATGCTAGAAAGCAGAGCTTGCTTCTTGCGTGAAAACTGCGTGTGTTTCATGGATGAGAACACTGGTCTGAATTTCCCATCAGAAACGGAGTTAAACCCGAGGATCTGTGTTTCCTACAAGCAAGATTTCAATTTTGGTAAACCAAGTGAATTTGGGGCTCAAATGATTTTACACAGTTCTGGAACCCAACGCGATTCAAACTATTAACTAAAGAGCATTTATGTAAGAGGAGCTCTGCTTTGTATCAGTATCATAAGCAGAGTTGAACTACATAAGGTATGTATGAGCAGGAAACACAGTACTTTTTTTCTGGGCATGCTCAAGATTCTTACTGTATTGTACATGCTGGAAATAAGAGCTTGCTTCCTGCGTGAAAGCAGGGTGTGTTTCATGGATGAGAACACTGGTTTGAATTTCCCTTCAGAAACGGAGTTAAAACCCAGAATCTGTGTGTTCCTCCAAGAAAGAGTTCATTTCTGGTAAACCATGTGAATTTGGGGCTCAAATGATTTTACACAGTTTTGGAACCCAATGCGATTCAAACTATTAACTGAAGATCATTTATGTAAGAGGAGCTGTGGTTTGTATCAGTTTCATAAGCAGAGTTGAACTACATATGGTCCTTATGCATAGGAAACACAGTTCTTTTTTTCTGGGCATGCTCATGGTTCTTGCTGTATTGGAGATGCTGGAAAGAAGAGCTTGCTTATTGCATGAAAACAGAGTGTGTTTCATGGTTGAGAACACTGGTCTGAATTTCCCTTCAGAACCGGAGTTAAGCCACAGGATCTGTGTCTTCCTATAAGCAAGAGTTCATTTCTGGTAAATCAAGGGAATTTTGGGCTCAATTGATTTTTCACATTTCAACAACCAAACGCGATTCTCACTATTAACTAAAGAGGTTTTATGTAAGAGGAGCTGTGGTTTGTGTCAGGTTCATTAGCAGAGTTTAACTACATAAGGTCCGTATGAGTAGGAAACACAGTTCTTTTTTTCTGGGCATACTCTTGGTTCTTGCTGTATTGGAGATGCTAGAAAGCAGACCTTGCTTCTTGCGTGAAAACAGAGTGTGTTTCATGGATGAGAACACTGGTCTGAATTTCCCTTCAGAAACGGAGTTAAGCCACAGGATCTGAGTCTTCCTACAAGCAAGATTTCATTTCTGGTAAACCAAGTGAATTTTGCGCTCAACTGATTTTACACAGTTCACAAACCCAACGCGATTATAACAATTAACTAAAGAGCATTTATGTAAGAGGAGTTGTGGTTTGTATCAGTTTAATAAGCAGAGTTGAACTGCATATGGTATGTATTAGTAGGAAACACAGTTCTGTTTTTCTGGGAATGCTCATCTTTCTTGCTGTATTGGAGAAGCTGGAAAGAAGAGCTTGCTTCTTGCTTTAAAACAGAGTGTTTTTCATGGATGAGAACACTGGTCTCAATTTCCCTTCAGAAACGGAGTTAAACCCCAGGATCTGTGTCTTCCTACAAGCAAGAGTTCATTTCTGGTAAACACAGTGAATTTTGGGCTCAACTGATTTTACACTATACACGAACCCAACGAGGTTCTCACTATTAACTAAAGAGGATTTATGTAAGAGGAGCTGTGGTTTGTATCTTTTTCATAAGCAGAGTTGAACTACATATGGTCCTTATGAGTAGGAAACACAATTCTTTTTTTCTGGGCATGCTCATGGTTCTTGCTGTATTGGAGATGCTAGAAAGAAGAGCTTGCTTCCTGCGTGAAAGCAGGGTGTGTTTCATGGATGAGAACACTGGTTTGAATTTCCCTTCAGAAATGGAGTTACACCCCAGGATCTGTGTTTCCTACAAGCAAGAGTTCTTTTCAGGTAAACCAAGTGAATTTGGGGCTCAAATGATTTTACACAGTTCTGTAACCCAACGCAATTCAAACTATTAACTAAAGAGCATTTATGTAAGAGGAGCTCTGGTTTGTATCAGTATCATAAGCAGAGTTGAACTACATAAGGTCCGTATGAGCAGGAAACACAGTAGTTTTTTCTGGGCATGCTCAAGATTCTTACTGTATTGTAGATGCTGGAAATAAGAGCTTGCTTCCTGCGTGAAAGCAGGGTGTGCTTCATGGATGAGAACACTGGTTTGAATTTCCCTTCAGAAACGGTGTTAAAACCCAGAATCTTTGTCTTCCTCCAAGAAAGAGTTCATTTCTGGTAAACCATGTGAATTTGGGGCTCAAATGATTTTACAAAGTTTTGGAACCCAATGCGATTCAAACTATTAACTGAAGATCATTTATGTCAGAGGAGCTGTGGTTTCTATCAGTTTCATAAGCAGAGTTGAACTGCATATGGCCCTTATGAGTAGGAAACACAGTTCTTTTTTTCTGGGCATACTCATGGTTCTTGCTGTATTGGAGATGCTAGAAAGCAGAGCTTGCTTCTTGCGTGAAAACTGAGTGTGTTTCATGGATGAGAACACTGGTCTGAATTTCCCATCAGAAACGGAGTTAAACCCCAGGATCTGTGTTTCCTACAAGCAAGAGTTCAATTTTGGTAAACCAAGTGAATTTGGGGCTCAAATGATTTTACACAGTTCTGGAACCCAACGCGATTCAAACTATTAACTAAAGAGCATTTATGTAAGAGGAGCTCTGCTTTGTATCAGTATCATAAGCAGAGTTGAACTACATAAGGTATGTATGAGCAGGAAACACAGTACTTTTTTTCTGGGCATGCTCAAGATTCTTACTGTACTGTACATGCTGGAAATAAGAGCTTGCTTCCTGCGTGAAAGCAGGGTGTGTTTCATGGATGAGAACACTGGTTTGAATTTCCCTTCAGAAACGGAGTTAAAACCCAGAATCTGTGTCTTCCTCCAAGAAAGAGTTCATTTCTGGTAAACCATGTGAATTTGGGGCTCAAATGATTTTACACAGTTTTGGAACCCAATGCGATTCAAACTATTAACTGAAGATCATTTATGTAAGAGGAGCTGTGGTTTATATCAGTTTCATAAGCAGAGTTGAACTACAAATGGTCCTTATACATAGGAAACACAGTTCTTTTTTTCTGGGCATGCTCATGGTTCTTGCTGTATTGGAGATGCTGGAAAGAAGAGCTTGCTTATTGCATGAAAACAGAGTGTGTTTCATGGTTGAGAACACTGGTCTGAATTTCCCTTCAGAACCGGAGTTAAGCCACAGGATCGGTGTCTTCCTATAAGCAAGAGTTCATTTCTGGTAAATCAAGTGAATTTTGGCCTCAATTGATTTTTCACATTTCAACAACCAAACGCGATTCTCACTATTAACTAAAGAGGTTTTATGTAAGAGGAGCTGTGGTTTGTGTCAGGTTCATTAGCACAGTTTAACTACATAAGGTCCGTATGAGTAGGAAACACAGTTCTTTTTTTCTGGGCATGCTCATGGTTCTTGCTGTATTGGAGATGCTGTAAAGAAAAGCTTGCTTCCTGCGTGAAAGCAGGGTGTGTTTCATGGAAGAGAACACTGAATTTCCCTTCAGAAATGGAGTTAAACCCCAGGATCTGTGTCTTCCTCCCAGCAAGAGTTCATTTCTGGTAAACCAAGTGAATTTGGGGCTCAAATGATTTTACACAGTTCTGGAACCCAATGTGATTCAAACTATTAACTAAAGAGCATTTATGTAAGAGGAGGTGTGGTTTGTATCAGTTTCATAAGCAGAATTGAACTGCATATGGTCTGTATGAGTAGGAAACACAGTTCTGTTTTTCTGGGCATGCTCATCTTTCTTGCTGTATTGGATACGCTAGAAAGAAGAGTTTGCTTCTTGTGATAAAACAGAATGTGTTACATGGATGAGAACACTGGTCTGAATTTCCCTTCAGAAACGGAGTTAAACCCCAGGATCTGTGTCTAGCTCCAAGCAAGTGTTCATTTCTGGTAAAACAAGTGAATTTTGGGCTCAACTGAGTTTACACTATACACGAACTCAACGAGATTCTCAATATTAACTAAAGAGGATTTATGTAAGAGGAGCTGAGGTTTGTATCAGTTGCATAAGCAGAGTGGAACTACATATGGTCCTTATGAGTAGGAAACACAATTCTTTTTTTCTAGGCATGCTCATGGTTCTTGCTGTATTGGAGATGCTAGAAAGAATATCTTGCTTCTTGCGTGAAAACAGAGTGTGTTTCATGGATGAGAACTCTGATTTGAATTTCCCTTCAGAAACGGAGTTAAACCCCAGGATCTGTGTTTCCTACAAGCAAGAGTTCATTTCTGGTAATCCAAGTGAATTTGGGGCTCAAATGATTTTACACAGTTCTGAAACCCAATGAGATTCAAACTATTAACTGAAGATCATTTATGTAAGAGGAGCTGTGGTTTATATAAGTTTCATAAGCAGAGTTGAACTACATATAGTCCTTATGCATAGGAAACACAGTTCTTTTTTTCTGGGCATGCTCATGGTACTTGATGTAGTGGAGATGCTGGAAAGAAGAGCTTGCTTATTGCGTGAAAACAGAGTGTGTTTCATGGTTGAGAACACTGGTCTGAATTTCCCTTCAGAAACGGAGTTAAGCCACAGGATCTGTGTCTTCCTACAAGCAATAGTTCATTTCTGGTAAACCAAGTGAATTTGGGGCTCAAATGATTTTACACAGTTCTGGAACCAAACGCGATTCTCACAATTAACTAAAGAGCATCTATGTAAGAGGAGCTGTGGTTTGTGTCAGTTTCATAAGCAGAATTGAACTGCATATGGTCTGTATGAATAGGAAACACAGTTCTGTTTTTCTGGGCATGCTCATCTTTCTTGCTGTATTGGATACGCTGGAAAGAAGAGTTTGCTTCTTGTGTTAAAACAGAATGTGTTTCATGGATGAGAACACTGGTCTGAATTTCCCTTCAGAAACGGAGTTAAACCCCAGGATCTGTGTCTTCCTCCAAGCAAGTGTTCATTTCTGGTAAAAGAAGTGAATTTTGGGCTCAACTGATTTTACACTATACACGAACTCAACGAGATTCTCAATATTAACTAAAAAGCATTTATGGAAGTGGAGCAGGGGTTTGTATCAGTTTCATAAGCAGAGTTGGACAACATATGGTCCTTATGTTTAGGAAACACATTTCTATCTTATAGCATGATCATGGAACTTGCTGTATTGGAGAATTTGGAAAGAAGAGCTTGCTTCTTGAGTTAAAACAGAGTGTGTTTCATGGATGAGAACACTGCTCTGTATTTCCCTTCAGAAAGGGAGTTAAACCCCAGGATCTGAGTCTTCCTACAAGCAAGTGTTCATTTCTGGTAAACAAAGGGATTTTTGGGCTCAAATGATTTTACACAGTTCAAGAACCCAACGGGATTCTCACTATTATCTAAAGAGCATGTATGTAAGAGGAGCTGTGATTTGTATCAGTTTCATAAGCAGAGTTGAACTACATATGGTCCGTATGAGTAGGAAACACAGTTCTCTTTTTCAGGGTAGGCTCATGGTTCTTGCTGAATTGGAGACGCTGGAAAGAAGAGCTTGCTTCTTGCGTAAAACTGAGTGTGTTTCATGGATGAGAACACTGCTCTGAATTTCCCTTCAGAATCGGAGTTAAACCCCAGGATCTGAGTCTTCCTGCAAGCAAGAGTTCATTTCTGGTAAACAAAGGGAATTTTCGGCTCAAATGATTTTACACAGTTCAAGAACCCAACGCGATTCTGATTATTAACTAAAGAGCATTTATGGAAGTGGAGCAGGGGTTTGTATCAGTTTCATAAGCAGAGTTGAACTACAAATTGTCAATATGAGTAGGAAACACACTTCTTTTTTTCAGTGCAGGCCATGGTTCTTGCTGTTTTGGATACTCTGGAAAGAAGAGCATGTTTCTTGCGTTCAAACAGAGTGTGTTTCATGGATGAGAACACTGGTCTGAATATCCCTTCAGAAACAGAGTTAAACCCCAGGATCTGTGTCTTCCTACAAGCAAGAGTTCATTTCTGGTAATCAAAGTGAATTTTGGGCTCAAATGATTTTACTCAGTTCACCAACAAAACATGAGTCTCACTATTAACTAAAGAGCCTTTATGTAAGTGGAGCTGTGGCTTGTATCAATTTCATATGCAGAGTAGAAATACGTATGGTCTGTATGAGAAGGAAACACAGCTCTTTTTTGGGGGGCATGCTCATGGTCCTGGCTGTATTGGAGACGCTGGAAAGAAAAGGATGCTTCTTGCTTTAAACAGAGTGTTTTTCAGGGTTGAGATCTCTGGTATGAATTTCCCTTCAGAAACGGAGTTAAACCCAAGCATCTGTGTCTTCCTACAAGCAAGAGTTCATTTCTGGTAAACAAAGGTAATTTTGGGCTCAAATGATTTTTCACAGTTCAAGAATCCAACGCGATTCTCACTATTAAGTGAAGATCATTTATGTAAGTGGAACTGTGGTTTGTATCAGTTTCATTAGCAGTGTTGAACTACATATGGTCCGTATGAGTAGGAAACACAGTTCTTTTTTTTTAGGGCAGGCTCATGGAACTTGCTTTATTGGAGACGCTGGAAAGAAGAGCTTGCTTCTTGCGTTAAAACAGAGTGTGTTTCATGGATGAGAACACCTGTCTGAATTTCCCTTCAGAAATGGAGTTAAACCGCAGCTTCTGTGAATTCGTACAAGCTGGAGTTCATTTCTGGTAAACAATGTGAATTTTGGGCTCAAATGATTTTACACAGTACACCAACAAAACATGAGTCTCACTATTAACTAAAGAGCCTTTATGTAAGTGGAGCTGTGGCTTGTATCAATTTCATATGCAGAGTAGAAATACGTATGGTCTGTATGAGTAGGAAACACAGCTCTTTTTTGGGGGGCATGCTCATGGTCCTTGCTGTATTGGAGACGCTGGAAAGAAAAGGATGCTTCTTGCTTTAAACAGAGTGTTTTTCAGGGTTGAGATCTCTGGTATGAATTTCCCTTCAGAAACGGAGTTAAACCCAAGCATCTGTGTCTTCCTACAAGCAAGAGTTCATTTCTGCTAAACAAAGGGAATTTTGGGCTCAAATGATTTTTCACAGTTCAAGAACCCAACACGATTCTCACTATTAAGTAAAGATCATTTATGTAAGTGGAGCTGCGGTTTGTATCAGGTTCATAAGTAGAGTTGGACTACATACGGTCTGTATGTGTAGGAAACACATTTCTATCTTATAGCATGATCATGGAACTTGCTGTATTGGAGAATTTGGAAAGAGGAGCTTGCTTCTTGAGTTAAAACAGAGTGTGTTTCATGGATGAGAACACTGCTCTGTATTTCCCTTCAGAAACGGAGTTAAACCCCAGGATCTGAGTCTTCCTACAAGCAAGTGTTCATTTCTGGTAAACAAAGGGATTTTTGGGCTCAAATGATTTTACACAGTTCAAGAACCCAACGGGATTCTCACTATTATCTAAAGAGCATGTATGTAAGAGGAGCTGTTGTTTGTATCAGTTTCATAAGCAGAGTTGAACTACATATGGTCCGTATGAGTAGGAAACACAGTTCTTTTTTTCAGGGCAGGCTCATGGTTCTTGCTGTTTTGGAGACTCTGGAAAGTATAGCTTGCTTCTTGAGTTAAAACAGAGTGTGTTTCATGGATGAGAACACTGCTCTGTATTTCCCTTCAGAAACGGAGTTAAACCCCAGGATCTGAGTCTTCCTACAAGCAAGAGTTCATTTCTGGTATTCAAAGTGAATTTTGGGCTCAAATGATTTTACTCAGTTCACCAACAAAACATGATTCTCACTATTAACTAAAGAGCCTTTATGTAAGAGGAGCTGTGGCTTGTATCAGTTTCATATGCAGAGTTGAAGTACATATGGTCTGTATGAGTAGGAAACACAGTTCTTTTTGGGGGGCATGCTCATGTTCCTGCTGTATTGCAGACACTGGAAAGAAGAGGATGCTTCTTGCCATAAAACAGGGTGTTTTTCAGGGTTGAGATCTCTGGTCTGAATTTCCCTTCAGAAACGGAGTTAAACCCCAGCATCTGTGTTTTCCTACAAGCATGAGTTCATTTCTGCTAAACAAAGGGATTTTGGGGCTCAAAAGAATTTATACAGTTCAAGAACCCAACCCAATTCTCACTATTAACTAAAGAGCATTTATGTAGTGGAGTTGAGGATTGTATCTGTTTCATAAGCCGAGTTGGACTACATATGGTCTGTATGTGTAGGAAACACAGTGCTTTTTCTTAGGGCATGCTCATGGAACTTGCTGTATTGGAGACGCTGGAAAGAAGAGATTGCTTCTTGTGTAAATCTGAGTTTGTTTCATGGATGAGAACACTGCTCTGAATTTCCCTTCAGAAACGGAGTTAAACCTCAGTATCTGAGTCTTCCTGCAGGCAAGAGTTCATTTCTGGTAAACAAAGGGAATTTTCGGCTCAAATGATTTTACACAGTTCAAGAACCCAACGCGATTCTGACTATTAACTAAAGAGCATTTATGGAAGTGGAGCAGGGGTTTGTATCAGTTTCATAAGCAGAGTTGAACTACAAATTGTCAATATGAGTAGGAAACACAGTTCTTTTTTTCAGTGCAGGCCATGGTTCTTGCTGTTTTGGATACTTTGGAAAGAAGAGCATGCTTCTTGCGTTAAAACAGAGTGTGTTTCATGGATGAGAACACTGGTCTGAATTTCTCTTCAGAAACAGAGTTAAACCCCAGGATCTGTGTCTTCCTACAAGCAAGAGTTCATTTCTGGTAATCAAAGTGAATTTTGGGCTCAAATGATTTTACTCAGTTCACCAACAAAACATGAGTCTCACTATTAACTAAAGAGCCTTTATGTAAGTGGAGCTGTGGTTTGTATCAGTTTCATATGCAGTGTAGAAATATGTATGGTCTGTATGAGTAATTAACACAGTTCTTTTTTGGGGGGCATGCTCATGATCCTTGCTGTATTGGAGACGCTGGAAAGAAAAGGATGCTTCTTGCTTTAAACAGAGTGTTTTTCAGGGTTGAGATCTCTGGTATGAATTTCCCGTCAGAAACCGAGTTAAACCCAAGCATCTGTGTCTTCCAACAAGCAAGAGTTCATTTCTGGTAAACAAAGGGAATTCTGGGCTCAAATGATTTTTCACAGTTCAAGAACCCTACGCGATTCTCACTATTAAGTAAAGTTCATTTATGTAAGTGGAGCTGCGGTTTGTATCAGTTTCATAAGCAGAGTTGAACTACATATGGTCCATATGAGTAGGAAACACGGTTCTTTTTTTTAGGTCATGCTCATTGAACTTGCTGTATTGGAGAAGCTGGAAAGAAGAGCTTGCTTTTGCGTTAAAACAGAGTATGTTTCATGGATGAGAACAATGTTCTGAATTTCCCTTCAGAAATGGAGTTACAACCCAGGATCTGTGTCTTTCTACAAGCAAGAGTTCATTTCTGGTAAACAAAGTGAATTTTGGGCTCTAATGTTTTACACAGTTCAAGAACCCAGCGGGATTCTCACTATTAACTAAAGAGCATTTATGTAAGTGGAGCTCTGGATTGTATCAGTTTCATTAGCAGAGTTGAACTACATATGGTCCGTATGTGTAGGCAACACAGTTCTTTTTTTTTAGGGCATGCTCATGGAACTTGCTTTATTGGAGACGCTGGAATGAAGAGGTTGCTTCTTGCGTTAAAACAGAGTGTGTTTCATTGATGAGAACACTGGTCTGAATTTCCCTTCAGAAATGGAGTTAAACCCCAGGTTCTGTGAATTCGTACAAGCTGGAGTTCATTTCTGGTAATCAAAGTGAATTTTGGGCTCAAATGAATTTACACCTTACACCAACAAAACATGATTCTCACTATTTACTAAAGAGCCTTTATGTAAGAGGAGCTGTGGCTTGTATCAGTTTCATATGCAGTGTTGAAATACATATGGTCTGTATGAGTAGGAAACACAGTTCTTTTTGGGGGGGCATGCTCATGGTCCTTGGTGTATTGGAGAAGCTGGAAAGACGAGGATGCTTCTTGCCTTAACACAGAGTGTTTTTCAGTTTTGAAATCTCTCGTCTGAATTTCCCTTCAGAAATGGAGTTAAACCCCAGCATCTGTGTCTTCATACAAGCAAGAGTTCATTTCTGGTAAGCAAAGGGAATTTTGGGCTCAAAAGATTTTACACAGTTCAAGAACCCAACCCATTCTCACTATTATATAAAGAGCATTTATGTAAGTGGAACTGAGGTTTGTATCAGTTTCATAAGCAGAGTTGAACGACATATGGTCCATATGTGTAGGAAACACAGTTCTTTTTTTCTGGGCATTCTAATGGTTCTTGCTGTATTGGAGACGCTGGAAAGAAGAGCTTGCTTCTTGCGTTAAAACAGAGTGTGTTTCATGGATGAGAACACTGCTCTGAATTTCCCTTCTGAAACGGAGTTAAACACCAGGGTCTGAGTCTTCCTACAAGCAAGAGTTCATTTCTGGTAAACAAAGGGATTTTGGGGCTCAAATGATTTTACACAGTACACAAATAAAAGTCGATTCTCACTATTAACTGAAGAGCCTTTATGTAAGAGGAGATTTGGCTTGTATCAGTTTCATATACAGATTTGAAATACATATGGTCTGTATGAGTAGGAAACACATTTCTTTTTTTCAGGGCATGCTCATTGTTCTTGCTCTATTCGAGACACTGGAAAGAAAAGGATGCTTCTTGCCTTAAAACAGAGTGTTTTTCAGGGTTGAGATCTCTGTTCTGAATTTCCCTTCAGAAACGGAGTTAAACCCCAGCATCTGTGTCTTCCTACAAGCCAGAGTTCATTTCTGGTAAACAAAGGGAATTTGGGGCTCAAAAGAATTTACACAGTTCAAGAACCCAACCCAATTCTCACTATTAACTTAAGAGCATTTATGTAGTGGAGTTGAGGTTTGTATCTGTTTCATAAGCAGAGTTGGACTACATATGGTCTGTATGTGTAGGAAACACAGTCCTTTTTCTTAGGGCATGCTCATGGAACTTCCTGTATTGGAGACGCTGGAAAGAAGAGCTTGCTTCTTGCGTAAAACTGAGTGTGTTTCATGGATGAGAACACTGCTCTGAATTTCCCTTCAGAATCGGAGTTAAACCCCAGGATCTGAGTCTTCCTGCAAGCAAGAGTTCATTTCTGGTAAACAGAGGGAATTTTCGGCTCAAATGATTTTACACAGTTCAAGAACCCAATGCGATTCTGACTATTAACTAAAGAGCATTTATGGAAGTGGAGCAGGGGTTTGTATCAGTTTCATAAGCAGAGTTGAACTACAAATTGTCAATATGAGTAGGAAACACACTTCTTTTTTTCAGTGCAGGCCATGGTTCTTGCTGTTTTGGATACTCTGGAAAGAAGAGCATGCTTCTTGCGTTAAAACAGAGTGTGTTTCATGGATGAGAACACTGGTCTGAATATCCCTTCAGAAACAGAGTTAAACCCCAGGATCTGTGTCTTCCTACAAGCAAGAGTTCGTTTCTGGTAATCAAAGTGAATTTTGGGCTCAAATGATTTTACTCAGTTCACCAACAAAACATGAGTCTCACTATTAACTAAAGAGCCTTTATGTAAGTGGAGCTGTGGCTTGTATCAATTTCATATGCAGAGTAGAAATACGTATGGTCTGTATGAGTAGGAAACACAGCTCTTTTTTGGGGGGCATGCTCATGGTCCTTGCTGTATTGGAGACGCTGGAAAGAAAAGGATGCTTCTTGCTTTAAACAGAGTGTTTTTCAGGGTTGAGATCTCTGGTATGAATTTCCCTTCAGAAACGGAGTTAAACCCAAGCATCTGTGTCTTCCTACAAGCAAGAGTTCATTTCTGGTAAACAAAGGGAATTTTGGGCTCAAATGATTTTTCACAGTTCAAGAACCCAACGCGATTCTCACTATTAAGTAAAGTTCATTTATGTAAGTGGAGCTGCGGTTTGTATCAGGTTCATAAGCAGAGTTGAACTACATATGGTCCATATGAGTAGGAAACACGGTTCTTTTTTTTAGGTCATGCTCATTGAACTTGCTGTATTGGAGAAGCTGGAAAGAAGAGCTTGCTTTTGCGTTAAAACAGAGTATGTTTCATGGATGAGAACAATGTTCTGAATTTCCCTTCAGAAACGGAGTTACAACCCAGGATCTGTGTCTTTCTACAAGCAAGAGTTCATTTCTGGTAAACAAAGTGAATTTTGGGCTCAAATGTTTTACACAGTTCAAGAACCCAGCGGGATTCTCACTATTAACTAAAGAGCATTTATGTAAGTGGAGCTCTGGATTGTATCAGTTTCATTAGCAGAGTTGAACTACATATGGTCCGTATGAGTAGGCAACACAGTTCTTTTTTTTTAGGGCATGCTCATGGAACTTGCTTTATTGGAGACGCTGGAAAGAAGAGCTTGCTTCTTGCGTTAAAACAGAGTGTGTTTCATTGATGAGAACACTGGTCGGAATTTCCCTTCAGAAATGGAGTTAAACCCCAGGTTCTGTGAATTCGTACAAGCTGGAGTTCATTTCTGGTAATCAAAGTGAATTTTGGGCTCAAATGAATTTACACCTTACACCAACAAAACATGATTCTCACTTTTTACTAAAGAGCCTTTATGTAATAGGAGCTGTGGCTTGTATCAGTTTCATATGCAGTGTTGAAATACATATGGTCTGTATGAGTAGGAAACACAGTTCTTTTTGGGGGGGCATGCTCATGGTCCTTGGTGTATTAGAGAAGCTGGAAAGACGAGGATGCTTCTTGCCTTAACACAGAGTGTTTTTCAGTTTTGAAATCTCTCGCCTGAATTTCCCTTCAGAAACGGAGTTAAACCCCAGCATCTGTGTCTTCATACAAGCAAGAGTTCACTTCTGGTAAACAAAGGGAATTTTGGGCTCAAAAGATTTTACACAGTTCAAGAACCCAACCCAATCCTCACTATTAAATAAAGAGCATTTATGTAAGTGGAACTGAGGTTTGTATCAGTTTCATAAGCAGAGTTGAACTACATATCGTCAATATGTGTAGGAAACACAGTTCTTTTTTTCTGGGCATTCTAATGGTTCTTGCTGTATTGGAGACGCTGGAAAGAAGAGTTTGCTTCTTGCATTAAAACAGAGTGTCTTAAATGGATGAGAACAGTGGTCTGAATTTCCCTTCAGAAGCAGAGTTAAATCCCAGGATCTGTGTCTTCCTACAAGCAAGAGTTCATTTCTGGTAATCAAAGTGAATTTTGGGCTCAAATGATTTTACACAGTACACCAACAAAACACGATTCTCACTATTAACTAAAGAGCCTTTATGTAAGAGGAGCTGTGGCTTGTATCAGTTTCATATGCAGAGTTGAAATACATATGGTCTGTATGAGTAGGAAACACAGTTCATTTTTGGGGGGCATGCTCATGGTCCTTGCTGTATTGGAGACGCTGGAAAGAAGAGGATGATTCTTGCCTTAAAACAGAGTGTTTTTCAGGGTTGAGATCTCTGGTATGAATTTCCCTTCAGAAACGGAGTTAAACTCAAGCATCTGTGTCTTCCTACAAGCAAGAGTTCATTTCTGCTAAACAAAGGGATTTTGGGGCTCAAAAGAATTTACACAGTTCAAGAACCCAACCCAATTCTCACTATTAACTAAAGAGCATTTATGTAGTGGAGTTGAGGATTGTATCTGTTTCATAAGCCGAGTTGGACTACATATGGTCTGTATGTGTAGGAAACACAGTTCTTTTTCTTAGGGCATGTTCATGGAACTTGCTGTATTGGAGACGCTGGAAAGAAGAGATTGCTTCTTGTGTAAATCTGAGTTTGTTTCATGGATGAGAACACTGCTCTGAATTTCCCTTCAGAAACGGAGTTAAACCTCAGTATCTGAGTCTTCCTGCAGGCAAGAGTTCATTTCTGGTAAACAAAGGGAATTTTCGGCTCAAATGATTTTACACAGTTCAAGAACCCAGCGGGATTCTCACTATTAACTAAAGAGCATTTATGTAAGTGGAGCTCTGGATTGTATCAGTTTCATTAGCAGAGTTGAACTACATATGGTCCGTATGTGTAGGCAACACAGTTCTTTTTTTTTAGGGCATGCTCATGGAACTTGCTTTATTGGAGACGCTGGAATGAAGAGGTTGCTTCTTGCGTTAAAACAGAGTGTGTTTCATTGATGAGAACACTGGTCTGAATTTCCCTTCAGAAATGGAGTTAAACCCCAGGTTCTGTGAATTCGTACAAGCTGGAGTTCATTTCTGGTAATCAAAGTGAATTTTGGGCTCAAATGAATTTACACCTTACACCAACAAAACATGATTCTCACTATTTACTAAAGAGCCTTTATGTAAGAGGAGCTGTGGCTTGTATCAGTTTCATATGCAGTGTTGAAATACATATGGTCTGTATGAGTAGGAAACACAGTTCTTTTTGGGGGGGCATGCTCATGGTCCTTGGTGTATTGGAGAAGCTGGAAAGACGAGGATGCTTCTTGCCTTAACACAGAGTGTTTTTCAGTTTTGAAATCTCTCATCTGAATTTCCCTTCAGAAACGGAGTTAAACCCCAGCATCTGTGTCTTCATACAAGCAAGAGTTCATTTCTGGTAAGCAAAGGGAATTTTGGGCTCAAAAGATTTTACACAGTTCAAGAACCCAACCCATTCTCACTATTATATAAAGAGCATTTATGTAAGTGGAACTGAGGTTTGTATCAGTTTCATAAGCAGAGTTGAACGACATATGGTCCATATGTGTAGGAAACACAGTTCTTTTTTTCTGGGCATTCTAATGGTTCTTGCTGTATTGGAGACGCTGGAAAGAAGAGCTTGCTTCTTGCGTTAAAACAGAGTGTGTTTCATGGATGAGAACACTGCTCTGAATTTCCCTTCTGAAACGGAGTTAAACACCAGGGTCTGAGTCTTCCTACAAGCAAGAGTTCATTTCTGGTAAACAAAGGGATTTTGGGGCTCAAATGATTTTACACAGTACACAAAGAAAAGTCGATTCTCACTATTAACTGAAGAGCCTTTATGTAAGAGGAGATTTGGCTTGTATCAGTTTCATATACAGATTTGAAATACATATGGTCTGTATGAGTAGGAAACACATTTCTTTTTTTCAGGGCATGCTCATTGTTCTTGCTGTATTCGAGACACTGGAAAGAAAAGGATGCTTCTTGCCTTAAAACAGAGTGTTTTTCAGGGTTGAGATCTCTGTTCTGAATTTCCCTTCAGAAACGGAGTTAAACCCCAGCATCTGTGTCTTCCTACAAGCAAGAGTTCATTTCTGGTAAACAAAGGGAATTTGGGGCTCAAAAGAATTTACACAGTTCAAGAACCCAACCCAATTCTCACTATTAACTAAAGAGCATTTATGTAGTGGAGTTGAGGTTTGTATCTGTTTCATAAGCAGAGTTGGACTACATATGGTCTGTATGTGTAGGAAACACAGTCCTTTTTCTTAGGGCATGCTCATGGAACTTCCTGTATTGGAGACGCTGGAAAGAAGAGCTTGCTTCTTGCGTAAAACTGAGTGTGTTTCATGGATGAGAACACTGCTCTGAATTTCCCTTCAGAATCGGAGTTAAACCCCAGGATCTGAGTCTTCCTGCAAGCAAGAGTTCATTTCTGGTAAACAGAGGGAATTTTCGGCTCAAATGATTTTACACAGTTCAAGAACCCAACGCGATTCTGACTATTAACTAAAGAGCATTTATGGAAGTGGAGCAGGGGTTTGTATCAGTTTCATAAGCAGAGTTGAACTACAAATTGTCAATATGAGTAGGAAACACACTTCTTTTTTTCAGTGCAGGCCATGGTTCTTGCTGTTTTGGATACTCTGGAAAGAAGAGCATGCTTCTTGCGTTAAAACAGAGTGTGTTTCATGGATGAGAACACTGGTCTGAATATCCCTTCAGAAACAGAGTTAAACCCCAGGATCTGTGTCTTCCTACAAGCAAGAGTTCGTTTCTGGTAATCAAAGTGAATTTTGGGCTCAAATGATTTTACTCAGTTCACCAACAAAACATGAGTCTCACTATTAACTAAAGAGCCTTTATGTAAGTGGAGCTGTGGCTTGTATCAATTTCATATGCAGAGTAGAAATACGTATGGTCTGTATGAGTAGGAAACACAGCTCTTTTTTGGGGGGCATGCTCATGGTCCTTGCTGTATTGGAGACGCTGGAAAGAAAAGGATGCTTCTTGCTTTAAACAGAGTGTTTTTCAGGGTTGAGATCTCTGGTATGAATTTCCCTTCAGAAACGGAGTTAAACCCAAGCATCTGTGTCTTCCTACAAGCAAGAGTTCATTTCTGGTAAACAAAGGGAATTTTGGGCTCAAATGATTTTTCACAGTTCAAGAACCCAACGCGATTCTCACTATTAAGTAAAGATCATTTATGTAAGTGGAGCTGCGGTTTGTATCAGGTTCATAAGCAGAGTTGAACTACATATGGTCCATATGAGTAGGAAACACGGTTCTTTTTTTTAGGTCATGCTCATTGAACTTGCTGTATTGGAGAAGCTGGAAAGAAGAGCTTGCTTTTGCGTTAAAACAGAGTATGTTTCATGGATGAGAACAATGTTCTGAATTTCCCTTCAGAAACGGAGTTACAACCCAGGATCTGTGTCTTTCTACAAGCAAGAGTTCATTTCTGGTAAACAAAGTGAATTTTGGGCTCAAATGTTTTACACAGTTCAAGAACCCAGCGGGATTCTCACTATTAACTAAAGAGCATTTATGTAAGTGGAGCTCTGGATTGTATCAGTTTCATTAGCAGAGTTGAACTACATATGGTCCGTATGAGTAGGCAACACAGTTCTTTTTTTTTAGGGCATGCTCATGGAACTTGCTTTATTGGAGACGCTGGAAAGAAGAGGTTGCTCCTTGCGTTAAAACAGAGTGTGTTTCATTGATGAGAACACTGGTCGGAATTTCCCTTCAGAAATGGGGTTAAACCCCAGGTTCTGTGAATTCGTACAAGCTGGAGTTCATTTCTGGTAATCAAAGTGAATTTTGGGCTCAAATGAATTTACACCTTACACCAACAAAACATGATTCTCACTTTTTACTAAAGAGCCTTTATGTAATAGGAGCTGTGGCTTGTATCAGTTTCATATGCAGTGTTGAAATACATATGGTCTGTATGAGTAGGAAACACAGTTCTTTTTGGGGGGGCATGCTCATGGTCCTTGGTGTATTAGAGAAGCTGGAAAGACGAGGATGCTTCTTGCCTTAACACAGAGTGTTTTTCAGTTTTGAAATCTCTCGCCTGAATTTCCCTTCAGAAACGGAGTTAAACCCCAGCATCTGTGTCTTCATACAAGCAAGAGTTCACTTCTGGTAAACAAAGGGAATTTTGGGCTCAAAAGATTTTACACAGTTCAAGAACCCAACCGAATCCTCACTATTAAATAAAGAGCATTTATGTAAGTGGAACTGAGGTTTGTATCAGTTTCATAAGCAGAGTTGAACTACATATCGTCAATATGTGTAGGAAACACAGTTCTTTTTTTCTGGGCATTCTAATGGTTCTTGCTGTATTGGAGACGCTGGAAAGAAGAGTTTGCTTCTTGCATTAAAACAGAGTGTCTTAAATGGATGAGAACAGTGGTCTGAATTTCCCTTCAGAAGCGGAGTTAAATCCCAGGATCTGTGTCTTCCTACAAGCAAGAGTTCATTTCTGGTAATCAAAGTGAATTTTGGGCTCAAATGATTTTACACAGTACACCAACAAAACACGATTCTCACTATTAACTAAAGAGCCTTTATGTAAGAGGAGCTGTGGCTTGTATCAGTTTCATATGCAGAGTTGAAATACATATGGTCTGTATGAGTAGGAAACACAGTTCATTTTTGGGGGGCATGCTCATGGTCCTTGCTGTATTGGAGACGCTGGAAAGAAGAGGATGTTTCTTGCCTTAAAACAGAGTGTTTTTCAGGGTTGAGATCTCTGGTATGAATTTCCCTTCAGAAACGGAGTTAAACTCAAGCATCTGTGTCTTCCTACAAGCAAGAGTTCATTTCTGGTAAGCAAAGGGAATTTTGGGCTCAAAAGATTTTTCACAGTTCAAGAACCCAACGCGATTCTCACTATTAAGTAAAGATCATTTATGTAAGTTGAGCTGCGGTTTGTATCAGTTTCATAAGCAGAGTTGAACTACATATGGTCCGTATGAGTAGGAAACACAGTTCTTTTTTTTTAGGTCATGCTCATGGAACTTGCTGTATTGGAGACGCTGGAAAGAAGAGCTTGCTTCTTGCGTTAAAACAGAGTGTGTTTCATGGATGAGAACACTGCTCTGAATTTCCCTTCTGAAATGGAGTTAATCACCAGGATCTGAGTCTTCCTACAAGCAAGAGTTCATTTTTGGTAAACAAAGGGATTTTGGGGCTCAAATGATTTTACACAGTACACAAACAAAGACGATTTTCACTATTAACTAAAGAGCCTTTATGTAAGAGGAGATTTGGCTTGTATCAGTTTCATAAGCAGAGTTGAACTACATATGGTCCGTATGAGTAGGAAACACAGTTCTTTTTTTCAGGGCAGGCTCATGGTTCTTCCTGAATTGGAGACACTTTAAAGAAGAGCTTGCTTCTTGCATTAAAACAGAGTGTGTTTCATGGATGAGAACAGTGGTCTGAATTTCCCTTCTGAAACGGAGTTAAATGCCAGGATCTGTGTCTTCCTACAAACAAGATTCATTTCTGGTAATCAAAGTGAATTTTGGGCTCAAATGATTTTACACAGTACACCAACAAAACACGAGTCTCACTATTAACTAAAGAGCCCTTATGTAAGAGGAGCTGTGGCTTGTATCAGTTTCATATGCAGAGTAGAAATACATATGGTCTGTATGAGTAGGAAACACAGTTCTTTTTTGGGGGGCATGCTCATGGTCCTTGCTGTATTGGAGACGCTGGAAATAAAAGGATGCTTCTTGCTTTAAACAGAGTTTTTTTCAGCGTTGAGATCTCTGGTATGAATTTCCTTTCAGAAACGGAGTTAAACCCCAGGATCTGTGTCTTCCTGCAAGCAAGAGTTCATTTCTGGTAAACAAAGGGAATTTGGGGCTCAAATGATTTTACACAGTTCTGAAACCCAATGAGATTCAAACTATTAACTGAAGATCATTTATGTAAGAGGAGCTGTGCTTTGTATAAGTTTCATAAGCAGAGTTGAACTACATATAGTCCTTATGCATAGGAAACACAGTTCTTTTTTTCTGGGCATGCTCATGGTACTTGATGTAGTGGAGATGCTGGAAAGAAGAGCTTGCTTATTGCGTGAAAACAGAGTGTGTTTCATGGTTGAGAACACTGGTCTGAATTTCCCTTCAGAAACGGAGTTAAGCCACAGGATCTGTGTCTTCCTACAAGCAATAGTTCATTTCTGGTAAACCAAGTGAATTTGGGGCTCAAATGATTTTACACAGTTCTGGAACCAAACGCGATTCTCACAATTAACTAAAGAGCATCTATGTAAGAGGAGCTGTGGTTTGTGTCAGTTTCATAAGCAGAATTGAACTGCATATGGTCTGTATGAATAGGAAACACAGTTCTGTTTTTCTGGGCATGCTCATCTTTCTTGCTGTATTGGATACGCTGGAAAGAAGAGTTTGCTTCTTGTGTTAAAACAGAATGTGTTTCATGGATGAGAACACTGGTCTGAATTTCCCTTCAGAAACGGAGTTAAACCCCAGGATCTGTGTCTTCCTCCAAGCAAGTGTTCATTTCTGGTAAAAGAAGTGAATTTTGGGCTCAACTGATTTTACACTATACACGAACTCAACGAGATTCTCAATATTAACTAAAAAGCATTTATGGAAGTGGAGCAGGGGTTTGTATCAGTTTCATAAGCAGAGTTGGACAACATATGGTCCTTATGTTTAGGAAACACATTTCTATCTTATAGCATGATCATGGAACTTGCTGTATTGGAGAATTTGGAAAGAAGAGCTTGCTTCTTGAGTTAAAACAGAGTGTGTTTCATGGATGAGAACACTGCTCTGTATTTCCCTTCAGAAAGGGAGTTAAACCCCAGGATCTGAGTCTTCCTACAAGCAAGTGTTCATTTCTGGTAAACAAAGGGATTTTTGGGCTCAAATGATTTTACACAGTTCAAGAACCCAACGGGATTCTCACTATTATCTAAAGAGCATGTATGTAAGAGGAGCTGTGATTTGTATCAGTTTCATAAGCAGAGTTGAACTACATATGGTCCGTATGAGTAGGAAACACAGTTCTTTTTTTCAGGGTAGGCTCATGGTTCTTGCTGCATTGGAGACGCTGGAAAGAAGAGCTTGCTTCTTGCATTAAAACAGAGTGTGTTTCATGGATGAGAACAGTGGTCTGAATTTCCCTTCAGAAGCGGAGTTAAATCCCAGGATCTGTGTCTTCCTACAAGCAAGAGTTCATTTCTGGTAATCAAAGTGAATTTTGGGCTCAAATGATTTTACACAGTACACCAACAAAACACGATTCTCACTATTAACTAAAGAGCCTTTTTGTAAGAGGAGCTGTGGCTTGTATCAGTTTCATATGCAGAGTTGAAGTACATATGGACTGTATGAGTAGGAAACACAGTTCTTTTTTGGGGGCATGCTCATGTTCCTGCTGTATTGGAGACGCTGGAAAGAAGAGGATGCTTCTTGCTTTAAAACAGAGTGTTTTTCAGGGTTGAGATCTCTGGTCGGAATTTCCCTTCAGAGACAGAGTTAAACCCCAGCATCTGTGTCTTCCTACAAGCAAGAGTTCATTTCTGGTAAACAAATGGAATTTTGGGCTCAAAAGATTTTACACAGTTCAAGAACCAACGCGATTCTCACTATTAACTAAAGAGCATTTATGTAAGTGGAACTGAGGTTTGTATCAGTTTCATAAGCAGAGTGGAACTACATATGGTCCGTATGAGAAGGAAACACAGTTCTTTTTTTCAGGGTAGGCTCAGGGTTCTTGCTGAATTGGAGACGATGGAAAGAAGAGCTTGCTTCTTGCATTAAAACAGAGTGTGTTTCATGGATGAGAACAGTGGTCTGAATTTCCCTTCAGAAGCGGAGTTAAATCCCAGCAACTGTGTCTTCCTACAAACAAGAGTTCATTTTGGTAAACAAAGGGAATTTTGGGCTCAAATGATTTTTCACAGTTCAAGAACCCAATGCGATTCTCACTATTAAGTAAAGATCATTTATGTAAGTGGAGCTGCGGTTTGTATCAGTTTCATAAGCAGAGTTGAACTACATATGGTCCGTATGAGTAGGAAACACAGTTCTTTTTTTTAGAGAATGATCATGGAACTTGCTGTATTGGAGACGCTGGAAAGAAGAGCTTGCTTCTTGCGTAAAACTGAGTGTGTTTCATGGATGAGAACACTGCTCTGAATTTCCCTTCAGAATCGGAGTTAAACCCCAGGATCTGAGTCTCCCTGCAAGCAAGAGTTCATTTCTGGTACACAAAGGGAATTTTCGGCTCAAATGATTTTACACAGTTCAAGAACCCAACGCGATTCTGATTATTAACTAAAGAGCATTTATGGAAGTGGAGCAGGGGTTTGTATCAGTTTCATAAGCAGAGTTGAACTACAAATTGTCAATATGAGTAGGAAACACACTTCTTTTTTTCAGTGCAGGCCATGGTTCTTGCTGTTTTGGATACTCTGGAAAGAAGAGGATGTTTCTTGCGTTCAAACAGAGTGTGTTTCATGGATGAGAACACTGGTCGGAATTTCCCTTCAGAAATGGAGTTAAACCCCATGTTCTGTGAATTCGTACAAGCTGGAGTTCATTTCTGGTAATCAAAGTGAATTTTGGGCTCACATGAATTTACACCTTACACCAACAAAACATGATTCTCACTATTTACTAAAGAGCCTTTATGTAAGAGGAGCTGTGGCTT
Organism: Onychomys arenicola; assembly: GCA_949786405.1. NCBI lineage: Eukaryota > Metazoa > Chordata > Mammalia > Rodentia > Cricetidae > Onychomys > Onychomys arenicola. The sequence continues at coordinate 2,170,772 of CATKUM010000026.1, forward strand.
GTATCAGTTTCATATGCAGTGTTGAAATACATATGGTCTGTATGAGTAGGAAACACAGTTCTTTTTGGGGGGCATGCTCATGGTCCTTGGTGTATTGGAGAAGCTGGAAAGACGAGGATGCTTCTTGCCTTAACACAGAGTGTTTTTCAGTTTTGAAATCTCTCGTCTGAATTTCCCTTCAGAAACGGAGTTAAACCCCAGCATCTGTGTCTTCATACAAGCAAGAGTTCATTTCTGGTAAGCAAAGGGAATTTTGGGCTCAAAAGATTTTACACAGTTCAAGAACCCAACCCATTCTCACTATTATATAAAGAGCATTTATGTAAGTGGAACTGAGGTTTGTATCAGTTTCATAAGCAGAGTTGAACGACATATGGTCCATATGTGTAGGAAACACAGTTCTTTTTTTCTGGGCATTCTAATGGTTCTTGCTGTATTGGAGACGCTGGAAAGAAGAGCTTGCTTCTTGCGTTAAAACAGAGTGTGTTTCATGGATGAGAACACTGCTCTGAATTTCCCTTCTGAAACGGAGTTAAACACCAGGGTCTGAGTCTTCCTACAAGCAAGAGTTCATTTCTGGTAAACAAAGGGATTTTGGGGCTCAAATGATTTTACACAGTACACAAAGAAAAGTCGATTCTCACTATTAACTGAAGAGCCTTTATGTAAGAGGAGATTTGGCTTGTATCAGTTTCATATACAGATTTGAAATACATATGGTCTGTATGAGTAGGAAACACATTTCTTTTTTACAGGGCATGCTCATTGTTCTTGCTGTATTCGAGACACTGGAAAGAAGAGGATGCTTCTTGCCTTAAAACAGAGTGTTTTTCAGGGTTGAGATCTCTGTTCTGAATTTCCCTTCAGAAACGGAGTTAAACCCCAGCATCTGTGTCTTTCTACAAGCAAGAGTTCATTTCTGGTAAACAAAGGGAATTTGGGGCTCAAAAGAATTTACACAGTTCAAGAACCCAACCCAATTCTCACTATTAACTAAAGAGCATTTATGTAGTGGAGTTGAGGTTTGTATCTGTTTCATAAGCAGAGTTGGACTACATATGGTCTGTATGTGTAGGAAACACAGTCCTTTTTCTTAGGGCATGCTCATGGAACTTGCTGTATTGGAGACGCTGGAAAGAAGAGCTTGCTTCTTGCGTAAAACTGAGTGTGTTTCATGGATGAGAACACTGCTCTGAATTTCCCTTCAGAATCGGAGTTAAACCCCAGGATCTGAGTCTTCCTGCAAGCAAGTGTTCATTTCTGGTAAACAAAGGGAATTTTCGGCTCAAATGATTTTATACAGTTCAATAACCCAACGCGATTCTGACTATTAACTAAAGAGCATTTATGGAAGTGGAGCAGGGGTTTGTATCAGTTTCATAAGCAGAGTTGAACTACAAATTGTCAATATGAGTAGGAAACACAGTTCTTTTTGGGGGGGCATGCTCATGGTCCTTGGTGTATTGGAAAAGCTGGAAAGACGAGGATGCTTCTTGCCTTAACACAGAGTGTTTTTCAGTTTTGAAATCTCTCGTCTGAATATCCCTTCAGAAACGGAGTTAAACCCCAGCATCTGTGTCTTCATACAAGCAAGAGTTCATTTCTGGTAAGCAAAGGGAATTTTGGGCTCAAAAGATTTTACACAGTTCAAGAACCCAACCCAATTCTCACTATTAAATAAAGAGCATTTATGTAAGTGGAACTGAGGTTTGTATCAGTTTCATAAGCAGAGTTGAACTACATATCGTCCATATGTGTAGGAAACACAGTTCTTTTTTTCTGGGCATTCTAATGGTTCTTGCTGTATTGGAGACGCTGGAAAGAAGAGTTTGCTTCTTGCATTAAAACAGAGTGTGTTAAATGGATGAGAACAGTGGTCTGAATTTCCCTTCAGAAGCGGAGTTAAATCCCAGGATCTGTGTCTTCCTACAAGCAAGAGTTCATTTCTGGTAATCAAAGTGAATTTGGGGCTCAAATGATTTTACTCAGTTCACCAACAAAACATGAGTCTCACTATTAACTAAAGAGCCTTTATGTAAGTGGAGCTGTGGCTTGTATCAATTTCATATGCAGAGTAGAAATACGTATGGTCTGTATGAGTAGGAAACACAGCTCTTTTTTGGGGGGCATGCTCATGGTCCTTGCTGTATTGGAGACGCTGGAAAGAAAAGGATGCTTCTTGCTTTAAACAGAGTGTTTTTCAGGGTTGAGATCTCTGGTATGAATTTCCCTTCAGAAACGGAGTTAAACCCAAGCATCTGTGTCTTCCTACAAGCAAGAGTTCATTTCTGGTAAACAAAGGGACTTTTGGGCTCAAATGATTTTTCACAGTTCAAGAACCCAACGCGATTCTCACTATTAAGTAAAGATCATTTATGTAAGTGGAGCTGCGGTTTGTATCAGGTTCATAAGCAGAGTTGAACTACATATGGTCCATATGAGTAGGAAACACGGTTCTTTTTTTTTGGTCATGCTCATTGAACTTGCTGTATTGGAGAAGCTGGAAAGAAGAGCTTGCTTTTGCGTTAAAACAGAGTATGTTTCATGGATGAGAACAATGTTCTGAATTTCCCTTCAGAAACGGAGTAACAACCCAGGATCTGTGTCTTTCTACAAGCAAGAGTTCATTTCTGGTAAACAAAGTGAATTTTGGGCTCAAATGTTTTACACAGTTCAAGAACCCAGCGGGATTCTCACTATTAACTAAAGAGCATTTATGTAAGTGGAGCTCTGGATTGTATCAGTTTCATTAGCAGAGTTGAACTACATATGGTCCGTATGAGTAGGCAACACAGTTCTTTTTTTTTAGGGCATGCTCATGGAACTTGCTTTATTGGAGACGCTGGAAAGAAGAGCTTGCTTCTTGCGTTAAAACAGAGTGTGTTTCATTGATGAGAACACTGGTCGGAATTTCCCTTCAGAAATGGAGTTAAACCCCAGGTTCTGTGAATTCGTACAAGCTGGAGTTCATTTCTGGTAATCAAAGTGAATTTTGGGCTCAAATGAATTTACACCTTACACCAACAAAACATGATTCTCACTATTTACTAAAGAGCCTTTATGTAAGAGGAGCTGTGGCTTGTATCAGTTTCATATGCAGTGTTGAAATACATATGGTCTGTATGAGTAGGAAACACAGTTCTTTTTGGGGGGGCATGCTCATGGTCCTTGGTGTATTGGAGAAGCTGGAAAGACGAGGATGCTTCTTGCCTTAACACAGAGTGTTTTTCAGTTTTGAAATCTCTCATCTGAATTTCCCTTCAGAAACGGAGTTAAACCCCAGCATCTGTGTCTTCATACAAGCAAGAGTTCATTTCTGGTAAGCAAAGGGAATTTTGGGCTCAAAAGATTTTACACAGTTCAAGAACCCAACCCAATTCTCACTATTAAATAAAGAGCATTTATGTAAGTGGAACTGAGGTTTGTATCAGTTCCATAAGCAGAGTTGAACTACATATCGTCCATATGTGTAGGAAACACAGTTCTTTTTTTCTGGGCATTCTAATGGTTCTTGCTGTATTGGAGACGCTGGAAAGAAGAGCTTGCTTCTTGCGTTAAAACAGAGTGTGTTTCATGGATGAGAACACTGCTCTGAATTTCCCCTCTGAAACGGAGTTAAACACCAGGATCTGAGTCTTCCTACAAGCAAGAGTTCATTTCTGGTAAACAAAGGGATTTTGGGGCTCAAATGATTTTACACAGTACACAAAGAAAAGTCGATTCTCACTATTAACTGAAGAGCCTTTATGTAAGAGGAGATTTGGCTTGTATCAGTTTCATATACAGATTTGAAATACATATGGTCTGTATGAGTAGGAAACACATTTCTTTTTTACAGGGCATGCTCATTGTTCTTGCTGTATTCGAGACACTGGAAAGAAGAGGATGCTTCTTGCCTTAAAACAGAGTGTTTTTCAGGGTTGAGATCTCTGTTCTGAATTTCCCTTCAGAAACGGAGTTAAACCCCAGCATCTGTGTCTTTCTACAAGCAAGAGTTCATTTCTGGTAAACAAAGGGAATTTGGGGCTCAAAAGAATTTACACAGTTCAAGAACCCAACCCAATTCTCACTATTAACTAAAGAGCATTTATGTAGTGGAGTTGAGGTTTGTATCTGTTTCATAAGCAGAGTTGGACTACATATGGTCTGTATGTGTAGGAAACACAGTCCTTTTTCTTAGGGCATGCTCATGGAACTTGCTGTATTGGAGACGCTGGAAAGAAGAGCTTGCTTCTTGCGTAAAACTGAGTGTGTTTCATGGATGAGAACACTGCTCTGAATTTCCCTTCAGAATCGGAGTTAAACCCCAGGATCTGAGTCTTCCTGCAAGCAAGTGTTCATTTCTGGTAAACAAAGGGAATTTTCGGCTCAAATGATTTTATACAGTTCAATAACCCAACGCGATTCTGACTATTAACTAAAGAGCATTTATGGAAGTGGAGCAGGGGTTTGTATCAGTTTCATAAGCAGAGTTGAACTACAAATTGTCAATATGAGTAGGAAACACAGTTCTTTTTGGGGGGGCATGCTCATGGTCCTTGGTGTATTGGAAAAGCTGGAAAGACGAGGATGCTTCTTGCCTTAACACAGAGTGTTTTTCAGTTTTGAAATCTCTCGTCTGAATATCCCTTCAGAAACGGAGTTAAACCCCAGCATCTGTGTCTTCATACAAGCAAGAGTTCATTTCTGGTAAGCAAAGGGAATTTTGGGCTCAAAAGATTTTACACAGTTCAAGAACCCAACCCAATTCTCACTATTAAATAAAGAGCATTTATGTAAGTGGAACTGAGGTTTGTATCAGTTTCATAAGCAGAGTTGAACTACATATCGTCCATATGTGTAGGAAACACAGTTCTTTTTTTCTGGGCATTCTAATGGTTCTTGCTGTATTGGAGACGCTGGAAAGAAGAGTTTGCTTCTTGCATTAAAACAGAGTGTGTTAAATGGATGAGAACAGTGGTCTGAATTTCCCTTCAGAAGCGGAGTTAAATCCCAGGATCTGTGTCTTCCTACAAGCAAGAGTTCATTTCTGGTAATCAAAGTGAATTTGGGGCTCAAATGATTTTACTCAGTTCACCAACAAAACATGAGTCTCACTATTAACTAAAGAGCCTTTATGTAAGTGGAGCTGTGGCTTGTATCAATTTCATATGCAGAGTAGAAATACGTATGGTCTGTATGAGTAGGAAACACAGCTCTTTTTTGGGGGGCATGCTCATGGTCCTTGCTGTATTGGAGACGCTGGAAAGAAAAGGATGCTTCTTGCTTTAAACAGAGTGTTTTTCAGGGTTGAGATCTCTGGTATGAATTTCCCTTCAGAAACGGAGTTAAACCCAAGCATCTGTGTCTTCCTACAAGCAAGAGTTCATTTCTGGTAAACAAAGGGACTTTTGGGCTCAAATGATTTTTCACAGTTCAAGAACCCAACGCGATTCTCACTATTAAGTAAAGATCATTTATGTAAGTGGAGCTGCGGTTTGTATCAGGTTCATAAGCAGAGTTGAACTACATATGGTCCATATGAGTAGGAAACACGGTTCTTTTTTTTTGGTCATGCTCATTGAACTTGCTGTATTGGAGAAGCTGGAAAGAAGAGCTTGCTTTTGCGTTAAAACAGAGTATGTTTCATGGATGAGAACAATGTTCTGAATTTCCCTTCAGAAACGGAGTAACAACCCAGGATCTGTGTCTTTCTACAAGCAAGAGTTCATTTCTGGTAAACAAAGTGAATTTTGGGCTCAAATGTTTTACACAGTTCAAGAACCCAGCGGGATTCTCACTATTAACTAAAGAGCATTTATGTAAGTGGAGCTCTGGATTGTATCAGTTTCATTAGCAGAGTTGAACTACATATGGTCCGTATGAGTAGGCAACACAGTTCTTTTTTTTTAGGGCATGCTCATGGAACTTGCTTTATTGGAGACGCTGGAAAGAAGAGCTTGCTTCTTGCGTTAAAACAGAGTGTGTTTCATTGATGAGAACACTGGTCGGAATTTCCCTTCAGAAATGGAGTTAAACCCCAGGTTCTGTGAATTCGTACAAGCTGGAGTTCATTTCTGGTAATCAAAGTGAATTTTGGGCTCAAATGAATTTACACCTTACACCAACAAAACATGATTCTCACTATTTACTAAAGAGCCTTTATGTAAGAGGAGCTGTGGCTTGTATCAGTTTCATATGCAGTGTTGAAATACATATGGTCTGTATGAGTAGGAAACACAGTTCTTTTTGGGGGGGCATGCTCATGGTCCTTGGTGTATTGGAGAAGCTGGAAAGACGAGGATGCTTCTTGCCTTAACACAGAGTGTTTTTCAGTTTTGAAATCTCTCATCTGAATTTCCCTTCAGAAACGGAGTTAAACCCCAGCATCTGTGTCTTCATACAAGCAAGAGTTCATTTCTGGTAAGCAAAGGGAATTTTGGGCTCAAAAGATTTTACACAGTTCAAGAACCCAACCCAATTCTCACTATTAAATAAAGAGCATTTATGTAAGTGGAACTGAGGTTTGTATCAGTTCCATAAGCAGAGTTGAACTACATATCGTCCATATGTGTAGGAAACACAGTTCTTTTTTTCTGGGCATTCTAATGGTTCTTGCTGTATTGGAGACGCTGGAAAGAAGAGCTTGCTTCTTGCGTTAAAACAGAGTGTGTTTCATGGATGAGAACACTGCTCTGAATTTCCCCTCTGAAACGGAGTTAAACACCAGGATCTGAGTCTTCCTACAAGCAAGAGTTCATTTCTGGTAAACAAAGGGATTTTGGGGCTCAAATGATTTTACACAGTACACAAAGAAAAGTCGATTCTCACTATTAACTGAAGAGCCTTTATGTAAGAGGAGATTTGGCTTGTATCAGTTTCATATACAGATTTGAAAGACATATATGGTCTGTATGAGTAGGAAACACATTTCTTTTTTTCAGGGCATGCTCATTGTTCTTGCAGTATTCCAGACACTGGAAAGAAGAGGATGCTTCTTGCCTTAAAACAGAGTGTGTTTCATGGATGAGAACACTGCTCTGAATTTCCCTTCAGAATCGGAGTTAAACCCCAGGTTCTGAGTCTTCCTGCAAGCAAGAGTTCATTTCTGGTAAACAAAGGGAATTTTCGGCTCAAATGATTTTACACAGTTCATGAACCCAACGCGATTCTGACTATTAACTAAAGAGCATTTATGGAAGTGGAGCAGGGGTTTGTATCAGTTTCATAAGCAGTGTTGAACTACAAATTGTCAATATGAGTAGGAAACACACTTCTTTTTTTCAGTGCAGGCCATGGTTCTTGCTGTTTTGGATACTCTGGAAAGAAGAGCATGCTTCTTGCGTTAAAACAGAGTGTGTTTAATGGATGAGAACACTGGTCTGAATATCCCTTCAAAAACAGAGTTAAACCCCAGGATCTGTGTCTTCCTACAAGCAAGAGTTCGTTTCTGGTAATCAAAGTGAATTTTGGGCTCAAATGATTTTACTCAGTTCACCAACAAAACATGAGTCTCACTATTAACTAAAGAGCCTTTATGTAAGTGGAGCTGTGGCTTGTATCAATTTCATATGCAGAGTAGAAATACGTATGGTCTGTATGAGTAGGAAACACAGCTCTTTTTGGGGGGGCATGCTCATGGTCCTTGCTGTATTGGAGACGCTGGAAAGAAAAGGATGCTTCTTGCTTTAAACAGAGTGTTTTTCAGGGTTGAGATCTCTGGTATGAATTTCCATTCAGAAACGGAGTTAAACCCAAGCATCTGTGTCTTCCTACAAGCAAGAGTTCATTTCTGGTAAACAAAGGGAATTTTGGGCTCAAATGATTTTTCACAGTTCAAGAACCCAACGCGATTCTCACTATTAAGTAAAGATCATTTATGTAAGTGGAGCTGCGGTTTGTATCAGGTTCATAAGCAGAGTTGAACTACATATGGTCCATATGAGTAGGAAACACGGTTCTTTTTTTTAGGTCATGGTCATTGAACTTGCTGTATTGGAGAAGCTGGAAAGAAGAGCTTGCTTTTGCGTTGAAACAGAGTATGTTTCATGGATGAGAACAATGTTCTGAATTTCCCTTCAGAAACGGAGTAACAACCCAGGATCTGTGTCTTTCTACAAGCAAGAGTTCATGGCTGGTAAACAAAGTGAATTTTGTGCTCAAATGTTTTACACAGTTCAAGAACCCAGCGGGATTCTCACTATTAACTAAAGAGCATTTATGTAAGTGGAGCTCTGGATTGTATCAGTTTCATTAGCAGAGTTGAACTACATATGGTCCGTATGAGTAGGCAACACAGTTCTTTTTTTTTAGGGCATGCTCATGGAACTTGCTTTATTGGAGACGCTGGAAAGAAGAGCTTGCTTCTTGCGTTAAAACAGAGTGTGTTTCATTGATGAGAACACTGGTCGGAATTTCCCTTCAGAAATGGAGTTAAACCCCAGGTTCTGTGAATTCGTACAAGCTGGAGTTCATTTCTGGTAATCAAAGTGAATTTTGGGCTCAAATGAATTTACACCTTACACCAACAAAACATGATTCTCACTATTTACTAAAGAGCCTTTATGTAAGAGGAGCTGTGGCTTGTATCAGTTTCATATGCAGTGTTGAAATACATATGGTCTGTATGAGTAGGAAACACAGTTCTTTTTGGGGGGGCATGCTCATGGTCCTTGGTGTATTGGAGAAGCTGGAAAGACGAGGATGCTTCTTGCCTTAACACACAGTGTTTTTCAGTTTTGAAATCTCTCGTCTGAATTTCCCTTCAGAAACGGAGTTAAACCCCAGCATCTGTGTCTTCATACAAGCAAGAGTTCATTTCTGGTAAGCAAAGGGAATTTTGGGCTCAAAAGATTTTACACAGTTCAAGAACCCAACCCATTCTCACTATTATATAAAGAGCATTTATGTAAGTGGAACTGAGGTTTGTATCAGTTTCATAAGCAGAGTTGAACTACATATGGTCCATATGTGTAGGAAACACAGTTCTTTTTTTCTGGGCATTCTAATGGTTCTTGCTGTATTGGAGACGCTGGAAAGAAGAGCTTGCTTCTTGCGTTAAAACAGAGTGTGTTTCATGGATGAGAACACTGCTCTGAATTTCCCCTCTGAAACGGAGTTAAACACCAGGATCTGAGTCTTCCTACAAGCAAGAGTTCATTTCTGGTAAACAAAGGGATTTTGGGGCTCAAATGATTTTACACAGTACACAAAGAAAAGTCGATTCTCACTATTAACTGAAGAGCCTTTATGTAAGAGGAGATTTGGCTTGTATCAGTTTCATATACAGATTTGAAAGACATATATGGTCTGTATGAGTAGGAAACACATTTCTTTTTTTCAGGGCATGCTCATTGTTCTTGCTGTATTCCAGACACTGGAAAGAAGAGGATGCTTCTTGCCTTAAAACAGAGTGTGTTTCATGGATGAGAACACTGCTCTGAATTTCCCTTCAGAATCGGAGTTAAACCCCAGGTTCTGAGTCTTCCTGCAAGCAAGAGTTCATTTCTGGTAAACAAAGGGAATTTTCGGCTCAAATGATTTTACACAGTTCATGAACCCAACGCGATTCTGACTATTAACTAAAGAGCATTTATGGAAGTGGAGCAGGGGTTTGTATCAGTTTCATAAGCAGAGTTGAACTACAAATTGTCAATATGAGTAGGAAACACACTTCTTTTTTTCAGTGCAGGCCATGGTTCTTGCTGTTTTGGATACTCTGGAAAGAAGAGCATGCTTCTTGCGTTAAAACAGAGTGTGTTTCATGGATGAGAACACTGGTCTGAATATCCCTTCAGAAACAGAGTTAAACCCCAGGATCTGTGTCTTCCTACAAGCAAGAGTTCGTTTCTGGTAATCAAAGTGAATTTTGGGCTCAAATGATTTTACTCAGTTCACCAACAAAACATGAGTCTCACTATTAACTAAAGAGCCTTTATGTAAGTGGAGCTGTGGCTTGTATCAATTTCATATGCAGAGTAGAAATACGTATGGTCTGTATGAGTAGGAAACACAGCTCTTTTTTGGGGGGCATGCTCATGGTCCTTGCTGTATTGGAGACGCTGGAAAGAAAAGGATGCTTCTTGCTTTAAACAGAGTGTTTTTCAGGGTTGAGATCTCTGGTATGAATTTCCCTTCAGAAACGGAGTTAAACCCAAGCATCTGTGTCTTCCTACAAGCAAGAGTTCATTTCTGGTAAACAAAGGGAATTTTGGGCTCAAATGATTTTTCACAGTTCAAGAACCCAACGCGATTCTCACTATTAAGTAAAGATCATTTATGTAAGTGGAGCTGCGGTTTGTATCAGGTTCATAAGCAGAGTTGAACTACATATGGTCCATATGAGTAGGAAACACGGTTCTTTTTTTTAGGTCATGCTCATTGAACTTGCTGTATTGGAGAAGCTAGAAAGAAGAGCTTGCTTTTGCGTTAAAACAGAGTATGTTTCATGGATGAGAACAATGTTCTGAATTTCCCTTCAGAAACGGAGTAACAACCCAGGATCTGTGTCTTTCTACAAGCAAGAGTTCATTTCTGGTAAACAAAGTGAATTTTGGGCTCAAATGTTTTACACAGTTCAAGAACCCAGCGGGATTCTCACTATTAACTAAAGAGCATTTATGTAAGTGGAGCTCTGGATTGTATCAGTTTCATTAGCAGAGTTGAACTACATATGGTCCGTATGAGTAGGCAACACAGTTCTTTTTTTTTAGGGCATGCTCATGGAACTTGCTTTATTGGAGACGCTGGAAAGAAGAGCTTGCTTCTTGCGTTAAAACAGAGTGTGTTTCATTGATGAGAACACTGGTCTGAATTTCCCTTCAGAAATGGAGTTAAACCCCAGGTTCTGTGAATTCGTACAAGCTGGAGTTCATTTCTGGTAATCAAAGTGAATTTTGGGCTCAAATGAATTTACACCTTACACCAACAAAACATGATTCTCACTATTTACTAAAGAGCCTTTATGTAAGAGGAGCTGTGGCTTGTATCAGTTTCATATGCAGTGTTGAAATACATATGGTCTGTATGAGTAGGAAACACAGTTCTTTTTGGGGGGGCATGCTCATGGTCCTTGGTGTATTGGAGAAGCTGGAAAGACGAGGATGCTTCTTGCCTTAACACACAGTGTTTTTCAGTTTTGAAATCTCTCGTCTGAATTTCCCTTCAGAAACGGAGTTAAACCCCAGCATCTGTGTCTTCATACAAGCAAGAGTTCATTTCTGGTAAGCAAAGGGAATTTTGGGCTCAAAAGATTTTACACAGTTCAAGAACCCAACCCATTCTCACTATTATATAAAGAGCATTTATGTAAGTGGAACTGAGGTTTGTATCAGTTTCATAAGCAGAGTTGAACTACATATGGTCCATATGTGTAGGAAACACAGTTCTTTTTTTCTGGGCATTCTAATGGTTCTTGCTGTATTGGAGACGCTGGAAAGAAGAGCTTGCTTCTTGCGTTAAAACAGAGTGTGTTTCATGGATGAGAACACTGCTCTGAATTTCCCCTCTGAAACGGAGTTAAACACCAGGATCTGAGTCTTCCTACATGCAAGAGTTCATTTCTGGTAAACAAAGGGATTTTGGGGCTCAAATGATTTTACACAGTACACAAAGAAAAGTCGATTCTCACTATTAACTGAAGAGCCTTTATGTAAGAGGAGATTTGGCTTGTATCAGTTTCATATACAGATTTGAAAGACATATATGGTCTGTATGAGTAGGAAACACATTTCTTTTTTTCAGGGCATGCTCATTGTTCTTGCTGTATTCCAGACACTGGAAAGAAGAGGATGCTTCTTGCCTTAAAACAGAGTGTGTTTCATGGATGAGAACACTGCTCTGAATTTCCCTTCAGAATCGGAGTTAAACCCCAGGTTCTGAGTCTTCCTGCAAGCAAGAGTTCATTTCTGGTAAACAAAGGGAATTTTCGGCTCAAATGATTTTACACAGTTCATGAACCCAACGCGATTCTGACTATTAACTAAAGAGCATTTATGGAAGTGGAGCAGGAGTTTGTATCAGTTTCATAAGCAGAGTTGAACTACAAATTGTCAATATGAGTAGGAAACACACTTCTTTTTTTCAGTGCAGGCCATGGTTCTTGCTGTTTTGGATACTCTGGAAAGAAGAGCATGCTTCTTGCGTTAAAACAGAGTGTGTTTCATGGATGAGAACACTGGTCTGAATATCCCTTCAGAAACAGAGTTAAACCCCAGGATCTGTGTCTTCCTACAAGCAAGAGTTCGTTTCTGGTAATCAAAGTGAATTTTGGGCTCAAATGATTTTACTCAGTTCACCAACAAAACATGAGTCTCACTATTAACTAAAGAGCCTTTATGTAAGTGGAGCTGTGGCTTGTATCAATTTCATATGCAGAGTAGAAATACGTATGGTCTGTATGAGTAGGAAACACAGCTCTTTTTTGGGGGGCATGCTCATGGTCCTTGCTGTATTGGAGACGCTGGAAAGAAAAGGATGCTTCTTGCTTTAAACAGAGTGTTTTTCAGGGTTGAGATCTCTGGTATGAATTTCCCTTCAGAAACGGAGTTAAACCCAAGCATCTGTGTCTTCCTACAAGCAAGAGTTCATTTCTGGTAAACAAAGGGAATTTTGGGCTCAAATGATTTTTCACAGTTCAAGAACCCAACGCGATTCTCACTATTAAGTAAAGATCATTTATGTAAGTGGAGCTGCGGTTTGTATCAGGTTCATAAGCAGAGTTGAACTACATATGGTCCATATGAGTAGGAAACACGGTTCTTTTTTTTAGGTCATGCTCATTGAACTTGCTGTATTGGAGAAGCTAGAAAGAAGAGCTTGCTTTTGCGTTAAAACAGAGTATGTTTCATGGATGAGAACAATGTTCTGAATTTCCCTTCAGAAACGGAGTTACAACCCAGGACCTGTGTCTTTCTACAAGCAAGAGTTCATTTCTGGTAAACAAAGTGAATTTTGTGCTCAAATGTTTTACACAGTTCAAGAACCCAGCGGGATTCTCACTATTAACTAAAGAGCATTTATGTAAGTGGAGCTCTGGATTGTATCAGTTTCATTAGCAGAGTTGAACTACATATGGTCCGTATGAGTAGGCAACACAGTTCTTTTTTTTTAGGGCATGCTCATGGAACTTGCTTTATTGGAGAAGCTGGAAAGAAGAGCTTGCTTCTTGCGTTAAAACAGAGTGTGTTTCATTGATGAGAACACTGGTCTGAATTTCCCTTCAGAAATGGAGTTAAACCCCAGGTTCTGTGAATTCGTACAAGCTGGAGTTCATTTCTGGTAATCAAAGTGAATTTTGGGCTCAAATGAATTTACACCTTACACCAACAAAACATGATTCTCACTATTTACTAAAGAGCCTTTATGTAAGAGGAGCTGTGGCTTGTATCAGTTTCATATGCAGTGTTGAAATACATATGGTCTGTATGAGTAGGAAACACAGTTCTTTTTGGGGGGGCATGCTCATGGTCCTTGGTGTATTGGAGAAGCTGGAAAGACGAGGATGCTTCTTGCCTTAACACAGAGTGTTTTTCAGTTTTGAAATCTCTCGTCTGAATTTCCCTTCAGAAACGGAGTTAAACCCCAGCATCTGTGTCTTCATACAAGCAAGAGTTCATTTCTGGTAAGCAAAGGGAATTTTGGGCTCAAAAGATTTTACACAGTTCAAGAACCCAACCCATTCTCACTATTATATAAAGAGCATTTATGTAAGTGGAACTGAGGTTTGTATCAGTTTCATAAGCAGAGTTGAACTACATATGGTCCATATGTGTAGGAAACACAGTTCTTTTTTTCTGGGCATTCTAATGGTTCTTGCTGTATTGGAGACGCTGGAAAGAAGTGCTTGCTTCTTGCGTTAAAACAGAGTGTGTTTCATGGATGAGAACACTGCTCTGAATTTCCCCTCTGAAACGGAGTTAAACACCAGGATCTGAGTCTTCCTACAAGCAAGAGTTCATTTCTGGTAAACAAAGGGATTTTGGGGCTCAAATGATTTTACACAGTACACAAAGAAAAGTCGATTCTCACTATTAACTGAAGAGCCTTTATGTAAGAGGAGATTTGGCTTGTATCAGTTTCATACACAGATTTGAAAGACATATGGTCTGTATGAGTAGGAAACACATTTCTTTTTTTCAGGGCATGCTCATTGTCCTTGCTGTATTCCAGACACTGGAAAGAAGAGGATGCTTCTTGCCTTAAAACAGAGTGTGTTTCATGGATTAGACACTGCTCTGAATTTTCCTTCAGAATCGGAGTTAAACCCCAGGTTCTGAGTCTTCCTGCAAGCAAGAGTTCATTTCTGGTAAACAAAGGGAATTTTCGGCTCAAATGATTTTACACAGTTCATGAACCCAACGCGATTCTGACTATTAACTAAAGAGCATTTATGGAAGTGGAGCAGGGGTTTGTATCAGTTTCATAAGCAGAGTTGAACTACAAATTGTCAATATGAGTAGGAAACACACTTCTTTTTTTCAGTGCAGGCCATGGTTCTTGCTGTTTTGGATACTCTGGAAAGAAGAGCATGCTTCTTGCGTTAAAACAGAGTGTGTTTCATGGATGAGAACACTGGTCTGAATATCCCTTCAGAAACAGAGTTAAACCCCAGGATCTGTGTCTTCCTACAAGCAAGAGTTCGTTTCTGGTAATCAAAGTGAATTTTGGGCTCAAATGATTTTACTCAGTTCACCAACAAAACATGAGTCTCACTATTAACTAAAGAGCCTTTATGTAAGTGGAGCTGTGGCTTGTATCAATTTCATATGCAGAGTAGAAATACGTATGGTCTGTATGAGTAGGAAACACAGCTCTTTTTTGGGGGGCATGCTCATGGTCCTTGCTGTATTGGAGACGCTGGAAAGAAAAGGATGCTTCTTGCTTTAAACAGAGTGTTTTTCAGGGTTGAGATCTCTGGTATGAATTTCCCTTCAGAAACGGAGTTAAACCCAAGCATCTGTGTCTTCCTACAAGCAAGAGTTCATTTCTGGTAAACAAAGGGAATTTTGGGCTCAAATGATTTTTCACAGTTCAAGAACCCAACGCGATTCTCACTATTAAGTAAAGATCATTTATGTAAGTGGAGCTGCGGTTTTTATCAGGTTCATAAGCAGAGTTGAACTACATATGGTCCATATGAGTAGGAAACACGGTTCTTTTTTTTAGGTCATGGTCATTGAACTTGCTGTATTGGAGAAGCTGGAAAGAAGAGCTTGCTTTTGCGTTGAAACAGAGTATGTTTCATGGATGAGAACAATGTTCTGAATTTCCCTTCAGAAACGGAGTAACAACCCAGGATCTGTGTCTTTCTACAAGCAAGAGTTCATTGCTGGTAAACAAAGTGAATTTTGGGCTCAAATGTTTTACACAGTTCAAGAACCCAGCGGAATTCTCACTATTAACTAAAGAGCATTTATGTAAGTGGAGCTCTGGATTGTATCAGTTTCATTAGCAGAGTTGAACTACATATGGTCCGTATGAGTAGGCAACACAGTTCTTTTTTTTTAGGGCATGCTCATGGAACTTGCTTTATTGGAGACGCTGGAAAGAAGAGCTTGCTTCTTGCGTTAAAACAGAGTGTGTTTCATTGATGAGAACACTGGTCTGAATTTCCCTTCAGAAATGGAGTTAAACCCCAGGTTCTGTGAATTCGTACAAGCTGGAGTTCATTTCTGGTAATCAAAGTGAATTTTGGGCTCAAATGAATTTACACCTTACACCAACAAAACATGATTCTCACTATTTACTAAAGAGCCTTTATGTAAGAGGAGCTGTGGCTTGTATCAGTTTCATATGCAGTGTTGAAATACATATGGTCTGTATGAGTAGGAAACACAGTTCTTTTTGGGGGGGCATGCTCATGGTCCTTGGTGTATTGGAGAAGCTGGAAAGACGAGGATGCTTCTTGCCTTAACACAGAGTGTTTTTCAGTTTTGAAATCTCTCATCTGAATTTCCCTTCAGAAACGGAGTTAAACCCCAGCATCTGTGTCTTCATACAAGCAAGAGTTCATTTCTGGTAAGCAAAGGGAATTTTGGGCTCAAAAGATTTTACACAGTTCAAGAACCCAACCCATTCTCACTATTATATAAAGAGCATTTATGTAAGTGGAACTGAGGTTTGTATCAGTTTCATAAGCAGAGTTGAACTACATATGGTCCATATGTGTAGGAAACACAGTTCTTTTTTTCTGGGCATTCTAATGGTTCTTGCTGTATTGGAGACGCTGGAAAGAAGTGCTTGCTTCTTGCGTTAAAACAGAGTGTGTTTCATGGATGAGAACACTGCTCTGAATTTCCCCTCTGAAACGGAGTTAAACACCAGGATCTGAGTCTTCCTACAAGCAAGAGTTCATTTCTGGTAAACAAAGGGATTTTGGGGCTCAAATGATTTTACACAGTACACAAAGAAAAGCTGATTCTCACTATTAACTGAAGAGCCTTTATGTAAGAGGAGATTTGGCTTGTATCAGTTTCATATACAGATTTGAAAGACATATATGGTCTGTATGAGTAGGAAAAACATTTCTTTTTTTCAGGGCATGCTCATTGTTCTTGCTGTATTCCAGACACTGGAAAGAAGAGGATGCTTCTTGCCTTAAAACAGAGTGTGTTTCATGGATGAGAACACTGCTCTGAATTTCCCTTCAGAATCGGAGTTAAACCCCAGGTTCTGAGTCTTCCTGCAAGCAAGAGTTCATTTCTGGTAAACAAAGGGAATTTTCGGCTCAAATGATTTTACACAGTTCATGAACCCAACGCGATTCTGACTATTAACTAAAGAGCATTTATGGAAGTGGAGCAGGGGTTTGTATCAGTTTCATAAGCAGAGTTGAACTACAAATTGTCAATATGAGTAGGAAACACACTTCTTTTTTTCAGTGCAGGCCATGGTTCTTGCTGTTTTGGATACTCTGGAAAGAAGAGCATGCTTCTTGCGTTAAAACAGAGTGTGTTTCATGGATGAGAACACTGGTCTGAATATCCCTTCAGAAACAGAGTTAAACCCCAGGATCTGTGTCTTCCTACAAGCAAGAGTTCGTTTCTGGTAATCAAAGTGAATTTTGGGCTCAAATGATTTTACTCAGTTCACCAACAAAACATGAGTCTCACTATTAACTAAAGAGCCTTTATGTAAGTGGAGCTGTGGCTTGTATCAATTTCATATGCAGAGTAGAAATACGTATGGTCTGTATGAGTAGGAAACACAGCTCTTTTTTGGGGGGCATGCTCATGGTCCTTGCTGTATTGGAGACGCTGGAAAGAAAAGGATGCTTCTTGCTTTAAACAGAGTGTTTTTCAGGGTTGAGATCTCTGGTATGAATTTCCCTTCAGAAACGGAGTTAAACCCAAGCATCTGTGTCTTCCTACAAGCAAGAGTTCATTTCTGGTAAACAAAGGGAATTTTGGGCTCAAATGATTTTTCACAGTTCAAGAACCCAACGCGATTCTCACTATTAAGTAAAGATCATTTATGTAAGTGGAGCTGCGGTTTTTATCAGGTTCATAAGCAGAGTTGAACTACATATGGTCCATATGAGTAGGAAACACGGTTCTTTTTTTTAGGTCATGGTCATTGAACTTGCTGTATTGGAGAAGCTGGAAAGAAGAGCTTGCTTTTGCGTTGAAACAGAGTATGTTTCATGGATGAGAACAATGTTCTGAATTTCCCTTCAGAAACGGAGTAACAACCCAGGATCTGTGTCTTTCTACAAGCAAGAGTTCATTGCTGGTAAACAAAGTGAATTTTGGGCTCAAATGTTTTACACAGTTCAAGAACCCAGCGGAATTCTCACTATTAACTAAAGAGCATTTATGTAAGTGGAGCTCTGGATTGTATCAGTTTCATTAGCAGAGTTGAACTACATATGGTCCGTATGAGTAGGCAACACAGTTCTTTTTTTTTAGGGCATGCTCATGGAACTTGCTTTATTGGAGACGCTGGAAAGAAGAGCTTGCTTCTTGCGTTAAAACAGAGTGTGTTTCATTGATGAGAACACTGGTCTGAATTTCCCTTCAGAAATGGAGTTAAACCCCAGGTTCTGTGAATTCGTACAAGCTGGAGTTCATTTCTGGTAATCAAAGTGAATTTTGGGCTCAAATGAATTTACACCTTACACCAACAAAACATGATTCTCACTATTTACTAAAGAGCCTTTATGTAAGAGGAGCTGTGGCTTGTATCAGTTTCATATGCAGTGTTGAAATACATATGGTCTGTATGAGTAGGAAACACAGTTCTTTTTGGGGGGGCATGCTCATGGTCCTTGGTGTATTGGAGAAGCTGGAAAGACGAGGATGCTTCTTGCCTTAACACAGAGTGTTTTTCAGTTTTGAAATCTCTCGTCTGAATTTCCCTTCAGAAACGGAGTTAAACCCCAGCATCTGTGTCTTCATACAAGCAAGAGTTCATTTCTGGTAAGCAAAGGGAATTTTGGGCTCAAAAGATTTTACACAGTTCAAGAACCCAACCCATTCTCACTATTATATAAAGAGCATTTATGTAAGTGGAACTGAGGTTTGTATCAGTTTCATAAGCAGAGTTGAACTACATATGGTCCATATGTGTAGGAAACACAGTTCTTTTTTTCTGGGCATTCTAATGGTTCTTGCTGTATTGGAGACGCTGGAAAGAAGAGCTTGCTTCTTGCGTTAAAACAGAGTGTGTTTCATGGATGAGAACACTGCTCTGAATTTCCCCTCTGAAACGGAGTTAAACACCAGGATCTGAGTCTTCCTACAAGCAAGAGTTCATTTCTGGTAAACAAAGGGATTTTGGGGCTCAAATGATTTTACACAGTACACAAAGAAAAGTCGATTCTCACTATTAACTGAAGAGCCTTTATGTAAGAGGAGATTTGGCTTGTATCAGTTTCATACACAGATTTGAAAGACATATGGTCTGTATGAGTAGGAAACACATTTCTTTTTTTCAGGGCATGCTCATTGTCCTTGCTGTATTCCAGACACTGGAAAGAAGAGGATGCTTCTTGCCTTAAAACAGAGTGTGTTTCATGGATTAGACACTGCTCTGAATTTTCCTTCAGAATCGGAGTTAAACCCCAGGTTCTGAGTCTTCCTGCAAGCAAGAGTTCATTTCTGGTAAACAAAGGGAATTTTCGGCTCAAATGATTTTACACAGTTCATGAACCCAACGCGATTCTGACTATTAACTAAAGAGCATTTATGGAAGTGGAGCAGGGGTTTGTATCAGTTTCATAAGCAGAGTTGAACTACAAATTGTCAATATGAGTAGGAAACACACTTCTTTTTTTCAGTGCAGGCCATGGTTCTTGCTGTTTTGGATACTCTGGAAAGAAGAGCATGCTTCTTGCGTTAAAACAGAGTGTGTTTCATGGATGAGAACACTGGTCTGAATATCCCTTCAGAAACAGAGTTAAACCCCAGGATCTGTGTCTTCCTACAAGCAAGAGTTCGTTTCTGGTAATCAAAGTGAATTTTGGGCTCAAATGATTTTACTCAGTTCACCAACAAAACATGATCTCACTATTAACTAAAGAGCCTTTATGTAAGTGGAGCTGTGGCTTGTATCAATTTCATATGCAGAGTAGAAATACGTATGGTCTGTATGAGTAGGAAACACAGCTCTTTTTTGGGGGGCATGCTCATGGTCCTTGCTGTATTGGAGACGCTGGAAAGAAAAGGATGCTTCTTGCTTTAAACAGAGTGTTTTTCAGGGTTGAGATCTCTGGTATGAATTTCCCTTCAGAAACGGAGTTAAACCCAAGCATCTGTGTCTTCCTACAAGCAAGAGTTCATTTCTGGTAAACAAAGGGAATTTTGGGCTCAAATGATTTTTCACAGTTCAAGAACCCAACGCGATTCTCACTATTAAGTAAAGATCATTTATGTAAGTGGAGCTGCGGTTTGTATCAGGTTCATAAGCAGAGTTGAACTACATATGGTCCATATGAGTAGGAAACACGGTTCTTTTTTTTAGGTCATGGTCATTGAACTTGCTGTATTGGAGAAGCTGGAAAGAAGAGCTTGCTTTTGCGTTGAAACAGAGTATGTTTCATGGATGAGAACAATGTTCTGAATTTCCCTTCAGAAACGGAGTAACAACCCAGGATCTGTGTCTTTCTACAAGCAAGAGTTCATTGCTGGTAAACAAAGTGAATTTTGGGCTCAAATGTTTTACACAGTTCAAGAACCCAGCGGGATTCTCACTATTAACTAAAGAGCATTTATGTAAGTGGAGCTCTGGATTGTATCAGTTTCATTAGCAGAGTTGAACTACATATGGTCCGTATGAGTAGGCAACACAGTTCTTTTTTTTTAGGGCATGCTCATGGAACTTGCTTTATTGGAGACGCTGGAAAGAAGAGCTTGCTTCTTGCGTTAAAACAGAGTGTGTTTCATTGATGAGAACACTGGTCTGAATTTCCCTTCAGAAATGGAGTTAAACCCCAGGTTCTGTGAATTCGTACAAGCTGGAGTTCATTTCTGGTAATCAAAGTGAATTTTGGGCTCAAATGAATTTACACCTTACACCAACAAAACATGATTCTCACTATTTACTAAAGAGCCTTTATGTAAGAGGAGCTGTGGCTTGTATCAGTTTCATATGCAGTGTTGAAATACATATGGTCTGTATGAGTAGGAAACACAGTTCTTTTTGGGGGGGCATGCTCATGGTCCTTGGTGTATTGGAGAAGCTGGAAAGACGAGGATGCTTCTTGCCTTAACACAGAGTGTTTTTCAGTTTTGAAATCTCTCGTCTGAATTTCCCTTCAGAAACGGAGTTAAACCCCAGCATCTGTGTCTTCATACAAGCAAGAGTTCATTTCTGGTAAGCAAAGGGAATTTTGGGCTCAAAAGATTTTACACAGTTTAAGAACCCAACCCATTCTCACTATTATATAAAGAGCATTTATGTAAGTGGAACTGAGGTTTGTATCAGTTTCATAAGCAGAGTTGAACTACATATGGTCCATATGTGTAGGAAACACAGTTCTTTTTTTCTGGGCATTCTAATGGTTCTTGATGTATTGGAGACGCTGGAAAGAAGAGCTTGCTTCTTGCGTTAAAACAGAGTGTGTTTCATGGATGAGAACACTGCTCTGAATTTCCCCTCTGAAACGGAGTTAAACACCAGGATCTGAGTCTTCCTACAAGCAAGAGTTCATTTCTGGTAAACAAAGGGATTTTGGGGCTCAAATGATTTTACACAGTACACAAAGAAAAGTCGATTCTCACTATTTACTGAAGAGCCTTTATGTAAGAGGAGATTTGGCTTGTATCAGTTTCATATACAGATTTGAAAGACATATGGTCTGTATGAGTAGGAAACACATTTCTTTTTTTCAGGGCATGCTCATTGTTCTTGCTGTATTCCAGACACTGGAAAGAAGAGGATGCTTCTTGCCTTAAAACAGAGTGTGTTTCATGGATGAGAACACTGCTCTGAATTTCCCTTCAGAATCGGAGTTAAACCCCAGGTTCTGAGTCTTCCTGCAAGCAAGAGTTCATTTCTGGTAAACAAAGGGAATTTTCGGCTCAAATGATTTTACACAGTTCATGAACCCAACGCGATTCTGACTATTAACTAAAGAGCATTTATGGAAGTGGAGCAGGGGTTTGTATCAGATTCATAAGCAGAGTTGAACTACAAATTGTCAATATGAGTAGGAAACACACTTCTTTTTTTCAGTGCAGGCCATGGTTCTTGCTGTTTTGGATACTCTGGAAAGAAGAGCATGCTTCTTGCGTTAAAACAGAGTGTGTTTCATGGATGAGAACACTGGTCTGAATATCCCTTCAGAAACAGAGTTAAACCCCAGGATCTGTGTCTTCCTACAAGCAAGAGTTCGTTTCTGGTAATCAAAGTGAATTTTGGGCTCAAATGATTTTACTCAGTTCACCAACAAAACATGAGTCTCACTATTAACTAAAGAGCCTTTATGTAAGTGGAGCTGTGGCTTGTATCAATTTCATATGCAGAGTAGAAATACGTATGGTCTGTATGAGTAGGAAACACAGCTCTTTTTTGGGGGGCATGCTCATGGTCCTTGCTGTATTGGAGACGCTGGAAAGAAAAGGATGCTTCTTGCTTTAAACAGAGTGTTTTTCAGGGTTGAGATCTCTGGTATGAATTTCCCTTCAGAAACGGAGTTAAACCCAAGCATCTGTGTCTTCCTACAAGCAAGAGTTCATTTCTGGTAAACAAAGGGAATTTTGGGCTCAAATGATTTTTCACAGTTCAAGAACCCAACGCGATTCTCACTATTAAGTAAAGATCATTTATGTAAGTGGAGCTGCGGTTTTTATCAGGTTCATAAGCAGAGTTGAACTACATATGGTCCATATGAGTAGGAAACACGGTTCTTTTTTTTAGGTCATGGTCATTGAACTTGCTGTATTGGAGAAGCTGGAAAGAAGAGCTTGCTTTTGCGTTGAAACAGAGTATGTTTCATGGATGAGAACAATGTTCTGAATTTCCCTTCAGAAACGGAGTAACAACCCAGGATCTGTGTCTTTCTACAAGCAAGAGTTCATTGCTGGTAAACAAAGTGAATTTTGGGCTCAAATGTTTTACACAGTTCAAGAACCCAGCGGGATTCTCACTATTAACTAAAGAGCATTTATGTAAGTGGAGCTCTGGATTGTATCAGTTTCATTAGCAGAGTTGAACTACATATGGTCCGTATGAGTAGGCAACACAGTTCTTTTTTTTTAGGGCATGCTCATGGAACTTGCTTTATTGGAGACGCTGGAAAGAAGAGCTTGCTTCTTGCGTTAAAACAGAGTGTGTTTCATTGATGAGAACACTGGTCTGAATTTCCCTTCAGAAATGGAGTTAAACCCCAGGTTCTGTGAATTCGTACAAGCTGGAGTTCATTTCTGGTAATCAAAGTGAATTTTGGGCTCAAATGAATTTACACCTTACACCAACAAAACATGATTCTCACTATTTACTAAAGAGCCTTTATGTAAGAGGAGCTGTGGCTTGTATCAGTTTCATATGCAGTGTTGAAATACATATGGTCTGTATGAGTAGGAAACACAGTTCTTTTTGGGGGGGCATGCTCATGGTCCTTGGTGTATTGGAGAAGCTGGAAAGACGAGGATGCTTCTTCCCTTAACACAGAGTGTTTTTCAGTTTTGAAATCTCTCATCTGAATTTCCCTTCAGAAATGGAGTTAAACCCCAGCATCTGTGTCTTCATACAAGCAAGAGTTCATTTCTGGTAAGCAAAGGGAATTTTGGGCTCAAAAGATTTTACACAGTTCAAGAACCCAACCCATTCTCACTATTATATAAAGAGCATTTATGTAAGTGGAACTGAGGTTTGTATCAGTTTCATAAGCAGAGTTGAACGACATATGGTCCATATGTGTAGGAAACACAGTTCTTTTTTTCTGGGCATTCTAATGGTTCTTGCTGTATTGGAGACGCTGGAAAGAAGAGCTTGCTTCTTGCGTTAAAACAGAGTGTGTTTCATGGATGAGAACACTGCTCTGAATTTCCCCTCTGAAACGGAGTTAAACACCAGGATCTGAGTCTTCCTACAAGCAAGAGTTCATTTCTGGTAAACAAAGGGATTTTGGGGCTCAAATGATTTTACACAGTACACAAAGAAAAGTCGATTCTCACTATTAACTGAAGAGCCTTTATGTAAGAGGAGATTTGGCTTGTATCAGTTTCATACACAGATTTGAAAGACATATGGTCTGTATGAGTAGGAAACACATTTCTTTTTTTCAGGGCATGCTCATTGTCCTTGCTGTATTCCAGACACTGGAAAGAAGAGGATGCTTCTTGCCTTAAAACAGAGTGTGTTTCATGGATGAGAACACTGCTCTGAATTTCCCTTCAGAATCGGAGTTAAACCCCAGGTTCTGAGTCTTCCTGCAAGCAAGAGTTCATTTCTGGTAAACAAAGGGAATTTTCGGCTCAAATGATTTTACACAGTTCATGAACCCAACGCGATTCTGACTATTAACTAAAGAGCATTTATGGAAGTGGAGCAGGGGTTTGTATCAGTTTCATAAGCAGAGTTGAACTACAAATTGTCAATATGAGTAGGAAACACACTTCTTTTTTTCAGTGCAGGCCATGGTTCTTGCTGTTTTGGATACTCTGGAAAGAAGAGCATGCTTCTTGCGTTAAAACAGAGTGTGTTTCATGGATGAGAACACTGGTCTGAATATCCCTTCAGAAACAGAGTTAAACCCCAGGATCTGTGTCTTCCTACAAGCAAGAGTTCGTTTCTGGTAATCAAAGTGAATTTTGGGCTCAAATGATTTTACTCAGTTCACCAACAAAACATGAGTCTCACTATTAACTAAAGAGCCTTTATGTAAGTGGAGCTGTGGCTTGTATCAATTTCATATGCAGAGTAGAAATACGTATGGTCTGTATGAGTAGGAAACACAGCTCTTTTTTGGGGGGCATGCTCATGGTCCTTGCTGTATTGGAGACGCTGGAAAGAAAAGGATGCTTCTTGCTTTAAACAGAGTGTTTTTCAGGGTTGAGATCTCTGGTATGAATTTCCCTTCAGAAACGGAGTTAAACCCAAGCATCTGTGTCTTCCTACAAGCAAGAGTTCATTTCTGGTAAACAAAGGGAATTTTGGGCTCAAATGATTTTTCACAGTTCAAGAACCTAACGCGATTCTCACTATTAAGTAAAGATCATTTATGTAAGTGGAGCTGCGGTTTGTATCAGGTTCATAAGCAGAGTTGAACTACATATGGTCCATATGAGTAGGAAACACGGTTCTTTTTTTTAGGTCATGGTCATTGAACTTGCTGTATTGGAGAAGCTGGAAAGAAGAGCTTGCTTTTGCGTTGAAACAGAGTATGTTTCATGGATGAGAACAATGTTCTGAATTTCCCTTCAGAAACGGAGTAACAACCCAGGATCTGTGTCTTTCTACAAGCAAGAGTTCATTGCTGGTAAACAAAGTGAATTTTGGGCTCAAATGTTTTACACAGTTCAAGAACCCAGCGGGATTCTCACTATTAACTAAAGAGCATTTATGTAAGTGGAGCTCTGGATTGTATCAGTTTCATTAGCAGAGTTGAACTACATATGGTCCGTATGAGTAGGCAACACAGTTCTTTTTTTTTAGGGCATGCTCATGGAACTTGCTTTATTGGAGACGCTGGAAAGAAGAGCTTGCTTCTTGCGTTAAAACAGAGTGTGTTTCATTGATGAGAACACTGGTCGGAATTTCCCTTCAGAAATGGAGTTAAACCCCAGGTTCTGTGAATTCGTACAAGCTGGAGTTCATTTCTGGTAATCAAAGTGAATTTTGGGCTCAAATGAATTTACACCTTACACCAACAAAACATGATTCTCACTATTTACTAAAGAGCCTTTATGTAAGAGGAGCTGTGGCTTGTATCAGTTTCATATGCAGTGTTGAAATACATATGGTCTGTATGAGTAGGAAACACAGTTCTTTTTGGGGGGGCATGCTCATGGTCCTTGGTGTATTGGAGAAGCTGGAAAGACGAGGATGCTTCTTGCCTTAACACAGAGTGTTTTTCAGTTTTGAAATCTCTCGTCTGAATTTCCCTTCAGAAACGGAGTTAAACCCCAGCATCTGTGTCTTCATACAAGCAAGAGTTCATTTCTGGTAAGCAAAGGGAATTTTGGGCTCAAAAGATTTTACACAGTTCAAGAACCCAACCCATTCTCACTATTATATAAAGAGCATTTATGTAAGTGGAACTGAGGTTTGTATCAGTTTCATAAGCAGAGTTGAACTACATATGGTCCATATGTGTAGGAAACACAGTTCTTTTTTTCTGGGCATTCTAATGGTTCTTGCTGTATTGGAGACGCTGGAAAGAAGAGCTTGCTTCTTGCGTTAAAACAGAGTGTGTTTCATGGATGAGAACACTGCTCTGAATTTCCCCTCTGAAACGGAGTTAAACACCAGGATCTGAGTCTTCCTACAAGCAAGAGTTCATTTCTGGTAAACAAAGGGATTTTGGGGCTCAAATGATTTTACACAGTACACAAAGAAAAGTCGATTCTCACTATTAACTGAAGAGCCTTTATGTAAGAGGAGATTTGGCTTGTATCAGTTTCATACACAGATTTGAAAGACATATGGTCTGTATGAGTAGGAAACACATTTCTTTTTTTCAGGGCATGCTCATTGTCCTTGCTGTATTCCAGACACTGGAAAGAAGAGGATGCTTCTTGCCTTAAAACAGAGTGTGTTTCATGGATTAGAACACTGCTCTGAATTTTCCTTCAGAATCGGAGTTAAACCCCAGGTTCTGAGTCTTCCTGCAAGCAAGAGTTCATTTCTGGTAAACAAAGGGAATTTTCGGCTCAAATGATTTTACACAGTTCATGAACCCAACGCGATTCTGACTATTAACTAAAGAGCATTTATGGAAGTGGAGCAGGGGTTTGTATCAGTTTCATAAGCAGAGTTGAACTACAAATTGTCAATATGAGTAGGAAACACACTTCTTTTTTTCAGTGCAGGCCATTGTTCTTGCTGTTTTGGATACTCTGGAAAGAAGAGCATGCTTCTTGCGTTAAAACAGAGTGTGTTTCATGGATGAGAACACTGGTCTGAATATCCCTTCAGAAACAGAGTTAAACCCCAGGATCTGTGTCTTCCTACAAGCAAGAGTTCGTTTCTGGTAATCAAAGTGAATTTTGGGCTCAAATGATTTTACTCAGTTCACCAACAAAACATGAGTCTCACTATTAACTAAAGAGCCTTTATGTAAGTGGAGCTGTGGCTTGTATCAATTTCATATGCAGAGTAGAAATACGTATGGTCTGTATGAGTAGGAAACACAGCTCTTTTTTGGGGGGCATGCTCATGGTCCTTGCTGTATTGGAGACGCTGGAAAGAAAAGGATGCTTCTTGCTTTAAACAGAGTGTTTTTCAGGGTTGAGATCTCTGGTATGAATTTCCCTTCAGAAACGGAGTTAAACCCAAGCATCTGTGTCTTCCTACAAGCAAGAGTTCATTTCTGGTAAACAAAGGGAATTTTGGGCTCAAATGATTTTTCACAGTTCAAGAACCCAACGCGATTCTCACTATTAAGTAAAGATCATTTATGTAAGTGGAGCTGCGGTTTGTATCAGGTTCATAAGCAGAGTTGAACTACATATGGTCCATATGAGTAGGAAACACGGTTCTTTTTTTTAGGTCATGGTCATTGAACTTGCTGTATTGGAGAAGCTGGAAAGAAGAGCTTGCTTTTGCGTTGAAACAGAGTATGTTTCATGGATGAGAACAATGTTCTGAATTTCCCTTCAGAAACGGAGTAACAACCCAGGATCTGTGTCTTTCTACAAGCAAGAGTTCATTGCTGGTAAACAAAGTGAATTTTGGGCTCAAATGTTTTACACAGTTCAAGAACCCAGCGGGATTCTCACTATTAACTAAAGAGCATTTATGTAAGTGGAGCTCTGGATTGTATCAGTTTCATTAGCAGAGTTGAACTACATATGGTCCGTATGAGTAGGCAACACAGTTCTTTTTTTTTAGGGCATGCTCATGGAACTTGCTTTATTGGAGACGCTGGAAAGAAGAGCTTGCTTCTTGCGTTAAAACAGAGTGTGTTTCATTGATGAGAACACTGGTCTGAATTTCCCTTCAGAAATGGAGTTAAACCCCAGGTTCTGTGAATTCGTACAAGCTGGAGTTCATTTCTGGTAATCAAAGTGAATTTTGGGCTCAAATGAATTTACACCTTACACCAACAAAACATGATTCTCACTATTTACTAAAGAGCCTTTATGTAAGAGGAGCTGTGGCTTGTATCAGTTTCATATGCAGTGTTGAAATACATATGGTCTGTATGAGTAGGAAACACAGTTCTTTTTGGGGGGGCATGCTCATGGTCCTTGGTGTATTGGAGAAGCTGGAAAGACGAGGATGCTTCTTGCCTTAACACAGAGTGTTTTTCAGTTTTGAAATCTCTCGTCTGAATTTCCCTTCAGAAACGGAGTTAAACCCCAGCATCTGTGTCTTCATACAAGCAAGAGTTCATTTCTGGTAAGCAAAGGGAATTTTGGGCTCAAAAGATTTTACACAGTTCAAGAACCCAACCCATTCTCACTATTATATAAAGAGCATTTATGTAAGTGGAACTGAGGTTTGTATCAGTTTCATAAGCAGAGTTGAACGACATATGGTCCATATGTGTAGGAAACACAGTTCTTTTTTTCTGGGCATTCTAATGGTTCTTGCTGTATTGGAGACGCTGGAAAGAAGAGCTTGCTTCTTGCGTTAAAACAGAGTGTGTTTCATGGATGAGAACACTGCTCTGAATTTCCCCTCTGAAACGGAGTTAAACACCAGGATCTGAGTCTTCCTACAAGCAAGAGTTCATTTCTGGTAAACAAAGGGATTTTGGGGCTCAAATGATTTTACACAGTACACAAAGAAAAGTCGATTCTCACTATTAACTGAAGAGCCTTTATGCAAGAGGAGATTTGGCTTGTATCAGTTTCATACACAGATTTGAAAGACATATGGTCTGTATGAGTAGGAAACACATTTCTTTTTTTCAGGGCATGCTCATTGTCCTTGCTGTATTCCAGACACTGGAAAGAAGAGGATGCTTCTTGCCTTAAAACAGAGTGTGTTTCATGGATTAGAACACTGCTCTGAATTTTCCTTCAGAATCGGAGTTAAACCCCAGGTTCTGAGTCTTCCTGCAAGCAAGAGTTCATTTCTGGTAAACAAAGGGAATTTTCGGCTCAAATGATTTTACACAGTTCATGAACCCAACGCGATTCTGACTATTAACTAAAGAGCATTTATGGAAGTGGAGCAGGGGTTTGTATCAGTTTCATAAGCAGAGTTGAACTACAAATTGTCAATATGAGTAGGAAACACACTTCTTTTTTTCAGTGCAGGCCATTGTTCTTGCTGTTTTGGATACTCTGGAAAGAAGAGCATGCTTCTTGCGTTAAAACAGAGTGTGTTTCATGGATGAGAACACTGGTCTGAATATCCCTTCAGAAACAGAGTTAAACCCCAGGATCTGTGTCTTCCTACAAGCAAGAGTTCGTTTCTGGTAATCAAAGTGAATTTTGGGCTCAAATGATTTTACTCAGTTCACCAACAAAACATGAGTCTCACTATTAACTAAAGAGCCTTTATGTAAGTGGAGCTGTGGCTTGTATCAATTTCATATGCAGAGTAGAAATACGTATGGTCTGTATGAGTAGGAAACACAGCTCTTTTTTGGGGGGCATGCTCATGGTCCTTGCTGTATTGGAGACGCTGGAAAGAAAAGGATGCTTCTTGCTTTAAACAGAGTGTTTTTCAGGGTTGAGATCTCTGGTATGAATTTCCCTTCAGAAACGGAGTTAAACCCAAGCATCTGTGTCTTCCTACAAGCAAGAGTTCATTTCTGGTAAACAAAGGGAATTTTGGGCTCAAATGATTTTTCACAGTTCAAGAACCCAACGCGATTCTCACTATTAAGTAAAGATCATTTATGTAAGTGGAGCTGCGGTTTGTATCAGGTTCATAAGCAGAGTTGAACTACATATGGTCCATATGAGTAGGAAACACGGTTCTTTTTTTTAGGTCATGGTCATTGAACTTGCTGTATTGGAGAAGCTGGAAAGAAGAGCTTGCTTTTGCGTTGAAACAGAGTATGTTTCATGGATGAGAACAATGTTCTGAATTTCCCTTCAGAAACGGAGTAACAACCCAGGATCTGTGTCTTTCTACAAGCAAGAGTTCATGGCTGGTAAACAAAGTGAATTTTGTGCTCAAATGTTTTACACAGTTCAAGAACCCAGCGGGATTCTCACTATTAACTAAAGAGCATTTATGTAAGTGGAGCTCTGGATTGTATCAGTTTCATTAGCAGAGTTGAACTACATATGGTCCGTATGAGTAGGCAACACAGTTCTTTTTTTTTAGGGCATGCTCATGGAACTTGCTTTATTGGAGACGCTGGAAAGAAGAGCTTGCTTCTTGCGTTAAAACAGAGTGTGTTTCATTGATGAGAACACTGGTCTGAATTTCCCTTCAGAAATGGAGTTAAACCCCAGGTTCTGTGAATTCGTACAAGCTGGAGTTCATTTCTGGTAATCAAAGTGAATTTTGGGCTCAAATGAATTTACACCTTACACCAACAAAACATGATTCTCACTATTTACTAAAGAGCCTTTATGTAAGAGGAGCTGTGGCTTGTATCAGTTTCATATGCAGTGTTGAAATACATATGGTCTGTATGAGTAGGAAACACAGTTCTTTTTGGGGGGGCATGCTCATGGTCCTTGGTGTATTGGAGAAGCTGGAAAGACGAGGATGCTTCTTGCCTTAACACAGAGTGTTTTTCAGTTTTGAAATCTCTCGTCTGAATTTCCCTTCAGAAATGGAGTTAAACCCCAGCATCTGTGTCTTCATACAAGCAAGAGTTCATTTCTGGTAAGCAAAGGGAATTTTGGGCTCAAAAGATTTTACACAGTTCAAGAACCCAACCCATTCTCACTATTATATAAAGAGCATTTATGTAAGTGGAACTGAGGTTTGTATCAGTTTCATAAGCAGAGTTGAACGACATATGGTCCATATGTGTAGGAAACACAGTTCTTTTTTTCTGGGCATTCTAATGGTTCTTGCTGTATTGGAGACGCTGGAAAGAAGAGCTTGCTTCTTGCGTTAAAACAGAGTGTGTTTCATGGATGAGAACACTGCTCTGAATTTCCCCTCTGAAACGGAGTTAAACACCAGGATCTGAGTCTTCCTACAAGCAAGAGTTCATTTCTGGTAAACAAAGGGATTTTGGGGCTCAAATGATTTTACACAGTACACAAAGAAAAGTCGATTCTCACTATTAACTGAAGAGCCTTTATGTAAGAGGAGATTTGGCTTGTATCAGTTTCATACACAGATTTGAAAGACATATGGTCTGTATGAGTAGGAAACACATTTCTTTTTTTCAGGGCATGCTCATTGTCCTTGCTGTATTCCAGACACTGGAAAGAAGAGGATGCTTCTTGCCTTAAAACAGAGTGTGTTTCATGGATGAGAACACTGCTCTGAATTTCCCTTCAGAATCGGAGTTAAACCCCAGGTTCTGAGTCTTCCTGCAAGCAAGAGTTCATTTCTGGTAAACAAAGGGAATTTTCGGCTCAAATGATTTTACACAGTTCATGAACCCAACGCGATTCTGACTATTAACTAAAGAGCATTTATGGAAGTGGAGCAGGGGTTTGTATCAGTTTCATAAGCAGAGTTGAACTACAAATTGTCAATATGAGTAGGAAACACACTTCTTTTTTTCAGTGCAGGCCATGGTTCTTGCTGTTTTGGATACTCTGGAAAGAAGAGCATGCTTCTTGCGTTAAAACAGAGTGTGTTTCATGGATGAGAACACTGGTCTGAATATCCCTTCAGAAACAGAGTTAAACCCCAGGATCTGTGTCTTCCTACAAGCAAGAGTTCGTTTCTGGTAATCAAAGTGAATTTTGGGCTCAAATGATTTTACTCAGTTCACCAACAAAACATGAGTCTCACTATTAACTAAAGAGCCTTTATGTAAGTGGAGCTGTGGCTTGTATCAATTTCATATGCAGAGTAGAAATACGTATGGTCTGTATGAGTAGGAAACACAGCTCTTTTTTGGGGGGCATGCTCATGGTCCTTGCTGTATTGGAGACGCTGGAAAGAAAAGGATGCTTCTTGGTTTAAACAGAGTGTTTTTCAGGGTTGAGATCTCTGGTATGAATTTCCCTTCAGAAACGGAGTTAAACCCAAGCATCTGTGTCTTCCTACAAGCAAGAGTTCATTTCTGGTAAACAAAGGGAATTTTGGGCTCAAATGATTTTTCACAGTTCAAGAACCCAACGCAATTCTCACTATTAAGTAAAGATCATTTATGTAAGTGGAGCTGCGGTTTTTATCAGGTTCATAAGCAGAGTTGAACTACATATGGTCCATATGAGTAGGAAACACGGTTCTTTTTTTTAGGTCATGGTCATTGAACTTGCTGTATTGGAGAAGCTGGAAAGAAGAGCTTGCTTTTGCGTTGAAACAGAGTATGTTTCATGGATGAGAACAATGTTCTGAATTTCCCTTCAGAAACGGAGTAACAACCCAGGATCTGTGTCTTTCTACAAGCAAGAGTTCATTGCTGGTAAACAAAGTGAATTTTGGGCTCAAATGTTTTACACAGTTCAAGAACCCAGCGGGATTCTCACTATTAACTAAAGAGCATTTATGTAAGTGGAGCTCTGGATTGTATCAGTTTCATTAGCAGAGTTGAACTACATATGGTCCGTATGAGTAGGCAACACAGTTCTTTTTTTTTAGGGCATGCTCATGGAACTTGCTTTATTGGAGACGCTGGAAAGAAGAGCTTGCTTCTTGTGTTAAAACAGAGTGTGTTTCATTGATGAGAACACTGGTCTGAATTTCCCTTCAGAAATGGAGTTAAACCCCAGGTTCTGTGAATTCGTACAAGCTGGAGTTCATTTCTGGTAATCAAAGTGAATTTTGGGCTCAAATGAATTTACACCTTACACCAACAAAACATGATTCTCACTATTTACTAAAGAGCCTTTATGTAAGAGGAGCTGTGGCTTGTATCAGTTTCATATGCAGTGTTGAAATACATATGGTCTGTATGAGTAGGAAACACAGTTCTTTTTGGGGGGGCATGCTCATGGTCCTTGGTGTATTGGAGAAGCTGGAAAGACGAGGATGCTTCTTGCCTTAACACAGAGTGTTTTTCAGTTTTGAAATCTCTCGTCTGAATTTCCCTTCAGAAATGGAGTTAAACCCCAGCATCTGTGTCTTCATACAAGCAAGAGTTCATTTCTGGTAAGCAAAGGGAATTTTGGGCTCAAAAGATTTTACACAGTTCAAGAACCCAACCCATTCTCACTATTATATAAAGAGCATTTATGTAAGTGGAACTGAGGTTTGTATCAGTTTCATAAGCAGAGTTGAACGACATATGGTCCATATGTGTAGGAAACACAGTTCTTTTTTTCTGGGCATTCTAATGGTTCTTGCTGTATTGGAGACGCTGGAAAGAAGAGCTTGCTTCTTGCGTTAAAACAGAGTGTGTTTCATGGATGAGAACACTGCTCTGAATTTCCCCTCTGAAACGGAGTTAAACACCAGGATCTGAGTCTTCCTACAAGCAAGAGTTCATTTCTGGTAAACAAAGGGATTTTGGGGCTCAAATGATTTTACACAGTACACAAAGAAAAGTCGATTCTCACTATTAACTGAAGAGCCTTTATGTAAGAGGAGATTTGGCTTGTATCAGTTTCATACACAGATTTGAAAGACATATGGTCTGTATGAGTAGGAAACACATTTCTTTTTTTCAGGGCATGCTCATTGTCCTTGCTGTATTCCAGACACTGGAAAGAAGAGGATGCTTCTTGCCTTAAAACAGAGTGTGTTTCATGGATGAGAACACTGCTCTGAATTTCCCTTCAGAATCGGAGTTAAACCCCAGGTTCTGAGTCTTCCTGCAAGCAAGAGTTCATTTCTGGTAAACAAAGGGAATTTTCGGCTCAAATGATTTTACACAGTTCATGAACCCAACGCGATTCTGACTATTAACTAAAGAGCATTTATGGAAGTGGAGCAGGGGTTTGTATCAGTTTCATAAGCAGAGTTGAACTACAAATTGTCAATATGAGTAGGAAACACACTTCTTTTTTTCAGTGCAGGCCATGGTTCTTGCTGTTTTGGATACTCTGGAAAGAAGAGCATGCTTCTTGCGTTAAAACAGAGTGTGTTTCATGGATGAGAACACTGGTCTGAATATCCCTTCAGAAACAGAGTTAAACCCCAGGATCTGTGTCTTCCTACAAGCAAGAGTTCGTTTCTGGTAATCAAAGTGAATTTTGGGCTCAAATGATTTTACTCAGTTCACCAACAAAACATGAGTCTCACTATTAACTAAAGAGCCTTTATGTAAGTGGAGCTGTGGCTTGTATCAATTTCATATGCAGAGTAGAAATACGTATGGTCTGTATGAGTAGGAAACACAGCTCTTTTTGGGGGGGCATGCTCATGGTCCTTGCTGTATTGGAGACGCTGGAAAGAAAAGGATGCTTCTTGCTTTAAACAGAGTGTTTTTCAGGGTTGAGATCTCTGGTATGAATTTCCCTTCAGAAACGGAGTTAAACCCAAGCATCTGTGTCTTCCTACAAGCAAGAGTTCATTTCTGGTAAACAAAGGGAATTTTGGGCTCAAATGATTTTTCACAGTTCAAGAACCCAACGCGATTCTCACTATTAAGTAAAGATCATTTATGTAAGTGGAGCTGCGGTTTGTATCAGGTTCATAAGCAGAGTTGAACTACATATGGTCCATATGAGTAGGAAACACGGTTCTTTTTTTTAGGTCATGGTCATTGAACTTGCTGTATTGGAGAAGCTGGAAAGAAGAGCTTGCTTTTGCGTTGAAACAGAGTATGTTTCATGGATGAGAACAATGTTCTGAATTTCCCTTCAGAAACGGAGTAACAACCCAGGATCTGTGTCTTTCTACAAGCAAGAGTTCATGGCTGGTAAACAAAGTGAATTTTGTGCTCAAATGTTTTACACAGTTCAAGAACCCAGCGGGATTCTCACTATTAACTAAAGAGCATTTATGTAAGTGGAGCTCTGGATTGTATCAGTTTCATTAGCAGAGTTGAACTACATATGGTCCGTATGAGTAGGCAACACAGTTC
Organism: Onychomys arenicola; assembly: GCA_949786405.1. Lineage (NCBI taxonomy): Eukaryota > Metazoa > Chordata > Mammalia > Rodentia > Cricetidae > Onychomys > Onychomys arenicola. The sequence continues at coordinate 2,205,423 of CATKUM010000026.1, forward strand.
TTTTTTTTTAGGGCATGCTCATGGAACTTGCTTTATTGGAGACGCTGGAAAGAAGAGCTTGCTTCTTGCGTTAAAACAGAGTGTGTTTCATTGATGAGAACACTGGTCTGAATTTCCCTTCAGAAATGGAGTTAAACCCCAGGTTCTGTGAATTCGTACAAGCTGGAGTTCATTTCTGGTAATCAAAGTGAATTTTGGGCTCAAATGAATTTACACCTTACACCAACAAAACATGATTCTCACTATTTACTAAAGAGCCTTTATGTAAGAGGAGCTGTGGCTTGTATCAGTTTCATATGCAGTGTTGAAATACATATGGTCTGTATGAGTAGGAAACACAGTTCTTTTTGGGGGGGCATGCTCATGGTCCTTGGTGTATTGGAGAAGCTGGAAAGACGAGGATGCTTCTTGCCTTAACACAGAGTGTTTTTCAGTTTTGAAATCTCTCGTCTGAATTTCCCTTCAGAAACGGAGTTAAACCCCAGCATCTGTGTCTTCATACAAGCAAGAGTTCATTTCTGGTAAGCAAAGGGAATTTTGGGCTCAAAAGATTTTACACAGTTCAAGAACCCAACCCATTCTCACTATTATATAAAGAGCATTTATGTAAGTGGAACTGAGGTTTGTATCAGTTTCATAAGCAGAGTTGAACGACATATGGTCCATATGTGTAGGAAACACAGTTCTTTTTTTCTGGGCATTCTAATGGTTCTTGCTGTATTGGAGACGCTGGAAAGAAGAGCTTGCTTCTTGCGTTAAAACAGAGTGTGTTTCATGGATGAGAACACTGCTCTGAATTTCCCCTCTGAAACGGAGTTAAACACCAGGATCTGAGTCTTCCTACAAGCAAGAGTTCATTTCTGGTAAACAAAGGGATTTTGGGGCTCAAATGATTTTACACAGTACACAAAGAAAAGTCGATTCTCACTATTAACTGAAGAGCCTTTATGTAAGAGGAGATTTGGCTTGTATCAGTTTCATACACAGATTTGAAAGACATATATGGTCTGTATGAGTAGGAAACACATTTCTTTTTTTCAGGGCATGCTCATTGTTCTTGCTGTATTCCAGACACTGGAAAGAAGAGGATGCTTCTTGCCTTAAAACAGAGTGTGTTTCATGGATGAGAACACTGCTCTGAATTTCCCTTCAGAATCGGAGTTAAACCCCAGGTTCTGAGTCTTCCTGCAAGCAAGAGTTCATTTCTGGTAAACAAAGGGAATTTTCGGCTCAAATGATTTTACACAGTTCATGAACCCAACGCGATTCTGACTATTAACTAAAGAGCATTTATGGAAGTGGAGCAGGGGTTTGTATCAGTTTCATAAGCAGAGTTGAACTACAAATTGTCAATATGAGTAGGAAACACACTTCTTTTTTTCAGTGCAGGCCATGGTTCTTGCTGTTTTGGATACTCTGGAAAGAAGAGCATGCTTCTTGCGTTAAAACAGAGTGTGTTTCATGGATGAGAACACTGGTCTGAATATCCCTTCAGAAACAGAGTTAAACCCCAGGATCTGTGTCTTCCTACAAGCAAGAGTTCGTTTCTGGTAATCAAAGTGAATTTTGGGCTCAAATGATTTTACTCAGTTCACCAACAAAACATGAGTCTCACTATTAACTAAAGAGCCTTTATGTAAGTGGAGCTGTGGCTTGTATCAATTTCATATGCAGAGTAGAAATACGTATGGTCTGTATGAGTAGGAAACACAGCTCTTTTTTGGGGGGCATGCTCATGGTCCTTGCTGTATTGGAGACGCTGGAAAGAAAAGGATGCTTCTTGCTTTAAACAGAGTGTTTTTCAGGGTTGAGATCTCTGGTATGAATTTCCCTTCAGAAACGGAGTTAAACCCAAGCATCTGTGTCTTCCTACAAGCAAGAGTTCATTTCTGGTAAACAAAGGGAATTTTGGGCTCAAATGATTTTTCACAGTTCAAGAACCCAACGCGATTCTCACTATTAAGTAAAGATCATTTATGTAAGTGGAGCTGCGGTTTGTATCAGGTTCATAAGCAGAGTTGAACTACATATGGTCCATATGAGTAGGAAACACGGTTCTTTTTTTTAGGTCATGCTCATTGAACTTGCTGTATTGGAGAAGCTAGAAAGAAGAGCTTGCTTTTGCGTTAAAACAGAGTATGTTTCATGGATGAGAACAATGTTCTGAATTTCCCTTCAGAAACGGAGTTACAACCCAGGACCTGTGTCTTTCTACAAGCAAGAGTTCATTTCTGGTAAACAAAGTGAATTTTGTGCTCAAATGTTTTACACAGTTCAAGAACCCAGCGGGATTCTCACTATTAACTAAAGAGCATTTATGTAAGTGGAGCTCTGGATTGTATCAGTTTCATTAGCAGAGTTGAACTACATATGGTCCGTATGAGTAGGCAACACAGTTCTTTTTTTTTAGGGCATGCTCATGGAACTTGCTTTATTGGAGACGCTGGAAAGAAGAGCTTGCTTCTTGCGTTAAAACAGAGTGTGTTTCATTGATGAGAACACTGGTCTGAATTTCCCTTCAGAAATGGAGTTAAACCCCAGGTTCTGTGAATTCGTACAAGCTGGAGTTCATTTCTGGTAATCAAAGTGAATTTTGGGCTCAAATGAATTTACACCTTACACCAACAAAACATGATTCTCACTATTTACTAAAGAGCCTTTATGTAAGAGGAGCTGTGGCTTGTATCAGTTTCATATGCAGTGTTGAAATACATATGGTCTGTATGAGTAGGAAACACAGTTCTTTTTGGGGGGGCATGCTCATGGTCCTTGGTGTATTGGAGAAGCTGGAAAGACGAGGATGCTTCTTGCCTTAACACAGAGTGTTTTTCAGTTTTGAAATCTCTCGTCTGAATTTCCCTTCACAAACGGAGTTAAACCCCAGCATCTGTGTCTTCATACAAGCAAGAGTTCATTTCTGGTAAGCAAAGGGAATTTTGGGCTCAAAAGATTTTACACAGTTCAAGAACCCAACCCATTCTCACTATTATATAAAGAGCATTTATGTAAGTGGAACTGAGGTTTGTATCAGTTTCATAAGCAGAGTTGAACTACATATGGTCCATATGTGTAGGAAACACAGTTCTTTTTTTCTGGGCATTCTAATGGTTCTTGCTGTATTGGAGACGCTGGAAAGAAGAGCTTGCTTCTTGCGTTAAAACAGAGTGTGTTTCATGGATGAGAACACTGCTCTGAATTTCCCCTCTGAAACGGAGTTAAACACCAGGATCTGAGTCTTCCTACAAGCAAGAGTTCATTTCTGGTAAACAAAGGGATTTTGGGGCTCAAATGATTTTACACAGTACACAAAGAAAAGCTGATTCTCACTATTAACTGAAGAGCCTTTATGTAAGAGGAGATTTGGCTTGTATCAGTTTCATATACAGATTTGAAAGACATATATGGTCTGTATGAGTAGGAAAAACATTTCTTTTTTTCAGGGCATGCTCATTGTTCTTGCTGTATTCCAGACACTGGAAAGAAGAGGATGCTTCTTGCCTTAAAACAGAGTGTGTTTCATGGATGAGAACACTGCTCTGAATTTCCCTTCAGAATCGGAGTTAAACCCCAGGTTCTGAGTCTTCCTGCAAGCAAGAGTTCATTTCTGGTAAACAAAGGGAATTTTCGGCTCAAATGATTTTACACAGTTCATGAACCCAACGCGATTCTGACTATTAACTAAAGAGCATTTATGGAAGTGGAGCAGGGGTTTGTATCAGTTTCATAAGCAGAGTTGAACTACAAATTGTCAATATGAGTAGGAAACACACTTCTTTTTTTCAGTGCAGGCCATGGTTCTTGCTGTTTTGGATACTCTGGAAAGAAGAGCATGCTTCTTGCGTTAAAACAGAGTGTGTTTCATGGATGAGAACACTGGTCTGAATATCCCTTCAGAAACAGAGTTAAACCCCAGGATCTGTGTCTTCCTACAAGCAAGAGTTCGTTTCTGGTAATCAAAGTGAATTTTGGGCTCAAATGATTTTACTCAGTTCACCAACAAAACATGAGTCTCACTATTAACTAAAGAGCCTTTATGTAAGTGGAGCTGTGGCTTGTATCAATTTCATATGCAGAGTAGAAATACGTATGGTCTGTATGAGTAGGAAACACAGCTCTTTTTTGGGGGGCATGCTCATGGTCCTTGCTGTATTGGAGACGCTGGAAAGAAAAGGATGCTTCTTGCTTTAAACAGAGTGTTTTTCAGGGTTGAGATCTCTGGTATGAATTTCCCTTCAGAAACGGAGTTAAACCCAAGCATCTGTGTCTTCCTACAAGCAAGAGTTCATTTCTGGTAAACAAAGGGAATTTTGGGCTCAAATGATTTTTCACAGTTCAAGAACCCAACGCGATTCTCACTATTAAGTAAAGATCATTTATGTAAGTGGAGCTGCGGTTTGTATCAGGTTCATAAGCAGAGTTGAACTACATATGGTCCATATGAGTAGGAAACACGGTTCTTTTTTTTAGGTCATGGTCATTGAACTTGCTGTATTGGAGAAGCTGGAAAGAAGAGCTTGCTTTTGCGTTGAAACAGAGTATGTTTCATGGATGAGAACAATGTTCTGAATTTCCCTTCAGAAACGGAGTAACAACCCAGGATCTGTGTCTTTCTACAAGCAAGAGTTCATTGCTGGTAAACAAAGTGAATTTTGGGCTCAAATGTTTTACACAGTTCAAGAACCCAGCGGGATTCTCACTATTAACTAAAGAGCATTTATGTAAGTGGAGCTCTGGATTGTATCAGTTTCATTAGCAGAGTTGAACTACATATGGTCCGTATGAGTAGGCAACACAGTTCTTTTTTTTTAGGGCATGCTCATGGAACTTGCTTTATTGGAGACGCTGGAAAGAAGAGCTTGCTTCTTGCGTTAAAACAGAGTGTGTTTCATTGATGAGAACACTGGTCTGAATTTCCCTTCAGAAATGGAGTTAAACCCCAGGTTCTGTGAATTCGTACAAGCTGGAGTTCATTTCTGGTAATCAAAGTGAATTTTGGGCTCAAATGAATTTACACCTTACACCAACAAAACATGATTCTCACTATTTACTAAAGAGCCTTTATGTAAGAGGAGCTGTGGCTTGTATCAGTTTCATATGCAGTGTTGAAATACATATGGTCTGTATGAGTAGGAAACACAGTTCTTTTTGGGGGGGCATGCTCATGGTCCTTGGTGTATTGGAGAAGCTGGAAAGACGAGGATGCTTCTTGCCTTAACACAGAGTGTTTTTCAGTTTTGAAATCTCTCGTCTGAATTTCCCTTCAGAAACGGAGTTAAACCCCAGCATCTGTGTCTTCATACAAGCAAGAGTTCATTTCTGGTAAGCAAAGGGAATTTTGGGCTCAAAAGATTTTACACAGTTCAAGAACCCAACCCATTCTCACTATTATATAAAGAGCATTTATGTAAGTGGAACTGAGGTTTGTATCAGTTTCATAAGCAGAGTTGAACGACATATGGTCCATATGTGTAGGAAACACAGTTCTTTTTTTCTGGGCATTCTAATGGTTCTTGCTGTATTGGAGACGCTGGAAAGAAGAGCTTGCTTCTTGCGTTAAAACAGAGTGTGTTTCATGGATGAGAACACTGCTCTGAATTTCCCCTCTGAAACGGAGTTAAACACCAGGATCTGAGTCTTCCTACAAGCAAGAGTTCATTTCTGGTAAACAAAGGGATTTTGGGGCTCAAATGATTTTACACAGTACACAAAGAAAAGTCGATTCTCACTATTAACTGAAGAGCCTTTATGTAAGAGGAGATTTGGCTTGTATCAGTTTCATACACAGATTTGAAAGACATATATGGTCTGTATGAGTAGGAAACACATTTCTTTTTTTCAGGGCATGCTCATTGTTCTTGCTGTATTCCAGACACTGGAAAGAAGAGGATGCTTCTTGCCTTAAAACAGAGTGTGTTTCATGGATGAGAACACTGCTCTGAATTTCCCTTCAGAATCGGAGTTAAACCCCAGGTTCTGAGTCTTCCTGCAAGCAAGAGTTCATTTCTGGTAAACAAAGGGAATTTTCGGCTCAAATGATTTTACACAGTTCATGAACCCAACGCGATTCTGACTATTAACTAAAGAGCATTTATGGAAGTGGAGCAGGGGTTTGTATCAGTTTCATAAGCAGAGTTGAACTACAAATTGTCAATATGAGTAGGAAACACACTTCTTTTTTCAGTGCAGGCCATGGTTCTTGCTGTTTTGGATACTCTGGAAAGAAGAGCATGCTTCTTGCGTTAAAACAGAGTGTGTTTCATGGATGAGAACACTGGTCTGAATATCCCTTCAGAAACAGAGTTAAACCCCAGGATCTGTGTCTTCCTACAAGCAAGAGTTCGTTTCTGGTAATCAAAGTGAATTTTGGGCTCAAATGATTTTACTCAGTTCACCAACAAAACATGAGTCTCACTATTAACTAAAGAGCCTTTATGTAAGTGGAGCTGTGGCTTGTATCAATTTCATATGCAGAGTAGAAATACGTATGGTCTGTATGAGTAGGAAACACAGCTCTTTTTTGGGGGGCATGCTCATGGTCCTTGCTGTATTGGAGACGCTGGAAAGAAAAGGATGCTTCTTGCTTTAAACAGAGTGTTTTTCAGGGTTGAGATCTCTGGTATGAATTTCCCTTCAGAAACGGAGTTAAACCCAAGCATCTGTGTCTTCCTACAAGCAAGAGTTCATTTCTGGTAAACAAAGGGAATTTTGGGCTCAAATGATTTTTCACAGTTCAAGAACCCAACGCGATTCTCACTATTAAGTAAAGATCATTTATGTAAGTGGAGCTGCGGTTTGTATCAGGTTCATAAGCAGAGTTGAACTACATATGGTCCATATGAGTAGGAAACACGGTTCTTTTTTTTAGGTCATGCTCATTGAACTTGCTGTATTGGAGAAGCTAGAAAGAAGAGCTTGCTTTTGCGTTAAAACAGAGTATGTTTCATGGATGAGAACAATGTTCTGAATTTCCCTTCAGAAACGGAGTTACAACCCAGGACCTGTGTCTTTCTACAAGCAAGAGTTCATTTCTGGTAAACAAAGTGAATTTTGTGCTCAAATGTTTTACACAGTTCAAGAACCCAGCGGGATTCTCACTATTAACTAAAGAGCATTTATGGAAGTGGAGCAGGGGTTTGTATCAGTTTCATAAGCAGAGTTGAACTACAAATTGTCAATATGAGTAGGAAACACACTTCTTTTTTTCAGTGCAGGCCATGGTTCTTGCTGTTTTGGAGACGCTGGAAAGAAGAGCTTGCTTCTTGCGTTAAAACAGAGTGTGTTTCATGGATGAGAACACTGGTCTGAATATCCCTTCAGAAACAGAGTTAAACCCCAGGTTCTGTGAATTCGTACAAGCTGGAGTTCATTTCTGGTAATCAAAGTGAATTTTGGGCTCAAATGATTTTACTCAGTTCACCAACAAAACATGAGTCTCACTATTAACTAAAGAGCCTTTATGTAAGTGGAGCTGTGGCTTGTATCAATTTCATATGCAGAGTAGAAATACGTATGGTCTGTATGAGTAGGAAACACAGCTCTTTTTTGGGGGGCATGCTCATGGTCCTTGCTGTATTGGAGACGCTGGAAAGAAAAGGATGCTTCTTGCTTTAAACAGAGTGTTTTTCAGGGTTGAGATCTCTGGTATGAATTTCCCTTCAGAAACGGAGTTAAACCCAAGCATCTGTGTCTTCCTACAAGCAAGAGTTCATTTCTGGTAAACAAAGGGAATTTTGGGCTCAAATGATTTTTCACAGTTCAAGAACCCAACGCGATTCTCACTATTAAGTAAAGATCATTTATGTAAGTGGAGCTGCGGTTTGTATCAGGTTCATAAGCAGAGTTGAACTACATATGGTCCATATGAGTAGGAAACACGGTTCTTTTTTTTAGGTCATGGTCATTGAACTTGCTGTATTGGAGAAGCTGGAAAGAAGAGCTTGCTTTTGCGTTGAAACAGAGTATGTTTCATGGATGAGAACAATGTTCTGAATTTCCCTTCAGAAACGGAGTAACAACCCAGGATCTGTGTCTTTCTACAAGCAAGAGTTCATTGCTGGTAAACAAAGTGAATTTTGGGCTCAAATGTTTTACACAGTTCAAGAACCCAGCGGGATTCTCACTATTAACTAAAGAGCATTTATGTAAGTGGAGCTCTGGATTGTATCAGTTTCATTAGCAGAGTTGAACTACATATGGTCCGTATGAGTAGGCAACACAGTTCTTTTTTTTTAGGGCATGCTCATGGAACTTGCTTTATTGGAGACGCTGGAAAGAAGAGCTTGCTTCTTGCGTTAAAACAGAGTGTGTTTCATTGATGAGAACACTGGTCTGAATTTCCCTTCAGAAATGGAGTTAAACCCCAGGTTCTGTGAATTCGTACAAGCTGGAGTTCATTTCTGGTAATCAAAGTGAATTTTGGGCTCAAATGAATTTACACCTTACACCAACAAAACATGATTCTCACTATTTACTAAAGAGCCTTTATGTAAGAGGAGCTGTGGCTTGTATCAGTTTCATATGCAGTGTTGAAATACATATGGTCTGTATGAGTAGGAAACACAGTTCTTTTTGGGGGGGCATGCTCATGGTCCTTGGTGTATTGGAGAAGCTGGAAAGACGAGGATGCTTCTTGCCTTAACACAGAGTGTTTTTCAGTTTTGAAATCTCTCGTCTGAATTTCCCTTCAGAAACGGAGTTAAACCCCAGCATCTGTGTCTTCATACAAGCAAGAGTTCATTTCTGGTAAGCAAAGGGAATTTTGGGCTCAAAAGATTTTACACAGTTCAAGAACCCAACCCATTCTCACTATTATATAAAGAGCATTTATGTAAGTGGAACTGAGGTTTGTATCAGTTTCATAAGCAGAGTTGAACTACATATGGTCCATATGTGTAGGAAACACAGTTCTTTTTTTCTGGGCATTCTAATGGTTCTTGCTGTATTGGAGACGCTGGAAAGAAGAGCTTGCTTCTTGCGTTAAAACAGAGTGTGTTTCATGGATGAGAACACTGCTCTGAATTTCCCCTCTGAAACGGAGTTAAACACCAGGATCTGAGTCTTCCTACAAGCAAGAGTTCATTTCTGGTAAACAAAGGGATTTTGGGGCTCAAATGATTTTACACAGTACACAAAGAAAAGTCAATTCTCACTATTAACTGAAGAGCCTTTATGTAAGAGGAGATTTGGCTTGTATCAGTTTCATACACAGATTTGAAAGACATATGGTCTGTATGAGTAGGAAACACATTTCTTTTTTTCAGGGCATGCTCATTGTCCTTGCTGTATTCCAGACACTGGAAAGAAGAGGATGCTTCTTGCCTTAAAACAGAGTGTGTTTCATGGATGAGAACACTGCTCTGAATTTCCCTTCAGAATCGGAGTTAAACCCCAGGTTCTGAGTCTTCCTGCAAGCAAGAGTTCATTTCTGGTAAACAAAGGGAATTTTCGGCTCAAATGATTTTACACAGTTCATGAACCCAACGCGATTCTGACTATTAACTAAAGAGCATTTATGGAAGTGGAGCAGGGGTTTGTATCAGATTCATAAGCAGAGTTGAACTACAAATTGTCAATATGAGTAGGAAACACACTTCTTTTTTTCAGTGCAGGCCATGGTTCTTGCTGTTTTGGATACTCTGGAAAGAAGAGCATGCTTCTTGCGTTAAAACAGAGTGTGTTTCATGGATGAGAACACTGGTCTGAATATCCCTTCAGAAACAGAGTTAAACCCCAGGATCTGTGTCTTCCTACAAGCAAGAGTTCGTTTCTGGTAATCAAAGTGAATTTTGGGCTCAAATGATTTTACTCAGTTCACCAACAAAACATGAGTCTCACTATTAACTAAAGAGCCTTTATGTAAGTGGAGCTGTGGCTTGTATCAATTTCATATGCAGAGTAGAAATACGTATGGTCTGTATGAGTAGGAAACACAGCTCTTTTTTGGGGGGCATGCTCATGGTCCTTGCTGTATTGGAGACGCTGGAAAGAAAAGGATGCTTCTTGGTTTAAACAGAGTGTTTTTCAGGGTTGAGATCTCTGGTATGAATTTCCCTTCAGAAACGGAGTTAAACCCAAGCATCTGTGTCTTCCTACAAGCAAGAGTTCATTTCTGGTAAACAAAGGGAATTTTGGGCTCAAATGATTTTTCACAGTTCAAGAACCCAACGCGATTCTCACTATTAAGTAAAGATCATTTATGTAAGTGGAGCTGCGGTTTGTATCAGGTTCATAAGCAGAGTTGAACTACATATGGTCCATATGAGTAGGAAACACGGTTCTTTTTTTTAGGTCATGGTCATTGAACTTGCTGTATTGGAGAAGCTGGAAAGAAGAGCTTGCTTTTGCGTTGAAACAGAGTATGTTTCATGGATGAGAACAATGTTCTGAATTTCCCTTCAGAAACGGAGTAACAACCCAGGATCTGTGTCTTTCTACAAGCAAGAGTTCATTGCTGGTAAACAAAGTGAATTTTGGGCTCAAATGTTTTACACAGTTCAAGAACCCAGCGGGATTCTCACTATTAACTAAAGAGCATTTATGTAAGTGGAGCTCTGGATTGTATCAGTTTCATTAGCAGAGTTGAACTACATATGGTCCGTATGAGTAGGCAACACAGTTCTTTTTTTTTAGGGCATGCTCATGGAACTTGCTTTATTGGAGACGCTGGAAAGAAGAGCTTGCTTCTTGCGTTAAAACAGAGTGTGTTTCATTGATGAGAACACTGGTCTGAATTTCCCTTCAGAAATGGAGTTAAACCCCAGGTTCTGTGAATTCGTACAAGCTGGAGTTCATTTCTGGTAATCAAAGTGAATTTTGGGCTCAAATGAATTTACACCTTACACCAACAAAACATGATTCTCACTATTTACTAAAGAGCCTTTATGTAAGAGGAGCTGTGGCTTGTATCAGTTTCATATGCAGTGTTGAAATACATATGGTCTGTATGAGTAGGAAACACAGTTCTTTTTGGGGGGGCATGCTCATGGTCCTTGGTGTATTGGAGAAGCTGGAAAGACGAGGATGCTTCTTGCCTTAACACAGAGTGTTTTTCAGTTTTGAAATCTCTCGTCTGAATTTCCCTTCAGAAATGGAGTTAAACCCCAGCATCTGTGTCTTCATACAAGCAAGAGTTCATTTCTTGTAAGCAAAGGGAATTTTGGGCTCAAAAGATTTTACACAGTTCAAGAACCCAACCCATTCTCACTATTATATAAAGAGCATTTATGTAAGTGGAACTGAGGTTTGTATCAGTTTCATAAGCAGAGTTGAACTACATATGGTCCATATGTGTAGGAAACACAGTTCTTTTTTTCTGGGCATTCTAATGGTTCTTGCTGTATTGGAGACGCTGGAAAGAAGAGCTTGCTTCTTGCGTTAAAACAGAGTGTGTTTCATGGATGAGAACACTGCTCTGAATTTCCCCTCTGAAACGGAGTTAAACACCAGGATCTGAGTCTTCCTACAAGCAAGAGTTCATTTCTGGTAAACAAAGGGATTTTGGGGCTCAAATGATTTTACACAGTACACAAAGAAAAGTCGATTCTCACTATTAACTGAAGAGCCTTTATGTAAGAGGAGATTTGGCTTGTATCAGTTTCATACACAGATTTGAAAGACATATGGTCTGTATGAGTAGGAAACACATTTCTTTTTTTCAGGGCATGCTCATTGTCCTTGCTGTATTCCAGACACTGGAAAGAAGAGGATGCTTCTTGCCTTAAAACAGAGTGTGTTTCATGGATGAGAACACTGCTCTGAATTTCCCTTCAGAATCGGAGTTAAACCCCAGGTTCTGAGTCTTCCTGCAAGCAAGAGTTCATTTCTGGTAAACAAAGGGAATTTTCGGCTCAAATGATTTTACACAGTTCATGAACCCAACGCGATTCTGACTATTAACTAAAGAGCATTTATGGAAGTGGAGCAGGGGTTTGTATCAGTTTCATAAGCAGAGTTGAACTACAAATTGTCAATATGAGTAGGAAACACACTTCTTTTTTTCAGTGCAGGCCATGGTTCTTGCTGTTTTGGATACTCTGGAAAGAAGAGCATGCTTCTTGCGTTAAAACAGAGTGTGTTTCATGGATGAGAACACTGGTCTGAATATCCCTTCAGAAACAGAGTTAAACCCCAGGATCTGTGTCTTCCTACAAGCAAGAGTTCGTTTCTGGTAATCAAAGTGAATTTTGGGCTCAAATGATTTTACTCAGTTCACCAACAAAACATGAGTCTCACTATTAACTAAAGAGCCTTTATGTAAGTGGAGCTGTGGCTTGTATCAATTTCATATGCAGAGTAGAAATACGTATGGTCTGTATGAGTAGGAAACACAGCTCTTTTTTGGGGGGCATGCTCATGGTCCTTGCTGTATTGGAGACGCTGGAAAGAAAAGGATGCTTCTTGCTTTAAACAGAGTGTTTTTCAGGGTTGAGATCTCTGGTATGAATTTCCCTTCAGAAACGGAGTTAAACCCAAGCATCTGTGTCTTCCTACAAGCAAGAGTTCATTTCTGGTAAACAAAGGGAATTTTGGGCTCAAATGATTTTTCACAGTTCAAGAACCCAACGCGATTCTCACTATTAAGTAAAGATCATTTATGTAAGTGGAGCTGCGGTTTGTATCAGGTTCATAAGCAGAGTTGAACTACATATGGTCCATATGAGTAGGAAACACGGTTCTGTTTTTTAGGTCATGGTCATTGAACTTGCTGTATTGGAGAAGCTGGAAAGAAGAGCTTGCTTTTGCGTTGAAACAGAGTATGTTTCATGGATGAGAACAATGTTCTGAATTTCCCTTCAGAAACGGAGTAACAACCCAGGATCTGTGTCTTTCTACAAGCAAGAGTTCATGGCTGGTAAACAAAGTGAATTTTGTGCTCAAATGTTTTACACAGTTCAAGAACCCAGCGGGATTCTCACTATTAACTAAAGAGCATTTATGTAAGTGGAGCTCTGGATTGTATCAGTTTCATTAGCAGAGTTGAACTACATATGGTCCGTATGAGTAGGCAACACAGTTCTTTTTTTTTAGGGCATGCTCATGGAACTTGCTTTATTGGAGACGCTGGAAAGAAGAGCTTGCTTCTTGCGTTAAAACAGAGTGTGTTTCATTGATGAGAACACTGGTCTGAATTTCCCTTCAGAAATGGAGTTAAACCCCAGGTTCTGTGAATTCGTACAAGCTGGAGTTCATTTCTGGTAATCAAAGTGAATTTTGGGCTCAAATGAATTTACACCTTACACCAACAAAACATGATTCTCACTATTTACTAAAGAGCCTTTATGTAAGAGGAGCTGTGGCTTGTATCAGTTTCATATGCAGTGTTGAAATACATATGGTCTGTATGAGTAGGAAACACAGTTCTTTTTGGGGGGGCATGCTCATGGTCCTTGGTGTATTGGAGAAGCTGGAAAGACGAGGATGCTTCTTGCCTTAACACAGAGTGTTTTTCAGTTTTGAAATCTCTCGTCTGAATTTCCCTTCAGAAACGGAGTTAAACCCCAGCATCTGTGTCTTCATACAAGCAAGAGTTCATTTCTGGTAAGCAAAGGGAATTTTGGGCTCAAAAGATTTTACACAGTTCAAGAACCCAACCCATTCTCACTATTATATAAAGAGCATTTATGTAAGTGGAACTGAGGTTTGTATCAGTTTCATAAGCAGAGTTGAACTACATATGGTCCATATGTGTAGGAAACACAGTTCTTTTTTTCTGGGCATTCTAATGGTTCTTGCTGTATTGGAGACGCTGGAAAGAAGAGCTTGCTTCTTGCGTTAAAACAGAGTGTGTTTCATGGATGAGAACACTGCTCTGAATTTCCCCTCTGAAACGGAGTTAAACACCAGGATCTGAGTCTTCCTACAAGCAAGAGTTCATTTCTGGTAAACAAAGGGATTTTGGGGCTCAAATGATTTTACACAGTACACAAAGAAAAGTCGATTCTCACTATTAACTGAAGAGCCTTTATGTAAGAGGAGATTTGGCTTGTATCAGTTTCATACACAGATTTGAAAGACATATGGTCTGTATGAGTAGGAAACACATTTCTTTTTTTCAGGGCATGCTCATTGTCCTTGCTGTATTCCAGACACTGGAAAGAAGAGGATGCTTCTTGCCTTAAAACAGAGTGTGTTTCATGGATGAGAACACTGCTCTGAATTTCCCTTCAGAATCGGAGTTAAACCCCAGGTTCTGAGTCTTCCTGCAAGCAAGAGTTCATTTCTGGTAAACAAAGGGAATTTTCGGCTCAAATGATTTTACACAGTTCATGAACCCAACGCGATTCTGACTATTAACTAAAGAGCATTTATGGAAGTGGAGCAGGGGTTTGTATCAGTTTCATAAGCAGAGTTGAACTACAAATTGTCAATATGAGTAGGAAACACACTTCTTTTTTTCAGTGCAGGCCATGGTTCTTGCTGTTTTGGATACTCTGGAAAGAAGAGCATGCTTCTTGCGTTAAAACAGAGTGTGTTTCATGGATGAGAACACTGGTCTGAATATCCCTTCAGAAACAGAGTTAAACCCCAGGATCTGTGTCTTCCTACAAGCAAGAGTTCGTTTCTGGTAATCAAAGTGAATTTTGGGCTCAAATGATTTTACTCAGTTAACCAACAAAACATGAGTCTCACTATTAACTAAAGAGCCTTTATGTAAGTGGAGCTGTGGCTTGTATCAATTTCATATGCAGAGTAGAAATACGTATGGTCTGTATGAGTAGGAAACACAGCTCTTTTTTGGGGGGCATGCTCATGGTCCTTGCTGTATTGGAGACGCTGGAAAGAAAAGGATGCTTCTTGCTTTAAACAGAGTGTTTTTCAGGGTTGAGATCTCTGGTATGAATTTCCCTTCAGAAACGGAGTTAAACCCAAGCATCTGTGTCTTCCTACAAGCAAGAGTTCATTTCTGGTAAACAAAGGGAATTTTGGGCTCAAATGATTTTTCACAGTTCAAGAACCCAACGCGATTCTCACTATTAAGTAAAGATCATTTATGTAAGTGGAGCTGCGGTTTGTATCAGGTTCATAAGCAGAGTTGAACTACATATGGTCCGTATGAGTAGGCAACACAGTTCTTTTTTTTTAGGGCATGCTCTTGGAACTTGCTGTATTGGAGAAGCTGGAAAGAAGAGCTTGCTTTTGCGTTGAAACAGAGTATGTTTCATGGATGAGAACAATGTTCTGAATTTCCCTTCAGAAACGGAGTAACAACCCAGGATCTGTGTCTTTCTACAAGCAAGAGTTCATGGCTGGTAAACAAAGTGAATTTTGTGCTCAAATGTTTTACACAGTTCAAGAACCCAGCGGGATTCTCACTATTAACTAAAGAGCATTTATGTAAGTGGAGCTCTGGATTGTATCAGTTTCATTAGCAGAGTTGAACTACATATGGTCCGTATGAGTAGGCAACACAGTTCTTTTTTTTTAGGGCATGCTCATGGAACTTGCTTTATTGGAGACGCTGGAAAGAAGAGCTTGCTTCTTGCGTTAAAACAGAGTGTGTTTCATTGATGAGAACACTGGTCTGAATTTCCCTTCAGAAATGGAGTTAAACCCCAGGTTCTGTGAATTCGTACAAGCTGGAGTTCATTTCTGGTAATCAAAGTGAATTTTGGGCTCAAATGAATTTACACCTTACACCAACAAAACATGATTCTCACTATTTACTAAAGAGCCTTTATGTAAGAGGAGCTGTGGCTTGTATCAGTTTCATATGCAGTGTTGAAATACATATGGTCTGTATGAGTAGGAAACACAGTTCTTTTTGGGGGGGCATGCTCATGGTCCTTGGTGTATTGGAGAAGCTGGAAAGACGAGGATGCTTCTTGCCTTAACACAGAGTGTTTTTCAGTTTTGAAATCTCTCGTCTGAATTTCCCTTCAGAAACGGAGTTAAACCCCAGCATCTGTGTCTTCATACAAGCAAGAGTTCATTTCTGGTAAGCAAAGGGAATTTTGGGCTCAAAAGATTTTACACAGTTCAAGAACCCAACCCATTCTCACTATTATATAAAGAGCATTTATGTAAGTGGAACTGAGGTTTGTATCAGTTTCATAAGCAGAGTTGAACTACATATGGTCCATATGTGTAGGAAACACAGTTCTTTTTTTCTGGGCATTCTAATGGTTCTTGCTGTATTGGAGACGCTGGAAAGAAGAGCTTGCTTCTTGCGTTAAAACAGAGTGTGTTTCATGGATGAGAACACTGCTCTGAATTTCCCCTCTGAAACGGAGTTAAACACCAGGATCTGAGTCTTCCTACAAGCAAGAGTTCATTTCTGGTAAACAAAGGGATTTTGGGGCTCAAATGATTTTACACAGTTCACAAAGAAAAGTCGATTCTCACTATTAACTGAAGAGCCTTTATGTAAGAGGAGATTTGGCTTGTATCAGTTTCATATACAGATTTGAAAGACATATGGTCTGTATGAGTAGGAAACACATTTCTTTTTTTCATGGCATGCTCATTGTTCTTGCTGTATTCCAGACACTGGAAAGAAGAGGATGCTTCTTGCCTTAAAACAGAGTGTGTTTCATGGATGAGAACACTGCTCTGAATTTCCCTTCAGAATCGGAGTTAAACCCCAGGTTCTGAGTCTTCCTGCAAGCAAGAGTTCTTTTCTGGTAAACAAAGGGATTTTTGGGCCAAATGATTTTTCACAGTTCAAGAACCCAACGCGATTCTCACTATTAAGTAAAGATCATTTATGTAAGTGGAGCTGCGGTTTGTATCAGTTTCATAAGCAGAGTTGAACTACATATGGTCCATATGAGTAGGAAACACGGTTCTTTTTTTTAGGTCATGCTCATTGAACTTGCTGTATTGGAGAAGCTGGAAAGAAGAGCTTGCTTTTGCGTTAAAACAGAGTATGTTTCATGGATGAGAACAATGTTCTAATTTCCCTTCAGAAATGGAGTTACAACCCAGGATCTGTGTCTTTCTACAAGCAAGAGTTCATTTCTGGTAAACAAAGTGAATTTTGTGCTCAAATGTTTTACACAGTTCAAGAACCCAGCGGGATTCTCACTATTAACTAAAGAGCATTTATGTAAGTGGAGCTCTGGATTGTATCAGTTTCATTAGCAGAGTTGAACTACATATGGTCCGTATGAGTAGGCAACACAGTTCTTTTTTTTTAGGTCATGCTCATTGAACTTGCTGTATTGGAGACGCTGGAAAGAAGAGCTTGCTTCTTGCGTTAAAACAGAGTGTGTTTCATGGATGAGAACACTGCTCTGAATTTCCCTTCTGAAACGGAGTTAAACACCAGGGTGTGAGTCTTCCTACAAGCAAGAGTTCATTTATGGTAAAAAAAGGGATTTGGGGGCTCAAATGATTTTACACAGTACACAAACAAAGACGATTTTCACTATTAACTAAAGAGCCTTTATGTAAGAGGAGATTTGGCTTGTATCAGTTTCATAAGCAGAGTTGAACTACATATGGTCCGTATGAGTAGGAAACACAGTTCTTTTTTTCAGGGCAGGCTCATGGTTCTTCCTGAATTGGAGACACTTTAAAGAAGAGCTTGCTTCTTGCATTAAAACAGAGTGTGTTTCATGGATGAGAACAGTGGTCTGAATTTCCCTTCTGAAACGGAGTTAAATGCCAGGATCTGTGTCTTCCTACAAACAAGATTCATTTCTGGTAATCAAAGTGAATTTTGGGCTCAAATGATTTTACACAGTACACCAACAAAACACGAGTCTCACTATTAACTAAAGAGCCCTTATGTAAGAGGAGCTGTGGCTTGTATCAGTTTCATATGCAGAGTAGAAATACATATGGTCTGTATGAGTAGGAAACACAGTTCTTTTTTGGGGGGCATGCTCATGGTCCTTGCTGTATTGGAGACGCTGGAAAGAAAAGGATGCTTCTTGCTTTAAACAGAGTTTTTTTCAGCGTTGAGATCTCTGGTATGAATTTCCTTCCAGAAACGGAGTTAAACCCCAGGATCTGTGTCTTCCTGCAAGCAAGAGTTCATTTCTCGTAAACAAAGGGAATTTTGGGCTCAAATGATTTTACACAGTTCAAGAACCCAACGCGATTCTGACTATTAACTAAAGAGCATTTATGGAAGTGGAGCAGGGGTTTGTATCAGTTTCATAAGTAGAGTTGAACTACATATGGTCCGTATGAGTAGGAAACACAGTTCTTTTTTCCAGGGCAGGCTCATGGTTCTTGCTGTTTTGTAGACTCTGGAAAGAAAAGCTTGCTTCTTGTGATAAAACAGAGTGTGTTTCATGGAAGAGAACGGTGGTCTGAATTTCCCTTCAGAAACGGAGTTACACACCAGGATCTGTGTCTTCCTACAAGCAAGAGTTCAGTTCTGGAAATCAAAGTCAATTTTTGGCTCAAATGATTTTACTCAGTTCACCAACAAAACATGATGCTCACTATTAACTAAAGAGCCTTTATGTAAGAAGAGCTGTGGCTTGTATGAGTTTCATATGCAGAGTTGAAGTACACATGGTCTGTATGAGTAGAAAACTCAGTTCTTTTTGGGGGGCATACTCATGTTCCTGCTGTATTGGAGACGCTGGAAAGAAGAAGATGCTTCTTGCCTTAAAACAGAGTGTTTTCCAGGGTTCAGATCTCTGGTCTGAATTTCCCTTCAGAAACGGCGTTAAACCCCAGGATCTGTGTCTTCCTACAAGCAAGAGTTCATTTCTGGTAGACAAAAGGTAATTTTGGGCTCAAATGATTTTTCACTGATCACGACCCAACGCGATTCTCACTATTAACTAAAGATAATTTATGTAAGTGGAGCTGTGGTGTGTATCAGTTTAATAAGCAGAGTTGAACTACATATAGTCAGTAAGAGTAGGAAACACAGTTCTTTTTTAGGGCATGCTCATGGAATTGCTGTATTGGAGACGCTGGAAAGAAGAGCTTGCTTCTTCCATTAAAACAGAGTGTGTTTCATGGATGAGAACAGTGGTCTGAATTTGCCTTCATAATTGGAGTTAAACCCCAGGATCTGTGTCTTCCTACAAGCAAGAGTTCATTTCTGGTAAACAAAGGGAATTTTGGGCTCAAAAGATTTTACACAGTTCAAGAAAACAACGTGATTCTCACTATTAACTAAAGAGCATTTATGTAAGTGGAACTGAGGTTTGTATCAGTTTTGTAAGCAGAGTTGGACTACATATGGTCCGTATGTGTAGGAAACACAGTTCTTTTTTTTAAGGGAATGCTCATGGAACTTGCTGTATTGGAGATGCTGAAAAGAAGAGCTTGCTTCTTGCCTCAAAACAGAGTGTTTTTCAGGGTTGAGATCTCTGGTATGAATTTCCCTTCAGAAACGGAGTTAAACCCAAGCATCTGTGTCTTCCTACAAGCAAGAGTTCATTTCTGGTAAAAAAATGAATTTTGGGCTCAAATGATTTTTCACAGTTCAAGAACCCAAAGCGATTCTCACTATTAAGTAAAGATCATTTATGTAAGTGGAGCTGCGGTTTGTATCAGGTTCATAAGCAGAGTTGAAATACATATGGTCCGTATGAGTAGGAAACACAGTTCTTTTTTTCTGGGCATGCCCATATTTCTTGAAGTATTGGAGACGCTTGAAAGAAGAGCTTGCTTTTTGCTTGAAAACAGAGTGTGTTTTTTGGATGAGAACACTGGTCTGGATTTCCTTTCAGAAACTGAGATAAACCACAGGATCAGTGTCTTCCTATAAAAAGAGTTCATTTCTGGTAAACAAAGTGAATTTTGGGCTCAAATGAGTTTACACAGTTCAAGAACCCAAGGCGACTCTCACTATAAACTAAAGAGCATTTATGTAATAGGAGCTGTGGTTTGTATCAGTTTCATAAGCAGAGGTGAACTGCACATGGTCTGAATGAGTGAGAAACACAGTTCTCTTTTTCTGGGCAAGCTCATGGTTCTTGCTGTATTGGAGACACTGGAAAGAAGAGGAAGCTTCTTGCGTTAAAACAGCATGTGTTTCATCGATGAGAACACTGGTCTGAATTTCTCTTCAGAAATGGGGTTAAACCCCAGGATCTGTGTCTTCCTACAAGCAAGAGTTCATTTCTGGTAAACCAAGTGAATCTTGGGCTCAAATGATTTTACACAGTTCACGAATCCAACGCAATTCTCACTATTAACTAAAGAGCATTTATGTCAGAGGAGCTGTGGTTTGTATCAGTTTCATAAGCAGAGTTGAACTACATATGGTCCATATCAATAGGAAACACAGTTCTTTTTTTCAGGGCATGCTCATGGTTCTTGCTGTATTGGGGACGCTGGAAAGAAGTGCGTGCTTCTTGCGTTAAAACAGAGTGTGTTTCATGGATGAGAACTCTGGTCTGAATTTCCCTTCAGAAACAGAAATAAACCCCAGGATCTGTGTCTTCCTACAAGCAAGAGTTCATTTCTGGTAAACAAGTGAATTTTGGGATCAAATGATTTTAGACAGTTCAGAAACCCATCGCGATTCTCACTATTAACTAAAGAGAATTTATGTAAGAAGAGCTGGGGTTTGTAACAGTTTCATATGCAGAGTTGAACTGCATATGGTCTGCCTGAGTAGGAAACACAGTTCTTTTTTTCTGTGCATGCTCATGCTTCTTGCTCTATTGGAGACTCAGGAAAGAAGAGGATGCTTCTTGCATTAAAAAAGCATGTGTTTCATGGATGAGAACACTGGTCTAAATTTCCCTTCAGAAATGGAGTTAAACCCGAGTATCTGTGTCTTCCTACAAGCAAGAGTTCATTTCTGGTAAACCAAGTGAATCTTGGGCTCAAATGATTTTACACAGTTCACGAATCCAACGCGAGTCTCACTATTAACGAAAGATCATTTATGTCAGAGGAGCTGTGGTTTGTATCAGTTTCATAAGCAGAATTGAACTATATATATTCCATATGAATTGGAAACACAGTTCTTTTTTTCAGCGCATGCTCATGGTTTTTGCTGTATTGGAGATGCTGGAAAGAAGAGCTTGCTTCTTGCGTTAAAACAGAGTGTGTTTCAGGGATGAGAACACTGGTCTGAATTTCCCGTCAGAAGCAGAGTTAAACCCCAGGATCTCTGTCTACCTATAAGCAGGTGTTCATTTCTGGGAATCCAAGTGAATATTGGGCTCAAATGATTTTACACAGTTCACAAACCCAATGGTTTCTTACTATTAACTAAAGAGCATTTATGTAAGAGGAGCTGTGGTTTGTATCAGTTTCATAGGCAGAGTTGAACTACATACCATCTGTATGAGTACAAAACATAGTTCTTTTTTTCTGTGCATGCTCATGTTTCTTGCTGTATTGGAGACACAGGAAAGAAGAGGATGCTTCTTACCTTAAACCCGAGTGTGTTTCAGGGATGAGAACTCTGGTCTGAATTTTCCTTCAGAAACGGAGTTAAACCCCAGGATCTGTGTCTTCCTACAAGCAAGACTTCATTTCTGGTACACAAGTGAATTTTGTGATCACATGATTTTGCAAAGTTCACAAACCCATCGCGATTCTCAATACTAACTAAAGACATGTATGTAATAGAGCTGTGGTTTGTATCAGTTTCATAAGCAGAGTTGACCTACATATTGTCCGTATGAATAGGAAACACAGTTCTTTTTTTCTGGGCATGCTCATGGTTCTTGCTGTATTGGAGACGCTGGAAAGAAGAGCTTGATTCGTGCATTAAAACAGAGTGTGTTTCATGGTTGAAAACACTCGTCTGAATTTTCCGTACAAAATGGAGTTTAACCCCAGGGTCTTTGTCTTCCTACAAGCAAGAGTTCATTTTAGGTAAACCCAGTGAATTTTGTGCTCAAATGATTTTATACAGTTCACGAACCCAACACGTTTCTCAATAATAACTAAATAGCATTTATGTAAGAGGAGCTGTGGTTGTATCAGTTTCAAAAGCAGAGTTGAACAACATAAGGTCCGTATGAGTAGGAAACACAGTTCAATTTTTCTGGGCATGCTCATGTTTCTTCCTGTATTGAAGACGCTGGAAAGAAGAGGATGCTTCTTGTATTATATCAGCGTGTTTTTTGGATGAGAACACTGGTCTGAATTTCGCGTCCTAAATGGTGTTAAACCACAGGATCAGTGTCTTCCTAAAAGCAAGAGTTCATTTCTGATAAAACAAGATAATTTTGGGCTCAAGTGATTTTACACAGTTCACGAACCCAACGTGATTCTCACTATTAACTAAAGAGCATTTATGTAAGAGTAGCTGTGGTTTGAATCAGCTTCAAAGGCAGAGTTGAACTACATATGGTCCATATGAGTAGGAAACACAGTTCTTTATTTCTAGGCATGCTTATGTTTCTTGCTGTATTTGAGACTCTGGAATAAAGAGCATGCTTCTTGCTTTAAAACTGCATGTGATTCGTTAATGAGAACCCTGGTCTGAATTTCTCTTCAGAGACAGAGTTACGCCCCAGGATCTGTGTCTTCCTACAAGCAAGAATTCTTTTTCTGGTAAACACAGTTAATTTTGGGCTCAAATGATTTTACAAAATTCACGAACCCAACATGTTTCTCACTATTAACTAAAGAGCATTTATGTAAGAGGAGCTGTGGATAGTATCAGTTTCATAAGCAGAGTTGAACTAGATATGGTTCATATGAGTAGAAAACAAAGTTCTTTTTTTTCTGAGCATGCTCTTGGTTCTTGCTGTATTGGAGACGCTGGAAAGAAGAGCTTGCTGCTTGCCTTAAAACAGTGTGTGTTTCAGGGATGAGAACACTGGTCTGTATTTCCCTTCCAAAACAGAATTAAACCCCAGGATCTGTGTCTTCCTACAAGCAAGAGTTCATTTCAGGTAAACCTAGAGAATTTTGGGCTCAAAGTAATTTATACAGTTCACGAAACCAAGGCAATTCTCACTATTAACTAAAGAGCATTTATGTAGGTGGAACTGTGGTTTGGATCAGTTTCATAAGCAGAGTTGAACTAGATATGGTCCGTAAGAGTAGGAAACATGGTTCTTTTTTTCTGGGCATACTCATGTTTCTTGCTGTATTGCAGACGCTGGCAAGAAGAGGATGCTTCTTGCCTTAAAACAGTGTCTGTTTCAGGCATGAGAACTCTGGTCCAAATTTCCCTTACAAAACAGATTTAAACGCCAGGATCTGTGTCTTCTTACAAGCAAGAGTTCATTTCAGGTAAACCCAGTGAATTATGGGCTCAAATGTTTTTACACAGTTCACAAACACAACCTGTTTCTCACTATTAACTAAAGTGCATTTATGTAAGAGGAGCTGTGGTTTGTATCATGTTCATAAGCAGAGTTGATGTAGACATGGTCCGTATGAGAAGGAAACTCAGTTCTTTTTTTCTGGGCATGCTCATGGTTCTTTCTGTATTGGAGATGCTGGAAAGAAGAGCATGCTTCTTGCATGAAAAAAAACGTGTGTTTCATGGATGAAAACACTGGTCTGAATTTCCCTTCAGAAACGGAGTTACACCCCAGGATCTGTGTCTTCCTGCAAGCAAGAGTTCATTTCTGGTAAACCCAGTGAAATTTGGGCTCAAAGGATTTTACACAGTTCACGAACCCAATTCGATTCTCACTATTAACTAAAGAGCATTTATGTAAGAGGAGCTGTGGTTTGTATCAGGTTCATAGGCAGAGTTGACATAGATATGGTCTGTATGAGTAGGAAACACAGTTCTTTTTTTCTGGGCATGCTCGTGGTTCTTGCTGTATTGGAGACGCTGGAAAGAAGAGCTTGCTTCTTGGGTTAAAACAGAGTGTGTTCATTGGATGAGAACAGTGGTCTGAATTTTGCTTCAGAAATGGGGTTAAATCCCAGGATCTGTGTCTTCCTACAAGCAAGAGTCCATTTCTGGTAAACCAAGTGAACTTTGGGCTCAAATGATTTTCCACAGTTCACAAACCCAACGTGATTCTCACTATTTACTAAAGAGCATTTATGTAAGAGGAGCTTGGGTTTGGATCAGTTTCACAAGCAGAGTTGATGTAGATATGGTCCGTATGAGTAGGAAACACAGTTCTTTTTTTCTGGGCATGCTCATGTTTCTTGCTGTATTGTAGACGCTTAAAAGAAGAGCTTGCATCTTGCATGAAAACAGAGTGTGTTTCATGGATGAGAACACTGGTCTGAATTTCCCTTCAGAAATGGAGTTAAATCCGAGTATCTGTGTCTTCCTACAAGCAAGAGTTCTTTTCTGGTACACCAAGTGAATCTTGGGCTCAAATGATTTTACACAGTTCAAGAACCCATCGCGAATCTCACTATTAACTAAAGAGCATTCTAGTAAGAGGAGCAGTGGTTTGTATCAGTTTCATAAGCAGAGTTGAACTACATATGATCTGGATGAATAGGAAACACAGTCCATTTTTCTAGACATGCTCATGGTTCTTGCTGTATTGAAGACGCTGGAAAGAAGAGCTTGCTTCTTGCCTTAAAACAGAGTGTGTTTCATGGATGAGAACACTGCTCTGAATTTCCCTTCTGAAACGGAGTTAAACACCAGGATCTGAGTCTTCCTACAAGCAAGAGTTCATTTCTGGTAAATAAAGGGATTTAGGGGCTCAAATGATTTCACACAGTACACAAACAAAAGATGATTCTCACTATTAACTAAAGAGCCTTTATGTAAGAGGAGATTTGGCCTGTATCAGTTTCATATGCAGAGTTGAAATACATATGGTCTGTATGAGTAGGAAACGTATTTCATTTTTTCAGGGCATGCTCATTGTTCTTGCTGTATTTGAGACACTGGAAAGAAGAGGATGCTTCTTGCCTTAAAACAGAGTGTTTTTCAGGGTTGAGATCTCTGGTCTGAATTTCCCTTACGAAACGGAGTTAAACCCGAGCATCTGTGTCTTCCTACAAGCAAGAGTTCAGTTCTGGTAATCAATGTGAATTTTTGGCTCAAATGATTTTACACAGTACATCAACAAAACACGATTCTCACTATTAACTAAAGAGCCTTTATTTAAGAGGAGCTGTGGCTTGTATCAGTTTCATATGCAGAGTTGAAATACATATGGTCTGTATGAGTATGAAACACAGTTATTTTTTGGGGGCCATTCTCATGGTTCTTGCTGTATTTGAGACGCTGGAGAGAGGATGCTTCTTGCCTTAAAACAGAGTGTTTTTCAGCGTTGAGATCTCTGGTCTGAATTTCCCTTCTGAAATGGAGTTAAATCCCAGGATCTGTGTCTTCCTACAAGCAAGAGTTCAGTTCTGGAAATCAAAGTGAATTTTTGTCTCAAATGATTTTATCCGTTCACCAACAAAACATGATTCTCACTATTAACTAAAGAGCCTTTATGTAAGTGGAGCTGAGGTTTGTATCAGTTTCATAAGCAGAATTGAACTACATATGGTCCATGAGTACGAAACACAGTTCTTTTTTATGGGCATGCTCATGGAACTTGCTGTATTGGAGACGATGGAAAGAAGAGCTTGCTTCTTCCATTAAAACAGAGTGTGTTTCATGGATGAGAACAGTGGTCTGAATTTCCCTTCAGAATTGGAATTAAACCCCAGAATCTGTGTCTTCCTAAAAGCAAGAGTTCATTTCTGGTAAACAAAGGGAATTTTGGGCTCAAATGATTTTACACAGTTCAAGAACCCAACGCGATTCTCACTATTAACTAAAGAGCATTTATGTAATTGGAGCAGGGGTTTGTATCAGTTTCATAAGTAGAATAGAAATACATATGGTCTGTATGAGTAGGAAGCACAGTTCTTTTTTGGGGGGCATGCTCATGGTCCTTGCTGTATTGGTGACGCTGGAAAGAAGAGGATGCTTCTTGCCTTAAAACAGAGTGTTTTTGAGGGTTGAGACCTCTGGTCTGAATTTCCCTTCAGAAACGGAGTTAAACCCAAGCATCTGTGTCTTCCTACAAGCAAGAGTTCATTTCTGGTTAACAAAGGGAATTTGGGGCTCAAATGATTTTTCACAGTTCAAGAACCCAACGCGATTCTCACTATTAAGTAAAGATCATTTATGTAAGTGGAGCTGCGGTTTGTATCAGGTTCATAAGCAGAGTTGAACTACATATGGTCCGTATGAGTAGGAAACACAGTTCTTTTTTTAGGGCATGCTCATGGAACTTGCTGTATTGGAGACGCTGGAAAGAAGAGCTTGCTTCTTGCGTTAAAACAGACTGTGTTTCATGGATGAGAACAATGTTTTGAATTTCCCTTCGGAAACGGAGTTACACCCCAGGATCTGTGTCTTCCTACAAGCAAGAGTTCATTTCTGGTAAACAAAGGGAATTTGGGGCTCAAATGTTTTAAACAGTTCAAGAACCCAACGGAATTCTCACTGTTAACTAAAGAGCATTTATGTAAGTGGAGCTGTGGTTTGTATCAGTTTCATTAGCATAGTTGAACTACATATGGTCCGTATGTGTAGGAAACACAGTTCTTTTTTTTAGGGCATGCTCATGGAACTTGCTGTATTGGAGATGCTGAAAAGAAGAGCTTGCTTCTTGCCTCAAAACAGAGTGTTTTTGAGGGTTGAGACCTCTGGTCTGAATTTCCCTTCAGAAACGGAGTTAAACCCAAGCATCTGTGTCTTCCTACAAGCAAGAGTTCATTTCTGGTTAACAAAGGGAATTTGGGGCTCAAATGATTTTTCACAGTTCAAGAACCCAACGCGATTCTCACTATTAAGTAAAGATCATTTATGTAAGTGGAGCTGCGGTTTGTATCAGGTTCATAAGCAGAGTTGAACTACATATGGTCCGTATGAGTAGGAAACACAGTTCTTTTTTTAGGGCATGCTCATGGAACTTGCTGTATTGGAGACGCTGGAAAGAAGAGCTTGCTTCTTGCGTTAAAACAGACTGTGTTTCATGGATGAGAACAATGTTTTGAATTTCCCTTCGGAAACGGAGTTACACCCCAGGATCTGTGTCTTCCTACAAGCAAGAGTTCATTTCTGGTAAACAAAGGGAATTTGGGGCTCAAATGTTTTAAACAGTTCAAGAACCCAACGGAATTCTCACTGTTAACTAAAGAGCATTTATGTAAGTGGAGCTGTGGTTTGTATCAGTTTCATTAGCATAGTTGAACTACATATGGTCCGTATGTGTAGGAAACACAGTTCTTTTTTTTAGGGCATGCTCATGGAACTTGCTGTATTGGAGATGCTGAAAAGAAGAGCTTGCTTCTTGCCTCAAAACAGAGTGTTTTTCAGGGTTGAGATCTCTGGAATGAATTTCCCTTCAGAAACGGAGTTAAACCCAAGCATCTGTGTCTTCCTACAAGCAAGAGTTCATTTCTGGTAAAAAAATGAATTTTGGGCTCAAATGATTTTTCACAGTTCAAGAACCCAATGCGATTCTCACTATTAAGTAAAGATCATTTATGTAAGTGGAGCTGCGGTTTGTATCAGGTTCATAAGCAGAGTTGAAATACATATGGTCCGTATGAGTAGGAAACACAGTTCTTTTTTTTAGGTCATGCTCATGGAACTTGCTGTATTGGAGACTCTGAAAAGAAGAGCTTGCTTCTTGCATTAAAACAGAGTGTGTTTCATGGATGAGAACAGTGGTCTGAATTACCCTTCAGAAATGGAGTAAAATCCCAGGATCTGTGTCTTCCTACAAGCAAGAGTTCAGTTCTGGTAATCAAAGTGAATTTTTGGCTCAAATGATTTTACACAGTACATCAACAAAACACGATTCTCACTATTAACTAAATAGCCTTTATGTAAGAGGATCTGTGGCTTGTATCAGTTTCATATGCAGAGTTGAAATACATATGGTCTGTATGAGTAGGAAACACAGTTATTATTTGGGGGCCATTCTCATGGTTCTTGCTGTATTTGAGACGCTGGAGATAGGATGCTTCTTGCCTTAAAACAGAGTGTTTTTCAGGGTTGAGATCTCTGGTCTGAATTTCCCTTCTGAAATGGAGTTAAAGCCCAGGATCTGTGTCTTCCTACAAGCAAGAGTTCAGTTATGGAAATCAAAGTGAATTTTTGGGTCAAATGATTTTATCTGTTCACCAACAAAACATGATTCTCACTATTAACTAAAGAGCCTTTATGTAAGTGGAGCTGAGTTTTGTATCAGTTTTGTAAGCAGAGTTGGACTACATATGGTCCGTATGTGTAGGAAACACAGTTCTTTTTTTTAGGGCATCTCATGGAACTTGCTGTATTGGAGACGCTGAAAAGAAGAGCTTGCTTCTTGCGTTAAAACAGAGTGTGTTTTATGGATGAGAACCCTGTTCTGAATTACCCTTCAGAAACAGAGTTAAATCCCAGGATCTGTGTCTTCCTACAAGCAAGAGTTCATTTCTGGTAAAAAAAAAAAAAAAAGGGAATTTTGGGATGAAATGATTTTACACAGTTCAAGAACCCAACGGGATTCTCACTATTAACTAAAGAGCATGTATGTAAGAGGAGTTGTGGTTTGTATCAGTTTCATAAGCAGAGTTGAACTGCATTTTGTCCGTATGAGTAGGAAACACAGTTCTTTTTTTCTGGGCATGCCCATATTTCTTGAAGTATTGGAGACGCTTGAAAGAAGAGCTTGCTTTTTGCTTGAAATCAGAGTGTGTTTTTTGGATGAGAACACTGGTCTGGATTTCCTTTCAGAAACTGAGTTAAATTACAGGATCAGTGTCTTCCTATAAAAAGAGTTCATTTCTGGTTAACAAAGTGAATTTTGGGCTCAAATGAGTTTACACAGTTCAAGAACCCAAGGCGACTCTCACTATCAACTAAAGAGCATTTATGTAATAGGAGCTGTGGTTTGTATCAGTTTCATAGGCAGAGGTGAACTGCACATGGTCTGAATGAGTAAGAAACACAGTTCTCTTTTTCTGGGCATGCCCATGGTTCTTGCTGTACTGGAGACAGTGGAAAGAAGAGGAAGCTTCTTGCGTTAAAACAGCATGTGCTTCATCGATGAGAACACTGGTCTGAATTTCTCTTCAGAAATGGGGTTAAACCCCAGGATCTGTGTCTTCCTACAAGCAAGAGTTCATTTCTGGTAAACCAAGTGAATCTTGGGCTCAAATGATTTTACACAGTTCACGAATCCAACGCAATTCTCACTATTAACTAAAGAGCATTTATGTCAGAGGAGCTGTGGTTTGTATCAGTTTCATAAGCAGAGTTGAACTACATATGGTCCATATCAATAGGAAACACAGTTCTTTTTTTCAGGGCATGCTCATGGTTCTTGCTGTATTGGGGACGCTAGAAAGAAGTGCGTGCTTCTTGCGTTAAAACAGAGTGTGTTTCATGGATGAGAACACTGGTCTGAATTTCCCTTCAGAAACAGAAATAAACCCCAGGATCTGTGTCTTCCTACAAGCAAGAGTTCATTTCTGGTAAACAAGTGAATTTTGGGATCAAATGATTTTAGACAGTTCAGAAACCCATCGCGATTCTCACTATTAACTAAAGAGAATTTATTTAAGAAGAGCTGGGGTTTGTAACAGTTTCATATGCAGAGTTGAACTGCATATGGTCTGCCTGAGTAGGAAACACAGTTCTTTTTTTCAGGGCATGCTCATGCTTCTTGCTCTATTGGAGACTCAGGAAAGAAGAGGATGCTTCTTGCATTAAAACAGCATGTGTTTCATGGATAAGGACACTGGTCTAAATTTCCCTTCAGAAACGGAGTTAAACCTCAGGAACTGTGTCTTCCTACAAGCAAGAGTTCATTTCTGGTAAACCCAGTGAACTTTTTGCTCAAGTGATTTTACACATTTCATGAAGCCAACGCGATTCTCACTATTACCTAGGAGCGTTTATGTAATAGGAGCTGTGGTTTGTATCAGTTTCATAGGTATAGTTGAACTACATATGGTCTGTATGAGTAGGAAACACAGTTCTTTTTTTCTGGGCATGCTCATGTTTCTGGCTGTATTAGAGACCCTGGTATGAAGAGCATGCTTCTTACTTTAAAACTGCCTGTGTTTCATTAATGAGAACCATGGTCTGAATTTCCCCTCAGAGAGGGAGTTACACCACAGGATCTGTGTCTTCCTACAAGTAAGAATTCATTTCTGTTAAACCCAGTTAATTTTGGGTTCAAATGATTTTACACAGTTCACAAACCCCACTTGTTTCTCACTATTAACTAAAGAGCATTTATGTAAGAGGAGCTGGGGTTTGGATCAGTTTCATAAGCAGACTTGAACTAGATATGGTCCATATGAGTATGAAACACAATTCTTTTTTTCTGAGCATGCTCTTGGTTCTTGCTATATGGCAGATTCTGGCAAGAAGAGGATGCTTCTTGCCTTAAAACAGTGTGTGTTTCAGGCATGAGAACTCTGGTTTGAATTTCCCTTACAAACCCGAGTTAATCCCCAGGATCTGTTTCTTCCTACAAGCAAGAGTTCATTTCAGGTAATCCCAGTGAATTATGGGCTCAAATGTATCTATACAGTTCAGGAAACCAAAGCGTTTCTCAATATGTACTAAAGAGCATTTATATAAGAGGAGCTGTGGTTTGTATCAGGTTCACAGGCAGAGTTGACCGAGATATGGACTTTATGAATCATAAACACAGTTCTTTTTTTCTGTGCATGCTCATGGTTCTTGCTGCATTGGTCACGCTTAAAAGAAGAGCATGCTCCTTGCGATAAAAAACAAACAAACAAAAACAAAAAACAAAAAACCAAAAAAAAACCCAAAACTTTTTTCATGGATGAGAACACTGGCCTGAATTTCCCTTCAGAAACGGAGTTACAACCCAGGATCTGAGTCTTCCTACAAGCAAGAGTTCATTTCTGGTATACCCAGTGAATTTTGGGCTCAAGTGATTTTAAACAGTTCAGGAACCCAACGCATTTCTCACTATTGTCTAACGAGTATTGATGTAAGAGGACCTGCGGTTTGTATCAGGTTCATAGGCAGAGTTCACCTGATATGGTCTGTATGAGTAGGAAACACAGTTCTTTTTCTCTGGGCATGATCATGGTTCTTGCTGTATTTAGACGCTAGAAAAAAGAGCATGCTTCTTGCCTTAAATCTGTGTGTGTTTCAGGGATGAAAACTCTGATCTGAATTTCCCTTCAAAAACAGAGTTAAACCCCAGGATCTGTGTCTTCCTATAAGCAAGAGTTCATTTCTGGTAAACCCAATGAATTTTTGGCTCAAGTGATTTTACACAGTTCACGAACATATGCCATTCTCACTACTAACTAAAGAGCATTTATGTAAGAGGAGCTGGGGTTTTGATCAGTTTCATAAGCATAGTTGAACTAGAAATGGTCCGTATGAGTATGAAACCCACTTCTTTCTTGTCTGAGCATGCTCTTGGTTCTTGCCATATTAGAGACGCTCACAAGAAGAGGATGCTTCTTGCCTTAAAACAGTTTGTGTTTCAGGCATGAGAACTCTCGTCTGAATTTTCCTTAAAAAACAGAGTTAAACCCCAGGATCTGTGTCTTCCTACAAGCAAGAGTTCATTTCAGGTAAACCCAGTGAATTATGGGCTCAAATGTATCTATACAGTTCACGAAACCAAAGCGTTTCTCAATATGTACTAAAGAGGATTTATGTAAGAGGAGCTGTGGTTTGTCTCAGCTTCAAAGGCAGAGTTGAACTACTTATGGTCCATATGAGTAGGAAACACAGTTCATTTTTCTAGGCATGCTCATGTTTCTTGCTGTATAAGAGACTCTGGAATGAAGTGCATGCTTCTTATTTTAAAACTGGGTGTGTTTCGTTAAAGAGAACCCTGGTCTGAATTTTTCTTCAGAGACAGAGTTACGCCCCAGGATCTGTGTCTCCCTACAAGCAAGAATTCATTTCTGGTAAACACAGTTAATTTTGGTCTCAAATGATTTTACACAATTCACGATCCCTACGCATTTCACACTATTAACTAAAGAGACTTTATGTAAGAGGAACTGTGGTTTGTACCAGGTTCATAGGCAGAGTTGAACTACATATGGTCCGTATGAGTAGGAAACACAGTTCTTTTTTTGTGAGCATGCTCTTGGTTCGTGCTGTATTGGAGATGCTGGAAAGAAGAGCTTGGTTCTTGCGTTAAAACAGAGTGGGTTTCCTAGATGAGAACACTGGTCTGAATTTGCCATTCGAAAAGGAGTTACACCACAGGATCTTTGTCTTCCGAAAGCAAGAGTTCATTTCAGGTAAACCCAGTGAACTTTGGGCTCAAATGAATTTATACAGTTCACGAAACCAACCCGTTTCTCACTATTAACTAAAGAGCATTTATGTAAGAGGAACTGTGGTTTGTCTCAGGTTCATAGGCAGAGTTGACCTAGATATAGTCGGGATGATTAGGCAACACAGTTCTTTATTTCTGGGCATGCACATGTTTCTTGCTTTATTGGAGACGCTGGCAACAAGAGGATGCTTCTTGCCTTAAAACAGTGTGTGTTTCAGGGATGAGAACTCTGGTCTGAATTTCCCTTCAAAAACAGAGTTAAACCCCCGATTTGTGTCTTCCTACAACCAAGAGTTCATTTCTGGTAAACCCAGGGAATTTTGGGCTCAAAGGATTTTACACAGTCCACGAACCCAACGCAATTCTCACTATTAACTAAACAGCATTTATGTAAGAGGAGCTGAGGTTTGTATCAGGTTCATAGGCAGATTTGACCTAGATATGGTATATAAGAGTAGGAACAACAGTTCTTTTTTTCTGGGCATGATCATGGTTCTTGCTATATTGGAGAGGCTGGAAAGAAGAGTTTGCTCCTGGGATGAAAACAGAGTGTGTTTCATGCATGAGAACACTGGTCTGAGTTTCCCTTCAGAAACAGTATTAAACCCCAGGAACTGTGTCTTCCTACAAGCAAGAGTAAATTTATGGTAAACCCAGTGAATTTTGGGGTCAAATGATTTTACACAGTTGACGAACCCTACCCGATTCTCACTATTAACTAAAGAGCATTTAAGTAAGAGGAGCTGTCGTTTGTATCAGGTACATAAGCAGTGTTGACGTAGACATGGTCCTTATGAGAAGGAAACGCAGTTCATTTTTTCTGGGAATACTAATGGTTCTTGCTGTATTGGAGACGCTATAAAGAAGAGCTTGCTTTTTGCGTTAAATCAGAGTGTGTTTCATGGATGAGAACACTGGTCTGAATTTCCCTTCAGAAACGGAGTTAAACAAAATGATCTATGTCTTCTTAAAGCAAGAGTTCATTTCTGATAAACCCAGTGAATTTTGGGCTCAAATGATTTTACACAGTTCACGAACCCAACTCGTTTCTCACTATTAACTAAAGGGCATTTATATATGAGGGTCTGTGATTTGTACCAATTTCATCAGCAGAGTTGTACTACATATGGTTTGTTTGAGTAGGTAACACAGTTCTTTTTTTCTGGGCATGCTCATATTTCTACTGTATTGGAGACGCTGGAAAGAAGAGCATGCTTCTTGTGTTAACTCAGCATGTTTTTTATGGATGAGAACACTGGTCTGAATTTCCCTTCAGAAGCAGAGATAAATGCCTGGTTTTGTGTCTTTTACAAGCAAGAGTTCATTTCTGGTAAACCCAGTGAATTTTGGTCTCAAATGTATGTATACAGTTCATGAAACCAACATGTTTCTCACTATGAACCAAAGAGCATTTTTGTAACAGGAGCTGTGGTTTGTATCAGGTTCATAGGCAGAGTTGACCTGGATATGGTCTGTATGATTTGGAAACACAGTTCTTTTTTTCTGGGCATGCTCATGGTCTTTGCCCTATTGGAGACGCTGGAAAATTAGAGCATGCTTCTTTCATTAAAAAAAAACATGTGTTTCATGGATGAGAACAATGGTCTGAATTTCTCTTCAGAAACGGAGTTACACCCCAGGATCTGTGTCTTCCTACAAGCAAGAGTTCATTTCTGTTAAATCCAGTTAATTTTGGGCTCAAATGATTTTACACAGTTCATGAACCCAACGGATTTCTCACTATTAACTAAAGAGCATTTATGTAAGATGGGCTGTGGTTTTTTCAGGTTCATAGGCAGAGTTGAACTGCATATGGTCCGTATGAGTAGGAAACACAGTTCATTTTTTTCTGGGCATGTTCATGTTTCTTGCTGTATTTAGACGCTGGAAATAAGAGCATGCTTCTTGCCTTAAATCGGTGTGTGTTTCAGGGATGAAAACTCTGGTCTGAATTTCCCTTATAAAACAGAGTTAAACCCCAGTATCTGTATCTTCCTACAAGCAAGAATTCATTTCTGTTAAACCCAGTTAATTTTGGGTTCAAATGATTTTACACAGTTCAAGAACCCAACGTGATTCTCACTATTAACTAAAGAGCATTTATGTAAGAGGAGCTGGGGTTTGGATCAGTTACATAAGCAGAGTTGAACTAGATATGGTCCCTATGAGTATGAAACACAATTATTTTTTTTTCTGGGCATACTCTTGGTTCTTGCTCTATTGTAGACGCTGGCAAGAAGAGGATGCCTCTGGCCTCAAAAGAGTGTGTGTTTCAGGCATGAGAACTCTGGCCTGAATTTCCCTTACAAAACAGAGTTAAACCCCAGGATCTGTGTCTTCCTACCAGCAAGAGTTCATTTCAGGTAAACCCAGTGAATTATGGGCTCAAATGTATCTATACAGTTCAGGAAACCAAAGCGTTTCTCAATATGTACTAAAGAGCATTTATGTAAGAGGAGCTGTGGTTTGTATCAGGTTCATAGGCAGAGTAGACCGAGATATGGACTTTATGAATCGTAAACACAGTTCTTTTTTTCTGGGCATGCTCATGGTTCTTGCTGTATTGGTCATGCTTGAAAGAAGAGCATGCTTCTTGCGTTAAAAAAAAAAAAAAAAAAAAAACTTTATTCATGGATGAGAACACTGGCCTGAATTTCCCTTTAGAAACGGAGTTACAACCCAGGATCTGTGTCTTCCTACAAGCAAGAGTTCATTTCTGGTAAACCCAGTGAATTTTGGGCTCAAGTAATGTTAAACAGTTCACGAACCCAACGCATTTCTCACTATTGTCTAATGAGTATTTATGTAAGAGGACCTGTGGTTTGTATCAGGTTCATAGGCAGAGTTGACCTAGATATGGTCTGTATGAGTAGGAAACACAGTTCTTCTTCTCTGGGCATGATCATGGTTCTTGCTGTATTGGAGATGCTGGAAAGAAAAGCTTGCTTCTTGCGTGAAAACAGAGTGTGTTTCAGGCATGAGAACTCTGGTCTGAATTTCCCTTACAAAACAGAGTTAAACCCCAGGATCTGTGTCTTCCTACAAGGAAGAGTTCATTTCAGGTAAACCCAGTGAATTATGGGCTCAAATGTATCTATACAGTTCAGGAAACCAAAGCGTTTCTCAATATGTACTAAAGAGCATTTATGTAAGAGGAGCTGTGGTTTGTATCAGGTTCATAGGCAGAGTAGACCGAGATATGGACTTTATGAATTGTAAACACAGTTCTTTTTTTCGGGGCATCCTCGTGGTTCTTGCTGTATTGGTTACACTTGAAAGAAGAGCATGCTTCTTGCGTTTAAAAAAAAAAAAAAAAACTTTATTCATAGATGAGAACACAGGCCTGAATTTCCCTTCAGAAAAGGAGTTACAACCCAGGATCTGTGTCTTCCTATAAAAAAGAGTTCATTTCTGGTAAACCCAGTGAATTTTGGGGTCAAGTGATTTTAAACAGTTCACGAACCCAACGCATTTCTCACTATTGTCTAACGAGTATTTATGTAAGAAGCCCTGGGGTTTGTATCAGGTTCATAGGCAGAGTTGACCTAGATATGGTCTGTATGAGGAGGAAACACAGTTCTTTTTCTCTGGGCATGATCATGGTTCTTGCTGTATTGGAGACGCTGGAAAGAAGAGCTTGCTTCTTGTGTGAAAACAGAGTGTGTTTTATGGATGAGGACACTGGTCTGAATTTCCCTTCAGAAACGGAATTAAACCTCAGGAGCTGTGTCTTCCTACAAGCAAGAGTTCATTTCTGGTAAACCCAGTGAATTTGTGCTCAAGTAATTTTACACAGTTCACGAACCCAACGCAATTCTCACTATTACCTAAGAGCATTTATGTAATAGGAGCTGTGGTTTGTATCAGTTTCATAGGTAGAGTTGAACTACATATGGTCTGTATGAGTAGGAAACACAGTTCTTTTTTTCTGGGCATGCTCATGTTTCTTGCTGTATTGGAGACTCTGGAATGAAGAGCATGCTTTTTACTTTAAAACTGCCTGTGATTCATTAATGAGAACCCTGGTCTGAATTTCCCTTCAGAGATGGAGTTACACCCCAGGATCTGTGTCTTCCTATTAGCAAGAGTTCATTTCTGGTAAACCCAGTGAATTTTTCGCTCAAGTGATTTTACACAGTTCACGAACCCTATGCGATTCTCATTATTAACTAAAGAGCCTTTATGTAAGAGGAGCTGGGGTTTTGATCGGTTTCATAAGCATAGTTGAACTAGAAATGGTCCGTATGAGTATGAAACCCACTTCTTTCTTCTCTGAGCATGCACTTGGTTCTTGCCATATTAGAGACACTGGGAAGAAGAGGATGCTTCTTGCCTTAAAACAGTGTGTGTTTCAGGCATGAGAACTCTGGTCTGAATTTTCCTTAAAAAACAGAGTTAAACCCCAGGATCTGTGTCTTCCTACAAGCAAGAGTACATTTTATGTAAACCCAGTGAATTATGGGCTCAAATGTACCTATACAGTTCCCGAAACCAAAGCATTTCTCAATATGTACTAAAGAGGATTTATGTAAGAGGAGCTGTGGTTTGTATCAGCTTCAAAGGCAGAGTTGAACTACATATGGTCCATATGAGTAGGAAACACAGTTCATTTTTCTAGGCATGCTCATGTTTCTTGCTGTATTAGAGACTCTGGAATGAAGTGCATGCTTCTTGTTTTAAAACTGGGTGTGTTTCTTTAAAGAGAACCCTGGTCTGAATTTTTCTACAGAGACGGAGTTACGCCCCAGGATCTGTGTCTCCCTACAAGCAAGAATTCATTTCTGGTAAACACAGTTAATTTTGGTCTCGAATGATTTTACACAATTCACGAACCCAACGCGTTTCACACTATTAACTAAAGAGCATTTATGTAAGAGGAACTGTGGTTTGTACCAGGTTCATAGGCAGAGTTGAACTACATATGGTCCGTATGAGTTGGAAACACAGTTCTTTTTTTCTGAGCAGGCTGTATTGGAGACGCTGGAAAGAAGAGCTTGGTTCTTGCGTTAAAACAGAGTGGGTTTCCTAGATGAGAACACTGGTCTGAATTTGCCATTCGAAAAGGAGTTACACCACAGGATCTTTGTCTTCCGAAAGCAAGAGTTCATTTCAGGTAAACCCAGTGAACTTTGGGCTCTAATGAATTTATACAGTTCACGAAACCAACCCGTTTCTCACTATTAACTAAAGAGCATTTATGTAAGAGGAACTGTGGTTTGTCTCAGGTTCATAGGCAGAGTTGACCTAGATATAGTCGGGATGATTAGGCAACACAGTTCTTTATTTCTGGGCATGCACATGATTCTTGCTTTATTGGAGAGGCTGGCAACAAGAGGATGCTTCTTGCCTTAAAACAGTGTGTGTTTCAGGGATGAGAACTCTGGTCTGAATTTCCCTTCAAAAACAGAGTTAAACTCCCGATCTGTGTCTTCCTACAAGCAAGAGTTCATTTCTGGTAAACCCAGTGAATTTTGGGCTCAAAGGATTTTACACAGTCCACGAACCCAACGCAATTCTCACTATTAACTAAACAGCATTTATGTAAGAGGAGCTGAGGTTTGTATCAGGTTCATAGGCAGATTTGACCTAGATATGGTATATAAGAGTAGGAACAACAGTTCTTTTTTTCTGGGCATGATCATGGTTCTTGCTATATTGGAGAGGCTGGAAAGAAGAGTTTGCTCCTGGGATGAAAACAGAGTGTGTTTCATGCATGAGAACACTGGTCTGAGTTTCCCTTCAGAAACAGTATTAAACCCCAGGAACTGTGTCTTCCTACAAGCAAGAGTAAATTTATGGTAAACCCAGTGAATTTTGGGGTCAAATGATTTTACACAGTTCATGAACCCTACCCGATTCTCACTATTAACTAAAGAGCATTTAATTAAGAGGAGCTGTCGTTTGTATCAGGTTCATAAGCAGTGTTGACATAGACATGGTCCTTATGAGAAGGAAACGCAGGTCATTTTTTCTGGGAATACTCATGGTTCTTGCTGTATTGGAGACGCTCAAAAGAAGAGCTTGCTTTTTGCGTTAAATCAGAGTGTTTTTCATGGATGAGAACACTGGTCTGAATTTCCCTTCAGAAACGGAGTTAAACAAAATGATCTATGTCTTCTTAAAGCAAGAGTTCATTTCTGGTAAACCCACTGAATTTTGGGCTCAAATGATTTTACACAGTTCATGAACCCAACTCGTTTCTCACTATTAACTAAAGGGCATTTATGTATGAGGGTCTGTGGTTTGTACCAATTTCATCAGCAGAGTTGTACTACATATGGTTTGTATGAGTAGGTAACACAGTTCTTTTTTTCTGGGCATGCTCATATTTCTAATGTATTGGAGACGCTAGAAAGAAGAGCATGCTTCTTGTGTTAACTCAGCGTGTTTTTTATGGATGAGAACACTGGTCTGAATTTCCCTTCAGAAGCAGAGATAAATGCCTGGATTTGTGTCTTCCTAAAAGCAAGAGTTCATTTCTGGTAAACCCAGTGGATTTTGGGCTCAAATGTATGTATACAGTTCAAGAAACCAACACGTTTCTCACTATAAACCAAAGAGAATTTTTGTAAGAGGAGCTGTGGTTTGTATCAGGTTCATAGGCAGAGCTGACCTAGATATGGTCTGTATGATTCGGAAACACAGTTTCTTTTATTCTGGGCATGCTCATGGTCCTTGCTGTATTGGAGACGCTGGTAAGAAGAGCATGCTTCTTGCGTTTAAAAAAAACGTGTTTTTCTTGGAAGAGAACACTGGTCTGAATTTCTCTTCAGAAACGGAGTTACACCCCAGGAACTGTTTCTTCCTACAAGCAAGAGGTCATTTCTGTTAAATCCAGTGAATTTTGGCCTCAAATGATTTTACACAGTTCATGAACCCAACGGATTTCTCACTATTAACTAAGGAGCATTTATGTAAGATGAGCTGTGGTTTGTATCAGGTTCATAGGCAGAGTTGACCTAGATATGGTCTGTATGAGTAGAAAACACAGTTCCTTTTATATGGGAATGATTATGGTTCTTGCTGTATTGGAGACGCTGGAAAGAAGAGGATGCTTCTTGCCTTAAAACAGTGTGTGTTTCAGGGATGAGTACTCTGGTCTGAATATCCCTTCATAAACAGAGTTAAACCCAAGGATCTGTGTCTTACTACAAGCACGAGTTCATTTCAGGTAAAGCTAGTGAATTTTAGGCTCTAATGAATTTACAGAGTTCCCGAAAACAACGGATCTCTCACCATTAACTAAAGAGCATTTATGTAAGAGGAGCTGTGGTTTTTATCAGTTTCATAAGCAGAGTTAAACTACATATGGTCCGTATGAATAGGAAATACAGTTCTTTTTTGCTGGGCATGCTCATGTTTCTTGCTGTATTGGAGATGCTGCAAAGAAGAGCTTGCTTCTTGCGTTAAAACAGAGTGTGTTTCATGGATGACAACACTGGTCTGAATTTCCCTTCAGAAACGGAATTAAACCCCAGGATATGTGTCTTCCTACAAACAATGGGTCATTTCTGGTAAACTATGTAAACTTTGGGCTCAAATGATTTTACACAGTTCACAAACCCAACACGATTCTCACTATTAACTAAAGAGCATTTATGTAAGAGGAGCTGTGTTTTGTATCATTTTCATAAACAGAGTTGAACTGCTTAAGGTCCGTGTGAGTAGGAAACACATTTGTTTTGTGCTTGGTATTCTCATGTTTCTTCCTGTATTGGAGACGCTGGAAAGAAGAGCATGCTTCCTGCGTTAAAAAAAAAAAAAAACGTGTGTTTCATGGATGAGAACTCTGGTCTTTATTTCCCTTCTAAAACAGAGTTAAACCCCAGGTTCTGTGTCTTCCTACAAGCAAGAGTTCATTACAGGTAAACCTAGAGAATTTTGGGCTCAAATGAATTTATACAGTTCATGAAACCAACGCGTTTCTCACTATTAACTAAAGAGCATTTATGTAAGAGTAACTGTGGTTGGTATCAGGTTCATAGACAGAGTTGACCTAGATATAGTTGGTATGATTAGGAAACATAGTTCTTTATTCTGTGCATGCTCATGTTTCTTGCTGTATTGGCGACAATGGCAACAAGAGGATGCTTCTTGCTTTAAAACCGTGTGTGTTTCAGGGATGAGAACTCTGGTCTGAATTTCCCTTCAAAAACAGAGTTAAACCCCAGGGTCTGTTTCTTCCTACAAGCAAGAGTTCATTTCTGGTAAACACAGTGAATTTTGGGCTCAAAGGATTTTACACAGGTCACGAACCCAACGCATTTCTCACTATTAACTAAACTGCATTTATGTAAGAGGACATGTGGTTTGTATCAGGTTCATAGGTGGATTTGACGTAGATATGGTCTATATGACTAGGAAACACAGTTTTTTTATTTTCTGGGCATGACCATGGTTTTTGCTGTATTGGAGACGCTGGAAAGAAGAGCTTGCTTCTTGCATGAAAACAGAGTGTGTTTCATGCATGAGAACACTGTTCTGAATTTCCCTTCATAAATGGGGTGAAACCCCAGCAACTGTGTCTTCCTACAAGCAAGAGTACATTTATGATAAACCCAGTTAATTTTGCGCTCAAATGATTTTACAAAGTTCACGAACTCAATGCGTTTCTCACTATTTACTAGAGAGCATTTATGTAAGAGGAGCTGTGGTTTGTATCAGTTTTATAAGCAGAGTTGAATTGCATATGGTCCGTATGAGTAAGAAACACAGTTCATTTTTTTCTGGGCATGCTCATGTTTCTTGCTGTATTTAGACGCTGGAAATAAGAGCATGCTTCTTGCCTTAAATCTGTGTGTGTTTCAGGGATGAAAACTCTGGTCTGAATTTCCCTTCAAAAACAGAGTTAAACCCAGGATCTGTGTCTTCCTACAATCAAGAGTTCATTTCAGGCAAACCCAGTGAATTATGGGCTCAAATGTTTTAACACAGTTCACAAACACAACCCGTTTCTCACTATTAACTAAAGAGCATTTATGTAAGTGGAGCTGTGGTTTGTATCAGTTTCATGAGCAGAGTTGAACTACATATGGTCCGTATAAGTAGGAAACACAGTTCTTTTTTTCTGGGCATGCTCATGTTTCTTGCTCTTTTGGAGACACTGGCTAGAAGAGGGTGATTCTTGCCTTAAAACAGTGTGTGTTTCAGGGAAGAGAACTGTGGTCTGAAATTCATTTCAAAAAGAGAGTTAAACCACAGGAATTATGTCTTCCTAGAAGCAAGAATTCATTTCTCGTAATCCCAGTGAATTTTGGGCTCAAATGTTTTTACACACTTCACAAACACTACCCGTTTCTCACTACTAACTAAAGAGCGTTTATGTAAGAGGAGCTGTGATTTGTATCAGGTTCATAGGCAGAGTAGACCTAGATATGATCAGTATGAGTCGGCAACACAGTTCTTTTTTTCAGGGCATGCTCATGGTTCTTACTGTATTAGAGACCCTGGAATGAAGAGCATGCTTCTTACTTTAAAAGGGCCTGTGTTTCATTAATGAGAACCATGGTCTGAATTTCCCTTCAGAGAGGGAGTTACACCCCAGGATCTGTGTCTTCCTACAAGCAAGAGTTCATTTCTGGTAAACCCAGTGAATTTTGGGCTCAAATGTTTTTACACAGTTCACGAACCCAACGCGATTCTCACTATTACCTAAGAGCATTTATGTAATAGGAGCTGTCGTTTGTATCAGTTTCATAGGTAGAGTTGAACTACATATGGTCTGTATGAGTAGGAAACAGAGTTCATTTTTTCTGGGCATGCTCATGTTTCTTGCTGTATTAGAGACCCTGGAATGAAGAGCATGCTTCTTACTTTAAAACAGCCTGTGTTTCATTAATGAGAACCATGGTCTGAATTTCCCTTCAGAGAGGGAGTTACACCCCAGGATCTGTGTCTTCCTACAAGCAAGAGTTCATTTCTGGTAAACCCAGTGAATTTTGGGGTCAAGTGATTTTAAACAGTTCACGAATCCAACGAATTTCTCACTATTGTCTAACGAGTATTTATGTAAGAGGACCTATGGTTTGATTCAGGTTCATAGGCAGAGTTGACCTAGATATGGTCTGTATGAGGAGGAAACACAGTTCTTTTTTTCTGGGCATGATCATGGTTCTTGCTGTATTGGAGACGCTGGAAAGAAGAGCTTGCTTCTTGTGTGAAATCAGAGTGTGTTTTATGGATGAGGACACTGGTCTGAATTTCCCTTCAGAAACGGAGTTAAACCTCAGGAACTGTGTCTTCCTACAAGCAAGAGTTCATTTCTGGTAAACCCTGTGAATTTTGAGCTCAAGTGATTTTACACAGTTCATGAACCCAATGTGATTCTCACTATTACCTAAGAGCATTTATGTAAGAGGAGCTGTGGTTAGTATCAGTTTCATAGGAAGAGTTGAACTACATATGGTTTGTATGAGTAGGTAACACAGTTCTTTTTTTCTGGGCATGCTCATATTTCTAATGTATTGGAGACGCTAGAAAGAAGAGCATGCTTCTTGTGTTAACTCAGCGTGTTTTTTATGGATGAGAACACTGGTCTGAATTTCCCTTCAGAAGCAGAGATAAATGCCTGGATTTGTGTGTTCCTACAAGCAAGAGTTCATTTCTGGTAAATCCAGTGGATTTTGGGCTCAAATGAATGTATACAGTTCAAGAAACCAACACGTTTCTCACTATAAACCAAAGAGAATTTTTGTAAGAGGAGCTGTGGTTTGTATCAGGTTCATAGGCAGAGCTGACCTAGATATGGTCTGTATGATTCGGAAACACGGTTTCTTTTATTCTGGGCATGCTCATGGTCCTTGCTGTATTGGAGACGCTGGTAAGAAGAGCATGCTTCTTGCGTTTAAAAAAAAACGTGTTTTTCTTAGAAGGGAACACTGGTCTGAATTTCTCTTCAGAAACGGAGTTATACCCCAGGAACTGTTTCTTCCTACAAGCAAGAGGTCATTTCTGTTAAATCCAGTGAATTTTGGCCTCAAATGATTTTACACAGTTCATGAACCCAACGGATTTCTCACTATTAACTAAAGAGCATTTATGTAAGATGAGCTGTGGTTTGTATCAGGTTCATAGGCAGAGTTGACCTAGATATGGTCTGTATGAGTAGAAAACACAGTTCTTTTTTTATGGGAATGATTATGGTTCTTGCTGTATTGGAGACGCTGGAAAGAAGAGGATGCTTCTTGCCTTAAAACAGTGTGTGTTTCAGGGATGAGTACTCTGGTCTGAATATCCCTTCATAAACAGAGTTAAACCCAAGGATCTGTGTCTTACTACAAGCACGAGTTCATTTCAGGTAAAGCTAGTGAATTTTAGGCTCTAATGAATTTACAGAGTTCCCGAAAACAACGGATCTCTCACCATTAACTAAAG
This sequence comes from Onychomys arenicola, assembly GCA_949786405.1. Lineage (NCBI taxonomy): Eukaryota > Metazoa > Chordata > Mammalia > Rodentia > Cricetidae > Onychomys > Onychomys arenicola. Next base: position 2,248,898 of record CATKUM010000026.1, read on the forward strand.
AGCATTTATGTAAGAGGAGCTGTGGTTTTTATCAGTTTCATAAGCAGAGTTAAACTACATATGGTCCGTATGAATAGGAAATACAGTTCTTTTTTGCTGGGCATGCTCATGTTTCTTGCTGTATTGGAGATGCTGCAAAGAAGAGCTTGCTTCTTGCGTTAAAACAGAGTGTGTTTCATGGATGACAACACTGGTCTGAATTTCCCTTCAGAAATGGAATTAAACCCCAGGATATGTGTCTTCCTACAAACAATGGGTCATTTCTGGTAAACTATGTAAACTTTGGGCTCAAATGATTTTACACAGTTCACAAACCCAACACGATTCTCACTATTAACTAAAGAGCATTTATGTAAGAGGAGCTGTGCTTTGTATCATTTTCATAAACAGAGTTGAACTGCTTAAGGTCCGTGTGAGTAGGAAACACATTTGTTTTGTGCTTGGTATTCTCATGTTTCTTCCTGTATTGGAGACGCTGGAAAGAAGAGCATGCTTCCTGCGTTAAAAAAAAAAAAAACGTGTGTTTCATGGATGAGAACTCTGGTCTTTATTTCCCTTCTAAAACAGAGTTAAACCCCAGGTTCTGTGTCTTCCTACAAGCAAGAGTTCATTACAGGTAAACCTAGAGAATTTTGGGCTCAAATGAATTTATACAGTTCATGAAACCAACGCGTTTCTCACTATTAACTAAAGAGCATTTATGTAAGAGTAACTGTGGTTGGTATCAGGTTCATAGACAGAGTTGACCTAGATATAGTTGGTATGATTAGGAAACATAGTTCTTTATTCTGTGCATGCTCTTGTTTCTTGCTGTATTGGCGACAATGGCAACAAGAGGATGCTTCTTGCTTTAAAACCGTGTGTGTTTCAGGGATGAGAACTCTGGTCTGAATTTCCCTTCAAAAACAGAGTTAAACCCCAGGGTCTGTTTCTTCCTACAAGCAAGAGTTCATTTCTGGTAAACACAGTGAATTTTGGGCTCAAAGGATTTTACACAGGTCACGAACCCAACGCATTTCTCACTATTAACTAAACTGCATTTATGTAAGAGGACATGTGGTTTGTATCAGGTTCATAGGTGGATTTGACGTAGATATGGTCTATATGACTAGGAAACACAGTTTTTTTATTTTCTGGGCATGACCATGGTTTTTGCTGTATTGGAGACGCTGGAAAGAAGAGCTTGCTTCTTGCATGAAAACAGAGTGTGTTTCATGCATGAGAACACTGTTCTGAATTTCCCTTCATAAATGGGGTGAAACCCCAGCAACTGTGTCTTCCTACAAGCAAGAGTACATTTATGATAAACCCAGTTAATTTTGCGCTCAAATGATTTTACAAAGTTCACGAACTCAATGCGTTTCTCACTATTTACTAGAGAGCATTTATGTAAGAGGAGCTGTGGTTTGTATCAGTTTTATAAGCAGAGTTGAATTGCATATGGTCCGTATGAGTAAGAAACACAGTTCATTTTTTTCTGGGCATGCTCATGTTTCTTGCTGTATTTAGACGCTGGAAATAAGAGCATGCTTCTTGCCTTAAATCTGTGTGTGTTTCAGGGATGAAAACTCTGGTCTGAATTTCCCTTCAAAAACAGAGTTAAACCCAGGATCTGTGTCTTCCTACAATCAAGAGTTCATTTCAGGCAAACCCAGTGAATTATGGGCTCAAATGTTTTAACACAGTTCACAAACACAACCCGTTTCTCACTATTAACTAAAGAGCATTTATGTAAGTGGAGCTGTGGTTTGTATCAGTTTCATGAGCAGAGTTGAACTACATATGGTCCGTATAAGTAGGAAACACAGTTCTTTTTTTCTGGGCATGCTCATGTTTCTTGCTCTTTTGGAGACACTGGCTAGAAGAGGGTGATTCTTGCCTTAAAACAGTGTGTGTTTCAGGGAAGAGAACTGTGGTCTGAAATTCATTTCAAAAAGAGAGTTAAACCACAGGAATTATGTCTTCCTAGAAGCAAGAATTCATTTCTCGTAATCCCAGTGAATTTTGGGCTCAAATGTTTTTACACACTTCACAAACACTACCCGTTTCTCACTACTAACTAAAGAGCGTTTATGTAAGAGGAGCTGTGATTTGTATCAGGTTCATAGGCAGAGTAGACCTAGATATGATCAGTATGAGTCGGCAACACAGTTCTTTTTTTCAGGGCATGCTCATGGTTCTTACTGTATTAGAGACCCTGGAATGAAGAGCATGCTTCTTAATTTAAAAGGGCCTGTGTTTCATTAATGAGAACCATTGTCTGAATTTCCCTTCAGAGAGGGAGTTACACCCCAGGATCTGTGTCTTCCTACAAGCAAGAGTTCATTTCTGGTAAACCCAGTGAATTTTGGGCTCAAATGTTTTTACACAGTTCACAAACCCAACGCGATTCTCACTATTACCTAAGAGCATTTATGTAATAGGAGCTGTCGTTTGTATCAGTTTCATAGGTAGAGTTGAACTACATATGGTCTGTATGAGTATGAAACAGAGTTCATTTTTTCTGGGCATGCTCATGTTTCTTGCTGTATTAGAGACCCTGGAATGAAGAGCATGCTTCTTACTTTAAAACAGCCTGTGTTTCATTAATGAGAACCATGGTCTGAATTTCCCTTCAGAGAGGGAGTTACACCCCAGGATCTGTGTCTTCCTACAAGCAAGAGTTCATTTCTGGTAAACCCAGTGAATTTTGGGGTCAAGTGATTTTAAACAGTTCACGAATCCAACGAATTTCTCACTATTGTCTAACGAGTATTTATGTAAGAGGACCTATGGTTTGATTCAGGTTCATAGGCAGAGTTGACCTAGATATGGTCTGTATGAGGAGGAAACACAGTTCTTTTTTTCTGGGCATGATCATGGTTCTTGCTGTATTGGAGACGCTGGAAAGAAGAGCTTGCTTCTTGTGTGAAATCAGAGTGTGTTTTATGGATGAGGACACTGGTCTGAATTTCCCTTCAGAAACGGAGTTAAACCTCAGGAACTGTGTCTTCCTACAAGCAAGAGTTCATTTCTGGTAAACCCTGTGAATTTTGAGCTCAAGTGATTTTACACAGTTCACGAACCCAACGTGATTCTCACTATTACCTAAGAGCATTTATGTAAGAGGAGCTGTGGTTAGTATCAGTTTCATAGGAAGAGTTGAACTACATATGGTTTGTATGAGTAGGTAACACAGTTCTTTTTTTCTGGGCATGCTCATATTTCTAATGTATTGGAGACGCTAGAAAGAAGAGCATGCTTCTTGTGTTAACTCAGCGTGTTTTTTATGGATGAGAACACTGGTCTGAATTTCCCTTCAGAAGCAGAGATAAATGCCTGGATTTGTGTCTTCCTACAAGCAAGAGTTCATTTCTGGTAAATCCAGTGGATTTTGGGCTCAAATGTATGTATACAGTTCAAGAAACCAACACGTTTCTCACTATAAACCAAAGAGAATTTTTGTAAGAGGAGCTGTGGTTTGTATCAGGTTCATAGGCAGAGCTGACCTAGATATGGTCTGTATGATTCGGAAACACGGTTTCTTTTATTCTGGGCATGCTCATGGTCCTTGCTGTATTGGAGACGCTGGTAAGAAGAGCATGCTTCTTGCGTTTAAAAAAAACGTGTTTTTCTTAGAAGAGAACACTGGTCTGAATTTCTCTTCAGAAACGGAGTTATACCCCAGGAACTGTTTCTTCCTACAAGCAAGAGGTCATTTCTGTTAAATCCAGTGAATTTTGGCCTCAAATGATTTTACACAGTTCATGAACCCAACGGATTTCTCACTATTAACTAAAGAGCATTTATGTAAGATGAGCTGTGGTTTGTATCAGGTTCATAGGCAGAGTTGACCTAGATATGGTCTGTATGAGTAGAAAACACAGTTCTTTTTTTATGGGAATGATTATGGTTCTTGCTGTATTGGAGACGCTGGAAAGAAGAGGATGCTTCTTGCCTTAAAACAGTGTGTGTTTCAGGGATGAGTACTCTGGTCTGAATATCCCTTCATAAACAGAGTTAAACCCAAGGATCTGTGTCTTACTACAAGCACGAGTTCATTTCAGGTAAAGCTAGTGAATTTTAGGCTCTAATGAATTTACAGAGTTCCCGAAAACAACGGATCTCTCACCATTAACTAAAGAGCATTTATGTAAGAGGAGCTGTGGTTTTTATCAGTTTCATAAGCAGAGTTAAACTACATATGGTCCGTATGAATAGGAAATACAGTTCTTTTTTGCTGGGCATGCTCATGTTTCTTGCTGTATTGGAGATGCTGCAAAGAAGAGCTTGCTTCTTGCGTTAAAACAGAGTGTGTTTCATGGATGACAACACTGGTCTGAATTTCCCTTCAGAAACGGAATTAAACCCCAGGATATGTGTCTTCCTACAAACAATGGGTCATTTCTGGTAAACTATGTAAACTTTGGGCTCAAATGATTTTACACAGTTCACAAACCCAACACGATTCTCACTATTAACTAAAGAGCATTTATGTAAGAGGAGCTGTGTTTTGTATCATTTTCATAAACAGAGTTGAACTGTTTAAGGTCCGTGTGAGTAGGAAACACATTTGTTTTGTGCTTGGTATTCTCATGTTTCTTCCTGTATTGGAGACGCTGGAAAGAAGAGCATGCTTCCTGCGTTAAAAAAAAAAAACGTGTGTTTCATGGATGAGAACTCTGGTCTTTATTTCCCTTCTAAAACAGAGTTAAACCCCAGGTTCTGTGTCTTCCTACAAGCAAGAGTTCATTTCAGGTAAACCTAGAGAATTTTGGGCTCAAATGAATTTATACAGTTCATGAAACCAACGCGTTTCTCACTATTAACTAAAGAGCATTTATGTAAGAGTAACTGTGGTTGGTATCAGGTTCATAGACAGAGTTGACCTAGATATAGTTGGTATGATTAGGAAACATAGTTCTTTATTCTGTGCATGCTCATGTTTCTTGCTGTATTGGCGACAATGGCAACAAGAGGATGCTTCTTGCTTTAAAACCGTGTGTGTTTCAGGGATGAGAACTCTGGTCTGAATTTCCCTTCAAAAACAGAGTTAAACCCCAGGGTCTGTTTCTTCCTACAAGCAAGAGTTCATTTCTGGTAAACACAGTGAATTTTGGGCTCAAAGGATTTTACACAGGTCACGAACCCAACGCATTTCTCACTATTAACTAAACTGCATTTATGTAAGAGGACATGTGGTTTGTATCAGGTTCATAGGTGGATTTGACGTAGATATGGTCTATATGACTAGGAAACACAGTTTTTTTATTTTCTGTGCATGACCATGGTTTTTGCTGTATTGGAGACGCTGGAAAGAAGAGCTTGCTTCTTGCATGAAAACAGAGTGTGTTTCATGCATGAGAACACTGTTCTGAATTTCCCTTCATAAATGGGGTGAAACCCCAGCAACTGTGTCTCCCTACAAGCAAGAGTACATTTATGATAAACCCAGTTAATTTTGTGCTCAAATGATTTTACAAAGTTCACGAACTCAATGCGTTTCTCACTATTTACTAGAGAGCATTTATGTAAGAGGAGCTGTGGTTTGTATCAGTTTTATAAGCAGAGTTGAATTGCATATGGTCCGTATGAGTAAGAAACACAGTTCATTTTTTTCTGGGCATGCTCATGTTTCTTGCTGTATTTAGACGCTGGAAATAAGAGCATGCTTCTTGCCTTAAATCTGTGTGTGTTTCAGGGATGAAAACTCTGGTCTGAATTTCCCTTCAAAAACAGAGTTAAACCCAGGATCTGTGTCTTCCTACAATCAAGAGTTCATTTCAGGCAAACCCAGTGAATTATGGGCTCAAATGTTTTAACACAGTTCACAAACACAACCCGTTTCTCACTATTAACTAAAGAGCATTTATGTAAGTGGAGCTGTGGTTTGTATCAGTTTCATGAGCAGAGTTGAACTACATATGGTCCGTATAAGTAGGAAACACAGTTCTTTTTTTCTGGGCATGCTCATGTTTCTTGCTCTTTTGGAGACACTGGCTAGAAGAGGGTGATTCTTGCCTTAAAACAGTGTGTGTTTCAGGGAAGAGAACTGTGGTCTGAAATTCATTTCAAAAAGAGAGTTAAACCACAGGAATTATGTCTTCCTAGAAGCAAGAATTCATTTCTCGTAATCCCAGTGAATTTTGGGCTCAAATGTTTTTACACACTTCACAAACACTACCCGTTTCTCACTACTAACTAAAGAGCGTTTATGTAAGAGGAGCTGTGATTTGTATCAGGTTCATAGGCAGAGTAGACCTAGATATGATCAGTATGAGTCGGCAACACAGTTCTTTTTTTCAGGGCATGCTCATGGTTCTTACTGTATTAGAGACCCTGGAATGAAGAGCATGCTTCTTACTTTAAAAGGGCCTGTGTTTCATTAATGAGAACCATGGTCTGAATTTCCCTTCAGAGAGGGAGTTACACCCCAGGATCTGTGTCTTCCTACAAGCAAGAGTTCATTTCTGATAAACCCAGTGAATTTTGGGCTCAAATGTTTTTACACAGTTCACGAACCCAACGCGATTCTCACTATTACCTAAGAGCATTTATGTAATAGGAGCTGTCGTTTGTATCAGTTTCATAGGTAGAGTTGAACTACATATGGTCTGTATGAGTATGAAACAGAGTTCATTTTTTCTGGGCATGCTCATGTTTCTTGCTGTATTAGAGACCCTGGAATGAAGAGCATGCTTCTTACTTTAAAACAGCCTGTGTTTCATTAATGAGAACCATGGTCTGAATTTCCCTTCAGAGAGGGAGTTACACCCCAGGATCTGTGTCTTCCTACAAGCAAGAGTTCATTTCTGGTAAACCCAGTGAATTTTGGGGTCAAGTGATTTTAAACAGTTCACGAATCCAACGAATTTCTCACTATTGTCTAACGAGTATTTATGTAAGAGGACCTATGGTTTGATTCAGGTTCATAGGCAGAGTTGACCTAGATATGGTCTGTATGAGGAGGAAACACAGTTCTTTTTTTCTGGGCATGATCATGGTTCTTGCTGTATTGGAGACGCTGGAAAGAAGAGCTTGCTTCTTGTGTGAAATCAGAGTGTGTTTTATGGATGAGGACACTGGTCTGAATTTCCCTTCCGAAACGGAGTTAAACCTCAGGAACTGTGTCTTCCTACAAGCAAGAGTTCATTTCTGGTAAACCCTGTGAATTTTGAGCTCAAGTGATTTTACACAGTTCATGAACCCAACGTGATTCTCACTATTACCTAAGAGCATTTATGTAAGAGGAGCTGTGGTTAGTATCAGTTTCATAGGAAGAGTTGAACTACATATGGTTTGTATGAGTAGGTAACATAGTTCTTTTTTTCTGGGCATGCTCATATTTCTAATGTATTGGAGACGCTAGAAAGAAGAGCATGCTTCTTGTGTTAACTCAGCGTGTTTTTTATGGATGAGAACACTGGTCTGAATTTCCCTTCAGAAGCAGAGATAAATGCCTGGATTTGTGTCTTCCTACAAGCAAGAGTTCATTTCTGGTAAATCCAGTGGATTTTGGGCTCAAATGTATGTATACAGTTCAAGAAACCAACACGTTTCTCACTATAAACCAAAGAGAATTTTTGTAAGAGGAGCTGTGGTTTGTATCAGGTTCATAGGCAGAGCTGACCTAGATATGGTCTGTATGATTCGGAAACACGGTTTCTTTTATTCTGGGCATGCTCATGGTCCTTGCTGTATTGGAGACGCTGGTAAGAAGAGCATGCTTCTTGCGTTTAAAAAAAACGTGTTTTTCTTAGAAGAGAACACTGGTCTGAATTTCTCTTCAGAAACGGAGTTATACCCCAGGAACTGTTTCTTCCTACAAGCAAGAGGTCATTTCTGTTAAATCCAGTGAATTTTGGCCTCAAATGATTTTACACAGTTCATGAACCCAACGGATTTCTCACTATTAACTAAAGAGCATTTATGTAAGATGAGCTGTGGTTTGTATCAGGTTCACAGGCAGAGTTGACCTAGATATGGTCTGTATGAGTAGAAAACACAGTTCTTTTTTTATGGGAATGATTATGGTTCTTGCTGTATTGGAGACGCTGGAAAGAAGAGGATGCTTCTTGCCTTAAAACAGTGTGTGTTTCAGGGATGAGTACTCTGGTCTGAATATCCCTTCATAAACAGAGTTAAACCCAAGGATCTGTGTCTTACTACAAGCACGAGTTCATTTCAGGTAAAGCTAGTGAATTTTAGGCTCTAATGAATTTACAGAGTTCCCGAAAACAACGGATCTCTCACCATTAACTAAAGAGCATTTATGTAAGAGGAGCTGTGGTTTTTATCAGTTTCATAAGCAGAGTTAAACTACATATGGTCCGTATGAATAGGAAATACAGTTCTTTTTTGCTGGGCATGCTCATGTTTCTTGCTGTATTGGAGATGCTGCAAAGAAGAGCTTGCTTCTTGCGTTAAAACAGAGTGTGTTTCATGGATGACAACACTGGTCTGAATTTCCCTTCAGAAATGGAATTAAACCCCAGGATATGTGTCTTCCTACAAACAATGGGTCATTTCTGGTAAACTAAGTAAACTTTGGGCTCAAATGATTTTACACAGTTCACAAACCCAACACGATTCTCACTATTAACTAAAGAGCATTTATGTAAGAGGAGGTGTGTTTTGTATCATTTTCATAAACAGAGTTGAACTGCTTAAGGTCCGTGTGAGTAGGAAACACATTTGTTTTGTGCTTGGTATTCTCATGTTTCTTCCTGTATTGGAGACGCTGGAAAGAAGAGCATGCTTCCTGCGTTAAAAAAAAAAAAAACGTGTGTTTCATGGATGAGAACTCTGGTCTTTATTTCCCTTCTAAAACAGAGTTAAACCCCAGGTTCTGTGTCTTCCTACAAGCAAGAGTTCATTACAGGTAAACCTAGAGAATTTTGGGCTCAAATGAATTTATACAGTTCATGAAACCAACGCGTTTCTCACTATTAACTAAAGAGCATTTATGTAAGAGTAACTGTGGTTGGTATCAGGTTCATAGACAGAGTTGACCTAGATATAGTTGGTATGATTAGGAAACATAGTTCTTTATTCTGTGCATGCTCATGTTTCTTGCTGTATTGGCGACAATGGCAACAAGAGGATGCTTCTTGCTTTAAAACCGTGTGTGTTTCAGGGATGAGAACTCTGGTCTGAATTTCCCTTCAAAAACAGAGTTAAACCCCAGGGTCTGTTTCTTCCTACAAGCAAGAGTTCATTTCTGGTAAACACAGTGAATTTTGGGCTCAAAGGATTTTACACAGGTCACGAACCCAACGCATTTCTCACTATTAACTAAACTGCATTTATGTAAGAGGACATGTGGTTTGTATCAGGTTCATAGGTGGATTTGACGTAGATATGGTCTATATGACTAGGAAACACAGTTTTTTTATTTTCTGGGCATGACCATGGTTTTTGCTGTATTGGAGACGCTGGAAAGAAGAGCTTGCTTCTTGCATGAAAACAGAGTGTGTTTCATGCATGAGAACACTGTTCTGAATTTCCCTTCATAAATGGGGTGAAACCCCAGCAACTGTGTCTTCCTACAAGCAAGAGTACATTTATGATAAACCCAGTTAATTTTGCGCTCAAATGATTTTACAAAGTTCACGAACTCAATGCGTTTCTCACTATTTACTAGAGAGCATTTATGTAAGAGGAGCTGTGGTTTGTATCAGTTTTATAAGCAGAGTTGAATTGCATATGGTCCGTATGAGTAAGAAACACAGTTCATTTTTTTCTGGGCATGCTCATGTTTCTTGCTGTATTTAGACGCTGGAAATAAGAGCATGCTTCTTGCCTTAAATCTGTGTGTGTTTCAGGGATGAAAACTCTGGTCTGAATTTCCCTTCAAAAACAGAGTTAAACCCAGGATCTGTGTCTTCCTACAATCAAGAGTTCATTTCAGGCAAACCCAGTGAATTATGGGCTCAAATGTTTTAACACAGTTCACAAACACAACCCGTTTCTCACTATTAACTAAAGAGCATTTATGTAAGTGGAGCTGTGGTTTGTATCAGTTTCATGAGCAGAGTTGAACTACATATGGTCCGTATAAGTAGGAAACACAGTTCTTTTTTTCTGGGCATGCTCATGTTTCTTGCTCTTTTGGAGACACTGGCTAGAAGAGGGTGATTCTTGCCTTAAAACAGTGTGTGTTTCAGGGAAGAGAACTGTGGTCTGAAATTCATTTCAAAAAGAGAGTTAAACCACAGGAATTATGTCTTCCTAGAAGCAAGAATTCATTTCTCGTAATCCCAGTGAATTTTGGGCTCAAATGTTTTTACACACTTCACAAACACTACCCGTTTCTCACTACTAACTAAAGAGCGTTTATGTAAGAGGAGCTGTGATTTGTATCAGGTTCATAGGCAGAGTAGACCTAGATATGATCAGTATGAGTCGGCAACACAGTTCTTTTTTTCAGGGCATGCTCATGGTTCTTACTGTATTAGAGACCCTGGAATGAAGAGCATGCTTCTTACTTTAAAAGGGCCTGTGTTTCATTAATGAGAACCATGGTCTGAATTTCCCTTCAGAGAGGGAGTTACACCCCAGGATCTGTGTCTTCCTACAAGCAAGAGTTCATTTCTGGTAAACCCAGTGAATTTTGGGCTCAAATGTTTTTACACAGTTCACGAACCCAACGCGATTCTCACTATTACCTAAGAGCATTTATGTAATAGGAGCTGTCGTTTGTATCAGTTTCATAGGTAGAGTTGAACTACATATGGTCTGTATGAGTATGAAACAGAGTTCATTTTTTCTGGGCATGCTCATGTTTCTTGCTGTATTAGAGACCCTGGAATGAAGAGCATGCTTCTTACTTTAAAACAGCCTGTGTTTCATTAATGAGAACCATGGTCTGAATTTCCCTTCAGAGAGGGAGTTACACCCCAGGATCTGTGTCTTCCTACAAGCAAGAGTTCATTTCTGGTAAACCCAGTGAATTTTGGGGTCAAGTGATTTTAAACAGTTCACGAATCCAACGAATTTCTCACTATTGTCTAATGAGTATTTATGTAAGAGGACCTATGGTTTGATTCAGGTTCATAGGCAGAGTTGACCTAGATATGGTCTGTATGAGGAGGAAACACAGTTCTTTTTTTCTGGGCATGATCATGGTTCTTGCTGTATTGGAGACGCTGGAAAGAAGAGCTTGCTTCTTGTGTGAAATCAGAGTGTGTTTTATGGATGAGGACACTGGTCTGAATTTCCCTTCAGAAACGGAGTTAAACCTCAGGAACTGTGTCTTCCTACAAGCAAGAGTTCATTTCTGGTAAACCCTGTGAATTTTGAGCTCAAGTGATTTTACACAGTTCATGAACCCAACGTGATTCTCACTATTACCTAAGAGCATTTATGTAAGAGGAGCTGTGGTTAGTATCAGTTTCATAGGAAGAGTTGAACTACATATGGTTTGTATGAGTAGGTAACATAGTTCTTTTTTTCTGGGCATGCTCATATTTCTAATGTATTGGAGACGCTAGAAAGAAGAGCATGCTTCTTGTGTTAACTCAGCGTGTTTTTTATGGATGAGAACACTGGTCTGAATTTCCCTTCAGAAGCAGAGATAAATGCCTGGATTTGTGTCTTCCTACAAGCAAGAGTTCATTTCTGGTAAATCCAGTGGATTTTGGGCTCAAATGTATGTATACAGTTCAAGAAACCAACACGTTTCTCACTATAAACCAAAGAGAATTTTTGTAAGAGGAGCTGTGGTTTGTATCAGGTTCATAGGCAGAGCTGACCTAGATATGGTCTGTATGATTCGGAAACACGGTTTCTTTTATTCTGGGCATGCTCATGGTCCTTGCTTTATTGGAGACGCTGGTAAGAAGAGCATGCTTCTTGCGTTTAAAAAAAACGTGTTTTTCTTAGAAGAGAACACTGGTCTGAATTTCTCTTCAGAAACGGAGTTATACCCCAGGAACTGTTTCTTCCTACAAGCAAGAGGTCATTTCTGTTAAATCCAGTGAATTTTGGCCTCAAATGATTTTACACAGTTCATGAACCCAACGGATTTCTCACTATTAACTAAAGAGCATTTATGTAAGATGAGCTGTGGTTTGTATCAGGTTCATAGGCAGAGTTGACCTAGATATGGTCTGTATGAGTAGAAAACACAGTTCTTTTTTTATGGGAATGATTATGGTTCTTGCTGTATTGGAGACGCTGGAAAGAAGAGGATGCTTCTTGCCTTAAAACAGTGTGTGTTTCAGGGATGAGTACTCTGGTCTGAATATCCCTTCATAAACAGAGTTAAACCCAAGGATCTGTGTCTTACTACAAGCACGAGTTCATTTCAGGTAAAGCTAGTGAATTTTAGGCTCTAATGAATTTACAGAGTTCCCGAAAACAACGGATCTCTCACCATTAACTAAAGAGCATTTATGTAAGAGGAGCTGTGGTTTTTATCAGTTTCATAAGCAGAGTTAAACTACATATGGTCCGTATGAATAGGAAATACAGTTCTTTTTTGCTGGGCATGCTCATGTTTCTTGCTGTATTGGAGATGCTGCAAAGAAGAGCTTGCTTCTTGCGTTAAAACAGAGTGTGTTTCATGGATGACAACACTGGTCTGAATTTCCCTTCAGAAATCGAATTAAACCCCAGGATATGTGTCTTCCTACAAACAATGGGTCATTTCTGGTAAACTATGTAAACTTTGGGCTCAAATGATTTTACACAGTTCACAAACCCAACACGATTCTCACTATTAACTAAAGAGCATTTATGTAAGAGGAGCTGTGTTTTGTATCATTTTCATAAACAGAGTTGAACTGCTTAAGGTCCGTGTGAGTAGGAAACACATTTGTTTTGTGCTTGGTATTCTCATGTTTCTTCCTGTATTGGAGACGCTGGAAAGAAGAGCATGCTTCCTGCGTTAAAAAAAAAAAAAAAAAACGTGTGTTTCATGGATGAGAACTCTGGTCTTTATTTCCCTTCTAAAACAGAGTTAAACCCCAGGTTCTGTGTCTTCCTACAAGCAAGAGTTCATTACAGGTAAACCTAGAGAATTTTGGGCTCAAATGAATTTATACAGTTCATGAAACCAACGCGTTTCTCACTATTAACTAAAGAGCATTTATGTAAGAGTAACTGTGGTTGGTATCAGGTTCATAGACAGAGTTGACCTAGATATAGTTGGTATGATTAGGAAACATAGTTCTTTATTCTGTGCATGCTCATGTTTCTTGCTGTATTGGCGACAATGGCAACAAGAGGATGCTTCTTGCTTTAAAACCGTGTGTGTTTCAGGGATGAGAACTCTGGTCTGAATTTCCCTTCAAAAACAGAGTTAAACCCCAGGGTCTGTTTCTTCCTACAAGCAAGAGTTCATTTCTGGTAAACACAGTGAATTTTGGGCTCAAAGGATTTTACACAGGTCACGAACCCAACGCATTTCTCACTATTAACTAAACTGCATTTATGTAAGAGGACATGTGGTTTGTATCAGGTTCATAGGTGGATTTGACGTAGATATGGTCTATATGACTAGGAAACACAGTTTTTTTTATTTTCTGGGCATGACCATGGTTTTTGCTGTATTGGAGACGCTGGAAAGAAGAGCTTGCTTCTTGCATGAAAACAGAGTGTGTTTCATGCATGAGAACACTGTTCTGAATTTCCCTTCATAAATGGGGTGAAACCCCAGCAACTGTGTCTTCCTACAAGCAAGAGTACATTTATGATAAACCCAGTTAATTTTGCGCTCAAATGATTTTACAAAGTTCACGAACTCAATGCGTTTCTCACTATTTACTAGAGAGCATTTATGTAAGAGGAGCTGTGGTTTGTATCAGTTTTATAAGCAGAGTTGAATTGCATATGGTCCGTATGAGTAAGAAACACAGTTCATTTTTTTCTGGGCATGCTCATGTTTCTTGCTGTATTTAGACGCTGGAAATAAGAGCATGCTTCTTGCCTTAAATCTGTGTGTGTTTCAGGGATGAAAACTCTGGTCTGAATTTCCCTTCAAAAACAGAGTTAAACCCAGGATCTGTGTCTTCCTACAATCAAGAGTTCATTTCAGGCAAACCCAGTGAATTATGGGCTCAAATGTTTTAACACAGTTCACAAACACAACCCGTTTCTCACTATTAACTAAAGAGCATTTATGTAAGTGGAGCTGTGGTTTGTATCAGTTTCATGAGCAGAGTTGAACTACATATGGTCCGTATAAGTAGGAAACACAGTTCTTTTTTTCTGGGCATGCTCATGTTTCTTGCTCTTTTGGAGACACTGGCTAGAAGAGGGTGATTCTTGCCTTAAAACAGTGTGTGTTTCAGGGAAGAGAACTGTGGTCTGAAATTCATTTCAAAAAGAGAGTTAAACCACAGGAATTATGTCTTCCTAGAAGCAAGAATTCATTTCTCGTAATCCCAGTGAATTTTGGGCTCAAATGTTTTTACACACTTCACAAACACTACCCGTTTCTCACTACTAACTAAAGAGCGTTTATGTAAGAGGAGCTGTAATTTGTATCAGGTTCATAGGCAGAGTAGACCTAGATATGATCAGTATGAGTCGGCAACACAGTTCTTTTTTTCAGGGCATGCTCATGGTTCTTACTGTATTAGAGACCCTGGAATGAAGAGCATGCTTCTTACTTTAAAAGGGCCTGTGTTTCATTAATGAGAACCATGGTCTGAATTTCCCTTCAGAGAGGGAGTTACACCCCAGGATCTGTGTCTTCCTACAAGCAAGAGTTCATTTCTGGTAAACCCAGTGAATTTTGGGCTCAAATGTTTTTACACAGTTCACGAACCCAACGCGATTCTCACTATTACCTAAGAGCATTTATGTAATAGGAGCTGTCGTTTGTATCAGTTTCATAGGTAGAGTTGAACTACATATGGTCTGTATGAGTAGGAAACAGAGTTCATTTTTTCTGGGCATGCTCATGTTTCTTGCTGTATTAGAGACCCTGGAATGAAGAACATGCTTCTTACTTTAAAACAGCCTGTGTTTCATTAATGAGAACCATGGTCTGAATTTCCCTTCAGAGAGGGAGTTACACCCCAGGATCTGTGTCTTCCTACAAGCAAGAGTTCATTTCTGGTAAACCCAGTGAATTTTGGGGTCAAGTGATTTTAAACAGTTCACGAATCCAACGAATTTCTCACTATTGTCTAACGAGTATTTATGTAAGAGGACCTATGGTTTGATTCAGGTTCATAGGCAGAGTTGACCTAGATATGGTCTGTATGAGGAGGAAACACAGTTCTTTTTCTCTGGGCATGATCATGGTTCTTGCTGTATTGGAGACGCTGGAAAGAAGAGCTTGCTTCTTGTGTGAAAACAGAGTGTGTTTTATGGATGAGGACACTGGTCTGAATTTCCCTTCAGAAACGGAGTTAAACCTCAGGAACTGTGTCTTCCTACAAGCAAGAGTTCATTTCTGGTAAACCCTGTGAATTTTGAGCTCAAGTGATTTTACACAGTTCACGAACCCAACGTGATTCTCACTATTACCTAAGAGCATTTATGTAAGAGGAGCTGTGGTTAGTATCAGTTTCATAGGAAGAGTTGAACTACATATGGTTTGTATGAGTAGGTAACACAGTTCTTTTTTTCTGGGCATGCTCATATTTCTAATGTATTGGAGACGCTAGAAAGAAGAGCATGCTTCTTGTGTTAACTCAGCGTGTTTTTTATGGTTGAGAACACTGGTCTGAATTTCCCTTCAGAAGCAGAGATAAATGCCTGGATTTGTGTCTTCCTACAAGCAAGAGTTCATTTCTGGTAAATCGAGTGGATTTTGGGCTCAAATGTATGTATACAGTTCAAGAAACCAACACGTTTCTCACTATAAACCAAAGAGAATTTTTGTAAGAGGAGCTGTGGTTTGTATCAGGTTCATAGGCAGAGCTGACCTAGTTATGGTCTGTATGATTCGGAAACACGGTTTCTTTTATTCTGGGCATGCTCATGGTCCTTGCTGTATTGGAGACGCTGGTAAGAAGAGCATGCTTCTTGCGTTTAAAAAAAACGTGTTTTTCTTGGAAGAGAACACTGGTCTGAATTTCTCTTCAGAAACGGAGTTACACCCCAGGAAATGTTTCTTCCTACAAGCAAGAGGTCATTTCTGTTAAATCCAGTGAATTTTGGCCTCAAATGATTTTACACAGTTCATGAACCCAACGGATTTCTCACTATTAACTAAGGAGCATTTATGTAAGATGAGCTGTGGTTTGTATCAGGTTCATAGGCAGAGTTGACCTAGATATGGTCTGTATGAGTAGAAAACACAGTTCTTTTTTTATGGGAATGATTATGGTTCTTGCTGTATTGGAGACGCTGGAAAGAAGAGGATGCTTCTTGCCTTAAAACAGTGTGTGTTTCAGGGATGAGTACTCTGGTCTGAATATCCCTTCATAAACAGAGTTAAACCCAAGGATCTGTGTCTTACTACAAGCACGAGTTCATTTCAGGTAAAGCTAGTGAATTTTAGGCTCTAATGAATTTACAGAGTTCCCGAAAACAACGGATCTCTCACCATTAACTAAAGAGCATTTATGTAAGAGGAGCTGTGGTTTTTATCAGTTTCATAAGCAGAGTTAAACTACATATGGTCCGTATGAATAGGAAATACAGTTCTTTTTTGCTGGGCATGCTCATGTTTCTTGCTGTATCAGAGATGCTGCAAAGAAGAGCTTGCTTCTTGCGTTAAAACAGAGTGTGTTTCATGGATGACAACACTGGTCTGAATTTCCCTTCAGAAATGGAATTAAACCCCAGGATATGTGTCTTCCTACAAACAATGGGTCATTTCTGGTAAACTAAGTAAACTTTGGGCTCAAATGATTTTACACAGTTCACAAACCCAACACGATTCTCACTATTAACTAAAGAGCATTTATGTAAGAGGAGCTGTGTTTTGTATCATTTTCATAAACAGAGTTGAACTGCTTAAGGTCCGTGTGAGTAGGAAACACATTTGTTTTGTGCTTGGTATTCTCATGTTTCTTCCTGTATTGGAGACGCTGGAAAGAAGAGCATGCTTCCTGCGTTAAAAAAAAAAAAACGTGTGTTTCATGGATGAGAACTCTGGTCTTTATTTCCCTTCTAAAACAGAGTTAAACCCCAGGTTCTGTGTCTTCCTACAAGCAAGAGTTCATTACAGGTAAACCTAGAGAATTTTGGGCTCAAATGAATTTATACAGTTCATGAAACCAACGCGTTTCTCACTATTAACTAAAGAGCATTTATGTAAGAGTAACTGTGGTTGGTATCAGGTTCATAGACAGAGTTGACCTAGATATAGTTGGTATGATTAGGAAACATAGTTCTTTATTCTGTGCATGCTCATGTTTCTTGCTGTATTGGCGACAATGGCAACAAGAGGATGCTTCTTGCTTTAAAACCGTGTGTGTTTCAGGGATGAGAACTCTGGTCTGAATTTCCCTTCAAAAACAGAGTTAAACCCCAGGGTCTGTTTCTTCCTACAAGCAAGAGTTCATTTCTGGTAAACACAGTGAATTTTGGGCTCAAAGGATTTTACACAGGTCACGAACCCAACGCATTTCTCACTATTAACTAAACTGCATTTATGTAAGAGGACATGTGGTTTGTATCAGGTTCATAGGTGGATTTGACGTAGATATGGTCTATATGACTAGGAAACACAGTTTTTTTATTTTCTGGGCATGACCATGGTTTTTGCTGTATTGGAGACGCTGGAAAGAAGAGCTTGCTTCTTGCATGAAAACAGAGTGTGTTTCATGCATGAGAACACTGTTCTGAATTTCCCTTCATAAATGGGGTGAAACCCCAGCAACTGTGTCTTCCTACAAGCAAGAGTACATTTATGATAAACCCAGTTAATTTTGCGCTCAAATGATTTTACAAAGTTCACGAACTCAATGCGTTTCTCACTATTTACTAGAGAGCATTTATGTAAGAGGAGCTGTGGTTTGTATCAGTTTTATAAGCAGAGTTGAATTGCATATGGTCCGTATGAGTAAGAAACACAGTTCATTTTTTTCTGGGCATGCTCATGTTTCTTGCTGTATTTAGACGCTGGAAATAAGAGCATGCTTCTTGCCTTAAATCTGTGTGTGTTTCAGGGATGAAAACTCTGGTCTGAATTTCCCTTCAAAAACAGAGTTAAACCCAGGATCTGTGTCTTCCTACAATCAAGAGTTCATTTCAGGCAAACCCAGTGAATTATGGGCTCAAATGTTTTAACACAGTTCACAAACACAACCCGTTTCTCACTATTAACTAAAGAGCATTTATGTAAGTGGAGCTGTGGTTTGTATCAGTTTCATGAGCAGAGTTGAACTACATATGGTCCGTATAAGTAGGAAACACAGTTCTTTTTTTCTGGGCATGCTCATGTTTCTTGCTCTTTTGGAGACACTGGCTAGAAGAGGGTGATTCTTGCCTTAAAACAGTGTGTGTTTCAGGGAAGAGAACTGTGGTCTGAAATTCATTTCAAAAAGAGAGTTAAACCACAGGAATTATGTCTTCCTAGAAGCAAGAATTCATTTCTCGTAATCCCAGTGAATTTTGGGCTCAAATGTTTTTACACACTTCACAAACACTACCCGTTTCTCACTACTAACTAAAGAGCGTTTATGTAAGAGGAGCTGTAATTTGTATCAGGTTCATAGGCAGAGTAGACCTAGATATGATCAGTATGAGTCGGCAACACAGTTCTTTTTTTCAGGGCATGCTCATGGTTCTTACTGTATTAGAGACCCTGGAATGAAGAGCATGCTTCTTACTTTAAAAGGGCCTGTGTTTCATTAATGAGAACCATGGTCTGAATTTCCCTTCAGAGAGGGAGTTACACCCCAGGATCTGTGTCTTCCTACAAGCAAGAGTTCATTTCTGGTAAACCCAGTGAATTTTGGGCTCAAATGTTTTTACACAGTTCACGAACCCAACGCGATTCTCACTATTACCTAAGAGCATTTATGTAATAGGAGCTGTCGTTTGTATCAGTTTCATAGGTAGAGTTGAACTACATATGGTCTGTATGAGTAGGAAACAGAGTTCATTTTTTCTGGGCATGCTCATGTTTCTTGCTGTATTAGAGACCCTGGAATGAAGAACATGCTTCTTACTTTAAAACAGCCTGTGTTTCATTAATGAGAACCATGGTCTGAATTTCCCTTCAGAGAGGGAGTTACACCCCAGGATCTGTGTCTTCCTACAAGCAAGAGTTCATTTCTGGTAAACCCAGTGAATTTTGGGGTCAAGTGATTTTAAACAGTTCACGAATCCAACGAATTTCTCACTATTGTCTAACGAGTATTTATGTAAGAGGACCTATGGTTTGATTCAGGTTCATAGGCAGAGTTGACCTAGATATGGTCTGTATGAGGAGGAAACACAGTTCTTTTTCTCTGGGCATGATCATGGTTCTTGCTGTATTGGAGACGCTGGAAAGAAGAGCTTGCTTCTTGTGTGAAAACAGAGTGTGTTTTATGGATGAGGACACTGGTCTGAATTTCCCTTCAGAAACGGAGTTAAACCTCAGGAACTGTGTCTTCCTACAAGCAAGAGTTCATTTCTGGTAAACCCTGTGAATTTTGAGCTCAAGTGATTTTACACAGTTCACGAACCCAACGTGATTCTCACTATTACCTAAGAGCATTTATGTAAGAGGAGCTGTGGTTAGTATCAGTTTCATAGGAAGAGTTGAACTACATATGGTTTGTATGAGTAGGTAACACAGTTCTTTTTTTCTGGGCATGCTCATATTTCTAATGTATTGGAGACGCTAGAAAGAAGAGCATGCTTCTTGTGTTAACTCAGCGTGTTTTTTATGGATGAGAACACTGGTCTGAATTTCCCTTCAGAAGCAGAGATAAATGCCTGGATTTGTGTCTTCCTACAAGCAAGAGTTCATTTCTGGTAAATCCAGTGGATTTTGGGCTCAAATGTATGTATACAGTTCAAGAAACCAACACGTTTCTCACTATAAACCAAAGAGAATTTTTGTAAGAGGAGCTGTGGTTTGTATCAGGTTCATAGGCAGAGCTGACCTAGTTATGGTCTGTATGATTCGGAAACACGGTTTCTTTTATTCTGGGCATGCTCATGGTCCTTGCTGTATTGGAGACGCTGGTAAGAAGAGCATGCTTCTTGCGTTTAAAAAAAACGTGTTTTTCTTGGAAGAGAACACTGGTTGAATTTCTCTTCAGAAACGGAGTTACACCCCAGGAAATGTTTCTTCCTACAAGCAAGAGGTCATTTCTGTTAAATCCAGTGAATTTTGGCCTCAAATGATTTTACACAGTTCATGAACCCAACGGATTTCTCACTATTAACTAAAGAGCATTTATGTAAGATGAGCTGTGGTTTGTATCAGGTTCATAGGCAGAGTTGACCTAGATATGGTCTGTATGAGTAGAAAACACAGTTCTTTTTTTATGGGAATGATTATGGTTCTTGCTGTATTGGAGACGCTGGAAAGAAGAGGATGCTTCTTGCCTTAAAACAGTGTGTGTTTCAGGGATGAGTACTCTGGTCTGAATATCCCTTCATAAACAGAGTTAAACCCAAGGATCTGTGTCTTACTACAAGCACGAGTTCATTTCAGGTAAAGCTAGTGAATTTTATGCTCTAATGAATTTACAGAGTTCCCGAAAACAACGGATCTCTCACCATTAACTAAAGAGCATTTATGTAAGAGGAGCTGTGGTTTTTATCAGTTTCATAAGCAGAGTTAAACTACATATGGTCCGTATGAATAGGAAATACAGTTCTTTTTTGCTGGGCATGCTCATGTTTCTTGCTGTATTGGAGATGCTGCAAAGAAGAGCTTGCTTCTTGCGTTAAAACAGAGTGTGTTTCATGGATGACAACACTGGTCTGAATTTCCCTTCAGAAATGGAATTAAACCCCAGGATATGTGTCTTCCTACAAACAATGGGTCATTTCTGGTAAACTAAGTAAACTTTGGGCTCAAATGATTTTACACAGTTCACAAACCCAACACGATTATCACTATTAACTAAAGAGCATTTATGTAAGAGGAGCTGTGTTTTGTATCATTTTCATAAACAGAGTTGAACTGCTTAAGGTCCGTGTGAGTAGGAAACACATTTGTTTTGTGCTTGGTATTCTCATGTTTCTTCCTGTATTGGAGACGCTGGAAAGAAGAGCATGCTTCCTGCGTTAAAAAAAAAAAAAAACGTGTGTTTCATGGATGAGAACTCTGGTCTTTATTTCCCTTCTAAAACAGAGTTAAACCCCAGGTTCTGTGTCTTCCTACAAGCAAGAGTTCATTACAGGTAAACCTAGAGAATTTTGGGCTCAAATGAATTTATACAGTTCATGAAACCAACGCGTTTCTCACTATTAACTAAAGAGCATTTATGTAAGAGTAACTGTGGTTGGTATCAGGTTCATAGACAGAGTTGACCTAGATATAGTTGGTATGATTAGGAAACATAGTTCTTTATTCTGTGCATGCTCATGTTTCTTGCTGTATTGGCGACAATGGCAACAAGAGGATGCTTCTTGCTTTAAAACCGTGTGTGTTTCAGGGATGAGAACTCTGGTCTGAATTTCCCTTCAAAAACAGAGTTAAACCCCAGGGTCTGTTTCTTCCTACAAGCAAGAGTTCATTTCTGGTAAACACAGTGAATTTTGGGCTCAAAGGATTTTACACAGGTCACGAACCCAACGCATTTCTCACTATTAACTAAACTGCATTTATGTAAGAGGACATGTGGTTTGTATCAGGTTCATAGGTGGATTTGACGTAGATATGGTCTATATGACTAGGAAACACAGTTTTTTTATTTTCTGGGCATGACCATGGTTTTTGCTGTATTGGGGACGCTGGAAAGAAGAGCTTGCTTCTTGCATGAAAACAGAGTGTGTTTCATGCATGAGAACACTGTTCTGAATTTCCCTTCATAAATGGGGTGAAACCCCAGCAACTGTGTCTTCCTACAAGCAAGAGTACATTTATGATAAACCCAGTTAATTTTGCGCTCAAATGATTTTACAAAGTTCACGAACTCAATGCGTTTCTCACTATTTACTAGAGAGCATTTATGTAAGAGGAGCTGTGGTTTGTATCAGTTTTATAAGCAGAGTTGAATTGCATATGGTCCGTATGAGTAAGAAACACAGTTCATTTTTTTCTGGGCATGCTCATGTTTCTTGCTGTATTTAGACGCTGGAAATAAGAGCATGCTTCTTGCCTTAAATCTGTGTGTGTTTCAGGGATGAAAACTCTGGTCTGAATTTCCCTTCAAAAACAGAGTTAAACCCAGGATCTGTGTCTTCCTACAATCAAGAGTTCATTTCAGGCAAACCCAGTGAATTATGGGCTCAAATGTTTTAACACAGTTCACAAACACAACCCGTTTCTCACTATTAACTAAAGAGCATTTATGTAAGTGGAGCTGTGGTTTGTATCAGTTTCATGAGCAGAGTTGAACTACATATGGTCCGTATAAGTAGGAAACACAGTTCTTTTTTTCTGGGCATGCTCATGTTTCTTGCTCTTTTGGAGACACTGGCTAGAAGAGGGTGATTCTTGCCTTAAAACAGTGTGTGTTTCAGGGAAGAGAACTGTGGTCTGAAATTCATTTCAAAAAGAGAGTTAAACCACAGGAATTATGTCTTCCTAGAAGCAAGAATTCATTTCTCGTAATCCCAGTGAATTTTGGGCTCAAATGTTTTTACACACTTCACAAACACTACCCGTTTCTCACTACTAACTAAAGAGCGTTTATGTAAGAGGAGCTGTAATTTGTATCAGGTTCATAGGCAGAGTAGACCTAGATATGATCAGTATGAGTCGGCAACACAGTTCTTTTTTTCAGGGCATGCTCATGGTTCTTACTGTATTAGAGACCCTGGAATGAAGAGCATGCTTCTTACTTTAAAAGGGCCTGTGTTTCATTAATGAGAACCATGGTCTGAATTTCCCTTCAGAGAGGGAGTTACACCCCAGGATCTGTGTCTTCCTACAAGCAAGAGTTCATTTCTGGTAAACCCAGTGAATTTTGGGGTCAAGTGATTTTAAACAGTTCACGAATCCAACGAATTTCTCACTATTGTCTAACGAGTATTTATGTAAGAGGACCTATGGTTTGATTCAGGTTCATAGGCAGAGTTGACCTAGATATGGTCTGTATGAGGAGGAAACACAGTTCTTTTTCTCTGGGCATGATCATGGTTCTTGCTGTATTGGAGACGCTGGAAAGAAGAGCTTGCTTCTTGTGTGAAAACAGAGTGTGTTTTATGGATGAGGACACTGGTCTGAATTTCCCTTCAGAAACGGAGTTAAACCTCAGGAACTGTGTCTTCCTACAAGCAAGAGTTCATTTCTGGTAAACCCTGTGAATTTTGAGCTCAAGTGATTTTACACAGTTCACGAACCCAACGTGATTCTCACTATTACCTAAGAGCATTTATGTAAGAGGAGCTGTGGTTAGTATCAGTTTCATAGGAAGAGTTGAACTACATATGGTTTGTATGAGTAGGTAACACAGTTCTTTTTTTCTGGGCATGCTCATATTTCTAATGTATTGGAGACGCTAGAAAGAAGAGCATGCTTCTTGTGTTAACTCAGCGTGTTTTTTATGGATGAGAACACTGGTCTGAATTTCCCTTCAGAAGCAGAGATAAATGCCTGGATTTGTGTCTTCCTACAAGCAAGAGTTCATTTCTGGTAAATCCAGTGGATTTTGGGCTCAAATGTATGTATACAGTTCAAGAAACCAACACGTTTCTCACTATAAACCAAAGAGAATTTTTGTAAGAGGAGCTGTGGTTTGTATCAGGTTCATAGGCAGAGCTGACCTAGTTATGGTCTGTATGATTCGGAAACACGGTTTCTTTTATTCTGGGCATGCTCATGGTCCTTGCTGTATTGGAGACGCTGGTAAGAAGAGCATGCTTCTTGCGTTTAAAAAAAACGTGTTTTTCTTGGAAGAGAACACTGGTTGAATTTCTCTTCAGAAACGGAGTTACACCCCAGGAAATGTTTCTTCCTACAAGCAAGAGGTCATTTCTGTTAAATCCAGTGAATTTTGGCCTCAAATGATTTTACACAGTTCATGAACCCAACGGATTTCTCACTATTAACTAAAGAGCATTTATGTAAGATGAGCTGTGGTTTGTATCAGGTTCATAGGCAGAGTTGACCTAGATATGGTCTGTATGAGTAGAAAACACAGTTCTTTTTTTATGGGAATGATTATGGTTCTTGCTGTATTGGAGACGCTGGAAAGAAGAGGATGCTTCTTGCCTTAAAACAGTGTGTGTTTCAGGGATGAGTACTCTGGTCTGAATATCCCTTCATAAACAGAGTTAAACCCAAGGATCTGTGTCTTACTACAAGCACGAGTTCATTTCAGGTAAAGCTAGTGAATTTTATGCTCTAATGAATTTACAGAGTTCCCGAAAACAACGGATCTCTCACCATTAACTAAAGAGCATTTATGTAAGAGGAGCTGTGGTTTTTATCAGTTTCATAAGCAGAGTTAAACTACATATGGTCCGTATGAATAGGAAATACAGTTCTTTTTTGCTGGGCATGCTCATGTTTCTTGCTGTATTGGAGATGCTGCAAAGAAGAGCTTGCTTCTTGCGTTAAAACAGAGTGTGTTTCATGGATGACAACACTGGTCTGAATTTCCCTTCAGAAATGGAATTAAACCCCAGGATATGTGTCTTCCTACAAACAATGGGTCATTTCTGGTAAACTAAGTAAACTTTGGGCTCAAATGATTTTACACAGTTCACAAACCCAACACGATTCTCACTATTAACTAAAGAGCATTTATGTAAGAGGAGCTGTGTTTTGTATCATTTTCATAAACAGAGTTGAACTGCTTAAGGTCCGTGTGAGTAGGAAACACATTTGTTTTGTGCTTGGTATTCTCATGTTTCTTCCTGTATTGGAGACGCTGGAAAGAAGAGCATGCTTCCTGCGTTAGAAAAAAAAACGTGTGTTTCATGGATGAGAACTCTGGTCTTTATTTCCCTTCTAAAACAGAGTTAAACCCCAGGTTCTGTGTCTTCCTACAAGCAAGAGTTCATTACAGGTAAACCTAGAGAATTTTGGGCTCAAATGAATTTATACAGTTCATGAAACCAACGCGTTTCTCACTATTAACTAAAGAGCATTTATGTAAGAGTAACTGTGGTTGGTATCAGGTTCATAGACAGAGTTGACCTAGATATAGTTGGTATGATTAGGAAACATAGTTCTTTATTCTGTGCATGCTCATGTTTCTTGCTGTATTGGCGACAATGGCAACAAGAGGATGCTTCTTGCTTTAAAACCGTGTGTGTTTCAGGGATGAGAACTCTGGTCTGAATTTCCCTTCAAAAACAGAGTTAAACCCCAGGGTCTGTTTCTTCCTACAAGCAAGAGTTCATTTCTGGTAAACACAGTGAATTTTGGGCTCAAAGGATTTTACACAGGT
Source organism: Onychomys arenicola (assembly GCA_949786405.1). NCBI lineage: Eukaryota > Metazoa > Chordata > Mammalia > Rodentia > Cricetidae > Onychomys > Onychomys arenicola. The sequence goes on from CATKUM010000026.1 coordinate 2,274,292, forward strand.
CACGAACCCAACGCATTTCTCACTATTAACTAAACTGCATTTATGTAAGAGGACATGTGGTTTGTATCAGGTTCATAGGTGGATTTGACGTAGATATGGTCTATATGACTAGGAAACACAGTTTTTTTATTTTCTGTGCATGACCATGGTTTTTGCTGTATTGGGGACGCTGGAAAGAAGAGCTTGCTTCTTGCATGAAAACAGAGTGTGTTTCATGCATGAGAACACTGTTCTGAATTTCCCTTCATAAATGGGGTGAAACCCCAGCAACTGTGTCTTCCTACAAGCAAGAGTACATTTATGATAAACCCAGTTAATTTTGCGCTCAAATGATTTTACAAAGTTCACGAACTCAATGCGTTTCTCACTATTTACTAGAGAGCATTTATGTAAGAGGAGCTGTGGTTTATATCAGTTTTATAAGCAGAGTTGAATTGCATATGGTCCGTATGAGTAAGAAACACAGTTCATTTTTTTCTGGGCATGCTCATGTTTCTTGCTGTATTTAGACGCTGGAAATAAGAGCATGCTTCTTGCCTTAAATCTGTGTGTGTTTCAGGGATGAAAACTCTGGTCTGAATTTCCCTTCAAAAACAGAGTTAAACCCAGGATCTGTGTCTTCCTACAATCAAGAGTTCATTTCAGGCAAACCCAGTGAATTATGGGCTCAAATGTTTTAACACAGTTCACAAACACAACCCGTTTCTCACTATTAACTAAAGAGCATTTATGTAAGTGGAGCTGTGGTTTGTATCAGTTTCATGAGCAGAGTTGAACTACATATGGTCCGTATAAGTAGGAAACACAGTTCTTTTTTTCTGGGCATGCTCATGTTTCTTGCTCTTTTGGAGACACTGGCTAGAAGAGGGTGATTCTTGCCTTAAAACAGTGTGTGTTTCAGGGAAGAGAACTGTGGTCTGAAATTCATTTCAAAAAGAGAGTTAAACCACAGGAATTATATCTTCCTAGAAGCAAGAATTCATTTCTCGTAATCCCAGTGAATTTTGGGCTCAAATGTTTTTACACACTTCACAAACACTACCCGTTTCTCACTACTAACTAAAGAGCGTTTATGTAAGAGGAGCTGTGATTTGTATCAGGTTCATAGGCAGAGTAGACCTAGATATGATCAGTATGAGTCGGCAACACAGTTCTTTTTTTCAGGGCATGCTCATGGTTCTTACTGTATTAGAGACCCTGGAATGAAGAGCATGCTTCTTACTTTAAAAGGGCCTGTGTTTCATTAATGAGAACCATGGTCTGAATTTCCCTTCAGAGAGGGAGTTACACCCCAGGATCTGTGTCTTCCTACAAGCAAGAGTTCATTTCTGGTAAACCCAGTGAATTTTGGGCTCAAATGTTTTTACACAGTTCACGAACCCAACGCGATTCTCACTATTACCTAAGAGCATTTATGTAATAGGAGCTGTCGTTTGTATCAGTTTCATAGGTAGAGTTGAACTACATATGGTCTGTATGAGTAGGAAACAGAGTTCATTTTTTCTGGGCATGCTCATGTTTCTTGCTGTATTAGAGACCCTGGAATGAAGAACATGCTTCTTACTTTAAAACAGCCTGTGTTTCATTAATGAGAACCATGGTCTGAATTTCCCTTCAGAGAGGGAGTTACACCCCAGGATCTGTGTCTTCCTACAAGCAAGAGTTCATTTCTGGTAAACCCAGTGAATTTTGGGGTCAAGTGATTTTAAACAGTTCACGAATCCAACGAATTTCTCACTATTGTCTAACGAGTATTTATGTAAGAGGACCTATGGTTTGATTCAGGTTCATAGGCAGAGTTGACCTAGATATGGTCTGTATGAGGAGGAAACACAGTTCTTTTTCTCTGGGCATGATCATGGTTCTTGCTGTATTGGAGACGCTGGAAAGAAGAGCTTGCTTCTTGTGTGAAAACAGAGTGTGTTTTATGGATGAGGACACTGGTCTGAATTTCCCTTCAGAAACGGAGTTAAACCTCAGGAACTGTGTCTTCCTACAAGCAAGAGTTCATTTCTGGTAAACCCTGTGAATTTTGAGCTCAAGTGATTTTACACAGTTCACGAACCCAACGTGATTCTCACTATTACCTAAGAGCATTTATGTAAGAGGAGCTGTGGTTAGTATCAGTTTCATAGGAAGAGTTGAACTACATATGGTTTGTATGAGTAGGTAACACAGTTCTTTTTTTCTGGGCATGCTCATATTTCTAATGTATTGGAGACGCTAGAAAGAAGAGCATGCTTCTTGTGTTAACTCAGCGTGTTTTTTATGGATGAGAACACTGGTCTGAATTTCCCTTCAGAAGCAGAGATAAATGCCTGGATTTGTGTCTTCCTACAAGCAAGAGTTCATTTCTGGTAAATCCAGTGGATTTTGGGCTCAAATGTATGTATACAGTTCAAGAAACCAACACGTTTCTCACTATAAACCAAAGAGAATTTTTGTAAGAGGAGCTGTGGTTTGTATCAGGTTCATAGGCAGAGCTGACCTAGTTATGGTCTGTATGATTCGGAAACACGGTTTCTTTTATTCTGGGCATGCTCATGGTCCTTGCTGTATTGGAGACGCTGGTAAGAAGAGCATGCTTCTTGCGTTTAAAAAAAACGTGTTTTTCTTGGAAGAGAACACTGGTCTGAATTTCTCTTCAGAAACGGAGTTACACCCCAGGAAATGTTTCTTCCTACAAGCAAGAGGTCATTTCTGTTAAATCCAGTGAATTTTGGCCTCAAATGATTTTACACAGTTCATGAACCCAACGGATTTCTCACTATTAACTAAAGAGCATTTATGTAAGATGAGCTGTGGTTTGTATCAGGTTCATAGGCAGAGTTGACCTAGATATGGTCTGTATGAGTAGAAAACACAGTTCTTTTTTTATGGGAATGATTATGGTTCTTGCTGTATTGGAGACGCTGGAAAGAAGAGGATGCTTCTTGCCTTAAAACAGTGTGTGTTTCAGGGATGAGTACTCTGGTCTGAATATCCCTTCATAAACAGAGTTAAACCCAAGGATCTGTGTCTTACTACAAGCACGAGTTCATTTCAGGTAAAGCTAGTGAATTTTAGGCTCTAATGAATTTACAGAGTTCCCGAAAACAACGGATCTCTCACCATTAACTAAAGAGCATTTATGTAAGAGGAGCTGTGGTTTTTATCAGTTTCATAAGCAGAGTTAAACTACATATGGTCCGTATGAATAGGAAATACAGTTCTTTTTTGCTGGGCATGCTCATGTTTCTTGCTGTATTGGAGATGCTGCAAAGAAGAGCTTGCTTCTTGCGTTAAAACAGAGTGTGTTTCATGGATGACAACACTGGTCTGAATTTCCCTTCAGAAATGGAATTAAACCCCAGGATATGTGTCTTCCTACAAACAATGGGTCATTTCTGGTAAACTAAGTAAACTTTGGGCTCAAATGATTTTACACAGTTCACAAACCCAACACGATTCTCACTATTAACTAAAGAGCATTTATGTAAGAGGAGCTGTGTTTTGTATCATTTTCATAAACAGAGTTGAACTGCTTAAGGTCCGTGTGAGTAGGAAACACATTTGTTTTGTGCTTGGTATTCTCATGTTTCTTCCTGTATTGGAGACGCTGGAAAGAAGAGCATGCTTCCTGCGTTAAAAAAAAAAAAAAAAACGTGTGTTTCATGGATGAGAACTCTGGTCTTTATTTCCCTTCTAAAACAGAGTTAAACCCCAGGTTCTGTGTCTTCCTACAAGCAAGAGTTCATTACAGGTAAACCTAGAGAATTTTGGGCTCAAATGAATTTATACAGTTCATGAAACCAACGCGTTTCTCACTATTAACTAAAGAGCATTTATGTAAGAGTAACTGTGGTTGGTATCAGGTTCATAGACAGAGTTGACCTAGATATAGTTGGTATGATTAGGAAACATAGTTCTTTATTCTGTGCATGCTCATGTTTCTTGCTGTATTGGCGACAATGGCAACAAGAGGATGCTTCTTGCTTTAAAACCGTGTGTGTTTCAGGGATGAGAACTCTGGTCTGAATTTCCCTTCAAAAACAGAGTTAAACCCCAGGGTCTGTTTCTTCCTACAAGCAAGAGTTCATTTCTGGTAAACACAGTGAATTTTGGGCTCAAAGGATTTTACACAGGTCACGAACCCAACGCATTTCTCACTATTAACTAAACTGCATTTATGTAAGAGAACATGTGGTTTGTATCAGGTTCATAGGTGGATTTGACGTAGATATGGTCTATATGACTAGGAAACACAGTTTTTTTATTTTCTGGGCATGACCATGGTTTTTGCTGTATTGGAGACGCTGGAAAGAAGAGCTTGCTTCTTGCATGAAAACAGAGTGTGTTTCATGCATGAGAACACTGTTCTGAATTTCCCTTCATAAATGGGGTGAAACCCCAGCAACTGTGTCTTCCTACAAGCAAGAGTACATTTATGATAAACCCAGTTAATTTTGCGCTCAAATGATTTTACAAAGTTCACGAACTCAATGCGTTTCTCACTATTTACTAGAGAGCATTTATGTAAGAGGAGCTGTGGTTTGTATCAGTTTTATAAGCAGAGTTGAATTGCATATGGTCCGTATGAGTAAGAAACACAGTTCATTTTTTTTCTGGGCATGCTCATGTTTCTTGCTGTATTTAGACGCTGGAAATAAGAGCATGCTTCTTGCCTTAAATCTGTGTGTGTTTCAGGGATGAAAACTCTGGTCTGAATTTCCCTTCAAAAACAGAGTTAAACCCAGGATCTGTGTCTTCCTACAATCAAGAGTTCATTTCAGGCAAACCCAGTGAATTATGGGCTCAAATGTTTTAACACAGTTCACAAACACAACCCGTTTCTCACTATTAACTAAAGAGCATTTATGTAAGTGGAGCTGTGGTTTGTATCAGTTTCATGAGCAGAGTTGAACTACATATGGTCCGTATAAGTAGGAAACACAGTTCTTTTTTTCTGGGCATGCTCATGTTTCTTGCTCTTTTGGAGACACTGGCTAGAAGAGGGTGATTCTTGCCTTAAAACAGTGTGTGTTTCAGGGAAGAGAACTGTGGTCTGAAATTCATTTCAAAAATAGAGTTAAACCACAGGAATTATGTCTTCCTAGAAGCAAGAATTCATTTCTCGTAATCCCAGTGAATTTTGGGCTCAAATGTTTTTACACACTTCACAAACACTACCCTTTTCTCACTACTAACTAAAGAGCGTTTATGTAAGAGGAGCTGTAATTTGTATCAGGTTCATAGGCAGAGTAGACCTAGATATGATCAGTATGAGTCGGCAACACAGTTCTTTTTTTCAGGGCATGCTCATGGTTCTTACTGTATTAGAGACCCTGGAATGAAGAGCATGCTTCTTACTTTAAAAGGGCCTGTGTTTCATTAATGAGAACCATGGTCTGAATATCCCTTCAGAGAGGGAGTTACACCCCAGGATCTGTGTCTTCCTACAAGCAAGAGTTCATTTCTGGTAAACCCAGTGAATTTTGGGCTCAAATGTTTTTACACAGTTCACGAACCCAACGCGATTCTCACTATTACCTAAGAGCATTTATGTAATAGGAGCTGTCGTTTGTATCAGTTTCATAGGTAGAGTTGAACTACATATGGTCTGTATGAGTAGGAAACAGAGTTCATTTTTTCTGGGCATGCTCATGTTTCTTGCTGTATTAGAGACCCTGGAATGAAGAACATGCTTCTTACTTTAAAACAGCCTGTGTTTCATTAATGAGAACCATGGTCTGAATTTCCCTTCAGAGAGGGAGTTACACCCCAGGATCTGTGTCTTCCTACAAGCAAGAGTTCATTTCTGGTAAACCCAGTGAATTTTGGGGTCAAGTGATTTTAAACAGTTCACGAATCCAACGAATTTCTCACTATTGTCTAACGAGTATTTATGTAAGAGGACCTATGGTTTGATTCAGGTTCATAGGCAGAGTTGACCTAGATATGGTCTGTATGAGGAGGAAACACAGTTCTTTTTCTCTGGGCATGATCATGGTTCTTGCTGTATTGGAGACGCTGGAAAGAAGAGCTTGCTTCTTGTGTGAAAACAGAGTGTGTTTTATGGATGAGGACACTGGTCTGAATTTCCCTTCAGAAACGGAGTTAAACCTCAGGAACTGTGTCTTCCTACAAGCAAGAGTTCATTTCTGGTAAACCCTGTGAATTTTGAGCTCAAGTGATTTTACACAGTTCACGAACCCAACGTGATTCTCACTATTACCTAAGAGCATTTATGTAAGAGGAGCTGTGGTTAGTATCAGTTTCATAGGAAGTGTTGAACTACATATGGTTTGTATGAGTAGGTAACACAGTTCTTTTTTTCTGGGCATGCTCATAGTTCTAATGTATTGGAGACGCTAGAAAGAAGAGCATGCTTCTTGTGTTAACTCAGCGTGTTTTTTATGGATGAGAACACTGGTCTGAATTTCCCTTCAGAAGCAGAGATAAATGCCTGGATTTGTGTCTTCCTACAAGCAAGAGTTCATTTCTGGTAAATCCAGTGGATTTTGGGCTCAAATGTATGTATACAGTTCAAGAAACCAACACGTTTCTCACTATAAACCAAAGAGAATTTTTGTAAGAGGAGCTGTGGTTTGTATCAGGTTCATAGGCAGAGCTGACCTAGTTATGGTCTGTATGATTCGGAAACACGGTTTCTTTTATTCTGGGCATGCTCATGGTCCTTGCTGTATTGGAGACGCTGGTAAGAAGAGCATGCTTCTTGCGTTTAAAAAAAACGTGTTTTTCTTGGAAGAGAACACTGGTCTGAATTTCTCTTCAGAAACGGAGTTACACCCCAGGAAATGTTTCTTCCTACAAGCAAGAGGTCATTTCTGTTAAATCCAGTGAATTTTGGCCTCAAATGATTTTACACAGTTCATGAACCCAACGGATTTCTCACTATTAACTAAAGAGCATTTATGTAAGATGAGCTGTGGTTTGTATCAGGTTCATAGGCAGAGTTGACCTAGATATGGTCTGTATGAGTAGAAAACACAGTTCTTTTTTTATGGGAATGATTATGGTTCTTGCTGTATTGGAGACGCTGGAAAGAAGAGGATGCTTCTTGCCTTAAAACAGTGTGTGTTTCAGGGATGAGTACTCTGGTCTGAATATCCCTTCATAAACAGAGTTAAACCCAAGGATCTGTGTCTTACTACAAGCACGAGTTCATTTCAGGTAAAGCTAGTGAATTTTAGGCTCTAATGAATTTACAGAGTTCCCGAAAACAACGGATCTCTCACCATTAACTAAAGAGCATTTATGTAAGAGGAGCTGTGGTTTTTATCAGTTTCATAAGCAGAGTTAAACTACATATGGTCCGTATGAATAGGAAATACAGTTCTTTTTTGCTGGGCATGCTCATGTTTCTTGCTGTATTGGAGATGCTGCAAAGAAGAGCTTGCTTCTTGCGTTAAAACAGAGTGTGTTTCATGGATGACAACACTGGTCTGAATTTCCCTTCAGAAATGGAATTAAACCCCAGGATATGTGTCTTCCTACAAACAATGGGTCATTTCTGGTAAACTATGTAAACTTTGGGCTCAAATGATTTTACACAGTTCACAAACCCAACACGATTCTCACTATTAACTAAAGAGCATTTATGTAAGAGGAGCTGTGTTTTGTATCATTTTCATAAACAGAGTTGAACTGCTTAAGGTCCGTGTGAGTAGGAAACACATTTGTTTTGTGCTTGGTATTCTCATGTTTCTTCCTGTATTGGAGACGCTGGAAAGAAGAGCATTCTTCCTGCGTTAGAAAAAAAAACGTGTGTTTCATGGATGAGAACTCTGGTCTTTATTTCCCTTCTAAAACAGAGTTAAACCCCAGGTTCTGTGTCTTCCTACAAGCAAGAGTTCATTACAGGTAAACCTAGAGAATTTTGGGCTCAAATGAATTTATACAGTTCATGAAACCAACGCGTTTCTCACTATTAACTAAAGAGCATTTATGTAAGAGTAACTGTGGTTGGTATCAGGTTCATAGACAGAGTTGACCTAGATATAGTTGGTATGATTAGGAAACATAGTTCTTTATTCTGTGCATGCTCATGTTTCTTGCTGTATTGGCGACAATGGCAACAAGAGGATGCTTCTTGCTTTAAAACCGTGTGTGTTTCAGGGATGAGAACTCTGGTCTGAATTTCCCTTCAAAAACAGAGTTAAACCCCAGGGTCTGTTTCTTCCTACAAGCAAGAGTTCATTTCTGGTAAACACAGTGAATTTTGGGCTCAAAGGATTTTACACAGGTCACGAACCCAACGCATTTCTCACTATTAACTAAACTGCATTTATGTAAGAGAACATGTGGTTTGTATCAGGTTCATAGGTGGATTTGACGTAGATATGGTCTATATGACTAGGAAACACAGTTTTTTTATTTTCTGGGCATGACCATGGTTTTTGCTGTATTGGAGACGCTGGAAAGAAGAGCTTGCTTCTTGCATGAAAACAGAGTGTGTTTCATGCATGAGAACACTGTTCTGAATTTCCCTTCATAAATGGGGTGAAACCCCAGCAACTGTGTCTTCCTACAAGCAAGAGTACATTTATGATAAACCCAGTTAATTTTGCGCTCAAATGATTTTACAAAGTTCACGAACTCAATGCGTTTCTCACTATTTACTAGAGAGCATTTATGTAAGAGGAGCTGTGGTTTGTATCAGTTTTATAAGCAGAGTTGAATTGCATATGGTCCGTATGAGTAAGAAACACAGTTCATTTTTTTCTGGGCATGCTCATGTTTCTTGCTGTATTTAGACGCTGGAAATAAGAGCATGCTTCTTGCCTTAAATCTGTGTGTGTTTCAGGGATGAAAACTCTGGTCTGAATTCCCCTTCAAAAACAGAGTTAAACCCAGGATCTGTGTCTTCCTACAATCAAGAGTTCATTTCAGGCAAACCCAGTGAATTATGGGCTCAAATGTTTTAACACAGTTCACAAACACAACCCGTTTCTCACTATTAACTAAAGAGCATTTATGTAAGTGGAGCTGTGGTTTGTATCAGTTTCATGAGCAGAGTTGAACTACATATGGTCCGTATAAGTAGGAAACACAGTTCTTTTTTTCTGGGCATGCTCATGTTTCTTGCTCTTTTGGAGACACTGGCTAGAAGAGGGTGATTCTTGCCTTAAAACAGTGTGTGTTTCAGGGAAGAGAACTGTGGTCTGAAATTCATTTCAAAAAGAGAGTTAAACCACAGGAATTATGTCTTCCTAGAAGCAAGAATTCATTTCTCGTAATCCCAGTGAATTTTGGGCTCAAATGTTTTTACACACTTCACAAACACTACCCGTTTCTCACTACTAACTAAAGAGCGTTTATGTAAGAGGAGCTGTAATTTGTATCAGGTTCATAGGCAGAGTAGACCTAGATATGATCAGTATGAGTCGGCAACACAGTTCTTTTTTTCAGGGCATGCTCATGGTTCTTACTGTATTAGAGACCCTGGAATGAAGAGCATGCTTCTTACTTTAAAAGGGCCTGTGTTTCATTAATGAGAACCATGGTCTGAATTTCCCTTCAGAGAGGGAGTTACACCCCAGGATCTGTGTCTTCCTACAAGCAAGAGTTCATTTCTGGTAAACCCAGTGAATTTTGGGCTCAAATGTTTTTACACAGTTCACGAACCCAACGCGATTCTCACTATTACCTAAGAGCATTTATGTAATAGGAGCTGTCGTTTGTATCAGTTTCATAGGTAGAGTTGAACTACATATGGTCTGTATGAGTAGGAAACAGAGTTCATTTTTTCTGGGCATGCTCATGTTTCTTGCTGTATTAGAGACCCTGGAATGAAGAACATGCTTCTTACTTTAAAACAGCCTGTGTTTCATTAATGAGAACCATGGTCTGAATTTCCCTTCAGAGAGGGAGTTACACCCCAGGATCTGTGTCTTCCTACAAGCAAGAGTTCATTTCTGGTAAACCCAGTGAATTTTGGGGTCAAGTGATTTTAAACAGTTCACGAATCCAACGAATTTCTCACTATTGTCTAACGAGTATTTATGTAAGAGGACCTATGGTTTGATTCAGGTTCATAGGCAGAGTTGACCTAGATATGGTCTGTATGAGGAGGAAACACAGTTCTTTTTCTCTGGGCATGATCATGGTTCTTGCTGTATTGGAGACGCTGGAAAGAAGAGCTTGCTTCTTGTGTGAAAACAGAGTGTGTTTTATGGATGAGGACACTGGTCTGAATTTCCCTTCAGAAACGGAGTTAAACCTCAGGAACTGTGTCTTCCTACAAGCAAGAGTTCATTTCTGGTAAACCCTGTGAATTTTGAGCTCAAGTGATTTTACACAGTTCACGAACCCAACGTGATTCTCACTATTACCTAAGAGCATTTATGTAAGAGGAGCTGTGGTTAGTATCAGTTTCATAGGAAGAGTTGAACTACATATGGTTTGTATGAGTAGGTAACACAGTTCTTTTTTTCTGGGCATGCTCATATTTCTAATGTATTGGAGACGCTAGAAAGAAGAGCATGCTTCTTGTGTTAACTCAGCGTGTTTTTTATGGTTGAGAACACTGGTCTGAATTTCCCTTCAGAAGCAGAGATAAATGCCTGGATTTGTGTCTTCCTACAAGCAAGAGTTCATTTCTGGTAAATCGAGTGGATTTTGGGCTCAAATGTATGTATACAGTTCAAGAAACCAACACGTTTCTCACTATAAACCAAAGAGAATTTTTGTAAGAGGAGCTGTGGTTTGTATCAGGTTCATAGGCAGAGCTGACCTAGTTATGGTCTGTATGATTCGGAAACACGGTTTCTTTTATTCTGGGCATGCTCATGGTCCTTGCTGTATTGGAGACGCTGGTAAGAAGAGCATGCTTCTTGCGTTTAAAAAAAACGTGTTTTTCTTGGAAGAGAACACTGGTCTGAATTTCTCTTCAGAAACGGAGTTACACCCCAGGAAATGTTTCTTCCTACAAGCAAGAGGTCATTTCTGTTAAATCCAGTGAATTTTGGCCTCAAATGATTTTACACAGTTCATGAACCCAACGGATTTCTCACTATTAACTAAGGAGCATTTATGTAAGATGAGCTGTGGTTTGTATCAGGTTCATAGGCAGAGTTGACCTAGATATGGTCTGTATGAGTAGAAAACACAGTTCTTTTTTTATGGGAATGATTATGGTTCTTGCTGTATTGGAGACGCTGGAAAGAAGAGGATGCTTCTTGCCTTAAAACAGTGTGTGTTTCAGGGATGAGTACTCTGGTCTGAATATCCCTTCATAAACAGAGTTAAACCCAAGGATCTGTGTCTTACTACAAGCACGAGTTCATTTCAGGTAAAGCTAGTGAATTTTAGGCTCTAATGAATTTACAGAGTTCCCGAAAACAACGGATCTCTCACCATTAACTAAAGAGCATTTATGTAAGAGGAGCTGTGGTTTTTATCAGTTTCATAAGCAGAGTTAAACTACATATGGTCCGTATGAATAGGAAATACAGTTCTTTTTTGCTGGGCATGCTCATGTTTCTTGCTGTATCAGAGATGCTGCAAAGAAGAGCTTGCTTCTTGCGTTAAAACAGAGTGTGTTTCATGGATGACAACACTGGTCTGAATTTCCCTTCAGAAATGGAATTAAACCCCAGGATATGTGTCTTCCTACAAACAATGGGTCATTTCTGGTAAACTAAGTAAACTTTGGGCTCAAATGATTTTACACAGTTCACAAACCCAACACGATTCTCACTATTAACTAAAGAGCATTTATGTAAGAGGAGCTGTGTTTTGTATCATTTTCATAAACAGAGTTGAACTGCTTAAGGTCCGTGTGAGTAGGAAACACATTTGTTTTGTGCTTGGTATTCTCATGTTTCTTCCTGTATTGGAGACGCTGGAAAGAAGAGCATGCTTCCTGCGTTAAAAAAAAAAAACGTGTGTTTCATGGATGAGAACTCTGGTCTTTATTTCCCTTCTAAAACAGAGTTAAACCCCAGGTTCTGTGTCTTCCTACAAGCAAGAGTTCATTACAGGTAAACCTAGAGAATTTTGGGCTCAAATGAATTTATACAGTTCATGAAACCAACGCGTTTCTCACTATTAACTAAAGAGCATTTATGTAAGAGTAACTGTGGTTGGTATCAGGTTCATAGACAGAGTTGACCTAGATATAGTTGGTATGATTAGGAAACATAGTTCTTTATTCTGTGCATGCTCATGTTTCTTGCTGTATTGGCGACAATGGCAACAAGAGGATGCTTCTTGCTTTAAAACCGTGTGTGTTTCAGGGATGAGAACTCTGGTCTGAATTTCCCTTCAAAAACAGAGTTAAACCCCAGGGTCTGTTTCTTCCTACAAGCAAGAGTTCATTTCTGGTAAACACAGTGAATTTTGGGCTCAAAGGATTTTACACAGGTCACGAACCCAACGCATTTCTCACTATTAACTAAACTGCATTTATGTAAGAGAACATGTGGTTTGTATCAGGTTCATAGGTGGATTTGACGTAGATATGGTCTATATGACTAGGAAACACAGTTTTTTTATTTTCTGGGCATGACCATGGTTTTTGCTGTATTGGAGATGCTGGAAAGAAGAGCTTGCTTCTTGCATGAAAACAGAGTGTGTTTCATGCATGAGAACACTGTTCTGAATTTCCCTTCATAAATGGGGTGAAACCCCAGCAACTGTGTCTTCCTACAAGCAAGAGTACATTTATGATAAACCCAGTTAATTTTGCGCTCAAATGATTTTACAAAGTTCACGAACTCAATGCGTTTCTCACTATTTACTAGAGAGCATTTATGTAAGAGGAGCTGTGGTTTGTATCAGTTTTATAAGCAGAGTTGAATTGCATATGGTCCGTATGAGTAAGAAACACAGTTCATTTTTTTCTGGGCATGCTCATGTTTCTTGCTGTATTTAGACGCTGGAAATAAGAGCATGCTTCTTGCCTTAAATCTGTGTGTGTTTCAGGGATGAAAACTCTGGTCTGAATTTCCCTTCAAAAACAGAGTTAAACCCAGGATCTGTGTCTTCCTACAATCAAGAGTTCATTTCAGGCAAACCCAGTGAATTATGGGCTCAAATGTTTTAACACAGTTCACAAACACAACCCGTTTCTCACTATTAACTAAAGAGCATTTATGTAAGTGGAGCTGTGGTTTGTATCAGTTTCATGAGCAGAGTTGAACTACATATGGTCCGTATAAGTAGGAAACACAGTTCTTTTTTTCTGGGCATGCTCATGTTTCTTGCTCTTTTGGAGACACTGGCTAGAAGAGGGTGATTCTTGCCTTAAAACAGTGTGTGTTTCAGGGAAGAGAACTGTGGTCTGAAATTCATTTCAAAAAGAGAGTTAAACCACAGGAATTATGTCTTCCTAGAAGCAAGAATTCATTTCTCGTAATCCCAGTGAATTTTGGGCTCAAATGTTTTTACACACTTCACAAACACTACCCGTTTCTCACTACTAACTAAAGAGCGTTTATGTAAGAGGAGCTGTGATTTGTATCAGGTTCATAGGCAGAGTAGACCTAGATATGATCAGTATGAGTAGGAAACACAGTTCATTTTTTCTGGGCATGCTCATGTTTCTTACTGTATTAGAGACCCTGGAATGAAGAGCATGCTTCTTACTTTAAAACAGCCTGTGTTTCATTAATGAGAACCATGGTCTGAATTTCCCTTCAGAGAGGGAGTTACACCCCAGGATCTGTGTCTTCCTATAAGCAAGAGTTCATTTCTGGTAAACCCAGTGAATTTTGGGGTCAAGTGATTTTAAACAGTTCACGAATCCAACGAATTTCTCACTATTGTCTAACGAGTATTTATGTAAGAGGACCTCTGGTTTGATTCAGGTTCATAGGCAGAGTTGACCTAGATATGGTCTGTATGAGGAGGAAACACAGTTCTTTTTCTCTGGGCATGATCATGGTTCTTGCTGTATTGGAGACGCTGGAATGAAGAGTTTGCTTCTTGTGTGAAAACAGAGTGTGTTTTATGGATGAGGACACTGGTCTGAATTTCCCTTCAGAAACGGAGTTAAACCTCAGGAACTGTGTCTTCCTACAAGCAAGAGTTCATTTCTGGTAAACCCTGTGAATTTTGAGCTCAAGTGATTTTACACAGTTCACGAACCCAACGTGATTCTCACTATTACCTAAGAGCATTTATGTAAGAGGAGCTGTGGTTAGTATCAGTTTCATAGGAAGAGTTGAACTACATATGGTTTGTATGAGTAGGTAACACAGTTCTTTTTTTCTGGGCATGCTCATATTTCTAATGTATTGGAGACGCTAGAAAGAAGAGCATGCTTCTTGTGTTAACTCAGCGTGTTTTTTATGGATGAGAACACTGGTCTGAATTTCCCTTCAGAAGCAGAGATAAATGCCTGGATTTGTGTCTTCCTATAAGCAAGAGTTCATTTCTGGTAAATCCAGTGGATTTTGGGCTCAAATGTATGTATACAGTTCAAGAAACCAACACGTTTCTCACTATAAACCAAAGAGAATTTTTGTAAGAGGAGCTGTGGTTTGTATCAGGTTCATAGGCAGAGCTGACCTAGATATGGTCTGTATGATTCGGAAACACAGTTTCTTTTATTCTGGGCATGCTCATGGTTCTTGCTGTATTGGAGACGCTGGTAAGAAGAGCATGCTTCTTGCGTTTAACAAAAACGTGTTTTTCTTGGAAGAGAACACTGGTCTGAATTTCTCTTCAGAAACGGAGTTACACCCCAGGAACTGTTTCTTCCTACAAGCAAGAGGTCATTTCTGTTAAATCCAGTGAATTTTGGCCTCAAAAGATTTTACACAGTTCATGAACCCAAAGGATTTCTCACTATTAACTAAAGAGCATTTATGTAAGATGAGCTGTGGTTTGTATCAGGTTCATAGGCAGAGTTGACCTAGATATGATCAGTATGAGTTGGCAACACAGTTCTTTTTTTCAGGGCATGCTCATGGTTCTTACTGTATTAGAGACCCTGGAATGAAGAGCATGCTTCTTACTTTAAAAGGGCCTGTGTTTCATTAATGAGAACCATGGTCTGAATATCCCTTCAGAGAGGGAGTTACACCCCAGGATCTGTGTCTTCCTACAAGCAAGAGTTCATTTCTGGTAAACCCAGTGAATTTTGGGCTCAAATGTTTTTACACAGTTCACGAACCCAACGCGATTCTCACTATTACCTAAGAGCATTTATGTAATAGGAGCTGTCGTTTGTATCAGTTTCATAGGTAGAGTTGAACTACATATGGTCTGTATGAGTAGGAAACACAGTTCATTTTTTCTGGGCATGCTCATGTTTCTTGCTGTATTAGAGACCCTGGAATGAAGAGCATGCTTCTTACTTTAAAACAGCCTGTGTTTCATTAATGAGAACCATGGTCTGAATTTCCCTTCAGAGAGGGAGTTACACCCCAGGATCTGTGTCTTCCTACAAGCAAGAGTTCATTTCTGGTAAACCCAGTGAATTTTGGGGTCAAGTGATTTTAAACAGTTCACGAATCCAACGAATTTCTCACTATTGTCTAACGAGTATTTATGTAAGAGGACCTATGGTTTGATTCAGGTTCATAGGCAGAGTTGACCTAGATATGGTCTGTATGAGGAGGAAACACAGTTCTTTTTCTCTGGGCATGATCATGGTTCTTGCTGTATTGGAGACGCTGGAAAGAAGAGCTTGCTTCTTGTGTAAAACAGAGTGTGTTTTATGGATGAGGACACTGGTCTGAATTTCCCTTCAGAAACGGAGTTAAACCTCAGGAACTGTGTCTTCCTACAAGCAAGAGTTCATTTCTGGTAAACCCTGTGAATTTTGAGCTCAAGTGATTTTACACAGTTCACGAACCCAACGTGATTCTCACTATTACCTAAGAGCATTTATGTAAGAGGAGCTGTGGTTAGTATCAGTTTCATAGGAAGAGTTGAACTACATATGGTTTGTATGAGTAGGTAACACAGTTCTTTTTTTCTGGGCATGCTCATATTTCTAATGTATTGGAGACGCTAGAAAGAAGAGCATGCTTCTTGTGTTAACTCAGCGTGTTTTTTATGGATGAGAACACTGGTCTGAATTTCCCTTCAGAAGCAGAGATAAATGCCTGGATTTGTGTCTTCCTACAAGCAAGAGTTCATTTCTGGTAAATCCAGTGGATTTTGGGCTCAAATGTATGTATACAGTTCAAGAAACCAACACGTTTCTCACTATAAACCAAAGAGAATTTTTGTAAGAGGAGCTGTGGTTTGTATCAGGTTCATAGGCAGAGCTGACCTAGTTATGGTCTGTATGATTCGGAAACACGGTTTCTTTTATTCTGGGCATGCTCATGGTCCTTGCTGTATTGGAGACGCTGGTAAGAAGAGCATGCTTCTTGCGTTAAAAAAAAACGTGTTTTTCTTGGAAGAGAACACTGGTCTGAATTTCTCTTCAGAAACGGAGTTATACCCCAGGAACTGTTTCTTCCTACAAGCAAGAGGTCATTTCTGTTAAATCCAGTGAATTTTGGCCTCAAATGATTTTACACAGTTCATGAACCCAACGGATTTCTCACTATTAACTAAAGAGCATTTATGTAAGATGAGCTGTGGTTTGTATCAGGTTCATAGGCAGAGTTGACCTAGATATGGTCTGTATGAGTAGAAAACACAGTTCTTTTTTTATGGGAATGATTATGGTTCTTGCTGTATTGGAGACGCTGGAAAGAAGAGGATGCTTCTTGCCTTAAAACAGTGTGTGTTTCAGGGATGAGTACTCTGGTCTGAATATCCCTTCATAAACAGAGTTAAACCCAAGGATCTGTGTCTTACTACAAGCACGAGTTCATTTCAGGTAAAGCTAGTGAATTTTAGGCTCTAATGAATTTATAGAGGTACCGAAAACAACGGATCTCTCACCATTAACTAAAGAGCATTTATGTAAGAGGAGCTGTGGTTTTTATCAGTTTCATAAGCAGAGTTAAACTACATATGGTCCGTATGAATAGGAAATACAGTTCTTTTTTGCTGGGCATGCTCATGTTTCTTGCTGTATTGGAGATGCTGCAAAGAAGAGCTTGCTTCTTGCGTTAAAACAGAGTGTGTTTCATGGATGACAACACTGGTCTGAATTTCCCTTTAGAAATGGAATTAAACCCCAGGATATGTGTCTTCCTACAAACAATGGGTCATTTCTGGTAAACTAAGTAAACTTTGGGCTCAAATGATTTTACACAGTTCACAAACCCAACACGATTCTCACTATTAACTAAAGAGCATTTATGTAAGAGGAGCTGTGTTTTGTATCATTTTCATAAACAGAGTTGAACTGCTTAAGGTCCGTGTGAGTAGGAAACACATTTGTTTTGTGCTTGGTATTCTCATGTTTCTTCCTGTATTGGAGACGCTGGAAAGAAGAGCATGCTTCCTGCGTTAAAAAAAAAAAAACGTGTGTTTCATGGATGAGAACTCTGGTCTTTATTTCCCTTCTAAAACAGAGTTAAACCCCAGGTTCTGTGTCTTCCTACAAGCAAGAGTTCATTACAGGTAAACCTAGAGAATTTTGGGCTCAAATGAATTTATACAGTTCATGAAACCAACGCGTTTCTCACTATTAACTAAAGAGCATTTATGTAAGAGTAACTGTGGTTGGTATCAGGTTCATAGACAGAGTTGACCTAGATATAGTTGGTATGATTAGGAAACATAGTTCTTTATTCTGTGCATGCTCATGTTTCTTGCTGTATTGGCGACAATGGCAACAAGAGGATGCTTCTTGCTTTAAAACCGTGTGTGTTTCAGGGATGAGAACTCTGGTCTGAATTTCCCTTCAAAAACAGAGTTAAACCCCAGGGTCTGTTTCTTCCTACAAGCAAGAGTTCATTTCTGGTAAACACAGTGAATTTTGGGCTCAAAGGATTTTACACAGGTCACGAACCCAACGCATTTCTCACTATTAACTAAACTGCATTTATGTAAGAGGACATGTGGTTTGTATCAGGTTCATAGGTGGATTTGACGTAGATATGGTCTATATGACTAGGAAACACAGTTTTTTTATTTTCTGGGCATGACCATGGTTTTTGCTGTATTGGAGACGCTGGAAAGAAGAGCTTGCTTCTTGCATGAAAACAGAGTGTGTTTCATGCATGAGAACACTGTTCTGAATTTCCCTTCATAAATGGGGTGAAACCCCAGCAACTGTGTCTTCCTACAAGCAAGAGTACATTTATGATAAACCCAGTTAATTTTGCGCTCAAATGATTTTACAAAGTTCACGAACTCAATGCGTTTCTCACTATTTACTAGAGAGCATTTATGTAAGAGGAGCTGTGGTTTGTATCAGTTTTATAAGCAGAGTTGAATTGCATATGGTCCGTATGAGTAAGAAACACAGTTCATTTTTTTCTGGGCATGCTCATGTTTCTTGCTGTATTTAGACGCTGGAAATAAGAGCATGCTTCTTGCCTTAAATCTGTGTGTGTTTCAGGGATGAAAACTCTGGTCTGAATTTCCCTTCAAAAACAGAGTTAAACCCAGGATCTGTGTCTTCCTACAATCAAGAGTTCATTTCAGGCAAACCCAGTGAATTATGGGCTCAAATGTTTTAACACAGTTCACAAACACAACCCGTTTCTCACTATTAACTAAAGAGCATTTATGTAAGTGGAGCTGTGGTTTGTATCAGTTTCATGAGCAGAGTTGAACTACATATGGTCCGTATAAGTAGGAAACACAGTTCTTTTTTTCTGGGCATGCTCATGTTTCTTGCTCTTTTGGAGACACTGGCTAGAAGAGGGTGATTCTTGCCTTAAAACAGTGTGTGTTTCAGGGAAGAGAACTGTGGTCTGAAATTCATTTCAAAAAGAGAGTTAAACCACAGGAATTATGTCTTCCTAGAAGCAAGAATTCATTTCTCGTAATCCCAGTGAATTTTGGGCTCAAATGTTTTTACACACTTCACAAACACTACCCATTTCTCACTACTAACTAAAGAGCGTTTATGTAAGAGGAGCTGTGATTTGTATCAGGTTCATAGGCAGAGTAGACCTAGATATGATCAGTATGAGTCGGCAACACAGTTCTTTTTTTCAGGGCATGCTCATGGTTCTTACTGTATTAGAGACCCTGGAATGAAGAGCATGCTTCTTACTTTAAAAGGGCCTGTGTTTCATTAATGAGAACCATGGTCTGAATTTCCCTTCAGAGAGGGAGTTACACCCCAGGATCTGTGTCTTCCTACAAGCAAGAGTTCATTTCTGGTAAACCCAGTGAATTTTGGGGTCAAGTGATTTTAAACAGTTCACGAATCCAACGAATTTCTCACTATTGTCTAACGAGTATTTATGTAAGAGGACCTCTGGTTTGATTCAGGTTCATAGGCAGAGTTGACCTAGATATGGTCTGTATGAGGAGGAAACACAGTTCTTTTTCTCTGGGCATGATCATGGTTCTTGCTGTATTGGAGACGCTGGAAAGAAGAGCTTGCTTCTTGTATGAAAACAGAGTGTGTTTTATGGATGAGGACACTGGTCTGAATTTCCCTTCAGAAACGGAGTTAAACCTCAGGAACTGTGTCTTCCTACAAGCAAGAGTTCATTTCTGGTAAACCCTGTGAATTTTGAGCTCAAGTGATTTTACACAGTTCACGAACCCAACGTGATTCTCACTATTACCTAAGAGCATTTATGTAAGAGGAGCTGTGGTTAGTATCAGTTTCATAGGAAGAGTTGAACTACATATGGTCCGTATGAGTAGGAAACACAGTTCTTTTTTCTGGGCATGCTCATGTTTCTTGCTGTATTGGAGAATCTGGAATGAAGAGCATGCGTCTTACTTTAAAACAGCCTGTGTTTCATTAATGAGAACCATGGTCTAAATTTCCCTTCAGAGAGGGAGTTACACCCCAGGATCTGTGTCTTCCTACAAGCAAGAGTTCATTTCTGGTAAACCCAGTGAATTTTGGGGTCAAGTGATTTTAAACAGTTCACAAATCCAACGCATTTCTCACTATTGTCTAACGAGTATTTATGTAAGAGGACCTGTGGTTTGATTCAGGTTCATAGGCAGAGTTGACCTAGATATGGTCTGTATGAGTAGGAAACACAGTTCTTTTTCTCTGGGCATGATCATGGTTCTTGCTGTATTGGAGACGCTGGAAAGAAGAGTTTGCTTCTTGTGTGAAAACAGAGTGTGTTTTATGGATGAGGACACTGCTCTGAATTTCCCTTCAGAAACGGAGTTAAACCTCAGGAACTGTGTCTTCCTACAAGCAAGAGTTCATTTCTGGTAAACCCTGTGAATTTTGAGCTCAAGTGATTTTACACAGTTCAGGAACCCAACGTGATTCTCACTATTACCTAAGAGCATTTATGTAAGAGGAGCTGTGGTTTGTCTCAGCTTCATAGGCAGAGTTGAACTACATATGGTCTGTATGAGTAGGAAACACAGTTCTTTTTTTCTGGGCATGCTCATGTTTCTTGCTGTATTGGAGAATCTGGAATGAAGAGCATGCGCCTTAATTTAAAACTGCCTGTGTTTCATTAATGAGAACCCTGGTCTGAATTTCCCTTCAGAGATGGAGTTACACCCCAGGATCTGTGTCTTCCTATAAGCAAGAGTTCATTTCTGGTAAACCCAGTGAATTTTGGATTCAAATGATTTTACACAGTTCACGAACCCAACGTGATTCTCACTATTAACTAAAAAGCATTAATGTAAGAGGAGCTGGGTTTTGGATCAGTTTCATAAGCAGAGTTGGACTAGATATGTTCCATATGAGTATGAAACATAATTCTTTTTTTTCTGAGCATGCTCTTGTTTCTTGCTATATTGGAGACGCTGGCAAGAAGAGGATGCTTCTTGACTTAAGACAGTGTGTGTTTCAGGCATGAGAACTCTGGTCTGAATGTCACTACAAAACAGAGTTAAACCCCATGATCTGTGTCTTCCTACAAGCAAGAGTTCATTTCAGGTAAACCAGGTGAATTATGGGCTCAAATCTATCTATACAGTTCAGGAAACCAAAGCGTTTCTCAATATGTACTAAAGAGCATTTATGTAGGAGGAGCTGTGCTTTGTATCAGGTTCATAGGCAGAGTAGACCGAGATATGGACTTTATGAATCGTAAACACAGTTCTATTTTTCTGGGCATGCTCATGGTTCTTGCTGTATTGGTCATGCTTGAAAGAAGAGCATTCTTCTTGCGTTAAAAAAACAAACAAACAAACAAAAAAAAAACCTTTATTCATGGATGAGAACACTGGCCTGAATTTCCCTTCAGAAACGGAGTTACAACCCAGGATCTGTGTCTTCCTACAAGCAAGAGTTCATTTCTGGTAAACCCAGTGAATTTTGGGGTCAAGTGATTTTTACAGTTCACGAACCCAACACATTTCTCACTATTGTCTAACGTGTATTTATGTAAGAGGACCTGTGGTTTGTATCAGGTTCATAGGCAGAGTTGACCTAGATATGGTCTGTATGAGTAGGAAACACAGTTCTTTTTCTCTGGGCATGATCATGGTTCTTGCTGTATTGGAGATGCTGGAAAGAAGAGCTTGCTTCTTGCGTGAAATCAGAGTGTGTTTTATGGATGAGGACACCTGTCTGAATTTCTCTTCAGAAACGGAGTTAAGCCTCAGGAACTGTGTCTCCCTACAAGCAAGAGTTCATTTCTGGTAAACCCTGTGAATTTTGAGCTCAAGTGATTTTACACAGTTCACGAACCCAACGTGATTCTCACTATTACCTAAGAGCATTTAGGTAAGAGGAGCTGTGGTTTGTATCAGTTTCATAGGCAGAGTTGAACTACATATGGTCCATATGAGTACAAAACACAGTTCTATTTTTCTGGGCATGCTCATGTTTCTTGCTGTATTGGAGACTCTGGAATGAAGAGCATGCTTCTTATTTTAAAACTGCCTGTGTTTCATTAATGAGGACCCTGGTCTGAATTTCCCTTCAGAGATGGTGTTATACCCCAGGATCTGTGTCTTCCTATAAGCAAGAGTTCATTTCTGGTAAACCCAGTGAATTTTGGGCTCTAGTGATTTTACACAGATCACGAACCCTATGCGATTCTCACTATTAACTAAAGAGCATTTATGTAAGAGTAGCTGGGGTTTGGATCAGTTTCATAAGCAGAGTTGAACTAGAAATGGTCCACTTCTTTCTTGTCTGAGCATGCTCTTGGTTCTTGCCATATTAGAGACGCTGGCAAGAAGAGGATGCTTCTTGCCTTAAAACAGTGTGTGTTTCAGGCATGAGAACTCTGGTCTGAATTTCCTTTCAAAAACAGAGTTAAAACCCCGACCTGTGTCTTCCTACAAGCAAGAGTTCATTTCTGGTAAACCCAGTGAATTTTGGGCTCAAAGGATTTTACACAGTCCACGAACCCAACGCAATTCTCACTATTAACTAAATAGCATTTATGTAAGAGGAACTGTGGGTTGTCTCAGGTTCATAGGCAGAGTTGACCTAGATATAGTCGGGATGATTAGGCAACACAGTTCTTTATTTCTGGGCATGCACATGTTTCTTGCTTTATTGGAGACGCTGGCAACAAGACAGCATTTATGTAAGAGGAGCTGTGGTTTGTATCAGGTTCATAGGCAGATTTGACCTAGATATGGTATATATGAGTAGGAACCACAGTTCTTTTTTTCTGGGCATGATCATGGTTCTTGCTGTATTGGAGAGGCTGGAAAGAATAGCTTGCTTCTTGGATGAAAACAGAGTGTGTTTCATGCATGAGAACACTGGTCTGAATTTCCCTTCAGAAACGGTGTTAAACCCCAGGAACTGTGTCTTCCTACAAGCAAGGGTTCATTTCTGGTAAACAAAGTGAACTTTGGGCTCAAATGTTATTACACAGTTCACAAACGCAACGCGATTCTCACTATTAACTAAAGAGCATTTAAGTAAGAGGAGCTGTCGTTTGTATCATGTTCATAAGCAGTGTTGACGTAGACATGGTCCTTATGAGAAGGAAACGCAGTTCATTTTTTCTGCGAATACTCATGTTTCTTGCTGTATTGCAGACACTGGAAAGAAGAGCTTGCTTCTTGCGTTACAACAGAGTGTGATTCATGGATAAGAACACTGGTCTGAATTTCCCCGCAGAAAGGGAGTTAAACCACAGGATTTGTGTCTTCCTACTTGCAGGAGTTCATTTCTGGTATACCCAGTTAATTTTTGGGTCACATGAATTTACACAGTTCATGAACACAATGTGTTTCTCACTATTAACTAAGGAGCATTTATGTAAGAGGAGCTGTGTTTTGTATCAGTTTCATAAGCAGATTTGAACTATATATGGTCCGTGTGAGTAGGAAGCACAGTTGTTTTTTTCTAGGCATGCTCATGTCTCTTGCTGTATTTTAGACCCTGGAAAGAAGAGCTTGCTTCTTTTGTTATAACAGAGTGTGTTTCATGGATAAGAACACTGGTCTGAATTTCCCCTCATAATGGGAGTTAAACCACAGGATCTGTGTCTTCCTACTTGCAGGAATTCATTTCTGGTAAACCCAGTAATTTTTTGGCTCAAATGAATTTACACAGCTCACGAACACAACGTATTTCTCACTATTAACTAAAGAGCATTTATGTAAGATGAGGTGTGGTTTGTATCAGTGTCATAAGCAGAGTTGAACTAGATATGGTCCATATGAGAAGGAAACACAGTTCTTTATTTCTGGGCATGCTCATATTTCTTGCTGTTTTGGAGACGCTGGAAAGAAGAACGTGCTTATTGCGTTAAAAAAGAGTGTATTTCATGGATGAGAACACTGGTATGAATTTCCCCTCAAAAAGGGAGTTAAACCCCAAGTTCTTTGTCTTCCTACAAGCAAGAGTTCATTTCTGGTAAACCAATGAATTTTTGGCTCAAATGAATTTTCACAGTTCACTATCCCTATGTGTTTCTCACTATTAAGTAAAGGACATTTATGTAACAGGAGCTGTGGTTTGTATCAGTTTCATAATCAGAGTTTAACTAGATATGGTCCGTAGTAGTTGGAAATACAGTTCATTTTTTCTGGGCATGCTCATGTTTCTTGCTGTATTGGAGACGTTAGAAAGAAGAGCATGCTTCTCTCAGTAAAACATAGTGTGTTTAATGGATCAGAACACTGGTCTAAAATACCCTTGAGAAATGGAGTTGAACCCGATTCTTTGTGTCTTCCTACAAGCAAGAGAACATTTCTTGAAAACCCAGTGAATTTTCGGCTCAAATGTATTTACTCACTTCACAAACGCAAGGCATTTCTCACTTTAAGTAAAGAGCATTTATGTAAAAGGAGCTGGGTTTTGTATCAGTTTCATAAGCAGATATGAACTATATATGGTCCGTGTAAGTAGTAAACACAGTTCTTTTTTTCTGGGCATGTGAATGTTTCTTGCTGTATTGGAGACATTTGAAAGAAGATCATGCTTCTTGCGATAAAACATAGTGTGTTTCATGGATGACAACACAGATCTGAAATTCTCTTCAGAAACGCAGTTAAACCCCAGCTTCTGTGTCTTCCTACAAGCAAGAGTTCATTTATGATAAACCCAGTGAATTTTGGGATCAAATGAATTTACACAGTTCACGAACGCAACGCATTTCTCACTATTAACTAAAGCGCTTTTATATAAGAGGAGTTGTGTTTTGTATCAGTCTCATAAGCAGATTTGACCTATATATAGTCCGTGTGAGTAGGAAACACAGTTCATTTTTTCTGGGCATGCTCATGTTTCTTGCTGTATTGGAGACGCTGGAAAGAAGAGCAAGATCCTTGCGTTAAAACAGAGTATTTTTCATGGATGAAAACAATGGTCTGAATTTCCTTTCAGAAACCGAGTTTCACCCAGGTTCTGTGTCTTACTACAAGCAGGAGTTCATTTCTGGTAATCCAAGTGAATTTTTGGCACAAATGAATACACACAGTTCACGAACGCAACCCATTTCTCACTATTAACTAAAGAGCATTAATGTAAGAGGAGCTGTGGTTTTATCAGTTTCATAAGCAGAGTTGAACTAGATATGGTCCAAATGAGTAGGAAACACAGTTGCTTCTTTTCTGGGCATGCTCATGTTTCTTGCTGTATTGGGGACGCTGGAAAGAAGAGCATGCCTCTTGCTTTAAAACAAATTGTGTTTTATGGATGTGAACACTGGTCTGAATTTCCACTCAGAAAGGGTGTTAAACCCCAGGATCTGTGTCTTCCTACAAGCAAGACTTTATTTCTGGTAAACCCAGTGAATTTTGGGCTCAAATGAATTTACACAATTCAAGATACCTACGTGTTTCTCACTCTTAAGTAAAGAGCATTCATGTAAGAGGAGCTGTGGTTTGTATTAGTTTCATAATCAGACTTTAACTAGATATGGTCTGTATGAGTAGGAAATAGTTCTTTTTTTCTGGGCATGTGAATGTTTCTTGCTGTATTGTAGACACTGGAAAGATGAGCGTGCTTATTGAGTTAAAACAGAGTGTATTTCATGGATGAGAACACTGGTCTGAATTTCCCCTCAGAAAGGGAGTTAAACCACAGGATCTGTGTCTTCCTACTTGCAGGAGTTCATTTCTGGAAAAGCCAGTGAATTTTTGGCTCAAATATATTTATACAGTTCAGGAACACAACACATTTCTCACTATTAACTAAAGAGCTTTTATATAAGAGGAGCTGTATTTTGTATCAGTTTCATAAGCAGAGTTGAACTATATATGGTCCGTGTGAGTAGGAAACACAGTTCTTTTTTTCTGGGCATGCTCATGTTCTGGGTGTATTTTAGACGCTGGAAAGAAGAGCTTGCTTCTTTTCTTATCTCAGAGTGTGTTTCATATATAAGAACACTGGTCTGAATTTCCACTCAGAAAGGGAGTTAAACCACAGGATCTGTGTCTTCCTACTTGCAGGAGTTCTTTTCTGGTAAACCGAGTGAATTTTTGGCTCAAATGAATGTACACAATTCACGAACCCAACGCATTTCTCACTATTAACTAAAGAGCATTTATATTAGAGAAGCTGTGGTTTGTATCAGTTTCATAAGCAGAGTTGAACTACATATGGTCCGTATGAGTAGGAAACACAGTTGCTTTTTTCTGGGCATGCTCATGTTTCTTGCTGTATTGGGGACGCTGGAAAGAAGAGCATGCCTCTTGCGTTAAAACAAATTGTGTTTTATGGATATGAAAACTGGTCTGAATTTCCACTCAGAAAGGGTGTTAAACCCCAGGCTCTGTGTATTCTTACAAGCAAGAGTTTATTTCTGGTATACCAGGTGAATTTTTTCCTCAAAAGAATTTACACAATTCATGATCCCTACGTGTTTCTCACTCTTATGTAAACAGCATTTATGTAAGAGGATCTGTGGTTTGTATTTGTTTCATAATCAGACTTTAACTAGATATGGTCTGTATGAGTAGGAAACACAGTTCTTTTTTGGGGGGCATGTGAATGTTTTTTTTTTTTTGCTGTATGTAGATGCTGGAAAGAAGAGCGTGCTTATTCCGTTAAAACAGAGTGTGTTTCATGGATGTGAATACTGGTCTGAATTTCCCCTCAGAAAGGGAGTTAAACCCCAGGCTCTGTGTCTTCCTACAAGCAAGAGGTCTTTACTGGTAAACCCAGTTAATTTTTTGGCTCAAGTTAATATACACAGTTCACGATCCCTATGTGTTTCTCACTATTAAGTAAAGAGCATTTATATAAGAGCAGCTGTGTTTAGTATCAATTTCATAAGCAGAGTTGAACTAGATATGGTCCCTATGAGTAGAAAACACAGTTTTTTTTTCTGGTAATGCTCATGTTTCTTGCTATATTGGAGATGCTGGAAAAAAGAGCATGCTTCTTGTGGTAAAACAGAGTTTGTTTCATGGATGAGAACACTGTCTAAAATTCCCTTCTGAAACGGAGTTAAACCCCAGGCTCTGTGTCTTCCTACAAGCAAGAGTTTATTTCTGGTAAACCCAGTGAATTTTTGGCTCAAATAAATTTACCCACTTCAGGATCCCTACCCGATTCTCACTATTACATAAAGAGCATTTATGTAAGAGGAGCTGTGGTTTGTATCAGTTTCATAAGCAGAGTTGAACTAGATATGTTCCGTATGTGTAGTAAACACAGTTCTGTCTTACTGAGGATGCTCATGTTTCTTGCTGTATTTGAGATGCTGTAAAGAAGAGTATGCATCTTGCGGTAAAACACAGTGTGTTTCATGGATAAGAACACCGGTCTGAATTTCCCTTCAGAAACAGAGTTAAACCCCAGGCTCTATGTCTTCCTACAAGCAGGAGTTAATTTCTGGTAAACCCAGTGAATTTTTGTCTGAAATGAATTTACACAGTTCAGGAACCCAACGCGTTTGTCACTATTAACCTAAGAGCATTTATGGAAGAGGAGAGGTGGTTTGTATCAGTTTCATAAGCAGATTTGAACTATATATGGTACATGTGAGTAGGAAACACAGTTCTTTTTTTCTGGGCATGCTCATGTTTCCTGCTCTTTTGGGGACGCTGGAAAGAAGAGCAGGCTTCTTGCATAAAAACACAGTGTGTTTCATGGATGAGAACACTTTTCTGAATTTCCCCTCAGGAACGGAGTTAAACCCCAGGCTCTGTGTCTTCTACAAGCAACAGTTCATTTCTGGTAAACACAGTGAATTTTCAGCTCAAATGAATTTACACAGTTCACGATCCCTACGTGTTTCTCACTATTAAGTAAAGAGCATTTATATAAGAGAAGCTGTGGTTTGCATAATTTTCATAAGCAGAGTTGTACTAGTTATGGTCCCTATGTGTAGGAAAATCAGTTCTTCAAATTTCAGCACACGTGCTTTTCCAACTGTATCAGATATTCGGGATAGCATGAGTGTGCTTCTTGCTCTAAAGCAGAGTGTGTTTCATGGATGAAAAGTCTGTTCTGAATTTCCCTTGATAACTACAGTCAAATCCCAAGATCTGTATCTACCTACAAGCAACAGTTCATTTCTTGTAAACCCATTGTCTCTGGGGCTCAAATGAAGATACACAGTACACTAAGTTCACATGTGTCTAACCAGCAACTGCAGCGCACTGGATGTAAGAGGATCTGTTTTTTGCATCAGTATCATAAGCACAGTTGAAATAGATATGGTCCCTATGTGTAGGAAAATCAGTTCTATTTTCACCATGCTCGTGTTTCTTGCTGTATGAGAAACTAGAGAAAGCAGTAGCGTGCTTCTTGCTCTAAAGCAGAGTGTGTTTCATGGAAGAAAATCTGGTCTGAGTTTCCCTTGAGAATCAGAGTTAAATCTTGGGGTTTTTATCTAACTACAAGTAACAGTTCATTTCTAATAAATCTAGGGTCTCTGGGGCTCTAATGAAGTTACCCAGTGCACTAATCTCACACGTTTCTAACCAGCAATTGCAGCTCACTGGATGTAAGAGGATCTGTGGTTTGCATCAGTTTCATAAGCAGAGTTGAACTAGAGATGATCATATATGTAGGAAACACAGTTCTTATATTTTGAGCACGCTCATGTTTCCTGCTGTATCGGTATGTCGGGAAAGCAGGAGCATGTTTCAAGCTCTAAAGCAGAGTGTGTTTCATGAATGAAAAGTCTGGTCTGAATTTCCCTTCAGAAACGGAGTGAAATCCCAGGGTCTGTATCTACATAGAAGCAACAGTTCATTTCTGGTAAACCCTTTTTCTCTGGGTCTCAAATGAAGATACAAAGTGCGCTAAGGTCACTCGTGTCTAATCAGCAACTACAGGGGCTGGATGTTAGCAGAGCTGTGGTTTGTATCAGTTTCATAAGCAGAGTTCTACTAGATATTGTCCCTATGTGTAGGAAAATCAGTTCTTCTGTTTTCAGCATGCTCGCGTTTCTTGTTGTATCAGAAGATTGGGAAAGCAGGAGCGTGTTTCATGCTCTAAAGCAGAGTGTGTTTCATGGATGAAAAGTCTGGTCTGAATTTCCCTTCAGAAACGGAGTCAAATCCAGGGCTCTGTATATACCTACAAGCAACAGTTCATTTCTGGTAATCCCAGTGTCTCTGGGGGCTCAAATGAAGATACACAGTGTGCTAAGCACACTCGTTTCTAACCAGCAACTGCAGTGCACTGGATGTAAGTGGATCTGAGGTTTGCATCAATTTCATAAGCATAGTTGTACTAGATATCATATATGTAGTAAATACACTTCTTATATTTTGAGCATGCATGTGTTTCTTGCTGTATCGGTAACTTGGGAAAGCAAGAGCATGCTTCTTTCTGTAGAGCAGTGTTTTTCTTGGATGAAAAGTGTGGTCTGAATTTCCCTTCAGAAACGGAGTCAAATCCCAGGCTCTGTGTCTACCTACAAGCAATAGTTCATTCCTGGTAAACCCAGATTCTCTGTGGCTCAAATGAAGATGCACAGTGCGCTAAGCTCACACATGTCTAACCAGCAACTGTGGAGGACTTGATGTTAGCAGAGCTGTGGTTTGTATCAGATTCATAAGCATAGTTGAACTAGATATGATCCCCATGTGTATGATACACACTTCTTACATATTGAGCACGCTCGCGTTTCTTGCTCTATCAGGAACTCAGGAAAGCAGGAGCGTGCTTCTGGCTCTACAGCTGAGTGTGTTTCATGGATGAAAAGTCTGGTCTGAATTTCCTTTCAGAAACAGGGTCAAATCCCGGGATTTGTATTTACCTACTAGCAACAGTTCATTTCTGGTAAACCCAGATTCTCTGTGGCTGAAATAATGATCCACAGTGAGCTAAGCTAACACATGTCTAACCAGCAACTGCAGAGGACTAGATGTTAGCGGAGCTGTGGTTTGTATCAGTTTCATAAGCAGAGTTGAACTAGATATGGTCCCTATGTGTAGGAAACCCAGTTCTTAAATTTTCAGCACTCTCGTTGTTCTAGCTGTATCAGAAATTCAGGAAACCATGAGCGTGCTTCTTGCTCTAAAGCAGAGTGTGTTTCCTGAATACAATGCCGCTCTGAATTTCCCTTCTGAAACGGAGTCAAATCCTGGGCACTGTGTCTACCTTCAAGCAACAGTTCATTTCTGGTGAACCCAGTTTCTCTGGGTCCCAAATGAAGATACACAGTGCGCTAAGCTCACTTGTGCCTAACCAGCAACTGCAGGGGACTGGATGTTAGCAGAGCTGTAGTTTGTATTAGTTTTATAAGCAGAGTTGTACTAGTTATGGTCCCTATGTGTAGGAAAATCAGTTCTTCAATTTTTAGCACTCTCGCTGTTCTAGCTGTATCAGAAATTCGGGATAGCATGAGTGTGCGTCTTGCTCTAAAGCAGAGTGTGTTTCATGGAAGAAAAGTCTGGTCTGAATTTCCCTTGAGAATCGGAGTTAAATCTCAGGCTTTTTATTTACCTACAAGCAACAGTTCATTTCTGGTAAATCCAGGGTCTCTGGGGCTCAAATGAAGTTACCCAGTGTACTAAGCTCACACGTTTCTAACCAGCAATTGTAGCTCACTGGATGTAAGAGGATCTGTGGTTTGCATCAGTTTCATAAGCAGAGTTGAACTAGAGAAGATCATATATGTAGTAATCACAGTTCCTATGTTTTGAGCACGCTTGTGTTTCCTGCTGTGTCGGTAACACGGGAAAGCAGGAGCATGCTTCTTGCTCTAAAGCAGAGTGTGTTTCATGGATGAAAAGTCTGCTCTGAATTTCCCTTCAGAAAAGGAGTCAAATCTCGGGGTCTGTATCTACCTACAAGCAACAGTTCATTGCTGGTAAATCCTGTGTCTCTGGGGCTCAAATGAAGATACACAAGTGCGCTAAGCTCACTCGTTTATAACCAGCAACTGCAGGGGACTGGATGTTAGCGGAACTGTGGTTTGTATCAGTTTCATAAGCAGAGTTCTACTAGATATGGTCCATATGTGTACAAAAATCAATTCTTCTATTTTCAGCACTCTCGCTTTACTTGCTGTATCAGAATCTCAGGAAAGCAGTAGCATGATTCTTGCTCTAAAGCAGAGTGTGTTTCATGGATGAAAAGTCTGGTCTGAATTTACCTTGAGAATAGGAGTCAAATCTGGGCTCTGTATCTACCTACAAGCAACAGATCATTTCTGGCAAACCCAGCTTCTCTGGGGCTCAAATGAAGATACCAGGGCACTAAGCTCACATGTGTCTAACCAGCAACTGCAGTGCACTGGATGTAATAGGATGTGTGGTTTGCATCAGTTTCATAAGCAGAGTTGAACTAGATATGATCATGTATGTAGTAAATACAGTTCTTATATTTTGAGCACGCCTGTGTTTCTTGCTGTATCGTTAACTCGGGAAAGCAAGAGTGTGCTTCTTTCTGTAAAGCAGTGTGTTTCTTGGATGAAAAGTGTGGTCTGAATTTCCCTTCAGAAACGGAGTCAAATTCTGGGCTCTGTGTCTACCTACAAGCAATAATTCATTTCTGGTAAACCCAGATTCTCTGTGGCTCAAATGAACATACACAGTGTGCTAAGCACACACGTGTGTAACCAGCCACTGCAGAGGACTGGATGTTAGCGGAGCTGTGGTTTGTATAAGTTTCATGAGCAGAGTTGAACTAGATATGATTGCTATGTGTAGGAAACAAAGTTCTTACATATTGAGCATGCCCGCGATTCCTGCTTTATCAGAAAATTGAGAAAGCAGGAGGGTGCTTCGTGCTCTGAAGCAGAGTGTGTTTCCTTGATGAAAAGTCTGGTCTGAATTCCCCTTCAGAAACGGAGTCAAATTCTGGGATCTGTATCTACCTACAAGCAACAGTTCATTTCTGGTAAACCCAGTGTCTCTGGGGCTCAAATGAAGATACACAGTGTGCTAAGGTCACTTGTGTCTAAGCAGCAACTGCAGTGCACTGGATGTAAGTGGATCTGAGGTTTGCATCAATTTCATAAGCAGAGTTGTACTAGATACGATCATGTATGTAATAAATACAGTTCTTATATTTTGAGCATGCATGTGTTTCTTGCTGTATGGTTAACTTGGGAAAGCAAAAGTGTGCTTCTTTCTGTAAAGCAGTGTGTTTCTTGGATGAAAAGTGTGGTCTGGATTTCCCTTCAGAAATGGAGTCAAATCCTGGGCTATGTGTCTACCTACAAGCAATAGTTCATTTCTGGTAAACCCAGATTCTCTGTGGGTCAAATGATGATCCACTGTGCACTAAGCTCACATGTTTCTAACCAGCAACTGCAGAGGACTAGATGTTAGTGGAGCTGTGGTTTGTATCAGGTTCATAGGCAGAGTTCAACTAGATATCGTCCCTATGTGTAGGGAACACAGTTCTTAAATTTTCAACACGCTCGTTTTTTACCTATATCAGAAATTCAGGAAACCATGAGCGTGCCTCTTGCTCTAAAGCAGAGTGTGTTTCTTCGATGCAATGTCGGTCTGAATTTCCCTTCAGAAATGGAGCCAAAACCCGGGCTCTGTGTCTTCCTACAAGCAACAGTTAATTTCTGGTAAACCCAGTCACTCTGGGTCTCAAATGAAGATTCACAGTGCAATAAGCTCACATGTGTCTAACCAGAAACTGCAGAACACTAGATGTAACATGAGCTGTGGTTTGTATCAGTTTCCTAAGCAGAGTTGAACTAGATATTGTTGTATGTGTAGGAAACACAGTTATATTCTTCAGAGCATGCTCACATACTACTGAATTGGGAAATCAAGAAATAAAGACCTTGCTTCTTGCTGTAAAGCAGATTGTGTTTCATGGATGAGAACTCTGGTCTGAATTTCCCTTCAGAAACAGAGACAAATCACAGGATCTGTGTCTTCCTACAAGCAACAGTTAATTTCTGGTAAAACCAGTCATAGTGGGGCTCCAATGAAGATACACAGTGCCCTAAGCTCTCACGTTTCTAATCAGCACCTGCAGAGCACTGGATGTAAGAGGTGCTGTGGTTTGTATCAGTTTCATAAGCAGAGTTGAACTAGATATGGTCCGTAAGTTTTGAAAACACAATTCTTTTGTTCTGAGCACACTCACATTGCCTGCTCTATTGGAAACTCGGGAGAGCAGGAGCATACTTCTTGTTCGGAAGCAAATTGTGTTTCATGTAAGAGAACTCTGCTCTAAATTTCCCCCTAGAAACTGAGTCAAAACCCTGCCTCTAGACTTTCTAAAATCAACAGGTCATTTCTGGTAAACACAGTCACTTTGGGGCTCAAATGTAGATACACAGTGCCCAAAGTTCGCACGGTTCTAACAAGCACCTGCAGAGTACTGGATGTCAGAGTAGCTGTGTTTTATATCAGTTTAATAAGCAAAGTTGAACTTGATGAGGTACTAAAGTGTAGGAAACACAGTACTTTTTTTCAGAGCGTGTTTGCATTTCCTGCTATTTGGAAAATCTAGAATGCATAAGCGTGCTTTTTGCTGTAAAGCATAGTGTGTTTCATGGAAGGGAACTCTTCTCTGAAGTTCCCCTCAGAAACAGAGGCAAATCCCGGGCTCTGTCTCTTTCAGCAAGCAACAGTTAAACAAAAGGCTCTGTGTTTTCCTACAGCAAGAGTTCATTTCCGGTAAACCCAGTGATATTTAGGCTCAAATGAATTTACACAGTTCAATAACCCAACACGATTTTCACTTTTAACTAAAGAGCATCTATGAAAAGATGCTGTGGTTTGTATGAGTTTCATAAGCAGAGTTGAACTAGACACTGTCCTTTTGAGTAGGAAATACAGTTCTTTTTTTCTAGGCATACTCATGTTTCTCGCTTATTGGAAACGCTGGAAAGAAGAGCATGCTTCTTGCATTAAAACAGAGGGTGTTTCATGGATGAGAACACTGGTCTAAATTTCCTTTCAGAAACGAGTTAATCCAAAGGCTCTGTGTCTTCCTATAATCAAGAGTTCATTTCTGGTAAACCCTGTGATTTTTCGGCTCAAATGAATTTACACAGTTCACGAACCCAAACGTTTTTCACTATTAACTAAAGAGCATCAATGAAGAGATGTTGTGGTTTGTATGAGTTTCATAAGCAGAGTTGAACTAGACACGGTCCATTTGAGTAGGAAATACAGGTTTTTTTTATCTGGGTATGCTCATGTTTCTTGCTGTATTAGAGACAGTGGAAAAAAGAGCAGGCTCTTTGCATTAAAACAGAGTATGTTTCATGGATGAAAACACTGATCTGAATTTCCCTTCAGAAACGGATTTAAAAGAAAGGCTCTGTGTCTTCCTACAAGTAAGAGTTCATTTCCGGTAAAACCAGTGATTTTTCGGCTCAAATGAATTTACACAGTACAAGAACCCAACACGATTTTCACTAATTACTAAAGAGCATCTATGAAGAGATGCTGTGGTTTGTATGAGTTTCATAAGCAGTTTTGAACTAGACACAGTCATTTTGAGTAGGAAATACAGTTCTTTTTTTCTTGGCATGCTCATGTTTCTTGCTGTATTGGAGACGCTGGAAAGAAGAGCATGCTTCTTGAGTTAAAACAGAGTGTGTTTCATGTATTTGAACACTGGTCTGAATTTTTCTTCAGAAACAGAGTTAAACCAAAGGCTCAGTGTCTTCCTACAAGCAAGAGTTCATTTCCGGTAAACCAGTGATTTTTCGACTCAAATGAATTTACACAGTTCACGAACCCAACACCATTTTCACTATTAACTAAAGAGCATCTATGTAAGAGATGCTGTAGTTTCTATGAGTTTCATAAGCAGATAGGAATTAGACATGGTCCTATTGAGTAGTGAATACAGTAATTTTTATATGGGCATGCTCAAGTTTCTTGCTCTATTGGAGAGGCTGGAAAGAAGAGCATGCATCTTGCGTTAAAACAGAGTGTGTTTCATGGATGAGAACACTGGTCTGAATTTCCCTTCATAAACGGAGTTAAACCAAAGGCTCTGTGTCTTCCTAAATGCAAGAGTTCATTTCCGGTAAACCCAGTGATATTTCGGCTCAAATGAATTTACACAGTTCAATAACCCAACACGATTTTCACTTTTAACTAAAGAGCATCTATGAAAAGATGCTGTGGTTTGTGTGAGTTTCATAAGCAGAGTTGAACTAGACACTGTCCTTTTGAGTAGGAAATACAGTTCTTTTTTTCTGGGCATACTCATGTTTCTCGCTTATTGGAAACGCTGGAAAGAAGAGCATGCTTCTTGTGTTAAAACAGAGTGTGTTTCATGGATTTGAACACTGGTATGAATTTTCCTTCAGAAACAGAGTTAAACCAAAGGATCTGTGTCTTCCTACAAGCAAGAGTTCATTTCCGGTAAACCCAGTGATTTTTTCTCAAATTAATTTACACAGTTCACAAACCCAACACGATTTTCATTATTAACAAAAGAGCATCTATGTAAAAGATGCTGTGGTTTGTTACAGTTAAATAAGCAGAGTTCAACTAGATATGGTCCGATTGAGTATGAAACACAGTTCTTTTTT
This sequence comes from Onychomys arenicola, assembly GCA_949786405.1. Classification (NCBI taxonomy): domain Eukaryota; kingdom Metazoa; phylum Chordata; class Mammalia; order Rodentia; family Cricetidae; genus Onychomys; species Onychomys arenicola. The sequence continues at coordinate 2,309,610 of CATKUM010000026.1, forward strand.
ATGGGCATGCTCATGTTTCTTCCTGTATTGGAGACTCAGGAGAGAAGAGGATGCTTCTTGCGTTAAAACAGAGGGTGTTTCATGGATGAGAACACTGGTCTGAATTTCCCTTCAGAAACGAGTTAAACCAAAGGCTCTGTGTCGTCCTACAATCAAGAGTTCATTTCTGGTAAACCCTGTGATTTTTCGGCTCAAATGAATTTACACAGTTCACGAACCCAAACGTTTTTCACTATTAACTAAAGAGCATCTATGAAGAGATGTTGTGGTTTGTATGAGTTTCATAAGCAGAGTTGAACTAGACACGGTCCATTTGAGTAGGAAATACAGTTTTTTTTATCTGGGCATGCTCATGTTTCAGCTGTATTAGAGGCAGTGGAAAAAAGAGCAGGCTCTTTGCATTAAAACAGAGTGTGTTTCATGGATGAAAACACTCATCTGAATTTCCCTTCACAAACGGATTTAAAAGAAAGGCTCTGTGTCTTCCTACAAGTAAGAGTTCATTTCCGGTAAAACCAGTGATTTTTCGGCTCAAATGAATTTACACAGTACACGAACCCAACACGATTTTCACTAATAACTAAAGAGCATCTATGAAGAGATGCTGTGGTTTGTATGAGTTTCATAAGCAGTTTTGAACTAGACACAGTCATTTTGAGTAGGAAATACAGTTCTTTTTTCCTTGGCATGCTCATGTTTCTTGCTGTATTGGAGACGCTGAAAGAAGAGCATGCTTCTTGCATTAAAACAGAGTGTTTTCATGGATGAGAATACTGGTCTGAATATTCCTTCAGAAACAGAGTTAAACCAAAGGCTCTGTGTTTTCCTACAGCAAGAGTTCATTTCCGGTAAACCCAGTGATATTTAGGCTCAAATGAATTTACACAGTTCAATAACCCAACACGATTTTCACTTTTAACTAAAGAGCATCTATGAAAAGATGCTGTGGTTTGTATGAGTTTCATAAGCAGAGTTGAACTAGACACTGTCCTTTTGAGTAGGAAATACAGTTCTTTTTTTCTAGGCATACTCATGTTTCTCGCTTATTGGAAACGCTGGAAAGAAGAGCATGCTTCTTGCATTAAAACAGAGGGTGTTTCATGGATGAGAACACTGGTCTAAATTTCCTTTCAGAAACGAGTTAATCCAAAGGCTCTGTGTCTTCCTATAATCAAGAGTTCATTTCTGGTAAACCCTGTGATTTTTCGGCTCAAATGAATTTACACAGTTCACGAACCCAAACGTTTTTCACTATTAACTAAAGAGCATCAATGAAGAGATGTTGTGGTTTGTATGAGTTTCATAAGCAGAGTTGAACTAGACACGGTCCATTTGAGTAGGAAATACAGTTTTTTTTATCTGGGTATGCTCATGTTTCTTGCTGTATTAGAGACAGTGGAAAAAAGAGCAGGCTCTTTGCATTAAAACAGAGTATGTTTCATGGATGAAAACACTGATCTGAATTTCCCTTCAGAAACGGATTTAAAAGAAAGGCTCTGTGTCTTCCTACAAGTAAGAGTTCATTTCCGGTAAAACCAGTGATTTTGCGGATCAAATGAATTTACACAGTACACGAACCCAACACGATTTTCACTAATTACTAAAGAGCATCTATGAAGAGATGCTGTGGTTTGTATGAGTTTCATAAGCAGTTTTGAACTAGACACAGTCATTTTGAGTAGGAAATACAGTTCTTTTTTTCTTGGCATGCTCATGTTTCTTGCTGTATTGGAGACGCTGGAAAGAAGAGCATGCTTCTTGAGTTAAAACAGAGTGTGTTTCATGTATTTGAACACTGGTCTGAATTTTTCTTCAGAAACAGAGTTAAACCAAAGGCTCAGTGTCTTCCTACAAGCAAGAGTTCATTTCCGGTAAACCAGTGATTTTTCGACTCAAATGAATTTACACAGTTCACGAACCCAACACCATTTTCACTATTAACTAAAGAGCATCTATGTAAGAGATGCTGTAGTTTCTATGAGTTTCATAAGCAGAGAGGAATTAGACATGGTCCTATTGAGTAGTGAATACAGTAATTTTTTTATGGGCATGCTCAAGTTTCTTGCTCTATTGGAGAGGCTGGAAAGAAGAGCATGCATCTTGCGTTAAAACAGAGTGTGTTTCATGGATGAGAACACTGGTCTGAATTTCCCTTCAGAAACGGAGTTAAACCAAAGGCTCTGTGTCTTCCTAAATGCAAGAGTTCATTTCCGGTAAACCCAGTGATATTTCGGCTCAAATGAATTTACACAGTTCAATAACCCAACACGATGTCACTTTTAACTAAAGAGCCTCTATGAAAAGTTGCTGTGGTTTGTATGAGTTTCATAAGCAGAGTTGAACTAGACACTGTCATTTTGATTAGGAAATACAGTTCTTTTTTTCTAGGCATACTCATGTTTCTCGCTTATTGGAAACGCTGGAAAGAAGAGCATGCTTCTTGCGTTAAAACAGAGTGTGTTTCATGGATTTGAACACTGGTCTGAATTTTTCTTCAGAAACAGAGTTAAACCAAAGGCTCAGTGTCTTCCTACAAGCAAGAGTTCATTTCCGGTAAACCCAGTGATTTCTCAGCTCAAATGAATTTACAAAGTTCACGAACCCAACACGATTTTCACTATTAACTAAAGGGCATCTATGTAATACATGCTATGGTTTGTTACAGATTCTTAAGCAGAGTTCACCTAGATTTGGTCCGTATGAGTAGGAAACACAGTTCATTTTTTTTGGGTAGGCTCATGTTTCTTGCTATATTGGAGACGCTGGAAGAAGAGCATGCTTCTTGCATTAAAACAGAGTGTTTTCATGGATGAGAATACTGGTCTGAATATTCCTTCAGAAACAGAGTTAAACCAAAGGCTCTGTGTTTTCCTACAGCAAGAGTTCATTTCCGGTAAACCCAGTGATATTTAGGCTCAAATGAATTTACACAGTTCAATAACCCAACACGATTTTCACTTTTAACTAAAGAGCATCTATGAAAAGATGCTGTGGTTTGTATGAGTTTCATAAGCAGAGTTGAACTAGACACGGTCCATTTGAGTAGGAAATACAGTTCTTTTTATCTGGGCATGCTCAAGTTTCTTGCTGTATTAGAGACAGTGGAAAGAAGAGCATGCTTATGGCGTTAAAACAGATTGCGTTCCATGTATTTGAACACTGGTCTGAATTTTTCTTCAGAAACAGAGTTAAACCAAAGGCTCAGTGTCTTCCTACAAGCCAGAGTTCATTTCCAGTAAACCCAGTGATTTTTCGACTCAAATGAATTAACACAGTTCACGAACCTAACACGATTTTCACTATTAACTAAAAGCATCTATGTAAGAGATGCTGTGGTTTGTATGAGTTTCATAAGCAGAGAGGAATTAGACATGGTCCTATTGCGTAGTGAATACAGTAATTTTTTTATGGCATGCTCAAGTTTCTTGCTCTATTGGAGACGCTGGAAAAAAGAGCATGCATCTTGTGTTAAAACAGAGTGTTTTCATGGATGAGAATACCGGTCTGAATATTCCTTCAGAAACGGAGTTAAACCAAAGGCTTTTTGTTTTCCTACAGCAAGAGTTCATTTCCGGTAAACCCAGTGATATTTCGGCTCAAATGAATTTACACAGTTCAATAACCCAACACGATTTTCACTTTTAACTAAAGAGCCTCTATGAAAAGTTGCTGTGGTTTGTGTGAGTTTCATAAGCAGAGTTGAACTAGACACTGTCCTTTTGAGTAGGAAATACAGTTCTTTTTTTCTGGGCATACTCATGTTTCTCGCTTATTGGAACGCTGGAAAGAAGAGCATGCTTCTTGTGTTAAAACAGAGTGTGTTTCATGGATTTGAACACTGGTATGAATTTTCCTTCAGAAACAGAGTTAAACCAAAGGATCTGTGTCTTCCTACAAGCAAGAGTTCATTTCCGGTAAACCCAGTGATTTTTGTCTCAAATTAATTTACACAGTTCACAAACCCAACACGATTTTCACTATTAACAAAAGAGCATCTATGTAAAAGATGCTGTGGTTTGTTACAGTTAAATAAGCAGAGTTCAACTAGATATGGTCCGATTGAGTATGAAACACAGTTCTTTTTTATGGGCATGCTCATGTTTCTTCCTGTATTGGAGACTCTGGAGAGAAGAGGATGCTTCTTGCGTTAAAACAGAGGGTGTTTCATGGATGAGAACACTGGTCTGAATTTCCCTTCAGAAACGAGTTAAACCAAAGGCTCTGTGTCTTCCTACAATCAAGAGTTCATTTCTGGTAAACCCTGTGATTTTTCGGCTCAAATGAATTTACACAGTTCACGAACCCAATCGTTTTTCACTATTAACTAAGGAGCATCTATGAAGAGATATTGTGGTTTCTATGAGTTTCATAAGCAGAGTTGAACTAGACACGGTCCATTTGAGTAGGAAATACAGTTTTTTTTATCTGGGCATGCTCATGTTTCTTGCTGTATTAGAGGCAGTGGAAAAAAGAGCAGGCTCTTTGCATTAAAACAGAGTGTGTTTCATGGATGAAAACACTCATCTGAATTTCCCTTCACAAACGGATTTAAAAGAAAGGCTCTGTGTCTTCCTACAAGTAAGAGTTCATTTCCGGTAAAACCAGTGATTTTTCGGCTCAAATGAATTTACACAGTACACGAACCCAACACGATTTTCACTAATGACTAAAGAGCATCTATGAAGAGATGCTGTGGTTTGTATGAGTTTCATAAGCAGTTTTGAACTAGACACAGTCATTTTGAGTAGGAAATACAGTTCTTTTTTCCTTGGCATGCTCATGTTTCTTGCCGTATTGGAGACGCTGGAAAGAAGAGCATGCTTCTTGAGTTAAAACAGAGTGTGTTTCATGTATTTGAACACTGGTCTGAATTTTTCTTCAGAAACAGAGTTAAACCAAAGGCTCAGTGTCTTCCTACAAGCAAGAGTTCCTTTCCGGTAAACCAGTGATTTTTCGACTCAAATGAATTTACACAGTTCAGGAAACCAACACCATTTTCACTATTAACTAAAGAGCATCTATGTAAGAGATGCTGTAGTTTCTATGAGTTTCATAAGCAGATAGGAATTAGACATGGTCCTATTGAGTAGTGAATACAGTAATTTTTATATGGGCATGCTCAAGTTTCTTGCTCTATTGGAGAGGCTGGAAAGAAGAGCATGCATCTTGCGTTAAAACAGAGTGTGTTTCATGGATGAGAACACTGGTCTGAATTTCCCTTCATAAACGGAGTTAAACCAAAGGCTCTGTGTCTTCCTAAATGCAAGAGTTCATTTCCGGTAAACCCAGTGATATTTCGGCTCAAATGAATTTACACAGTTCAATAACCCAACACGATTTTCACTTTTAACTAAAGAGCATCTATGAAAAGATGCTGTGGTTTGTGTGAGTTTCATAAGCAGAGTTGAACTAGACACTGTCCTTTTGAGTAGGAAATACAGTTCTTTTTTTCTGGGCATACTCATGTTTCTCGCTTATTGGAAACGCTGGAAAGAAGAGCATGCTTCTTGTGTTAAAACAGAGTGTGTTTCATGGATTTGAACACTGGTATGAATTTTCCTTCAGAAACAGAGTTAAACCAAAGGATCTGTGTCTTCCTACAAGCAAGAGTTCATTTCCGGTAAACCCAGTGATTTTTTCTCAAATTAATTTACACAGTTCACAAACCCAACACGATTTTCATTATTAACAAAAGAGCATCTATGTAAAAGATGCTGTGGTTTGTTACAGTTAAATAAGCAGAGTTCAACTAGATATGGTCCGATTGAGTATGAAACACAGTTCTTTTTTATGGGCATGCTCATGTTTCTTCCTGTATTGGAGACTCAGGAGAGAAGAGGATGCTTCTTGCGTTAAAACAGAGGGTGTTTCATGGATGAGAACACTGGTCTGAATTTCCCTTCAGAAACGAGTTAAACCAAAGGCTCTGTGTCGTCCTACAATCAAGAGTTCATTTCTGGTAAACCCTGTGATTTTTCGGCTCAAATGAATTTACACAGTTCACGAACCCAAACGTTTTTCACTATTAACTAAAGAGCATCTATGAAGAGATGTTGTGGTTTGTATGAGTTTCATAAGCAGAGTTGAACTAGACACGGTCCATTTGAGTAGGAAATACAGTTTTTTTTATCTGGGCATGCTCATGTTTCAGCTGTATTAGAGGCAGTGGAAAAAAGAGCAGGCTCTTTGCATTAAAACAGAGTGTGTTTCATGGATGAAAACACTCATCTGAATTTCCCTTCACAAACGGATTTAAAAGAAAGGCTCTGTGTCTTCCTACAAGTAAGAGTTCATTTCCGGTAAAACCAGTGATTTTTCGGCTCAAATGAATTTACACAGTACACGAACCCAACACGATTTTCACTAATAACTAAAGAGCATCTATGAAGAGATGCTGTGGTTTGTATGAGTTTCATAAGCAGTTTTGAACTAGACACAGTCATTTTGAGTAGGAAATACAGTTCTTTTTTCCTTGGCATGCTCATGTTTCTTGCTGTATTGGAGACGCTGAAAGAAGAGCATGCTTCTTGCATTAAAACAGAGTGTTTTCATGGATGAGAATACTGGTCTGAATATTCCTTCAGAAACAGAGTTAAACCAAAGGCTCTGTGTTTTCCTACAGCAAGAGTTCATTTCCGGTAAACCCAGTGATATTTAGGCTCAAATGAATTTACACAGTTCAATAACCCAACACGATTTTCACTTTTAACTAAAGAGCATCTATGAAAAGATGCTGTGGTTTGTATGAGTTTCATAAGCAGAGTTGAACTAGACACTGTCCTTTTGAGTAGGAAATACAGTTCTTTTTTTCTAGGCATACTCATGTTTCTCGCTTATTGGAAACGCTGGAAAGAAGAGCATGCTTCTTGCATTAAAACAGAGGGTGTTTCATGGATGAGAACACTGGTCTAAATTTCCTTTCAGAAACGAGTTAATCCAAAGGCTCTGTGTCTTCCTATAATCAAGAGTTCATTTCTGGTAAACCCTGTGATTTTTCGGCTCAAATGAATTTACACAGTTCACGAACCCAAACGTTTTTCACTATTAACTAAAGAGCATCAATGAAGAGATGTTGTGGTTTGTATGAGTTTCATAAGCAGAGTTGAACTAGACACGGTCCATTTGAGTAGGAAATACAGTTTTTTTTATCTGGGTATGCTCATGTTTCTTGCTGTATTAGAGACAGTGGAAAAAAGAGCAGGCTCTTTGCATTAAAACAGAGTATGTTTCATGGATGAAAACACTGATCTGAATTTCCCTTCAGAAACGGATTTAAAAGAAAGGCTCTGTGTCTTCCTACAAGTAAGAGTTCATTTCCGGTAAAACCAGTGATTTTTCGGATCAAATGAATTTACACAGTACACGAACCCAACACGATTTTCACTAATTACTAAAGAGCATCTATGAAGAGATGCTGTGGTTTGTATGAGTTTCATAAGCAGTTTTGAACTAGACACAGTCATTTTGAGTAGGAAATACAGTTCTTTTTTTCTTGGCATGCTCATGTTTCTTGCTGTATTGGAGACGCTGGAAAGAAGAGCATGCTTCTTGAGTTAAAACAGAGTGTGTTTCATGTATTTGAACACTGGTCTGAATTTTTCTTCAGAAACAGAGTTAAACCAAAGGCTCAGTGTCTTCCTACAAGCAAGAGTTCATTTCCGGTAAACCAGTGATTTTTCGACTCAAATGAATTTACACAGTTCACGAACCCAACACCATTTTCACTATTAACTAAAGAGCATCTATGTAAGAGATGCTGTAGTTTCTATGAGTTTCATAAGCAGAGAGGAATTAGACATGGTCCTATTGAGTAGTGAATACAGTAATTTTTTTATGGGCATGCTCAAGTTTCTTGCTCTATTGGAGAGGCTGGAAAGAAGAGCATGCATCTTGCGTTAAAACAGAGTGTGTTTCATGGATGAGAACACTGGTCTGAATTTCCCTTCAGAAACGGAGTTAAACCAAAGGCTCTGTGTCTTCCTAAATGCAAGAGTTCATTTCCGGTAAACCCAGTGATATTTCGGCTCAAATGAATTTACACAGTTCAATAACCCAACACGATGTCACTTTTAACTAAAGAGCCTCTATGAAAAGTTGCTGTGGTTTGTATGAGTTTCATAAGCAGAGTTGAACTAGACACTGTCATTTTGATTAGGAAATACAGTTCTTTTTTTCTAGGCATACTCATGTTTCTCGCTTATTGGAAACGCTGGAAAGAAGAGCATGCTTCTTGCGTTAAAACAGAGTGTGTTTCATGGATTTGAACACTGGTCTGAATTTTTCTTCAGAAACAGAGTTAAACCAAAGGCTCAGTGTCTTCCTACAAGCAAGAGTTCATTTCCGGTAAACCCAGTGATTTCTCAGCTCAAATGAATTTACAAAGTTCACGAACCCAACACGATTTTCACTATTAACTAAAGGGCATCTATGTAATACATGCTATGGTTTGTTACAGATTCTTAAGCAGAGTTCACCTAGATTTGGTCCGTATGAGTAGGAAACACAGTTCATTTTTTTTGGGTAGGCTCATGTTTCTTGCTATATTGGAGACGCTGGAAGAAGAGCATGCTTCTTGCATTAAAACAGAGTGTTTTCATGGATGAGAATACTGGTCTGAATATTCCTTCAGAAACAGAGTTAAACCAAAGGCTCTGTGTTTTCCTACAGCAAGAGTTCATTTCCGGTAAACCCAGTGATATTTAGGCTCAAATGAATTTACACAGTTCAATAACCCAACACGATTTTCACTTTTAACTAAAGAGCATCTATGAAAAGATGCTGTGGTTTGTATGAGTTTCATAAGCAGAGTTGAACTAGACACGGTCCATTTGAGTAGGAAATACAGTTCTTTTTATCTGGGCATGCTCAAGTTTCTTGCTGTATTAGAGACAGTGGAAAGAAGAGCATGCTTATGGCGTTAAAACAGATTGCGTTCCATGTATTTGAACACTGGTCTGAATTTTTCTTCAGAAACAGAGTTAAACCAAAGGCTCAGTGTCTTCCTACAAGCCAGAGTTCATTTCCAGTAAACCCAGTGATTTTTCGACTCAAATGAATTAACACAGTTCACGAACCTAACACGATTTTCACTATTAACTAAAAGCATCTATGTAAGAGATGCTGTGGTTTGTATGAGTTTCATAAGCAGAGAGGAATTAGACATGGTCCTATTGCGTAGTGAATACAGTAATTTTTTTATGGCATGCTCAAGTTTCTTGCTCTATTGGAGACGCTGGAAAAAAGAGCATGCATCTTGTGTTAAAACAGAGTGTTTTCATGGATGAGAATACCGGTCTGAATATTCCTTCAGAAACGGAGTTAAACCAAAGGCTTTTTGTTTTCCTACAGCAAGAGTTCATTTCCGGTAAACCCAGTGATATTTCGGCTCAAATGAATTTACACAGTTCAATAACCCAACACGATTTTCACTTTTAACTAAAGAGCCTCTATGAAAAGTTGCTGTGGTTTGTGTGAGTTTCATAAGCAGAGTTGAACTAGACACTGTCCTTTTGAGTAGGAAATACAGTTCTTTTTTTCTGGGCATACTCATGTTTCTCGCTTATTGGAACGCTGGAAAGAAGAGCATGCTTCTTGTGTTAAAACAGAGTGTGTTTCATGGATTTGAACACTGGTATGAATTTTCCTTCAGAAACAGAGTTAAACCAAAGGATCTGTGTCTTCCTACAAGCAAGAGTTCATTTCCGGTAAACCCAGTGATTTTTGTCTCAAATTAATTTACACAGTTCACAAACCCAACACGATTTTCACTATTAACAAAAGAGCATCTATGTAAAAGATGCTGTGGTTTGTTACAGTTAAATAAGCAGAGTTCAACTAGATATGGTCCGATTGAGTATGAAACACAGTTCTTTTTTATGGGCATGCTCATGTTTCTTCCTGTATTGGAGACTCTGGAGAGAAGAGGATGCTTCTTGCGTTAAAACAGAGGGTGTTTCATGGATGAGAACACTGGTCTGAATTTCCCTTCAGAAACGAGTTAAACCAAAGGCTCTGTGTCTTCCTACAATCAAGAGTTCATTTCTGGTAAACCCTGTGATTTTTCGGCTCAAATGAATTTACACAGTTCACGAACCCAATCGTTTTTCACTATTAACTAAGGAGCATCTATGAAGAGATATTGTGGTTTCTATGAGTTTCATAAGCAGAGTTGAACTAGACACGGTCCATTTGAGTAGGAAATACAGTTTTTTTTATCTGGGCATGCTCATGTTTCTTGCTGTATTAGAGGCAGTGGAAAAAAGAGCAGGCTCTTTGCATTAAAACAGAGTGTGTTTCATGGATGAAAACACTCATCTGAATTTCCCTTCACAAACGGATTTAAAAGAAAGGCTCTGTGTCTTCCTACAAGTAAGAGTTCATTTCCGGTAAAACCAGTGATTTTTCGGCTCAAATGAATTTACACAGTACACGAACCCAACACGATTTTCACTAATGACTAAAGAGCATCTATGAAGAGATGCTGTGGTTTGTATGAGTTTCATAAGCAGTTTTGAACTAGACACAGTCATTTTGAGTAGGAAATACAGTTCTTTTTTCCTTGGCATGCTCATGTTTCTTGCCGTATTGGAGACGCTGGAAAGAAGAGCATGCTTCTTGAGTTAAAACAGAGTGTGTTTCATGTATTTGAACACTGGTCTGAATTTTTCTTCAGAAACAGAGTTAAACCAAAGGCTCAGTGTCTTCCTACAAGCAAGAGTTCCTTTCCGGTAAACCAGTGATTTTTCGACTCAAATGAATTTACACAGTTCAGGAAACCAACACCATTTTCACTATTAACTAAAGAGCATCTATGTAAGAGATGCTGTAGTTTCTATGAGTTTCATAAGCAGATAGGAATTAGACATGGTCCTATTGAGTAGTGAATACAGTAATTTTTATATGGGCATGCTCAAGTTTCTTGCTCTATTGGAGACGCTGGAAAGAAGAGCATGCATCTTGCATTAAAACAGAGTGTGTTTCATGGATGAGAACACTGGTCTGAATTTCCCTTCAGAAACGGAGTTAAACCAAAGGCTCTGTGTCTTCCTAAATGCAAGAGTTCATTTCCGGTAAACCCAGTGATATTTCGGCTCAAATGTATTTACACAGTTCAATAACCCAACACGATTTTCACTTTTAACTAAAGAGCATCTATGAAAAGTTGCTGTGGTTTGTATGAGTTTCATAAGCAGAGTTGAACTAGACACTGTCATTTTGATTAGGAAATACAGTTCTTTTTTTCTGGGCATACTCATGTTTCTCACTTATTGGAAACGATGGAAAGAAGAGCATGCTTCTTGCGTTAAAACAGAGTGTGTTTCATGTATTTGAACACTGGTCTGAATTTTTCTTCAGAAACAGAGTTAAACCAAAGGCTCAGTGTCTTCCTACAAGCAAGAGTTCATTTCCGGTAAACCCAGTGATATTTAGGCTCAAATGAATTTACACAGTTCAATAACCCAACACGATTTTCACTTTTATCTAAAGAGCATCTATGAAAAGATGCTGTGGTTTGTATGAGTTTCATAAGCAGAGTTGAACTAGACACTGTCCTTTTGAGTAGGAAATACAGTTCTTTTTTTCTAGGCATACTCATGTTTCTCGCTTATTGGAAACGCTGGAAAGAAGAGCATGCTTCTTGCATTAAAACAGAGGGTGTTTCATGGATGAGAACACTGGTCTAAATTTCCTTTCAGAAACGAGTTAATCCAAAGGCTCTGTGTCTTCCTATAATCAAGAGTTCATTTCTGGTAAACCCTGTGATTTTTCGGCTCAAATGAATTTACACAGTTCACGAACCCAAACGTTTTTCACTATTAACTAAAGAGCATCAATGAAGAGATGTTGTGGTTTGTATGAGTTTCATAAGCAGAGTTGAACTAGACACGGTCCATTTGAGTAGGAAATACAGTTTTTTTTATCTGGGTATGCTCATGTTTCTTGCTGTATTAGAGACAGTGGAAAAAAGAGCAGGCTCTTTGCGTTAAAACAGAGTGTGTTTCATGTATTTGAACACTGGTCTGAATTTTTCTTCAGAAACAGAGTTAAACCAAAGGCTCAGTGTCTTCCTACAAGCAAGAGTTCATTTCCGGTAAACCCAGTGATTTTTTGACTCAAATGAATTTACACAGTTCACGAACCTAACAAGATTTTCACTATTAACTAAAAGCATCTATGTAAGAGATGCTGTGGTTTGTATGAGTTTCATAAGCAGAGAGGAATTAGACATGGTCCTATTGCGAAGTGAATACAGTAATTTTTTTATGGCATGCTCAAGTTTCTTGCACTATTGGAGACGCTGGAAAGAAGAGCATGCATCTTGCGTTAAAACAGAGTGTTTTCATGGATGAGAATACTGGTCTGAATATTCCTTCAGAAACGGAGTTAAATCAAAGGCTTTTTGTTTTCCTAAAGCAAGAGTTCATTTCCGGTAAACCCAGTGATATTTCGGCTCAAATGAATTTACACAGTTCAATAACCCAACACGATTTTCACCTTTAACTAAAGAGCATCTATGAAAAGATGCTGTGGTTTGTGTGAGTTTCATAAGCAGAGTTGAACTAGACACTGTCCTTTTGAGTAGGAAATACAGTTCTTTTTTTCTGGGCATACTCATGTTTCTCGCTTATTGGAAACGCTGGAAAGAAGAGCATGCTTCTTGTGTTAAAACAGAGTGTGTTTCATGTATTTGAACACTGGTCTGAATTTTTCTTCAGAAACAGAGTTAAACCAAAGGCTCAGTGTCTTCCTACAAGCAAGAGTTCATTTCCGGTAAACCAGTGATTTTTCTACTCAAATGAATTTACACAGTTCACGAACCCAACACCATTTTCACTATTAACTAACGAGTATCTATGTAAGAGATGCTGTAGTTTCTATGAGTTTCATAAGCAGAGAGGAATTAGACATGGTCCTATTGAGTAGTGCATACGGTAATTTTTTATGGGCATGCTCAAGTTTCTTGCTCTATTGGAGACGCTGGAAAGAAGAGCATGCATCTTGCGTTAAAACAGAGTGTGTTTCATGGATGAGAACACTGGTCTGAATTTCCCTTCAGAAACGGAGTTAAACCAAAGGCTCTGTGTCTTCCTAAATGCAAGAGTTCATTTCATGTAAACCCAGTGATTTCTCAGTTCAAATGAATTTACAAAGTTCACGAACCCAACACGATTTTCATTATTAACTAAAGGGCATCTATGTAATAGATGCTATGGTTTGTTACAGATTCTTAAGCAGACTTCACCTAGATTTGGTCCGTATGAGTAGGAAACACAGTTCATTTTTTCTGAGTAGGCTCATGTTTCTTGCTGTATTGGAGACGCTGGAAGAAGAGCATGCTTCTTGCATTAAAACAGAGTATTTTCAAGGACGAGAATACTGGTCTAAATATTCCTTCAAAAACAGATTTAAACCAAAGGCTCTGTGTTTTCCTACAGCAAGAGTTCATTTCCGGTAAACCCAGTGATATTTAGGCTCAAATGAATTTACACAGTTCAATAACCCGACATGATTTTCACTTTTAACTAAAGAGCATCTATGAAAAGTTGCTGTGGTTTGTATGAGTTTCATAAGCAGAGTTGATCTAGACACTGTCATTTTGATTAGGAAATACAGTTCTTTTTTTCTGGGCATACTCATGTTTCTCGCTTATTGGAAACGCTGGAAAGAAGAGTATGCTTCTTGCGTTAAAACAGAGTGTGTTTCATGGATTTGAACACTGGTCTGAATTTTTCTTCAGAATCAGAGTTAAACCAAAGGCTCTGTGTCTTCCTACAAGCAAGAGTTCATTTCCGGTAAACCCAGTGATATTTAGGCTCAAATGAATTTACACAGTTCAATAACCCAACACGATTTTCACTTTTAACTAAAGAGCATCTATGAAAAGATGCTGGGGTTTGTATGAGTTTCATAAGCAGAGTTGAACTAGACACTGTCCTTTTGAGTAGGAAATACAGTTCTTTTTTTCTAGGCATACTCATGTTTCTCGCTTATTGGAAATGCTGGAAAGAAGAGCATGCTTCTTGCGTTAAAACAGAGGGTGTTTCATGGATGAGAACACTGGTCTAAATTTCCTTTCAGAAACGAGTTAAACCAAAGGCTCTGTGTCTTCCTACAATCAAGAGTTCATTTCTGGTAAACCCTGTGATTTTTCGGCTCAAATGAATTTACACAGTTCACGAACCCAAACGTTTTTCACTATTAACTAAGGAGCATCTATGAAGAGATGTTGTGGTTTCTAGGAGTTTCATAAGCAGAGTTGAACTAGACACGGTCCATTTGAGTAGGAAATACAGTTCTTTTTATCTGGGCATGCTCAAGTTTCTTGCTGTATTAGAGACAGTGGAAAGAAGAGCATGCTTCTTGAGTTAAAACAGAGTGTGTTCCATGTATTTGAACACTGGTCTGAATTTTTCTTCAGAAACAGAGTTAAACCAAAGGCTCAGTGTCTTCCTACAAGCAAGAGTTCATTTCCGGTAAACCCAGTGATTTTTTGACTCAAATGAATTTACACAGTTCACGAACCTAACAAGATTTTCACTATTAACTAAAAGCATCTATGTAAGAGATGCTGTGGTTTGTATGAGTTTCATAAGCAGAGAGGAATTAGACATGGTCCTATTGCGTAGTGAATACAGTAATTTTTTTATGGCATGCTCAAGTTTCTTGCACTATTGGAGACGCTGGAAAGAAGAGCATGCATCTTGCGTTAAAACAGAGTGTTTTCATGGATGAGAATACTGGTCTGAATATTCCTTCAGAAACGGAGTTAAATCAAAGGCTTTTTGTTTTCCTAAAGCAAGAGTTCATTTCCGGTAAACCCAGTGATATTTCGGCTCAAATGAATTTACACAGTTCAATAACCCAACACGATTTTCACTTTTAACTAAAGAGCATCTATGAAAAGATGCTGTGGTTTGTGTGAGTTTCATAAGCAGAGTTGAACTAGACACTGTCCTTTTGAGTAGGAAATACAGTTCTTTTTTTCTGGGCATACTCATGTTTCTCGCTTATTGGAAACGCTGGAAAGAAGAGCATGCTTCTTGTGTTAAAACAGAGTGTGTTTCATGTATTTGAACACTGGTCTGAATTTTTCTTCAGAAACAGAGTTAAACCAAAGGCTCAGTGTCTTCCTACAAGCAAGAGTTCATTTCCGGTAAACCAGTGATTTTTCTACTCAAATGAATTTACACAGTTCACGAACCCAACACCATTTTCACTATTAACTAAAGAGCATCTATGTAAGAGATGCTGTAGTTTCTATGAGTTTCATAAGCAGAGAGGAATTAGACATGGTCCTATTGAGTAGTGAATACGGTAATTTTTTATGGGCATGCTCAAGTTTCTTGCTCTATTGGAGACGCTGGAAAGAAGAGCATGCATCTTGCGTTAAAACAGAGTGTGTTTCATGGATGAGAACACTGGTCTGAATTTCCCTTCAGAAACGGAGTTAAACCAAAGGCTCTGTGTCTTCCTAAATGCAAGAGTTCATTTCATGTAAACCCAGTGATTTCTCAGTTCAAATGAATTTACAAAGTTCACGAACCCAACACGATTTTCATTATTAACTAAAGGGCATCTATGTAATAGATGCTATGGTTTGTTACAGATTCTTAAGCAGACTTCACCTAGATTTGGTCCGTATGAGTAGGAAACACAGTTCATTTTTTCTGAGTAGGCTCATGTTTCTTGCTGTATTGGAGACGCTGGAAGAAGAGCATGCTTCTTGCATTAAAACAGAGTATTTTCAAGGACGAGAATACTGGTCTAAATATTCCTTCAAAAACAGATTTAAACCAAAGGCTCTGTGTTTTCCTACAGCAAGAGTTCATTTCCGGTAAACCCAGTGATATTTAGGCTCAAATGTATTTACACAGTTCAATAACCCGACATGATTTTCACTTTTAACTAAAGAGCATCTATGAAAAGTTGCTGTGGTTTGTATGAGTTTCATAAGCAGAGTTGATCTAGACACTGTCATTTTGATTAGGAAATACAGTTCTTTTTTTCTGGGCATACTCATGTTTCTCGCTTATTGGAAACGCTGGAAAGAAGAGTATGCTTCTTGCGTTAAAACAGAGTGTGTTTCATGGATTTGAACACTGGTCTGAATTTTTCTTCAGAATCAGAGTTAAACCAAAGGCTCTGTGTCTTCCTACAAGCAAGAGTTCATTTCCGGTAAACCCAGTGATATTTAGGCTCAAATGAATTTACACAGTTCAATAACCCAACACGATTTTCACTTTTAACTAAAGAGCATCTATGAAAAGATGCTGGGGTTTGTATGAGTTTCATAAGCAGAGTTGAACTAGACACTGTCCTTTTGAGTAGGAAATACAGTTCTTTTTTTCTAGGCATACTCATGTTTCTCGCTTATTGGAAATGCTGGAAAGAAGAGCATGCTTCTTGCGTTAAAACAGAGAGTGTTTCATGGATGAGAACACTGGTCTAAATTTCCTTTCAGAAACGAGTTAAACCAAAGGCTCTGTGTCTTCCTACAATCAAGAGTTCATTTCTGGTAAACCCTGTGATTTTTCGGCTCAAATGAATTTACACAGTTCACGAACCCAAACGTTTTTCACTATTAACTAAGGAGCATCTATGAAGAGATGTTGTGGTTTCTAGGAGTTTCATAAGCAGAGTTGAACTAGACACGGTCCATTTGAGTAGGAAATACAGTTCTTTTTATCTGGGCATGCTCAAGTTTCTTGCTGTATTAGAGACAGTGGAAAGAAGAGCATGCTTCTTGAGTTAAAACAGAGTGTGTTCCATGTATTTGAACACTGGTCTGAATTTTTCTTCAGAAACAGAGTTAAACCAAAGGCTCAGTGTCTTCCTACAAGCAAGAGTTCATTTCCGGTAAACCCAGTGATTTTTCGACTCAAATGAATTTACACAGTTCACGAACCTAACAAGATTTTCACTATTAACTAAAAGCATCTATGTAAGAGATGCTGTGGTTTGTATGAGTTTCATAAGCAGAGAGGAATTAGACATGGTCCTATTGCGTAGTGAATACAGTAATTTTTTTATGGCATGCTCAAGTTTCTTGCACTATTGGAGACGCTGGAAAGAAGAGCATGCATCTTGTGTTAAAACAGAGTGTTTTCATGGATGAGAATACTGGTCTGAATATTCCTTCAGAAACGGAGTTAAATCAAAGGCTTTTTGTTTTCCTAAAGCAAGAGTTCATTTCCGGTAAACCCAGTGATATTTCGGCTCAAATGAATTTACACAGTTCAATAACCCAACACGATTTTCACTTTTAACTAAAGAGCATCTATGAAAAGATGCTGTGGTTTGTGTGAGTTTCATAAGCAGAGTTGAACTAGACACTGTCCTTTTGAGTAGGAAATACAGTTCTTTTTTTCTGGGCATACTCATGTTTCTCGCTTATTGAAAACGCTGGAAAGAAGAGCATGCTTCTTGTGTTAAAACAGAGTGTGTTTCATGTATTTGAACACTGGTCTGAATTTTTCTTCAGAAACAGAGTTAAACCAAAGGCTCAGTGTCTTCCTACAAGCAAGAGTTCATTTCCGGTAAACCAGTGATTTTTCTACTCAAATGAATTTACACAGTTCACGAACCCAACACCATTTTCACTATTAACTAAAGAGCATCTATGTAAGAGATGCTGTAGTTTCTATGAGTTTCATAAGCAGAGAGGAATTAGACATGGTCCTATTGAGTAGTGAATACGGTAATTTTTTTATGGGCATGCTCAAGTTTCTTGCTCTATTGGAGACGCTGGAAAGAAGAGCATGCATCTTGCGTTAAAACAGAGTGTGTTTCATGGATGAGAACACTGGTCTGAATTTCCCTTCAGAAACGGAGTTAAACCAAAGGCTCTGTGTCTTCCTAAATGCAAGAGTTCATTTCATGTAAACCCAGTGATTTCTCAGCTCAAATGAATTTACAAAGTTCACGAACCCAACACGATTTTCATTATTAACTAAAGGGCATCTATGTAATAGATGCTATGGTTTGTTACAGATTCTTAAGCAGACTTCACCTAGATTTGGTCCGAATGAGTAGGAAACACAGTTCATTTTTTCTGAGTAGGCTCATGTTTCTTGCTGTATTGGAGACGCTGGAAGAAGAGCATGCTTCTTGCATTAAAACAGAGTATTTTCAAGGACGAGAATACTGGTCTAAATATTCCTTCAAAAACAGATTTAAACCAAAGGCTCTGTGTTTTCCTACAGCAAGAGTTCATTTCCGGTAAACCCAGTGATATTTAGGCTCAAATGTATTTACACAGTTCAATAACCCGACATGATTTTCACTTTTAACTAAAGAGCATCTATGAAAAGTTGCTGTGGTTTGTATGAGTTTCATAAGCAGAGTTGATCTAGACACTGTCATTTTGATTAGGAAATACAGTTCTTTTTTTCTGGGCATACTCATGTTTCTCGCTTATTGGAAACGCTGGAAAGAAGAGTATGCTTCTTGCGTTAAAACAGAGTGTGTTTCATGGATTTGAACACTGGTCTGAATTTTTCTTCAGAATCAGAGTTAAACCAAAGGCTCTGTGTCTTCCTACAAGCAAGAGTTCATTTCCGGTAAACCCAGTGATTTCTCAGCTCAAATGAATTTACAAAGTTCACCAACCCAACACGATTTTCACTATTAACTAAAGGGCATCTATGTAATAGATGCTATGGTTTGTTACAGATTCTTAAGCAGAGTTCAGCTAGATTTGGTCCGTATGAGTAGGAAACACAGTTCATTTTTTCTGGGTAGGCTCATGTTTCTTGCTATATTGGAGACGCTGGAAGAAGAGCATGCTTCTTGCATTAAAACAGAGTGTTTTCATGGATGAGAATACTGGTCTGAATATTCCTTCAGAAACAGAGTTAAACCAAAGGCTCTGTGTTTTCCTACAGCAAGAGTTCATTTCCGGTAAACCCAGTGATATTTAGGCTCAAATGAATTTACACAGTTCAATAACCCAACACGATTTTCACTTTTAACTAAAGAGCATCTATGAAAAGATGCTGTGGTTTGTGTGAGTTTCATAAGCAGAGTTGAACTAGACACTGTCCTTTTGAGTAGGAAATACAGTTCTTTTTTTCTAGGCATACTCATGTTTCTCGCTTATTGGAAATGCTGGAAAGAAGAGCATGCTTCTTGTGTTAAAACAGAGGTTGTTTCATGGATGAGAACACTGGTCTGAATTTCCCTTCAGAAACGAGTTAAACCAAAGGCTCTGTGTCTTCCTACAATCAAGAGTTCATTTCTGGTAAACCCTGTGATTTTTCGGCTCAAATGAATTTACACAGTTCACGAACCCAAACGTTTTTCACTATTAACTAAAGAGCATCTATGAAGAGATGTTGTGGTTTCTATGAGTTTCATAAGCAGAGTTGAACTAGACACGGTCCATTTGAGTAGGAAATACAGTTTTTTTTATCTGGGCATGCTCATGTTTCTTGCTGTATTAGACACAGTGGAAAAAAGAGCAGGCTCTTTGCATTAAAACAGAGTGTGTTTCATGGATGAAAACACTGATCTGAATTTCCCTTCAGAAACGGATTTAAAAGAAAGGCTCTGTGTCTTCCTACAAGTAAGAGTTCATTTCCGGTAAAACCAGTGATTTTTCGGCTCAAATTAATTTACACAGTACACGAACCCAACACGATTTTCACTAATAACTAAAGAGCATCTATGAAGAGATGCTGTGGTTTGTATGAGTTTCTTAAGCAGTTTTGAACTAGACACAGTCATTTTGAGTAGGAAATACAGTTCTTTTTTTCTGGGCATGCTCCTGTTTCTTGCTGTATTGGAGACACTGGAAAGAAGAGCATGCTTCTTGAGTTAAAACAGAGTGTGTTTCATGTATTTGAACACTGGTCTGAATTTTTCTTCAGAAACAGAGTTAGACCAAAGGCTCAGTGTATTCCTACAAGCAAGAGTTCCTTTCCGGTAAACCAGTGATTTTTCGACTCAAATGAATTTACCCAGTTCACGAACCCAACACGATTTTCACTATTAACTAAAGAGCATCTATGTAAGAGATGCTGTAGTTTCTATGAGTTTCATAAGCAGAGAGGAATTAGACATGGTCCTATTGAGTAGTGAATACAGTAATTTTTTTATGGGCATGCTCAAGTTTCTTGCTCTATTGGAGAGGCTGGAAAGAAGAGCATGCATCTTGCGTTAAAACAGAGTGTGTTTCATGGATGAGAACACTGGTCTGAATTTCCCTTCATAAACGGAGTTAAACCAAAGGCTCTGTGTCTTCCTAAATGCAAGAGTTCATTTCCGGTAAACCCAGTGATTTCTCAGCTCAAATGAATTTACAAAGTTCACAAACCCAACACGATTTTCACTATTAACTAAAGGGCATCTATGTAATAGATGCTATGGTTTGTTACAGATTCTGAAGCAGAGTTCACCTAGATTTGGTCCGTATGAGTAGGAAACACAGTTCATTTTTTCTGGGTAGGCTCATGTTTCTTGCTATATTGGAGACGCTGGAAGAAGAGCATGCTTCTTGCATTAAAACAGAGTGTTTTCATGGATGAGAATACTGGTCTGAATATTCCTTCAGAAACAGAGTTAAACCAAAGGCTCTGTGTTTTCCTACAGCAAGAGTTCATTTCCGGTAAACCCAGTGATATTTAGGCTCAAATGAATTTACACAGTTCAATAACCCAACACGATTTTCACTTTTAACTAAAGAACATCTATGAAAAGATGCTGGGGTTTGTATGAGTTTCATAAGGAGAGTTGCACTAGACACTGTCCTTTTGAGTAGGAAATACAGTTCTTTTTTTCTAGGCATACTCATGTTTCTCGCTTATTGGAAATGCTGGATAGAAGAGCATGCTTCTTGCGTTAAAACAGAGGGTGTTTCATGGATGAGAACACTGGTCTAAATTTCCTTTCAGAAACGAGTTAAACCAAAGGCTCTGTGTCTTCCTACAATCAAGAGTTCATTTCTGGTAAACCCTGTGATTTTTCGGCTCAAATGAATTTACACAGTTCACGAACCCAAACGTTTTTCATTATTAACTAAGGAGCATCTATGAAGAGATGTTGTGGTTTCTAGGAGTTTCATAAGCAGAGTTGAACTAGACACGGTCCATTTGAGTAGGAAATACAGTTCTTTTTATCTGGGCATGCTCAAGTTTCTTGCTGTATTAGAGACAGTGGAAAGAAGAGCATGCTTATGGCGTTAAAACAGAGTGTGTTTCATGTATTTGAACACTGGTCTGAATTTTTCTTCAGAAACAGAGTTAGACCAAAGGCTCAGTGTATTCCTACAAGCAAGAGTTCCTTTCCGGTAAACCAGTGATTTTTCGACTCAAATGAATTTACCCAGTTCACGAACCCAACACGATTTTCACTATTAACTAAAGAGCATCTATGTAAGAGATGCTGTAGTTTCTATGAGTTTCATAAGCAGAGAGGAATTAGACATGGTCCTATTGAGTAGTGAATACAGTAATTTTTTTATGGGCATGCTCAAGTTTCTTGCTCTATTGGAGAGGCTGGAAAGAAGAGCATGCATCTTGCGTTAAAACAGAGTGTGTTTCATGGATGAGAACACTGGTCTGAATTTCCCTTCATAAACGGAGTTAAACCAAAGGCTCTGTGTCTTCCTAAATGCAAGAGTTCATTTCCGGTAAACCCAGTGATTTCTCAGCTCAAATGAATTTACAAAGTTCACAAACCCAACACGATTTTCACTATTAACTAAAGGGCATCTATGTAATAGATGCTATGGTTTGTTACAGATTCTGAAGCAGAGTTCACCTAGATTTGGTCCGTATGAGTAGGAAACACAGTTCATTTTTTCTGGGTAGGCTCATGTTTCTTGCTATATTGGAGACGCTGGAAGAAGAGCATGCTTCTTGCATTAAAACAGAGTGTTTTCATGGATGAGAATACTGGTCTGAATATTCCTTCAGAAACAGAGTTAAACCAAAGGCTCTGTGTTTTCCTACAGCAAGAGTTCATTTCCGGTAAACCCAGTGATATTTAGGCTCAAATGAATTTACACAGTTCAATAACCCAACACGATTTTCACTTTTAACTAAAGAACATCTATGAAAAGATGCTGGGGTTTGTATGAGTTTCATAAGGAGAGTTGCACTAGACACTGTCCTTTTGAGTAGGAAATACAGTTCTTTTTTTCTAGGCATACTCATGTTTCTCGCTTATTGGAAACGCTGGATAGAAGAGCATGCTTCTTGCGTTAAAACAGAGGGTGTTTCATGGATGAGAACACTGGTCTAAATTTCCTTTCAGAAACGAGTTAAACCAAAGGCTCTGTGTCTTCCTACAATCAAGATTTCATTTCTGGTAAACCCTGTGATTTTTCGGCTCAAATGAATTTACACAGTTCACGAACCCAAACGTTTTTCATTATTAACTAAGGAGCATCTATGAAGAGATGTTGTGGTTTCTAGGAGTTTCATAAGCAGAGTTGAACTAGACACGGTCCATTTGAGTAGGAAATACAGTTCTTTTTATCTGGGCATGCTCAAGTTTCTTGCTGTATTAGAGACAGTGGAAAGAAGAGCATGCTTATGGCGTTAAAACAGAGTGTGTTCCATGTATTTGAACACTGGTCTGAATTTTTCTTCAGAAACAGAGTTAAACCAAAGGCTCAGTGTCTTCCTACAAGCAAGAGTTCATTTCCGGTAAACCCAGTGATTTTTCGACTCAAATGAATTTACACAGTTCACGAACCTAACACGATTTTCACTATTAACTAAAAGCATCTATGTAAGAGATGCTGTGGTTTGTATGAGTTTCATAAGCAGAGAGGAATTAGACATGGTCCTATTGCGTAGTGAATACAGTAATTTTTTTATGGCATGCTCAAGTTTCTTGCTCTATTGGAGACGCTGGAAAGAAGAGCATGCATCTTGCGTTAAAACAGAGTGTGTTTCATGGATGAGAACACTGGTCTGAATTTCCCTTCAGAAACGGAGTTATAGCAAAGGCTCTGTGTCTTCCTAAATGCAAGAGTTCAATTCCGATAAACCCAGTGATTTCTCAGCTCAAATGAATTTACAAAGTTCACGAACCCAACACGATTTTCACTATTAACTAAAGGGCATCTATGTAATAGATGCTATGGTTTGTTACAGATTCTTAAGCAGAGTTCACCTAGATTTGGTCTGTATGAGTAGGAAACACAGTTCACTTTTTCTGGGTAGGCTCATGTTTCTTGCTGTATTGGAGACGCTGGAAGAAGAGCATGCTTCTTGCGTTTAAACAGAGTGATTTCATGGATGAGAATACTGGTCTGAATATTCCTTCAGAAACAGAGTTAAACCAAAGGCTCTGTGTTTTCCTACAGCAAGAGTTCATTTCTGGTAAACCCAGGGATTTTTCGGCTCAAATGAATTTACACAGTTCACGAACCCAAAACGATTTTCAATTTTAACTAAAGAGCATCTATGAAAAGATGCTGTGGTTTGTATGAGTTTCATAAGCAGAGTTGAACTAGACACTGTCCTTTTGAGTAGGAAATACACTTACAGATTCTTAAGCAGGGTTCAACTAGATATGGTCCGTTTTAGTATGAAACACAGTTCTTTTTTATGTGCATGCTCATGTTTCTTCCTGTATTGGAGACGCTGTACAGAAGAGCATGTTTCTTGCGTCAAAACAGAGTGAGTTTCATGGATGAGAATACTTGTCTATATATTCCTTCAGAAACGGAGTTAAACCAAAGGTTCTGTCTCTTCCTACAAGCAAGAGTTCATTTCCGGTAAACCCAGTGATATTTCAGCTAAAATGAATTTACACAGTTCCCGAACCCAACACGATTTTCACTTTTAACTAAAGAGCATCTATGAAAAGATGCTGTGGTTTGTCTGAGTTTCATAAGCAGAGTTGAACTAGACACTGTCCTTTTGAGTAGGAAATACAGTTCTTTTTTTCTGGGCATGCTCATGTTTCTTGCTCTATTGCAGAGGCTGGAAAGAAGAGCATGCTTAGTGCCTTAAAACAGAGTGTGTTTCATGGATTTTGAACACTGGTCTGAATTTTCCTTCAGAAATAGAGTTTAACCAAAGGCTCTGTGTCTTCCTACAAGCAAGAGTTCATTACCAGTAAAGCCAGGGATTTTTCGGCTCAAATGAATTTACAGAGTTCACAAACCCAACACGATTTTCACTATTAACAAACGAACATCTATGTAAGAGATGTTGTGGTTTGTTACAGTTTCATAAGCAGAGTTCAACTACATATGGTCCATATGAGTAGGAAACACAGTTCTTTTTTTCTGATCATGGTCATGTTTCTTGCTGTATTAGAGATGCTGCAAAGAAGAGCATGCTCGTTGCGTTAAAACAGAGTGTGTTTCATGGATGAGAACACTGGTCTGAATTTCCCTTCAGAAACGGAGTTAAACCAAAGTCTCTGTGTCTTCCTAAATGCAAGAGTTCATTTCCGGTAAACCCAGTGATTTTTCAGCTCAAATGAATTTACACAGTTCACGAACCCAACACGATTTTCACTATTAACTAAAGTGCATCCATGTAAGAGATGCTGTGGCTTGTTACAGTTCCTTAAGCAGAGTTCAACTAGATATGGTACATGTGAGTAGGAAACACAGTTCACTTTTCTGGGCATGCTCATGTTTCTTGCTATATTGCAGACACTGGAAAGACGAGCATGCATTTGCGTTAAAACAGAGTGTGTTTCATGGATGAGAACACTGGTCTGAAATTCCCTTCCCAAATGGAGTTAAACCAAAGGCCCTCTGTCTTCCTACAGGCAAGAGTTCGTTTCCGGTATACCCAGTGATTTTTTGGCTCAAATGAATTTACACAGTTCACAAACCTAACACGTTTTTCATGTTTAACTAAAGAGCATCTATGAAAAGATGCTGTGGTTTGTCTGAGTTTCATAAGCAGAGTTGAACTAGACACTGTCCTTTTGAGTAGGAAATACAGTTCTTTTTTTCTGGGCATGCTCATGTTTCTTGCTCTATTGCAGAGGCTGGAAAGAAGAGCATGCTTAGTGCCTTAAAACAGAGTGTGTTTCATGGATTTTGAACACTGGTCTGAATTTTCCTTCAGAAATAGAGTTTAACCAAAGGCTCTGTGTCTTCCTACAAGCAAGAGTTCATTACCAGTAAAGCCAGGGATTTTTCGGCTCAAATGAATTTACAGAGTTCACAAACCCAACACGATTTTCACTATTAACAAACGAACATCTATGTAAGAGATGTTGTGGTTTGTTACAGTTTCATAAGCAGAGTTCAACTACATATGGTCCATATGAGTAGGAAACACAGTTCTTTTTTTCTGATCATGGTCATGTTTCTTGCTGTATTAGAGATGCTGCAAAGAAGAGCATGCTCGTTGCGTTAAAACAGAGTGTGTTTCATGGATGAGAACACTGGTCTGAATTTCCCTTCAGAAACGGAGTTAAACCAAAGTCTCTGTGTCTTCCTAAATGCAAGAGTTCATTTCCGGTAAACCCAGTGATTTTTCAGCTCAAATGAATTTACACAGTTCACGAACCCAACACGATTTTCACTATTAACTAAAGTGCATCCATGTAAGAGATGCTGTGGCTTGTTACAGTTCCTTAAGCAGAGTTCAACTAGATATGGTACATGTGAGTAGGAAACACAGTTCACTTTTCTGGGCATGCTCATGTTTCTTGCTATATTGCAGACACTGGAAAGACGAGCATGCATTTGCGTTAAAACAGAGTGTGTTTCATGGATGAGAACACTGGTCTGAAATTCCCTTCCCAAATGGAGTTAAACCAAAGGCCCTCTGTCTTCCTACAGGCAAGAGTTCGTTTCCGGTATACCCAGTGATTTTTTGGCTCAAATGAATTTACACAGTTCACAAACCTAACACGTTTTTCATGTTTAACTAAAGAGCATCTATGTAAGAGATGCTGAGGTTTGTATGAGTTTCATAAGCAGAGTTCAACTAGATATGGTCCGTATGAGCAGGAAACACAGTTCATTTTTTCTGGCAATGCTCATATTTCTTGCTGTAGTGCAGATGCTGGACAGAATAGGATGCTTCTTGCATTAAAACAGATGGTGTTTCATGGATGAGAACACTGGTCAGAATTTCCCTTCAGAAACGGAGTTAAACCAAAGGATCTGTGTCTTCCTAAATGCAAGAGTTCATTTCTGGTAAACCCAGTGATTTTTTGGCTCTAATGAATTTACACACTTCACGAACCCAGCAGGATTTTCACTATTAACTAAAAAGCATCTATGAAGAGATGTTGTGGTTTGTATGAGTTTCTTAAGCAGAGTTGAACTAGACACTGTCCTTTTGACTAGGACATACAGTAATTTTTTTCTGTGCATGCTCTTTTTTCTTGCTGTATTGGAGACGCTGGAAGAAGAGCATGCTTCTAGCGTTCAAACAGAGTGTGTTTCATGGATGAGAACACTGGTCTAAATATTCCTTTAGAAACGGAGTTAAACCAAAGGCTCTGTGTCTTCCTACAAGCAAGAGTTCATTTCTGGTAAACCCAGGGATTTTTCGGCTCAAATGAATTTACACAGTTCATGAAACCAACACGACTTTTACTATTAACAAAAGACCATCTATGTAAAAGATGCTGTGGTTTGTTACAGTTTCATAAGCAGAGTTCAACTAAATATGGTCCGATTGAGTATGAAACACAGTTCTTTATTATGGGCATGCTCATGTTTCTTCCTGTATTGGAGACTCTGGACAGAAGAGGATGCTTCTTGCGTTAAAACAGAGGCTGTATCATGGATGAGAACACTGGTCTGAATTTCCCTTCAGAAACGAGTTAAACCAAAGGCTCTGTGTCTTCCTACAATCAAGAGTTCATTTCCGGTAAACCCTGTGATTTTTCGGCTCAAATGAATTTACACAGTTCATGAACCCAACACGATTTTCACTATTAACTAAAGAGCATCTATGTAAGAGATGCTGTAGTTTGTTACAAATTCTTAAGCAGAGTTCAACTAGATATGGTCTGTAGGAGTAGGAAACACAGTTCATTTTTTCTGGGTAGGCTCATGTTTCTTGCTGTATTGGAGACGCTGGAAGAAGAGCATGCTTCTTGCGTTAAAACAGAGTGTTTTCATGGATGAGAATACTGATCTGAATATTCCTTCAGAAACAGAGTTAAACCAAAGGCTCTGTGTTTTCCTACAGCAAGAGTTCATTTCCGGTAAACCCAGGGATTTTTCGGCTCAAATGAATTTACACAGTTCACGAACCCAAAACGATTTTCAATTTTAACTAAAGAGCATCTATGAATAGATGCTATGGTTTGTATTAGTTTCATAAGCAGAGTTGAACTAGACACTGTCCTTTTGAGTAGGAAATACACTTACAGATTCTTAAGCAGGGTTCAACTAGATATGGTCCGTATTGGTAGGAAACACTGTTCTTTTTTATGGGCATGGTCATGTTTCTTCCTGTATTGGAGACGCTGTACAGAAGAGGATGCTTCTTGCGTTAAAACAGAGGCTATATCATGGATGAGAACACTGGTCTGAATTTCCCTTCAGAAACGAGTTAAACCAAAGGCTCTGTGTCTTGCTACAATCAAGAGTTCATTTCCGGTAAACACTGTGATTTTTCGGCTCAAATGAATTTACACAGTTCATGAACCCAACACGATTTTCACTATTAACTAAAGAGCATCTATGTAAGAGATGCTGTAGTTTGTTACAAATTCTTAAGCAGAGTTCAACTAGATATGGTCCGTAGGAGTAGGAAACACAGTTCATTTTTTCTGGGCAGGCTCATGTTTCTTGCTGTATTGGAGACGCTGGAAGAAGACCATGCTTCTTGCATTAAAACAGGGTGTTTTCATGGATGAGGACACTGGTGTGAATATTCCTTCAGAAACGGAGTTAAACTAAAGGCTCTGTGTTTTCCTACAGCAAGAGTTCATTTCCGGTAAACCCAGTGATATTTCCGCTCAAATGTATTTACACAGTTCACGAACCCAACACGATTTCCACTTTTAACTAAAGAGCATCTATGAAGAAATGCTAGGATTTGTATGAGTTTCATAAGCAGAGTTCAACTAGACACTGTCCTTTTGAGTAGGAAATACAGTTCTTTTTATCTGGGCATGCTCAATATTCTTGCTGTAATAGAGACAGTGGAAAAAAGAGCATGCTCTTTGCGTTAAAACAGAGTGTGTTTCATGGATTTGAACACTGGTCTGAATTTTCCTTCAGAAACAGAGTTAAACCAAAGGCTCTGTGTCTTCCTACAAGCAAGAGTTCATTTCCGGTAAACCCAATGATTTCTCAGCTCAAATGAATTTACAAAGTTCACGAACCCAACACGATTTTCACTATTAACTAAAGGGCATCTATGTAATACATGCTATGGTTTGTTACAGATTCTTAAGCAGAGTTCACCTAGATTTGGTCCGTATGAGTAGGAAACACAGTTCATTTTTTCTGGGTAGGCTCATGTTTCTTGCTGTATTGGAGACGCTGGAAGAAGAGCATGCTTCTTGCGTTAAAACAGAGTGTTTTCATGGATGAGAATACTGATCTGAATATTCCTTCAGAAACAGAGTTAAACCAAAGGCTCTGTGTTTTCCTACAGCAAGAGTTCATTTCCGGTAAACCCAGGGATTTTTCGGCTCAAATGAATTTACACAGTTCACGAACCCAAAACGATTTTCAATTTTAACTAAAGAGCATCTATGAAAAGATGCTGTGGTTTGTATGAGTTTCATAAGCAGAGTTGAACTAGACACTGTCCTTTTGAGTAGGAAATACACTTACAGATTCTTAAGCAGGGTTCAACTAGATATGGTCCGTATTAGTAGGAAACACAGTTCTTTTTTATGGGCATGGTCATGTTTCTTCCTGTATTGGAGACGCTGTACAGAAGAGGATGCTTCCTGCGTTAAAACAGAGGCTGTATCATGGATGAGAACACTGGTCTGAATTTCCCTTCAGAAACGTGTTAAACCAAAGGCTCTGTGTCTTCCTACAATCAAGAGTTCATTTCTGGTAAACCCTGTGATTTTTCGGCTCAAATGAATTTACACAGTTCATGAACCCAACAGGATTTTCACTATTAACTAAAGAGCATCTATGTAAGAGATGCTGTAGTTTGTTACAAATTCTTAAGCAGAGTTCAACTAGATATAATCCGTAGGAGTAGGAAACACAGTTCATTTTTTCTGGGCAGGCTCATGTTTCTTGCTGTATTGGAGACGCTGGAAGAAGGGCATGCTTCTTGCATTAAAACAGGGTGTTTTATTGGATGAGGACACTGGTCTGAATATTCCTTCAGAAACGGAGTTAAACCAAAGGCTCTGTGTTTTTCTACAGCAAGAGTTCATTTCCGGTAAACCCAGTGATATTTCCGCTCAAATGAATTTACACAGTTCAAGAACCCAACACGATTTTCACTTTTAACTAAAGAGCATCTATGAAGAAATGCTGGGATTTGTATGAGTTTCATAAGCAGAGTTCAACTAGACACTGTCCTTTTGAGAGGGAATACAGTTCTTTTTTTCTTGAAATGCTCATGTTTCTTGCTGTATTGGAGACGCTGGAAAGAAGAGCATGCTTATTGCGTTAAAACAGAGTGTGTTTAATGTATTTGAACACTGGTCTGAATTTTTCTTCAGAAACAGAGTTAAACCAAAGGCTCAGTGTCTTCCAACAAGCAAGAGTTCATTTCCGGTAAACCAGTGATTTTTCGACTCAAATGAATTTACACAGTTCACGAACCCAACACGATTTTCACTATTAACTAAAGAGCATCTATGTAAGAGATGCTGTGGTTTGTATGAGTTTCATAAGCAGAGAGGAATTAGACATGGTCCTATTGAGTAGTGAATACAATAATTTTTTTCTGGGCATGCTCACGTTTCTAGCTCTATTGGAGACGCTGGAAAGATGAGCATGCATCCCTGCGTTAAAACAGAGTGTGTTTCATGGATGAGAACACTGGTCTGAATTTGCCTTCAGAAACGGAGTTACACCAAAAGCTCTGTGTCTTCCTAAATGCAAGAGTTCATTTCCGGTAAACCCAGTGATTTCTCAGCTCAAATGAATTTACAAAGTTCACGAACCCAACACGATTTTCACTATTAACTAAAGGGCATCTATGTAATACATGCTATGGTTTGTTACAGATTCTTAAGCAGAGTTCACCTAGATTTGGTCCGTATGAGTAGGAAACACAGTTCATTTTTTCTGGGTAGGCTCATGTTTCTTGCTGTATTGGAGACGCTGGAAGAAGAGCATGCTTCTTGCGTTAAAACAGAGTGTTTTCATGGATGAGAATACTGGTCTGAATATTCCTTCAGAAACAGAGTTAAACCAAAGGCTCTGTGTTTTTCTACAGCAAGAGTTCATTTCCGGTAAACCCAGTGATATTTAGGCTCAAATGAATTTACACAGTTAACGAACCCAACATGATTTTCACTTTTAACTAAAGAGCATCTATGAAAAGATGCTGTGGTTTGTATGATTTTCATAAGCAGAGTTGAACTAGACACTGTCCTTTTTAGTAGGAAATACAGTTCTTTTTTTCTGGGCATACTCATGTTTCTCACTTATTGGAAACGCTGGAAAGAAGAGCATGCTTCTAGCGTTAAAACAGAGTTTGTTTCATGGATTTGAACACTGGTCTTAATTTTCCTTCAGAAACAGAGTTAAACCAAAGGCTCTGTGTCTTCCTACAAGCAAGAGTTCATTTCCGGTAAACCCAGTGATTTTTGTCTCAAATTAATTTACACAGTTCACAAACCCAACACGATTTTCACTATTAACAAAAGAGCATCAATGTAAAAGATGCTGTGGTTTGTTACAGTTTCATAAGCAGAGTTCAAATAGATATTTTCCGATTGAGTATGAAACACAGTTCTTTTTTATGGGCATGCTCATGTTTCTTCTTGTATTGGAGATTCTGGACAGAAGAGGATGCTTCTTGCGTTAAAACAGAGGGTGTTTCATGGATGAGAACACTGGTCTGAATTTCCCTTCAGAAACGAGTTAAACCAAAGTCTCTGTGTCTTCCTACAGCAAGAGTTCATTTCAGGTAAAACCAGTGATATTTCGGCTCATATGAATTTACACAGTTCACCAACCGAACACGATTTTCACTTTTAACTAAAGAGCATCTATGAAGAGATGTTGTGGTTTCTATGAGTTTCATAAGAAGAGTTGAACTAGACACGGTCCATTTGAGTAGGATATACAGTTCTTTTTATCTGGGCATGCTCAAGTTTCTTGCTGTATTAGAGACAGTGGAAAAAAGAGCATGCTCTATGTGTTAAAACAGAGTGTGTTTCATGGATGAAAACACTGATCTGAATTTCCCTTCACAAACGGATTTTAAAAAAAGGCTCTGTGTCTTCCTACAAGTAAGAGTTCATTTCCGGTAAAACCAGTGATTTTTCGGCTCAAATGAATTTACACAGTACACGAACCCAACACGATTTTCACTAATAACTAAAGAGGAGCTGTGGTTTGTATCAGTTTCATAAGCAGAGTTGAACTACATATGGTCCTCATGAGTAGGAAACACAGTTCTTTTTTTAGGGCATCCTCATGGTTCTTGCTGTATTTTAGACTCTGAAAAGAAGAGCTTGCTTTTTGCGTTATAACAGAGTGTGTTTTAGGGATGAGAACTATGGTCTGAATTTGCTTTCAGAAACGGAGTTAAACCCCACGATCAGTGTCTTCCTACAATCAAGAGTTCATTTCTGGTGAACTACATATGGACCGTATGAGTAGGAAACACAGTTCTTTTTTTCAGTGCATGCTCATGGTTCTTGCTGTATTGGAGACGCCTGAAAGAAGAGCTTGCTTCCTGCATTAAAACATGGTGTGTTTCATGGATGAGAACTCTGGTCTGATTTTCCCTTCACAAACGGGGTTAAACCACATGATCTGTGTCTTCCTACTAGCAAGAGTTCATTTCTCGTAAACCAAGTAAATTTTCGGCTCAAATGAATTTACACAGTTCTAGAACATAAGGCGATTATCACTATTAACTAAAGAGCATTTATGTGAGAGGAACTATGGTCTGTATTAGTTTCATAAGCAGAGTTGAACTACATATCATCCGTATGAGAAGGAAACACAGTTCTTTTTTTCTGGGCATGCTCATCGTTCTTGCTGTATTGGAGAACCTGGAAAGAAGAGCTTGCTTCTTGCATTAAAACAGAGTGTGTTTCATGGATGAAAACGCTGGTCTGAATTTCCCTTCAAAACCGGAGTTAAACCCCATGATCTCTGTCTCCCTACAAGCAAGAGTTCATTTCTGGTAAACCAAGTGAATTTTGGTCTCAAATGATTTTACACAGTTCTAGAACCCAACATAGATTATCAGTATAAGCCAAAGAGCATTTATGTAAGAGGACCTGTGGTCTGTATCATTTTCGTAAGCAGAGGTGGACTACATATGGTCCGTATGAGTAGGAAACACAGTTCCTTTTTCTGGGTATGCTCATGGTTCTTACTGTATTGGAGAAGCTGTAAGAAGAGGATGTTTCATGCCTTAAAACAGAGGTTTTTCCAGGGGTGAGAATTCTGGTCTGAATTTCCCTTCAGAAACGGAGTTAAATGCCAGGATCTGTGTCTTCCTACAAGCAAGAGTTCAGTTCTGGAAAACTCAGTGTATTTTGTGCTCAAATGATTTTTCGTAGTTCACGAACCCAACATGATTCCCACTATTAACTAAAGAGCATTTATGTAAAAAAAGTTGTTGTCTGTACCAGTTTCATAAGGAGAGTTGAACTACATATGGTCTGTATGAGTAGGAAACACAGTTCTTATTTTCAGACCCTGCTCATGGTTCTTGCTCTATTTTAGACTCTGGAAAGAAGAGCTTGCTTCTTGAGGTAAAACAGAGTATGTTTCAGGGATGAGAACTCTAGTCTGAATTTCCTTTCAGAAACAGAGTTAAACCCCAGGATCTGTGTCTTCCTAAAAGCAAGAGTTCATTTCTGGTAAATTCAGTGAATTTTGGGCTCAAATGATTTTTCGCAGTTCACGAACCCAACGCGATTCTCACTATTAACTAAAGATCATTTATGTAAGAGGAGCTGTGGTTTGTATCAGTTTCATAAGCAGAGTTGAACTACATATGGTCCGTATGAGTAGGAAATACAGTTCTTTTTTTCAGGGCATGCTCATGGTTCTTGCTGTATTGGAGACGCTGGAAATAAAGTGCTTGCTTCTTGCATTATAACAGGGTGTGTTTCATGGATGAGAACACTGGTCTGAATTACCCTTCACAAACGGAGTTAAACCCCACGATCTGTGTCTTCCTACTAGCAAGAGTTCATTTCTAGTAAACAAAGTGAATTTTCGGCTCAAATGAATTTACACAGTTCTAGAACCCAACGCGATTATCACTATTAACTAAAGAGCATTTATGTCAGAGGAGCTGTGGTCTGTATTAGTTTCATAAGCAGAGTTGAACTACATATGGTCCGTATGAGTAGGAAACACAGTTCTTTTTTTTTTGTCATGCTCATGGTTCTTACTGTATTGGAGACACTGGAAAGAAAAGGATGATTCTTGCCTTAAATCAGAGTGTTTTTCAGGGTTGAGAATTCTGGTCTGAATTTTCCTTCAAAAATGGAGTTAAACACCAAGATCTGTGTCTTCCTACAAGCAAGAGTTCATTTCAAGTAAACCCAGTGAATTTTGGGATCAAATCATTTTTCACAGTTCACAAAACCAACGCGATTCTCACTATTAGCTAAAGAGCATTTATGTAAGAGGAGCTGGGGTTTGTATCAGTTTCATAAGCACAGTTGAAATACATATTGTCCATATGAGCAGGAAAACATTTTTTTTCAGGGCATGCTCATTGTTCTTGCTGTATTTTAGAATCTGGAAGGAAGAGCTTGCTTCTTGCATTAAAGCAGAGTGTGTTTGAGGGATTAGAACTCTGGTCTGAATTACCGTTCAGAAAGGGAGTTAAACCCCAGGATCTGTGTCTTCCTATGAGCAAGAGTTCATTTCTGTTACACCTAGTGAATTTTGGGCTCCAATGATTTTTGCAGTTCACAACTCCAAACTGATTCCCACTATTAACTAAAGAGCATTTATGTGAGAGGAGCTGTGGTCTGTATTAGTTTCATAAGCAGAGTTGAACTACATATGGTCCGTATGAGTAGGAAACACAGTTCTTTTTTTCTGGGCATGCTCATGGTTCTTACTCTATTGGAGAACCTGGAAAGAAGAGGATGATTCATCCTTTAAAACAGAGTGTTTTTCAGGGATGAAAATTATGGTCTGAATCACCCTTCAGAAACGGAGTAAAACCGCAGGATCTGTGTCTTCCTATGAGCGAGAGTTCATTTCTGTTAAACCTAGTGAATTTTGGGCTCAAAAGATTTTTGCAGTTCACCATCCCAAACCGATTCCCACTATTAACTAAAGAGCATTTATGTAAGAGGAGCTGTGGTTTGTATCAGTTTCATAAGCAGAGTTGAACTACATATGGTCCGTATTAGTAGGAAACAGTTTTTTTTTTCCGTGCATGCTCATGGTTCTTGCTGTATTGGAGACGCTGGAAAGAAGAGCTTGCTACCTGCATTAAAACAGTGTGTGTTTCATGGAAGAGAACTCTGGTCTGATTTTCCCTTCACAAATGGGGTTAAACCCCATGATCTGTATCTTCCTACTAGCAAGAGTTCATTTCTCGTAAACCAAGTAAATTTTCGGCTCAAATGACTTTACACAGTTCTTGAACCTAAGGCGATTATCACTATTAACTAAAGAGCATTTATGTGAGAGGAGCTGTGGTCTGTATCATTTTCATAAGCAGAGTTGGACTACATATGGTCCGAATGAGTAGGAAACACAGTTCTTTTTTTCTTGGCATGCTCATGGTTCTTAGTGTATTGGAGAACCTGGAAAGAAGAGGATGATTCTTGCCTTAAAACAGAGTGTTTTCCAGGGATGATAATTCTGGTCTGAATTTCCCTTCAGAAACGGATTTAAACCCCAGGATCTAGGTCTTCCTACAAGCAAGAGTTCAGTTCTGGAAAACTCAGTGAATTTTGTGCTCAAATGATTTTTCTTAGTTCACGAACCCAACATGATTCTCATTATTAACTAAAGAGCATTAATGTAAAAGAAGGTGTGGTCTGGACAAGTTTCATAAGAAGAGTTGAACTACATATTGTCCGTATGAATAGGAAACAAAGTTCTGTTTTTCGGACCATGATCATGGTTCTTGCTGTATTTTAGATTCTGGAAAGAGGAGCTTGCTTCTTCGTTAAAACAAAATGTGTTTCAGGGATGAGAACTCTGGTCTGAATTTCCCTTCAGAAATGGAGTTAAACCCCAGGATCTGTGTCTTCCTACAAGCAAGAGTTCATTTCTGGTAAACCCAGTGAATTTTGGGCTCAAATGATTTTTCGCTTCATGAACCCAACGCGATTCTCACTATTAACTAAAGAGCATTTATGTAAGAGGAGCTCTGGTCTGTATCATTTCATAAGAAGAGTAGAACTACATATGTTATGTATGAGAAGGAAACACAGTTCTTTTTTTCTGGGCATGCTCATGTTTCTTAATATATTGGAGACGCCTGAACGAAGAGGATGATTATTGCTTTAAAACAGAGTGTTTTTCAGGTGTGAGAACTCTGGTCTGAGTTTGCCTTCAGAAAGGGAGTTAAACAAAGGATCTGTGTCTTCCTACAAGCAATACTTCATTTCTGGTAAACCCAGTGAATTTTGGGCTAAAAATGATTTATCGCAGTTCATGAACCCAACGCGATTCTCACTATTAACTAAAGAGCATTTATGTAAGAGGAGCTGTGGTTTGTATCAGTTTCATAAGCAGAGTTGAACTACATATGGTCTGTATGAGAAGGAAACACAGTTCTTTTTTTCAGACCATGCTCATGGTTCTTGCTCTATTTTAGACTCTGGAAAGAAGAGCTTGCTTATTGCTTTCAAACAGAGTGAGTTTAAGGGATAAGAACTCTGGTCTGAATTACCCTTCAGAAACGGAGTTAAACCCCAGGATCTGTGTCTTCCTATGAACAAGAGTTCATTTTTGTTAAACCTAGTGAATTTTGGGCTCAAATGATTTTTGCAGTTCACCAACCCAAACCGATTCCCACTATTAACTAAAGAGCATTTATGTAAGAGGAGCTGTGGTTTGTATCAGTTTCATAAGCAGAGTTTAACTACATATGGTCCTTATGAGTAGGAAACACAGTTCTTTTTTTCAGGGCATGCTCATGGTTCTTGCTGTATTGGAGACGCTGGAAAGAAGAGCTTGCTTCTTGCATTAAGACAGGGTGTGTTTCATGGATGAGAACTCTGGTCTGAATTCCCTTCCAAAACGGTGTTAAACCCCATGATCTGTGTCTTCTAACAGCAAGTGTTCATTTCTGGTAAACCAAGTGAATTTTCGGCTCAAATGAATTTACACAGTTCTAGAACCCAATGCGATTATCACTATTAACTAAAGAGCATTTATGTAAGAGGAGCTCTGGTCTGTATCATTTCATAAGAAGAGTAGAACTACATATGTTATGTATGAGAAGGAAACACAGTTCTTTTTTTCTGGGCATGCTCATGTTTCTTAATATATTGGAGACGCTGGAAAAAAGAGGATGATTATTGCTTTAAAACAGAGTGTTTTTCAGGTGTGAGAACTCTGGTCTGAATTTGCCTTCAGAAAGGGAGTTAAACAAAGGATCTGTGTCTTCCTACAAGCAAGAGTTAATTTCTGGTAAACCCAGTGAATTTTGTGCTCAAACGATTTTACACAGTTTTTGAACCCAACGCGATTCTCACTATTAACTAAAGAGCATTTATGTAAGAGGAGCTGTGGTTTGTATCAGTTTCATAAGCAGAGTTGAACTACATGTGGTCTGTATGAGAAGGAAACACAGTTCTTTTTTTCAGACCATGCTCATGGTTCTTGCTCTATTTTAGACTCTGGAAAGAAGAGCTTGCTTATTGCTTTCAAACAGAGTGAGTTTCAGGGATAAGAACTCTGGTCTGAATTACCCTTCAGAAACGGAGTTAAACCCCAGGATCTGTGTCTTCCTATGAACAAGAGTTCATTTTTGTTAAACCTAGTGAATTTTGGGCTCAAATGATTTTTGCAGTTCACCAACCCAAACCGATTCCCACTATTAACTAAAGAGCAATTATGTAAGAGGAGCTGTGGTTTGTATCAGTTTTATAAGCAGAGTTGAACTACATATGGTCTGTATGAGTAGGAAACACAGTTCTTTTTTTCAGGGCATTCTCATGGTTCTTGCTGTATTGGAGACGCTGGAAAGAAGAGCTTGCTTCCTGCATTAACACAGGGTGTGTTTCATGGATGAGAACTCTGGTCTGATTTTCACTTCACAAACGGGGTTAAACCCCATGATCTGTGTCTTCCTACCTGCAAGAGTTCATTTCTGGTAAACCAAGTAAATTTTCGGCTCAAATGACTTTACACAGTTCTAGAACCTAAGGCGATTATCACTATTAACTAAAGAGCATTTATGTGAGAGGAGCTGTGGTCTGTATTAGTTTCATAAGCAGAGTTGAATTACATATGGTCCGTATGAGTAGGAAACACAGTTCTTTTTTTCTGGGCATGCTCATGGTTCTTAGTGTATTGGAGAACCTGGAAAGAAGAGGATGATTCATCCATTAAAACAGACTGTTTTTCAGGGATGAAAATTCTGGTCTGAATTTCCCTTCAGAAACGGAGTTAAACCCCGGGATCTGTGTCTTCCTACAAGCAAGAGTTAATTTCTGGTAAACCCAGTGAATTTTGTGCTCAAACGATTTTACACAGTTCTTGAATCCAACGCTATTCTCACTATTAAATAAGAGCATTTATGTAAAAGGAGCTGTGGTTTGTATCAGTTTCATAAGCAAAGATGAACTACATATGGGCCGTATGAATAGGAAACACAGTTTTTTTTTTCAGACCTTGCTCATGGTTCTTGCTCTATTTAAACTCGGGAAAGAAGAGCTTGCTTCTTCGTTAAAACAGAGTGTGTTTCAGGGATGAGCACTCTGGTCTGAATTTCCCATCCAAATCGGAGTTAAACCCCAGGATCTGTGTCTTCCTACAAGCAATATTTCATTTCTGGTAAACCCAGTGAATTTGGGGCTGAAATGATTTTTCGCAGTTCATGAACCCAACGCGATTATCACTATTAACTAAAGATCATTTATGTAAGAGGAGCTGTGGTTTGTATCAGTTTCATAAGCGGAGTTGAACTACATATGGTCTGTATGAGTAGGAAACACAGTTCTTTTTTTCAGACCATGCTCATGGTTCTTGCTCTATTTTAGACTCTGGAAAGAAGAGCTTGCTTATTGCTTTTTAACAGAGTGAGTTTCAGGGATAAGAACTCTGGTCTGAATTACCCTTCAGAAACGGAGTTAAACCCCAGGATCTGTGTCTTCCTATGAGCAAGAGTTCATTTTTGTTAAACCTAGTGAATTTTGGTCTCAAATGATTTTTGCAGTTCACCAACCCAAACCGATTCCCACTATTAACTATAGAGTATTCATGTAAGAGGAGCTGTGGTTTTTATCAGTTTCATAAGCAGAGTTGAACTACATATGGTCCGTATAAGGAGGAAACAGAGTTCTTTTTTTCTGGGCATGCTCATGGTTCTTGCTGTATTGGAGACGCTGGAAAGAAGAGCTTGCTTCCTGCATTAAAACAGGGTGTGTTTCATGGATGAGAACTCTGGTCTGATTTTCCCTTCACAAACGGGGTTAAACCCCATGATCTGTATCTTCCTACTAGCAAGAGTTCATTTCTTGTAAACCAAGTAAATTTTCGGCTCAAATGACTTTACACAGTTCTAGAACCTAAGGCGATTATCACTATTAACTAAAGAGCATTTATGTGAGAGGAGCTGTGGTCTGTATCATTTTCATAAGCAGAGTTGGACTACATATGGTCCGTATGAGTAGGAAACACAGTTCTTTTTTTCTTGGCATGCTCATGGTTCTTAGTGTATTGGAGAACCTGGAAAGAAGAGGATGATTCTTGCCTTAAAACAGAGTGTTTTCCAGGGATGATAATTCTGGGCTGAATTTCCCTGCAGAAACGGATTTAAACCCCAGGATATAGGTCTTCCTACAAGCAAGAGTTCAGTTCTGGAAAACTCAGTGAATTTTGTGCGCAAATGATTTTTCGTAGTTCACGAACCCAACATGATTCTCATTATTAACTAAAGAGCATTTATGTAAAAGAAGGTGTGGTCTGGACCATTTTCATAAGAAGAGTTGAACTACATATTGTCCGTATGAAGAGGAAACAAAGTTCTGTTTTTCAGACCATGCTCATGGTTCTTGCTGTATTTAAACTCGGGAAAGAAGAGCTTGCTTCTTCGTTAAAACAGAGTGTGTTTCAGGGATGAGAACTCTGGTGGTCTGAATTTCCCTTCCAAAACGGAGTTAAACCCGACGATCTGTGTCTTCCTACCAGCAAGAGATCATTTCTGGTAAACCAAGTGAATTTTCGGCTCAAATGAATTTACAGAGTTCTAGAACCCAATGCGGTTATCACTATTAACTAAAGAGCATTTATGTAAGAGGAGCTCTGGTCTGTATCATTTCATAATAAGTGTTGAACTACATATGTTTCGTATGAGTAGGAAACACAGTTCTTTTTTTCTGGGCATGCTCATGTTTCTTACTGTATTGGAGAACCTATAAAGAAGAGGATGATTCTTGCCTTAAAACAGAGTGTTTTTCAGGGTTGAGAATTCTGGACTGAATTTGCCTTCAGAAATGGAGTTAAACCCCAATATCTGTGTCTTCCTGCAAGCAAGAGTTCATTTCAGATAAACCCAGTGAATTTTGGGATCAAATGATTTTTCACAGGTCACGAAACCAACGCGATTCTCACTATTAACTAAAGAGCATTTATGTAAGAGGAGCTGTGGTTTGTATCAGTTTCATAAGCACAGTTGAACTACTCATTGTCCATATGAGTAGGAAAAACATTTTTTTTCAGGTCATGCTCATTGTTCTTGCTGTGTTTTAGAATCTGGAAGGAAGAGCTTGCTTCTTGCATTAAAGCAGAGTTTGTGTCAGGGATAAGAACTCTGGTCTGAATTACCCTTCAGAAACGGAGTTAAACCCCAGGATCTGTGTCTTCCTATGAGCAAGAGTTCATTTCTGTTAAACCTAGTGAATTTTGGGCTCAAATGATTTTTGCAGTTCACCAACCCAAACCGTTTCCCACTATTAACTATAGAGTAATTATGTAAGAGGAGCTGTGGTTTGTATCAGTTTCATAAGCATAGTTGAACTACATATGGTCCATATGAGTAGGAAACACAGTTCTTTTTTTCAGGGCATGCTCATGGTTCTTGCTGTATTTTAGATTCTGGAAAGAAGAGCTTGCTTCTTCGTTAAAACAGAATGTGTTTCAGGGATGAGAACTCTGGTATGAATTTTCCTTCAGAAACGGAGTTAAACCCCAGGATCTGTGTCTTCCTACAAGCAAGAGTTCATTTCGGGTAAACCCAGTGAATTTTGGGCTCAAATGATTTTTTGCAGTTCACGAACCCAACGCAATTCTCACTATTAACTAAAGAGGATTTATGTAAGAGGAGCTGTGGTTTGTATCAGTTTCATAAGCAGAGTTGAACTACATATGGTCCTTATGTAGGAAACACAGTTCTTTTTTTCACGGCATGCTCATGGTTCTTGCTGTATTGGAGACGCTGGAGAGAAGAGCTTGCTTCTTGCATTAAGACAGGGTGTGTTTCATGGATGAGAACTCTGGTCTGAATTCCCTTCCAAAACGGAGTTAAACCCCATGATCTGTGTCTTCCTAACAGCAAGAGTTCATTTCTGGTAAACCAAGTGAATTTTCGGCTCAAATGAATTTACAGAGTTCTAGAACCCAATGCGTTTCTCACTATTAATTAAAGATCATTTATGTAAGAGGAGCTGTGGTTTGTATCAGTTTCATAAGCAGAGTTGAACTACATATGGTCTGTATGAGTAGGAAACACAGTTCTTTTTTTCCGACCATGCTCATGGTTCTTACTCTATTTTAGACTCTGGAAGGAAGAGCTTGCTTATTGCTTTAAAACAGAGTGAGTTTCAGGGATAAGAACTCTGGTCTGAAGTTCCCTTCAGAAACAGAGTTAAACCCCAGGATCTGTGTCTTCCTACAAGCAAGAGTTAATTTCTGGTAAACCCAGTGAATTTTGTGCTCAAAAGTTTTTACAAAGTTCTTGAACCCAACGCTATTCTCACTATTAACTAAAGAGCATTTATGTAAGAGGAGCTGTGGTTTGTATCAGTTTCATAAGCAGAGTTGAACTACATATGGGCCGTATGTATAGGAAACACAGTTTTTTTTTTTTCAGACCATGCTCATGGTTCTTGCTGTATTTAAACTCGGGAAAGAAGAGCTTGCTTCTTCGTTAAAACAGAGTGTGTTTCAGGGATGAGAACTCTGGTCTGAATTTCCCTTCCAAAACGGAGTTAAACCCCACGATCTGTGTCTACCTACCAGCAAGAGTTCATTTCTGGTAAACCAAGTGAATTTTCGGCTCAAATGAATTTACAGAGTTCTAGAACCCAATGTGATTTTCACTATTAACTAAAGAGCATTTATGTAAGAGGAGCTCTGGTCTGTATCATTTCATAATAAGTGTTGAACTACATATGTTACGTATGAGTAGGAAACACAGTTCTTTTTTTCTGGGCATGCTCATGTTTCTTACTGTATTGGAGAACCTGTAAAGAAGAGGATGATTCTTGCCTTAAAACAGAGTGTTTTTCAGAGCTGAGAATTCTGGTCTGAATTTGCCTTCAGAAATGGAGTTAAACCCCAATATCTGTGTCTTCCTGCAAGCAAGAGTTCATTTCAGATAAACCCAGTGAATTTTGGGATCAAATGATTTTTCACAGGTCACGAAACCAACGCGATTTTCACTATTAACTAAAGAGCATTAATGTAAGAGGAGCTGCGGTTTGTATCAGTTTCATAAGCACAGTTGAACTACACATTGTCCATATGAGTAGGAAAAACATTTTTTTTCAGGTCATGCTCATTGTTCTTGCTGTGTTTTAGAATCTGGAAGGAAGAGATTGCTTCTTGCATTAAAGCAGAGTTTGTGTCAGGGATTAGAACTCTGGTCTGAATTACCCTTCAGAAACGGAGTTAAACCCCAGGATCTGTGTCTTCCTATGAGCAAGAGTTCATTTCTGTTAAACCTAGTGAATTTTGGGCTTAAATGATTTTTGCAGTTCACCAACCCAAACCGATTCCCACTATTAACTAAACAGCAATTATGTAAGAGGAGCTGTGGTTTGTATCAGTTTCATAAGCAGAGTTGAACTACATATGGTCCGTATGAGTAGGAAACACAGTTCTTTTTTTCAGACCATGCTCATGGTTCTTGCTGTATTTAAACTCGGGAAAGAAGAGCTTGCTTCTTCGTTAAAACAGAGTTTGTTTCAGGGATGAGAACTCTGGTCTGAATTTCCCTTCCAAAACGGAGTTAAACACCAGGATCTGTGTCTTCCCACAAGCAATAGTTCATTTCTGGTAAACCCAGTGAATTTTGGGCTGAAATTATTTTTCGCAGTTCATGAACCCAACGCGATTATCACTATTAACTAAAGATCATTTATGTAAGAGGAGCTGTGGTTTGCATCAGTTTCATAAGCAGAGTTGAACTACATATGGTCTGTATGAGTAGGAAACACAGTTCTTTTTTTCAGACCATGCTCATGGTTCTTGCTCTATTTTAGACTCTGGAAAGAAGAGCTTGCTTATTGCTTTAAAACAGAGTGAGTTTCAGGGATAAGAACTCTGGTCTGAATTACCCTTCAGAAACGGAGTTAAACCCCAGGATCTGTGTCTTCCTATGAGCAAGAGTTCATTTTTGTTAAACCTAGTGAATTTTGGGCTCAAATGATTTTTGCAGTTCACAAACCCAAACCGATTCCCACTAGTAACTAAAGAGCATTTATGTAAGAGGAGCTGTGGTATTAGTAGGAAACACAGTTCTTTTTTTTCAGGGCGTGCTCATGGTTCTTGCTTTATTGGAGACGCTGGAAAGAAGAGCTTGCTTCCTGCATTAAAACAGGGTGTGTTTCATGGATGAGAACTCTGGTCTGATTTTCACTTCACAAACGGGGTTAAACCCCATGATCTGTGTCTTCCTACCAGCAAGAGATCATTTCTGGTAAACCAAGTAAATTTTCGGCTCAAATAAACCTAAGGCAATTATCATTATTAACTAAAGAGCATTTATGTGAGAGGAGCTGTGGTCTGTATTAGGTTCATAAGCAGAGTTGAACTACATATGGTCTGTATGAGTAGGAAACACAGTTCTTTTTTTCAGACCATGCTCATGGTTCTTACTCTATTTTAGACTCTGGAAAGAAGAGCTTGCCTCTTGATTTAAAACAGGGTGTGTTTCATGGAGGAGAACTCTGGTCTGAATTTCCCTTCACAAATGGAGTTATACCCCACGATCTGTGTCTTCCTACCAGCAAGAGTTCATTTCTGGTAAACAAAGTGAATTTTCGGCTAAAATGAATTTACACAGTTCTAGAACCCAACGCGATTATCACCATTAACTAAAGAGCATTTTTGTCAGAGGAGCTGTGGTCTGTATTAGTTTCATAAGCAGAGTTGAACTACATATGGTCCGTATGAATAGGAAACACAGTTCTTTTTTTCTGGGCATGCTCATGTTTCTTACTCTAGTGGAGACGCTGGAAAGAAGAGGATGATTCTTGCCTTAAAACAGAGTGTTTTTCAGGGTTGAGAATTCTGGTCTGAATTTCCCTTCACAAACGGGGTTAAATCCCATGATCTGTGTCTTCCTACTAGCAAGAGATCATATCTCGTAAACCAAGTAAATTTTCTGCTCAAATGAATTTACACAGTTCTAGAACCCAATATAGATTATCACTATTAGCTAAATAGCATTTATGTAAGAGGAGCTGTGGTCTGTATCATTTTCATAAGCAGAGTTGGACTACATATGGTCCGTATGAGTAGGAAACACAGTTCTTTTTTTCTTGGCATGCTCATGGTTCTTACTGGATTGGAAAACCTGGAAAGAAGAGGATGATTCATGCCTTAAAACATAGTGTTTTTCAGGGATGAGAATTCTGGTCTGAATTTCCCTTCAGAAACGGAGTTAATCTCCAGTATCTGTGTCTTCCTACAAGCAAGAGTTCATTTTAGGTAAACCCTGTGAATTTTGGGATCAAATGATTTTTCACAGATCACGAAACCAACGCAATTCTCACTATTAACTAAAGAGCATTTATGTAAGAGGAGCTGTGGTTTGTATCAGTTTCATAAGCACAGTTGAACTACATATTGTCCATATGAGTAGGAAAAACATTTTTTTTCAGGGCATGCTCATTGTTCTTGCTCTGATTTAGAATCTGGAAGAAAGAGCTTGCTTCTTACATTAAAGCAGAGTGTGTTTCAGGGATTAGAACACTGGTCTGAATTACCATTCAGAAACGGAGTTAAACCCCAGGATCTGTGTCTTCCTATGAGCAAGAGTTCATTTTTGTTAAACCTAGTGAATTTTGGGCTGAAATGGTTTTTGCAGTTCACCAACCCAAACCGATTCCCACTAT
This sequence comes from Onychomys arenicola, assembly GCA_949786405.1. NCBI lineage: Eukaryota > Metazoa > Chordata > Mammalia > Rodentia > Cricetidae > Onychomys > Onychomys arenicola. The sequence goes on from CATKUM010000026.1 coordinate 2,354,163, forward strand.
TAACTAAAGAGCATTTATGTAAGAGGAGCTGTGGTTTGTATCAGATTCATAAGCAGAGTTGAACTACATATGGTCCGTATGAGTAGGAAACACAGTTCTTTTTTTCAGGGCATGCTCATGCTTCTGGCTGTATTGGAGACACTGGAAAGAAGAGCTTACTTCTTGCATTAAAACTGGGTGTGTTTCATGGATGAGAACTCTGGTCTGATTTTCCCTTCCAAAACGGAGTTAAACCCCATGATCTGTGTCTTCCTACCAGCAAGAGTTCATTTTTGGTAAACCAATTGAATTTGCGGCTCAAATGAATTTACACAGTTCTAGAACCCAATGCGATTATCACTATTAACTAAAGAGCATTTAGGTAAGAGGAGCTCTGGTCTGTATCATTTCATAAGAAGAGTTGAAGTACATATGTTACTTATGAGTAGGAAACACAGTTCTTTTTTTCTGGGCATGCTCATGTTTCTTACTGTATTGGAGACGCTGGAAAGAAGAGGATGATTCTTGCCTTAAAACAGAGTGTTTTTCAGGGTTGAGAATTCTGGTCGGAATTTGCCTTCAGAAACAGAGTTGAACCCCAGGATCTGTGTCTTCCTACAAGCAAGAGTTCATTTCTGGTAAACCCAGAGAATTTTGGCCTCAGATGATTTTTCGCAGTTCACAAACCCAACACGATTCTCATTATTAACTAACGAGCATTTATGGAAAAGAAGGTGTGGTCTGTACCAGTTTCATAAGAAGAGTTGAACTACATATGGTCCGTATGAATCGGAAACACAGTTCTTTTTTTCCGACCATGCTCATGGTTCTTGCTGTATTTTAGACTCTGGAAAGAAGAGCTTGCTTCTTCGTTTAAACAGATTGTGTTTCAGGGATGAGAACTCTGGTCTGAATTTCCCTTCAGAAAAGGAGTTAAACCCCAGGATCTGTGTCCTCCTACAAGCAAGCGTTCATTTCTCATAAACCGAGTGAATTTTGGGCTCAAATTATTTTTGCAGTTCACCAACCCAAACCGATTCCCACTATTAACTAAAGAGCATTTATGTAAGAGGATCTGTTGTTTGTATCAGTTTCATTTCTGGTAAACCAAGTATGTTTTCTGCTCAAATGACTTTACACAGTTCTACAACCTAAGGCAATTATCACTATTAACTAAAGAGCACTTATGTGAGAGGAGCTGTGGTCTGTATTAGTTTCATAAGCAGAGTTGAACTACATATGGTCCGTATGAGTAGGAAACACAGTTCTTTTTTTTTCTGGGCATGCTCATGGTTCTTACTGTATTGGAGAACCTGGAAAGAAGAGGATGATTCATCCATTAAAACAGAGTGTTTTTCAGGGATGAAAATTCTGGTCTTAATTTCTCTTCAGAAACGGAGTTAAACCGCAGGATCAGTGTCTTCCTACATGCAAGAGTTCATTTCTGGTAAACCCAGTGAATTTTGGGCTCAAATGATTTTTTGCAGTTCACCTACCCAACATGATTCTCTCTATTAACTAAAGAGCATTTATGTAAGAGGAGCTGTTGTTTGTATCAGTTTCATAAGCAGAGTTGAACTGCATATGGTCTGTATGAGGAGGAAACACGGTTCTTTTTTTCAGGGCATGCTCATGGTTCTTGCTGTATTGGAGACGCTGGAAAGAAGAGCTTGCTTCTTGCATTAAGACAGGGTCTGTTTCATGGCTGAGAACTCTGGTTTGAATTTACTTTCCAAAATGGAGTTAAACCCCATGATCTGTGTCTTCCTACCAGCAAGATTTCATTTCTGGGAAAGCAAGTGAATTTTCGGCTCAAATGAATTTACAGAGTTCTAGAACCCAATGCTATTATCACTATTAACTAAAGAAAATTTATGTAAGAGGAGTTCTAGTCTGTATCATTTCGTAAGAAGAGTTGAACTACATATGTTACGTATAAGAAGGAAACACAGTTCTTTTTTTCTGGGCATGCTCATGTTTCTTGCTGTATTGGAGACACTGGAAAGAAGAGCTTGCTTCTTGCATTAAAACAGGGTGTGTTTCATGGATGTGAACTCTGGTCTGAATTTCCCTTCACAAATGGAGTTAAACCCCATGATCTGTGTCTTCCTAACAGCAAGAGTTAATTTCTGGTAAACCAAGAGAATTTTCGGCTCAAAGACTTTACACAGTTCTAGATCCCAACACGATTATGACTCTTAACTAAGGAGCAATTATGTAAGAGGAGCTGAGGTCTGTATCATTTAATAAGTAGAGATGAACTATATATGGTCCGTTTGAGTAGGAAACACAGTTCATTTTTTTCTGGGAATTCTCATGTTTCTTACTGTATTGGAGATCTGGATAGAAGAGGATGATTCTTGCCTTAAATCAGAGATTTTTTCAGGGGTGAGAACTCTGGTCTGAATTGAATTCAGAAGTGGTGTTAAACCCCAGGATCTGTGACTTCCTACAAATAAGAGTTCATTTCTGTTAAACCAAGTGAATTTTGGGCTCAAATGATTTTTCGCAGTTCACCAGCCCAAACCTTTTCTCACTATTAACTAAAGAGCATTTATGTAAGCGGAGCTGTGGTTTGTATCAGTTTCATAAGCAGAGTTGAACTACATATGGTCCGTAGTAGTAGGAAACACATTTCTTTTATTCATGGCATGCTCATATTTCTTGCTGTATTTTAGACTCTGGAAAGAAGAGCTTGCTTCTTGCGTTAAAGCAGAGTGTGTTTCTGGGATGAGAACTCTGGTCTGTATTTCCCTTCAGAAACGGAGTTAAACCCCAGGATCTGTGTCTTCCTACCAGCAAGAGTTCATTTCTGGTAAACAAAGTGAATTTTCGGCTCAAATGAATTTACACAGTTCTAGAACCCAATGCGATTATCACTATTAACTAAAGAGCATTTATGTAAGAAGAGCTCTGGTCTGTATCATTTCATAAGCAGAGTTGAAAAACATATATTCTGTATGAGTAGGAAACACAGTTCTTTTTATCTGGGCATGCTCATGGTTCTTGCTGTTTTGGAGACGCTAGAAAGAAGAGCTTGCTTCTTGCATTAAAACAGAGTGTGTTCCGTGGATGAGTACTGTGGTCTGAATTTCCCTTCAGAAACGGAGTTAAACCCCATGATCTGTGTCTTCCTACAAGCAAGAGTTCATTTCTGGTAAACCAAGTGAATTTTGGGCTCAAATGATTTTTCGCAGTTCACGAACCCTATGTGATTCTCACTATTAACTAAAGAGCATTTATGTAAGAGGAGCTGTGTTTTGTATCAGTTTCATAAGCAGAGTTGAACTACATATGGTCTGTTTCAGTAGGAAAAACAGTTCTTTTTTTCTGTGAATGCTCATGTTTCTTACTGTATTGGAGACGCTGGAAAGAAGAGCTTGCCTCTTGCATTAAAACAGAGTTTGTTTCAGGAATGAGAACTCTGGTCTGAATTTCCCTTCAGAAACGGAGTTAAACCGCATGATCTGTGTCTTCCTACCAGCAAGAGTTCATTTCTGGTAAACCAAGTAAGTTTTTGGCTCAAATGACTTTACACAGTTCTAGAACCTAAGGCGATTATCACTATTAACTAAAGAGCACTTACGTGAGAGGAGCTGTGGTCTGTATTAGTTTCATACGCAGAGTTGAACTACATATGGTCCGTATGAGTAGGAAACACAGTTCTTTTTTTCTGGGCATGCTCATGGTTCTTACTGTATTGGAGAACCTGGAAAGAAGAGGATGATTCATCCATTATAACAGAGTGTTTTTCAGGGATGAAAATTCTGGTCTGAATTTCTCTTCAGAAACGGAGTTAAACCCCAGGATCTGTGTCTTCATACAAGCAAGAGTTCATTTCGGGTAAACCCAGTGAATTTTGTGCTCAAACGATTTTACACAGTTCTTCAACCCAAAGCTATTCTCACTATTAACTAAAGAGCATTTATGTAAGAGGAGGTGTGGTTTGTATCAGTTTCATAAGCAGAGTTGAACTACATATGGTCCGCATGAATAGGAAACACAGTTTGTTTTTTTTTCAGACCATGCTCATGGTTCTTACTGTATTGGAGACGCTGGAATGAAGAGGATGATTCTTGCCTTAAGACAGAGTGTTTTTCAGGGATGAGAATTCTGGTCTGAATTTGCCTTCAAAAACGGAGTAAAACCCCATGATCTGTGTCTTCCTACCAGCAAGAGTTCATTTCTGGTAAACCAAGTGAATTTTCGGCTCAAATGAATTTACACAGTTCTGGAACCCAATGCGATTATCACTATTAACTAAAGAGCATTTATGTAAGGGGTGCTCTGGTCGGTATTATTTCATAAGAAGAGTTGAACTACATATGTTACGTATGAGTAGGAAACACAGTTCTTTTTTTCTGGGCATGCTCATGTTTCTTACTATATTGGAGACGCTGGAAAGAAGAGGAGGATTCTTACCTTAAAATAGAGTGTATTTCAGGGATGAGAACTCTGGTCTGAATTTGCCTTCAGAAAGGGAGTTAAACCCCAGGATCAGTGTCTTCCTACATGCAAGAGTTCATATCTGGTAAACCCAGTGAATTTTGGGCTCAAATGATTTTTTGCAGTTCACCAACCAAACATGATTCTCACTATTAACTAAAGAGCATTTATGTAAGCGGAGCTATTGTTTGTTTCAGTTTCATAAGCAGAGTTGAACTGCATATGGTCTGTATGAGTAGGAAACACAGTTCTTTTTTTCTGGGCATGCTCATGGTTCTTGCTGTATTATAGACTCAGGAAAGAAGACCTTGCTACTTGCGTTAAAACAGAGTGTGTTTCAGGGATGAGAACTCTGGTCTGAATTTCCCTTCTGAAACAGAGTTAAACCCCAGGATCTGTGTCTTCCGACAAGCAAGAGTTCATTTCTGGTTATCCCAGTGAATTTGGGCTCAAAAGATTTTTCGCAGTTCACGAACCCATCGCGATTCTCACTATTAACTAAAGAGGAATTATGTAAGAGGAGCTGTGGTTTGAATCAGTTTCATAATCAGAGTTGAACTACATATGTTACGTATGAGTAGGATACACAGTTCTTTTTTTCTGGGCATGCTCATGGTTCTTACTGTATAGGAGACACTGGAAAGAAGAGGATGATTCTTGCCTTAAAACAGAGTGTTTTTCAGGGATGAGAACTCTGTTCTAAATTTGCCTTCAGAAACGGAGTTAAACCCCATGATCTGTGTCTTCCTACAAGCAAGAGTTCATTTCTGGTAAACCAAGTGAATTTTGGGCTCAAATGATTTTTCACAGTTCACAAAACCTACGTGATTCTCACTATTAACTAAAGAGCATTTTTGTAAGAGGAGCTGTGGTTTGTATCAGTTTCATAAGCAGAGTTGAACTACATATGGTCTGTTTGAGTAGGAAAAACCGTTCTTTTTTTCTGGGAATGCTCATGTTTCTTACTGTATTGGAGACACTAGAAAGAAGAGCCTACTTCTTGCATTAAAACAGAATGTGTTCCAGGAATGAGAACTCTGGTCTGAATTTCCCTTCAGAAACGGAGTTAAACCCCAGGATCTGTGTCTTCCTCCCAGCAAGAGTTCATTTCTGGTGCACCCAGTGAATTTTGGGCTCAAATGATTTTTCACAGTTCACGAACCCTACGCGATTCTCACAATGAACTAAAGAGCATTTATGTAAGAGGAGCTGTGATTTGTATCAGTTTCATAAACAGAGTTGAACTACATTTTGTCCTTATGAGTAGGAAACACAGTTCTTTTTTCGGGGAATGCTCATGGTTCTTGCTGTATTGGAGACGCTGGAACGAAGAGCTTGCTTCTTGCATTAAAACAGAGTGTGTTTCATGGATGAGAAATCTGGTCTGAATTTGCCTTCAGAAACGGAGATAAACCCCATGATCTGTGTCTTCTTACAAACAAGAGTTCATTTCTGGTAATCCACGTGAATTTTCGGCTCAAATGACTTTACACAGTTCTAGAACACAATGCGATTATCACTATTAACTAAAGAGCATTTATGTAAGAGGAGCTGTGGTCTGTATCAGTTTCATAAGCAGAGTTGAACTACATATGATCCGTATGAGTAGGAAACACAGTTCTTTTTTTCCTGGCACGCTCATGGTTCTTACTGTATTGGATACCCTGGATAGAAGAGGATGATTCATGCCTTAAAACAGAGTGTTTCTCAGGGATGAGAATTCTGGTCTGAATTTGCCTTCAGAAACGGAGTTAAACCCCAGGATCTGTGTTTTCCTACAAGCAGGAGTTCATTTCTGGTAAACAAAGTGAATTTTGGGCTCAAATGATTTTACACAGTACACCAACAGAACATGATTCTCACTATTAACAAAACAGCCTTTATGTAAGAGGTTCTGTGGTTTGTATCAGTTTCTTAAGTAGAGTTGAACTACATATGGTCCGTATGAGTAGGAAACACTGTTCTTTTTTTCTGGGCATTCTCATTGTTCTTGCTGTATTGGATTCGCCGGCAAGAAGAGGCTGCTTCTTGCGTAAAAACAGCATGTGTTCCATGGATGAGAACACTGGTCTGAATTTCCATTCAGAAACAGAGTTTAACCCCAGGATCTTTGTCTTCCTACAAGCAAGAGTTCATTTCTGGTAAAACAGGGGAATTTTGGGCTCAAATGATTTTAAACAGTTCACGAACCCAACGTGATTCTCACTATCAATTAAAGAGCATTTCTTTAAGAGGAGCTGTGGTTTGTTGCCGCGGACTGGATCTCAGCTAGACCACCAGACCGAGGGAAAACAGGGTGAGGGTACTCAGGATAAGTGGGATTCGGCAAATGACAGACATCCACAGACACGAGAGTATGTTGTGAAGCTGCTGCAATTTTACTCAGACCAAGCAGTGAATTTTATACAGTTACTTGGGGAAACACGGCAATCGGCCAGTAGTGTGACAAATATAGAATTAACAATGTAGTTACACACTTTTCTCAGAAAGATTAATAGATCTCATGAGTATAGCCTTTACTTTTTCTTTTGTGGTTCCTCATCCGGACAGAGAACATTACGGCCCTAGCTGTAGTTTTCCTTCTACACCTTTGTTCTGTATCAAAATTAAACCCTTTCCATCATTGTTCTAACCATGGTTTCATTTGTGTGAAAATATTTTAACCTTTGCCTGTGGGTGAGAAGGCACCAGGGGGGTCGGTACCTAGCTAATCTTTCCATGAACTGTAACTTATGCTATTCTGTTTTCATACCATTATGATTCACACATCAGTTCCCATGTACGTCATAATCTCCCGTAAAAGGTAATGGCTCTAAATAATTACTGTATCTAAGATTAAAGTTAGGGGGTTGCCACCATCGACCCTTGATGAGAAACTCTATTTGTCCCTGAATAATTCTTGTAGGAATGGCTAATTCCTGTAACTGGTTCCTCGCAGCTGCTGTCGGCTGTGCGTGTGAATTGCCTATGAGTGCCTGTAACTTTACTTTCATTCTCTCTTCGCTAGAGTTTTTGTCCTTCTGAATCATGAGTTCTTTCTGCTCTAAATCATTCATGAATTCCTCCAAACTTTAGGGACGCTCTTGAACTGTTGGCCTAAAAGCTTGAATCATAGGTGGGGGTATTGAAGCCACTTTTGAGGAATCATTACTCTCTTTAGGAGCACATCAGGAACACTAAGAGTTAACTTCTTGGAATTAATACACAAGGAAACAACAATAATTACAGCTGCAAAGAGAAGAAGGCAGAGTGCCAGCCAGCCTCTGCAAGCAGATCTGCGTGGTTCCGTGTAGCCTGGCACCTTGATTCAGGCAGATTGATGAGGGGTCGCCGGGGGAATAGACCCGAGGGCCGCGAGCCCCCCTTTCCCACGTAACTACCTTATCCAAGGCATTTGTCATGAAGGCTACACTGTCATGGGCGTGGCAGTTTGTTTCAGTTTCATAAGCAGAGTTGAATTGTATATGGTCTGAATGAGTAGGAAACACAGTTCTTTTTTTCTGGGCATGCTCATGGTTCTTGCTCTATTGGAGACGCTGGAAAGAACAGGATGCTTCTTGCATTAAAACAGCATGGTTTCATCGATTAGAACACAGGTCTGAATTTTCCTTTAGAAACAGTGTTAAACCCCAGAATCTGGGTCTTCCTCCAAGCAAGAGTTCATATCTGGTAAACCCAGTGAATTTTGGGCTCAAATGATTTTACACAGTTCACAAACCCAACGTGATTGTCACTATCCCCTAAAGAGAATTTATGTAAGAGGAGCTGTGGTTTGTATCAGTTTCAAAGCAGAGTTGAACTACATATGGTCCGTATGAGTAGGAAACACATTACATTTTTTCAGGGCATGCTCATGGTTCTTGCTGTATTTTAGACTCTGGAAAGAAGAGCTTGCTTCTTGCGTTAAAACAGAGTGTGTTTCAGGGATGAGAACTCTGGTACGAATATCCCTTCAGAAACGGAGTTAAACCCCAGGATCTGTGTCTTCCTACCAGCAAGAGTTCATTTCTAGTAAACCAAGTGAATTTTCGGCTCAAATGATTTTCGCAGTTCACGAACCCAACGCGATTCTCACTATTAACTAAAGAGCATTTATGTAAAACGAGCTGTGATTTGTATTAGTTTCATAAGCAGAGTTGAACTACATATGGTCCATATGAGTAGGAAACACAGTACTTTTTTTCAGGGCATGCTCATGATTCTTCCTGTATTTTAGACTCTGGAAAGAAGAGCTTGCTTCTTGCGTTAAAACAGAGTGTGTTTCATGGATGAGAACACTAGTCTGATTTTCCCTTCAGAAACAGAGTTAAACCCCAGGATCTGTGTCTTCCTACAAGCAAGAGTTCATTTCTGGTAAACCAATTGATTTTTCGGCTCATATGCTTTATCACACTTCTAGAACACAACGCGATTATCACTATTAACTAAAGAGCATTTATGTAAGAGGAGCTGTGGTTTCTATCAGTTTCATAAGCAGAGTTGAACTACATATGGTCCGTATGAGTAGGAAACTCAGTTCTTTTTTTCTGGGCATAATCATGGTTCTTGCTGTATTGGTGACGCTGTAAATAAGGGGATGCTTCTTATCTTAAAACAGAGTGTGTTTCAGGGATGAGAACTCTGGTCTGAATTTCCCTTCAGAAACGGAGATAAACCCCAGGATCTGTGTCTTCCTACAAGCAAGAGTTCATTTAGGGTTACCCCAGTGAATTTTGGGCTCAAATGATTTTTCGCAGTTCACGAACCCAGCGATTCTCACTATTAACTAAAGAACATTTATGAAAGATGAGCTGTGGTTTGTATGAGTTTCATAAGCAGAGTTGTACTACCTATGTTCCGTATGAGTAGGAAACACATTTCATTTTTTCAGGGCATGCTCAATGTTCTTGCTGATTTTAGACTCTGGAAAGAAGAAGAGCATGCTTCTTGCATTGAAGCAGAGGGTGTTTCAGGAATGAGAACTCTGGTCTGAATTTCCCTTCAGAAACGGAGTTAAACCCCAAGATATGTGTCTTCTTACAAGCAAGATTTCATTTCTGGAAAACCCGGCGAATTTCGGGGTGAAATGATTTTTCGCAGTTCACAAACCCAACGCTATTCTCACTATTAAGTAAAGAGGATTTTTGTAAGAGAAGCTGTGGTTTGTATCAGTTTGATAAGCAGAGTTGAACTACATATCGTCTGTATTAGTAGGAAACACAGTTCTTTTTTTCTGGGCATGCTGATGTTTCTTACTGTATTGGAGACACTGGAAAGAAGAGGATGATTCTTGTCTTAAAACAGAGTGTTTTTCAAGGATGAGAACTCTGGTCTGAATTTGCCTTCAGAAACAGAGTTAAACCCAAGGATCAGTGTCTTCCTACAAGCAAGAGTTCATTTCTGGTAAACCCAGTGAATTTGGGGCTCAAATGATTTTTCACAGTTCACGAACCCAACATGATTCTCACTATTAACTAAAGAGCATTTTTGTAAGAGGAGCTGTGGTTTGTATCAGTTTCATAAGCAGAGTTGAACTACATATGGTCCGTTTGAGTAGGAAACACAGTTCTTTTTTACTGGGCATGCTCATGGTTCTTGATGTATTGGAGCCGCTGTAAAGAAGAGCTTGTTTCTTGCATGAAAACAGAGTGTGTTTCATGGATGAGAACACTGGGTTGAATTTCCCTGAAGAAACGAAGTTAAACCCCAGGATCTGTGTCTTCCTACAAGCAAGAGTTCATTTCTGGTAAACCCAGTGAATTTTGGGCTCAAATGATTTTACACAGTTCTAGAACCCAACGCGATTATCACTATTAACTAAAGAGCATTTATGTAAGAGGAGCTGTGGTCTGTAACATTTCATAAGCAGAGTTGAACTACAATTGTTCCGTATGAGTAGGAAACACAGTTCTTTTTTTCTGGGCATGCTCATGCTTCTTACTCTTTTGGAGACGCTTGAAAGAAGAGGATGATTCTTGCCTTAAAACAGTGTTTTTGAGGGTTGAGAATTCTGGTCTGAATTTGCCTTCATAATCGGAGTTAAAGACCAGGATCTGTGTCTTCCTACAAGCAAGAGTTCATTTCAGGTAAACCCAGTGAATTTTGGGCTCAAATGATTTTTCGTAGTTCACGAACCCAACGCGATTCTCACTATTAACTAAAGAGGATTTATGTAAGAGGAACTGTGGTTTGAATCAGTTTCATAAGCAGAACTGAACTACATATGGTCTGTATGAGTAAGAAACACAGTTCTTTTTTTCAGTGCATGCTCATGGTTCTTGCTGTATTTTAGACTATGGAAAGAAGAGCTTGCTTCTTCGTTAAAACAGAGTGTGTTTCAGTGATGAGAACTCTGGTCTGAATTTCCCTTCAGAAACGGTGTTAAACCCCATGATCCCAGTCTTCCTACAAGCAAGAGTTCATTTATGGTAACCAAGTGAATTTTTGGCTCAAATGATTTTACACAGTTCTAGGACACCACACGATTATCACTATTTACTAAAGAGCATTTTTGTAAGAAGACCTGTGGACTGTATCAGTTTCATAAGCAGAGTTGAACTACATATGGTCCTTATGAGTTGGAAACACAGATCTTTTTTTCTAGGCATGCTCATGGTTCTTACTCTATTGGAGATCCTGGAAAGAAGAGCTTGCATCTTGCAAGCTGGATAGAATAGGAGGATTCTTGCCTTAAAACAGAGTTTTTTTCAGGGATGAGAACTCTGTTCTGAACTTGACTTGAGAAACGGCGTTAAAGCCCAGGATCTGTGTCTTCCTAAAAGCAAGAGTTCATTTCTGGTAAACCAAGTGAATTTTTGGCTCAAATGATTTTTAGCAGTTCACGAACCAACATGATGCTTACTATTAACTAAAGAGCATTTTAGTAAGAGGAGATGTTGTTTGTATCAGTTTCATAAGCACAGTTGAACTACATATGGTCCGTTTGAGTAGGAAACACAGTTCATTTTTACTGGGCATGCTCATGTTTCTTGATGTATTGGAGCCACTGTAAAGAAGAGCTTGTTTCTTGCATGAAAACAGAGTGTGTTTCATGGATGAGAACACTGGGTTGAATTTCCCTGAAGAAACAAAGTTAAACCCCAGGATCTGTGTCTTCCTACAAGCAAGAGTTCATTTCTGGTAAACCCAGTGAATTTTGGGCTCAAATGATTTTACACAGTTCTAGAACCCAACGCGATTATCACTATTAACTAAAGAGCATTTATGTAAGAGGAGCTGTGGTCTGTAACATTTCATAAGCAGAGTTGAACTACAATTGTTCCGTATGAGTAGGAAACACAGTTCTTTTTTTCTGGGCATGCTCATGCTTCTTACTCTTTTGGAGACGCTTGAAAGAAGAGGATGATTCTTGCCTTAAAACAGTGTTTTAGAGGGTTGAGAATTCTGGTCTGAATTTGCCTTCATAATCGGAGTTAAAGACCAGGATCTGTGTCTTCCTACAAGCAAGAGTTCATTTCTGGTAAACCCAGTGAATTTTTGGCTCAAATGATTTTTCGTAGTTCACGAACCCAACGCGATTCTCACTATTAACTAAAGAGGATTTATGTAAGAGGAACTGTGGTTTGAATCATTTTCATAAGCAGAACTGAACTACATATGGTCTGTATGAGTAAGAAACACAGTTCTTTTTTTCAGTGCATGCTCATGGTTCTTGCTGTATTTTAGACTATGGAAAGAAGAGCTTGCTTCTTCGTTAAAACAGAGTGTGTTTCAGTGATGAGAACTCTGGTCTGAATTTCCCTTCAGAAACGGAGTTAAACCCCATGATCCGAGTCTTCCTACAAGCAAGAGTTCATTTATGGTAAACCAAGTGAATTTTTGGCTCAAATGATTTTACACAGTTCTAGGACACCACACGATTATCACTATTAACTAGAGAGCATTTTTGTAAGAAGACCTGTGGCCTGTATCAGTTTCATAAGCAGAGTTGAACTACATATGGTCCTTATGAGTTGGAAACACAGATCTTTTTTTCTAGGCATGCTCATGGTTCTTACTGTATTGGAGATCCTGGAAAGAAGAGCTTGCATCTTGCAAGCTGGATAGAATAGGAGGATTCTTGCCTTAAAACAGAGTTTTTTTCAGGGATGAGAACTCTGTTCTGAACTTGACTTCAGAAATGGCGTTAAACCCCAGGATCTGTGTCTTCCTACAAGCAAGAGTTCATTTCTGGTAAACCAAGTGAATTTTTGGCTCAAATGATTTTTAGCAGTTCACGAACCAACATGATGCTTACTATTAACTAAAGAGCATTTTAGTAAGAGGAGATGTTGTTTGTATCAGTTTCATAAGCACAGTTGAACTACATATGGTCCGCATGAGTAGGAAACACAGTTCTTTTTTTCAGGGCATGCTCATGGTTCTTGCAGTATTTTAGACTCTGGAAAGAAGAGCTTGCTTCTTCGTTAAAACAGAGCGTGTTTCAGGGATGACAACTCTGGTCTGAATTTGCCTTCAGAATCGGAGTTAAACCCCACTATCTGTGTCTTCCTACAAGCAAGAGTTCATTTCTGGAAAACCCGGCGAATTTCGGGCTGAAATGATTTTTCGCAGTTCACAAACCCAACACTATTCTCACTATTAACTAAAGAGGATTTATGTAAGACAAGCTGTGGTTTGTATCAGTTTGATAAGCAGAGTTGAACTACATATCGTCTGTATTAGTAGGAAACACAGTTCTTTTTTTCTGGGCATGCTGATGTTTCTTAGTGTATTGGAGACACTGGAAAGAAGAGGATGATTCTTGTCTTAAAACAGAGTGTTTTTCAAGGATGAGAACTCTGGTCTGAATTTGCCTTCAGAAACAGAGTTAAACCCAAGGATCAGTGACTTCCTACAAGCAAGAGTTCATTTCTGGTAAACCCAGTGAATTTGGGGCTCAAATGATTTTTCACAGTTCACGAACCCAACATGATTCTCACTATTAACTAAAGAGCATTTTTGTAAGAGTAGCTGTGGTTTGTATCAGTTTCATAGGCAGAGTTGAACTACATATGGTCCGTTTGAGTAGGAAACACAGTTCATTTTTACTGGGCAGGCTCATGGTTCTTGATGTATTGGGGCCGCTGAAAAGAAGAGCTTGTTTCTTGAATGAAAACAGAGTGTGTTTCATGGATGAGAACACTGGGTTGAATTTCCCTGAAGAAACGAAGTTAAACCCCAGGATCTGTGTCTTCCTACAAGCAAGAGTTCATTTCTGGTAAACCCAGTGAATTTTGGGCTCAAATGATTTTACACAGTTCTAGAACCCAACGCGATTATCACTATTAACTAAAGAGCATTTATGTAAGAGGCGCTGTGGTCTGTAACATTTCATAAGCAGAGTTGAACTACAGTTGTTCCGTATGAGTAGGAAACACAGTTCTTTTTTTCTGGGCATGCTCATGCTTCTTACTCATTTGGAGACGCTTGAAAGAAGAGGATGATTCTTGCCTTAAAACAGTGTTTTTGAGGGTTGAGAATTCTGGTCTGAATTTGCCTTCATAATCGGAGTTAAAGACCAGGATCTGTGTCTTCCTACAAGCAAGAGTTCATTTCAGGTAAACCCAGTGAATTTTTGGCTCAAATGATTTTTCGTAGTTCACGAACACAACGCGATTCTCACTATTAACTAAAGAGGATTTATGTAAGAGGAACTGTGGTTTGAATCAGTTTCATAAGCACAACTAAACTACATATGGTCTGTATGAGTAAGAAACACAGTTCTTTTTTTCAGTGCATGACCATGGTTCTTGCTGTATTTTAGACTATGGAAAGAAGAGCTTGCTTCTTCGTTAAAACAGAGTGTGTTTCAGTGATGAGAACTCTGGTCTGAATTTCCCTTCAGAAACGGAGTTAAACCCCATGATCCGAGTCTTCCTACAAGCAAGAGTTCATTTATGGTAAACCAAGTGAATTTTTGGCTCAAATGATTTTTAGCAGTTCACGAACCAACATGATGCTTACTATTAACTAAAGAGCATTTTAGTAAGAGGAGATGTTGTTTGTATCAGTTTCATAAGCACAGTTGAACTACATATGGTCCGCATGAGTAGGAAACACAGTTCTTTTTTTCAGGGCATGCTCATGGTTCTTGCTGTATTTTAGACTCTGGAAAGAAGAGCTTGCTTCTTCGTTAATACAGAGTGTGTTTCAGGGATGACAACTCTGTTCTGAATTTGCCCTCAGAAACGGAGTTTAACCCCACTATCTGTGTCTTACTACAAGCAAGAGTTCATTTCTGGTAAACCCGGCTAATTTCGGGCTGAAATGATTTTTCGCAGTTCACAAACCCAAAGCTATTCTCACTATTTTCTAAAGAGGATTTATGTAAGACAAGCTGTGGTTTGTATCAGTTTGAGAAGCAGAGTTGAACTACATATCGTCTGTATTAGTAGGAAACACAGTTCTTATTTTCTGGGCATGCTGATGTTTCTTACTGTATTGGAGACACTGGAAAGAAGAGGATGATTCTTGTCTTAAAACAGAGTGTTTTTCAAGGATGAGAACTCTGGTCTGAATTTGCCTTCAGAAACAGAGTTAAACCCAAGGATCAGTGTCTTCCTACAAGCAAGAGTTCATTTCAGGTAAACCCAGTGAATTTGGGGCTCAAATGATTTTTCACAGTTCACGAACCCAACATGATTCTCACTATTAACTAAAGAGCATTTTTGTAAGAGGAGCTGTGGTTTGTATCAGTTTCATGAGCAGAGTTGAACTACATATGGTCCGTTTGAGTAGGAAACACAGTTCTTTTTTTCTGGGAATGCTGATGTTTCTTACTGTATTGGAGACACTGGAAAGAAGAGGATGATTCTTGTCTTAAAACAGAGTGTTTTTCAAGGATGAGAACTCTGGTCTGAATTTGCCTTCAGAAACAGAGTTAAACCCAAGGATCAGTGTCTTCCTACAAGCAAGAGTTCATTTCAGGTAAACCCAGTGAATTTGGGGCTCAAATGATTATTCGTCGTTCACGAACCCAACGCGATTCTCACTATTAACTAAAGAGGATTTATGTAAGAGGAACTGTGGTTTGAATCAGTTTCATAAGCAGAACTGAACTACATATGGTCTGTATGAGTAAGAAACACAGTTCTTTTTTTCAGTGCATGCTCATGGTTCTTGCTGTATTATAGAATATGGAAAGAAGAGCTTGCTTCTTCGTTAAAACAGAGTGTGTTTCAGTGATGAGAACTCTGGTCTGAATTTCCCTTCAGAAACGGAGTTATACCCCATGATCCGAGTCTTCCTACAAGCAAGAGTTCATTTATGGTAAACCAAGTGAATTTTTGGCTCAAATGATTTTACACAGTTCTAGAACACCACACGATTATCACTATTAGCTAAAGAGCATTTATGTAAGAAGACATGTGGCCTGTATCAGTTTCATAAGCAGAGTTGAACTACATATGGTCCTTATGAGTTGGAAACACAGATCTTTTTTTCTAGGCATGCTCATGGTTCTTACTGTATTGGAGATCCTGGAAAAAAGAGCTTGCATCTTGCAAGTTGGATAGAATAGGACGATTCTTGCCTTAATAAAGAGTTTTTTCAGGGATGAGAACGCTGGTCTGAACTTGACTTCAGAAACGGCGTTAAACCCCAGGATCTGTGTCTTCCTAAAAGCAAGAGTTCATTTCTGGTAAACCAAGTGAATTTTTGGCTCAAATGATTTTTAGCAGTTCACGAACCCAACATGATTCTTACTATTAACTAAAGAGCATTTTAGTAAGAGGAGATGTTGTTTGTATCAGTTTCATAAGCACAGTTGAACTACATATGGTCCGCTTGAGTAGGAAACACAGTTCTTTTTGTCAGGGCATTCTCATGGTCTTGCTGTATTTTAGACTCTGGAAAGAAGAGCTTACTTCTTCGTTAAAACAGAGTGTGTTTCAGGGATGACAACTCTGGTCTGAATTTGCCTTCAGAAACGGAGTTAAACGCCAGGATCTGTGTCTTCCTCCAAGCAAGAGTTCAATCCTGGTAAACCCAGTGAATTTTGGGCTCAAATGATTTTTCGCTGTTCACAAAGCCAACGCTATTCTCACTATTAACTAAAGAGGATTTATGTAAGAGGATATGTGTTTTGAATCAGTATCATAAGCAGAATTGAACTACATTAGGTCTGCATGAGTAGGAAATACAGTTCTTTTTTTCTGGGAATTCTCATGGTTCTTACTGTATTGGAGACTCTGGATAGAATTGGATGATTCTTGCCTTAAAACAGAGTGTTTTTCAGGGATGAGAATTCTGGTCTGAATTTCCCATCAGAAACGGAGTTAAACCCTAGGATCTGTGTCTTCCTACAAGCAAGAGTTCATTTCTGGTAAAACCAGTGAATTTTGTGGTCAAATGATTTTTCGCAATTCACGAAACCAACGCTGTTCCCCCTATTAACTAAAGAGAATTTATGTAAGACGAGGTGTGGTTTGTATCACTTTCACAAACAGAGTTGAACTACATATGGTCCCTATGAATAGGAAACACAGTTCTTTTTTTCAGGGCATGCTCATGGTTCTTGCTGTATTTTACACTATGGAAAGAAGAGCTTGCTTCTTCGTTAAAACAGAGTGTGTTTCAGGGATGAGAACTCTGGTCTGAATTTGCCTTCAGAAACGGAGTTAAACCCCAGGATCTGTGTCTTCCTACAAACAAGAGTTCATTCCTGGTAAACCTAGTGAATTTTGGGCTCAAATGATTTTTCACAGTTCACGAAACCAACACTATACTCACTATTAACTAAAGAGGATTTATGTAAGAGGAGCTGTGGTTTGTATCAGTTTCATAAGCAGAGGTGAACTACATATTGTCCGTCTGAGTAGGAAACACAGTTCTTTTTTTCTGGGCATGCACATGGTTCTTATTGTATTGGAGACCCTGGAAAGAAGAGGATGATTCATGGCTTAAAACAGAGTGTTTTTCAGGAATGAGAATTCTGGTCTGAATTTCCCCTCAGAAACGAAGTTAAACTCCATGATCCATGTCTTCCTACAAGCAAGAGTTCATTTCTGGTAAACCAAGTGAATTTTTGGCTCAAATGATTTTGCACAGTTCTAGAACACAAGGCGATTATCACTATTAACTAAAGAGCATTTATGTAAGAAGACCTGTGGACTGTATCAGTTTCATAAGCAGAGTTGAACTACATATGGTCCTTATGAGTTGGAAACACAGATCTTTTTTCCTAGGCATGCTCTTGGTTCTTACTGTATTGGAGATGCTGGAAAGAAGAGCTTGCATCTTGCAAGCTGGATAGAATAGGGTGATTCTTGCCTTAAAACAGAGTTTTTTTCAGGGATGAGAACTCTGGTCTGAATTTGACTTCAGAAACGGCATTTAATCCCAGGATCTGTGTCTTCCTACAGGCAAGAGTTCATTTCTGATAAACCAAGTGACATTTTGGCTCAAATGATTTTTAGCAGTTCACGAACCCAACATGATTCTTACTATTAACTAAAGAGCATTTTAGTAAGAGGAGATGTTGTTTGTATCAGTTTCATAAGCACAGTTGAACTACATATGGTCCGCATGAGTAGGAAACACAGTTCTTTTTTTCAGGGCATGCTCATGGTTCTTGCTTTATTTTAGACTCTGGAAAGAAGAGCTTGTTTCATCGTTAAAACAGAGTGTGTTTCAGGGATGAGAACTCTGGTCTGAATTTCCCTTCAGAAACGGAGTTAAACCCCAGGATCTGTGTCATCCTACAAGCAAGAGTTCAATCCTGGTAAACCCAGTGAATTTTGACTCAAATGATTTTTCGCTGTTCACGAAGCCAATGCTATTCTCACTATTAACTAAAGAGGATTTATGTAAGAGGAGCTGTGTTTTGAATCAGTTTCATAAGCAGAATTGACCTACATATGGTCTGCATGAGTAGGAAATACAGTTCTTTTTTTCTGAGAATGCTCATGGTTCTTACTGTATTGGAGACTCTGGATAGAATAGGATGATTCTTGCCTTAAAACAGAGTGGTTTTCAGGGATGACAATTCTGGTCTGAATTTCCCATCAGAAACATTGTTAAACCCTAGGATCTGTGTCCTCCTACAGGCAAGAGTTCATTTCTGGTAAAACCAGTGAATTTTGGGCTCAAATGATTTTTCGCAATTAATGAACCCAACGCTATTCTCACTATTAACTAAAGAGCATTTATGTAATGGGAGGTGTGGTTTGTATCACTTTCACAAACAGAGTTGAACTACATATGGTCCGTATGAATAGGAAACACAGTTCTTTTTTTCAGGCCATGCTCATGGTTCTTGCTGTATTTTAGACTATGGAAAGAAGAGCTTGCTTCTTCGTTAAAACAGAGTGTGTTTCAGGGATGAGAACTCTGGTCTGAATTTGCCTTCAGAAACGGAGTTAAACCCCAGGGTCTGTGTCTTCCTACAAACAAGAGTTGATTCCTGGTAAACCTAGTGAATTTTGGGCTCAAATGATTTTTTGCAGTTCACGAAGCCAACACTATTCTCACTATTAACTAAAGAGGATTTATGTAAGAGGAGCTGTGTTTTGTATCACTTTCATAAGCAGAGGGGAACTACATATTGTCCGTCTGAGTAGGAAACACAGTTATTTTTTTCTGGGCATGCTCATGGTTCTTAATATATTGGAGACCCTGGAAAGAAGAGGATGATTCATGGCTTAAAACAAAGTTTTTTTTCAGGAATGAGAATTCTGGTCTGAATTTCCCCTCAGAAACGGAGTTAATCACCAAGATCTGTGTCTTCCTACAAGCAAGAGTTCATTTCTCATAAACCAAGGGAATTTTGGGCTCAAATGATTTTTCGCAGTTCACGAAGCCAACGCAATTCTCACTATTAACTAAAGAGCATTTATGTTCGAGGTGCTGTGGTTTGTATCAGTTTCATAATCAGAGTTCAACTACATATGGTCCGCATGAGTAGGAAACACAGTTCTTTTTTTCTGGGCATCTAATGGTTCTTGCTGTATTGGAAAATCTGGAAAGTAGGGCATGCTTCGTGCGTGAAAACAGAGTGTCTTTCATGGATGAGAACACTGGTCTGAATTTACCTTCAGAATCAGAGTTCAACCACAGGATCTGTGTCTTCCTACAAGCAAGAGTTCATTTCTGGTAAACCAAGTGAATTTGGGCTCAAATGAATGTTCACAGTTCAGAAACCCATCACGATTCTCACTATTCACTAAGGAGCATTTATGTAAGAGGAGCTGTGGTTTGTGTCAATTTCATAAGCAGAGATGAACTTCATATGGTCTGTATGAGGTGAAATACAGTTCTTTTTTTCTGGGCATTATCGTGGTTCTTTCTGTATTGGAGACTCTGAAAAGAAGAGGATGCTTCTTGCGTAAAACTTCATGTGTTCCATGGATGAAAACACTGGTCTGAATTTTCCTTCAGAAATGGAGTTAAACCCCAGGATCTGTGTCTTCGTACAAGCCAGAGTTCATTTCTGGTAAACCCAGTGAATTTTGGGCTCAAATGATTTATCGCAGTTCACGAACCCAACACAATTCTCACTATTAACTAAAGAGCATTTATGTAAGAGGAGCTGTGGTTTGTATCACGTTCATAAGCAGAGTTGAATACATATGGTCCATATGAGTAGGAAACACAGTTCTTTTTTCTAGGGCATGCTCATAGTTCTTGCTGTATTTGAGACTAAGGAAAGAAGACCTTGCTTCTTGCGTTAAAAGAGAGTATGTTTCAGGAATGAGAACTCTGGTCTAAATTTCCCTTCAGAAACGGAGTTAAACCCCAGTATCTGTGTCTTCCTACAAGCAAGAGTTCATTTCTGGTAAACCCATTGAATTTTGGGCTCAAATGATTTTTCGCAGTTCACCAACCTAAGGCGATTATCACTATTAACGAAAGAGCATTTATATAAGAGGAGCTGTGGTTTGTTCCAGTTTTATAAGCAGAGTTGAACTACATATCGTGCGTATGAGGAGGAAAAAGTTCTTTTTTACAGGGCATGCTCATGGTTCTTGCTGTATTTTAGACTCTGGAAAGAAGAGCTTGCTTCTTGCGTGAAAACAGAGTGTGTTTCAGGGATGAGAACTCTGGTCTGAATTTCCCTTCAGAAACGGAGTTAAACCCCAGGATCTGTGTCTTCCTACAACAAGAATTCATTTCTGGTAAACCCAGTGAATTTTTGGTTCAAATAATTTTTCGCAGTTCACGAACCCAACACAATTCTCACTATTAACTAAAGAGCATTTATGTAAGAGGAGCTGTGGTTTGTATCAGTTTCATAAGCAGAGTTGAACTACATATGGTCCATATGAGTAGGAAACACAGTTCTTTTTTTCAGGGCGTGCTCATTATTCTTGTTATATTGGAGACTCTGTAATGAAGAGCTTGCTTCTTGCTTTATAACAGAGTGTGATTCATGGATGAGAACTCTGGTCTGAATTTCAATTCAGAAACAGAGTTAAACTACAGGATCTGTGTGTTCCTACAAGCAAGTGTTTATTTCTGGTAAACCCAGTGAATTTTGAGCTCAAATGTTTTTTCGCAGTTCACCAACCCAATGCGATTCTCACTATTAACTAAAGAGCATTTATGTAAGAGGACCTGTTGTTTGTATCAGTTTCATAAGCAGAGTTGATCTACATATGGTCCGTATGACTAGGAAACACATTTCTTTTTTTCTGGGCATGCTCATGGTTCTTGCTGTTTGGAAAATCTGAAAAGTAGAGCATGCTTCTTGCGTGAAAACAGAGTGTGTTTCATGGATGAGAACACTGGTCTGAATTTACCTTCAGAAACAGAGTTAAACCACATGATCTGTGTCTTCCTACAAGCAAGAGTTCATTTCTGGAAAACAAAGTGAATTTTGGCCTCAAATGATTTTTCACAATTCAGAAACCCATCGCGATTCTCACTATTCACTAAAGAGCATTTATGTAAGAGGAGCTGTGGTTTCTGTCAGTTTCATAAGCAGAGATGAACTTCATATGGTCTGTATGAGGTGAAATACCATTCTTTTTTTCTGGGCATTATCATGGTTCTTGCTCTATTGGAGACGCTGAAAAGAAGAGGATGCTTCTTGCGTTAAAACAGCATGTGTTCCATGGATGAAAACACTGGTCTGAATTTTCCTTCAGAAACGGAGTTAAACCCCAGGATCTGTATCTTTGTACAAGCCAGAGTCCATTTCTGGTAAACCCAGTGAATTTTGGGCTCAAATGATTTTTCGCAGTTCACGAACCCAACACGATTCTCACTATTAACTAAAGAGCATTTATGTAAGAGGAGCTGTGGTTTGTATCAGGTTAATAAGCAGAGTTGAACTACATATGGTCTGTATGAGTGGGAAACACAGTTCTTTTTTTCAGGGCATGCTCATAGTTCTTGCTGTATTTTAGACTCTGGAAAGAAGAGCTTGCTTCTTGTGTTAAAACAGTGTGTGTTTCAGGGATGAGAATTCTGGTCTGAATTTCCGTACGGAACCGGAGTTAAACCCCAGGATCTGGGTCTTCCTACAAGCAAGAGTTCATTTCTGGTTAACCCAGTTTATTTTGGGCTCTAATGATTTTCGCAGTTCACGAACCCAACGCGATTCTCACTATTAATTAAAGAGCATTTATGTTAGAGGAGCTGTGGTTTGTATCAGTTTCATAAGCAGAGTTGAACTACATATGGTCCGTATGAGTAGGAAACACAGTTCTTTGTTTCAAGGCGTGCTCATTGTTCTTGCTATATTGGAGACTCTGGAAAGAAGAGCTTGCTTCTTGCGTTAAAACAGAGGGTTATTCACTGATGAGAACTCTGGTCTGAAATTCCCTTCAGAAACAGAGTTAAACTACAGGATCTGTGTGTTCCTACACGCAAGAGTTCATTTCTGGTAAACCCAGTGAATTTTGAGCTCAAATGATTTTTCACAGTTCACGAACCCAACGCGATTCTAACTATTAACTAAAGAGCATTTATGTAAGACGAGCTGTGGTCTGTATCAGTTTCATAAGCAGAGTTGAACTACATGTGGTCTGTATGAGTAGGAAACACAGTTCTTTTTTTCTAGGCATGCTCAAGGTTCTTATTGTATTGGAGACGCTGGAAAGAAGAGGATGATTCTTGCCTTAAAACAGAGTGTATTTCAGGGATGAGAACTCTGGTCTGAATTTCCCTTCAGAAACGGAGTTAATCACCAAGATCTGTGTCTTCCTACAAGCAAGAGTTCATTTCTCGTAAACCAAGGGAATTTTGGGCTCAAATGATTTTTCGCCGTTCATGAACCCAACGCGATTCTCACTATTAACTAAAGTGCATTTATGTAAGAGGAGCTGTGGTTTGTATCAGTTTCATATGCAGAGTTGAACTACATAAGGTCCGTTTGAGCAGGAAACACAGTTCTTTATTTCTGGGCATGCTCATGGTTTTTACTGTAGTGAAAGCACTGGAAAGAAGAGGGTGATTCTTGCCTTAAAACAGAGTGTCTTTCAGGGATGAGAACTCTGTTCTGAATTTCCCTTCAGAAACGGAGTTAAACCCCAGGATCAGTGTCTTCCTACAAGCAAGAGTTCATTTCTGGTAAACAAAGTGAATTTTGGGCTCAAATGATTTTTCGCAGTTCACCAACCCAAGGCGATTATCACTACTAACTAAAGAGCATTTATGTAAGAGGGGCTGTGGTTTGTATCAGTTTCATAAGCAGAGTTGAACTACATATGGTCTGTATTTGTAGGAAATACAGTTCTTTTTTTCTAGGCATGCTCATGGTTCTTACTGTATTGGGGATGCTGGAAAGAAGAGGATGATTATTGCCTTAAAACAGAGTGGTTTTCTGGGATTAGAACTCTGGTCAGAATTTGCCTTCAGAAACGGAGTTAATCCCCAGGATCTGTGTCTTCCTACATGCAAGAGATCATTTCTGGTAAACCAAGTGAATTTTGGCTCAAATGATTTTTCATAGTTCAGAAACCCATCGCGATTCTCACTATCAACTAAAGAGAATTTATGTAAGAAGAGCTTCGGTTTTTGTCACTTTCATAAGCAGAGTTCAACGGCATATGGTCTGTATGAGGAGGAACCACAGTTCTTTTTTTGGGGGGCATGCTCATGGTTCTTGCTGTATTTTAGACTCAGGAAAGAAGACCTTGCTTCTTGCGTTAAAACAGAGTGTGTTTCAGGGATGAGAACTCTGGTCTGAATTTCCCTTCAGAAACGGAGTTAAACCCCAGGATCTGTATCTTCCTACAAGCAAGTGTTCATTTCTGGTTTACCCAGATTATTTTCTGCTCTAATGATTTTTCGAGTTCATGAAGGCTACGCGATTCTCACTATTAACTAAAGAGCATTTATGTTAGAGTAGCTGTGGTTTGTATCAGTTTCATAATCAGAGTTGAACTACATATCGTCCGTATGAGTAGGAAACAGTTCTATTTTTCAGGGCATGCTCATGGTTCTTGCTGTATTGGAGACGCTGGAAAGAAGAGCTTTCTTCTTGCGTGAAAACAGAGTGTGTTTCATGGATGAGAACACTGGTCTGATTTTACCTTCAGAAACAGAGTTAAACCACAGCATCTGTGTCTTCCTACAAGCAAGAGTTCTTTTCTGGTAAACCAAGTGAATTTTGGACTCAAATTATATTTCACAGTAATGAAACGCATCGCGATTCTCACTATTAACTAAAGAGCATTTCTGTAAGAGGAGCTGTGGATTGAATCAGTTTCATAGGCAGAGTTGAACTACATATGGTACGTATGACTAGTAAACACAGTTCTTTTTTGGGGTGCATGCTCATGGTTCTTGCTTTATTGGAGATGCTGGAAATAAGAGCTTGCTTCTTGCATTAAAACACAGTGTGTTTCATGAATGAGAACTCTGGTCTGAATTTCTCTTAAGAAACGGAGTTGAACCCCAGGATCTGTATCTTCCTACAAGCAACAGTTCATTTCTGGTAAACCGAGTATATTTTCGGCTCAAATGATTTTACACGGTTCAAGAACACAACGCGATTATAACAATTAACTAAAGAGCATTTATATAAGAGGAGCTGTGGTCTATATCAATTTCATAAGCAGAGTTGAACTACATATTGTCCGTTTGAGCAGGAAACACAGTTCTTTTTTTCTGGGCATGATCATGGTTTTTACTGTATTGGAGGCGCTGGAAAGAAGAGGATGAATCTTGTGTGAAAACGGAGTGTGTTTCAGGTATGAGAACTCTGGTCTAAATTTCCCTTCAGAAACGGAGTTAAACCCCAGTATCTGTGTCTTCCTACAAGCAAGAGTTCATTTCTGGTAAACCAAGTGAATTTTGGGCTCAAATGATTTTTCGCAGTTCAACAACCCAAGGCAATTATCACTATTAACTAAAGAGCATTTATGTAAGAGGGGCTGTGGTTTGTATCAGTTTCATAAGCAGAGTTGAACAACATATGGTCTGTATGAATAGGAAACACAGATCTTTTTTTCTAGGCATGCTCATGGTTCTTACTGTATTGGCGACGCTGGAAAGAAGAGGATGATTCTTGCCTTAAAACAGAGTGTTTTTAAGGGATGAGAACTCTGGTCAGAATTGGCCTTCAGAAAGGGAGTTAATCCCCAGGATCTGTGTCTTCCTACAAGCAAGAGTTCATTTCTGGTAAACCCAGTGAATTTTGGGCTCAAATTATTTTTTGCAGTTCACGAATCCAACGCAATTCTCAGTATTAACTAAAGAGCATTTATGAAAGAGGAGCTGTGGTTTGTATCAGGTTCATAAGCAGAGTTCAACTAAATATGGTCTGTATGAGCAGGAAACACATTTCTTTTATTCTGGGCATGGTCATGTTTCTTGCTGTATTTTAGACTCAGGAAAGAAGACCTTGCTTCTTGCGTTAAAACAGAGTGTGTTTCAGGGATGAAAACTCTGGTCTGAATTTTCCTTCAGAAACGGAGTTAAACCCCAAGATCTGTATCTTCCTACAAGCAAGTGTTCATTTCTGGTTAACCCAGTTTATTTTGGGCTCTAATGATTTTTCGCAGTTCATGAACTAAACGCGATTCTCACTATTAACTAAAGAGCATTTATGTTAGAGGAGCTGTGGTTTGTATCAGTTTCATAAGCAGAGTTGAACTACTTATGGTCTGTATGAGTAGGAAATACAGTTCTTTTTTTCTAGGCATGCTCATGGTTCTTACTGTATTGGGGAAGCTGGATAGAAGAGGATGATTCTTGCCTTAAAACAGAGTGTTTTTCAGGGATGAGAACTCTGGTCAGTATTTGCCTTCAGAAATGAGTTAATCCCCAGGATCTGTGTCTTCCCACAAGCAAGAGTTCATTTCTGGTAAACCCACTGAATTTTAGGCTCAAATGATTTTTTGCAGTTCATGAAGCCAACGCAATTCTCACTATTAACTAAAGAGCATTTATGTAAGAGGAGCTGTGGTTTGTATCAGGTTCATAAACAGAGTTCAACTACATATGGTCTGTATGAGTAGGAAACACAGTTCTTTTTTTCAGGGCATGCTCATTGTTCTTGCTGTATTGGAGACGATGGAAAGAAGAGCTTGCTTCTTCTTGAAAACAGAGTGTGTTTCATGGATGAGAACACTGGTCTGAATTTACCTTCAGAAACAGAGTTAAACCACAGGATCTGTGTCTTCCTACATGCAAGAGATCATTTCTGGTAAACCAAGTGAATTTTGGCTCAAATGATTTTTCACAGTTCAGAAACCCTTCGCGATTCTCACTATTAACTAAAGAGAATTTATGTAAGAGGAGCTTCGGTTTGTGTCAGTTTGATAAGCAGGGTTGAACTGCATATGGTCTGTATGAGGAGGAAACACAGTTCTTTTTTTCTGGGCATGCTCATGGTTCTTGCTCTATTTTAGACTCAGAAAAGAAGACCTTGCTTCTTGCGTTAAAACAGAGTGTGTTTCAGGGATAAGAACTCTGGTCTGAATTTCTCTTCAGAAACGGAGTTAAACCCCAGGATCTGTATCTTCCTACAAGCAAGTGTTCATTTCTGGTTAACCCAGTTTATTTTCTGCTCTACTGATTTTTCGCAGTTCATGAACCAAACGCGATTCTCACTATTTACTAAAGAACATTTATGTTAGAGGAGCTGTGGTTTGTATCAGTTTCATTAGCAGAGTTTAACTACATATAGTCTGTATGAGTAGGAAACATAGTTTTTTTTTTTTCTGGGCATGTCATGTTTCTTGCTGTATTGGAGACGCTGGAAAGAAGAGCTTGCTTCTTGGTTGAAAACAGAGTGTGTTTCATGGATGAGAACACTGGTCTGATTTTACTGTCAGAAACAGAGTTAAACCACAGGATCTGTGTCTTCCTACAAGCAAGGGTTCATTTCTGGTAAACCAAGTGAATTTGGGGCTAAAATGATATTTCACAGTTCAGAAACACATCGCGATTCTCACTATTAACAAAAGAGCATTTCTGTAATAGGAGCTGTGGTTTGTGTCAGTTTCATAAACAGAGTTGAACTGCATATGGTCTGTATGAGAAGGAAACACAGTTATTTTTTCTGGGCATTCTCTTTATTCTTTCTATATTGGAGACGCTGGAAAGAAGAGGATGCTTGTTGCGTTAAAACAGCATGTGTTTCATGGATGAGAACACTGGTCTGAATTTACCTTCAGAATCGGAGTTAACCCCAGGATCTGTGTCTTCCTACAAGCAAGAGTTCATTTCTGGTAAACCCAGTGAATTTTGGGCTCAAATGATTTTTCGCAGTTCACCAACCTAAGGCTATTATCACTATTAACTAAAGAGCATTCATGTAAGAGGAGCTGTGGTTTGTATCAGGTTCATAAGCAGAGATGAATACATATGGTCGGTATGAGTAGGAAACACAGTTCATTTTTTCAGGACATGCTCATAGTTCTTGCTGTATTTTAGAATCTGGAAAGAAGAGCTTGCTTCTTGTGTTAAAACAGTGTGTGTTTCAGGGCTGAGAATTCTGGCCTGAATTTCCCTTCAGAAACGGAGTTAAACCCCAGGATCTGTGTCTTCCTACAAGCAAGAGATCATTTCAGGTAAACCAAGTGAATTTTGGCTAAAATGATTTTTCA
Source organism: Onychomys arenicola (assembly GCA_949786405.1). Lineage (NCBI taxonomy): Eukaryota > Metazoa > Chordata > Mammalia > Rodentia > Cricetidae > Onychomys > Onychomys arenicola. The sequence goes on from CATKUM010000026.1 coordinate 2,381,567, forward strand.
CAGTTCAGAAACCCATCGCGATTCTCACTATTAACTAAAGAGAATTTATGTAAGAGGAGCTGCAGTTTGTGTCAGTTTCATAAGTAGAGTTGAACTGCATATGCTCTGTATGAGGAGGCAACAGTTCTTTTTTTCCTAGGCATGCTCATGGTTCTTGCTGTGTTTTAGACTCAAGAAAGAAGACCTTACTTCTTGCATTAAAACAGAGTGTGTTTCAGGGATGAGAACTCTGGTATGAATTCCCTTCAGAAACAGAGTTAAACCCCAGGATCTATGTCTTCCTACAAGCAAGTGTTCCTTGCTGGTTTTCCAAGCAGTTCATGAACCCAACATGATTCTCACTATTAACTAAGGAACATTTATGTTATAGGGGATGTGGTTTGTATCAGTTTCATAAGCAGATTTGAACTACATATGGTCCGTATGAGTAGGAAACACAGATCTTTTTTTTCTGGGCATGCTCATGGTACTTGCTGTATTGGAGACGCTGGAAAGAAGAGCTTGCTTCTTGCGTGAAAACAGAGTGTGTTTCATGGATGAGAACACTGGTCTGATTTTACCTTCAGAAACAGAGTTAAACCACAGGATCTGTGTCTTCCTACAAGCAAGAGTTCATTTCTGGTAAACCAAGTGTATTTTGGGCTCAAATGATTTTTCACAGTTCAGAAACGCATCGCGATTCTCATTATTAACTAAAGAGCATTTATGTAAGAGGAGCTGTGGATTGTATCAGTTTCATAATCAGAGTTGAACTACATATGGTCTGTATGAGTAGGAAACAGTTCTTTTTTTTCAGGGCATGCTCATGGTTCTTTCTGTATTTTAGACTCAGGAAAGAAGATCTTCCTTCTTGCGTTAAAACAGAGTGTGTTTCAGGGATGAGAACTCTGGTCTGAATTTCCCTTCAGAAACGCAGTAAACCCCCGGATCTGTGTCTTCCTACAAGCAAGTGTTCATTTCTGATTATCCCAGTTTATTTTGGCCTCTAATGATTTTTGCAGTTCATGAACCAAAGGCGATTCTCACTATTAACTAAAGATCATTTATGTAAGAGGAGCTGTGGTTTGCATCAGTTTAAAAAGCAGAGTTGAACTAGATATGGTCCAAATGTGTAGGAAACACAGTTCTTTTGTTCTGAGCACACTCTCGTTTCCTGCTCTATTGGAGACTCTAGAAAGCAAGAGCATGCTTCTTGCTCTAAAGCAGAGTGTGTTTCATGGATGAGAACTCTGCTGTGTGTTTCCTTCAGAAACGGAGTTAAATCCCAGGCTCTGTGTGTTCCTACAAGCAAGACTTTGTTTCTCGTAAACGCAGTCATTTTTCCACTCAAAGGAAGCTACATCGTACACGAAGCTCACACGATTCTTGCTCTTAACTGAAAAGCATGGAATATTAGAGGACCTGTGATTTGTATCAGTTTCAGAAGCAGAGTTGAAGTAGATATGTACCGTATGTGTAGGATACACAGTTCTTTTGTTGTAAGCACACTCACGTTTCCTGCTGTATTAGAGACTCTAGAAAGCAAGAGCATGCTTCTTGTTCTAAAGCAGAGTGTGTACCAGGGACTAGAACTGTGCTGTGTTTTCACCTTGAGAAATGGAGTTAAATGCCAGGGTCTTTGTCTTCCTACAAGCAAGTCTTCCTTTCAGGTAAGGGCAGTCACTTTTCAGCTCAAATGATCTACATTGTTCATGAAGCTCTAATGTTTCTCGCTCTTAACTGAAAAGCATTGTATGTTAGAGGAATTGTAGTTTGCATCAGTTTCAGAAGCAGAGTTGAACTAGAAATGGTCCAAATGTGTAGGAAACACAGTTCTTTTGTTCTGAGCACACTCACGTTTCCTGATGTATTAGAGAATCTAGAAAACAAGAGCGTGCTATTTGCTCTAAATCAGAGTGTGTTTCATGGATGAAAACTGTGCTGTGTATTTCCTTCAGAAATGGAGTTAAATCCCAGGTTCTCTGTCTTTCTACAAGCAAGTCTTCCATTCAGGTAAGGTCAGTCACTGTTCAGCTCAAAAGATCTACATCATTCATGAAGCTCAAATGTTTCTCACTTAGCTGGAAAGCATCGGATGTTAGAGGACCCGTGGTTTGGATCAATTTAAGAAGCAGAGTTGAACTAGATATGGTCCAAATGTGTAGGAAACACAGTTCTTTTGTTCTGAGCACACTCACATTTCCTGATGTATTAGAGACTCTAGAATAATACCGCGTGCTTCTTCCACTAAAGCAGAGTGTGTACCATGGATGAGAACTGTACAGTGTTTTACCTTCAGAAATGGAGTTATTCCCAGGGTCTGTGTCTTCCTACAAGCAAGTCTTCCTTTCAGGTAAGGGCAGTCACTTTTCAGCTCAAAGGATCTACATCGTTCATGAAGCTCTCATGTTTCTCGCTCTTAACTGAACAGCATTGGATGTTAGAGGACCTGTGGTTTGTATCAGTTTCAGAAGTAGAGTTGAATTAGATATGGTCCGCATGTGTAGGAAACCCCATTCCTTTTTTCTGAGAACACTCACCTTTCCTGCTGTACTAGAGACTCTAGAAATCATGATCGTGCTTCTTCCTCTAAAGCAGAGTGTGTACCATGGATGAAAATTGTGCTGTGTGTTTCCTTCAGAAATGGAGTTAAAACCCAGGCTCTGTGTCTTCCTACAAGAAAGACATTGTTTCAGGTAAGGGCACTCACTTTTCAGCTGAAAAGAACTACATTGTCATGAAGCCAACACGTTTCTCATCTTAACTGGCAAGCATTGCATGTTAGAGGACCTGTGGTTTGTATCAGTTTTAGATGCAGAGTTGAACTAGATATGGTCTGTATGTGAAGGAAACACGGTTCTTTTGTTCAGAGCACACTCATGTTTCCTGCTGTATTAGAGACCCTAGAAAGCAAGAGCGTGCTTCTTGCTCTAAAGCAGAGTGTATTTCATGGATGAGAACTGTGCTGTGTGTTTCGCTTCAGAAATAGAGTTAAATCCCAAGCTCTGAGTCTTCTTACAAGCAAGACTTCATTTCTCGTAACACAGTCATTTTTCCACTCAAAGGAAGCAACACTGTACACGAAGCTCAGATGTTTCTCGCTCTTAATTGAAAAGCATGGAATATTAGAGGACCTGTGATTTGTATCAGTTTCAGAAGCAGAGTTGAAGTAGATATGTACCTTATGTGTAGGACACTCAGGTCTTTTGTTGTGAGCACACTCACGTTTCCTGATGTCTTAGAGACTCTAGACAGCAAGAGCGTGCTTCTTGCTGTAAAGCAGAGTGTGTTTCATGGATGAAAACTGTGCTGTGTGTTTCCTTCAGCAATGGAGTTCAATCCCAGGTTCTGTGTCTTCCTAAAAGCAAGAATTTGTTTCAGGTAAAGGCAGTCACTTTTCAGCACAAACGAAGCTACATCGTCCACGAAGCTCACACGTTTCTTGCTCTTAACTGAAAAGGATTAGATGTTAGAGGACCTGTGGTTTGTATCAGTTTCAGAAGCAGAGTTGAACTAGATATGGTCCGTATTTGTAGGAAACACAATTCTTTTGTTCTGAGCACACTCACGTTTCCTGATGTATTAGAGACTCTAGAAAGCAAGAGCGTGCTTATTGCTCTGAAGCATAGTGTGTACCATGGATGAGAACTGTGCTCTGTTTTTTCCTTCAGAAATGGAGTTAAATCCCAGGGTCTGTGTCTTCCTACAAACAAGACTTCCTAACAGGTAAGGGCAGTCACTTTTCACCTCAAACAATCTACATCTTTCATGAGCTCAAACGTTTCTCATCTTAACTGGCAAGCATTGGATGTTAGAGAACCTGTAGTTTGCATCAGTTTCAGAAGCAGAGTTGAAAGATATGGTCCAAATGTGTAGGAAACACCGTTCTTTGGTTCTGAGCACACTCACGTTTCCTGATGTATTTGAGACTCTAGAAAGCAAGAGCATGCTTCTTGCTCTAAAGCAGAGTGTGTAGCATGGACTAGAACTGTGCTGTGTTTTCACCTTGAGAAATGGAGTTAAATCCCAGGGTCTTTGTCTTCCTACAAGCAAGTCTTCCTTTCAGGTAAGGGCAGTCACTTTTCAGCTCAAAGGATCTACATCGTTCATGAAGCTCTCATGTTTCTCGCTCTTAACTGAACAGCACTGGATGTTAGAGGACCTGTGGTTTGTATCAGTTTCAGAAGTAGAGTTGAACTAGATATGGTCCGCATGTGTAGGAAACCCCATTCCTTTTTTCTGAGCACACTCACCTTTCCTGCTGTATTAGAGACTCTAGAAAGCAAGATCGTGCTTCTTCCTCTAAAGCAGAGTGTGTACCATGGATGAAAACTGTGCTGTGTGTTTCCTTCAGAAATGGAGTTAAAACCCAGGCTCTGTGTCTTCATACAAGCAAGACATTGTTTCAGGTAAGGGCACTCACTTTTCAGCTGAAAAGAACTACATCGTCATGAAGCTAACACGTTTCTCATCTTAACTGGCAAGCATTGCATGTTAGAGGACCTGTGGTTTGTATCAGTTTTAGATGCAGAGTTGAACTAGATATGGTCTGTAAGTGAAGGAAACACGGTTCTTTTGTTCAGAGCACACTCACGTTTCCTGCTGTATTAGAGACCCTAGAAAGCAAGAGCGTGCTTCTTGCTCTAAAGCAGAGTGTATTTCATGGATGAGAACTGTGCTGTGTGTTTCGCTTCAGAAATAGAGTTAAATCCCAAGCTCTGAGTCTTCTTACAAGCAAGACTTCATTTCTCGTAACACAGTCATTTTTCCACTCAAAGGAAGCAACACTGTACACGAAGCTCAGATGTTTCTCGCTCTTAATTGAAAAGCATGGAATATTAAAGGACCTGTGATTTGTATCAGTTTCAGAAGCAGAGTTGAAGTAGATATGTACCTTATGTGTAGGACAATCAGGTGTTTTCTTGTGAGCACACTCACGTTTCCTGCTGTCTTAGAGACTCTAGACAGAAAGAGCGTGCTTCTTGCTGTAAAGCAGAGTGTGTTTCATGGATGAAAACTGTGCTGTGTGTTTCCTTCAGCAATGGAGTTCAATCCCAGGTTCTGTGTCTTCCTAAAAGCAAGAATTTGTTTCAGGTAAAGGCAGTCACTTTTCAGCACAAACGAAGCTACATCGTCCACGAAGCTCACACGTTTCTTGCTCTTAACTGAAAAGGATTAGATGTTAGAGGACCTGTGGTTTGTATCAGTTTCAGAAGCAGAGTTGAACTAGATATGGTCCGTATTTGTAGGAAACACCATTCTTTTGTTCTGAGCACACTCACGTTTCCTGATGTATTAGAGACTCTAGAAAACAAGAGCGTGCTATTTGCTCTAAAGCAGAGTGTGTAGCATGGACTAGAACTGTGCTGTGTTTTCACCTTGAGAAATGGAGTTAAATCCCAGGGTCTTTGTCTTCCTACAAGCAAGTCTTCCTTTCAGGTAAGGGCAGTCACTTTTCAGCTCAAATGATCTACATCGTTCATGAAGCTCTAATGTTTCTCGCTCTTAAATGAAAAGCATTGTATGTTAGAGGAATTGTAGTTTGCATTAGTTTCAGAAGCAGAGTTGAACTAGAAATGGTCCAAATGTGTAGGAAACACAGTTCTTTTGTTCTGAGCACACTCACGTTTCGTGCTGTATTAGAGACTCTAGAAAAAAAGAGCATGCTTCTTGCTCTAAAGCAGAGTGTGGTTCATGGATGAGAACTCTGCTGTGTGTTTCCTTCAGAAACGGAGTTAAATCCCAGGCTCTGTGTGTTCCTACAAGCAAGAAATTGTTTCAGGTAAACGCAGTCAATTTTCAGCTCAAACGACGCTACATCGTCCACAAAGCTCACACATTTCTCGCTCTTAACTTAAAAGCATTGGATGTTAGAGTACCTGTGGTTTGTATCAGTTTCAGAAGAAGAGTTGAACTATGTGTGGTCCGTATGTGTAGGAAACCCCATTCTTTTGTTCTGAACACACTCACGTTTCCTGCTGTATTAGAGACTCTAGAATGCAAGAGCGTGCTTCTTGCTCTAAAGCAGAGTGTGTTTCATGGATGAAAACTGTGCTGTGTGTTTCCTTCAGCAATGGAGTTCAATCCCAGGTTCTTTGTCTTCCCAAAAGCAAGAAATTGTTTCAGGTAAAGGCAGTCACTTTTCAGCTCAAACTAAGCTACATCGTCCACGAAGCTCACACATTTCTTGCTCTTAACTGAAAAGGATTGGATGTTCGAGGACCTGTCCTTTGTATCAGATTCAGAAGCAGAGTTGAAGTAGATATGGTCTGTATTTGTAGGAAACACCATTCTTTTGTTCTGAGCACACTCACATTTCCTGATGTATCAGAGACTCTAGAAAGCAAGATTGTTCTTCTTGCTCTAAAGCAGAGTGTGTGCCATGGATGAGTACTGTGCTCTGTTTTTACCTTCAGAAATGGAGTTATTCCCAGGGTCTGTGTCTTCCTACAAGCAAGTCTTCCTTTCAGGTAAGGGCAGTCACTTTTCAGCTCAAAGGATCTACATCGTTCATGAAGCTCTCATGTTTCTCGCTCTTAACTGAACAGCACTGGATGTTAGAGGACCTGTGGTTTGTATCAGTTTCAGAAGCAGAGTTGAACTAGATATTGTCCGCATGTGTAGGAAACACCATTCTTTTGTTCTGAGCTCACTCACGTTTCCTGATGTATTAGAGACTCTAGAAAGCAAGAGCATGCTTATTGCTCTAAAGCAGAGTGTGTAGCATGGACTAGAACAGTGCTGTGTTTTCACCTTGAGAAATGGAGTTAAATCCCAGGGTCTTTGTCTTCCTACAAGCAAGTCTTCCTTTCAGGTAAGGGCAGTCACTTTTCAGCTCAAATGATCTACATCGTTCATGAAGCTCTAATGTTTCTCGCTCTTAAATGAAAAGCATTGTATGTTAGAGGAATTGTAGTTTGCATTAGTTTCAGAAGCAGAGTTGAACTAGAAATGGTCCAAATGTGTAGGAAACACAGTTCTTTTGTTCTGAGCACACTCACGTTTCGTGCTGTATTAGAGAATCTAGAAAACAAGAGCATGCTTCTTGCTCTAAAGCAGAGTGTGGTTCATGGATGAGAACTCTGCTGTATGTTTCCTTCAGCAATAGAGTTCAATCCCAGGCTCTGTGTCTTCCTACAAGCAAGAAATTGTTTCAGGTAAACGCAGTCACTTTTCAGCACAAACGAAGCTACATCGTCCACGAAGCTCACACGTTTCTTGCTCTTAACTGAAAAGGATTAGATGTTAGAGTACCTGTGGTTTGTATCAGTTTCAGAAGAAGAGTTGAACTATGTGTGGTCCGTATGTGTAGGAAACCCCATTCTTTTGTTCTGAGCACACTCACGTTTCCTGATGTATTAGAGACTCTAGAAAGCAAGAGCGTGCTTATTGCTCTAAAGCATAGTGTGTACCATGGATGAGAACTGTGCTCTGTTTTTTCATTCAGAAATGGAGTTAAATCCTAGGGTCTGTGTCTTCCTACAAACAAGACTTCCTATCAGGTAAGGGCAGTCACTGTTCAGCTCAAACGATCTACATCATTCATGAAGCTCAAATGTTTCTCATCTTAGCTGGCAGGCTTCGGATGTTACAGGACCTGTGGTTTGGATCAATTTAAGAAGCAGAGTTGAACTAGATATGGTCCAAATGTGTATGAAACACAGTTCTTTTGTTCTGAGCACACTCACATTTCCTGATGTATTAGAGACTCTAGAATGATAGAGCGTGCTCTTGCTCTAAAGCAGAGTGTGTACCATGGATGAGAACTGTACAGTGTTTTACCTTCAGAAATGGAGTTAAATCCCAGGTTCTGTGTCTTCCTACAAGCAAGTCTTCCTTTCAGGTAAGGGCAGTAACTTTTCACCTCAAACGATATACATCGTTCATGAAGCTCAAACGTTTCTCATCTTAGCTGGCAAGCATTGGATGTTAGAGGACCTTTGGTTTGCATCAGTTTAAGAAGCAGAGTTGAACTAGATATGGTCCAAAATGTAGGAAACACAGTTTTTTTGTTCTGAGCACACTCACATTTCCTGCAGTATTAGAGACTATAGAAAACAAGAGCATGCTTATTGCTCTAAAGCAGAGTGTGTTTCATGGATGAGAACTGTGCTGTGTGTTTCCTTCAGAAATGGAGTTAAATCCCAGGCTCTGTGTCTTCTTACAAGCAAGACTTCGTTTCTCGTAAACACAGTCATTTATCCACTCAAAGGAAGCTACATCGTACATGAAGCTCTCACGTTTCTTGCTCTTAACTGAAAAGCATGGAATATTAGAGGACCTGTGATTTGTATCAGTTTCAGAAGCAGAGTTGAAGTAGATAGGTACCGTATGTGCAGGACACAGAGGTCTTTTGTTTTGAACACACTCACTTTGCCTGCTGTCTTAGAGCCTCTAGAAAGCAAGAGCGTGCTTCTTGCTCTAAAGCAGAGTGTGTTTCATGGATGAAAACTGTGCTGTGTGTTTCCTTCAGAAATGGAGTTAAATCCCAGGCTCTGTGTCTTCCTACAAGCAAGAATTTGTTTCAGGTAAACGCAGTCACTTTTCAGCTCAAACAAAGCTACATTGTCCACGAAGCTCACACATTTCTCACTCTTAACAGAAAAGGATTGGATGTTAGAGGACCTGGGGTTTGTATCAGTTTCAGAAGCAGAGTTGACTTTGGTATGGTCTGTATGTGTAGGAAACCCCATTCTTTTGTTCTGAGCACACTCACGTTTCCTGCTGTATTAGAGATTCTAGAAAGCAAGATCATGCTTCTTCCTCTAAAGCAGAGTGTGTTCCATGCATGAGATCTGTGCTGTGTTTTTACCTTCAGAAATGGAGTTAAATCCCAGGTTCTGTGTCTTTCTACAAGCAAGTCGTCCATTCAGGTAAGGTCAGTCACTGTTCAGCTCAAACGATCTACATTGTTCATGAAGCTCTAATGTTTCTCGCTCTTAACTGAAAAGCATTGGATGTTAGAGAAATTGTAGTTTGCATCCGTTTCAGAAGCAGAGTTGAACTAGATATGGTCCAAATGTGTAGCAAACACCGTTCACTTGTTCTGAGCACACTCACGTTTCCTGCTGTATTAGAGACTCTACAAAACAAGAGCGTGCTTCTTGCTCTAAAGCAGAGTGTGTTTCATGGATGAAAACTGTGCTGTGTGTTTCCTGCAGAAATGGAGTTCAATCCCAGGCTCTGTGTCTTCCTACAAGCAAGAATTTGTTTCAGGTAGACGCAGTCACTTTTCAGCTCAAACGAAGCTACATCGTCCACAAAGCTCACCTCTTTCTCGCTCTTAACTGAAAAGAATTGGATGTTAGAGGACTTGTGGTTTGTATCAGTTTCAGTAGCAGAGTTTAACTGGATATGGTCCAGATGTGTAGGAAACACCGTTCATTTGTTCTGAGCACACTCATGTTTCCTGCTGTATTAGAGACTGTACAAAGCAAGAGCTTGCTTCTTGCTCTAAAGCAGATTGTGTTTCATGGATGAAAACTGTGCTGTGTGTTTCCTTCAGGAATGGAGTTCAATCCCAGGTTCTGTGTCTTCCCAAATGCAAGAAATTGTTTCAGGTACAGGCAGTCTCTTTTCAGCTCAAACTAAGCTACATCGTCCACGAAGCTCACACTTTTCTTGGTCTTCACTGAAAAGGATTGGATGTTAGAGCACCTGTCCTTTGTATCAGATTCAGAAGCAGAGTTGAACTAGATATGGTCAGTATTTGTAGGAAACACCATTCTTTTGTTCTGAGCACACTCACATTTCCTGATGTATCAGAGACTCTAGAAAGCAAGATTGTGCTTCTTGCTCTAAAGCAGAGTATGTGCCATGGATGAGTACTGTGCTCTGTTTTTACCTTCAGAAATGGAGTTATTCCCAGGGTCTGTGTCTTCCTACAAGCAAGTCTTCCTTTCAGGTCAGGGCAGTCACTTTTCAGCTCAAAGGATCTACATCGTTCATGAAACTCTCATGTTTCTCACTCTTAACTGAACAGCATTGGATGTTAGAGGACCTGTGGTTTGTATCAGTTTCAGAAGTAGAGTTGAACTAGATATTGTCCGCATGTGTAGGAAACCCCATTCCTTTTTTCTGAGCACACTCACCTTTCCTGCTGTACTAGAGACTCTAGAAATCAAGATCGTGCTTCTTCCTCTAAAGCAGAGTGTGTACCATGGATGAAAACTGTGCTGTGTGTTTCCTTCAGAAATGGAGTTAAAACCCAGGCTCTGTGTCTTCATACAAGCAAGACATTGTTTCAGGTAAGGGCACTCACTTTTCAGCTGAAAAGAACTACATTGTCATGAAGCCAACACGTTTCTCATCTTAACTGGCAAGCATTGCATGTTAGAGGACCTGTGGTTTGTATCAGTTTTAGATGCAGAGTTGAACTAGATATGGTCTGTATGTGAAGGAAACACGGTTCTTTTGTTCAGAGCACACTCACGTTTCCTGCTATATTAGAGACCCTAGAAAGCAAGAGCGTGCTTCTTGCTCTAAAGCAGAGTGTATTTCATGGATGAGAACTGTGCTGTGTGTTTCGCTTCAGAAATAGAGTTAAATCCCAAGCTCTGAGTCTTCTTACAAGCAAGACTTCATTTCTCGTAACACAGTCATTTTTCCACTCAAAGGAAGCAACACTGTACACGAAGCTCAGATGTTTCTCGCTCTTAATTGAAAAGCATGGAATATTAGAGGACCTGTGATTTGTATCAGTTTCAGAAGCAGAGTTGAAGTAGATATGTACCTTATGTGTAGGACACTCAGGTTTTTGTTGTGAGCACACTCACGTTTCCTGCTGTCTTAGAGACTCTTGACAGCAAGAGCATGCTTCTTGCTCTAAAGCAGAGTGTATTTCATGGATTAAAACTGTGCTCTGTGTTTTCTTCAGAAATGGAGTTCAATCCCAGGCTCTGTGTCTTCCTACAGGCAAGAATTTGTTTCAGGTAAACGCAGTCACTTTTCAGCTCAAACGAAGCTACATCGTCCACGAAGCTCACACGTTTCTTGCTCTTGACTGAAAAGGATTGGATGTTAGAGGACCTGTGGTTTGTATCAGTTTCAGAAACAAAGATGAACTAGATATGGTCCGGATGTGTAGGAAACCCCATTCTTTATTTCTGAGCACACTCATTTTTCCTGCTGTCTTAGAGTATCTAGAAAGCAAGAGCGTGCTTCTTGCTCTTAAGCAGAGAGTGTACCATGGATGTGAACTGTGCTGTGTTTTTACCTTCAGAAATGGAGTTAAATCCCAGGTTCTGTGTCTTTCTACAAGCAAGTCTTCCTTTCAGGTAACGTCAGTCACGTTTCAGCTCAAACGATCTACATCGTTCATGAAGCTCAAACGTTTCTCATCTTAACTGGCAATCATTGGATTTTAGAGAACCTGTAGTTTGCATCAGTTTCAGGAGCAGAGATGAACTAGATATGGTCTGTATGTGTAGAAATCACCATTCTTTTGACCTGAGCCCACTCACATTTCCTGCTGTATTAGAGACTCTAGAGAGCAAGAACGTGCTTCTTGGTCTAAAGCAGAGTGTGTACCATGGATGAGAACTGTGCTGAGTTTCTACCTTCAGAAATGGAGTTAAATCCGGGCTTCTCTGTCTTGTTACAAACCAGACTTCCTTTCAGTTAAGGGAAGTCATTTTTCAGCTCAAACGAAGCTACATCTTCCACAAAGCTCACATGTTTCTCAATCTTAACTGAAAAGAATTGGATGTTAGAGGACCTGTGGTTTATATCAGTTTCAGAAGCAGAGTTGAACTAGATATGGTCCGTATGTGTAGGAAACACCATTCTTTTATTCTGAGCACACTCATGTTACCTGCTGTATTAGAGATTCGAGAAAGCAAGAGCGTGATTCTTGCTGTAAAGCAGAGTGTCTTTCATGGATTAAAACTGTGTTGTGTGTTTACTTCAGAAATGGAATTAAATCCCATGCTCTGTGTCTTCCTACAAGTAAGAATTTGTTTCAGGTAAACGCAGTCATCTTTCAGCTCAAACAAAGCTACATCGTCCACGAAACTGACACATTTCTTGCTTTTAACTGAAAAGCATTTGATGTTACAGTACCTGTGGTTTGTATCAGTTTCAGAAGCAGAGTTGAACTAGATATGGTCCAAATGTGTAGGAAACACGTTTTTTTTTGTTCTGAGCACACTCACATTTTCTGCTGTTTTAGAGACTGTAGAAAGCAAGAGTGTGCTTCTTGCTCTAAAACAGAGTGTGTTTCATGGATGCGAACTGTGCTGTGTGTTTCCCTTCAAAAATGGAGTTAAATTCCAGGCTCTGTGTCTTCTTACAAGAAAGACATCATTTCTCATAAACACAGTCATTTTTCCACTCAAAGGAAGCAACACCACACACGAAGCTCACACGTTTCTCACTCTTAAATGAAAAGTATGGAATTATAGAGGACGTGTGGTTTGTATCAGTTTCAGAAGCAGTGTTGAAGTAGATATGTACAGTATGTGTAGGACACACAGGTCTTTTGTTGTGAGCACACTCACGTTTCCTGCTGTCTAAGAGACTCTAGAAAGCAAGAGCGTGCTTCTTGCTCTAAAGCAGTGTGTGTTTCATGGATGAACACTGTGCTCTGTGTTTTCTTCAGAAATGGAGTTCAATCCCAGGCTCTGTGTCTTCCTACAGGCAAGAATTTGTTTCAGGTAAACGCAGTCACTTTTCAGCTCAAACGAAGCTACATCGTCCACAAAGCTCACACTTTTCTTGCTCTTGACTGAAAAGGATTGGATGTTAGAGGACCTGTGGTTTGTATCAGTTTCAGAAGAAGAGTTGACCTAGATATGGTCCGTATGTGTAGGAAACACCATTATTTTGTTCTGACCACAGTCACGTTTCTTGCTGTATTAGAAACTCTTAGAAAGCAAGAGTGTGCTTCTTGCTCTAAAGCAGAATGTGTTTCATGGATGAGAACTGTGCTGTGTGTTTCCCTTCAGAAATGGAGTTAAATCCCAGGCTCTGTGTCTTCCTACAAGCAAGACATCTTTTCAGGTAATCTGAGTCACTTTTCAGCTCAAAGGAAGCTACATCCTCCACGAAGCTCACACGTTTCTCGCTCTTAAATTGAAAGCATTGCATGTTAATGGAACTGTGCTTTGTATCAGTTTCAGAAGAAGAGTTGACCTAGATATGGTCCGTATGTTAGGAAACACCGTTATTTTGTTCTGACCACAGTCACGTTTCCTGCTGTATTAGAGACTCATAGAAAGCAAGAGCGTGCTTCTTGCTCTAAATCAGAGTGTGTTTCATGGATATGAACTGTGCTGTGTGTTTCCCTTCAGAAATGGATTTAAATCCCAGGCTCTGTGTCTTCTTACAAGCAAGACTTCATTTCTCGTAAACGCAGTCATTTTTCCACTCAAACGAAGCAACATCATACACGAATCTCACACGTTTCTCACTCTTAACTGAAAAGTATAGAATATTAGAGGACCTGTGATTTGTATCAGTTTCAGAAGCAGAGTTGAAGTAGATATGTACAGTATGTGTAGGACACACAGGTATTTTGTTGTGAGCACACTCATGTTTCCTGCTGTCTTAGAGACTCTAGAAAGCAAGAGCTTGCTTCTTCTATAAAGCAGAGTGTGTCATGAATGAAAACTGTGCTGTACGTTTTCTTCAGAAATGGAGTTGAATCCCAGGTTCTGAGTCTTCCTACAAGCAAGTCTTCCTTTCAGGTAAGGGCAGTCACTTTTCAGCTCAAACGATCTACATTGTTCATGAAGCTCTAACGTTTCTCGCTTTTATCTGAAAAGCATTGGATTTTAGAGGACCTGTGGTTCGCATCAGTATCAGAAGGGGAGTTTAACTAGATATGGTCTAAATGTGTAGGAAACACCGTTCATTAGTTCTGAGCACACTCACGTTTCCTGGTGTATTAGAGACTCTAGAAAGCAAGAGCATGCTTCTTGCTCTAAAGCAGAGTGTGTTTCATGGATGAAAACTGTGCTGTGTGTTTCCTTCAGAAATGGAGTTAAATCCCAGGCTCTGTGTCTTCCTACAAGCAAGAATTTGTTTCAGGTAGACGCAGTCACGTTTCAGCTGAAACGAATCTACATCGTCCATGAAGCTCACACGTTTCTCGCTCTTAACTGAAAAGGATTGGATGTTAGAGGACCTCTGGTTTGTATCAGTTTCAGAAGCAGAGTTGAACTAGATATGGTCCGTATATGTAGGAAACACCATTCTTCTGTTCTGACCACACTCACGTTTCCAGCTGTATTAGAGAATCTAGAAAGCAAGAATGTGCTTCTTGCTCTAAAGCAGAGTGTGTACCATGGATGAGAACTGTGCTGTGCTTTTACGTTCAGAAATGGAGTTAAATCCGAGGCTCTGTGTCATCCTACAAACAAGATTTACTTTCAGGTAAGGGCAGTCACTTCTCAGCTCAAACGATCTACATCGTTCATGAAGCTCAAACGTTTCTCATCTTAACTGGCAAGCATTGGATGTTAGAGGACCTGCGGTTTTTATCAGTTTCAGATGCAGAGTTGACTAGATATGGTCTGTATGTGTAGGAAACATGGTTCTTTGTTCTGAGCACACTCTCGTTTCCTGCTGTATTAGAGACTCTAGAAAGCAAGAGCGTGCTTCTTGCTCTAAATCAGAGTGTGTTTCATGGATGAGAACTGTGCTGTGTGTTTCCTTCAGAAATGGATTTAAATCCCAGGCTCTGTGTCTTCTTACAAGCAAGACTTCATTTCTTGTAAACGCAGTCATTTTTCCACTCAAAGGAAGCAACATCATACACGAATCTCACACGTTTCTCACTCTTAACTGAAAAGTATAGAATATTAGAGGACCTGTGATTTGTATCAGTTTCAGAAGCAGAGTTGAAGTAGATATGTACAGTATGTGTAGGACACACAGGTATTTTGTTGTGAGCACACTCATGTTTCCTGCTGTCTTAGAGACTCTAGAAAGCAAGAGCTTGCTTATTCTATAAAGCAGAGTGTGTCATAGATGAAAACTGTGCTGTGCATTTTCTTCAGAAATGGAGTTGAATACCAGGTTCTGAGTTTTCCTACAAGCAAGTCTTCCTTTCAGGTAAGGGCAGTCACTTTTCAGCTCAAACGATCTCCATTGTTCATGAAGCTCTAACGTTTCTCGCTTTTATCTGAAAAGCATTGGATTTTAGAGGACCTGTGGTTCGCATCAGTATCAGAAGGGGAGTTTAACTAGATATGGTCTAAATGTGTAGGAAACACCGTTCATTAGTTCTGAGCACACTCACGTTTCCTGCTGTATTAGAGACTCTACAAAGCAAGAGCATGCTTCTTGCTCTAAAGCAGAGTGTGCTTCATGGATGAAAACTGTGCTGTGTGTTTCCTTCAGAAATGGAGTTAATTCCCAGGGTCTGTGTCTTCCTACAAGCAAGTCTTCCTTTCAGGTAAGGGCAGTCACTTTTCAGTTCAAACGATCTACATTGTTCATGAAGCTCTAACGTTTCTCGCTTTTATCTGAAAAGCATTGGATTTTAGAGGACCTGTGGTTCGCATCAGTATCAGAATAGGGAGTTTAACTAGATATGGTCTAAATGTGTAGGAAACACCGTTCATTGGCTCTGAGCACACTCACGTTTCCTGGTGTATTAGAGACTCTAGAAAGCAAGAGCATGCTTCTTGCTCTAAAGCAGAGTGTGTTTCATGGATGAAAACTGTGCTGTGTGTTTCCTTCAGAAATGGAGTTCAATCCCAGGCTCTGTGTCTTCCTACAAGCAAGTCATCCTTTCAGGTAAGGGCAGTCACTTTTAAGCTCAAATGATCTACATTGTACATGAACCTCAAACGTTTCTCATCTTAACTGGCAAGCATTGGATGATAGAGAACCTGTAGTTTTCATAAGTTTCAGAAGCAGAGTTGAACTAGATATGGTCCATATGTGTAGAAAACATAGTTCTTTTGTTCTGAGCACACTCACGTTTCCTGCTCTATTAGAGACTCTAGAAATCAAGAGCATGCTTCTTGCTCTAAAGCAGAGGGTGTATCATGGATTAGAACTGTGCTGTGTTTTTACCTTCAGAAATGGAGTTAAATCCCAGGTTCTGTGTCTTCCTACAAGCAAGTCTTCCTTTCAGGTAAGAGCAGTCACTTTTAAGCTCAAACGTTCTATATCATTAATGAAGCTCTAATGTTTCTCACTCTTAACTGAAAAGCATTAGATGTTAGAGGAATTGTAGTTTGCATCAGTTTCAGAAGCAGAGTTGAAATAGATATTGTCCAAATGTGTAGGAAACACCGTTCATTTATTCTGAGCACACTCACGTTTCCTGCTCTATTAGAGACTCTACAAGGTAAGAGCATGCTTCTTGCTCTAAAGCAGAGTGTGTTTCATGGATGAAAACTGTGCTGTGTGTTTCCTTCAGAAATGGAGTTAAATCCCAGGCTCTGTGTCTTCCTACAAGCAAGAATTTGTTTCAGGTAGACGCAGTCACGTTTCATCTCAAACGAATCTACATCGTCCATGAAGCTCACACGTTTCTCGCTCTTAACTGAAAAGGATTGGATGTTAGAGGACCTCTGGTTTGTATCAGTTTCAGAAGCAGAGTTGAACTAGATATGGTCCGTATATGTAGGAAACACCATTCTTCTGTTCTGAGCACACTCACGTTTCCAGCTGTATTAGAGAATCTAGAAAGCAAGAATGTGCTTCTTGCTCTAAAGCAGAGTGTGTACCATGGATGAGAACTGTGCTGTGCTTTTACGTTCAGAAATGGAGTTAAATCCGAGGCTCTGTGTCATCCTACAAACAAGATTTACTTTCAGGTAAGGGCAGTCACTTCTCAGCTCAAACGATCTACATCGTTCATGAAGCTCAAACGTTTCTCATCTTAACTGGCAAGCATTGGATGTTAGAGGACCTGCGGTTTTTATCAGTTTCAGATGCAGAGTTGACTAGATATGGTCTGTATGTGTAGGAAACATGGTTCTTTGTTCTGAGCACACTCTCTTTTCCTGCTGTATTAGAGACTCTAGAAAGCAAGAGCGTGCTTCTTGCTCTAAATCAGAGTGTGTTTCATGGATGAGAACTGTGCTGTGTGTTTCCTTCAGAAATGGATTTAAATCCCAGGCTCTGTGTCTTCTTACAAGCAAGACTTCATTTCTTGTAAACGCAGTCATTTTTCCACTCAAAGGAAGCAACATCATACACGAATCTCACACGTTTCTCACTCTTAACTGAAAAGTATAGAATATTAGAGGACCTGTGATTTGTATCAGTTTCAGAAGCAGAGTTGAAGTAGATATGTACAGTATGTGTAGGACACACAGGTATTTTGTTGTGAGCACACTCATGTTTCCTGCTGTCTTAGAGACTCTAGAAAGCAAGAGCTTGCTTCTTCTATAAAGCAGAGTGTGTCATGGATGAAAACTGTGCTGTGCGTTTTCTTCAGAAATGGAGTTGAATACCAGGTTCTGAGTCTTCCTACAAGCAAGTCTTCCTTTCAGGTAAGGGCAGTCACTTTTCAGCTCAAACGATCTACATTGTTCATGAAGCTCTAACGTTTCTCGCTTTTATCTGAAAAGCATTGGATTTTAGAGGACCTGTGGTTCGCATCAGTATCAGAAGGGGAGTTTAACTAGATATGGTCTAAATGTGTAGGAAACACCGTTCATTAGTTCTGAGCACACTCACGTTTCCTGCTGTATTAGAGACTCTACAAAGCAAGAGCATGCTTCTTGCTTTAAAGCAGAGTGTGCTTCATGGATGAAAACTGTGCTGTGTGTTTCCTTCAGAAATGGAGTTAATTCCCAGGGTCTGTGTCTTCCTACAAGCAAGTCTTCCTTTCAGGTAAGGGCAGTCACTTTTCAGCTCCAACGATCTACATTGTTCATGAAGTTCTAACATTTCTCGCTTTTATCTGAAAAGCATTGGATTTTAGAGGACCTGTGGTTCGCATCAGTATCAGAAGGGGAGTTTAACTAGATATGGTCTAAATGTGTAGGAAACACCGTTCATTGGTTCTGAGCACACTCACGTTTCCTGGTGTATTAGAGACTCTAGAAAGCAAGAGCATGCTTCTTGCTCTAAAGCAGAGTGTGTTTCATGGATGAAAACTGTGCTGTGTGTTTCCTTCAGAAATGGAGTTCAATCCCAGGCTCTGTGTCTTCCTACAAGCAAGTCATCCTTTCAGGTAAGGGCAGTCACTTTTAAGCTCAAATGATCTACATTGTACATGAACCTCAAACGTTTCTCATCTTAACTGGCAAGCATTGGATGATAGAGAACCTGTAGTTTTCATAAGTTTCAGAAGCAGAGTTGAACTAGATATGGTCCATATGTGTAGAAAACATAGTTCTTTTGTTCTGAGCACACTCACGTTTCCTGCTCTATTAGAGACTCTAGAAATCAAGAGCATGCTTCTTGCTCTAAAGCAGAGGGTGTATCATGGATTAGAACTGTGCTGTGTTTTTACCTTCAGAAATGGAGTTAAATCCCAGGTTCTGTGTCTTCCTACAAGCAAGTCTTCCTTTCAGGTAAGAGCAGTCACTTTTAAGCTCAAACGTTCTATATCATTAATGAAGCTCTAATGTTTCTCACTCTTAACTGAAAAGCATTAGATGTTAGAGGAATTGTAGTTTGCATCAGTTTCAGAAGCAGAGTTGAAATAGATATTGTCCAAATGTGTAGGAAACACCGTTCATTTATTCTGAGCACACTCACGTTTCCTGCTCTATTAGACACTCTACAAGGTAAGAGCATGCTTCTTGCTCTAAAGCAGAGTGTGTTTCATGGATGAAAACTGTGCTGTGTGTTTCCTTCAGAAATGGAGTTAAATCCCAGGCTCTGTGTCTTCCTACAAGCAAGAATTTGTTTCAGGTAGACGCAGTCACGTTTCATCTCAAACGAATCTACATCGTCCATGAAGCTCACACGTTTCTCGCTCTTAACTGAAAAGGATTGGATGTTAGAGGACCTCTGGTTTGTATCAGTTTCAGAAGCAGAGTTGAACTAGATATGGTCCGTATATGTAGGAAACACCATTCTTCTGTTCTGAGCACACTCACGTTTCCAGCTGTATTAGAGAATCTAGAAAGCAAGAATGTGCTTCTTGCTCTAAAGCAGAGTGTGTACCATGGATGAGAACTGTGCTGTGCTTTTACGTTCAGAAATGGAGTTAAATCCGAGGCTCTGTGTCATCCTACAAACAAGATTTACTTTCAGGTAAGGGCAGTCACTTCTCAGCTCAAACGATCTACATCGTTCATGAAGCTCAAACGTTTCTCATCTTAACTGGCAAGCATTGGATGTTAGAGGACCTGCGGTTTTTATCAGTTTCAGATGCAGAGTTGACTAGATATGGTCTGTATGTGTAGGAAACATGGTTCTTTGTTCTGAGCACACTCTCGTTTCCTGCTGTATTAGAGACTCTAGAAAGCAAGAGCGTGCTTCTTGCTCTAAATCAGAGTGTGTTTCATGGATGAGAACTGTGCTGTGTGTTTCCTTCAGAAATGGATTTAAATCCCAGGCTCTGTGTCTTCTTACAAGCAAGACTTCATTTCTTGTAAACGCAGTCATTTTTCCACTCAAAGGAAGCAACATCATACACGAATCTCACACGTTTCTCACTCTTAACTGAAAAGTATAGAATATTAGAGGACCTGTGATTTGTATCAGTTTCAGAAGCAGAGTTGAAGTAGATATGTACAGTATGTGTAGGACACACAGGTATTTTGTTGTGAGCACACTCATGTTTCCTGCTGTCTTAGAGACTCTAGAAAGCAAGAGCTTGCTTCTTCTATAAAGCAGAGTGTGTCATGGATGAAAACTGTGCTGTGCGTTTTCTTCAGAAATGGAGTTGAATACCAGGTTCTGAGTCTTCCTACAAGCAAGTCTTCCTTTCAGGTAAGGGCAGTCACTTTTCAGCTCAAACGATCTACATTGTTCATGAAGCTCTAACGTTTCTTTCTTTTATCTGAAAAGCATTGGATTTTAGAGGACCTGTGGTTCGCATCAGTATCAGAAGGGGAGTTTAACTAGATATGGTCGAAATGTGTAGGAAACACCGTTCATTAGTTCTGAGCACACTCACGTTTCCTGCTGTATTAGAGACTCTACAAAGCAAGAGCATGCTTCTTGCTCTAAAGCAGAGTGTGTTTCATGGATGAAAACTGTGCTGTGTGTTTCCTTCAGAAATGGAGTTCAATCCCAGGCTCTGTGTCTTCCTACAAGCAAGTCATCCTTTCAGGTAAGGGCAGTCACTTTTAAGCTCAAATGATCTACATTGTACATGAACCTCAAACGTTTCTCATCTTAACTGGCAATCATTGGATGATAGAGAACCTGTAGTTTTCATAAGTTTCAGAAGCAGAGTTGAACTAGATATGGTCCATATGTGTAGAAAACATAGTTCTTTTGTTCTGAGCACACTCACGTTTCCTGCTGTATTAGAGACTCTAGAAATCAAGAGCATGCTTCTTGCTCTAAAGCAGAGGGTGTATCATGGATTAGAACTGTGCTGTGTTTTTACCTTCAGAAATGGAGTTAAATCCCAGGTTCTGTGTCTTCCTACAAGCAAGTCTTCCTTTCAGGTAAGAGCAGTCACTTTTAAGCTCAAACGTTCTATATCATTAATGAAGCTCTAATGTTTCTCACTCTTAACTGAAAAGCATTAGATGTTAGAGGAATTGTAGTTTGCATCAGTTTCAGAAGCAAAGTTGAAATAGATATTGTCCAAATGTGTAGGAAACACCGTTCATTTATTCTGAGCACACTCACGTTTCCTGCTCTATTAGAGACTCTACAAGGTAAGAGCATGCTTCTTGCTCTAAAGCAGAGTGTGTTTCATGGATGAAAACTGTGCTGTGTGTTTCCTTCAGAAATGGAGTTAAATCCCAGGCTCTGTGTCTTCCTACAAGCAAGAATTTGTTTCAGGTAGACGCATCACGTTTCATCTCAAACGAATCTACATTGTCCATGAAGCTCACACGTTTCTCGCTCTTAACTGAAAAGGATTGGATGTTAGAGGACCTCTGGTTTGTATCAGTTTCAGAAGCAGAGTTGAACTAGATATGGTCCGTATATGTAGGAAACACCATTCTTCTAATCTGAGCACACTCACGTTTCCAGCTGTATTAGAGAATCTAGAAAGCAAGAAAGTGCTTCTTGCTCTAAAGCAGAGTGTGTACCATGGATGAGAACTGTGCTGTTCTTTTACTTTCAGAAATGGAGTTAAATCCGAGGCTCTGTGTCATCCTACAAACAAGATTTACTTTCAGGTAAGGGCAGTCACTTCTCAGCTCAAACGATCTACATCGTTCATGAAGCTCAAACGTTTCTCATCTTAACTGGCAAGCATTGGATGTTAGAGGACCTGCGGTTTTTATCAGTTTCAGATGCAGAGTTGACTAGATATGGTCTGTATGTGTAGGAAACACGGTTCTTTTGTTCTGAGCACACTCTCGTTTCCTGCTGTATTAGAGACTCTAGAAAGCAAGACTGTGCTTCTTGCTCTAAAGCAGAGTGTGTTTCATGGTTGAGAACTGTGCTGTGTGTTTCCCTTCAGAAATGGAGTTAAATCCCAGGTTTTGTGTCTTCTTACAAGCAAGACTTTATTTCTTGTAAACCCACTCATTTTTCCACTCAAAGGAAGCAACATCGTACACGAAGCTCACATGTTTCTCACTCTTAACTGAAAAGCATGGAATATTAGAGGACCTGTGATTTGTATCAGTTTCAGAAGCAGAGTTGAAGTA
The DNA here is from genome assembly GCA_949786405.1 of Onychomys arenicola. Lineage (NCBI taxonomy): Eukaryota > Metazoa > Chordata > Mammalia > Rodentia > Cricetidae > Onychomys > Onychomys arenicola. The sequence continues at coordinate 2,403,247 of CATKUM010000026.1, forward strand.
GATATGTACAGTATGTGCAGGACACACAGGTCTTTTGTTGTGAGCACACTCACATTTCCTGCTCTATAAGAGATTCTAGAAAGCAAGAGCGTGCTTCTTGTTGTAAACTAGAGTGTCTTTCATGGATGAAAACTGTGTTGTGTGTTTCCTTCAGAAATGGAATTAAATCCCAGGCTCTGTGCCTTCCTACAAGCAAGAATTTGTTTCAGGTAAACGCAGTCATCTTTCAGCTCAAACGAAGCTAAATCGTCCATGAAACTGACACATTTCTTGCTTTTAACTGAAAAGCTTTGGATGTTAGAGGATCTGTGGTTTGTATCAGTTTCAGAAGCAGAGTTGAACAACATATGGTCCAAATGTGAAGGAAACAGGGTTTTTTTATCGGAGCACACTCACATTACCTGCTGTATTAGCGACTGTAGAAAGCAAGAGCATGCTTCTTGCTCTAAAACAGAGTGTTTTTCATGGATGCAAACTGTGCTGTGTGTTTCCCTTCAGAAATGGAGTTAAATCCCAGGCTCTGTGTCTTCTTACAAGAGAGACTTCGTTTCTCGTAAACACAGTCATTTTTCCACTCAAAGGAAGCTACATCATACACGAAGCTCACATGTTTCTCGCTCTTAACAGAAAAGGACTGGATTTAAGAGGACCTGTGGTTTGCATCAGTTTCAGAAGCTGAGTTTAACTATATATGGTCCAAAAGTGTAGGAAACACCATTCTTTTGTTCTGAGCACACTCACGTTTCCTGATGTATTAGAGACTCTAGAAAGCAAGAGCGTGCTTCTTGCTCTAAAGCAGAGTGTGTACCATGGATGTGAACTGTGCTGTGTTTTTCCTTCAGAAATGGAGTTGAATCCCAGGTTCTGTGTCTTCCTACAAGCAACTCTTACTTTCCAGTAAGGGCAGTCACTTTTCAGCTCAAAAGATCTACATTGTACATGAAGCTCTAACGTTTCTCGCTTTTATATGCAAAGCATTGGATTTTAGAAGACCTGTGGTTCGCATCAGTATCATAAGGGGAGTTTAACTAGATATGGTCTAACTGTGTAGGAAACACCGTTCATTAGTTCTGAGCACACTCACGTTTCCTGCTGTATTAGAGACTCTACAAAGCAAGAGCATGCTTCTTGCTCTAAAGCAGAGTGTGCTTCATGGATGAAAACTGTGCTGTGTGTTTCCTTCAGAAATGGAGTTAATTCCCAGGGTCTGTGTCTTCCTACAAGCAAGTCTTCCTTTCAGGTAAGGGCAGTCACTTTTCAGCTCAAACGATCTACATTGTTCATGAAGCTCTAACGTTTCTCGCTTTTATCTGAAAAGCATTGGATTTTAGAGGACCTGTGGTTCGCATCAGTATCAGAAGGGGAGTTTAACTAGATATGGTCTAAATGTGTAGGAAACACCGTTCATTAGTTCTGAGCACACTCACGTTTCCTGGTGTATTAGAGACTCTAGAAAGCAAGAGCATGCTTCTTGCTCTAAAGCAGAGTGAGTTTCATGGATGAAAACTGTGCTGTGTGTTTCCTTCAGAAATGGAGTTAAATCCCAGGCTCTGTGTCTTCCTACAAGCAAGAATTTGTTTCAGGTAGACGCAGTCACGTTTCAGCTGAAACGAATCTACATCGTCCATGAAGCTCACACGTTTCTCGCTCTTAACTGAAAAGGATTGGATGTTAGAGGACCTCTGGTTTGTATCAGTTTCAGAAGCAGAGTTGAAATAGATATGGTCCGTATATGTAGGAAACACCATTCTTCTGTTCTGAGCACACTCACGTTTCCAGTTGTATTAGAGAATCTAGAAAGCAAGAATGTGCTTCTTGCTCTAAAGCAGAGTGTGTACCATGGATGAGAACTGTGCTGTGCTTTTACGTTCAGAAATGGAGTTAAATCCGAGGCTCTGTGTCATCCTACAAACAAGATTTACTTTCAGGTAAGGGCAGTCACTTCTCAGCTCAAACGATCTACATCGTTCATGAAGCTCAAACGTTTCTCATCTTAACTGGCAAGCATTGGATGTTAGAGGACCTGCGGTTTTTATCAGTTTCAGATGCAGAGTTGACTAGATATGGTCTGTATGTGTAGGAAACATGGTTCTTTGTTCTGAGAACACTCTCGTTTCCTGCTGTATTAGAGACTCTAGAAAGCAAGAGCGTGCTTCTTGCTCTAAATCAGAGTGTGTTTCATGGATGAGAACTGTGCTGTGTGTTTCCTTCAGAAATGGATTTAAATCCCAGGCTCTGTGTCTTCTTACAAGCAAGACTTCATTTCTTGTAAACGCAGTCATTTTTCCACTCAAAGGAAGCAACATCATACACGAATCTCACACGTTTCTCACTCTTAACTGAAAAGTATAGAATATTAGAGGACCTGTGATTTGTATCAGTTTCAGAAGCAGAGTTGAAGTAGATATGTACAGTATGTGTAGGACACACAGGTATTTTGTTGTGTGCACACTCATGTTTCCTGCTGTCTTAGAGACTCTAGAAAGCAAGAGCTTGCTTCTTCTATAAAGCAGAGTGTGTCATGGATGAAAACTGTGCTGTGCGTTTTCTTCAGAAATGGAGTTGAATCCCAGGTTCTGAGTCTTCCTACAAGCAAGTCTTCCTTTCAGGTAAGGGCAGTCACTTTTCAGCTCCAACGATCTACATTGTTCATGAAGCTCTAACGTTTCTCGCTTTTATCTGAAAAGCATTGGATTTTAGAGGACCTGTGGTTCGCATCAGTATCAGAAGGGGAGTTTAACTAGATATGGTCTAAATGTGTAGGAAACACCGTTCATTAGTTCTGAGCACACTCACGTTTCCTGCTGTATTAGAGATTTTACAAAGCAAGAGCATGCTTCTTGCTCTAAAGCAGAGTGTGTTTCATGGATGAAAACTGTGCTGTGTGTTTCCTTCAGAAATGGATTTCAATCCCAGGCTCTGTGTCTTCCTACAAGCAAGTCATCCTTTCAGGTAAGGGCAGTCACTTTTAAGCTCAAATGATCTACATTGTACATGAACCTCAAACGTTTCTCATCTTAACTGGCAATCATTGGATGATAGAGAACCTGTAGTTTTCATAAGTTTCAGAAGCAGAGTTGAACTAGATATGGTCCATATGTGTAGAAAATATAGTTCTTTTGTTCTGAGCACACACACGTTTCCTGCTGTATTAGAGACTCTAGAAATCAAGAGCATGCTTCTTGCTCTAAAGCAGAGGGTGTATCATGGATTAGAACTGTGCTGTGTTTTTACCTTCAGAAATGGAGTTAAATCCCAGGTTCTGTGTCTTCCTACAAGCAAGTCTTCCTTTCAGGTAAGAGCAGTCACTTTTAAGCTCAAACGTTCTATATCATTAATGAAGCTCTAATGTTTCTCACTCTTAACTGAAAAGCATTAGATGTTAGAGGAATTGTAGTTTGCATCAGTTTCAGAAGCAGAGTTGAAATAGATATTGTCCAAATGTGTAGGAAACACCGTTCATTTATTCTGAGCACACTCACGTTTCCTGCTCTATTAGACACTCTACAAGGTAAGAGCATGCTTCTTGCTCTAAAGCAGAGTGTGTTTCATGGATGAAAACTGTGCTGTGTGTTTCCTTCAGAGATGGAGTTAAATCCCAGGATCTGTGTCTTCCTACAAGCAAGAATTTGTTTCAGGTAGACGCAGTCACGTTTCATCTCAAACGAATCTACATCGTCCATGAAGCTCACACGTTTCTCGCTCTTAACTGAAAAGGATTGGATGTTAGAGGACCTCTGGTTTGTATCAGTTTCAGAAGCAGAGTTGAACTAGATATGGTCCGTATATGTAGGAAACACCATTCTTCTAATCTGAGCACACTCACGTTTCCAGTTGTATTAGAGAATCTAGAAAGCAAGAATGTGCTTCTTGCTCTAAAGCAGAGTGTGTACCATGGATGAGAACTGTGCTGTGCTTTTACGTTCAGAAATGGAGTTAAATCCGAGGCTCTGTGTCATCCTACAAACAAGATTTACTTTCAGGTAAGGGCAGTCACTTCTCAGCTCAAACGATCTACATCGTTCATGAAGCTCAAACGTTTCTCATCTTAACTGACAAGCATTGGATGTTAGAGGACCTGCTGTTTTTATCAGTTTCAGATGCAGAGTTGACTAGATATGGTCTGTATGTGTAGGAAACACGGTTCTTTTGTTCTGAGCACACTCTCGTTTCCTGCTGTATTAGAGACTCTAGAAAGCAAGACTGTGCTTCTTGCTCTAAAGCAGAGTGTGTTTCATGGTTGAGAACTGTGCTGTGTGTTTCCCTTCAGAAATGGAGTTAAATCCCAGGTTTTGTGTCTTCTTACAAGCAAGACTTTATTTCTTGTAAAACCACTCATTTTTCCACTCAAAGGAAGCAACATCGTACACAAAGCTCACATGTTTCTCACTCTTAACTGAAAAGCATGGAATATTAGAGGACCTGTGATTTGTATCAGTTTCAGAAGCAGAGTTGAAGTAGATATGTACAGTATGTGCAGGACACACAGGTCTTTTGTTGTGAGCACACTCACATTTCCTGCTCTATTAGAGATTCTAGAAAGCAAGAGCGTGCTTCTTGTTGTAAACTAGAGTGTCTTTCATGGATGAAAACTGTGTTGTGTGTTTCTTTCAGAAATGGAATTAAATCCCAGGCTCTGTGCCTTCCTACAAGCAAGAATTTGTTTCAGGTAAACGCAGTCATCTTTCAGCTCAAACGAAGCTAAATCGTCCATGAAACTGACACATTTCTTGCTTTTAACTGAAAAGCTTTGGATGTTAGAGGATCTGTGGTTTGTATCAGTTTCAGAAGCAGAGTTGAACTACATATGGTCCAATTGTGAAGGAAACAGGGTTTTTTTATCGGAGCACACTCACATTTCCTGCTGTATTAGCGACTGTAGAAAGCAAGAGCGTGCTTCTTGCTCTAAAACAGAGTGTTTTTCATGGATGCAAACTGTGCTGTGTGTTTCCCTTCAGAAATGGAGTTAAATCCCAGGCTCTGTGTCTTCTTACAAGAGAGACTTCGTTTCTCGTAAACACAGTCATTTTTCCACTCCAAGGAAGCTACATCATACACGAAGCTCACATGTTTCTCGCTCTTAACAGAAAAGGACTGGATTTTAGAGGAATTGTGGTTTGCATCAGTTTCAGAAGCTGAGTTTAACTATATATGGTCCAAATGTGTAGGAAACACCATTCTTTTGTTCTGAGCACACTCACGTTTCCTGATGTATTAGAGACTCTAGAAAGCAAGAGCGTGCTTCTTGCTCTAAAGCAGAGTGTGTACCATGGATGTGAACTGTGCTGTGTTTTTCCTTCAGAAATGGAGTTGAATCCCAGGTTCTGTGTCTTCCTACAAGCAACTCTTACTTTTCAGTAAGGGCAGTCACTTTTCAGCTCAAAAGATCTACATTGTACATGAAGCTCTAACGTTTCTCGCTTTTATCTGCAAAGCATTGGATTTTAGAAGACCTGTGGTTCGCATCAGTATCATAAGGGGAGTTTAACTAGATATGGTCTAAATGTGTAGGAAACACCGTTCATTAGTTCTGAGCACACTCACGTTTCCTGCTGTATTAGAGACTCTACAAAGCAAGAGCATGCTTCTTGCTCTAAAGCAGAGTGTGTTTCATGGATGAAAACTGTGCTGTGTGTTTCCTTCAGAAATGGAGTTAATTCCCAGGGTCTGTGTCTTCCTACAAGCAAGTCTTCCTTTCAGATAAGGGCAGTCACTTTTCAGCTCAAACGATCTACATTGTTCATGAACCTCAAAAGTTTCTCATCTTAACTGGCAAGCATTGGATGTTAGAGAAATTGTAGTTATCATCCGTTTCAGAAGCAGAGTGAACTAGCTATGGTGTGTATGTGTAGGAAACACCGTTCTTTTGTTCTGAGCACACTCACTTTTCCTGCTCTATTAGAGACTCTCAAAGCAAGATCGTGCTTCTTCCTATAAGCAGAGTGTGTATCACCGTGAGAACTGTGCTGTGTGTTTCCCTTCAGAAATGGATATAAATCACAGGCTCTGCATCTTTCTACAAGCAAGACTTCGTTTCACGTAAACTCAGTTACCTTGCACTCAAACAAAGCTGCATCGTTCACATAGCTCACAGGTTTCTTGCTCTTAACTGTAAAGCATTGGTAGTTAGAGGACCTGTGGTTTATATCAGTTTCCAAAGTAGAGTTGAACTAGCAATGGTCCGTATGTGAAGGAAACACCGTTCTTTTGTTCTGAGTACCCTCAAGTTTCTGGCTCTATTAGAGACTATAGAAAGCAAGAGCATGCTTCGTGCTCTAAAGGAGAGTGTGTTTCATGGATGAGAACTGTGCTGTGTGTTTCCCTTCAGAAATGGAGTTAAATCCCAGGCTCTGTGTCTTCCTACTAGCAAGACATCTTTTCAGGTAAACTCAGTCACTCTTCAGCTCAAAGGAAGCTACATCGTTCACGAAGCTCACACGTTTCTCGCTCTTAAATGGAAAGCATTGCATGTTAGAGGAACTGTGGTTTGTAGCAGTTTCAGAAGAAGAGTTGACCTAGATATGGTCCATATGTGTAGGAAACACAGTTATTTTGTTGTGACTACAGCCACGTTTCCTGCTCTATTAGAGACTCTTAGAAAGCAAGAGTGTGCTTCTTGCTCTAAATCAGAGTGTGTTTCATGGATGAGAACTGTGCTGTGCGTTACCCTTCAAAAATGGAGTTAAATCCCAGGATCTGTGTCTTCCTACAAGCAAGACATCTTTTCAAGTAAACTAGGTCACTTTTCAGCTCAAATGAAGCTACATCGTTCATTAAGCTCGCACGTTTCTCGCTCGTAACTGAAAAGCATTGGATGTTAGATGACTTGTGGTTTGTATCAATTTCAGATGCAGAGTTGAACTAGCAATGGTCCGTATGTGTAGGAAACACCGTTCTTTTGTTCAGAGTACCCTCAATTTTCTCCTCTGTTAGAGACTCTAGAAAGCAAGAGCATGCTTCGTGTTCTAAAGCAGAGTGTCTTTCATGGATGAGAACTGTGCTGTGTGTTTCCCTTCACAAATGGAGTTAAATTCAACGCTCTGTGTCTTCCTACAAGCAAGACATCATTTCAGGTAAATGCAGTCACTTTTCAGCTCAAATGAAAATACATCGTTTACGAAGCTCACACGTTTCTTGCTCTTAACTAAAAAGCATTGGATATTAGATGACTTGTGGTTTGTATCAGTTTCAAGCAGAGTTGAACTAGCAATGTTCCGTATGTGTAGGAAACACGGTTCATTTGTTCTGAGCACACTTTCAAGTTTCTGGCTCTATTATAGACTCTAGAGAGCAAGAGCGTGCTTCTTGCTCTAAAGCAGAGTGTGTTTCATGGATGAGAACTGTGCTGTGTTTTTCCCTTCAGAAATGGAGTTAAATCCCAGGCTCTGTGTCTTCCTACAAGCAAGACTTCGTTTCACGTAAACTCAGTCACCTTGCTGTCAAACAAAGATACATCGTTCACATAGCTCACAGGATTATTGCTCATAACTGTAAAGCATTGGAAGTTAGAGGACCTTTGGTTTGTATCAGTTTCAGGAGCAGAGTTGAACTAGCAATGGTCCGTACATGTAGGAAACACCATTGTTTTGTTCAGAGTACCCTCAATTTCTGGCTGTATTAGAGAATCTAGAAAGCAAGAGCGTGCTTCTTGCTCTAAAGCAGAGTGTGTTTCATGGATGAGAACTGTGCTGTGTTTTTCCCTTCAGAAATGGAGTTAAATCACAGGCTCTGTGTCTTCCTACAAGCAAGACATCATTTCAGGTAAACTCAGTCACTTTTCAGCTCAAAGGAAGCTACATCGTTCACGAAGCTCACACGTTTCTCGCTCTTAACTGGAAAGCATTGCATGATAATGGAACTGTGGTTTGTATCAGTTACAGAAGAAGAGTTGACCTAGATATGGTCCATATGTGTAGGAAACACCATTATTTTGTTCTGAACACAGTCACGTTTCCTGCTGTATTAGAAACTCTTAGAAAGCAAGAGCGTGCTTCTTGCTCTAAAGCAGAGTGTGTTTCATGGATGAGAACTGTGCTGTGTGTTTCCCTTCAGAAATGGAGTTAAATCCCAGGCTCTGTGTCTTCCTACAAGCAAGACATCTTTTCAGGTAATCTGAGTCACTTTTCAGCTCAAAGGTAGCTACATCGTTCACGAATCTCACACGTTTCTCGCTCTTAAATTGAAAGCATTGCATGTTAATGGAACTGTGCTTTGTATCAGTTTCAGAAGTAGAGTTGACCTAGATATGGTCCGTTTGTTAGGAAACACCGTTATTTTGTTCTGACCACAGTCACGTTTCCTGCTGTATTAGAGACTCATAGAAAGCAAGAGCGTGCTTCTTGCTCTAAATCAGAGTGTGTTTCATGGATATGAACTGTGCTGTGTGTTTCCCTTCAGAAATTGATTTAAATCCCAGGTTTTGTGTCTTCTTACAAGCAAGACTTTATTTCTTGTAACCCCACTCATTTTTCCACTCAAAGGAAGCAACATCATACACGAATCTCACACGTTTCTCACTCTTAACTGAAAAGTATAGAATATTAGAGGACCTGTGATTTGTATCAGTTTCAGAAGCAGAGTTGAAGTAGATATGTACAGTATGTGTAGTTAACACAGGTATTTTGTTGTGAGCACCCTCATGTTTCCTGGTATCTTGGAGACTCTAGAAAGCAAGAGCTTGCATCTTCTATAAAGCAGAGTGTGTCATGAATGAAAACTGTGCTGTGCGTTTTCTTCAGAAATGGAGTTGAATCCCAGGTTCTGAGTCTTCCTACAAGCAAGTCTTCCTTTCAGGTAAGGGCAGTCACTTTTCAGCTCAAACGATCTACATTGTTCATGAAGCTCTAACGTTTCTCGCTTTTATCTGAAAAGCATTGGATTTTAGAGGACCTGTGGTTCGCATCAGTATCAGAAGGGGAGTTTAACTAGATATGGTCTAAATGTGTAGGAAACACCGTTCATTAGTACTGAGCACACTCAGGTTTCCTGGTGTATTAGAGACTCTAGAAAGCAAGAGCATGCTTCTTGCTCTAAAGCAGAGTGTGTTTCATGGATGAAAACTGTGCTGTGTGTTTCCTTCAGAAATGGAGTTAAATCCCAGGCTCTGTGTCTTCCTACAAGCAAGAATTTGTTTCAGGTAGATGCAGTCACTTTTCAGCTGAAACGAATCCACATCGTCCATGAAGCTCACACGTTTCTCGCTCTTAACTGAAAAGGATTGGATGTTAGAGGACCTCTGGTTTGTATCAGTTTCAGAAGCAGAGTTGAATTAGATATGGTCCGTATATGTAGGCAACACCATTATTTTGTTCTGACCACAGTCACGTTTCCTGCTGTATTAGAAACTCTTAGAAAGCAAAAGCGTGCTTCTTGCTCTAAAACAGAGTGTGTTTCATGGATGAGAACTGTGCTGTGTGTTTCCCTTCAGAAATGGAGTTAAATCCCAGGCTCTGTGTCTTCCTACAAGCAAGTCATCCTTTCAGGTAAGGGCAGTCACTTTTAAGCTCAAATGATCTACATTGTACATGAACCTCAAACGTTTCTCATCTTAACTGGCAATCATTGGATGATAGAGAACCTGTAGTTTTCATAAGTTTCAGAAGCAGAGTTGAACTAGATATGGTCCATATGTGTAGAAAACATAGTTCTTTTGTTCTGAGCACACTCACGTTTCCTGCTGTATTAGAGACTCTAGAAATCAAGAGCATGCTTCTTGCTCTAAAGCAGAGGGTGTATCATGGATTAGAACTGTGCTGTGTTTTTACCTTCAGAAATGGAGTTAAATCCCAGGTTCTGTGTCTTCCTACAAGCAAGTCTTCCTTTCAGGTAAGAGCAGTCACTTTTAAGCTCAAACGTTCTATATCATTAATGAAGCTCTAATGTTTCTCACTCTTAACTGAAAAGCATTGGATGTTAGAGGAATTGTAGTTTGCATCAGTTTCAGAAGCAGAGTTGAAATAGATGTTGTCCAAATGTGTAGGAAACACCGTTCATTTATTCTGAGCACACTCACGTTTCCTGCTCTATTAGAGACTCTACAAGGTAAGAGCATGCTTCTTGCTCTAAAGCAGAGAGTGTTTCATGGATGAAAACTGTGCTGTGTGTTTCCTTCAGAAATGGAGTTAAATCCCAGGCTCTGTGTCTTCCTACAAGCAAGAATTTGTTTCAGGTAGACGCAGTCACGTTTCAGCTCAAAGGAATCTACATCGTCCATGAAGCTCACACGTTTCTCGCTCTTAACTGAAAAGGATTGGATGTTAGAGGACCTCTGGTTTGTATCAGTTTCAGAAGCAGAGTTGAACTAGATATGGTCCGTATATGTAGGAAACACCATTCTTCTGTTCTGAGCACACTCACGTTTCCAGCTGTATTAGAGAATCTAGAAAGCAAGAATGTGCTTCTTGCTCTAAAGCAGAGTGTGTACCATGGATGAGAACTGTGCTGTGCTTTTACGTTCAGAAATGGAGTTAAATCCGAGGCTCTGTGTCATCCTACAAACAAGATTTACTTTCAGGTAAGGGCAGTCACTTCTCAGCTCAAACGATCTACATCGTTCATGAAGCTCAAACGTTTCTCATCTTAACTGGCAAGCATTGGATGTTAGAGGACCTGCGGTTTTTATCAGTTTCAGATGCAGAGTTGACTAGATATGGTCTGTATGTGTAGGAAACACGGTTCTTTTGTTCTGAGCACACTCTCGTTTCCTGCTGTATTAGAGACTCCAGAAAGCAAGACTGTGCTTCTTGCTCTAAAGCAGAGTGTGTTTCATGGTTGAGAACTGTGCTGTGTGTTTCCCTTCAGAAATGGAGTTAAATTCCAGGTTTTGTGTCTTCTTACAAGCAAGACATTATTTCTTGTAAACCCACTCATTTTTCCACTCAAAGGAAGCAACATCGTACACGAAGCTCACATGTTTCTCACTCTTAACTGAAAAGCATGGAATATTAGAGGACCTGTGATTTGTATCAGTTTCAGAAGCAGAGTTGAAGTAGATATGTACAGTATGTGCAGGACACACAGGTCTTTTGTTGTGAGCACACTCACATTTCCTGCTCTATTAGAGATTCTAGAAAGCAAGAGCGTGCTTCTTGTTGTAAAGCAGAGTGTCTTTCATGGATGAAAACTGTGTTGTGTGTTTCCTTCAGAAATGGAATTAAATCCCAGGCTCTGTGCCTTCCTACAAGCAAGAATTTGTTTCAGGTAAACGCAGTCATCTTTCAGCTCAAACGAAGCTAAATCGTCCATGAAACTGACACATTTCTTGCTTTTAACTGAAAAGCTTTGGATGTTAGAGGATCTGTGGTTTGTATCAGTTTCAGAAGCAGAGTTGAACTACATATGGTCCAAATGTGAAGGAAACAGGGTTTTTTATTCGGAGCACACTCACATTTCCTGCTGTATTAGCGACTGTAGAAAGCAAGAGCGTGCTTCTTGCTCTAAAACAGAGTGTTTTTCATGGATGCAAACTGTGCTGTGTGTTTCCCTTCAGAAATGGAGTTAAATCCCAGGCTCTGTGTCTTCTTACAAGAGAGACTTCGTTTCTCGTAAACACAGTCATTTTTCCACTCCAAGGAAGCTACATCATACACGAAGCTCACATGTTTCTCGCTCTTAACAGAAAAGGACTGGATTTTAGAGGACCTGTGGTTTGCATCAGTTTCAGAAGCTGAGTTTAACTATATATGGTCCAAATGTGTAGGAAACACCATTCTTTTGTTCTGAGCACACTCACGTTTCCTGATGTATTAGAGACTCTAGAAAGCAAGAGCGTGCTTCTTGCTCTAAAGCAGAGTGTGTACCATGGATGTGAACTGTGCTGTGTTTTTCCTTCAGAAATGGAGTTGAATCCCAGGTTCTGTGTCTTCCTACAAGCAACTCTTACTTTCCAGTAAGGGCAGTCTCTTTTCAGCTCAAAAGATCTACATTGTACATGAAGCTCTAACGTTTCTCGCTTTTATCTGCAAAGCACTGGATTTTAGAAGACCTGTGATTCGCATCAGTATCATAAGGAGAGTTTAACTAGATATGGTCTAAATGTGTAGGAAACACCGTTCATTAGTTCTGAGCACACTCACGTTTCCTGCTGTATTAGAGACACTACAAAGCAAGAGCATGCTTCTTGCTCTAAAGCAGAGTGTGCTTCATGGATGAAAACTGTGCTGTGTGTTTCCTTCAGAAATGGAGTTAATTCCCAGGGTTTGTGTCTTCCTACAAGCAAGTCTTCCTTTCAGGTAAGGGCAGTCACTTTTCAGCTCAAACGATCTACATTGTTCATGAACCTCAAGAGTTTCTCATCTTAACTGGCAAGCATTGGATGTTAGAGAAATTGTAGTTATCATCCGTTTCAGAAGCAGAGTTGAACTAGCTATGGTCTGTATGTGTAGGAAACACCGATCTTTTGTTCTGAGCACACTCACTTTTCCTGCTCTATTAGAAACTCTCAAAGCAAGAGCGTGCTTCTTCCTATAAGCAGAGTATGTATCACCGTGAGTACTGTGCTGTGTGTTTCCCTTCAGAAATGGATATAAATCACAGGCTCTGCAACTTCCTACAAGCAAGATTTCGTTTCACGTAAACTCAGTCACCTTTCAGCTCAAACAAAGCTACATAGTTCACGTAGCTCACACGTTTCTTGCTCTTAACTGTAAAGCACAGGATGTTAGAGGACCTGTGGTTTGTATCAATTTCAGAAGCAGAATTGAACTAGCAATGGTCCGTATGTGTAGGAAACACCGTTCTTTTGTTCAGTGTACCCTCAAGTTTCTGGTTCTATTAGAGACTCTAGAAAGCAAGAGCGTGCTTCGTGCTCTAAAGCAGAGTGTGTTTCATGGATGAGATCTGTGCTGTGTGTTTCCCTTCAGAAATGGAGTTAAATCCCAGGCTCTGTGTCTTCCTACATGCAAGACATCTTTTCAGGTAAACTCAGTCACTCTTTAGCTCAAAGGAAGCTACATCGTTCACGAAGCTCACACGTTTCTCGCTCTTAACTGGAAAGCATTGCATGTTAAAGGAACTGTGGTTCGTATGAGTTTCAGAAGAAGAGTTGACCTAGATATGGTCCATATGTGTAGGAAACACAGTTATTTTGTTGTGACTACAGTCACGTTTCCTGCTCTATTAGAGAATCTTAGAAAGCAAGAGTGTGCTTCTTGCTCTAAATCAGAATGTGTTTCATGGATGAGAACTGTGCTGTGCGTTACCCTTCAAAAATGGAGTTAAATCCCAGGATCTGTGTCTTCTTACCAGCAAGACATCTTTTCAAGTAAACTAGGTCACTTTTCAGCTCAATTGAAGCTACATCGTTCATTAAGCTCGCACGTTTCTCGCTTGTAACTGAAAAGCATTGGATGTTAGATGACTTGTGGTTTGTATCAGTTTCAGAAGCAGAGTTGAACTAGCATGGTCCATATGTGTAGGAAATACAGTTCTTTTGTTCTGAGCACACTTTTAAGTTTCTGTCTCTATTATAGACTCTAGAAAGCAAGAGCGTGCTTCTTGCTCTAAAGCAGAGTGTATTTCATGGATGAGAACTGTGCTGTGTTTTTCCTTTCAGAAATGGAGTTAAATCACAGGCTCTGTGTCTTCCTACAAGCAAGACATCTTTTCAGGTAACCTCAGTCACTTTTCAGCTCAAAGTAAGCTACATCATTCACGAAGCTCACACGTATCTCGCTCTTAACTGGAAAGAATTGCATGTTAATGGAACTGTAGTTTGTATCAGTTTCAGAAGAAGAGTTGACCTAGATATGGTCCGTATGTGTAGGAAACACTGTTATTTTGTTCTGACCACAGTCACGTTTCCTGCTGTATTAGAGACTCTTAGAAAGCAAGAGCGTGATTCTTGCTCTAAAGCAGAGTGTTTTTCATGGATAAGAACTGTGCTGTGTGTTTCCCTTCCGAAATGGAATTAAATCCCAGGCTCTGTGTCTTCCTACAAGCACGACATCTTTTCAGGTAAACTAGGTCACTTTTCAGCTCAAATGAGTATAAATCGTTTACGAAGCTCACACCTTTCTTGCTCTTAACTAAAAAGCATTGGATGTTAGATGACTTGTGGTTTGTATCAGTTTTAGAAGCAGAGTTGAACTAGCAATGCTCCGTATGTGTAGGAAACACTGTTCTTTTGTCCTGAGCACACATTCAAGTTTTGGATCTATTATAGACTCTAGAAAGCAAGAGCGTGCTTCTTGCTCTAAAGCAGAGTGTCTTTCATGGATGAGAACTGTGCTGTGTTTCCCTTCAGAAATGGAGTTAAATCCCAGGCTCTGTGTCTTCCTACAATTAAGACATCTTTTCAGGTAAACGCAGTCACTTTTCAGCTCAAAGGAAGCTACATCGTTCACGAAGCTCACATGTTTCTCGCTCTTAACTTGAAAGCATTGCATGTTAATGGAACTGTGCTTTGTATCAGTTTCAGAAGAAGAGTTGACCTACATATGGTCCGTATGTGTAGGAAAAACGGGTATTTTGTTCTGACAACAGTCACGTTTCCTGCTGCATTAGAGACTCTTAGAAAGGAAGAGCGTGCTTCTTGCTCTAAAGCAGAGTGTGTTTCATGGATGAGAACTGTGCTGTGTGTTTCCCTTCAGAAATGGAGTTAAATCCCAGGCTCTGTGTCTTCCTACAAGCAAGACAACTTTTCAGGTACACTAGGTCACTTTTCAGCTCAAAGGAAGCCACATCGTTCACGAAGCTCACACGTTTCTCACTCTTAACTGAAAAGCATTGGATGTTAGAAGACTTGTGGTTTGTATCAGGTTCAGAAGCAGAGTTGAACTAGCTATGGTCCGTATGTGTAGGAAACACCGTTCTTTTGTTCAGAGTACCCTCAATTTTCTGGCTCTATTAGAGACTCTAGAAAGCGATAGCATGCTTCGTGCTCTAAAGCAGAGTGTGTTTCATGGATGAGAACTGTTCTGTGTGTTACCCTTCACAAATGGAGTTAAATCCCAGGCTCTGTGTCTTCCTACAAGCAAGACATCTTTTCAGGTAAATGTAGTCACTATTCAGCTCAAATGAATATAAATCGTTTACGAAGCTCACACGTTTCTTGCTCTTAACTAAAAAGGATTGTATATTAGATGACTTGTGGTTTGAATCAGTTTCAGAAGCAGACTTGAACTATCAATGGTCCTTATGTGTAGGAAGCACCGTTCTTTTGTTCAGAGTACCTTCAAGTTTCTGGCTCTATTAGAGACTCTAGAAAGCCAGAGCATGCTTCGTGCTTTAAAGCAGAGTGTTTCATGGAGGAGATCTCTGCTGTGTGTTTCGCTTCAGAAATGGAGTTATATCCCAGGATCTGTGTCTTTCTACAAGAAAGACATCTTTTCAGGTAAACTCAGTCACTTTTCAGCTCAAAGTAAGCTACATTTTTCCCGAAGCTCACACCTTTCTCGCTGTTAACTTGAAGGCATTGCATGTTAATGGAACTGTGCTTTGTATCAGATGCAGAAGAAGAGTTGACCTAGACATGGTCTGTATGTGTAGGAAACACCGGTATTTTGTTCTGACCACAGTCATGTTTCCTGTTGTATTAGAGACTCTTAGAAAGCAAGAGCATACTTTTTGCTCTAAAGCAGAGTGTGTTTCATGGATGAGAACTGTGCTGTGTGTTTCCCTTCAGACATGGAGTTAAATCCCAGGCTCTGTGTCTTCCTACAAGCAAGACATTTACTCAAGGTACACTCAGTCACTTTTCAGCTCAAAGGAAGCTACATCGTTCACGAAGCTCACCTGATTCTCACTCTTAACTTGAAAGCATTTATGTTAATGGAACTGTGGTTTGTATCAGTTTCTGAAGAAGAGTTGACCTAGATATGGTCCGTATGTGTAGGAAACATCAGTATTTTGTTCTGACCGCAGTCAGGCTTCCTGCTGTATTAGAGACTCTTAGAAAGCAAGAGCGTGCTTCTTGCTCTAAAGCACAGTGTGTTTCATGGATGAGAACTGTGCTGTGTGTTTCCCTTCAGAAATGGAATTAAATCACAGGCTCTGCATCTTCCTACAAGCACGACTTCGTTTCACGTAAACTCAGTCACCTTTCAGCTCAAACAAAGCTACATCGTTCACGTAGCACACACGTTTTTTGCTCTTAAGTGTAAAGCATTGGATGGTAGAGGAACTGTGGTTTGTATCAGTTTCAGAAGCAGAGTTGAACTAGCAATGGTCCATATGTGTAGGAAACACCGTTCTTTGTTCTGAGCACACTTTCAAGTTTATCTCTATTATAGACTCTACAAAGCAAGAGCGTGCTTCTTGCTCTAAAGCAGAGTGTGTTTCATGGACTAGAACTGTGCTGTGTTTTTCCCTTCAGAATTAGAGTTAAATCCCAGGCTCTGAGTCTTCCTACAAGCAAGACACCTTTTCAGGTAAACTCAGTCACTTTTCAGCTCAAAGTAAGCTACATTGTTCACGAAGCTCACACGTTTCTCGCTCTTAACCTGAAAGCATTGCATGTTAATGGAACTGTGGTTTGTATCAGTTTCAGAAGAAGAGTTGACCTAGATATGGTCCGTATGTGTAGGAAACCCTGTTAGTTTGTTCTGACCACAGTCACGTTTCCTGCTGTATTAGAGACTCTTAGAAAGCAAGAGCGTGCTTCTTGCCCTAAACAGAGTGTGTTTCATGGATGAGAACTGTGCTGTGTGTTTCCCTTCAGAAATGGAGTTAAATTCCAGGCTCTGTTTCTTCCTACAAGCAAGACAACCTTTCAGGTAAACACAGTCACTTTTCAGCTCAAATGAATATAAATCGTTTACGAAGATCACACGTTTCTTGCTCTTAAATGAAAAGCATTGGATGTTAGAAGACTTGTGGTTTGTATAAGTTTCAGAAGCAGAGTTGAACTAGCAATGGTCTGTATTTATAAGAAACACAGTTCTTTTGTTCTGAGCACACTCACGTTTCATGCTGTATTAGAGAATCTAGAAAGCAAGAGCGTGCTTCTTCCTATATGCAGAGTATGTTTCATCGTGAGAACAGTGCTGTGCGTTTCTCTTCAGAATTGGAGTTAAATCACAGGCTCTGTATCTTCCTACAAGCAAGATTTCGTTTCACGTAAACTCATTCACCTCTCTGCTCAAACAAAGCTACATCGTTCACGAAGCTCACACATGTCTTGCTCTTAACTGTAAAGCATTGGATGTTAGAGTACCTTTGGTTTGTATCAGTTTCACAAGCAGAGTTGAAGTAGCAATGGTCTGTATGTGTAGGAAACACCGTTCTTTTGTTCTGAGTACCCTCAAGTTTCTGGCTCTTTTAGAGACTCTGGAAAGCAAGAGCATGCTTCTTGCCCTAAAGCAGAGTGTGTTTCATGGAAGAGAACTGTGCTGTGTCTTTCCCTTCAGAAATGGAGTTAAATCCCAGGCTCTGTGTCTTCCTACAAGCAAGACATCTTTTCAGGTAATCTCAGTCACTTTTCAGCTCTAAGGAAGCTACATGTTTCACGAAGCTAACACGTTTCTTGCTCTTAACTGGAAATCATTGCATGTTAAGGAACTGTGGTTTGTATCAGTTTCAGAAGAAGAGTTGACCTAGATATGGTCCGTATGTGTAGTAAACACCGTTTTTTTGTTCTGACCACAGTCACGTTTCCTGCTGTATTAGAGACGCACAGAAAGCAAGAGCGTGCTTCTTGTTCTAAAGCAGAGTGTGTTTCATGGATGAGAACTGTGTTGTGTGTTTCCCTCAGAAATGGAGGTAAATCCCAGACTCTGTGTCTTCCTACCAGCAAGACATCTTTTCAGGTAAACTCAGTCGTTTTTCAGCTCAAAGGAAGCTACATCGTTCATGAAGCTCACACGTTTCTCGCTCTTAAATTGAAAGCATTGCATGTTAATGGAACTGTGCTTTGTATCAGTTTCAGAAGCAGAGTTGACCTCTATATGGTCCATATGTGTAGAAAGACCGTTATTTTGTTCTGACCACAGTCACGTTTCCTGCTGTATTAGAGACTCTTAGAAAGCAAGACTGTGCTTCTTGCCCTAAAGCAGAGTATGTTTCATGTATAAGAACTGTGCTGTGTGTTTCCCTTCATAAATGGAGTTAAATTCCAGGCTCTGTGACTTCCTACAAGCAAGACATAATTTCAGGTAAACGCAGTCACTTTTCAGCTCAAATGAATATAAATCATTTACGAAGCTCACACGTTTCTTGCTCTTAACTGAAAAGCATTGGATGTTAGATGACTTGTGGTTTGTATCAGTTTCAGAAGCAGAGTTGAACTAGCACTGGTCTATATGTGTAGGAACACCGTTCTTTTGTTCAGAGTACGCTCTAGTTTTCTGCTCTATTAGAGACCCTAGAAAGCAAGAGCATGCTTGGTGCTCTAAAGCAGAATGTTTTTCATGGATGAGAACTGTGCCATGTGTTTCCCTTCAGAAATGGAGTTAAATTCCAGGCTCTGTGTCTTCCTACAAGCAAGACATATTTTCAGGTAAATGCAGTAGCTTTTCAGCTCAAATGAATATAAATCATTTACGAAGATCACACGTTTCTCGCTCTTAACTGAAAAGCATTGGATGTTAGATGACTTGTGGTTTGTATCAGTTTCAAAATCAGAGTTGAACTAACAATGGTCTGTATGTATAGGAAACACCGTTCTTTTGTTCTGAGCACACTCACGTTTCCTGCTCTATTAGAGACTCTCAAAGCAAGAGCGTGCTTCTTCCTGTACGCAGAGTGTGTTTAATCGTGAGAACAGTGCTGTGTGTTTCCCTTCCGAAATGGAGTTAAATCCCAGGTTCTGTGTCTTCCTACAAGCAAGACATCTTTTCAGGTAATCTCAGTCACTCCTCAGCTCTAAGGAAGCTACATCGTTCATGAAGCTCACACGTTTCTCGCTATTAACTTGAAAGCATTGCATGTTAATTGAACTGTGCTTTGTATCAGTTTCAGAAGAAGAGTTGACCTAGATATGGTCTGTATGTGTAGGAAACACCGTTATTTTATTCTGACAACAGTCACGTTTCCTGCTGTATTAGAGACTCACAGAAAGCAAGAGCGTGCTTCTTGCTCTAAAGCAGAGTGTGTTTCATGGATGAGAACTGTGCTGTGTTTTTCCTTCAGAAATGGAGTTAAATTCTATGCTCTGTGTCTCCCTAGAAGCAAGATATCGTCTCAGGTAAACGCAGTCACTTTTCAGCTCAAATGAATATAAATCGTTTAAAAATATCACATGTTTCTTGCTCTTAATTGAAAAGCATTGGATGTTAGATGACTTGTGGTTTGTATCAGTTTCAGAAGCAGAGTTGAACTAGCACTGGTCCACATGTGTAGGAAACACCGTTCTTTTGTTCAGAGTACCCTCAAGTTTCTGGCTCCATTAGAGACTCTAGAAAGAAAGAGCATGCTTCTTGCTCTAAAGCAGAGTGTTTTTCATGGATGAGAACTGTGCTGTGTGTTTCGCTTCAGAAATGGAGTTAAATCCCAGGCTCTGTGTCTTCCTACAAGCAAGATATCTTTTCAGGTAAACTCAGTCACTTTTCAGCTCAAAGGAAGCTACATCGTTCACGAAGCTCACACGTTTCTTGCTCTTAACTGGAAATCATTGCATGTTAATGGAACTGTGATTTGTATCAGTTTCAGAAGAATAGTTGAACTAGATATGGTCTGTATGTGTAGGAAACACAGTTATTTTGTTCTGATCACAGTCACGTTTCCTGCTGTATTAGAGACTCTTAGAAAGAAAGACTGTGCTTCTTGTTCTAAAGCAGAGTGTGTTTCAGGGATGAGAACTATGCTGTGTGTTTCCCTCAGAAATGGAGGTAAATCCCAGGCTCTGTGTCTTCCTACAAGCAAGATATCTTTTCAGGTAAACTCAGTCATTTTTCAGCTCAAAGGAAGCTACATCGTTCACGAAGCTCACACGTTTCACGCTCTTAACATGAAAGCATTGCATGTTAATGGAACTGTGCTTTGTATCACTTTAAGAAGCAGAGTTGACCTCTATATGGTCCATATGTGTAGGAAACACCGTTATTTTTTTCTGAGCACACTCACGTTTCCTGCTCTATCAGAGACTCTAGAAAGCAAGAGCGTGCTTCTTCTTATATGCTGAGTGTGTTTCAGCGTGAGAACAGTGCTGTGTGTTTCCCTTCAGAAATGGAGTTAAATCACAGGCTCTGCATCTTCCTAGAAACAAGAAATCGATTCAGGTAAACGCAGTCACTTTTCAGCTCAAATGAATATAAATCGTTTACGAAGCTCACAAGTTTCTTGCTCTTAACTACAAACCATTGGATTTTATATGACTTGTGGTTTGTGTCAGTTTCAGAAGCAGAGTTGAACTAGCAATGGTCTGTATGTGTAGGAACACCGTTCTTTTGTTCAGAGTACCCTCTAGTTTCCTACTCTATTAGAGACCCTAGAAAGCAAGAGCATGCTTCGTGCTCTAAAGCAGAGTGTTTTTCATGGATGAGAACTGTGCTGTGTTTCCCTTCAGAAATAGAGTTAAATCCCAGGCTCTGTGTCTTCCTACAAGCAAGATATCTTTTCAGGTAATCTCAGTCAATTTTCAGCTCTAAGGAAGCTACATCGTTCAAGAAGCTCACACGTTTCTCGCTCTTAACTTGAAAGCATTGCATGTTAATGGAACTGTGCTTTGTATCAGTTTCTGAAGAAGAGTTGACCTAGATATGGTCCGTATGTGTAGGAAACACCATTATTTTGTTCTGACCACAGTCACGTTTCCTGCTGTATTAGAGACTCACAGAAAGCAAAAGCGTGCTTCTTGCTCTAAAGCAGAATATGTTTCATGGATGAGAACTGTGCCTTGTGTTTCCCTTCAGAAATGGAGTTAAATTCCAGGATCTGTGTCTTCCTACAAGCAAGACATATTTTCAGGTTAATGCAGTAGCTTTTCAGCTCAAATGAATATAAATCATTTACGAAGCTCAAACGTGTCTTGCTCTTAACTGAAAAGCATTGGATGTTAGATGACTTGTGGTTTGTATCAGTTTCAGAAGCAGAGTTGAACTAGCAATGGTCTGTATGTATAGGAAACACCGTTCTTTTGTTCTGAGCACACTCACGTTTCCTGCTCTATTAGAGACTCTAGAAAGCAAGAGCGTGCTTCTTCCTATACGCAGAGTGTGTTTCATCGTGAGAACAGTGCTGTGTGTTTCCCTTCAGAAATGGAGTTAAATCTCAGGCTCTGCATCTTCCTAGAAACAAGAAATCGATTCAGGTAAACGCAGTCACTTTTCAGCTCAAATGAATATAAATCATTTACGAAGCTCACAAGTTTCTTGCTCTTAACTAAAAACCATTGGATGTTATATGACTTGTGGTTTGTATCAGTTTCAGAAGCAGAGTTGAACTAGCAATGATCTGTATGTACAGGAAACACCGTTCTTTTCTTCTGAGCACACTTTCAAGTTTCTTGCTCTATGATAGACTCTAGAAAGCAATAACGTGCATCTTGCACTAAAGCAGAGTGTGTTTCATGGATGAGAACTGTGCTGTGTTTTTCCCTTCAGAAATGGAGTTAAATCCCAGGCTCTGTGTCTTCCTATAAACAAGACTTCGTTTCATGTAAACTCAGTCACCTTTCCGCTCAAACAAAGCTACATTGTTCACGTAGGTCACAGGTTTTTTGCTCTTAACTGTAAAGCATTGGATGTTAGAGGACCTGTGGTTTGTATCTATTTCAGAAGCAGAGTTGAAGTGGCAATGGTCCGTATGTGTAAGAAACACCGCTCTTTTGTTCTGAGTACCCTCAATTTTCTGGCTCTATTACAGACACTGGCAAGGAAGAGCATGCTTCTTGCTCTAAAGCAGAGTGTGTTTCATTAATGAGAACTGTGCCGTGTGTTTCCCTTTAGAAATGGAGTTAAATTCCAGGCTCTGTGTCTTCCTACAAGCAAGACATCATTTCAGGTAAACGCAGTCACTTTTCAGCTCAAATGAATATAAATCATTTACTAAGATCACACGTTTCTCGCTCTTAACTAAAAAGCATTGGATGTTAGATGACTTGTGGTTTGTATCAGTTTCAGAAGCAGAGTTGAACTAGCAATGGTCTGTATGTATAGGAAACACCGTTCTATTGTTCTGAGCACACTCACGTTTCCTGCACTATTAGAGACTCTAGAAAGCAAGAGCGTGCTTCTTCCTATACACAGAATGTGTTTCATCGTGAGAACAGTGCTGTGTGTTTCTCTTCAGAAATGGAGTAAAATCACAGGCTCTGTATCTTCCTACAAGCAAGACTTCGTTTCACGTAAATTCAGTCACCTTTCCGCTCAAACAAAGCTACATTGTTCACGTAGCTCACACGTTTCTTGCTCTTAACTGTAAAGCATAGGATAGAAGAGTACCTGTGGTTTGTATCAGTTTCAGAAGCAGAGTTGAACTAGCAATGGTCTGTATGTGTAGGAAACACCGTTCTTTTGTTCTGAGTACACTCAAGTTTCTGGCTCTATTAGAGACTCTAGAAAGCAAGAGCATGCTTCTTGCCATAAAGCAGAGTGTGTTTCATGATGAGAACTGTGCTGTGTTTTTCCCTTCAGAAATGGAGTTAAATCACAGGCTCTGTGTCTTCCTACAAACAAGACTTCCTTTCATGTAAACTCAGTCACCTTTCCGCTCAAAGCTACATTGTTCACGTAGCTCACAGGTTTTTTGCTCTTAACGGTAAAGCATAGGATGGAAGAGTACCTGTGGTTTGTATCAGTTTCAGAAGCAGAGTTGAACTAGCAATGGTCTGTATGTGTAGGAAACACCGTTCTTTTGTTCTGTGTACACTCAAGTTTCTGGCTCTATTAGAGACTCTGGAAAGCAAGAGCATGCTTCTTGCCCTAAAGCAGAGTGTGTTTCATGGATGAGAACTGTGCTGTGTTTTTCCCTTCAGAAATGGAGTTAAATCCCAGGCTCTGTGTCTTCCTACAAACAAGACTTCGTTTCACGTAAACTCAGTCACCTTTCCGCTCAAACAAAGCTACATTGTTCACGCAGCTCACAGGTTTTTTGCTCTTAACTGTAAAGCTTGGATGTTAGAGGACCTGTGGTTTATATCTATTTCAGAAGCAGAGTTGAAGTAGCAATGGTCCGTGTGTGTAAGAAACACCGCTCTTTTGTTCTGAGTACCCTCACGTTTCTGGCTCTATTAGAGACACTGGAAAGGAAGAGCATGCTTCTTGCTCTAAAGCAGAGTGTGTTTCATGGATGAGAACTGTGCTGTGTGTTTCCCTTCAGATATGGAGTTAAATCCCAGGCTCTGTGTCTTCCTACAAGCACGACATAATTTCAGATAAACGCAGTCACTTTTCAGCTCAAATGAATATAAATCGTTTACGAAGCTCACACGTTTCTCGCTCTTAAATGGAAAGCATTGCATGTTAATGGAACTGTGCTTTGTATCAGTTTCAGAAGAAGAGTTGACCTAGATATGGTCCATATGTGTAGGAAACACCGTTATTTGGTTCTTACCACAGTCAAGTTTCCTGCTGTATTAGAGACTCTTAGAAAGCAAGAGTGTGCTTCTTGCTCTAAAGCAGAGTGTGTTTCATGGAGGAGAACTGTGCTGTGTGTTTCCCTTCAGAAATTGGGTTTAAATTCCAGGCTCTGTGTCTTCCTACAAGCAAGACATAATTTCAGGTAAACGCAGTCACTTTTCAGCTCAAATGAATATAAATCATTTACGAAGCTCACACGTTTCTTGCTCTTAAATGAAAAGCATTGGATGTTAGATGACTTGTGGTTTGTATCAGTTTCAGAAGCAGAGTTGAACTAACACTGGTCAATATGTGTCGGAAACACCGTTCTTTTGTTCAGCGTACCCTCAAATTTCTGGCTCGATTAGAGACTCTGGAAAGCAAGAGCATGCTTCTTGCCCTAAAGCAGAGTGTGTTCCATGGATGAGAACTGTGCTGTGTGTTTCCCTTCAGAAATGGAGTTAAATTCTAGGCTCTGTGTCTCCCTAGAAGCAAGACATCGTCTCAGGTAAACTCAGTCACTTTTCAGCTCAAATGAATATAAATCGTTTAAAAAGCTCACATGTTTCTTGCTCTTAACTTAAAAGCATTGCATGTTAATGGAACTATGCTTTGTATCAGTTTCAGAAGAAGAGTTGACCTTGATATGGTCCATATGTGTAGGAAACACCGTTATATTGTTCTGACTGCAGTCACGTTTCCTGCTGTATTAGAGAATCTTAGAAAGCAAGAGTGTGCTTCTTGTTCTAAAGCAGAGTGTGTTTCATGGATGAGAACTGTGTTGTGTGTTTCCCTCAGAAATGGAGGTAAATCCCAGGCTCTGTGTCTTCCTACAAGCAAGATATCTTTTCAGGTAAACTCAGTCATTTTTCAGCTCAAAGGAAGCTACATCGTTCACGAAGCTCGCACGTTTCTCACTCTTAACTTGAAAGCATTGCATGTTAATGGAACTGTGCTTTGTATCAGTTTCAGAAGCAGAGTTGACCTCTATATGGTCCATAAGTGTAGGAAACACCGTTATTTTGTTCTGACCACAGTCACGTTTCCTGCTGTATTAGAGAATCTTAGAAAGCAAGAGTGTGCTTCTTGCTCTAAAGCAGAGTGTGTTTCATGGATGAGAACTGTGCTGTGTGTTTCCCTTTAGAAATGGAGTTTAATTCCAGGCTCTGTGTCTTCCTACAAGCAAGACATCTTTTCAGGTAAACGCAGTCACTTTTCAGCTCAAATGAATATAAATCATTTACGAAGATCACACGTTTCTTGCTCTTAAGTAAAAAGCATTGGATGTTAGATGACTTGTGGTTTGTATCAGTTTCAGAAGCAGAGTTGAACTAGCAATGGTCTGTATGTATAGGAAACACCGTTCTTTTGTTCTGAGCACACTCATGTTTCCTGCTCTATTAGAGACTCTAGAAAGCAAGAGCGTGCTTCTTCCTATACGCAGAGTGTGTTTCATCGTGAGAACAGTGCTGTGTGTTTCTCTTCAGAAATGGAGTTAAATCACAGGCTCTGTATCTTCCTACAAGCAAGACTTCATTTCACGTAAACTCAGTCACCTTTCCGCTCAAACAAAGCTACATAGTTCACGTAGCTCACACGTTTCATGCTCTTAACTGTAAAGCATAGGATAGAAGAGTACCTGTGGTTTGTATCAGTTTCAGAAGCAGAGTTGAACTAGCAATGGTCTGTATGTGTAGGAAACACCGTTCTTTTGTTCTGTGTACACTCAAGTTTCTGGCTCTATTAGAGACTCTGGAAAGCAAGAGCATGCTTCTTGCCCTAAAGCAGAGTGTGTTTCATGATGAGAACTGTGCTGTGTTTTTCCCTTCAGAAATGGAGTTAAATCACAGGCTCTGTGTCTTCCTACAAACAAGACTTCCTTTCACTTAAACTCAGTCACCTTTCCGCTCAAAGCTACATTGTTCACGTAGCTCACAGGTTTTTTGCTCTTAACTGTAAAGCACTGGATGTTAGAGGACCTGTGGTTTGTATCTATTTCAGAAGCAGAGTTGAAGTAGCTATGGTCCGTATGGTTAAGAAACACCGCTCTTTTGTTCTTAGTACCCTCATGTTTCTGGCTCTATTAGAGACACTGGAAAGGAAGAGCATGCTTCTTGCTCTAAAGCAGAGTGTGTTTCATGGATGAGAACTGTGCTGTGTGTTTCCCTTCAGAAATGGAGTTAAATCCCAGGCTCTGTGTCTTCCTACAAGCAAGACATCTTTTCAGGTAAACTCAGTCACTTTTCAGCTCAAAGGAAGCTACATTGTTCACGAAGCTCACACGTTTCTCGCTCTTAAATGGAAAGCATTGCATGTTAATGGAACTGTGCTTTGTACCAGTTTCAGAAGAAGAGTTGACCTCTATATGGTCCGTATGTGTAGGAAACACCGTTATTTTGTTCTTACCACAGTCAAGTTTCCTGCTGTATTAGAGACTTTTAGAAAGCAAGACTGTGCTTCTTGCTCTAAAGCAGAGTGTGTTTCATGGAGGAGAACTGTGCTGTGTGTTTCCCTTCAGAAATTGGGTTTAAATTCCAGGCTCTGTGTCTTACTACAAGCAAGACATAATTTCAGGTAAATGCAGTCACTTTTCAGCTCAAATGAATATAAATCGTTTACGAAGCTCACACGTTTCTTGCTCTTAACTGAAAAGAATTGGATGTTAGATGACTTGTGGTTTGTATCAGTTTCAGAAGCAGAGTTGAACTAGCACTGGTCCATATGTGTAGGAAACACCGTTCTTTTGTTCAGCGTACCCTCAAGTTTCTGACTCGATTAGAGACTCTAGAAAGCAAGAGCATGCTTCTTGCTCTAAAGCAGAGTGTTTTTCATGGATGAGAACTGTGCTGTGTATTTCCCTTCAGAAATGGAGTTAAATCCCAGGCTCTGTGTCTTCCTACAAGCAAGATATCTTTTCAGGTAAACTCAGTCACTTTTCAGCTCAAAGGAAGCTACATCGTTCACGAAGCTCACACGTTTCTTGCTCTTAACTGGAAATCATTGCATGTTAATGGAACTGTGATTTGTATCAGTTTCAGAAGAATAGTTGAACTAGATATGGTCTGTATGTGTAGGAAACACAGTTATTTTGTTCTGATCACAGTCACGTTTCCTGCTGTATTAGAGACTCTTAGAAAGAAAGACTGTGCTTCTTGTTCTAAAGCAGAGTGTGTTTCAGGGATGAGAACTATGCTGTGTGTTTCCCTCAGAAATGGAGGTAAATCCCAGGCTCTGTGTCTTCCTACAAGCAAGATATCTTTTCAGGTAAACTCAGTCATTTTTCAGCTCAAAGGAAGCTACATCGTTCACGAAGCTCACACGTTTCACGCTCTTAACATGAAAGCATTGCATGTTAATGGAACTGTGCTTTGTATCACTTTAAGAAGCAGAGTTGACCTCTATATGGTCCATATGTGTAGGAAACACCGTTACTTTTTTCTGAGCACACTCACGTTTCCTGCTCTATCAGAGACTCTAGAAAGCAAGAGCGTGCTTCTTCTTATATGCTGAGTGTGTTTCAGCGTGAGAACAGTGCTGTGTGTTTCCCTTCAGAAATGGAGTTAAATCACAGGCTCTGCATCTTCCTAGAAACAAGAAATCGATTCAGGTAAACGCAGTCACTTTTCAGCTCAAATGAATATAAATCGTTTACGAAGCTCACAAGTTTCTTGCTCTTAACTACAAACCATTGGATTTTATATGACTTGTGGTTTGTGTCAGTTTCAGAAGCAGAGTTGAACTAGCAATGGTCTGTATGTGTAGGAACACCGTTCTTTTGTTCAGAGTACCCTCTAGTTTCCTACTCTATTAGAGACCCTAGAAAGCAAGAGCATGCTTCGTGCTCTAAAGCAGAGTGTTTTTCATGGATGAGAACTGTGCTGTGTTTCCCTTCAGAAATAGAGTTAAATCCCAGGCTCTGTGTCTTCCTACAAGCAAGATATCTTTTCAGGTAATCTCAGTCAATTTTCAGCTCTAAGGAAGCTACATCGTTCAAGAAGCTCACACGTTTCTCGCTCTTAACTTGAAAGCATTGCATGTTAATGGAACTGTGCTTTGTATCAGTTTCTGAAGAAGAGTTGACCTAGATATGGTCCGTATGTGTAGGAAACACCATTATTTTGTTCTGACCACAGTCACGTTTCCTGCTGTATTAGAGACTCACAGAAAGCAAAAGCGTGCTTCTTGCTCTAAAGCAGAATATGTTTCATGGATGAGAACTGTGCCTTGTGTTTCCCTTCAGAAATGGAGTTAAATTCCAGGATCTGTGTCTTCCTACAAGCAAGACATATTTTCAGGTTAATGCAGTAGCTTTTCAGCTCAAATGAATATAAATCATTTACGAAGCTCAAACGTGTCTTGCTCTTAACTGAAAAGCATTGGATGTTAGATGACTTGTGGTTTGTATCAGTTTCAGAAGCAGAGTTGAACTAGCAATGGTCTGTATGTATAGGAAACACCGTTCTTTTGTTCTGAGCACACTCACGTTTCCTGCTCTATTAGAGACTCTAGAAAGCAAGAGCGTGCTTCTTCCTATACGCAGAGTGTGTTTCATCGTGAGAACAGTGCTGTGTGTTTCCCTTCAGAAATGGAGTTAAATCTCAGGCTCTGCATCTTCCTAGAAACAAGAAATCGATTCAGGTAAACGCAGTCACTTTTCAGATCAAATGAATATAAATCATTTACGAAGCTCACAAGTTTCTTGCTCTTAACTAAAAACCATTGGATGTTATATGACTTGTGGTTTGTATCAGTTTCAGAAGCAGAGTTGAACTAGCAATGATCTGTATGTACAGGAAACACCGTTCTTTTCTTCTGAGCACACTTTCAAGTTTCTTGCTCTATGATAGACTCTAGAAAGCAATAACGTGCATCTTGCACTAAAGCAGAGTGTGTTTCATGGATGAGAACTGTGCTGTGTTTTTCCCTTCAGAAATGGAGTTAAATCCCAGGCTCTGTGTCTTCCTATAAACAAGACTTCGTTTCATGTAAACTCAGTCACCTTTCCGCTCAAACAAAGCTACATTGTTCACGTAGGTCACAGGTTTTTTGCTCTTAACTGTAAAGCATTGGATGTTAGAGGACCTGTGGTTTGTATCTATTTCAGAAGCAGAGTTGAAGTGGCAATGGTCCGTATGTGTAAGAAACACCGCTCTTTTGTTCTGAGTACCCTCAATTTTCTGGCTCTATTACAGACACTGGCAAGGAAGAGCATGCTTCTTGCTCTAAAGCAGAGTGTGTTTCATTAATGAGAACTGTGCCGTGTGTTTCCCTTTAGAAATGGAGTTAAATTCCAGGCTCTGTGTCTTCCTACAAGCAAGACATCATTTCAGGTAAACGCAGTCACTTTTCAGCTCAAATGAATATAAATCATTTACTAAGATCACACGTTTCTCGCTCTTAACTAAAAAGCATTGGATGTTAGATGACTTGTGGTTTGTATCAGTTTCAGAAGCAGAGTTGAACTAGCAATGGTCTGTATGTATAGGAAACACCGTTCTATTGTTCTGAGCACACTCACGTTTCCTGCACTATTAGAGACTCTAGAAAGCAAGAGCGTGCTTCTTCCTATACACAGAATGTGTTTCATCGTGAGAACAGTGCTGTGTGTTTCTCTTCAGAAATGGAGTAAAATCACAGGCTCTGTATCTTCCTACAAGCAAGACTTCGTTTCACGTAAATTCAGTCACCTTTCCGCTCAAACAAAGCTACATTGTTCACGTAGCTCACACGTTTCTTGCTCTTAACTGTAAAGCATAGGATAGAAGAGTACCTGTGGTTTGTATCAGTTTCAGAAGCAGAGTTGAACTAGCAATGGTCTGTATGTGTAGGAAACACCGTTCTTTTGTTCTGAGTACACTCAAGTTTCTGGCTCTATTAGAGACTCTAGAAAGCAAGAGCATGCTTCTTGCCATAAAGCAGAGTGTGTTTCATGATGAGAACTGTGCTGTGTTTTTCCCTTCAGAAATGGAGTTAAATCACAGGCTCTGTGTCTTCCTACAAACAAGACTTCCTTTCATGTAAACTCAGTCACCTTTCCGCTCAAAGCTACATTGTTCACGTAGCTCACAGGTTTTTTGCTCTTAACGGTAAAGCATAGGATGGAAGAGTACCTGTGGTTTGTATCAGTTTCAGAAGCAGAGTTGAACTAGCAATGGTCTGTATGTGTAGGAAACACCGTTCTTTTGTTCTGTGTACACTCAAGTTTCTGGCTCTATTAGAGACTCTGGAAAGCAAGAGCATGCTTCTTGCCCTAAAGCAGAGTGTGTTTCATGGATGAGAACTGTGCTGTGTTTTTCCCTTCAGAAATGGAGTTAAATCCCAGGCTCTGTGTCTTCCTACAAACAAGACTTCGTTTCACGTAAACTCAGTCACCTTTCCGCTCAAACAAAGCTACATTGTTCACGCAGCTCACAGGTTTTTTGCTCTTAACTGTAAAGCTTGGATGTTAGAGGACCTGTGGTTTATATCTATTTCAGAAGCAGAGTTGAAGTAGCAATGGTCCGTGTGTGTAAGAAACACCGCTCTTTTGTTCTGAGTACCCTCACGTTTCTGGCTCTATTAGAGACACTGGAAAGGAAGAGCATGCTTCTTGCTCTAAAGCAGAGTGTGTTTCATGGATGAGAACTGTGCTGTGTGTTTCCCTTCAGATATGGAGTTAAATCCCAGGCTCTGTGTCTTCCTACAAGCACGACATAATTTCAGATAAACGCAGTCACTTTTCAGCTCAAATGAATATAAATCGTTTACGAAGCTCACACGTTTCTCGCTCTTAAATGGAAAGCATTGCATGTTAATGGAACTGTGCTTTGTATCAGTTTCAGAAGAAGAGTTGACCTAGATATGGTCCATATGTGTAGGAAACACCGTTATTTGGTTCTTACCACAGTCAAGTTTCCTGCTGTATTAGAGACTCTTAGAAAGCAAGAGTGTGCTTCTTGCTCTAAAGCAGAGTGTGTTTCATGGAGGAGAACTGTGCTGTGTGTTTCCCTTCAGAAATTGGGTTTAAATTCCAGGCTCTGTGTCTTCCTACAAGCAAGACATAATTTCAGGTAAACGCAGTCACTTTTCAGCTCAAATGAATATAAATCATTTACGAAGCTCACACGTTTCTTGCTCTTAAATGAAAAGCATTGGATGTTAGATGACTTGTGGTTTGTATCAGTTTCAGAAGCAGAGTTGAACTAACACTGGTCAATATGTGTCGGAAACACCGTTCTTTTGTTCAGCGTACCCTCAAATTTCTGGCTCGATTAGAGACTCTGGAAAGCAAGAGCATGCTTCTTGCCCTAAAGCAGAGTGTGTTCCATGGATGAGAACTGTGCTGTGTGTTTCCCTTCAGAAATGGAGTTAAATTCTAGGCTCTGTGTCTCCCTAGAAGCAAGACATCGTCTCAGGTAAACTCAGTCACTTTTCAGCTCAAATGAATATAAATCGTTTAAAAAGCTCACATGTTTCTTGCTCTTAACTTAAAAGCATTGCATGTTAATGGAACTATGCTTTGTATCAGTTTCAGAAGAAGAGTTGACCTTGATATGGTCCATATGTGTAGGAAACACCGTTATATTGTTCTGACTGCAGTCACGTTTCCTGCTGTATTAGAGAATCTTAGAAAGCAAGAGTGTGCTTCTTGTTCTAAAGCAGAGTGTGTTTCATGGATGAGAACTGTGTTGTGTGTTTCCCTCAGAAATGGAGGTAAATCCCAGGCTCTGTGTCTTCCTACAAGCAAGATATCTTTTCAGGTAAACTCAGTCATTTTTCAGCTCAAAGGAAGCTACATCGTTCACGAAGCTCGCACGTTTCTCACTCTTAACTTGAAAGCATTGCATGTTAATGGAACTGTGCTTTGTATCAGTTTCAGAAGCAGAGTTGACCTCTATATGGTCCATAAGTGTAGGAAACACCGTTATTTTGTTCTGACCACAGTCACGTTTCCTGCTGTATTAGAGAATCTTAGAAAGCAAGAGTGTGCTTCTTGCTCTAAAGCAGAGTGTGTTTCATGGATGAGAACTGTGCTGTGTGTTTCCCTTTAGAAATGGAGTTTAATTCCAGGCTCTGTGTCTTCCTACAAGCAAGACATCTTTTCAGGTAAACGCAGTCACTTTTCAGCTCAAATGAATATAAATCATTTACGAAGATCACACGTTTCTTGCTCTTAAGTAAAAAGCATTGGATGTTAGATGACTTGTGGTTTGTATCAGTTTCAGAAGCAGAGTTGAACTAGCAATGGTCTGTATGTATAGGAAACACCGTTCTTTTGTTCTGAGCACACTCATGTTTCCTGCTCTATTAGAGACTCTAGAAAGCAAGAGCGTGCTTCTTCCTATACGCAGAGTGTGTTTCATCGTGAGAACAGTGCTGTGTGTTTCTCTTCAGAAATGGAGTTAAATCACAGGCTCTGTATCTTCCTACAAGCAAGACTTCATTTCACGTAAACTCAGTCACCTTTCCGCTCAAACAAAGCTACATAGTTCACGTAGCTCACACGTTTCATGCTCTTAACTGTAAAGCATAGGATAGAAGAGTACCTGTGGTTTGTATCAGTTTCAGAAGCAGAGTTGAACTAGCAATGGTCTGTATGTGTAGGAAACACCGTTCTTTTGTTCTGTGTACACTCAAGTTTCTGGCTCTATTAGAGACTCTGGAAAGCAAGAGCATGCTTCTTGCCCTAAAGCAGAGTGTGTTTCATGATGAGAACTGTGCTGTGTTTTTCCCTTCAGAAATGGAGTTAAATCACAGGCTCTGTGTCTTCCTACAAACAAGACTTCCTTTCACTTAAACTCAGTCACCTTTCCGCTCAAAGCTACATTGTTCACGTAGCTCACAGGTTTTTTGCTCTTAACTGTAAAGCACTGGATGTTAGAGGACCTGTGGTTTGTATCTATTTCAGAAGCAGAGTTGAAGTAGCTATGGTCCGTATGGTTAAGAAACACCGCTCTTTTGTTCTTAGTACCCTCATGTTTCTGGCTCTATTAGAGACACTGGAAAGGAAGAGCATGCTTCTTGCTCTAAAGCAGAGTGTGTTTCATGGATGAGAACTGTGCTGTGTGTTTCCCTTCAGAAATGGAGTTAAATCCCAGGCTCTGTGTCTTCCTACAAGCAAGACATCTTTTCAGGTAAACTCAGTCACTTTTCAGCTCAAAGGAAGCTACATTGTTCACGAAGCTCACACGTTTCTCGCTCTTAAATGGAAAGCATTGCATGTTAATGGAACTGTGCTTTGTACCAGTTTCAGAAGAAGAGTTGACCTCTATATGGTCCGTATGTGTAGGAAACACCGTTATTTTGTTCTTACCACAGTCAAGTTTCCTGCTGTATTAGAGACTTTTAGAAAGCAAGACTGTGCTTCTTGCTCTAAAGCAGAGTGTGTTTCATGGAGGAGAACTGTGCTGTGTGTTTCCCTTCAGAAATTGGGTTTAAATTCCAGGCTCTGTGTCTTACTACAAGCAAGACATAATTTCAGGTAAATGCAGTCACTTTTCAGCTCAAATGAATATAAATCGTTTACGAAGCTCACACGTTTCTTGCTCTTAACTGAAAAGAATTGGATGTTAGATGACTTGTGGTTTGTATCAGTTTCAGAAGCAGAGTTGAACTAGCACTGGTCCATATGTGTAGGAAACACCGTTCTTTTGTTCAGCGTACCCTCAAGTTTCTGACTCGATTAGAGACTCTAGAAAGCAAGAGCATGCTTCTTGCTCTAAAGCAGAGTGTTTTTCATGGATGAGAACTGTGCTGTGTATTTCCCTTCAGAAATGGAGTTAAATCCCAGGCTCTGTGTCTTCCTACAAGCAAGATATCTTTTCAGGTAAACTCAGTCACTTTTCAGCTCAAAGGAAGCTACATCGTTCACGTATTTCACACGATTCTTGCTCTTAACTGTAAAGCATTTGATGTTAGAGTACCTGTGGTTTGTATTAGTTTCAGAAGCAGAGTTGAACTACCAATGGTCCCTATGTGTAGGAAACACCGTTCTTTTGTTCTTACCACAGTCACATTTCCTTCTGTATTAGAGACTCTTAGAATGCAAGAGCGTGATTCTGGCTCTAATTCAGAGTGTGTTTCATGGATGAGAACTGTGCTGTGTGTTTCCCTTCAGAAATGGAGTTAAATTCCAGGCTCTGTGCCTTCCTACAAGCAAGACATCATTTCAGGTAAACGCAGTCACTTTTCAACTCAAATGAATATAAATCCTTTAAGAAGCTCACAAGTTTCTTGCTCTTAACTTAAAAAGCATTGGATGTTAGATGACTTGTGGTTTGTATCAGTTTCGGAAGCAGAGTTGAACTTGCAATGGTCTGTATGTATAGGAAACACCGTTCTTTTGTTCTGAGCACACTCACGTTTCCTGCTTTATTAGAGACTCTAGAAAGCAAGAGCGTGCTTCTTCCTATACACAGAGTGTGTTTCATCATGAGAACAGTGCTGTGTGTTTCATTTCAGAAATGGAGTTAAATCACAGGCTCTGCATCTTCCTACAAGCAAGACTTCGTTACACGTAAACTCAATCACCTTTCCGCTCAAACAAAGCTACATCGTTCACTTAGCTCACAGGTTTCTTGCTCTTAACTGTAAAGCATTGGATGTTAGAGGACCTATGTTTTGTATCAGTTTCAGAACCAGATGAACTAGCAATGGTCCGTATGTGTAGGAAACAACGTTCTTTTGTTCTGAGTACCCTCAAGTTTCTGGCTCTATTAGAGACTCTGGAAAGCAAGAGCATGCTTCTTGCTCTAAAGCAGAGTATGATTCATGGATTAGTACTGTGCTGTGTGTTTCCCTTCAGAAATGGAGTTCAATCCCAGGCTCTGAGTCTTCCTACAAGCAAGAAATCTTTTCACTTAAACTCAGTCACTTTTCAGCTCAAAGGAAGCTACATCGTTCACAAAGCATACACGTTTCCCGCTCTTAAACTGAAAGCATTGCATGTTAATGGAACTGTGGTTTCTATCAGGTTCAGAAGAAGAGTTGACCTAGATATGGTCCGTATGTGTAGGAAACACCGTTATTTTGTTCTTACCACAGTCACGTTTCCTGCTGTATTAGAGACTCTTAGAAAGCAAGAGTGTACTTCATGCTCTAAAGCAGAGTGTGTTTCATGGATGAGAACTGTGCTGTGTTTGCCCTTCAGATATGGAGTTAAATTCCAGGCTCTGTGTCTTCGTATAAGCAAGACATCATTTCAGGTAAATGCATTCACTTTTCAGTTCAAATGAATATAAATCGTTTCCAAAGCTCACACGATTCTCGCTCTTAACTGAAAAGCACTGGATGTTAGATGACTTGTGGTTTGTATCAGTTTCAGAAGCAGAGTTGAACTAGCATGGTCCGTATGTGTAGGAAACACCGTTCTTTTGTTCTGAGCACACTCACTTTTCCTGCACTATCAGAGACTCTAGAAACCAAGAGCGTGCTTCTTCTTATATGTAGAGTGTGTTTCATCGTGAGAACAGCGCTGTGTGTGTCCCTTCAGAAATGGAGTTAAATCACAGGCTCCGTATCTTCCTACAAACAAGACATCGTTTCAGGTAAACATAGTCATTTTTCATCTCAAATGAATATAAATCGTTTTCGAAGCTCACACGTTTCTTGCTCTTAACTGAAAAGCATTGGATGTTAGATGACTTGTGGTTTGTATCAGTTTCAGAAGCAGAGTTGAACTAGCAATGGTCTGTATGTGTAGGTATCACCGTTATATTGTTCAGAGTGCCCTCAAGTTTTTGGCTCTATTAGAGAATATAGAAAGCCATAGCATGCTTCGTGCTCTAAAGCAGAGTGTGTTTCATGGATGAAAACTGTTCTGTGTGTTTCCCTTCAGATATGGAGTTTAATCCCAGGCTCTGTATCTTCCTAGAAGCAAGACTTCGTTTTACGTAAACTGTGTCACCTTTCGGCTCAAACAAAGCTACATCGTTCATGTAGCTCACACGTTTCTTGCTCTTAACTTGAAAGCATTGCATGTTTATGGAACTGTGCTTTGTATCAGTTTCAGAAGAAGAATTGACCTAGATATGGTCCGTATGTGTAGGAAACACCGTTATTTTTTTCAGAGTACCCACAAGTTTCTGGCTCTATTAGAGACTCTAGAAAGCAAGAGCATGCTTCGTGATCTAAAGCAGAGTGTGTTTCATGGATGAGAACTGTGCTGTGTGTTTCCCTTGAGAAATGGAGTTAAATGCCAGGCTCCGTGCCTTCCTACAAGCAAGACACCATTTCAGGTAAACGCAGTCACTTTTCAGCTCAAATGAATATAAATCGTTTACGAAGCTCACAAGTTTCTTGCTCTTAACTGAAAAACATTGCATGTTAATGGAACTGTGGTTTGTATCAGTTTCAGAAGAAGAGTTGACCTAGATATGGTCCGTATGTGTAGAAAACACCGTTATTTTGTTCTGACCACAGTCACATTTCCTTCTGTATTAGAGATTCTTAGAAAGCAAGAGCGTGGTTCTGGCTCTAATTCAGAGTGTGTTTCATAGATGTGAACTGTGCTGTGTGTTTCCCTTCAGAAATGCAGTTAAATTCCAGGCTCCATGCCTTCCTACAAGCAAGACATCATTTCAGGTAAACGCAGTCACTTTTCAGCTCAAATGAATATAAATCATTTACGAAGATCACACGTTTCTCGCTCTTAACTGAAAAGCATTGGATGTTAGATGACTTGTGGATTGTATCAGTTTCAGAAGCAGAGTTGAACTAGCAATGGTCTGTATGTATAGGAAACACCGTTCTTTTGTTCTGAGCACACTCACGTTTCCTGCTTTATTAGAGACTCTAGAAAGCAACAGCGTGCTTCTTCCTATACGCAGAGTGTGTTTCATCATGAGAGCAGTGCTGTGTGTTTCATTTCAGAAATGGAGTTAAATCACAGGCTCTGTATCTTCCTACAAGGAAGACTTCGTTTCACGTAAACTCAGTCACCTTTCTGTTCAAACAAAGCTACATCGTTCACGTAGCTCACAAGTTTCTTGCTCTTAACTGTAAAGCATTGGATGTTAGAGGACCTATGGTTTGTATCAGTTTCAGAAGCAGAGTTGAACTAGCAATGGTCCGTATGAGTAGGAAACACCGTTCTTTTGTTCTGAGTACCCTCAAATTTCTGGCTCTATTAGAGACTCTGGAAAGCAAGAGCATGCTTCTTGCTCTAAAGCAGAGTATGATTCATGGATGAGAACTGTGCTGTGTGTTTCCCTTCAGATATGGATTTCAATCCCAGGCTCTGAATCTTCCTACAAGCAAGAAATCTTTTCACTTAAACTTATTCACTTTTCAGCTCAACGGAAGCTACATCATTCATGAAGCTCACACGTTTCTCGCTCTTAACTTGAAAGCATTGCATGTTAATGGAACTGTGGTTTGTATCAGGTTCAGAAGAAGAGTTGACCTAGATATGGTCCGTAAGTGTAGGAAACACCGTTATTTTGTTCTTACCACAGTCACGTTTCCTGCTGTATTAGAGAAACTTAGAAAGCAAGAGTGTACTTCATGCTCTAAAGCAGAGTGTGTTTCATGGATGATAACTGTGCTGTGTTTTCCCTTCAGATATGGAGTTAAATTCCAGGCTCTGTGTCTTCGTACAAGCAAGACATCATTTCAGGTAAATGCATTCACTTTTAAGTTCAAATGAATATAAATCGTTTCCAAAGCTCACACGATTCTCGCTCTTAACTGAAAAGCACTGGATGTTAGATGACTTGTGGTTTGTATCAGTTTCAGAAGCAGAGTTGAACTAGCAATGGTCTGTATGTGTAGGAAACACCGTTATTTTGTTCAGAGTGCCCTCAAGTTTCTGGCTCTATTAGAGACTCTAGAAAGCAAGAGCATGCTTCGTGCTCTATAGCAGAGTGTGTTTCATGGATGAGAACTGTGCTGTGTGTTTCCCTTCAGATATGGAGTTTAATCCCAGGCTCTGTATCTTCCTAGAAGCAAGACTTCGTTTCACATAAACTCTGTCACCTTACCGCTCAAACAAAGCTACATCGTTCACGTAGCTCACACGTTTCTTGCTCTTAACTTGAAAGCATTGCATGTTAATGGAACTGTGGTTTGTATCAGGTTCAGAAGAAGAATTGACCTAGATATGGTCCGTATGTGTAGGAAACACCGTTATTTTGTTCAGAGCACCCACAAGTTTCTGGCTCTATTAGAGACTCTAGAAAGCAAGAGCATGCTTCGTCATCTAAAGCAGAGTGTGTTTCATGGATGAGAACTGTGCTGTGTGTTTCCCTTCAGAAATGGAGTTAAATTCCAGGCTCCGTGCCTTCCTACAAGCAAGACATCATTTCAGGTAAACGCAGTCACTTTTCAGCTCAAATGAATATAAATCGTTTACGAAGCTCACAAGTTTCTTGCTCTTAACTGAAAAACATTGCATGTTAATGGAACTGTGGTTTGTATCAGTTTCAGAAGAAGAGTTGACCTAGATATGGTCCGTATGTGTAGAAAACACCGTTATTTTGTTCATACCACAGTCACATTTCCTTCTGTATTAGAGACTTTAGAAAGAAAGAGCGTGCTTCTGGCACTAATTCAGAGTGTGTTTCATGGATGAGAACTGTGCTGTGTGTTTCCCTTCAGAAATGGAGTTCAATCCCTGGCTCTGAGTCTTCCAACAAGCAAGAAATCTTTTCAGGTAAACTCAGTCACTTTTCAGCTGAAAGGAAGCTACATTGTTCACGAAGCATACACGTTTCCCGCTCTTAAATTGAAAGCATTGCATGTTAATGGAACTGTGGTTTCTATCAGGTTCAGAAGAAGAGTTGACCTAGATATGATCTGTATGTGTAGGAAACACCGTTATTTTGTTCTGACCACAGTCACGTTTCCTGCTGTATTAGAGAATCTTAGAAAGCAAGAGTGTACTTCGTGCTCTAAAGCAGAGTGTGTTTCATGGATGAGAACTGTGCTGTGTGTTTCCCTTCAGAAATGGAGTTAAATTCCAGGCTCTGTGTCTTCGTACAAGCAAGACATCATTTCAGGTAAATGCATTCACTTTTCAGTTCAAATGAATATAAATCGTTTCCAAAGCTCACACGATTCTCGCTCTTAACTGAAAAGCACTGGATGTTAGATGACTTGTGGTTTGTATCAGTTTCAGAAGCAGAGTTGAACTAGCAATGGTCTGTATGTGTAGGAAACACCGTTATTTTGTTCAGAGTGCCCTCAAGTTTCTGGCTCTATTAGAGACTCTAGAAAGCAAGAGCATGCTTCGTGCTCTATAGCAGAGTGTGTTTCATGGATGAGAACTGTGCTGTGTGTTTCCCTTCAGATATGGAGTTTAATCCCAGGCTCTGTATCTTCCTAGAAGCAAGACTTCGTTTCACATAAACTCTGTCACCTTACCGCTCAAACAAAGCTACATCGTTCACGTGGCTCACACGTTTCTTGCTCTTAACTTGAAAGCATTGCATGTTAATGGAACTGTGGTTTGTATCAGGTTCAGAAGAAGAATTGACCTAGATATGGTCCGTATGTGTAGGAAACACCGTTATTTTGTTCAGAGCACCCACAAGTTTCTGGCTCTATTAGAGACTCTAGAAAGCAAGAGCATGCTTCGTCATCTAAAGCAGAGTGTGTTTCATGGATGAGAACTGTGCTGTGTGTTTCCCTTCAGAAATGGAGTTAAATTCCAGGCTCCGTGCCTTCCTACAAGCAAGACATCATTTCAGGTAAATGCAGTCACTTTTCAGCTCAAATGAATATAAATCGTTTACGAAGCTCACAAGTTTCTTGCTCTTAACTGAAAAACATTGCATGTTAATGGAACTGTGGTTTGTATCAGTTTCAGAAGAAGAGTTGACCTAGATATGGTCCGTATGTGTAGAAAACACCGTTATTTTGTTCTTACCACAGTCACATTTCCTTCTGTATTAGAGACTCTTAGAAAGAAAGAGCGTGCTTCTGGCACTAATTCAGAGTGTGTTTCATGGATGAGAACTGTGCTGTGTGTTTCCCTTCAGAAATGGAGTTCAATCCCTGGCTCTGAGTCTTCCAACAAGCAAGAAATCTTTTCAGGTAAACTCAGTCACTTTTCAGCTGAAAGGAAGCTACATTGTTCACGAAGCATACACGTTTCCCGCTCTTAAATTGAAAGCATTGCATGTTAATGGAACTGTGGTTTCTATCAGGTTCAGAAGAAGAGTTGACCTAGATATGGTCTGTATGTGTAGGAAACACCGTTATTTTGTTCTGACCACAGTCACGTTTCCTGCTGTATTAGAGAATCTTAGAAAGCAAGAGTGTACTTCATGCTCTAAAGCAGAGTGTGTTTCATGGATGAGAACTGTGCTGTGTGTTTCCCTTCAGAAATGGAGTTAAATTCCAGGCTCTGTGTCTTCCTACAAGCAAGACATCATTTCAGGTACACATAGTCACTTTTCAGCTCAAATGAATATAAATCGTTTACGAAGATCACACGTTTCTCACTCTTAACTGAAAAGCATTGGATGTTAGATGACTTGTGGTTTGTATCAGTTTGAGAAGCAGAGTTGAACTAGCAATGGTCCCTTTGTGTACGAAACCCCCTTCTTTTGTTCTGAGTACCCTCAAGTTTCTGGCACTATTATACACTCTAGAAAGCAAGAGTGTGCTTCTTGCTCTAAAGCAGCGTGTGTTTTATGGATGAGAACTGTGCTGTGTTTTCCCTTCATAAATGGAGTTAAATCCCAGGCTCTGTGTCTTCCTACAAGCAAGACATAATTTCAGGTAAATGCAGTCACTTTTCAGCTCAAAGGAAGCTACATGTTTCACGAACCTAACACGTTTCTTGCTCTTAACTTGAAATCATTGCATGTTAAGGAACTGTGGTTTGTATCAGTTTCAGAAGAAGAGTTGACCTAGATATGGTGCTTTTGTGTAGGAAACACCGTTATTTAGTTCTGACCACAGTCACGTTTCCTGCTGCATTAGAGACTCTTAGAAAGCAAGAGCGTGCTTCCTGCTCTAAAGCAGAGTGTGTTTAATAGATGAGAACTGTGCTGTGTGTTTCCCTTCAGAAATGGAGTTAAATTCCAGGCCCTGTGTCTTCCTAGAAGCAAGACATCGTTTCAGGTAAACGCAGTCGCTTTTCAGCTCAAATGAATATAAATCGTTTACAAAGCTCACACGTTTCTTGCTCTTAACTGAAAAGCATTGCATGTTAGATGACTTGTGGTTTGTATCAGTTTCAGAAGCAGAGTTGAACTAGCAATGGTCTGTATGTGTAGGATACACCGTTCTTTTATTCTGAGTACCCTCATGTTTCTGGCTCTATTAGAGACTCTAGAAAGCAAGAGCATGCTTCGTGCTCTAAAGCAGAGTGTGTTTCATGGATGAGAACTGTGCTGTGTGTTTCACTTCAGATATGGAGTTTAATCCCAGGCTCTTTATCTTCCTAGAAGCAAGACTGCGTTTCACGTAAACTCAGTCACCTTTCTGCTCAAACAAAGCTACATCGTTCACGTAGCTCACACGTTTCTTGCTCTTAACTTGAAAGCATTGCATGTTAATGGAACTGTGCTTTGTATCAGTTTCAGAAGAAGAATTGACCTAGATATGGTCCATATTTTTAGGAAACACCTTTATTTTGTTCAGAGTACCCTCAAGTTTCTGGCTCTATTAGAGATTCTAGAAAGCAAGTGCATGCTTCGTGCTCTAAAGCAGAGTGTGTTTCATGGATGAGAACTGTGCTGTGTGTTTCCCTTCAGAAATGGAGTTAAATCCCAGGTTCTGTGTCTTCCTACAAGCAAGATATCTTTTCAGGTAAACTCAGTCACTTTTCAGCTCAAAGGAACCTACATCTTTCACGAAGCTCAAACGTTTCTCGCTCTGAACTGGAAATCATTGCATGTTAATGGAACTGTGGTTTGTATCAGTTTCAGAAGAAGAGTTGACCTAGATATGGTCCGTATGTGTAGGAAACACTGTTATTTTGTTCTGACCACAGTCACGTTTCCTGCTGTATTAGAGAATCTTAGAAAGCAAGAGCGTGCTTCTGGCTCTAATTCAGAGTGTGTTTCATGGATGAGAACTGTGCTGTGTGTTTCCCTTCAGAAATGGAGTTAAATTCCAGGCTCCGTGCCTTCCTACAATCAAGACATCATTTCAGGTAAACACAGTCACTTTTCAGCTCAAATGAATATAAATCGTTTACAAAGCTCACAAGTTTCTTGCTCTTAACTGAAAAGCATTGTATGTTATATGACTTGTGGTTTGTATCAGTTTCAGAAGCAGACTTGAACTAGCAGTGGTCCCTATGAGTAGGAAACACCGTTCTTTTGTTCTGAGCACACTCAAGTTTCCTGCTCTATTAGAGATTCTAGAAACCAAGAGCGTGCTTCTTCCTATATGCAGACTGTGTTTCATCGTGAGAAGTGTGCTGTGTGTTTCCCTTCAGAAAAGGAGTTAAATTCCAGGCTCAGTGTCTTCCTACAAGCAAGACATCATTTCTGGTAAACGCAGTCCCTTTTCAGCTCAAATGAATATAAATTGTTTATGAAGCTCACATGTTTCTTGCTCTTAAGTGAAAAGCATTGGATGTTAGATGACTTGTGGTTTGTATCAGTTTCAGAAGCAGAGTTGAACTACCAATGGTCCGTATATGTAGGAAACACCGTTATTTTGTTCAGAGCACTCGCATGTTTCTGGCTCTATTAGAGACTCTAGAGAACAAGAGCATGCTTCGTGCTCTAAAGCACAGTGTGTTTTATGGATGAGAACTGTGCTGTGTGTTTCCCTTCAGAAATGGAGTTAAATCCCAGTCTCTGTGTCTTCCTAAAAGCAAGACATCTTTTTAGGTAAACTCAGTCACTTTTCAGCTCAAAGGAAGCTACATCGTTCAGAAAGCTCACAAGTTTCTCACTCTTAACTGGAAAGCATTGCATGTTAATGGAACTGTGGTTTGTAACAGTTTCAGAAGAAGAGTTGACCTAGATATGGTCCATATGTGTAGGAAACACCATTATTTTGTTCTGACCACAGACACGTTTCCTGCTGTATTAGAGATTCTTAGAAAGCAAGAGCGTGCTTCTTGCTCTAAAGCAGAGTGTGTTTCATGGATGAGAACTGTGCTGTGTGTTTCCCTTCAGAAATTCAGTTAATCTCAAGCTTTGTGTCTTCCTACAAGCAAGTCATCATTTGAGGTAAACGCTGTCACTTTTCAGCTCAAATGGATGTAAATCGTTTACAATGCTCACACGTTTCTCGGTCTTAAGTGAAAAGCATTGGATGTTAGAGGACCTGTGGTTTGTGTCAATTTCCGGAGCAGAGTTGAACTAGCAATGGTCCCTATGTGTAGGAAACACCGTTCTATTGTTCTGAGTACCCTCGAGTTTCTGGCTCTATTAGAGACTCTGGAAAGCAAGAGCATGCTTCTTGTTCTAAAGCAGAGTGTGTTTCATGGATGAGAACTGTGCTGTGTGTTTCCCTTCAGAAATGGAGTTAAATCCCAGGCTCTGTTTCTTCGTACAAGCAAGACACCGTTTCAGGTAAATGCAGTCACTTTTCAGCTCATATGAATATAAATCGTTTACGAAGCTCACACGTTTCTTGCTCTTACCTGAAAAGCATTGGATGTTAGCTTACTTGTGGTTTGTATCAGTTTCAGGAGCAGAGTTGAACTAGCAATGGTCTGTATGTGTAGGAAACACCGTTCTTTTGTTCTGAGTACCCTCAAGTTTCTGCCTCTATTAGAGACTCTAGAAAGCCAGAGCATGCTTCGTGCTCTAAAGAAGAGTTTGTTTCATGAATGAGAACTGTGCTGTGTGCTTCCTTTCAGAAATGGAGTTAAATCCCAGGCTCTGTGTCTTCCTATAAGCAAAATATCTTTTCAGGTAATCTAAGTCACTTTTCAGCTCAAAGGAAGCTACATCGTTCACGAAGCTCACACGTTTCTCGCTCTTAAATGTAAAGCATTGTATGTTAGAGGAACTGTGGTTTTTATCAGTTTCAGAAGAAGACTTGGCCTAGATATGGTCTGTGTGTGTAGGAAACACCGTTATTTTGTTCTGACCACAGTCACATTTCCTGCTGTATTAGAGGCTCTTAGAAAGCAAGAGCGTGCTTCTTGCTCAAAAGCAGAGTGTGATTCATGGATGAGAACAGTGCTGTGTGTTTCCCTTCAGAAATGGAGTTAAATCCCAGGCTCTGTTTCTTCCTACAAGCAAGATATCTTTTCAGGTAAACTCAGTCACTTTTCACCTCAAAGGAAGCTACATCGTTCACGAAGCTCACACGTTTCTCGCTCTTAACTTGAAAGCATTGCATGTTAATAAACTGTGCTTTTTATCAGTTTCAGAAG
The DNA here is from genome assembly GCA_949786405.1 of Onychomys arenicola. Classification (NCBI taxonomy): domain Eukaryota; kingdom Metazoa; phylum Chordata; class Mammalia; order Rodentia; family Cricetidae; genus Onychomys; species Onychomys arenicola. The sequence goes on from CATKUM010000026.1 coordinate 2,446,951, forward strand.
AAGAGTTGACCTAGATATTGTCCATAAGTGTAGGAAACACCGTTATTTGCTTCTGACCACTGTCACGTTTCCTGCTGTATTAGAGACACTTAGAAAGCAAGAGCTTGCTTCTTATCCTCTAAAGCAGAGTATGTTTCATGGATGAGAACTGTGCTGTGTGTTTCCCTTCAAAAATGGATTTCAATCCCAGGCTCTGAGTCTTCCTACAAGCAAGAAATCTTTTCAGGTAAACTCAGTCTCTATTCAGCTCAAAGGAAGCTTCATCATTCACGAAGCTCACACGTTTCTTGCTCTTAACTTGAAAGCATTGCATGTTAGAGGAACTGTGGTTTGTATCAGTTTCAGAAGAAGAGTTGACCTAGATATGGTCCGTATTAGTAGGAAACACCGTTATTTTGTTCTGACCACAGTCACGTTTCCTGCTGTATTAGAGACTCTTAGAAAGCAAGAGCCTGCTTCTTGCTCTAAAGCAGAGTGTGTGTCATGGATGAGAACTGTGCTGTGTGTTTCCCTTCAGAAATTGACTTAAATTCCAGGCTCTGTTTCTTCCTACAAGCTAGACATCATTTCAGGTAAACGCAGTAACTTTTCAGGTCAAATGAATATAAATTGTTTACGAAGATCACACGTTTTTCGCTCTTAACTGAAAAGTATTGGATGTTAGATGACTTGTGGTTTGTATCAGTTTCAGAAGCAGAGTTGAACTAGCAATGATCTGTATGTATAGGAAACACCGTTCTTTTGTTCTGAGTACCTTCATGTTTCTGGCTCTATTAGAGTCTCTGGAAAGCAAGAGCATGCTTCTTGACCTAAAGCAGAGTGTGTTTCATGGATGAGAACTGTGCTGTGTGGTTCCCTTCAGAAATGGAGTTTAATTCCAGACTCAGTGTTTTCCTACAAGCAAGACATCATTTCAGGTAAACACAGTGACTTTTCAACTCAAATGAATATAAATCGTTGACGAAGCTCACACGTTTCTTGCTCTTAACTAAAAAGCATTGGATGTTAGATGACTTGTGGTTTGTATCAGTTTCAGAAGCAGAGTTGAATTAGCGATGGTCCGTATGTGTACAAAACACCGTTCTTTTGTTCTAGGTACCCTCAAGTTTCTGGCTCTATTATATCTATAGAATCCAAGAGCGTGCATCTTGCTTTAAAGCAGAGTGTGTTTTATGGATGAGAACTGTGCCGTGATTTTCCCTTCAGAAATGGAGTTAAATCCCAGGCTCTGTGTCTTCCTACAAGCAAGACTTCTTTTCAGGTAAACTCAGTCACTTTTCAGCTCAAAGGAAGCTACATGGTTCATGAAGCTCACACGTTTCTTGCTCTTAACTGGAAAGCATTGCATGTTAAAGGAACTGTGGTTTGCATCAGTTTCAGAAGAAGAGTTGACCTAGATATGGTCCGTATGAGTAGGAAACACCGTTATTTAGATCTGACCACAGTCACGTTTCCTGCTGTATTAGAGACTCTTAGAATCCAAGAGCGAGCTTCTTGCACTAAAGCAGAGTGTGTTTCATGGATGAGAACTGTGCTGTGTGTTTCCCTTCAGAAATGGAGTAAAATCCCAGGCTCTGTGTCTTCCTACAAGCAAGACATCTTTTCAGGTAAACTAAGTCACTTTTCAGCTCAACGGAAGCTACATCGTTCACGAAGCTCACATGTTTCCTCTCTTAACTGGAAAGCATTGGAAGTTAGATGACTTGTGGTTTGTATCAGTTTCAGAAGCAGAGTTGAACTAGCAATGGTCTGTATATGTACGAAACACAATTCTTTTGTTCTGAGTACCCTCATGTTTCTGGCTCTATTAGAGACTCTACAAAGCAAGAGCATGCTTTGTGCTCTAAAGCAGAGTTTGTTTCATGGATGAGAATTGTGCTGTGTGTTTCCCATCAAATATGGAGTTAAATCCCAGGTTCTGTGTCTTCCTATAAGGAAGACATCTTTTCAGGTAAACTCAGTCACTTTACAGCTCAAAGGAAGCTACATCGTACACGAAGCTCACACGATTCTCGCTATTAAATGTAAAGAATTGTACGTGAGAGGAACTGTGGTTTGTATCAGTTTCAGAAGAAGACTTGACTTAGATATGGTCTGTATGTGTAGGAAACACCGTTCTTTTGTTCTGAGTACCCTCGAGTTTCTGGCTCTATTAGAGACTCTGGAAAACAAGAGCATGCTTCTTGCTCTAAAGCAGAGTGTGTTACATGGATGAGTACTGTACTGTGTGTTTCCCTTCAGAAATGGAGTTAAATTACAGCCTCTGTGTCTTCCTACAAGCAAGATATCATTTCAGGTAAACGCAGTCACTTTTCAGCTTAAATTAATATAAATCGTTTACGAACCTCAGACGTTTCTTGCTCTTAACTGAAAAGCATTGGATGTTAGATAACTTGTGGTTTGTATCAGTTTCAGAAGCAGAGTTGAACTAGCACTGGTCCATATGTGTAGGGAACACCGTTCTTTTGTTCAGAGTACCCTCAAGTTTCTGGCTCTATTAGAGACCCTAGAAAGGAAGAGATTGCTTCTTGCTCTAAAGCAGAGTGCTTTTCATGGATGAGAACTGTGCTGTGTGTTTCCCTTCAGAAATGGAGTTAAATCACAGGCTCTGTGTCTTCCTACAAGCAAGACATCTTTTCAGGTAAACTCAGTCATTTTTCAGCTCAAAGGAAGCTACATCGTTCACGAAGCTCACACGTTTCTCGCTCTTAAATGGAAAGCATTGCATGTTAATGGAACTGTGCTTTGTATCAGTTTCAGAAGCAGAGTTGACCTAGATATGGTCCATATGTGTAGGAAACACCGTTATTTTGTTCTGACCACAGTCACGTTTCCTGCTGTATTAGAGAATCTTAGAAAGCAAGACTGTGCTTCTTGCTCTAAAGCAGAGTGTGTTTAACGGATGAGAACTGTGCTGTGTGTTTCCCTTCAGAAATGGAGTTAAATTCCAGGCTCTGTGTCTTCCTACAAGCAAGACTTCGTTTCACATAAACTCAGTCACCTTTCCGCTCAAACAAAGCTACATCGTTCACGTAGCTCACACGTTTCATGCTCTTAACTGTAAAGCATTGGATGTTAGTGTACCTGTGGTTTATATCAGTTTCAGAAGCAGAGTTGAACTAGCAATGGTCTGTATGTGTAGGAAACACCGTTCTTTTGTTCTGAGTACCATCAAGTTTGTGGCTCTATTAGAGACTCTGGAAAGTAAGAGCATGCTTCTTGCCCTAAATCAGAGTGTGTTTCTTGGATGAGAACTGTGCTGTGTGGTTCCCTTCAGAAATGGAGTTAAATTCCAGCTTCTGTGTCTTCCTACAAGCACGATATAATTTCATGTAAACGCAGTCACTTTTCAGCTCAAATGAATATAAATCGTTCACGAAGCTCACGCGTTTCTTGCTCTTAACTGAAAAACATTGGATATTAGATGACTTTTGGTTTGTATCAGTTTCAGAAGCAGAGTTGAACTAGCAATGGTCCATGTGTGTAGGAAACACGGTTCTTTTGTTCAGAGTACCCTCAAGTTTCTGCCTCTTTTAGAGACTCTAGAAAGCAAGAGCATGCTTCGTGCTCTAAAGCAGAGTTTTTTTCATGGATGAGAACTGTGCTGTGTGTTTCCCTTCAGAAATGGAGTTAAATCGCAGGGTCTGTGTCTTCCTACCAGAAAGATATCTTTTCAGATAAACTCAGTCATTTTTCAGCTCAAAGAAGCTACATCGTTCATGAAGCTCACACGTTTCTCGCTCTTAACTTGAAAGCATTGACTGCTAATGGAACTGTGCTTTGTATCAGTTTCAGAAGAAGAGTTGACCTAGATATGGTCCGTATGTGTAGGAAACACCGTTATTTTGTTCTGACCACAGTCATGTTTCCTGCTGTATTAGAGACTCACAGAAAGCAATAGCGTGCTTCTTGCTCTAAAGCAGAGTGTGTTTCATGGAAGAGAACTGTGCTGTGTGTTTCACTTCAGAAATGGAGTTAAATTCCAGGCTCTCTGTCTTCCTACAAGCAAGACATAATTTTAGGTAAATGCAGTCACTTTTCAGCTCAAATGAATATAAATCGTTTACAAAGCTCACACGTTTCTTGCTCTTAACTGAAAAGCATTGGATGTTAGATGACTTGTGGTTTGTATCAGTTTCAGAAGCAGAGTTGAACTAGCACTGGTCCATATGTGTAGGAAACACCGTTCTTTTGTTCAGAGTACCCTCAAGTTTCTCGCTCTATTAGAGACCCTAGAAAGCAAGAGCATGCTTCGTGCTCTAAAGCAGAGTGTGTTTCATCGTGAGAACAGTGCTGTGTGTTTCCCTTCAGAAATGGAGTTAAATCACAGGCTCTGCATCTTCCTACAAGCAAGACATCGTTTCACGTAAACTCAGTCACCTTTCCGCTCAAACAAAGCTACATCGTTCACGTAGCTCACACGTTTCTCGCTCTTAAGTGTAAAGCATTGTATGTTAGAGGAACTGTGGTTTGTATCAGTTTCAGAAGAAGTCTTGACCTAGAAATGGTCCGTATGTGTAGGAATCACCGTTATATTGTTCTGACCACAGTCACGTTTCCTGCTTTATTAGAGACTCATAGAAAGCAAAACGTGCTTCTGGCTCTAAAGCAGATTGTGTTTCATGGATGAGAACTGTGCTGTGTGTTTCCCTTCAGAAATGGAGTTAAATCTCAGGCTCTGTGTCTTCCTTCAAACTAGACATCTTTTCAGGTAAACTCAGTCACTTTTCATCTCAAAGGAAGCTACATCGTTCACAAAGCCCACACGTTTCTCGCTCTTAACTGGAAAGCATTGCATGTTAATGGAACTGTGCTTTGTATCAGTTTCAGAAGAAGAGTTGACCTAGATATGGTCCGTATTTGTAGGAAACACCGTTATTTTGTTCTGACCACAGTCACATTTCCTGCTGTATTAGAGAATCTTAGAAAGCAAGAGTGTGCTTCTTGCTCTAAAGCAGAGTGTGTTTCATGGATGAGAACTGTGCTGTGTGTTTCCCTTCAGAAACGGAGTTAAATTCCAGGCTCTGTGTCTTCCTACTAGCAAGATATAATTTCAGGTAAACGCAGTCACTTTTCAGCTCAAATGAATATAAATCGTTTACGAAGATCACACGTTTCTCGCTCTTAACTGAAAAGCATTGGATGTTAGATGACTTGTGGTTTGTATCAGTTTCAGAAGCAGAGTTGAACTAGCAATGGTCTGTATGTATAGGAAACACCGTTCTTTTGTTCTGTGCACACTCACGTTTCCAGCTCTATTACAGACTCTAGAAAGCAAGAGCGTGCTTCTTCCTATACGCAGAGTGGGTGTCATCGTGATAACAGTGCTGTGTGTTTCTCTTCAGAAATGGAGTTAAATCACAGGCTCTGTATCTTCCTACAAGCAAGACTTCGTTTCTCATAAAATCAGTCACCTTTCCGCTCTAAAAAAGCTACGTCATTCACGTAGCTCACACGTTTCTTGCTCTTAACTGTAAAGCATTGGATGTAAGAGTACCTGTGGTTTATATCAGTTTCAGAAGCAGAGTTGAACTAGCAATGGTCTGTATGAGTAGGAAACACCGTTCTTTTGTTCTGAGTACCCTCAAGTTTGTGGCTCTATTAGAGACTCTGGAAAGCAAGAGCATGCTTCTTGCTCTAAAGCAGAGTGTGTTTCATGGAAGAGAACTGTGCTGTGTGTTTCCCTTCAGAAATGGAGTTAAATTCCAGGCTCTGTGTCTTCCTACAAGCAAGACTTCATTTCAGGTAAACGCAGTCACTTTTCAGCTCAAATGAATATAAATCGTTTACGAAGCTCACAAGTTTCTTGCTCTTAACTAAAAAGCATTGGATGTTATATGACTTGTGGTGTGTATCAGTTTCATAAGCAGACTTGAACTAGCAATGGTCTGTATGTATAGGAAACACCGTTCTTTTGTTCTGAGCACACTTTCAAGTTTCTGGCTCTATTATAGACTCTAGAAAGCAATAACGTGCATCTTGCACTAAAGCAGAGTGTGTTTCATGGATGAGAACTGTGCTGTGTTTTAACCTTCAGAAATGGAGTTAAATCCCAGGCTCTGTGTCTTCCTACAAACAAGACTTCGTTTCACGTAAACTCAGTCACCTTTCCGCTCAAACAAAGCTACATTGTTCACGTAGCTCACAGGTTTTTTGCTCTTAACTGTAAAGCATTGGACGTTAGAGGGGCTGTGGTTTGTATCTATTTCAGAAGCAGAGATGAAGTAGCAATGGTCCCTATGTGTAAGAAACACTTCTCTTTTGTTCTGAGTACCCTCAAGTTTCTGGCTCTATTAGAGACACTGGAGAGGAAGAGCATGCTTCTTGCTCTAAAGCAGAGTGTGTTTCATGGATGAGAACTGTGCTGTGTGTTTCCCTTCATAAATGGAGTTAAATCCCAGGCTCTGTGTCTTCCTACAAGCAAGACATCTTTTCAGGTAAACTCAGTCACTTTTCAGCTCAAAGGAAGCTACATCGTTCACGAAGCTCAAACGTTTCTCGCTCTTAAATGGAAAGCATTGCATGTTAATGAAACTGTGCTTTGTATCAGTTTCAGAAGAAGAGTTGACCTAGATATGGTCCGTATTTGTAGGAAACACCGTTATTTTGTTCTGACCACAGTCACGTTTCCTGCTGTATTAGAGAATCTTAGAAAGCTAGAGTGTGCTTCTTGCTCTAAAGCAGAGTGTGTTTCATGGTTGAGAACTGTGCTGTGTATTTCCCTTCAGAAATGGAGTTAAATTCCAGGCTCTGTGTCTTCCTACAAGCAAGACATAATTTCAGGTAAACGCAGTCACTTTTCAGCTCAAATGAATATAAATCGTTTACGAACCTCATACGTTTCTTGCTCTTAACTGAAAAGCATTGGATGTTAGATGACTTGTGGTTTGTATCAGTTTCAGAAGCAGAGTTGAACTAGCACTGGTCCATATGTGTAGGAAACACCGTTCTTTTGTTCTGAGCACTCTTTCAAGTTTCTGGCTCTATTATAGACTCTAGAAAGCAATAACGTGCATCTTGCACTAAAGCAGAGTGTGTTTCATGGATGAGAACTGTGCTGTGTTTTAACCTTCAGAAATGGAGTTAAATCCCAGGCTCTGTGTCTTCCTACAAACAAGACTTCGTTTCACGTAAACTCAGTCACCTTTCCGCTCAAACAAAGCTACATTGTTCACGTAGCTCACAGGTTTTTTGCTCTTAACTGTAAAGCATTGGACGTTAGAGGGGCTGTGGTTTGTATCTATTTCAGAAGCAGAGATGAAGTAGCAATGGTCCCTATGTGTAAGAAACACTTCTCTTTTGTTCTGAGTACCCTCAAGTTTCTGGCTCTATTAGAGACACTGGAGAGGAAGAGCATGCTTCTTGCTCTAAAGCAGAGTGTGTTTCATGGATGAGAACTGTGCTGTGTGTTTCCCTTCAGAAATGGAGTTAAATCCCAGGCTCTGTGTCTTCCTACAAGCAAGACATCTTTTCAGGTAAACCCAGTCACTTTTCATCTCAAAGGAAGCTACATCGTTCACGAAGCTCACACGTTTCTCGCTCTTAACTGGAAAGCATTGCATGTTAATGGAACTATGCTTTGTATCAGTTTCAGAAGAAGAGTTGACCTAGATATGGTCCGTATGTGTAGGAAACATCGTTATTTTGTTCTGACCACAGTCACGTTTCCTGCTGTTTTAGAGAATCTTAGAAAGCAAGAGTGTGCTTCTTGTTCTAAAGCAGAATGTGTTTCACGGATGAGAACTGTGCTGTGTGTTTCCCTCAGAAATGGAGGTAAATCCCAGGCTCTGTGTCTTCCTACAAGCAAGACATCTTTTCAGATAAACTCAGTCATTTTTCAGCTCAAATGAATATAAATCGTTTACGAAGCTGACACGTTTCTTGCTCTTAACTGAAAAGCATTGGATGTTAGATGACTTGTGGTTTGTATCAGTTTCAGAAGCAGAGTTGAACTAGCACTGGTCTATATGTGTAGGAACACCGTTCTATTGTTCAGAGTAGCCTCAAATTTCTGGCTCTATTAGAGACTCTAGAAAGCAAGAGCTTGCTTCTTGCTCTAAAGCAGAGTGTGTTACATCGTGTGAACAGTGCTGTGTGTTTCCCTCAGAAATGGAGTTAAATCACAGGCTCTGCATCTTCCTACAAGCAAGACATTGTTTCACGTAAACTCAGTCACCTTTCCGCTCAAACAAAGCTATATCGTTCACGTAGCTCACACGTTTCTCACTCTTAAATGGAAAGCATTGCATGTTAATGGAACTGTGCTTGGTATCAGTTTCAGAAGTAGAGTTGACCTAGATATGGTCCGTATTTGTAGGAAACACCGTTATTTTGTTCTGACCACAGTCACATTTCCTGCTGTATTAGAGAATCTTAGAAAGCAAGAGTGTGCTTCTTGCTCTAAAGCAGAGTGTGTTTCATGGATGAGAACTGTGCTGTGTGTTTCCCTTCAGAAACGGAGTTAAATCCCAGGCTCTGTGTCTTCCTACAAGCAAGACATCTTTTCAGGTAAACTCAGTCACTTTTCAGCTCAAAGGAAGCTACATCGTTCATGAAGCTCACACGTTTCTCGCTCTTAACTGGAAAGCATTGCATGTTAATGGAACTGTGCTTTGTATCAGTTTCAGAAGAAGAGTTTACCTAGATATGGTCTGTATGTGTAGGAAACACCGTTATTTTGTTCTTACCACTGTCACTTTTCCTGATGTATTAGAGAATCTTAGAAAGCAAGAGTGTGCTTCTTGTTCTAAAGCAGAGTGTGTTTCATGGATGAGAACTATGCTGTGTGTTTCCCTCAGAAATGGAGGTAAATCGCAGGCTCTGTGTCTTCCTACAAGCAAGACATCTTTTCAGGTAAACTCAGTCATTTTTCAGCTCAAAGGAAGCTACATCGTTCACGAAGCTCACACGTTTCTCGCTCTTAAATTGAAAGCATTGCATGTTAATGGAACTGTGCTTTGTATCAGTTTCAGAAGCAGAGTTCACCTCTATATGGTCCATATGTGTAGGAAACACCGTTATTTTGTTCTGACCACAGTCACGTTTCCTGCTGTATTAGAAACTCTTAGAAAGCAAGACTGTGCTTCTTGCTCTAAAGCAGAGTGTGTTTAACGGATGAGAACTGTGCTGTGTGTTTCCCTTCAGAAATGGAGTTAAATTCCAGGCTCTGTTCTTCCTACAAGCAAGACTTCGTTTCACATAAACTCAGTCACCTTTCCGCTCAAACAAAGCTACATCGTTCACGTAGCTCACACGTTTCATGCTCTTAACTGTAAAGCATTGGATGTTAGTGTACCTGCGGTTTATATCAGTTTCAGAAGCAGAGTTGAACTAGCAATGGTCTGCATGTGTAGGAAACACCGTTCTTTTGTTCTGAGTACCATCAAGTTTCTGGCTCTATTAGAGACACTGGAGAGGAAGAGCATGCTTCTTGCTCTAAAGCAGAGTGTGTTTCATGGATGAGAACTGTGCTGTGTGTTTCCCTTCATAAATGGAGTTATATCCCAGGCTCAGTGTCTTCCTACAAGCAAGACATCATTTCAGGTAAACGTAGTCACTTTTCAGCTCAAATGAATATGAATCGTTTACAAGCTCACACGTTTCTCGCTCTTAACTGAAAAGCATTGGAAGTTAGATGACTTGTGGTTTGTATCAGTTTCAGAAGCAGAGTTGAACTAGCAATGGTCTGTATATGTACGAAACACAATTCTTTTGTTCTGAGTACCCTCATGTTTCTGGCTCTATTAGAGACTCTACAAAGCAAGAGCATGCTTTGTGCTCTAAAGCAGAGTTTGTTTCATGGATGAGAATTGTGCTGTGTGTTTCCCATCAAATATGGAGTTAAATCCCAGGTTCTGTGTCTTCCTATAAGGAAGACATCTTTTCAGGTAAACTCAGTCACTTTACAGCTCAAAGGAAGCTACATCGTACACGAAGCTCACACGTTTCTCGCTATTAAATGTAAAGAATTGTACGTGAGAGGAACTGTGGTTTGTATCAGTTTCAGAAGAAGACTTGACTTAGATATGGTCTGTATGTGTAGGAAACACCGTTCTTTTGTTCTGAGTACCCTCGAGTTTCTGGCTCTATTAGAGACTCTGGAAAACAAGAGCATGCTTCTTGCTCTAAAGCAGAGTGTGTTACATGGATGAGTACTGTACTGTGTGTTTCCCTTCAGAAATGGAGTTAAATTACAGCCTCTGTGTCTTCCTACAAGCAAGATATCATTTCAGGTAAACGCAGTCACTTTTCAGCTTAAATTAATATAAATCGTTTACGAACCTCAGACGTTTCTTGCTCTTAACTGAAAAGCATTGGATGTTAGATAACTTGTGGTTTGTATCAGTTTCAGAAGCAGAGTTGAACTAGCACTGGTCCATATGTGTAGGGAACACCGTTCTTTTGTTCAGAGTACCCTCAAGTTTCTGGCTCTATTAGAGACCCTAGAAAGGAAGAGATTGCTTCGTGCTCTAAAGCAGAGTGCTTTTCATGGATGAGAACTGTGCTGTGTGTTTCCCTTCAGAAATGGAGTTAAATCACAGGCTCTGTGTCTTCCTACAAGCAAGACATCTTTTCAGGTAAACTCAGTCATTTTTCAGCTCAAAGGAAGCTACATCGTTCACGAAGCTCACACGTTTCTCGCTCTTAAATGGAAAGCATTGCATGTTAATGGAACTGTGCTTTGTATCAGTTTCAGAAGCAGAGTTGACCTAGATATGGTCCATATGTGTAGGAAACACCGTTATTTTGTTCTGACCACAGTCACGTTTCCTGCTGTATTAGAGAATCTTAGAAAGCAAGACTGTGCTTCTTGCTCTAAAGCAGAGTGTGTTTAACGGATGAGAACTGTGCTGTGTGTTTCCCTTCAGAAATGGAGTTAAATTCCAGGCTCTGTGTCTTCCTACAAGCAAGACTTCGTTTCACATAAACTCAGTCACCTTTCCGCTCAAACAAAGCTACATCGTTCACGTAGCTCACACGTTTCATGCTCTTAACTGTAAAGCATTGGATGTTAGTGTACCTGTGGTTTATATCAGTTTCAGAAGCAGAGTTGAACTAGCAATGGTCTGTATGTGTAGGAAACACCGTTCTTTTGTTCTGAGTACCATCAAGTTTGTGGCTCTATTAGAGACTCTGGAAAGTAAGAGCATGCTTCTTGCCCTAAATCAGAGTGTGTTTCTTGGATGAGAACTGTGCTGTGTGGTTCCCTTCAGAAATGGAGTTAAATTCCAGCTTCTGTGTCTTCCTACAAGCACGATATAATTTCATGTAAACGCAGTCACTTTTCAGCTCAAATGAATATAAATCGTTCACGAAGCTCACGCGTTTCTTGCTCTTAACTGAAAAACATTGGATATTAGATGACTTTTGGTTTGTATCAGTTTCAGAAGCAGAGTTGAACTAGCAATGGTCCATGTGTGTAGGAAACACGGTTCTTTTGTTCAGAGTACCCTCAAGTTTCTGCCTCTTTTAGAGACTCTAGAAAGCAAGAGCATGCTTCGTGCTCTAAAGCAGAGTTTTTTTCATGGATGAGAACTGTGCTGTGTGTTTCCCTTCAGAAATGGAGTTAAATCACAGGGTCTGTGTCTTCCTACCAGAAAGATATCTTTTCAGATAAACTCAGTCATTTTTCAGCTCAAAGAAGCTACATCGTTCATGAAGCTCACACGTTTCTCGCTCTTAACTTGAAAGCATTGACTGCTAATGGAACTGTGCTTTGTATCAGTTTCAGAAGAAGAGTTGACCTAGATATGGTCCGTATGTGTAGGAAACACCGTTATTTTGTTCTGACCACAGTCATGTTTCCTGCTGTATTAGAGACTCACAGAAAGCAATAGCGTGCTTCTTGCTCTAAAGCAGAGTGTGTTTCATGGAAGAGAACTGTGCTGTGTGTTTCACTTCAGAAATGGAGTTAAATTCCAGGCTCTCTGTCTTCCTACAAGCAAGACATAATTTTAGGTAAATGCAGTCACTTTTCAGCTCAAATGAATATAAATCGTTTACAAAGCTCACACGTTTCTTGCTCTTAACTGAAAAGCATTGGATGTTAGATGACTTGTGGTTTGTATCAGTTTCAGAAGCAGAGTTGAACTAGCACTGGTCCATATGTGTAGGAAACACCGTTCTTTTGTTCAGAGTACCCTCAAGTTTCTGGCTCTATTAGAGACCCTAGAAAGCAAGAGCATGCTTCGTGCTCTAAAGCAGAGTGTGTTTCATCGTGAGAACAGTGCTGTGTGTTTCCCTTCAGAAATGGAGTTAAATCACAGGCTCTGCATCTTCCTACAAGCAAGACATCGTTTCACGTAAACTCAGTCACCTTTCCGCTCAAACAAAGCTACATCGTTCACGTAGCTCACACGTTTCTCGCTCTTAAGTGTAAAGCATTGTATGTTAGAGGAACTGTGGTTTGTATCAGTTTCAGAAGAAGTCTTGACCTAGAAATGGTCCGTATGTGTAGGAATCACCGTTATATTGTTCTGACCACAGTCACGTTTCCTGCTTTATTAGAGACTCATAGAAAGCAAAACGTGCTTCTGGCTCTAAAGCAGATTGTGTTTCATGGATGAGAACTGTGCTGTGTGTTTCCCTTCAGAAATGGAGTTAAATCTCAGGCTCTGTGTCTTCCTTCAAACTAGACATCTTTTCAGGTAAACTCAGTCACTTTTCATCTCAAAGGAAGCTACATCGTTCACAAAGCCCACACGTTTCTCGCTCTTAACTGGAAAGCATTGCATGTTAATGGAACTGTGCTTTGTATCAGTTTCAGAAGAAGAGTTGACCTAGATATGGTCCGTATTTGTAGGAAACACCGTTATTTTGTTCTGACCACAGTCACATTTCCTGCTGTATTAGAGAATCTTAGAAAGCAAGAGTGTGCTTCTTGCTCTAAAGCAGAGTGTGTTTCATGGATGAGAACTGTGCTGTGTGTTTCCCTTCAGAAACGGAGTTAAATTCCAGGCTCTGTGTCTTCCTACTAGCAAGATATAATTTCAGGTAAACGCAGTCACTTTTCAGCTCAAATGAATATAAATCGTTTACGAAGATCACACGTTTCTCGCTCTTAACTGAAAAGCATTGGATGTTAGATGACTTGTGGTTTGTATCAGTTTCAGAAGCAGAGTTGAACTAGCAATGGTCTGTATGTATAGGAAACCCCGTTCTTTTGTTCTGTGCACACTCACGTTTCCAGCTCTATTACAGACTCTAGAAAGCAAGAGCGTGCTTCTTCCTATACGCAGAGTGGGTGTCATCGTGATAACAGTGCTTTGTGTTTCTCTTCAGAAATGGAGTTAAATCACAGGCTCTGTATCTTCCTACAAGCAAGACTTCGTTTCTCATAAAATCAGTCACCTTTCCGCTCTAAAAAAGCTACGTCATTCACGTAGCTCACACGTTTCTTGCTCTTAACTGTAAAGCATTGGATGTAAGAGTACCTGTGGTTTATATCAGTTTCAGAAGCAGAGTTGAACTAGCAATGGTCTGTATGAGTAGGAAACACCGTTCTTTTGTTCTGAGTACCCTCAAGTTTGTGGCTCTATTAGAGACTCTGGAAAGCAAGAGCATGCTTCTTGCTCTAAAGCAGAGTGTGTTTCATGGAAGAGAACTGTGCTGTGTGTTTCCCTTCAGAAATGGAGTTAAATTCCAGGCTCTGTGTCTTCCTACAAGCAAGACTTCATTTCAGGTAAACGCAGTCACTTTTCAGCTCAAATGAATATAAATCGTTTACGAAGCTCACAAGTTTCTTGCTCTTAACTAAAAAGCATTGGATGTTATATGACTTGTGGTGTGTATCAGTTTCATAAGCAGACTTGAACTAGCAATGGTCTGTATGTATAGGAAACACCGTTCTTTTGTTCTGAGCACACTTTCAAGTTTCTGGCTCTATTATAGACTCTAGAAAGCAATAACGTGCATCTTGCACTAAAGCAGAGTGTGTTTCATGGATGAGAACTGTGCTGTGTTTTAACCTTCAGAAATGGAGTTAAATCCCAGGCTCTGTGTCTTCCTACAAACAAGACTTCGTTTCACGTAAACTCAGTCACCTTTCCGCTCAAACAAAGCTACATTGTTCACGTAGCTCACAGGTTTTTTGCTCTTAACTGTAAAGCATTGGACGTTAGAGGGGCTGTGGTTTGTATCTATTTCAGAAGCAGAGATGAAGTAGCAATGGTCCCTATGTGTAAGAAACACTTCTCTTTTGTTCTGAGTACCCTCAAGTTTCTGGCTCTATTAGAGACACTGGAGAGGAAGAGCATGCTTCTTGCTCTAAAGCAGAGTGTGTTTCATGGATGAGAACTGTGCTGTGTGTTTCCCTTCATAAATGGAGTTAAATCCCAGGCTCTGTGTCTTCCTACAAGCAAGACATCTTTTCAGGTAAACTCAGTCACTTTTCAGCTCAAAGGAAGCTACATCGTTCACGAAGCTCAAACGTTTCTCGCTCTTAAATGGAAAGCATTGCATGTTAATGAAACTGTGCTTTGTATCAGTTTCAGAAGAAGAGTTGACCTAGATATGGTCCGTATTTGTAGGAAACACCGTTATTTTGTTCTGACCACAGTCACGTTTCCTGCTGTATTAGAGAATCTTAGAAAGCTAGAGTGTGCTTCTTGCTCTAAAGCAGAGTGTGTTTCATGGATGAGAACTGTGCTGTGTATTTCCCTTCAGAAATGGAGTTAAATTCCAGGCTCTGTGTCTTCCTACAAGCAAGACATAATTTCAGGTAAACGCAGTCACTTTTCAGCTCAAATGAATATAAATCGTTTACGAAGCTCACAAGTTTCTTGCTCTTAACTAAAAAGCATTGGATGTTATATGACTTGTGGTGTGTATCAGTTTCAGAAGCAGAGTTGAACTAGCACTGGTCCATATGTGTAGGAAACACCGTTCTTTTGTTCTGAGCACACTTTCAAGTTTCTGGCTCTATTATAGACTCTAGAAAGCAATAACGTGCATCTTGCACTAAAGCAGAGTGTGTTTCATGGATGAGAACTGTGCTGTGTTTTAACCTTCAGAAATGGAGTTAAATCCCAGGCTCTGTGTCTTCCTACAAACAAGACTTCGTTTCACGTAAACTCAGTCACCTTTCCGCTCAAACAAAGCTACATTGTTCACGTAGCTCACAGGTTTTTTGCTCTTAACTGTAAAGCATTGGACGTTAGAGGGGCTGTGGTTTGTATCTATTTCAGAAGCAGAGATGAAGTAGCAATGGTCCCTATGTGTAAGAAACACTTCTCTTTTGTTCTGAGTACCCTCAAGTTTCTGGCTCTATTAGAGACACTGGAGAGGAAGAGCATGCTTCTTGCTCTAAAGCAGAGTGTGTTTCATGGATGAGAACTGTGCTGTGTGTTTCCCTTCAGAAATGGAGTTAAATCCCAGGCTCTGTGTCTTCCTACAAGCAAGACATCTTTTCAGGTAAACCCAGTCACTTTTCATCTCAAAGGAAGCTACATCGTTCACGAAGCTCACACGTTTCTCGCTCTTAACTGGAAAGCATTGCATGTTAATGGAACTATGCTTTGTATCAGTTTCAGAAGAAGAGTTGACCTAGATATGGTCCGTATGTGTAGGAAACATCGTTATTTTGTTCTGACCACAGTCACGTTTCCTGCTGTTTTAGAGAATCTTAGAAAGCAAGAGTGTGCTTCTTGTTCTAAAGCAGAATGTGTTTCACGGATGAGAACTGTGCTGTGTGTTTCCCTCAGAAATGGAGGTAAATCCCAGGCTCTGTGTCTTCCTACAAGCAAGACATCTTTTCAGATAAACTCAGTCATTTTTCAGCTCAAATGAATATAAATCGTTTACGAAGCTGACACGTTTCTTGCTCTTAACTGAAAAGCATTGGATGTTAGATGACTTGTGGTTTGTATCAGTTTCAGAAGCAGAGTTGAACTAGCACTGGTCTATATGTGTAGGAACACCGTTCTATTGTTCAGAGTAGCCTCAAATTTCTGGCTCTATTAGAGACTCTAGAAAGCAAGAGCTTGCTTCTTGCTCTAAAGCAGAGTGTGTTACATCGTGTGAACAGTGCTGTGTGTTTCCCTCAGAAATGGAGTTAAATCACAGGCTCTGCATCTTCCTACAAGCAAGACATTGTTTCACGTAAACTCAGTCACCTTTCCGCTCAAACAAAGCTATATCGTTCACGTAGCTCACACGTTTCTCACTCTTAAATGGAAAGCATTGCATGTTAATGGAACTGTGCTTTGTATCAGTTTCAGAAGTAGAGTTGACCTAGATATGGTCCGTATTTGTAGGAAACACCGTTATTTTGTTCTGACCACAGTCACATTTCCTGCTGTATTAGTGAATCTTAGAAAGCAAGAGTGTGCTTCTTGCTCTAAAGCAGAGTGTGTTTCATGGATGAGAACTGTGCTGTGTGTTTCCCTTCAGAAACGGAGTTAAATCCCAGGCTCTGTGTCTTCCTACAAGCAAGACATCTTTTCAGGTAAACTCAGTCACTTTTCAGCTCAAAGGAAGCTACATCGTTCATGAAGCTCACACGTTTCTCGCTCTTAACTGGAAAGCATTGCATGTTAATGGAACTGTGCTTTGTATCAGTTTCAGAAGAAGAGTTTACCTAGATATGGTCCGTATGTGTAGGAAACACCGTTATTTTGTTCTTACCACTGTCACTTTTCCTGATGTATTAGAGAATCTTAGAAAGCAAGAGTGTGCTTCTTGTTCTAAAGCAGAGTGTGTTTCATGGATGAGAACTATGCTGTGTGTTTCCCTCAGAAATGGAGGTAAATCGCAGGCTCTGTGTCTTCCTACAAGCAAGACATCTTTTCAGGTAAACTCAGTCACTTTTCAGCTCAAAGGAAGCTACATCGTTCATGAAGCTCACACGTTTCTCGCTCTTAACTGGAAAGCATTGCATGTTAATGGAACTGTGCTTTGTATCAGTTTCAGAAGAAGAGTTTACCTAGATATGGTCCGTATGTGTAGGAAACACCGTTATTTTGTTCTTACCACTGTCACTTTTCCTGATGTATTAGAGAATCTTAGAAAGCAAGAGTGTGCTTCTTGTTCTAAAGCAGAGTGTGTTTCATGGATGAGAACTATGCTGTGTGTTTCCCTCAGAAATGGAGGTAAATCGCAGGCTCTGTGTCTTCCTACAAGCAAGACATCTTTTCAGGTAAACTCAGTCATTTTTCAGCTCAAAGGAAGCTACATCGTTCACGAAGCTCACACGTTTCTCGCTCTTAAATTGAAAGCATTGCATGTTAATGGAACTGTGCTTTGGATCAGTTTCAGAAGCAGAGTTCACCTCTATATGGTCCATATGTGTAGGAAACACCGTTATTTTGTTCTGACCACAGTCACGTTTCCTGCTGTATTAGAAACTCTTAGAAAGCAAGACTGTGCTTCTTGCTCTAAAGCAGAGTGTGTTTAACGGATGAGAACTGTGCTGTGTGTTTCCCTTCAGAAATGGAGTTAAATTCCAGGCTCTGTTCTTCCTACAAGCAAGACTTCGTTTCACATAAACTCAGTCACCTTTCCGCTCAAACAAAGCTACATCGTTCACGTAGCTCACACGTTTCATGCTCTTAACTGTAAAGCATTGGATGTTAGTGTACCTGTGGTTTATATCAGTTTCAGAAGCAGAGTTGAACTAGCAATGGTCTGTATGTGTAGGAAACACCGTTCTTTTGTTCTGAGTACCATCAAGTTTGTGGCTCTATTAGAGACTCTGGAAAGTAAGAGCATGCTTCTTGCCCTAAAGCAGAGTGTGTTTCTTGGATGAGAACTGTGCTGTGTGGTTCCCTTCAGAAATGGAGTTAAATTCCAGCTTCTGTGTCTTCCTACAAGCACGATATAATTTCATGTAAACGCAGTCACTTTTCAGCTCAAATGAATATAAATCGTTCACGAAGCTCACGCGTTTCTTGCTCTTAACTGAAAAACATTGGATATTAGATGACTTTTGGTTTGTATCAGTTTCAGAAGCAGAGTTGAACTAGCAATGGTCCATGTGTGTAGGAAACACGGTTCTTTTGTTCAGAGTACCCTCAAGTTTCTGCCTCTTTTAGAGACTCTAGAAAGCAAGAGCATGCTTCGTGCTCTAAAGCAGAGTTATTTTCATGGATGAGAACTGTGCTGTGTGTTTCCCTTCAGAAATGGAGTTAAATCGCAGGGTCTGTGTCTTCCTACAAGAAAGATATCTTTTCAGATAAACTCAGTCATTTTTCAGCTCAAAGAAGCTACATCGTTCATGAAGCTCACACGTTTCTCGCTCTTAACTTGAAAGCATTGACTGCTAATGGAACTGTGCTTTGTATCAGTTTCAGAAGAAGAGTTGACCTAGATATGGTCCGTATGTGTAGGAAACACCGTTATTTTGTTCTGACCACAGTCATGTTTCCTGCTGTATTAGAGACTCACAGAAAGCAATAGCGTGCTTCTTGCTCTAAAGCAGAGTGTGTTTCATGGAAGAGAACTGTGCTGTGTGTTTCACTTCAGAAATGGAGTTAAATTCCAGGCTCTCTGTCTTCCTACAAGCAAGACATAATTTTAGGTAAATGCAGTCACTTTTCAGCTCAAATGAATATAAATCGTTTACAAAGCTCACACGTTTCTTGCTCTTAACTGAAAAGCATTGGATGTTAGATGACTTGTGGTTTGTATCAGTTTCAGAAGCAGAGTTGAATTGGCACTGGTCCATATGTGTAGGAAACACCGTTCTTTTGTTCAGAGTACCCTCAAGTTTCTGGCTCTATTAGAGACCCTAGAAAGCAAGAGCATGCTTCGTGCTCTAAAGCAGAGTGTGTTTCATCGTGAGAACAGTGCTGTGTGTTTCCCTTCAGAAATGGAGTTAAATCACAGGCTCTGCATCTTCCTACAAGCAAGACATCGTTTCACGTAAACTCAGTCACCTTTCCGCTCAAACAAAGCTACATCGTTCACGTAGCTCACACGTTTCTCGCTCTTAAGTGTAAAGCATTGTATGTTAGAGGAACTGTGGTTTGTATCAGTTTCAGAAGAAGTCTTGACCTAGAAATGGTCCGTATGTGTAGGAATCACCGTTATATTGTTCTGACCACAGTCACGTTTCCTGCTTTATTAGAGACTCATAGAAAGCAAAACGTGCTTCTGGCTCTAAAGCAGATTGTGTTTCATGGATGAGAACTGTGCTGTGTGTTTCCCTTCAGAAATGGAGTTAAATCTCAGGCTCTGTGTCTTCCTTCAAACTAGACATCTTTTCAGGTAAACTCAGTCACTTTTCATCTCAAAGGAAGCTACATCGTTCACAAAGCCCACACGTTTCTCGCTCTTAACTGGAAAGCATTGCATGTTAATGGAACTGTGCTTTGTATCAGTTTCAGAAGAAGAGTTGACCTAGATATGGTCCGTATTTGTAGGAAACACCGTTATTTTGTTCTGACCACAGTCACATTTCCTGCTGTATTAGAGAATCTTAGAAAGCAAGAGTGTGCTTCTTGCTCTAAAGCAGAGTGTGTTTCATGGATGAGAACTGTGCTGTGTGTTTCCCTTCAGAAACGGAGTTAAATTCCAGGCTCTGTGTCTTCCTACTAGCAAGATATAATTTCAGGTAAACGCAGTCACTTTTCAGCTCAAATGAATATAAATCGTTTACGAAGATCACACGTTTCTCGCTCTTAACTGAAAAGCATTGGATGTTAGATGACTTGTGGTTTGTATCAGTTTCAGAAGCAGAGTTGAACTAGCAATGGTCTGTATGTATAGGAAACACCGTTCTTTTGTTCTGTGCACACTCACGTTTCCAGCTCTATTACAGACTCTAGAAAGCAAGAGCGTGCTTCTTCCTATACGCAGAGTGGGTGTCATCGTGATAACAGTGCTGTGTGTTTCTCTTCAGAAATGGAGTTAAATCACAGGCTCTGTATCTTCCTACAAGCAAGACTTCGTTTCTCATAAAATCAGTCACCTTTCCGCTCTAAAAAAGCTACGTCATTCACGTAGCTCACACGTTTCTTGCTCTTAACTGTAAAGCATTGGATGTAAGAGTACCTGTGGTTTATATCAGTTTCAGAAGCAGAGTTGAACTAGCAATGGTCTGTATGAGTAGGAAACACCATTCTTTTGTTCTGAGTACCCTCAAGTTTGTGGCTCTATTAGAGACTCTGGAAAGCAAGAGCATGCTTCTTGCTCTAAAGCAGAGTGTGTTTCATGGAAGAGAACTGTGCTGTGTGTTTCCCTTCAGAAATGGAGTTAAATTCCAGGCTCTGTGTCTTCCTACAAGCAAGACTTCATTTCAGGTAAACGCAGTCACTTTTCAGCTCAAATGAATATAAATCGTTTACGAAGCTCACAAGTTTCTTGCTCTTAACTAAAAAGCATTGGATGTTATATGACTTGTGGTGTGTATCAGTTTCATAAGCAGACTTGAACTAGCAATGGTCTGTATGTATAGGAAACACCGTTCTTTTGTTCTGAGCACACTTTCAAGTTTCTGGCTCTATTATAGACTCTAGAAAGCAATAACGTGCATCTTGCACTAAAGCAGAGTGTGTTTCATGGATGAGAACTGTGCTGTGTTTTAACCTTCAGAAATGGAGTTAAATCCCAGGCTCTGTGTCTTCCTACAAACAAGACTTCGTTTCACGTAAACTCAGTCACCTTTCCGCTCAAACAAAGCTACATTGTTCACGTAGCTCACAGGTTTTTTGCTCTTAACTGTAAAGCATTGGACGTTAGAGGGGCTGTGGTTTGTATCTATTTCAGAAGCAGAGATGAAGTAGCAATGGTCCCTATGTGTAAGAAACACTTCTCTTTTGTTCTGAGTACCCTCAAGTTTCTGGCTCTATTAGAGACACTGGAGAGGAAGAGCATGCTTCTTGCTCTAAAGCAGAGTGTGTTTCATGGATGAGAACTGTGCTGTGTGTTTCCCTTCATAAATGGAGTTAAATCCCAGGCTCTGTGTCTTCCTACAAGCAAGACATCTTTTCAGGTAAACTCAGTCACTTTTCAGCTCAAAGGAAGCTACATCGTTCACGAAGCTCAAACGTTTCTCGCTCTTAAATGGAAAGCATTGCATGTTAATGAAACTGTGCTTTGTATCAGTTTCAGAAGAAGAGTTGACCTAGATATGGTCCGTATTTGTAGGAAACACCGTTATTTTGTTCTGACCACAGTCACGTTTCCTGCTGTATTAGAGAATCTTAGAAAGCTAGAGTGTGCTTCTTGCTCTAAACCAGAGTGTGTTTCATGGATGAGAACTGTGCTGTGTATTTCCCTTCAGAAATGGAGTTAAATTCCAGGCTCTGTGTCTTCCTACAAGCAAGACATAATTTCAGGTAAACGCAGTCACTTTTCAGCTCAAATGAATATAAATCGTTTACGAACCTCATACGTTTCTTGCTCTTAACTGAAAAGCATTGGATGTTAGATGACTTGTGGTTTGTATCAGTTTCAGAAGCAGAGTTGAACTAGCACTGGTCCATATGTGTAGGAAACACCGTTCTTTTGTTCTGAGCACACTTTCAAGTTTCTGGCTCTATTATAGACTCTAGAAAGCAATAACGTGCATCTTGCACTAAAGCAGAGTGTGTTTCATGGATGAGAACTGTGCTGTGTTTTAACCTTCAGAAATGGAGTTAAATCCCAGGCTCTGTGTCTTCCTACAAACAAGACTTCGTTTCACGTAAACTCAGTCACCTTTCCGCTCAAACAAAGCTACATTGTTCACGTACCTCACAGGTTTTTTGCTCTTAACTGTAAAGCATTGGACGTTAGAGGGGCTGTGGTTTGTATCTATTTCAGAAGCAGAGATGAAGTAGCAATGGTCCCTATGTGTAAGAAACACTTCTCTTTTGTTCTGAGTACCCTCAAGTTTCTGGCTCTATTAGAGACACTGGAGAGGAAGAGCATGCTTCTTGCTCTAAAGCAGAGTGTGTTTCATGGATGAGAACTGTGCTGTGTGTTTCCCTTCATAAATGGAGTTAAATCCCAGGCTCTGTGTCTTCCTACAAGCAAGACATCTTTTCAGGTAAACTCAGTCACTTTTCAGCTCAAAGGAAGCTACATCGTTCACGAAGCTCAAACGTTTCTCGCTCTTAAATGGAAAGCATTGCATGTTAATGAAACTGTGCTTTGTATCAGTTTCAGAAGAAGAGTTGACCTAGATATGGTCCGTATTTGTAGGAAACACCGTTATTTTGTTCTGACCACAGTCACGTTTCCTGCTGTATTAGAGAATCTTAGAAAGCTAGAGTGTGCTTCTTGTTCTAAAGCAGAGTGTGTTTCATGGATGAGAACTGTGCTGTGTATTTCCCTTCAGAAATGGAGTTAAATTCCAGGCTCTGTGTCTTCCTACAAGCAAGACATAATTTCAGGTAAACGCAGTCACTTTTCAGCTCAAATGAATATAAATCGTTTACGAACCTCATACGTTTCTAGCTCTTAACTGAAAAGCATTGGATGTTAGATGACTTTTGGTTTGTATCAGTTTCAGAAGCAGAGTTGAACTAGCACTGGTCCATATGTGTAGGAAACACCGTTCTTTTGTTCTGAGCACACTTTCAAGTTTCTGGCTCTATTATAGACTCTAGAAAGCAATAACGTGCATCTTGCACTAAAGCAGAGTGTGTTTCATGGATGAGAACTGTGCTGTGTTTTAACCTTCAGAAATGGAGTTAAATCCCAGGCTCTGTGTCTTCCTACAAACAAGACTTCGTTTCACGTAAACTCAGTCACCTTTCCGCACAAACAAAGCTACATTGTTCACATAGCTCACAGGTTTTTTGCTCTTAACTGTAAAGCATTGGACGTTAGAGGGGCTGTGGTTTGTATCTATTTCAGAAGCAGAGATGAAGTAGCAATGGTCCCTATGTGTAAGAAACACTTCTCTTTTGTTCTGAGTACCCTCAAGTTTCTGGCTCTATTAGAGACACTGGAGAGGAAGAGCATGCTTCTTGCTCTAAAGCAGAGTGTGTTTCATGGATGAGAACTGTGCTGTGTGTTTCCCTTCATAAATGGAGTTAAATCCCAGGCTCTGTGTCTTCCTACAAGCAAGACATCTTTTCAGGTAAACTCAGTCACTTTTCAGCTCAAAGGAAGCTACATCGTTCACGAAGCTCAAACGTTTCTCGCTCTTAAATGGAAAGCATTGCATGTTAATGAAACTGTGCTTTGTATCAGTTTCAGAAGAAGAGTTGACCTAGATATGGTCCGTATTTGTAGGAAACACCGTTATTTTGTTCTGACCACAGTCACGTTTCCTGCTGTATTAGAGAATCTTAGAAAGCTAGAGTGTGCTTCTTGCTCTAAAGCAGAGTGTGTTTCATGGATGAGAACTGTGCTGTGTATTTCCCTTCAGAAATGGAGTTAAATTCCAGGCTCTGTGTCTTCCTACAAGCAAGACATAATTTCAGGTAAACGCAGTCACTTTTCAGCTCAAATGAATATAAATCGTTTACGAACCTCATACGTTTCTTGCTCTTAACTGAAAAGCATTGGATGTTAGATGACTTGTGGTTTGTATCAGTTTCAGAAGCAGAGTTGAACTAGCACTGGTCCATATGTGTAGGAAACACCGTTCTTTTGTTCTGAGCACACTTTCAAGTTTCTGGCTCTATTATAGACTCTAGAAAGCAAATACGTGCATCTTGCACTAAAGCAGAGTGTGTTTCATGGATGAGAACTGTGCTGTGTTTTAACCTTCAGAAATGGAGTTAAATCCCAGGCTCTGTGTCTTTCTACAAACAAGACTTCGTTTCACGTAAACTCAGTCACCTTTCCGCTCAAACAAAGCTACATTGTTCACGTAGCTCACAGGTTTTTTGCTCTTAACTGTAAAGCATTGGACGTTAGAGGGGCTGTGGTTTGTATCTATTTCAGAAGCAGAGATGAAGTAGCAATGGTCCCTATGTGTAAGAAACACCTCTCTTTTGTTCTGAGTACCCTCAAGTTTCTGGCTCTATTAGAGACACTGGATAGGAAGAGCATGCTTCTTGCTCTAAAGCAGAGTGTGTTTCATGGATGAGAACTGTGCTGTGTGTTTCCCTTCAGAAATGGAGTTAAATCCCAGGCTCTGTGTCTTCCTACAAGCAAGACATCTTTTCAGGTAAACCCAGTCACTTTTCATCTCAAAGGAAGCTACATCGTTCACGAAGCTCACACGTTTCTCGCTCTTAACTGGAAAGCATTGCATGTTAATGGAACTATGCTTTGTATCAGTTTCAGAAGAAGAGTTGACCTAGATATGGTCCGTATGTGTAGGAAACATCGTTATTTTGTTCTGACCACAGTCACGTTTCCTGCTGTTTTAGAGAATCTTAGAAAGCAAGAGTGTGCTTCTTGTTCTAAAGCAGAATGTGTTTCACGGATGAGAACTGTGCTGTGTGTTTCCCTCAGAAATGGAGGTAAATCCCAGGCTCTGTGTCTTCCTACAAGCAAGACATCTTTTCAGATAAACTCAGTCATTTTTCAGCTCAAATGAATATAAATCGTTTACGAAGCTGACACGTTTCTTGCTCTTAACTGAAAAGCATTGGATGTTAGATGACTTGTGGTTTGTATCAGTTTCAGAAGCAGAGTTGAACGAGCACTGGTCTATATGTGTAGGAACACCGTTCTATTGTTCAGAGTAGCCTCAAATTTCTGGCTCTATTAGAGACTCTAGAAAGCAAGAGCTTGCTTCTTGCTCTAAAGCAGAGTGTGTTACATCGTGAGAACAGTGCTGTGTGTTTCCCTTCAGAAATGGAGTTAAATCCCAGGCTCTGTGTCTTCCTACAAGCAAGACATCTTTTCAGGTAAACTCAGTCACTTTTCAGCTCAAAGGAAGCTACATCGTTCATGAAGCTCACACGTTTCTCGCTCTTAACTGGAAAGCATTGCATGTTAATGGAACTGTGCTTTGTATCAGTTTCAGAAGAAGAGTTTACCTAGATATGGTCCGTATGTGTAGGAAACACCGTTATTTTGTTCTGACCACAGTCACGTTTCCTGCCGTATTAGAAACTCTTAGAAAGCAAGACTGTGCTTCTTGCTCTAAAGCAGAGTGTGTTTAACGGATGAGAACTGTGCTGTGTGTTTCCCTTCAGAAATGGAGTTAAATTCCAGGCTCTGTGTCTTCCTACAAGCAAGACTTCGTTTCACATAAACTCAGTCACCTTTCCGCTCAAACAAAGCTACATCGTTCACGTAGCTCACACGTTTCATGCTCTTAACTGTAAAGCATTGGATGTTAGTGTACCTGTGGTTTATATCAGTTTCAGAAGCAGAGTTGAACTAGCAATGGTCTGTATGTGTAGG
Source organism: Onychomys arenicola (assembly GCA_949786405.1). NCBI lineage: Eukaryota > Metazoa > Chordata > Mammalia > Rodentia > Cricetidae > Onychomys > Onychomys arenicola. Next base: position 2,472,184 of record CATKUM010000026.1, read on the forward strand.
ACACACCGTTCTTTTGTTCTGAGTACCATCAAGTTTGTGGCTCTATTAGAGACTCTGGAAAGTAAGAGCATGCTTCTTGCCCTAAAGCAGAGTGTGTTTCTTGGATGAGAACTGTGCTGTGTGGTTCCCTTCAGAAATGGAGTTAAATTCCAGCTTCTGTGTCTTCCTACAAGCACGATATAATTTCATGTAAACGCAGTCACTTTTCAGCTCAAATGAATATAAATCGTTCACGAAGCTCACGCGTTTCTTGCTCTTAACTGAAAAACATTGGATATTAGATGACTTTTGGTTTGTATCAGTTTCAGAAGCAGAGTTGAACTAGCAATGGTCCATGTGTGTAGGAAACACGGTTCTTTTGTTCAGAGTACCCTCAAGTTTCTGCCTCTTTTAGAGACTCTAGAAAGCAAGAGCATGCTTCGTGCTCTAAAGCAGAGTTTTTTTCATGGATGAGAACTGTGCTGTGTGTTTCCCTTCAGAAATGGAGTTAAATCGCAGGGTCTGTGTCTTCCTACAAGAAAGATATCTTTTCAGATAAACTCAGTCATTTTTCAGCTCAAAGAAGCTACATCGTTCATGAAGCTCACACGTTTCTCGCTCTTAACTTGAAAGCATTGACTGCTAATGGAACTGTGCTTTGTATCAGTTTCAGAAGAAGAGTTGACCTAGATATGGTCCGTATGTGTAGGAAACACCGTTATTTTGTTCTGACCACAGTCATGTTTCCTGCTGTATTAGAGACTCACAGAAAGCAATAGCGTGCTTCTTGCTCTAAAGCAGAGTGTGTTTCATGGAAGAGAACTGTGCTGTGTGTTTCACTTCAGAAATGGAGTTAAATTCCAGGCTCTCTGTCTTCCTACAAGCAAGACATAATTTTAGGTAAATGCAGTCACTTTTCAGCTCAAATGAATATAAATCCTTTACAAAGCTCACACGTTTCTTGCTCTTAACTGAAAAGCATTGGATGTTAAATGACTTGTGGTTTGTATCAGTTTCAGAAGCAGAGTTGAACTAGCACTGGTCCATATGTGTAGGAAACACCGTTCTTTTGTTCAGAGTACCCTCAAGTTTCTGGCTCTATTAGAGACCCTAGAAAGCAAGAGCATGCTTCGTGCTCTAAAGCAGAGTGTGTTTCATCGTGAGAACAGTGCTGTGTGTTTCCCTTCAGAAATGGAGTTAAATCACAGGCTCTGCATCTTCCTACAAGCAAGACATCGTTTCACGTAAACTCAGTCACCTTTCCGCTCAAACAAAGCTACATCGTTCACGTAGCTCACACGTTTCTCGCTCTTAAGTGTAAAGCATTGTATGTTAGAGGAACTGTGGTTTGTATCAGTTTCAGAAGAAGTCTTGACCTAGAAATGGTCCGTATGTGTAGGAATCACCGTTATATTGTTCTGACCACAGTCACGTTTCCTGCTTTATTAGAGACTCATAGAAAGCAAAACGTGCTTCTGGCTCTAAAGCAGATTGTGTTTCATGGATGAGAACTGTGCTGTGTGTTTCCCTTCAGAAATGGAGTTAAATCTCAGGCTCTGTGTCTTCCTTCAAACTAGACATCTTTTCAGGTAAACTCAGTCACTTTTCATCTCAAAGGAAGCTACATCGTTCACAAAGCCCACACTTTTCTCGCTCTTAACTGGAAAGCATTGCATGTTAATGGAACTGTGCTTTGTATCAGTTTCAGAAGAAGAGTTGACCTAGATATGGTCCGTATGTGTAGGAAACACCGTTATTTTGTTCTGACCACAGTCACATTTCCTGCTGTATTAGAGAATCTTAGAAAGCAAGAGTGTGCTTCTTGCTCTAAAGCAGAGTGTGTTTCATGGATGAGAACTGTGCTGTGTGTTTCCCTTCAGAAACGGAGTTAAATTCCAGGCTCTGTGTCTGCCTACTAGCAAGATATAATTTCAGGTAAACGCAGTCACTTTTCAGCTCAAATGAATATAAATCGTTTACGAATATCACACGTTTCTCGCTCTTAACTGAAAAGCATTGGATGTTAGATGACTTGTGGTTTGTATCAGTTTCAGAAGCAGAGTTGAACTAGAAATGGTCTGTATGTATAGGAAACACCGTTCTTTTGTTCTGAGCACACTCACGTTTCCTGCTCTATTACAGACTCTAGAAAGCAAGAGCGTGCTTCTTCCTATACGCAGAGTGGGTGTCATCGTGATAACAGTGCTGTGTGTTTCTCTTCAGAAATGGAGTTAAATCACAGGCTCTGTATCTTCCTACAAGCAAGACTTCGTTTCTCATAAAATCAGTCACCTTTCCGCTCTAAAAAAGCTACGTCATTCACGTAGCTCACACGTTTCTTGCTCTTAACTGTAAAGCATTGGATGTAAGAGTACCTGTGGTTTATATCAGTTTCAGAAGCAGAGTTGAACTAGCAATGGTCTGTATGAGTAGGAAACACCGTTCTTTTGTTCTGAGTACCCTCAAGTTTGTGGCTCTATTAGAGACTCTGGAAAGCAAGAGCATGCTTCTTGCTCTAAAGCAGAGTGTGTTTCATGGAAGAGAACTGTGCTGTGTGTTTCCCTTCAGAAATGGAGTTAAATTCCAGGCTCTGTGTCTTCCTACTAGCAAGACTTCATTTCAGGTAAACGCAGTCACTTTTCAGCTCAAATGAATATAAATCGTTTACGAAGCTCACAAGTTTCTTGCTCTTAACTAAAAAGCATTGGATGTTATATGACTTGTGGTGTGTATCAGTTTCATAAGCAGACTTGAACTAGCAATGGTCTGTATGTATAGGAAACACCGTTCTTTTGTTCTGAGCACACTTTCAAGTTTCTGGCTCTATTATAGACTCTAGAAAGCAATAACGTGCATCTTGCACTAAAGCAGAGTGTGTTTCATGGATGAGAACTGTGCTGTGTTTTAACCTTCAGAAATGGAGTTAAATCCCAGGCTCTGTGTCTTCCTACAAACAAGACTTCGTTTCACGTAAACTCAGTCACCTTTCCGCTCAAACAAAGCTACATTGTTCACGTAGCTCACAGGTTTTTTGCTCTTAACTGTAAAGCATTGGACGTTAGAGGGGCTGTGGTTTGTATCTATTTCAGAAGCAGAGATGAAGTAGCAATGGTCCCTATGTGTAAGAAACACTTCTCTTTTGTTCTGAGTACCCTCAAGTTTCTGGCTCTATTAGAGACACTGGAGAGGAAGAGCATGCTTCTTGCTCTAAAGCAGAGTGTGTTTCATGGATGAGAACTGTGCTGTGTGTTTCCCTTCATAAATGGAGTTAAATCCCAGGCTCTGTGTCTTCCTACAAGCAAGACATCTTTTCAGGTAAACTCAGTCACTTTTCAGCTCAAAGGAAGCTACATCGTTCACGAAGCTCAAACGTTTCTCGCTCTTAAATGGAAAGCATTGCATGTTAATGAAACTGTGCTTTGTATCAGTTTCAGAAGAAGAGTTGACCTAGATATGGTCCGTATTTGTAGGAAACACCATTATTTTGTTCTGACCACAGTCACGTTTCCTGCTGTATTACAGAATCTTAGAAAGCTAGAGTGTGCTTCTTGCTCTAAAGCAGAGTGTGTTTCATGGATGAGAACTGTGCTGTGTATTTCCCTTCAGAAATGGAGTTAAATTCCAGGCTCTGTGTCTTCCTACAAGCAAGACATAATTTCAGGTAAACGCAGTCACTTTTCAGCTCAAATGAATATAAATCGTTTACGAAACTCATACGTTTCTTGCTCTTAACTGAAAAGCATTGGATGTTAGATGACTTGTGGTTTGTATCAGTTTCAGAAGCAGAGTTGAACCAGCACTGGTCCATATGTGTAGGAAACACCGTTCTTTTGTTCTGAGCACACTTTCAAGTTTCTGGCTCTATTATAGACTCTAGAAAGCAAATACGTGCATCTTGCACTAAAGCAGAGTGTGTTTCATGGATGAGAACTGTGCTGTGTTTTAACCTTCAGAAATGGAGTTAAATCCCAGGCTCTGTGTCTTTCTACAAACAAGACTTCGTTTCACGTAAACTCAGTCACCTTTCCGCTCAAACAAAGCTACATTGTTCACGTAGCTCACAGGTTTTTTTGCTCTTAACTGTAAAGCATTGGACGTTAGAGGGGCTGTGGTTTGTATCTATTTCAGAAGCAGAGATGAAGTAGCAATGGTCCCTATGTGTAAGAAACACCTCTCTTTTGTTCTGAGTACCCTCAAGTTTCTGGCTCTATTAGAGACACTGGATAGGAAGAGCATGCTTCTTGCTCTAAAGCAGAGTGTGTTTCATGGATGAGAACTGTGCTGTGTGTTTCCCTTCAGAAATGGAGTTAAATCCCAGGCTCTGTGTCTTCCTACAAGCAAGACATCTTTTCAGGTAAACCCAGTCACTTTTCATCTCAAAGGAAGCTACATCGTTCACGAAGCTCACACGTTTCTCGCTCTTAACTGGAAAGCATTGCATGTTAATGGAACTATGCTTTGTATCAGTTTCAGAAGAAGAGTTGACCTAGATATGGTCCGTATGTGTAGGAAACATCGTTATTTTGTTCTTACCACAGTCACGTTTCCTGCTGTTTTAGAGAATCTTAGAAAGCAAGAGTGTGCTTCTTGTTCTAAAGCAGAATGTGTTTCACAGATGAGAACTGTGCTGTGTGTTTCCCTCAGAAATGGAGGTAAATCCCAGGCTCTGTGTCTTCCTACAAGCAAGACATCTTTTCAGATAAACTCAGTCATTTTTCAGCTCAAATGAATATAAATCGTTTACGAAGCTGACACGTTTCTTGCTCTTAACTGAAAAGCATTGGATGTTAGATGACTTGTGGTTTGTATCAGTTTCAGAAGCAGAGTTGAACTAGCACTGGTCTATATGTGTAGGAACACCGTTCTATTGTTCAGAGTAGCCTCAAATTTCTGGCTCTATTAGAGACTCTAGAAAGCAAGAGCTTGCTTCTTGCTCTAAAGCAGAGTGTGTTACATCGTGTGAACAGTGCTGTGTGTTTCCCTCAGAAATGGAGTTAAATCACAGGCTCTGCATCTTCCTACAAGCAAGACATTGTTTCACGTAAACTCAGTCACCTTTCCGCTCAAACAAAGCTATATCGTTCACGTAGCTCACACGTTTCTCGCTCTTAAATGGAAAGCATTGCATGTTAATGGAACTGTGCTTTGTATCAGTTTCAGAAGTAGAGTTGACCTAGATATGGTCCGTATTTGTAGGAAACACCGTTATTTTGTTCTGACCACAGTCACATTTCCTGCTGTATTAGAGAATCTTAGAAAGCAAGAGTGTGCTTCTTGCTCTAAAGCAGAGTGTGTTTCATGGATGAGAACTGTGCTGTGTGTTTCCCTTCAGAAACGGAGTTAAATTCCAGGCTCTGTGTCTTCCTACTAGCAAGACATAATTTCAGGTAAACGCAGTCACTTTTCAGCTCAAATGAATATAAATCGTTTACGAAGATCACACGTTTCTCGCTCTTAACTGAAAAGCATTGGATGTTAGATGACTTGTGGTTTGTATCAGTTTCAGAAGCAGAGTTGAACTAGCAATGATCTGTATGTATAGGAAACACCGTTCTTTTGTTCTGAGCACACTCACGTTTCCTGCTCTATTACAGACTCTAGAAAGCAAGAGCGTGCTTCTTCCTATACGCAGAGTGGGTGTCATCGTGATAACAGTGCTGTGTGTTTCTCTTCAGAAATGGAGTTAAATCACAGGCTCTGTATCTTCCTACAAGCAAGACGTCGTTTCTCATAAAATCAGTCACCTTTCCGCTCTAAAAAAGCTACGTCATTCACGTAGCTCACACGTTTCTTGCTCTTAACTGTAAAGCATTGGATGTAAGAGTACCTGTGGTTTATATCAGTTTCAGAAGCAGAGTTGAACTAGCAATGGTCTGTATGTGTAGGAAACACCGTTCTTTTGTTCTGAGTACCCTCAAGTTTGTGGCTCTATTAGTGACTCTGGAAAGCAAGAGCATGCTTCTTGCTCTAAAGCAGAGTGTGTTTCATGGATGAGAACTGTGCTGTGTGTTTCCCTTCAGAAATGGAGTTAAATCCCAGGCTCGGTGTCTTCCTACAAGCAAGACATCTTTTCAGGTAAACCCAGTCACTTTTCAGCTCAAAGGAAGCTACATCGTTCACGAAGCTCACACGTTTCTCGCTCTTAAATGGAAAGCATTGCATGTTAATGGAACTATGCTTTGTATCAGTTTCAGAAGAAGAGTTGACCTAGATATGGTCCGTATGTGTAGGAAACATCGTTATTTTGTTCTTACCACAGTCACGTTTCCTGCTGTTTTAGAGAATCTTAGAAAGCAAGAGTGTGCTTCTTGTTCTAAAGCAGAATGTGTTTCACGGATGAGAACTGTACTGTGTGTTTCCCTCAGAAATGGAGGTAAATCCCAGGCTCTGTGTCTTCCTACTAGCAAGATATAATTTCAGGTAAACGCAGTCACTTTTCAGCTCAAATGAATATAAATCGTTTACGAACCTCAGACGTTTCTTGCTCTTAACTGAAAAGTATTGGATGTTAGATGACTTCTGGTTTGTATCAGTTTCAGAAGCAGAGTTGAACTAGCACTGGTCCATATGTGTAGGAAACACCGTTCTTTTGTTCAGAGTACCCTCAAGTTTCTGGCTCTATTACAGACCATAGAAAGCAAGAGCATGCTTCGTGCTCTAAAGCAGAGTGTGTTACATCGTGAGAACAGTGCTGTGTGTTTCCCTTCAGAAATGGAGTTAAATCACAGGCTCTGCATCTTCCTACAAGCAAGACATCGTTTCACGTAAACTCAGTCACCTTTCCGCTCAAACAAAGCTACATCGTTCACGTAGCTCACACGTTTCTCGCTCTTAAGTGTAAAGCATTGTATGTTAGAGGAACTGTGGTTTGTATCAGTTTCAGAAGAAGTCTTGACCTAGAAATGGTCCGTATGTGTAGGAATCACCGTTATATTGTTCTGACCACAGTCACGTTTCCTGCTTTATTAGAGACTCATAGAAAGCAAAACGTGCTTCTTGCTCTAAAGCAGAGTGTGTTTCATGGATGAGACCTGTGCTGTGTGTTTCCCTACAGAAATGGAGTTAAATCTCAGGCTCTGTGTCTTCCTTCAAACTAGACATCTTTTCAGGTAAACTCAGTCACTTTTCATCTCAAAGGAAGCTACATCGTTCACGAAGCCCACACGTTTCTCGCTCTTAACTGGAAAGCATTGCATGTTAATGGAACTGTGCTTTGTATCAGTTTCAGAAGAAGAGTTGACCTAGATATGGTCCGTATTTGTAGGAAACACCGTTATTTTGTTCTGACCACAGTCACATTTCCTGCTGTATTAGAGAATCTTAGAAAGCAAGAGTGTGCTTCTTGCTCTAAAGCAGAGTGTGTTTCATGGATGAGAACTGTGCTGTGTGTTTCCCTTCAGAAACGGAGTTAAATTCCAGGCTCTGTGTCTTCCTACTAGCAAGACATAATTTCAGGTAAACGCAGTCACTTTTCAGCTCAAATGAATATAAATCGTTTACGAAGATCACACGTTTCTCGCTCTTAACTGAAAAGCATTGGATGTTAGATGACTTGTGGTTTGTATCAGTTTCAGAAGCAGAGTTGAACTAGCAATGATCTGTATGTATAGGAAACACCGTTCTTTTGTTCTGAGCACACTCACGTTTCCTGCTCTATTACGGACTCTAGAAAGCAAGAGCGTGCTTCTTCCTATACGCAGAGTGGGTGTCATCGTGATAACAGTGCTGTGTGTTTCTCTTCAGAAATGGAGTTAAATCACAGGCTCTGTATCTTCCTACAAGCAAGACTTCGTTTCTCATAAAATCAGTCACCTTTCCGCTCTAAAAAAGCTACGTCATTCACGTAGCTCACACGTTTCTTGCTCTTAACTGTAAAGCATTGGATGTAAGAGTACCTGTGGTTTATATCAGTTTCAGAAGCAGAGTTGAACTAGCAATGGTCTGTATGAGTAGGAAACACCGTTCTTTTGTTCTGAGTACCCTCAAGTTTGTGGCTCTATTAGAGACTCTGGAAAGCAAGAGCATGCTTCTTGCTCTAAAGCAGAGTGTGTTTCATGGAAGAGAACTGTGCTGTGTGTTTCCCTTCAGAAATGGAGTTAAATTCCAGGCTCTGTGTCTTCCTACTAGCAAGACTTCATTTCAGGTAAACGCAGTCACTTTTCAGCTCAAATGAATATAAATCGTTTACGAAGCTCACAAGTTTCTTGCTCTTAACTAAAAAGCATTGGATGTTATATGACTTGTAGTGTGTATCAGTTTCATAAGCAGACTTGAACTAGCAATGGTCTGTATGTATAGGAAACACCGTTCTTTTGTTCTGAGCACACTTTCAAGTTTCTGGCTCTATTATAGACTCTAGAAAGCAATAACGTGCATCTTGCACTAAAGCAGAGTGTGTTTCATGGATGAGAACTGTGCTGTGTTTTAACCTTCAGAAATGGAGTTAAATCCCAGGCTCTGTGTCTTCCTACAAACAAGACTTCGTTTCACGTAAACTCAGTCACCTTTCGGCTCAAACAAAGCTACATTGTTCACGTAGCTCACAGGTTTTTTGCTCTTAACTGTAAAGCATTGGACGTTAGAGGGGCTGTGGTTTGTATCTATTTCAGAAGCAGAGATGAAGTAGCAATGGTCCCTATGTGTAAGAAACACCACTCTTTTGTTCTGAGTACCCTCAAGTTTCTGGCTCTATTAGAGACCCTAGAAAGCAAGAGCATGCTTCGTTCTCTAAAGCAGAGTGTGTTTCATCGTGAGAACAGTGCTGTGTGTTTCCCTTCAGAAATGGAGTTAAATCACAGGCTCTGCATCTTCCTACAAGCAAGACATCTTTTCACGTAAACTCAGTCACCTTTCCGCTCAAACAAAGCTACATCGTTCACGTACCTCACACGTTTCTGGCTCTTAAGTGTAAAGCATTGTATGTTAGAGGAACTGTGGTTTGTATCAGTTTCAGAAGAAGTCTTGACCTAGAAATGGTCCCTATGTGTAGGAATCACCGTTATATTGTTCTGACCACAGTCACGTTTCCTGCTTTATTAGAGACTCATAGAAAGCAAAACGAGCTTCTGGCTCTAAAGCAGAGTGTGTTTCATGGATGAGAACTGTGCTGTGTGTTTCCCTTCAGAAATGGAGTTAAATCCCAGGCTCTGTGTCTTCCTACAAGCAAGACATCTTTTCAGGTAAACCCAGTCACTTTTCAGCTCAAAGGAAGCTACATCGTTCACGAAGCTCACACGTTTCTCGCTCTTAACTGGAAAGCATTGCATGTTAATGGAACTATGCTTTGTATCAGTTTCAGAAGAAGAGTTGACCTAGATATGGTCCGTATGTGTAGGAAACATCGTTATTTTGTTCTTACCACAGTCACGTTTCCTGCTATTTTAGAGAATCTTAGAAAGCAAGAGTGTGCTTCTTGTTCTAAAGCAGAATGTGTTTCACGGATGAGAACTGTGCTGTGTGTTTCCCTCAGAAATGGAGGTAAATCCCAGGCTCTGTGTCTTCCTACAAGCAAGACATCTTTTCAGATAAACTCAGTCATTTTTCAGCTCAAATGAATATAAATCGTTTACCAAGCTGACACGTTTCTTGCTCTTAACTGAAAAGCATTGGATGTTAGATGACTTGTGGTTTGTATCAGTTTCAGGAGCAGAGTTGAACTAGCACTGGTCTATATGTGTAGGAACACCGTTCTATTGTTCAGAGTAGCCTCAAATTTCTGGCTCTATTAGAGACTCTAGAAAGCAAGAGCTTGCTTCTTGCTCTAAAGCAGAGTGTGTTACATCGTGAGAACAGTGCTGTGTGTTTCCCTCAGAAATGGAGTTAAATCACAGGCTCTGCATCTTCCTACAAGCAAGACATTGTTTCACGTAAACTCAGTCACCTTTCTGCTCAAACAAAGCTATATCGTTCACGTAGCTCACACGTTTCTCGCTCTTAAATGGAAAGCATTGCATGTTAATGGAACTGTGCTTTGTATCAGTTTCAGAAGTAGAGTTGACCTAGATATGGTCCGTATTTGTAGGAAACACCGTTATTTTGTTCTGACCACAGTCACATTTCCTGCTGTATTAGAGAATCTTAGAAAGCAAGAGTGTGCTTCTTGCTCTAAAGCAGAGTGTGTTTCATGGATGAGAACTGTGCTGTGTGTTTCCCTTCAGAAACGGAGTTAAATTCCAGGCTCTGTGTCTTCCTACTAGCAAGACATAATTTCAGGTAAACGCAGTCACTTTTCAGCTCAAATGAATATAAATCGTTTACGAAGATCACACGTTTCTCGCTCTTAACTGAAAACCATTGGATGTTAGATGACTTGTGGTTTGTATCAGTTTCAGAAGCAGAGTTGAACTAGCAATGATCTGTATGTATAGGAAACACCGTTCTTTTGTTCTGAGCACACTCACGCTTCCTGCTCTATTACAGACTCTAGAAAGCAAGAGCGTGCTTCTTCCTATACGCAGAGTGGGTGTAATCGTGATAACAGTGCTGTGTGTTTCTCTTCAGAAATGGAGTTAAATCACAGGCTCTGTATCTTCCTACAAGCAAGATTTCGTTTCTCATAAAATCAGTCACCTTTCCGCTCTAAAAAAGCTACATCATTCACGTAGCTCACACGTTTCTTGCTCTTAACTGTAAAGCATTGGATGTAAGAGTACCTGTGGTTTATATCAGTTTCAGAAGCAGAGTTGAACTAGCACTGGTCTATATGTGTAGGAACACCGTTCTATTGTTCAGGGTAGCCTCAAATTTCTGGCTCTATAAGAGACTCTAGAAAGCAAGAGCTTGCTTCTTGCTCTAAAGCAGAGTGTATTTCATGGATGAGAACTGTGCTGTGTGTTTCCCTTCAGAAATGGAGTTAAATCCCAGGCTCTCTGTCTTCCTACAAGCAAGACATCTTTTCAGGTAAACTAAGTCACTTTTCAGCTCAAAGGAAGCTACATCGTTCACGAAGCTCACACGTTTCTCGCTCTTAAATGGAAAGCATTGCAAGTTAATGGAACTGTGCTTTGTATCAGTTTCAGAAGAAGAGTTGACCTAGATATGGTCCGTATTTGTAGGAAACACCGTTATTTGTTCTGACCACAGTCACGTTTCCTGCTGTATTAGAGAATCTTAGAAAGCAAGAGTGTGCTTCTTGCTCTAAAGCAGAGTGTGTTTCATGGATGAGAACTGTGCTGTGTATTTCCCTTCAGAAATGGAGTTAAATTCCAGGCTCTGTGTCTTCCTACAAGCAAGACATAATTTCAGGTAAACGCAGTCACTTTTCATCTCAAATGAATATAAATCGTTTACGAACCTCAGACGTTTCTTGCTCTTAACTGAAAAGCATTGGATGTTAGATGACTTCTGGTTTGTATCAGTTTCAGAAGCAGAGTTGAACTAGCACTGGTCCATATGTGTAGGAAACACCGTTCTTTTGTTCAGAGTACCCTCAAGTTTCTGGCTCTATTACAGAACCTAGAAAGCAAGAGCATGCTTCGTGCTCTAAAGCAGAGTGTGTTACATCGTGAGAACAGTGCTGTGTGTTTCCCTTCAGAAATGGAGTTAAATCACAGGCTCTGCATCTTCCTACAAGCAAGACATCGTTTCACGTAAACTCAGTCACATTTCCGCTCAAACAAAGCTACATCGTTCACGTAGCTCACGCGTTTCTCGCTCTTAAGTGTAAAGCATTGTATGTTAGAGGAACTGTGGTTTGTATCAGTTTCAGAAGAAGTCTTGACCTAGAAATGGTCCGTATGTGTAGGAATCACCATTATATTGTTCTGACCACAGTCACGTTTCCTGCTTTATTAGAGACTCATAGAAAGCAAAACGTGCTTCTTGCTCTAAAGCAGAGTGTGTTTCATGGATGAGACCTGTGCTGTGTGTTTCCCTACAGAAATGGAGTTAAATCTCAGGCTCTGTGTCTTCCTTCAAACTAGACATCTTTTCAGGTAAACTCAGTCACTTTTCATCTCAAAGGAAGCTACATCGTTCAGGAAGCCCACACGTTTCTCGCTCTTAACTGGAAAGCATTGCATGTTAATGGAACTGTGCTTTGTAGCAGTTTCAGAAGAAGAGTTGACCTAGATATGGTCCGTATTTGTAGGAAACACCGTTATTTTGTTCTGACCACAGTCACATTTCCTGCTGTATTAGAGAATCTTAGAAAGCAAGAGTGTGCTTCTTGCTCTAAAGCAGAGTGTGTTTCATGGATGAGAACTGTGCTGTGTGTTTCCCCTCAGAAATTGACTTAAATTCCAGGCTCTGTGTCTTCCTACTAGCAAGACATAATTTCAGGTAAACGCAGTCACTTTTCAGCTCAAATGAATATAAATCGTTTACGAAGATCACACGTTTCTCGCTCTTAACTGAAAAGCATTGGATGTTAGATGACTTGTGGTTTGTATCAGTTTCAGAAGCAGAGTTGAACTAGCAATGATCTGTATGTATAGGAAACACCGTTCTTTTGTTCTGAGCACAATCACGTTTCCTGCTCTATTACAGACTCTAGAAAGCAAGAGCGTGCTTCTTCCTATACGCAGAGTGGGTGTCATCGTGATAACAGTGCTGTGTGTTTCTCTTCAGAAATGGAGTTAAATCACAGGCTCTGTATCTTCCTACAAGCAAGATTTCGTTTCTCATAAAATCAGTCACCTTTCCGCTCTAAAAAAGCTACGTCATTCACGTAGCTCACACGTTTCTTGCTCTTAACTGTAAAGCATTGGATGTAAGAGTACCTGTGGTTTATATCAGTTTCAGAAGCAGAGTTGAACTAGCAATGGTCTGTATGAGTAGGAAACACCATTCTTTTGTTCTGAGTACCCTCAAGTTTGTGGCTCTATTAGAGACTCTGGAAAGCAAGAGCATGCTTCTTGCTCTAAAGCAGAGTGTGTTTCATGGAAGAGAACTGTGCTGTGTGTTTCCCTTCAGAAATGGAGTTAAATTCCAGGCTCTGTGTCTTCCTACTAGCAAGACTTCATTTCAGGTAAACGCAGTCACTTTTCAGCTCAAATGAATATAAATCGTTTACGAAGCTCACAAGTTTCTTGCTCTTAACTAAAAAGCATTGGATGTTATATGACTTGTGGTGTGTATCAGTTTCATAAGCAGACTTGAACTAGCAATGGTCTGTATGTATAGGAAACACCGTTCTTTTGTTCTGAGCACACTTTCAAGTTTCTGGCTCTATTATAGACTCTAGAAAGCAATAACGTGCATCTTGCACTAAAGCAGAGTGTGTTTCATGGATGAGAACTGTGCTGTGTTTTAACCTTCAGAAATGGAGTTAAATCCCAGGCTCTGTGTCTTCCTACAAACAAGACTTCGTTTCACGTAAACTCAGTCACCTTTCCGCTCAAACAAAGCTACATTGTTCACGTAGCTCACAGGTTTTTTGCTCTTAACGGTAAAGCATTGGACATTAGAGGGGCTGTGGTTTGTATCTATTTCAGAAGCAGAGATGAAGTAGCAATGGTCCCTATGTGTAAGAAACACCTCTCTTTTGTTCTGAGTTCCCTCAAGTTTCTGGCTCTATTAGAGACACTGGAGAGGAAGAGCATGCTTCTTGCTCTAAAGCAGAGTGTGTTTCATGGATGAGAACTGTGCTGTGTGTTTCCCTTCAGAAATGGAGTTAAATCCCAGGCTCTGTGTCTTCCTACAAGCAAGACATCTTTTCAGGTAAACTCAGTCACTTTTCAGCTCAACGGAAGCTACATCGTTCACGAAGCTCACACGTTTCTCGCTCTTAAATGGGAAGCATTGCATGTTAATGGAACTGTGCTTTGTATCAGTTTCAGAAGAAGAGATGACCTAGATATGGTCCGTAAATGTAGGAAACATCGTTATTTTGTTCTTACCACAGTCACGTTTCCTGCTGTTTTAGAGAATCTTAGAAAGCAAGAGTGTGCTTCTTGTTCTAAAGCAGAATGTGTTTCACGAATGAGAACTGTGCTGTGTGTTTCCCTCAGAAATGGAGGTAAATCCCAGGCTCTGTGTCTTCCTACAAGCAAGACATCTTTTCAGATAAACTCAGTCATTTTTCAGCTCAAATGAATATAAATCGTTTACCAAGCTGACACGTTTCTTGCTCTTAACTGAAAAGCATTGGATGTTAGATGACTTGTGGTTTGTATCAGTTTCAGGAGCAGAGTTGAACTAGCACTGGTCTATATGTGTAGGAACACCGTTCTATTGTTCAGAGTAGCCTCAAATTTCTGGCTCTATTAGAGACTCTAGAAAGCAAGAGCTTGCTTCTTGCTCTAAAGCAGAGTGTGTTACATCGTGAGAACAGTGCTGTGTGTTTCCCTCAGAAATGGAGTTAAATCACAGGCTCTGCATCTTCCTACAAGCAAGACATTGTTTCACGTAAACTCAGTCACCTTTCTGCTCAAACAAAGCTATATCGTTCACGTAGCTCACACGTTTCTCGCTCTTAAATGGAAAGCATTGCATGTTAATGGAACTGTGCTTTGTATCAGTTTCAGAAGTAGAGTTGACCTAGATATGGTCCGTATTTGTAGGAAACACCGTTATTTTGTTCTGACCACAGTCACATTTCCTGCTGTATTAGAGAATCTTAGAAAGCAAGAGTGTGCTTCTTGCTCTAAAGCAGAGTGTGTTTCATGGATGAGAACTGTGCTGTGTGTTTCCCTTCAGAAACGGAGTTAAATTCCAGGCTCTGTGTCTTCCTACTAGCAAGACATAATTTCAGGTAAACGCAGTCACTTTTCAGCTCAAATGAATATAAATCGTTTACGAAGATCACACGTTTCTCGCTCTTAACTGAAAACCATTGGATGTTAGATGACTTGTGGTTTGTATCAGTTTCAGAAGCAGAGTTGAACTAGCAATGATCTGTATGTATAGGAAACACCGTTCTTTTGTTCTGAGCACACTCACGCTTCCTGCTCTATTACAGACTCTAGAAAGCAAGAGCGTGCTTCTTCCTATACGCAGAGTGGGTGTAATCGTGATAACAGTGCTGTGTGTTTCTCTTCAGAAATGGAGTTAAATCACAGGCTCTGTATCTTCCTACAAGCAAGATTTCGTTTCTCATAAAATCAGTCACCTTTCCGCTCTAAAAAAGCTACATCATTCACGTAGCTCACACGTTTCTTGCTCTTAACTGTAAAGCATTGGATGTAAGAGTACCTGTGGTTTATATCAGTTTCAGAAGCAGAGTTGAACTAGCACTGGTCTATATGTGTAGGAACACCGTTCTATTGTTCAGGGTAGCCTCAAATTTCTGGCTCTATAAGAGACTCTAGAAAGCAAGAGCTTGCTTCTTGCTCTAAAGCAGAGTGTATTTCATGGATGAGAACTGTGCTGTGTGTTTCCCTTCAGAAATGGAGTTAAATCCCAGGCTCTCTGTCTTCCTACAAGCAAGACATCTTTTCAGGTAAACTAAGTCACTTTTCAGCTCAAAGGAAGCTACATCGTTCACGAAGCTCACACGTTTCTCGCTCTTAAATGGAAAGCATTGCAAGTTAATGGAACTGTGCTTTGTATCAGTTTCAGAAGAAGAGTTGACCTAGATATGGTCCGTATTTGTAGGAAACACCGTTATTTGTTCTGACCACAGTCACGTTTCCTGCTGTATTAGAGAATCTTAGAAAGCAAGAGTGTGCTTCTTGCTCTAAAGCAGAGTGTGTTTCATGGATGAGAACTGTGCTGTGTATTTCCCTTCAGAAATGGAGTTAAATTCCAGGCTCTGTGTCTTCCTACAAGCAAGACATAATTTCAGGTAAACGCAGTCACTTTTCATCTCAAATGAATATAAATCGTTTACGAACCTCAGACGTTTCTTGCTCTTAACTGAAAAGCATTGGATGTTAGATGACTTCTGGTTTGTATCAGTTTCAGAAGCAGAGTTGAACTAGCACTGGTCCATATGTGTAGGAAACACCGTTCTTTTGTTCAGAGTACCCTCAAGTTTCTGGCTCTATTACAGAACCTAGAAAGCAAGAGCATGCTTCGTGCTCTAAAGCAGAGTGTGTTACATCGTGAGAACAGTGCTGTGTGTTTCCCTTCAGAAATGGAGTTAAATCACAGGCTCTGCATCTTCCTACAAGCAAGACATCGTTTCACGTAAACTCAGTCACATTTCCGCTCAAACAAAGCTACATCGTTCACGTAGCTCACGCGTTTCTCGCTCTTAAGTGTAAAGCATTGTATGTTAGAGGAACTGTGGTTTGTATCAGTTTCAGAAGAAGTCTTGACCTAGAAATGGTCCGTATGTGTAGGAATCACCATTATATTGTTCTGACCACAGTCACGTTTCCTGCTTTATTAGAGACTCATAGAAAGCAAAACGTGCTTCTTGCTCTAAAGCAGAGTGTGTTTCATGGATGAGACCTGTGCTGTGTGTTTCCCTACAGAAATGGAGTTAAATCTCAGGCTCTGTGTCTTCCTTCAAACTAGACATCTTTTCAGGTAAACTCAGTCACTTTTCATCTCAAAGGAAGCTACATCGTTCAGGAAGCCCACACGTTTCTCGCTCTTAACTGGAAAGCATTGCATGTTAATGGAACTGTGCTTTGTAGCAGTTTCAGAAGAAGAGTTGACCTAGATATGGTCCGTATTTGTAGGAAACACCGTTATTTTGTTCTGACCACAGTCACATTTCCTGCTGTATTAGAGAATCTTAGAAAGCAAGAGTGTGCTTCTTGCTCTAAAGCAGAGTGTGTTTCATGGATGAGAACTGTGCTGTGTGTTTCCCCTCAGAAATTGACTTAAATTCCAGGCTCTGTGTCTTCCTACTAGCAAGACATAATTTCAGGTAAACGCAGTCACTTTTCAGCTCAAATGAATATAAATCGTTTACGAAGATCACACGTTTCTCGCTCTTAACTGAAAAGCATTGGATGTTAGATGACTTGTGGTTTGTATCAGTTTCAGAAGCAGAGTTGAACTAGCAATGATCTGTATGTATAGGAAACACCGTTCTTTTGTTCTGAGCACAATCACGTTTCCTGCTCTATTACAGACTCTAGAAAGCAAGAGCGTGCTTCTTCCTATACGCAGAGTGGGTGTCATCGTGATAACAGTGCTGTGTGTTTCTCTTCAGAAATGGAGTTAAATCACAGGCTCTGTATCTTCCTACAAGCAAGATTTCGTTTCTCATAAAATCAGTCACCTTTCCGCTCTAAAAAAGCTACGTCATTCACGTAGCTCACACGTTTCTTGCTCTTAACTGTAAAGCATTGGATGTAAGAGTACCTGTGGTTTATATCAGTTTCAGAAGCAGAGTTGAACTAGCAATGGTCTGTATGAGTAGGAAACACCATTCTTTTGTTCTGAGTACCCTCAAGTTTGTGGCTCTATTAGAGACTCTGGAAAGCAAGAGCATGCTTCTTGCTCTAAAGCAGAGTGTGTTTCATGGAAGAGAACTGTGCTGTGTGTTTCCCTTCAGAAATGGAGTTAAATTCCAGGCTCTGTGTCTTCCTACTAGCAAGACTTCATTTCAGGTAAACGCAGTCACTTTTCAGCTCAAATGAATATAAATCGTTTACGAAGCTCACAAGTTTCTTGCTCTTAACTAAAAAGCATTGGATGTTATATGACTTGTGGTGTGTATCAGTTTCATAAGCAGACTTGAACTAGCAATGGTCTGTATGTATAGGAAACACCGTTCTTTTGTTCTGAGCACACTTTCAAGTTTCTGGCTCTATTATAGACTCTAGAAAGCAATAACGTGCATCTTGCACTAAAGCAGAGTGTGTTTCATGGATGAGAACTGTGCTGTGTTTTAACCTTCAGAAATGGAGTTAAATCCCAGGCTCTGTGTCTTCCTACAAACAAGACTTCGTTTCACGTAAACTCAGTCACCTTTCCGCTCAAACAAAGCTACATTGTTCACGTAGCTCACAGGTTTTTTGCTCTTAACGGTAAAGCATTGGACATTAGAGGGGCTGTGGTTTGTATCTATTTCAGAAGCAGAGATGAAGTAGCAATGGTCCCTATGTGTAAGAAACACCTCTCTTTTGTTCTGAGTTCCCTCAAGTTTCTGGCTCTATTAGAGACACTGGAGAGGAAGAGCATGCTTCTTGCTCTAAAGCAGAGTGTGTTTCATGGATGAGAACTGTGCTGTGTGTTTCCCTTCAGAAATGGAGTTAAATCCCAGGCTCTGTGTCTTCCTACAAGCAAGACATCTTTTCAGGTAAACTCAGTCACTTTTCAGCTCAACGGAAGCTACATCGTTCACGAAGCTCACACGTTTCTCGCTCTTAAATGGGAAGCATTGCATGTTAATGGAACTGTGCTTTGTATCAGTTTCAGAAGAAGAGATGACCTAGATATGGTCCGTAAATGTAGGAAACATCGTTATTTTGTTCTTACCACAGTCACGTTTCCTGCTGTTTTAGAGAATCTTAGAAAGCAAGAGTGTGCTTCTTGTTCTAAAGCAGAATGTGTTTCACGAATGAGAACTGTGCTGTGTGTTTCCCTCAGAAATGGAGGTAAATCCCAGGCTCTGTGTCTTCCTACAAGCAAGACATCTTTTCAGATAAACTCAGTCATTTTTCAGCTCAAATGAATATAAATCGTTTACGAAGCTGACACGTTTCTTGCTCTTAACTGAAAAGCATTGGATGTTAGATGACTTGTGGTTTGTATCAGTTTCAGAAGCAGAGTTGAACTAGCACTGGTCTATATGTGTAGGAACACCGTTCTATTGTTCAGAGTAGCCTCAAATTTCTGGCTCTATTAGAGACTCTAGAAAGCAAGAGCTTGCTTCTTGCTCTAAAGCAGAGTGTATTTCATGGATGAGAACTGTGCTGTGTGTTTCCCTTCAGAAATGGAGTTAAATCCCAGGCTCTCTGTCTTCCTACAAGCAAGACATCTTTTCAGGTAAACTAAGTCACTTTTCAGCTCAAAGGAAGCTACATCGTTCACGAAGCTCACACGTTTCTCGCTCTTAACTGGAAAGCATTGCATGTTAATGGAACTGTGCTTTGTATCAGTTTCAGAAGAAGAGTTGACCTAGATATGGTCCGTATTTGTAGGAAACACTGTTATTTGTTCTGACCACAGTCACGTTTCCTGTTCTATTAGAGAATCTTAGAAAGCAAGAGTGTGCGTCTTGCTCTAAAGCAGAGTGTGTTTCATGGATGAGAACTATGCTGTGTGTTTCCCTTTAGAAACGGAGTTAAATTCCAGGCTCTGTGTCTTCCTACTAGCAAGACATAATTTCAGGTAAACGCAGTCACTTTTCAGCTCAAATGAATATAAATCGTTTACGAACCTCAGACGTTTCTTGCTCTTAACTGAAAAGCATTGGATGTTAGATGACTTGTGGTTTGTATCAGTTTCAGAAGCAGAGTTGAACTAGCACTGGTCCATATGTGTAGGAAACACCGTTCTTTTGTTCAGAGTACCCTCAAGTTTCTGGCTCTATTAGAGACCCTAGAAAGCAAGAGCATGCTTCGTGCTCTAAAGCAGAGTGTGTTACATCGTGAGAACAGTGCTGTGTGTTTCCCTTCAGAAATGGAGTTAAATCACAGGCTCTGCATCTTCCTACAAGCAAGACATCGTTTCACGTAAACTCAGTCACCTTTCCGCTCAAACAAAGCTACATCGTTCACGTAGCTCACACGTTTCTCGCTCTTAAGTGTAAAGCATTGTATGTTAGAGGAACTGTGGTTTGTATCAGTTTCAGAAGAAGTCTTGACCTAGAAATGGTCCGTATGTGTAGGAATCACCGTTATATTGTTCTGACCACAGTCACGTTTCCTGCTTTATTAGAGACTCATAGAAAGCAAAACGTGCTTCTGGCTCTAAAGCAGAGTGTGTTTCATGGATGAGAACTGTGCTGTGTGTTTCCCTTCAGAAATGGACTTAAATCTCAGACTCTGTGTCTTCCTTCAAACTATACATCTTTTCAGGTAAACTCAGTCACTTTTCATCTCAAAGGAAGCTACATCGTTCACGAAGCCCACACGTTTCTCGCTCTTAACTGGAAAGCATTGCATGTTAATGGAACTGTGCTTTGTATCAGTTTCAGAAGAAGAGTTGACCTAGATATGGTCCGTATTTGTAGGAAACACCGTTATTTTGTTCTGACCACAGTCACATTTCCTGCTGTATTAGAGAATCTTAGAAAGCAAGAGTGTGCTTCTTGCTCTAAAGCAGAGTGTGTTTCATGGATGAGAACTGTGCTGTGTGTTTCCCTTCAGAAACGGAGTTAAATTCCAGGCTCTGTGTCTTCCTACTAGCAAGACATAATTTCAGGTAAACGCAGTCACTTTTCAGCTCAAATGAATATAAATCGTTTACGAAGATCACACGTTTCTCGCTCTTAACTGAAAAGCATTGGATGTTAGATGACTTGTGGTTTGTATCAGTTTCAGAAGCAGAGTTGAACTAGCAATGATCTGTATGTATAGGAAACACCGTTCTTTTGTTCTTTGCACACTCACGTTTCCTGCTCTATTACAGACTCTAGAAAGCAAGAGCGTGCTTCTTCCTATACGCAGAGTGGGTGTCATCGTGATAACAGTGCTGTGTGTTTCTCTTCAGAAATGGAGTTAAATCACAGGCTCTGTATCTTCCTACAAGCAAGACTTCGTTTCTCATAAAATCAGTCACCTTTCCGCTCTAAAAAAGCTACGTCATTCACGTAGCTCACACGTTTCTTGCTCTTAACTGTAAAGCATTGGATGTAAGAGTACCTGTGGTTTATATCAGTTTCAGAAGCAGAGTTGAAGTAGCACTGGTCCGTATGTGTAGGAAACACCGTTCTTTTTTTCAGAGTACTCTCATGTTTCTTGCTATATTAGAGACTCTAGAAAGCAAGAGCATGCTTCGTGCTCTAAAGCAGAGTGTTTTACATGGATGAGAACTGTGCTGTGTGTTTCCCTTCAGAAATGGACTTAAATCCCAGGCTCTGTGTCTTCCTACAAGCAAGATATCTTTTGAGGTAAACTCAGTCACTTTTCATCTCAAAGGAAGCTACATCGTTCACGAAGCTCACACGTTTCTCGCTCTTAACTGGAAAGCATTGCATGTTAATGGAACTGTGGTTTGTATCAGTTTCAGAAGAAGAGTTGACCTAGATATGGTCCGTATGTGTAGGAAACACCGTTATTTTGTTCTTACCACAGTCACGTTTCCTGCTGTTTTAGAGAATCTTAGAAAGCAAGAGCGTGCTCCTTTCTCAAAAGCAGAGTGTGTTTCATGGATGAGAACTGTGCTGTGTGTTTCCCTCAGAAATGGAGGTAAATCCCAGGCTCTGTGTCTTCCTACAAGCAAGACATCTTTTCAGATAAACTCAGTCATTTTTCAGCTCAAATGAATATAAATCGTTTACGAAGTTCACAAGTTTCTTGCTCTTAACTAAAAAGCATTGGATGTTATATGACTTGTGGTTTGTATCAGTTTCATAAGCAGAGTTGAACTAGCAATGGTCTGTATGTATAGGAAACACCGTTCTTTTCTTCTGAGCACACTTTCAAGATTCTGGCTCTATTATAGACTCTAGAAAGCAATAACGTGCATCTTGCTCTAAAGCAGAGTGTGTTTCATGGATGAGAACTGTGCTGTCTTTTTCCCTTCAGAAATGGAGGTAAATCCCAGGCTCTGTGTCTTCCTACAAACAAGACTTCGTTTCACGTAAACTCAGTCACCTTTCTGCTCAAAAATAGCTACATCGTTCACGTAGCTCACACGTTTCTTGCTTTTAACTGTAAAGCATTGGATGTTAGTGGACCTGTGGTTTGTATCTATTTCAGAAGCTGAGTGGAAGTAGCAATGGTCCGTACGTGTAAGAAACACCGTTCTTTTGTTCTGAGTACCCTCAAGTTTCTGGCACTATTAGAGACACTGGAAAGGAAGAGCATGCTTCTTGCTCTAAAGAAGAGTGTGTTTCATGGATGAGAACTGTGCTGTGTGTTTCCCTTCAGAAATGGAGTTAAATTCCAGGCTCTGTGTCTTCCTACCAGCAAGATTTCGTTTCACATAAACTCAGTCACCTTTCCGCTCAAACAAAGCTACATCGTTCACGTAGCTCACACGTTTCTTGCTCTTAACTGTAAAGCATTGGATGTTAGTGTACCTGTGGTTTATATCAGTTTCAGAAGCAGAGTTGAACTAGCAGTGGTCTGTATGTGTAGGAAACACCGTTCTTTTGTTCTGAGTACCCTCAAGTTTGTGGCTCTATTAGAGACTCTGGAAAGCAAGAGCATGCTTTTGCCCTAAAGCAGAGTGTGTTTCATGGATGAGAACTGTGCTGTGTGGTTCCCTTCAGAAATGGAGTTAAATTCCAGCTTCTGTGTCTTCCTACAAGCACGATATAATTTCATGTAAACGCAGTCACTTTTCAGCTCAAATGAATATAAATTGTTTACGAAGCTCACACGTTTCTTGCTCTTAACTGAAAAACATTGGATATTAGATGACTTTTGGTTTGTATCAGTTTCAGAAGCAGAGTTGAACTAGCAATGGTCCATGTGTGTAGGAAACACGGTTCTTTTGTTCAGAGTACCCTCAAGTTTCTGCCTCTTTTACAGACTCTAGAAAGCAAGAGCATGCTTCGTGCTCTAAAGCAGAGTTTTTTTCATGGATGAGAACTGTGCTGTGTGTTTCCCTTCACAAATGGAGTTAAATCCCAGGGTCTGTGTCTTCCTACAAGAAAGATATCTTTTCAGATAAACTCAGTCATTTTTCAGCTCAAAGAAGCTACATCATTCATGAAGCTCACACGTTTCTCGCTCTTAACTTGAAAGCATTGACTGTTAATGGAACTGTGCTTTGTATCAGTTTCAGAAGAAGAGTTGACCTAGATATGGTCCGTATGTGTAGGAAACACCGTTATTTTGTTCTGACCACAGTCACGTTTCCCGCTGTATTAGAGACTCACAGAAAGCAATAGCGTGCTTCTTGCTCTAAAGCAGAGTGTGTTTCATGGAAGAAAACTGTGCTGTGTGTTTCACTTCAGAAATGGAGTTAAATTCCAGGCTCTGTGTCTTCCTACAAGCAAGACATAATTTCAGGTATATGCAGTCACTTTTCAGCTCAAATGAATATAAATCGTTTACAAAGCTCACACGTTTCTCGCTCTTAACTGAAAAGCATTGGATGTTAGATGACTTGTGGTTTCTATCAGTTTCATAAGCAGAGTTGAACTAGCTATGGTCCGTTTGTGTAGGAATCACCGTTCTTTTGTTCTGAGAAGACTCAGTTTTCCTGCTCTATTAGAGACACTAGAAAGCAAGAGCGTGCTTCTTCCTATACGCAGAGTGTGTTTCATCCTGAGAACAGTGCTGTATGTTTCCCTTAAGAAATGGAGTTAAATCAAAGGCTCTATATCTTGCTACAAGCAAGACTTCGTTTCATGTAAACTCAGTCACCTTTTTGCTCAAACAAAGCTACATCGTTCACATAGCTCACACTTTTCTTGCTCTTAACTGTAAAGCATTGGATGTTAGAAAACCTGTGGTTTGTATCTATTTCAGAAGAAGAGTTGAAGTAGCACTGGTCCGTATGTGTAGGAAACACTGTTCTTTTTTTCAGAGTACTCTCATGTTTCTTGCTATATTAGAGACTCTAGAAAGCAAGAGCATGCTTCGTGCTCTAAAGCAGAGTGTTTTACATGGATGAGAACTGTGCTGTGTGTTTCCCTTCAGAAATGGACTTAAATCCCAGGCTCTGTGTCTTCCTACAAGCAAGATATCTTTTGAGGTAAACTCAGTCACTTTTCAGCTCAAAGGAAGCTACATCGTTCACGAAGCTCACACGTTTCTCGCTCTTAACTGGAAAGCATTGCATGTTAATGGAACTGTGGTTTGTATCAGTTTCAGAAGAAGAGTTGACCTAGATATGGTCCGTATGTGTAGGAAACACCGTTATTTTGTTCTGAACACATTCACGTTTCCTGCTGTATTAGAGACTCTTAGAAAGCAAGAGCGTGCTCCTTGCTCAAAAGCAGAGTGTGTTTCATGGATGAGAACTGTGCTGTGTGTTTCCCTCAGAAATGGAGGTAAATCTCAGGCTCTGTGTCTTCCTACAAGCAAGACATCTTTTCAGATAAACTCAGTCATTTTTCAGCTCGAATGAATATAAATCGTTTACGAAGTTCACAAGTTTCTTGCTCTTAACTAAAAAGCATTGGATGTTATATGACTTGTGGTTTGTATCAGTTTCATAAGCAGAGTTGAACTAGCAATGGTCTATATGTATAGGAAACACCGTTCTTTTCTTCTGAGCACACTTTCAAGATTCTGGCTCTATTATAGACTCTAGAAAGCAATAACGTGCATCTTGCTCTAAAGCAGAATGTGTTTCATGGATGAGAACTGTGCTGTCTTTTTCCCTTCAGAAATGGAGTTAAATCCCAGGCTGTGTGTCTTCCTACAAACAAGACTTCGTTTCACGTAAACTCAGTCACCTTTCTGCTCAAAAATAGCTACATCGTTCACGTAGCTCACACGTTTCTTGCTTTTAACTGTAAAGCATTGGATGTTAGTGGACCTGTGGTTTGTATCTATTTCAGAAGCTGAGTTGAAGTAGCAATGGTCCGTACGTGTAAGAAACACCGTTCTTTTGTTCTGAGTACCCTCAAGTTTCTGGCACTATTAGAGACACTGGAAAGGAAGAGCATGCTTCTTGCTCTAAAGAAGAGTGTGTTTCATGGATGAGAACTGTGCTGTGTGTTTCCCTTCAGATATGGAGTTAAATCCCAGGCTCTGTGTCTTCCTACAAACAAGACTTCGTTTCACGTAAACTCAGTCACCTTTCCGCTCAAACAAACCTACATTGTTCACGTAGCTCACAGGTTTTTTGTTCTTAACTGTAAAGCATTGGATGTTAGAGGACCTGTGGTTTGTATCTATTTCAGAAGCAGAGATGAAGTAGCAATGGTCCCTATGTGTAAGAAACACCGCTCTTTTGTTCTTAGTACCCTCAAGTTTCTGGCTCTATTAGAGACACTGGAAAGGAAGAGCATGCTTCTTGATCTAAAGCAGAGTGTGTTTCATGGATGAGAACTGTGCTGTGTGTTTCCCTTCAGAAATGGAGTTAAATCCCAGGCTCTGTGTCTTCCTACAAGCAAGACATCTTTTCAGGTAAACTCAGTCACTTTTCAGCTCAAAGGAAGCTACATCGTTCATGAAGCTCACACGTTTCTCGCTCTTAAATGGAAAGCATTGCATGTTAATGGAACTGTGCTTTGTATCAGTTTCAGAAGAAGAGTTTACCTAGATATGGTCCGTATGTGTAGGAAACACCGTTATTTTGTTCTTACCACTGTCACTTTTCCTGCTGTATTAGAGAATCTTAGAAAGCAAGAGTGTGCTTCTTGTTCTAAAGCAGAGTGTGTTTCATGGATGAGAACTGTGCTGTGTGTTTCCCTCAGAAATGGAGGTAAATCGCAGGCTCTGTGTCTTCCTACAAGCAAGACATCTTTTCAGGTAAACTCAGTCATTTTTCAGCTCAAAGGAAGCTACATCGTTCACGAAGCTCACACGTTTCTCGCTCTTAAATTGAAAGCATTGCATGTTAATGGAACTGTGCTTTGTGTCAGTTTCAGAAGCAGAGTTGACCTCTATATGGTCCATATGTGTAGGAAACACCGTTATTTTGTTCTGACCACAGTCACGTTTCCTGCTGTATCAGAAAGTCTTAAAAAGCAAGACTGTGCTTCTTGCTCTAAAGCAGAGTGTTTAACGGATGAGAACTGTGCTGTGTGTTTCCCTTCAGAAATGGAGTTAAATTCCAGGCTCTGTGTCTTCCTACAAGCAAGACTTCGTTTCACATAAACTCAGTCACCTTTCCGCTCAAACAAAGCTACATCCTTCACGTAGCTCACACGTTTCTTGCTCTTAACTGTAAAGCATTGGATGTTAGTGTACCTGTGGTTTATATCAGTTTCAGAAGCAGAGTTGAACTAGCAATGGTCTGTATGTGTAGGAAACACCGTTCTTTTGTTCTGAGTACCCTCAAGTTTCTGCCTCTTTTAGAGACTCTAGAAAGCAAGAGCATGCTTCGTGCTCTAAAGCAGAGTTTTTTTCATGGATGAGAACTGTACTGTGTGTTTCCCTTCAGAAATGGAGTTAAATCCCAGGGTCTGTGTCTTCCTACAAGAAAGATATCTTTTCAGATAAACTCAGTCATTTTTCAGCTCAAAGAAGCTACAACGTTCATGAAGCTCACACGTTTCTCGCTCTTAACTTGAAAGCATTGACTGTTAATGGAACTGTGCTTTGTATCAGTTTCAGAAGAAGAGTTGACCTAGATATGGTCCCTATGTGTAGGAAACACCGTTATTTTGTTCTGATCACAATCACGTTTCCTACTGTATTAGAGACTCACAGAAAGCAATAGCGTGCTTCTTGCTCTAAAGCAGAGTGTGTTTCATGGAAGAGAACTGTGCTGTGTGTTTCACTTCAGAAATGGAGTTAAATTCCAGGCTCTCTGTCTTCCTACAAGCAAGACATAATTTCAGGTAAATGCAGTCACTTATCAGCTCAAATGAATATAAATCGTTTACAAAGCTCACACGTTTCTCGCTCTTAACTGAAAAGCATTGGATGTTAGATGACTTGTGGTTTCTATCAGTTTCATAAGCAGAGTTGAACTAGCTATGGTCCGTTTGTGTAGGAATCACCGTTCTTTTGTTCTGAGAACACTCAGTTTTCCTGCTCTATTAGAGACACTAGAAAGCAAGAGCGTGCTTCTTCCTATACGCAGAGTGTGTTTCATCCTGAGAACAGTGCTGTATGTTTCCCTTAAGAAATGGAGTTAAATCACAGGCTCTATATCTTGCTACAAGCAAGACTTCGTTTCATGTAAACTCAGTCACCTTTTTGCTCAAACAAAGCTACATCGTTCACATAGCTCACACTTTTCTTGCTCTTATCTGTAAAGCATTGGATGTTAGAAAACCTGTGGTTTGTATCTATTTCAGAAGAAGAGTTGAAGTAGCACTGGTCCGTATGTGTAGGAAACACCGTTCTTTTTTTCAGAGTACTCTCATGTTTCTTGCTATATTGGAGACTCTAGAAAGCAAGAGCATGCTTCGTGCTCTAAAGCAGAGTGTTTTACATGGATGAGAACTGTGCTGTGTGTTTCCCTTCAGAAATGGACTTAAATCCCAGGCTCTGTGTCTTCCTACAAGCAAGATATCTTTTGAGGTAAACTCAGTCACTTTTCAGCTCAAAGGAAGCTACATCGTTCACGAAGCTCACACGTTTCTCGCTCTTAACTGGAAAGCATTGCATGTTAATGGAACTGTGGTTTGTATCAGTTTCAGAAGAAGAGTTGACCTAGATATGGTCCGTATGTGTAGGAAACACCGTTATTTTGTTCTGAACTCATTCACGTTTCCTGCTGTATTAGAGACTCTTAGAAAGCAAGAGCGTGCTCCTTGCTCAAAAGCAGAGTGTGTTTCATGGATGAGAACTGTGCTGTGTGTTTCCCTCAGAAATGGAGGAAAATCCCAGGCTCTATGTCTTCCTACAAGCAAGACATCTTTTCAGATAAACTCAGTCATTTTTCAGCTCAAATGAATATAAATCGTTTACGAAGTTCACAAGTTTCTTGCTCTTAACTAAAAAGCATTGGATGTTATATGACTTGTGGTTTGTATCAGTTTCATAAGCAGAGTTGAACTAGCAATGGTCTGTATGTATAGGAAACACCGTTCTTTTCTTCTGAGCACACTTTCAAGATTCTGGCTCTATTATAGACTCTAGAAAGCAATAACGTGCATCTTGCACTAAAGCAGAGTGTGTTTCATGGATGAGAACTGTGCTATATTTTTCCCTTCAGAAATGGAGTTAAATCCCAGGCTGTGTGTCTTCCTACAAACAAGACTTCGTTTCACGTAAACTCAGTCACCTTTCTGCTCAAAAATAGCTACATCGTTCAAGTAGCTCACACGTTTCTTGCTTTTAACTGTAAAGCATTGGATGTTAGTGGACCTGTGGTTTGTATCTATTTCAGAAGCTGAGTGGAAGTAGCAATGGTCCGTACGTGTAAGAAACACTCTTCTTTTGTTCTGAGTACCCTCAAGTTTCTGGCACTATTAGAGACACTGGAAAGGAAGAGCATGCTTCTTGCTCTAAAGAAGAGTGTGTTTCATGGATGAGAACTGTGCTGTGTGTTTCCCTTCAGAAATGGAGTTAAATCCCAGGCTCTGTGTCTTCCTACAAACAAGACTTCGTTTCATGTAAACTCAGTCACCTTTTTGCTCAAACAAAGCTACATCGTTCACATAGCTCACACTTTTCTTGCTCTTAACTGTAAAGCATTGGATGTTAGAAAACCTGTGGTTTGTATCTATTTCAGAAGAAGAGTTGAAGTAGCACTGGTCCGTATGTGTAGGAAACACCGTTCTTTTTTTCAGAGTACTCTCATGTTTCTTGCTATATTAGATACTCTAGAAAGCAAGAGCATGCTTCGTGCTCTAAAGCAGAGTGTTTTACATGGATGAGAACTGTGCTGTGTGTTTCCCTTCAGAAATGGACTTAAATCCGAGGCTCTGTGTCTTCCTACAAGCAAGATATCTTTTGAGGTAAACTCAGTCACTTTTCAGCTCAAAGGAAGCTACATCGTTCACGAAGCTCACACGTTTCTCGCTCTTAACTGGAAAGCATTGCATGTTAATGGAACTGTGGTTTGTATCAGTTTCAGAAGAAGAGTTGACCTAGATATGGTCCGTATGTGTAGGAAACACCGTTATTTTGTTCTGAACTCATTCACGTTTCCTGCTGTATTAGAGACTCTTAGAAAGCAAGAGCGTGCTCCTTGCTCAAAAGCAGAGTGTGTTTCATGGATGAGAACTGTGCTGTGTGTTTCCCTCAGAAATGGAGGAAAATCCCAGGCTCTGTGTCTTCCTACAAGCAAGACATCTTTTCAGATAAACTCAGTCATTTTTCAGCTCAAATGAATATAAATCGTTTACGAAGTTCACAAGTTTCTTGCTCTTAACTAAAAAGCATTGGATGTTATATGACTTGTGGTTTGTATCAGTTTCATAAGCAGAGTTGAACTAGCAATGGTCTGTATGTATAGGAAACACCGTTCTTTTCTTCTGAGCACACTTTCAAGATTCTGGCTCTATTATAGACTCTAGAAAGCAATAACGTGCATCTTGCACTAAAGCAGAGTGTGTTTCATGGATGAGAACTGTGCTATATTTTTCCCTTCAGAAATGGAGTTAAATCCCAGGCTGTGTGTCTTCCTACAAACAAGACTTCGTTTCACGTAAACTCAGTCACCTTTCTGCTCAAAAATAGCTACATCGTTCAAGTAGCTCACACGTTTCTTGCTTTTAACTGTAAAGCATTGGATGTTAGTGGACCTGTGGTTTGTATCTATTTCAGAAGCTGAGTGGAAGTAGCAATGGTCCGTACGTGTAAGAAACACTCTTCTTTTGTTCTGAGTACCCTCAAGTTTCTGGCACTATTAGAGACACTGGAAAGGAAGAGCATGCTTCTTGCTCTAAAGAAGAGTGTGTTTCATGGATGAGAACTGTGCTGTGTGTTTCCCTTCAGAAATGGAGTTAAATCCCAGGCTCTGTGTCTTCCTACAAACAAGACTTCGTTTCACGTAAACTCAATCACCTTTCCGCTCAAACAAACCTACATTGTTCACGTAGCTCACAGGTTTTTTGTTCTTAACTGTAAAGCATTGGATGTTAGTGTACCTGTGGTTTATATCAGTTTCAGAAGCAGAGTTGAACTAGCAGTGGTCTGTATGTGTAGGAAACACCGTTCTATTGTTCTGAGTACCCTCAAGTTTGTGGCTCTATTAGAGACTCTGGAAAGCAAGAGCATGCTTCTTGCCCTAAAGCAGAGTGTGTTTCATGGATGAGAACTGTGCTGTGTGTTTCCCTTCAGAAATGGAGTTAAATTCCAGCTTCTGTGTCTTCCTACAAGCACGATATAATTTCATGTAAACGCAGTCACTTATCAGCTCAAATGAATATAAATCGTTTACGAAGCTCACACGTTTCTTGCTCTTAACTGAAAATCATTGGATATTAGATGACTTTTGGTTTGTATCAGTTTCAGAAGCAGAGTTGAACTAGCAATGGTCCATGTGTGTAGGAAACACGGTTCTTTTGTTCAGAGTACCCTCAAGTTTCTGCCTCTTTTAGAGACTTAGAAAGCAAGAGCATGCTTCGTGCTCTAAAGCAGAGTTTTTTTCATGGATGAGAACTGTGCTGTGTGTTTCCCTTCACAAATGGAGTTAAATCCCAGGGTCTGTGTCTTCCTACAAGAAAGACATCTTTTCAGATAAACTCAGTCATTTTTCAGCTCAAAGAAGCTACATCATTCATGAAGCTCACACGTTTCTCGCTCTTAACTTGAAAGCATTGACTGTTAATGGAACTGTGCTTTGTATCAGTTTCAGAAGAAGAGTTGACCTAGATATGGTCCGTATGTGTAGGAAACACCGTTATTTTGTTCTGAACACATTCACGTTTCCTGCTGTATTAGAGACTCTTAGAAAGCAAGAGCGTGCTCCTTGCTCAAAAGCAGAGTGTGTTTCATGGATGAGAACTGTGCTGTGTGTTTCCCTCAGAAATGGAGGTAAATCCCAGGCTCTGTGTCTTCCTACAAGCAAGACATCTTTTCAGAAAAACTCAGTCATTTTTCAGCGCAAATGAATATAAATCGTTTACGAAGTTCACAAGTTTCTTGCTCTTAACTAAAAAGCATTGGATGTTATATGACTTGTGGTTTGTATCAGTTTCATAAGCAGAGTTGAACTAGCAATGGTCTGTATGTATAGGAAACACCGTTCTTTTCTTCTGAGCACACTTTCAAGATTCTGGCTCTATTATAGACTCTAGAAAGCAATAACGGGCATCTTGCTCTAAAGCAGAGAGTGTTTCATGGATGAGAACTGTGCTGTCTTTTTCCCTTCAGAAATGGAGGTACATCCCAGGCTCTGTGTTTTCCTACAAACAAGACTTCGTTTCACGTAAACTCAGTCACATTTCTGCTCAAAAATAGCTACATCGTTCACGTAGCTCACACGTTTCTTGCTTTTAACTGTAAAGCATTGGATGTTAGTGGACCTGTGGTTTGTATCTATTTCAGAAGCTGAGTTGAAGTAGCAATGGTCCGTACGTGTAAGAAACACCGTTCTTTTGTTCTGAGTACCCTCAAGTTTCTGGCACTATTAGAGACACTGGAAAGGAAGAGCATGCTTCTTGCTCTAAAGAAGAGTGTGTTTCATGGATGAGAACTGTGCTGTGTGTTTCCCTTCAGAAATGGAGTTAAATCCCAGGCTCTGTGTCTTCCTACAAACAAGACTTCGTTTCACGTAAACTCAGTCACCTTTCCGCTCAAACAAACCTACATTGTTCACGTAGCTCACAGGTTTTTTGTTCTTAACTGTAAAGCATTGGATGTTAGAGGACCTGTGGTTTGTATCTATTTTAGAAGCAGAGATGAAGTAGCAATGGTCCCTATGTGTAAGAAACACCGCTCTTTTGTTCTTAGTACCCTCAAGTTTCTGGCTCTATTAGAGACACTGGAAAGGAAGAGCATGCTTCTTGCTCTAAAGCAGAGTGTGTTTCATGGATGAGAACTGTGCTGTGTGTTTCCCTTCAGAAATGGAGTTAAATCCCAGGCTCTGTGTCTTCCTACAAGCAAGACATCTTTTCAGGTAAACTCAGTCACTTTTCAGCTCAAAGGAAGCTACATCGTTCATGAAGCTCACACGTTTCTCGCTCTTAAATGGAAAGCATTGCATGTTAATGGAACTGTGCTTTGTATCAGTTTCAGAAGAAGAGTTTACCTAGATATGGTCCGTATGTGTAGGAAACACCGTTATTTTGTTCTTACCACTGTCACTTTTCCTGCTGTATTAGAGAATCTTAGAAAGCAAGAGTGTGCTTCTTGTTCTAAAGCAGAGGGTGTTTCATGGATGAGAACTGTGCTGTGTGTTTCCCTCAGAAATGGAGGTAATCGCAGGCTCTGTGTCTTCCTACAAGCAAGACATCTTTTCAGGTAAACTCAGTCATTTTTCAGCTCAAAGGAAGCTACATCGTTCACGAAGCTCACACGTTTCTCGCTCTTAAATTGAAAGCATTGCATGTTAATGGAACTGTGCTTTGTATCAGTTTCAGAAGCAGAGTTGACCTCTATATGGTCCATATGTGTAGGAAACACCGTTATTTTGTTCTGACCACAGTCACGTTTCCTGCTGTATCAGAAACTCTTAGAAAGCAAGACTGTGCTTCTTGCTCTAAAGCACAGTGTGTTTAACGGATGAGAACTGTGCTGTGTGTTTCCCTTCAGAAATGGAGTTAAATTCCAGGCTCTGTGTCTTCCTACAAGCAAGACTTCGTTTCACATAAACTCAGTCACCTTTCCGCTCAAACAAAGCTACATCCTTCACGTAGCTCACACGTTTCTTGCTCTTAACTGTAAAGCATTGGATGTTAGTGTACCTGTGGTTTATATCAGTTTCAGAAGCAGAGTTGAACTAGCAATGGTCTGTATGTGTAGGAAACACCGTTCTTTTGTTCTGAGTACCCTCAAGTTTCTGCCTCTTTTAGAGACTCTAGAAAGCAAGAGCATGCTTCGTGCTCTAAAGCAGAGTGTGTTTCATGGAAGAGAACTGTGCTGTGTGTTTCACTTCAGAAATGGAGATAAATTCCAGGCTCTCTGTCTTCCTACAAGCAAGACATAATTTCAGGTAAATGCAGTCACTTATCAGCTCAAATGAATATAAATCGTTTACAAAGCTCACACGTTTCTCGCTCTTAACTGAAAAGCATTGGATGTTAGATGACTTGTGGTTTCTATCAGTTTCATAAGCAGAGTTGAACTAGCTATGGTCCGTTTGTGTAGGAATCACCGTTCTTTTGTTCTGAGAACACTCAGTTTTCCTACTCTATTAGAGACACTAGAAAGCAAGAGCGTGCTTCTTCCTATACGCAGAGTGTGTTTCATCCTGAGAACAGTGCTGTATGTTTCCCTTAAGAAATGGAGTTAAATCACAGGCTCTATATCTTGCTACAAGCAAGACTTCGTTTCATGTAAACTCAGTCACCTTTTTGCTCAAACAAAGCTACATCGTTCACATAGCTCACACTTTTCTTGCTCTTAACTGTAAAGCATTGGATGTTAGAAAACCTGTGGTTTGTATCTATTTCAGAAGAAGAGTTGAAGTAGCACTGGTCCGTATGTGTAGGAAACACCGTTCTTTTTTTCAGAGTACTCTCATGTTTCTTGCTATATTAGATACTCTAGAAAGCAAGAGCATGCTTCGTGCTCTAAAGCAGAGTGTTTTACATGGATGAGAACTGTGCTGTGTGTTTCCCTTCAGAAATGGACTTAAATCCGAGGCTCTGTGTCTTCCTACAAGCAAGATATCTTTTGAGGTAAACTCAGTCACTTTTCAGCTCAAAGGAAGCTACATCGTTCACGAAGCTCACACGTTTCTCGCTCTTAACTGGAAAGCATTGCATGTTAATGGAACTGTGGTTTGTATCAGTTTCAGAAGAAGAGTTGACCTAGATATGGTCCGTATGTGTAGGAAACACCGTTATTTTGTTCTGAACTCATTCACGTTTCCTGCTGTATTAGAGACTCTTAGAAAGCAAGAGCGTGCTCCTTGCTCAAAAGCAGAGTGTGTTTCATGGATGAGAACTGTGCTGTGTGTTTCCCTCAGAAATGGAGGAAAATCCCAGGCTCTGTGTCTTCCTACAAGCAAGACATCTTTTCAGATAAACTCAGTCATTTTTCAGCTCAAATGAATATAAATCGTTTACGAAGTTCACAAGTTTCTTGCTCTTAACTAAAAAGCATTGGATGTTATATGACTTGTGGTTTGTATCAGTTTCATAAGCAGAGTTGAACTAGCAATGGTCTGTATGTATAGGAAACACCGTTCTTTTCTTCTGAGCACACTTTCAAGATTCTGGCTCTATTATAGACTCTAGAAAGCAATAACGTGCATCTTAGAAAGCAAGAGCGTGCTCCTTGCTCAAAAGCAGAGTGTGTTTCATGGATGAGAACTGTGCTATATTTTTCCCTTCAGAAATGGAGTTAAATCCCAGGCTGTGTGTCTTCCTACAAACAAGACTTCGTTTCACGTAAACTCAGTCACCTTTCTGCTCAAAAATAGCTACATCGTTCACGTAGCTCACACGTTTCTTGCTTTTAACTGTAAAGCATTGGATGTTAGTGGACCTGTGGTTTGTATCTATTTCAGAAGCTGAGTGGAAGTAGCAATGGTCCGTACGTGTAAGAAACACTCTTCTTTTGTTCTGAGTACCCTCAAGTTTCTGGCACTATTAGAGACACTGGAAAGGAAGAGCATGCTTCTTGCTCTAAAGAAGAGTGTGTTTCATGGATGAGAACTGTGCTGTGTGTTTCCCTTCAGAAATGGAGTTAAATCCCAGGCTCTGTGTCTTCCTACAAACAAGACTTCGTTTCACGTAAACTCAATCACCTTTCCGCTCAAACAAACCTACATTGTTCACGTAGCTCACAGGTTTTTTGTTCTTAACTGTAAAGCATTGGATGTTAGTGTACCTGTGGTTTATATCAGTTTTAGAAGCAGAGTTGAACTAGCAGTGGTCTGTATGTGTAGGAAACACCATTCTTTTGTTCTGAGTACCCTCAAGTTTGTGGCTCTATTAGAGACTCTGGAAAGCAAGAGCATGCTTCTTGCCCTAAAGCAGAGTGTGTTTCATGGATGAGAATTGTGCTGTGTGTTTCCCTTCAGAAATGGAGTTAAATTCCAGCTTCTGTGTCTTCCTACAAGCACGATATAATTTCATGTAAACGCAGTCACTTATCAGCTCAAATGAATATAAATCGTTTACGAAGCTCACACGTTTCTTGCTCTTAACTGAAAATCATTGGATATTAGATGACTTTTGGTTTGTATCAGTTTCAGAAGCAGAGTTGAACTAGCAATGGTCCATGTGTGTAGGAAACACGGTTCTTTTGTACAGAGTACCCTCAAGTTTCTGCCTCTTTTAGAGACTCTAGAAAGCAAGAGCATGCTTCGTGCTCTAAAGCAGAGTTTTTTTCATGGATGAGAACTGTGCTGTGTGTTTCCCTTCACAAATGGAGTTAAATCCCAGGGTCTGTGTCTTCCTACAAGAAAGACATCTTTTCAGATAAACTCAGTCATTTTTCAGCTCAAAGAAGCTACATCATTCATGAAGCTCACACGTTTCTCGCTCTTAACTTGAAAGCATTGACTGTTAATGGAACTGTGCTTTGTATCAGTTTCAGAAGAAGAGTTGACCTAGATATGGTCCGTATGTGTAGGAAACACCGTTATTTTGTTCTGACCACAGTCACGTTTCCCGCTGTATTAGAGACTCACAGAAAGCAATAGCGTGCTTCTTGCTCTAAAGCAGAGTGTGTTTCATGGAAGAGAACTGTGCTGTGTGTTTCACTTCAGAAATGGAGTTAAATTCCAGGCTCTCTGTCTTCCTACAAGCAAGACATAATTTCAGGTATATGCAGTCACTTTTCAGCTCAAATGAATATAAATCGTTTACAAAGCTCACACGTTTCTCGCTCTTAACTGAAAAGCATTGGATGTTAGATGACTTGTGGTTTCTATCAGTTTCATAAGCAGAGTTGAACTAGCTATGGTCCGTTTGTGTAGGAATCACCGTTCTTTTGTTCTGAGAACACTCAGTTTTCCTGCTCTATTAGAGACACTAGAAAGCAAGAGCGTGCTTCTTCGTATACGCAGAGTGTGTTTCATCCTGAGAACAGTGCTGTATGTTTCCCTTAAGAAATGGAGTTAAATCACAGGCTCTATATCTTGCTACAAGCAAGACTTCGTTTCATGTAAACTCAGTCACCTTTTTGCTCAAACAAAGCTACATCGTTCACATAGCTCACACTTTTCTTGCTCTTAACTGTAAAGCATTGGATGTTAGAAAACCTGTGGTTTGTATCTATTTCAGAAGAAGAGTTGAAGTAGCACTGGTCCGTATGTGTAGGAAACACCGTTCTTTTTTTCAGAGTACTCTCATGTTTCTTGCTATATTGGAGACTCTAGAAAGCAAGAGCATGCTTCGTGCTCTAAAGCAGAGTGTTTTACATGGATGAGAACTGTGCTGTGTGTTTCCCTTCAGAAATGGACTTAAATCCCAGGCTCTGTGTCTTCCTACAAGCAAGATATCTTTTGAGGTAAACTCAGTCACTTTTCATCTCAAAGGAAGCTACATCGTTCACGAAGCTCACACGTTTCTCGCTCTTAACTGGAAAGCATTGCATGTTAATGGAACTGTGGTTTGTATCAGTTTCAGAAGAAGAGTTGACCTAGATATGGTCCGTATGTGTAGGAAACACCGTTATTTTGTTCTGAACTCATTCACGTTTCCTGCTGTATTAGAGACTCTTAGAAAGCAAGAGCGTGCTCCTTGCTCAAAAGCAGAGTGTGTTTCATGGATGAGAACTGTGCTGTGTGTTTCCCTCAGAAATGGAGGAAAATCCCAGGCTCTGTGTCTTCCTACAAGCAAGACATCTTTTCAGATAAACTCAGTCATTTTTCAGCTCAAATGAATATAAATCGTTTACGAAGTTCACAAGTTTCTTGCTCTTAACTAAAAAGCATTGGATGTTATATGACTTGTGGTTTGTATCAGTTTCATAAGCAGAGTTGAACTAGCAATGGTCTGTATGTATAGGAAACACCGTTCTTTTCTTCTGAGCACACTTTCAAGATTCTGGCTCTATTATAGACTCTAGAAAGCAATAACGTGCATCTTGCACTAAAGCAGAGTGTGTTTCATGGATGAGAACTGTGCTATATTTTTCCCTTCAGAAATGGAGTTAAATCCCAGGCTGTGTGTCTTCCTACAAACAAGACTTCGTTTCACGTAAACTCAGTCACCTTTCTGCTCAAAAATAGCTACATCGTTCAAGTAGCTCACACGTTTCTTGCTTTTAACTGTAAAGCATTGGATGTTAGTGGACCTGTGGTTTGTATCTATTTCAGAAGCTGAGTGGAAGTAGCAATGGTCCGTACGTGTAAGAAACACTCTTCTTTTGTTCTGAGTACCCTCAAGTTTCTGGCACTATTAGAGACACTGGAAAGGAAGAGCATGCTTCTTGCTCTAAAGAAGAGTGTGTTTCATGGATGAGAACTGTGCTGTGTGTTTCCCTTCAGAAATGGAGTTAAATCCCAGGCTCTGTGTCTTCCTACAAACAAGACTTCGTTTCACGTAAACTCAATCACCTTTCCGCTCAAACAAACCTACATTGTTCACGTAGCTCACAGGTTTTTTGTTCTTAACTGTAAAGCATTGGATGTTAGTGTACCTGTGGTTTATATCAGTTTCAGAAGCAGAGTTGAACTACCAGTGGTCTGTATGTGTAGGAAACACCGTTCTATTGTTCTGAGTACCCTCAAGTTTGTGGCTCTATTAGAGACTCTGGAAAGCAAGAGCATGCTTCTTGCCCTAAAGCAGAGTGTGTTTCATGGATGAGAACTGTGCTGTGTGTTTCCCTTCAGAAATGGAGTTAAATTCCAGCTTCTGTGTCTTCCTACAAGCACGATATAATTTCATGTAAACGCAGTCACTTATCAGCTCAAATGAATATAAATCGTTTACGAAGCTCACACGTTTCTTGCTCTTAACTGAAAATCATTGGATATTAGATGACTTTTGGTTTGTATCAGTTTCAGAAGCAGAGTTGAACTAGCAATGGTCCATGTGTGTAGGAAACACGGTTCTTTTGTTCAGAGTACCCTCAAGTTTCTGCCTCTTTTAGAGACTTAGAAAGCAAGAGCATGCTTCGTGCTCTAAAGCAGAGTTTTTTTCATGGATGAGAACTGTGCTGTGTGTTTCCCTTCACAAATGGAGTTAAATCCCAGGGTCTGTGTCTTCCTACAAGAAAGACATCTTTT
This sequence comes from Onychomys arenicola, assembly GCA_949786405.1. NCBI lineage: Eukaryota > Metazoa > Chordata > Mammalia > Rodentia > Cricetidae > Onychomys > Onychomys arenicola. Next base: position 2,509,984 of record CATKUM010000026.1, read on the forward strand.
CAGATAAACTCAGTCATTTTTCAGCTCAAAGAAGCTACATCATTCATGAAGCTCACACGTTTCTCGCTCTTAACTTGAAAGCATTGACTGTTAATGGAACTGTGCTTTGTATCAGTTTCAGAAGAAGAGTTGACCTAGATATGGTCCGTATGTGTAGGAAACACCGTTATTTTGTTCTGAACACATTCACGTTTCCTGCTGTATTAGAGACTCTTAGAAAGCAAGAGCGTGCTCCTTGCTCAAAAGCAGAGTGTGTTTCATGGATGAGAACTGTGCTGTGTGTTTCCCTCAGAAATGGAGGTAAATCCCAGGCTCTGTGTCTTCCTACAAGCAAGACATCTTTTCAGAAAAACTCAGTCATTTTTCAGCGCAAATGAATATAAATCGTTTACGAAGTTCACAAGTTTCTTGCTCTTAACTAAAAAGCATTGGATGTTATATGACTTGTGGTTTGTATCAGTTTCATAAGCAGAGTTGAACTAGCAATGGTCTGTATGTATAGGAAACACCGTTCTTTTCTTCTGAGCACACTTTCAAGATTCTGGCTCTATTATAGACTCTAGAAAGCAATAACGGGCATCTTGCTCTAAAGCAGAGAGTGTTTCATGGATGAGAACTGTGCTGTCTTTTTCCCTTCAGAAATGGAGGTACATCCCAGGCTCTGTGTTTTCCTACAAACAAGACTTCGTTTCACGTAAACTCAGTCACATTTCTGCTCAAAAATAGCTACATCGTTCACGTAGCTCACACGTTTCTTGCTTTTAACTGTAAAGCATTGGATGTTAGTGGACCTGTGGTTTGTATCTATTTCAGAAGCTGAGTTGAAGTAGCAATGGTCCGTACGTGTAAGAAACACCGTTCTTTTGTTCTGAGTACCCTCAAGTTTCTGGCACTATTAGAGACACTGGAAAGGAAGAGCATGCTTCTTGCTCTAAAGAAGAGTGTGTTTCATGGATGAGAACTGTGCTGTGTGTTTCCCTTCAGAAATGGAGTTAAATCCCAGGCTCTGTGTCTTCCTACAAACAAGACTTCGTTTCACGTAAACTCAGTCACCTTTCCGCTCAAACAAACCTACATTGTTCACGTAGCTCACAGGTTTTTTGTTCTTAACTGTAAAGCATTGGATGTTAGAGGACCTGTGGTTTGTATCTATTTTAGAAGCAGAGATGAAGTAGCAATGGTCCCTATGTGTAAGAAACACCGCTCTTTTGTTCTTAGTACCCTCAAGTTTCTGGCTCTATTAGAGACACTGGAAAGGAAGAGCATGCTTCTTGCTCTAAAGCAGAGTGTGTTTCATGGATGAGAACTGTGCTGTGTGTTTCCCTTCAGAAATGGAGTTAAATCCCAGGCTCTGTGTCTTCCTACAAGCAAGACATCTTTTCAGGTAAACTCAGTCACTTTTCAGCTCAAAGGAAGCTACATCGTTCATGAAGCTCACACGTTTCTCGCTCTTAAATGGAAAGCATTGCATGTTAATGGAACTGTGCTTTGTATCAGTTTCAGAAGAAGAGTTTACCTAGATATGGTCCGTATGTGTAGGAAACACCGTTATTTTGTTCTTACCACTGTCACTTTTCCTGCTGTATTAGAGAATCTTAGAAAGCAAGAGTGTGCTTCTTGTTCTAAAGCAGAGGGTGTTTCATGGATGAGAACTGTGCTGTGTGTTTCCCTCAGAAATGGAGGTAATCGCAGGCTCTGTGTCTTCCTACAAGCAAGACATCTTTTCAGGTAAACTCAGTCATTTTTCAGCTCAAAGGAAGCTACATCGTTCACGAAGCTCACACGTTTCTCGCTCTTAAATTGAAAGCATTGCATGTTAATGGAACTGTGCTTTGTATCAGTTTCAGAAGCAGAGTTGACCTCTATATGGTCCATATGTGTAGGAAACACCGTTATTTTGTTCTGACCACAGTCACGTTTCCTGCTGTATCAGAAACTCTTAGAAAGCAAGACTGTGCTTCTTGCTCTAAAGCACAGTGTGTTTAACGGATGAGAACTGTGCTGTGTGTTTCCCTTCAGAAATGGAGTTAAATTCCAGGCTCTGTGTCTTCCTACAAGCAAGACTTCGTTTCACATAAACTCAGTCACCTTTCCGCTCAAACAAAGCTACATCCTTCACGTAGCTCACACGTTTCTTGCTCTTAACTGTAAAGCATTGGATGTTAGTGTACCTGTGGTTTATATCAGTTTCAGAAGCAGAGTTGAACTAGCAATGGTCTGTATGTGTAGGAAACACCGTTCTTTTGTTCTGAGTACCCTCAAGTTTCTGCCTCTTTTAGAGACTCTAGAAAGCAAGAGCATGCTTCGTGCTCTAAAGCAGAGTGTGTTTCATGGAAGAGAACTGTGCTGTGTGTTTCACTTCAGAAATGGAGATAAATTCCAGGCTCTCTGTCTTCCTACAAGCAAGACATAATTTCAGGTAAATGCAGTCACTTATCAGCTCAAATGAATATAAATCGTTTACAAAGCTCACACGTTTCTCGCTCTTAACTGAAAAGCATTGGATGTTAGATGACTTGTGGTTTCTATCAGTTTCATAAGCAGAGTTGAACTAGCTATGGTCCGTTTGTGTAGGAATCACCGTTCTTTTGTTCTGAGAACACTCAGTTTTCCTACTCTATTAGAGACACTAGAAAGCAAGAGCGTGCTTCTTCCTATACGCAGAGTGTGTTTCATCCTGAGAACAGTGCTGTATGTTTCCCTTAAGAAATGGAGTTAAATCACAGGCTCTATATCTTGCTACAAGCAAGACTTCGTTTCATGTAAACTCAGTCACCTTTTTGCTCAAACAAAGCTACATCGTTCACATAGCTCACACTTTTCTTGCTCTTAACTGTAAAGCATTGGATGTTAGAAAACCTGTGGTTTGTATCTATTTCAGAAGAAGAGTTGAAGTAGCACTGGTCCGTATGTGTAGGAAACACCGTTCTTTTTTTCAGAGTACTCTCATGTTTCTTGCTATATTAGATACTCTAGAAAGCAAGAGCATGCTTCGTGCTCTAAAGCAGAGTGTTTTACATGGATGAGAACTGTGCTGTGTGTTTCCCTTCAGAAATGGACTTAAATCCGAGGCTCTGTGTCTTCCTACAAGCAAGATATCTTTTGAGGTAAACTCAGTCACTTTTCAGCTCAAAGGAAGCTACATCGTTCACGAAGCTCACACGTTTCTCGCTCTTAACTGGAAAGCATTGCATGTTAATGGAACTGTGGTTTGTATCAGTTTCAGAAGAAGAGTTGACCTAGATATGGTCCGTATGTGTAGGAAACACCGTTATTTTGTTCTGAACTCATTCACGTTTCCTGCTGTATTAGAGACTCTTAGAAAGCAAGAGCGTGCTCCTTGCTCAAAAGCAGAGTGTGTTTCATGGATGAGAACTGTGCTGTGTGTTTCCCTCAGAAATGGAGGAAAATCCCAGGCTCTGTGTCTTCCTACAAGCAAGACATCTTTTCAGATAAACTCAGTCATTTTTCAGCTCAAATGAATATAAATCGTTTACGAAGTTCACAAGTTTCTTGCTCTTAACTAAAAAGCATTGGATGTTATATGACTTGTGGTTTGTATCAGTTTCATAAGCAGAGTTGAACTAGCAATGGTCTGTATGTATAGGAAACACCGTTCTTTTCTTCTGAGCACACTTTCAAGATTCTGGCTCTATTATAGACTCTAGAAAGCAATAACGTGCATCTTGCTCTAAAGCAGAGTGTGTTTCATGGATGAGAACTGTGCTGTATTTTTCCCTTCAGAAATGGAGTTAAATCCCAGGCTGTGTGTCTTCCTACAAAGAAGACTTCGTTTCAAGTAAACTCAGTCACCTTTCTGCTCAAAAATAGCTACATCGTTCACGTAGCTCACACGTTTCTTGCTTTTAACTGTAAAGCATTGGATGTTAGTGGACCTGTGGTTTGTATCTATTTCAGAAGCTGAGTTGAAGTAGCAATGGTCCGAACGTGTAACAAACACTGTTCTTTTGTTCTGAGTACCCTCAAGTTTCTGGCACTATTAGCGACACTGGAAAGGAAGAGCATGATTCTTGCTCTAAAGAAGAGTGTGTTTCATGGATGAGAACTGTGCTGTGTGTTTCCCTTCAGAAATGGAGTTAAATCCCAGGCTCTGTGTCTTCCTACAAACAAGACTTCGTTTCACGTAAACTCAATCACCTTTCCGCTCAAACAAACCTACATTGTTCACGTAGCTCACAGGTTTTTTGTTCTTAACTGTAAAGCATTGGATGTTAGAGGACCTGTGGTTTGTATCTATTTCAGAAGCAGAGATGAAGTAGCAATGGTCCCTATGTGTAAGAAACACCGCTCTTTTGTTCTGAGTACCCTCAAGTTTCTGGCTCTATTAGAGACACTGGAAAGGAAGAGCAGGCTTCTTGCTCTAAAGCAGAGTGTGTTTCATGGATGAGAACTGTGCTGTGTGGTTCCCTTCAGAAATGGAGTTAAATTCCAGCTTCTGTGTCTTCCTACAAGCACGATATAATTTCATGTAAACGCAGTCACTTTTCAGCTCAAATGAATATAAATCGTTTACGAAGATCACACGTTTCTCGCTCTTAACTGAAAAGCATTGGATGTTAGATGACTTGTGGTTTGTATCAGTTTCAGAAGCAGAGTTGAACTAGCAATGATCTGTATGTATAGGAAACACCGTTCTTTTGTTCTGAGCACAATCACGTTTCCTGCTCTATTACAGACTCTAGAAAGCAAAAGCGTGCTTCTTCCTATATGCAGAGTGGGTGTTATCGTGATAACAGTGCTGTGTGTTTCTCTTCAGAAATGGAGTTAAATCACAGGCTCTGTATCTTCCTACAAGCAAGACTTCGTTTCTCATAAAATCAGTCACCTTTCTGCTCTAAAAAAGCTACGTCATTCACGTAGCTCACACGTTTCTTGCTCTTAACTGTAAAGCATTGGATGTAAGAGTACCTGTGGTTTATATCAGTTTCAGAAGCAGAGTTGAACTAGCAATGGTCTGTATGAGTAGGAAACACCGTTCTTTTGTTCTGAGTACCCTCAAGTTTGTGGCTCTATTAGAGACTCTGGAAAGCAAGAGCATGCTTCTTGCTCTAAAGCAGAGTGTGTTTCATGGATGAGAACTGTGCTGTGTATTTCCCTTCAGAAATGGAGTTAAATTCCAGGCTCTGTGTCTTCAACAAGCAAGACATAATTTCAGGTAAACGCAGTCACTTTTCAGCTCAAAAGAATATAAATCGTTTACGAAACTCATACGTTTCTTGCTCTTAACTGAAAAGCATTGGATGTTAGATGACTTGTGGTTTGTATCAGTTTCAGAAGCAGAGTTGAACTAGCACTGGTCCATATGTGTAGGAAACACCGTTCTTTTGTTCAGAGTACCATCAAGTTTCTGGCTCTATTAGAGACCCTAGAAAGCAAGAGCATGCTTCGTGCTCTAAAGCAGAGTGTGTTTCATCGTGAGAACAGTGCTGTGTGTTTCCCTTCAGAAATGGAGTTAAATCACAGGCTCTGCATCTTCCAACAAGCAAGACATCGTTTCACGTAAACTCAGTCACCTCTCCGCTCAAACAAAGCTACATCGTTCACGTAGCTCACACGTTTCTCGCTCTTAAGTGTAAAGCATTGTATGTTAGAGGAACTGTGGTTTATATCAGTTTCAGAAGAAGTCTTGACCTAGAAATGGTCCGTATGTGTAGGAATCACCGTTATATTGTTCTGACCACAGTCACGTTTCCTGCTTTATTAGAGACTCATAGAAAGCAAAACGTGCTTCTGGCTCTAAAGCAGAGTGTGTTTCATGGATGAGAACTGTGCTGTGTGTTTCCCTTCAGAAATGGAGTTAAATCTCAGGCTCTGTGTCTTCCTTCAAACTAGACATCTTTTCAGGTAAACTCAGTCACTTTTCATCTCAAAGGAAGCTACATCGTTCACGAAGCCCACACGTTTCTCGCTCTTAACTGGAAAGCATTGCATGTTAATGGAACTGTGCTTTGTATCAGTTTCAGAAGAAGAGTTGACCTAGATATTGTCCATAAGTGTAGGAAACAGCGTTATTTTGTTCTGACCACTCTCACGTTTCCTGCTGTATTAGAGACACTTAGAAAGCAAGTGCGTGCTTCTTATCCTCTAAAGCAGAGTATGTTTCATGGATGAGAACTGTGCTGTGTGTTGCCATTCAGAAGTGGAGTAAAATTCCAGGCTCTGTGTCTTCCTACAAGCAAGACATCATTTCAGGTAAACGTAGTCACTTGTCAGCTCAAATGAATATAAATCGTTTACAAAGCTTACACGTTTCTCGCTCTTAACGGAAAAGCATTGGAAGTTAGATGACTTGTGGTTTGTATCAGTTTCAGAAGCAGAGTTGACCTAACAATGGTCTGTATGTGTAGGAAACACCGTTCTTTTGTTTTGGGTACCCTCAAGTTTCTGGCTCTATTAGAGACTCTAGAAAGCCAGAGCATGCTTCGTGCTCTAAAGCAGAGTGTGTTTCATGGATGAGAACTGTGCTGTGTGTTTCCCTTCCGATATGGAGTTAAATCCCAGGCTCTTTGTCTTCCAATAAGAAAGACTTCTTTTCAGGTAATCTCAGTCACTTTTCAGCTCAAAGGAAGCTACATCGTTCTCGAAGCTCACACGTTTCTTGCTCTTAACTTGAAAGCATTGCATGTTAATGGATCTGTGGTTTCTATCAGGTTCAGAAGAAGAGTTGACCTAGATATGGTCCGTATGTGTAGGAAACACCGTTATTTTGTTCTGAACACAGTCACGTTTCCTGCTCTTTTAGAGACTCTTAGAAAGCAAGAGCGTGCTTCTTGCTCTAAAGCAGAGTGTGTTTCATGGATGAGAACTGTGCTGTGTGTTTCCCTTCAGAAATGGAGTTAAATTCCAGGCTCTGTGTCTTCGTACAAGCAAGACATCATTTCAGGTAAATGCTTTCACTTCTCAGCTCAAATGAATATAAATCGTTTCCAAAGCTCACACGTTTCTCGCTCTTAACTGAAAAGCACTGGATGTTAGATGACTTGTGGTTTGTATCAGTTTCAGAAGCCGAGTTGAACTAGCAATGGTCCGTATGTGTAGGAAACACTGTTCTTTTGTTCTGAGCACACTCACGTTTCCTGCTCTATCAGAGACTCTAGAAAGCAAGAGCGTGCTTCTTCTTATAGGCAGAGTGTGTTTCATCGTGAGAACAGTGCTGTGTGTTTCCATTCAGAATTGGAGTTAAATCACAGGCTCTGTATCTTCCTACAAACAAGACATTGTTTCAGGTAAATGTAGTCACTTTTCTGCTCAAATGAATATATATCCTTTATGAAGCTCACACATTTCTTGCTCTTAACAGAAAAGCATTGGATGTTAGATGACTTGTGGTTTGTACCAGTTTCAGAAGCAGAGTTGAACTAGCAATGGTCTGTATGTGTAGGAAACACCGTTCTTTTGTTCTGAGTACCTGCAAGTTTCGGGTCTATTAGAGACTCTAGAAAGCCAGAGCATGCTTCGTGCTCTAAAGCAGAGTGTGTTTCATGGATGAGAATTGTGCTGTGTGTTTCCCTTCAGATATGGAGTTAAATCCCAGGTTCTGTGTCTTCCTATAAGGTAGACATCTTTTCAGGTAAACTCAGTCACTTTTCAGCTCAAAGGAAGCTACATCGTTCACGAAGCTCACACGTTCCTCACTCTTAACTGTAAATAATTGTATATTAGAGGAACTGTGGTTTGTATCAGTTTCAGAAGAAGACTTGACCTAGATATGGTCTGTACGTGTAGGAAACACCATTATTTTGTTCTGACGACAGACACGTTTCCTGCTGTATTAGAGATTATTAGAAAGCAAGAGCGTGCTTCTTGCTGTAAAGCAGAGTGTGTTTCATGGTCAAGAACTGTGCTGTGTGTTACCCTTCAGAAATGGAGTTAAATCCCAGGCTCTGTGTCTTCCTACAAGTAAGTCATCATTTGAGGTAAACGCTGTCACTTTTCGGCTCAAATGAATGTAAATCGTTTACGAAGCTCACACGTTTCTCGCTCTTAACTGAAAAGCATTGGATGTTAGAGGACTTGTGGTTTGTGTCAATTTCCTTAGCAGAGTTGAACTAGAAATGATCCGTATGTGTAGGAAACACCTTTCTTTTGTTCTGAGTACACTCGAGTTTCTGGCTCTATTATAGACTCTGGAAAGCAAGAGCATGTTTCTTGCTCTAAAGCAGAGTGTGTTTCCTAGATGAGAACAGTTTTGTGTGTTTCCCTTCAGAAATGGAGTTAAATCACATGCTCTATATCTTCCTACAAACATGACATCGTTTCAGGTAAACGTAGTCACTTTTCATCTTAAATGAATATAAATCATTTACGAAGCTCACACGTTTCTTGCTCTTAACTGAAAAGCATTGGATGTTAGAGGACCTGTGGTTTGTATCAATTTCAGGAGCAGAGTTGAACTAGATATGGTCCGTGTGTGTAGGAAACAGAGTTCTTTATTCTGAGCACAATATCAAGTTTCTGGCTCTATTATAGACTCTAGAAAGCAAGAGCGTGCTTCTTGCTCTAAAGCAGAGTGTGTTTCATGGATGAGAACTGTGCTGTGTTTTTCCCTTCAGAAATGCAGTTAAATCCCAGGCTCTGTGTCTTTCTACAAGCAAGACACCTTTTCAGGTAAACTCAGTCACTTTTCTGCTCTAAGGAAGCTACATTGTAAACGAAGCTCACACGTTTCTCGCTCTTATCTGCAAAGAATTGCATGTTAATGGAACTGTGGTTTGTATCAGTTTCAGAAGAAGAGTTGACTAGATATGGTCCGTATGTGTAGGAAACACCATTATTATGTTCTGACCACAGTCACGTTTCCTGCTGTATTAGAGACTCTTAGAAAGCAAGAGCATGCTTCTTGCTCTAAAGCAGAGTGTGTTTCATGGATGAGAAATGTGCTGTGGGTTTCCCTTAAGAAATGGAGTTAAATCCCAGGCTCTGTGTCTTCCTACAAGCAAGCATTCATTTCACGTAAACTCAGTCACCTTTCAGCTCAAACAAAGCTACATCGTTCACGTAGCTCACACGTTTCTTGCTCTTAACTGTAAAGCATTGGATGTTAGAGGACCTGTGGTTTGTATCAGTTTCAGAAGCAGAGCTGAACTAACAATGGTCTGTATGTGTAGGAAACACCGTTCTTTTGTTCTGAGTATCCTCAAGTTTCTGGCTCTCTAGAGACTCTGCAAAGCAAGAGCATGCTTCTTGCTCTAAAGCAGAGTGCGTTTCATGGATGAGAAATGTGCTGTGGGTTTCCCTTCAGAAATGGAGTTAAATCCCAGTCTCTGTCTTCCTACAAGCAAGACATCGTTTCCGGTAAACACAGTCTCTTTTCAGCTCAAATGAATATAAATCGTTTATGAAGCTCACACGTTTCTTTCTCTTAACTGAAATGCATTGGATGTTAGATGACTTGTGGTTTGTATCAGTTTCAGAAGCAGAGTTGAACTAGCAATGGTCTGTATGTGTAGGAAACAGAGTTCTTTTATTCTGAGCACACTATCAAGTTTCTGGGTCTATAATAGACTCTAGAAAGCAAGAGCGTGCTTCTTGCTCTAAAGCAGAGTGTGTTTCATGGATGAGAAATGTGCTGTGTTTTTCCTTTCAGATATGGAGTTAAATCCCAGGCTCTGTGTCTTTCTACAAGCAAGACATCTTTTCAGGTAAATTCAGTCACATTTCTGCTCAAAGGAAGCTACATCTTAAAGGAAGCTCACACGTTTCTCGCTCTTAACTGAAAAGCATTGGATGTTAGAGGACCTGTGGTTTGTGTCAATTTCCTTAGCAGAGTTGAACTAGAAATGATCCGTATGTGTAGGAAACACCTTTCTTTTGTTCTGAGTACACTCGAGTTTCTGGCTCTATTATAGACTCTGGAAAGCAAGAGCATGTTTCTTGCTCTAAAGCAGAGTGTGTTTCCTAGATGAGAACAGTTTTGTGTGTTTCCCTTCAGAAATGGAGTTAAATCACATGCTCTATATCTTCCTACAAGCAAGACATCGTTTCAGGTAAACGTAGTCACTTTTCATCTTAAATGAATATAAATCATTTACGAAGCTCACACGTTTCTTGCTCTTAACTGAAAAGCATTGGATGTTAGAGGACCTGTGGTTTGTATCAATTTCAGGAGCAGAGTTGAACTAGATAAGGTCCGTGTGTGTAGGAAACAGAGTTCTTTTATTCTGAGCACACTATCAAGTTTCTGGCTCTATAATAGACTCTAGAAAGCAAGAGCGTGCTTCTTGCTCTAAAGCAGAGTGTGTTTCATGGATGAGAAATGTGCTGTGTTTTTCCTTTCAGAAATGGAGTTAAATCCCAGGCTCTGTGTCTTTCTACAAGCAAGACATCTTTTCAGGTAAACTCAGTCACATTTCTGCTCAAAGGAAGCTACATCTTAAAGGAAGCTCACACGTTTCTCACTCTTAACTTGAAAGCATTGCATGTTAATGGAACTGTGCTTTGAATCAGTTTAAGCGGAAGAGTTGACCAAATATGGTCCGTATGTGTAGGAAACACCGTTATTTTTTTCTGACCACAGTCATGTTTCCTGCTCTTTTAGAGACTCTTAGAAGCAAAAGTGTGCTTCTTGCTCTAAAGCGGACTGTGTTTCATGGATGAGAACTGTGCTGTGTGTTTCCCTTCAGAAATGGAGTTAAATTGCTGGCTCTGTGTCTTCCTACAAGCAAGACTTCATTTCACATAAACTCAGTCAACTTTCAGTTCAAACAAAGCTACATCTTTCACATAGCTAACACTATTCTTGCTCTTAACTGTAAAGCAATGGATGTTAGATGACTTGTGGTTTGTATCAGTTTCAGAAGCAGAGTTGAACTAGCAATGGTCTGTATGTGTAGGAAACACCGTTCTATTGTTTTGAGTGCCATCAATTTCTGGCTGTATCAGAGACTCTAGAAAGCAAGAGCATGCTTCGTGCTCTAAAGCAGAGTGTGTTTCATGCATGAGAACTGTGCTGTGTGTTTCCCTTCAGGAATGGAGTTAAATTCCAGGCTCTGTTTCTTCCTACAAGGAAGACATCATTTCAAATAAACGCTGTCACTTTTCAGCTCAAATGAATATAAATCGTTTACGAAGATTACACGTTTCTCGCTCTTAACTGAAAAGCATTGGATGTTAGATGACTTGTGGTTTGTATCAGTTTCAGAAGCAGAGTTGAACTAGCAGTGGTCCGTATGTGTAGGAAACACCGTTCTTTTGTTCTGAGCAAACTCACGTTTCCTGCTCTATTAGAGACGGTAGAAAGCAAGAGCGTGCTTATTCCTATACGCAGAGTGTGTTTCATCGTGAGAACAGTGCTGTGTGTTTCCCTTCAGAAATGGAGTTAAATCCCAGGCTCTGTGTCTTCCTATAAGCAAGACATCTTTTAAGGTAAACTCAGTCACTTTTCAGCTCAAAGGAAGCTACATCGTTCTCGAAGTTCACATGTTTCTCGCTCTTAACTTGAAAGCATTGCATGTTAATGGAACTTTCTTTGTATCAGTTTCAGAAGAATAGTTGACCTAGATATGGTCCGTATGTGTAGGAAACACCGTTATTTTGTTCTGACCACAGTCACTTTTCCTGCTGTATTAGAGACTCTTAGAAAGCAAGAGTGTGCTTCTTGCTCTAAAGCAGAGTGTGTTTCATGGATGAGAACTCTGCTGTGTGTTTCCCTTAAGAAATGGAGTTAAATTCCAGGCTCTGTTTCTTCCTACAAGCAAGACATCATTTCAGGTAAATGCTGTCAATTTTCATCTCAAATGTATATAAATCATTTAAAAGATCTCACGTTTCTCGCTCTTAACTGAAAAGCATTGGATGTTAGATGACTTGTGGTTTGTATCAGTTTCAGAAGCAGAGTTGAACAAGCAATCCTCTGTAAGTGTAGTAAACACCGCTCTATAGTTTTGGGTGCCCTCAAGTTTCTGGCTGTATTAGAGACTCTAGAAAGCAAGAGCGTGATTCTTCCTATACGCAGAGTGTGTTTCATTGTGAGAACAGTGCTGTGTGTTTCCCTTCAGAAATGGAGTTAAATCACAGGCTCTGTACCTTCCTACAAGCAAGACTTCGTTTCACGTAAACTCAGTCACCTTTCAATTCAAACAAAGCTACATCGTTCACATAGCTCACACGTTTCTGGCTCTTAACTGTAAAGCATTGGATGTTAGAGGACCTGTAGTTTGTATCAGTTTCAGAAGCAGAGTTGAACTAGCAATGGTCTGTATGTATAGGAAACACCGTTCTTTTGTTCTGAGTACACTCAAGTTTCTGGCTCTATTAGAGACTCTAGAAAGCAAGAGCATGCTTCTTGCTCTAAAGCAGAGTGTGTTTCATGGATGAGAACTGTGCTGTATGTTTCCCTTCAGAAGCGGAGTTAAATCCCAGGCTCTGGGTCTTCCTATATGCAAGACATCTTTTAAGGTAAACTCAGTCACTTTTTAGCTCAAAGGAAGCTACATCGTTCACAAATCTCACACGTTTCTCGCTCTTAACCTGAAAGCATTGCATGTTAATGGAACTGTGCTTTGTATCAGTTTCAGAAGAAGAGTTGACCTAGATATAGTCCGTATGTGTAGGAAACACCGTTATTTTGTTCTGACCACAGTCAAGTTTCCTGCTCTATTAGAGACTGTAGAAAGCAAGAGCGTTCTTCTTCCTATACGCAGAGTGTGTTTCATCATGAGAACAGTGCTGTTTTTTTCTTCTGAAATGGAGTTAAATCACTGGCTCTGTATCTTCCTACAATCAAGACTTCTTTTCACATAAACTCAGTCAACTTTCCATTCAAACAAAGCTACATTGTTCACATAGCTCACACGTTTCTTGCTCTTAACTGTAAAGCATTGGATGTTAGAGGAACCGTGGTTTGTATCAGTTTCAGAAGCAGAGTTGAACTAGCAATCGTCTGTATGTGTAGGAAACACCGCTCTATTGTTTTGAGTGACCTCAAGTTTCTGACTGTATTAGAGACTCCAGAAAGCAAGAGCGTGATTCTTCCTATACGCAGAGTGTGTTTCATTGTGAGAACAGTGCTGTGTGTTTCCCTTCAGAAATGGAGCTAAATCACAGGCTCTGTACCTTCCTACAAGCAAGACTTCGTTTCACGAAAACTCAGTCACCTTTCAGTTCAAACAAAGCTACATCATTCACATAGCTCACACGTTTCTGGCTCTTAACTGTAAAGCATTGGATGTTAGAGGACCTGTGGTTTGTATCAGTTTCAGAAGCAGAGTTGAACTAGCAATGGTCTGTATGTGTAGGAACCACCGTTCTTTTGTTCTGACTACCCTCAAGTTTCTCCCTCTTTTAGAGACTCTAGAAAGCAAGAGCATGCTTCTTGCTCTAAAGCATTGTGTGTTACATGGATGAGAACTGTGCTGTGTGTTTCCTTTCAGAAATGAAGTTAAATCCCAGGTACTATGTCTTCCTACAAGCAAGACATCTTTTCAGGTAAACTCATTCACTTTTCAGCTCAAAGGAAGCTACATCGTTCACGAGGCTCACACGTTTCTCGCTCTTAACTTGAAAGCATTGCATGTTAATGGAACTGTGGTTTGTATCAGTTTCAGAAGAAGAGTTGACCTAGATATGGTCGTATGTGTAGGAAACACCGTTATTTTGTTCTGACCACAGTCACGTTTCCTGCTGTACAAATACACTTAGAAAGCAAGAGCGTGCTTCCTGCTCTAAAGCAGAGTATGTTTCATGGATGAGAACTGTGCTGTGTGTTTCCCTTCAGAAATGGAGTTAAATCCCAGGCTCTGTGTCTTCCTACAAGCAAGACATCTTTTCAGGTAAACTCAGTCACTTTTCAGCTCAAAGTAAGCTACATCGTTCACGAAGCTCACACGTATCTCGCTCTTAACTTGAAAGCATTGCATGTTAATGGAACTGTGCTTTGTATCAGTTTCAGAAGAAGAGTTGACCTGGATATGGTCCGTATGTGTAGGAAACACCGTTATTTTGTACTGACCACAGTCATGTTTCCTGCTGTATTAGAGACTCTTAGAAAGCAAGAGTGTGCTTCTTGTTCTAAAGCAGAGTGTGTTTCATGGATGAGAACTGTGCTGTGTGTTTCTCTTCAGAAATGGAGTTAAATTCCAGGTTCTGTGTCTTCCTACAAGCAAGACATCGTTTCAGGTAAACTCAGTCTCTTTTCAGCTCAAATAAATATAAATCATTTACGAAGCACACATGTTTCTTGCTCTTAACTGAAAAGCATTGGATGTTAGATGACTTGTGGTTTGTATCAGTTTCAGAAGTAGAGTTTTACTAGCAATGGTCTGTATGTATAGGAAACACCGTTCTTTTGTTCTGAGTACACTCAAGTTTCTGGCTCTATTAGACACTCTAGAAAGCAAGAGCATGCTTCTTGCTCTAAAGCAGAGTGTGTTTCATGGATGAGAACTGTGCTGTATGTTTCCCTTCAGAAGCGGAGTTAAATCCCAGGCTCTGTGTCTTCGTATAAGCAAGACATCTTTTAAGGTAAACTCAGTCACTTTTTAGCTCAAAGGAAGCTACATCGTTCACGATCTCACATGTTTCTCGCTCTTAATTTGAAAGCATTGCATGTTAATGGAACTGTGGTTTGTATCAGTTTCAGAAGAAGAGTTGACCTAGATATGGTCCCTATGTGTAGGAAACACCGTTATTTTGTTCTGACCACAGTCACGTTTCCTGCTGTATTAGAGAAACTTAGAAAGCAAGAGCGTGCTTCTTGCTCTAAAGCAGAGTGTATTTCATGGATGAGAACTGTGCTGTGGGTTTCCTTTCAGAAATGGAGTTAAATCCCAAGCTCTGTGTCTTCCTACAAGCAGGACATCGTTTCTGGTAAACTCAGTCACTTTTCAGCCCAAATGAATATAAATCATTTACGAAGCACACACGATTCTTGCTCTTAACTGAAAAGCATTGGATGTTAGATGACTTGTGGTTTGTATCAGTTTCAGAAGCAGAGTTGAACTAACAATGGTCTGTATGGGTAGGAAACCCGGTTCTTTTGTTCTGAGTACACTCAAGTTTCTGGCTCTATTACAGACTCTAGAAAGCAAGAGCATGCTAATTGCTCTAAAGCAGAGTGTGTTTCATGGATGAGAACTGTGCTGTCTGTTTCTCTTCAGAAATGGAGTTAAATCCCAGGCTCTGTGTCTTCCTATATGCAAGACATCTTTTAAGGTAAAATCAGTCACTTTTCAGCTCAAAGGAAGCTACATCATTCACGAAGCTCACATGTTTCTCGCTCATTACTGTAAAGCATTGTATTTTGGAAGAACTGTGGTTTGTATCAGTTTCAGAAGAAGAGTTGACATAGATATGGTCTGTATGTGTAGGAAACACCGTTACTTTGTTCTGACCACAGTCACGTTTCCTGCTCTATTAGAGACTCTTAGAAAGCAAGAGCATGCTTCTTGCTCTAAAGCAGAGTGTGTTTCATGCATGAGAACTGTGCTGAGTGTTTCCCTTCAGAAATGGAGTTAAATCCCAGGATCTGTATCTGCCTACAAGCAAGATATCATTTCAGGTAAACTCAGTCAGTTTTCAGCTCAAAGGCATCTATATCGTTCACGAAGCTCACACGTTTCTCGCTCTTAACTGGAAAGCATTGCATGTTAATGGAACTGTGCTTTGTATCAGTTTCAGAAGAAGAGTTGACCTAGATATGGTCTGTATGTGTAGGAAACACCGTTACTTTGTTGTATCCACAATCAAGTTTCCTGCTGTATTAGAGAATCTTAGAAAGCAAGAGCATGCTTCTTGCTCTAAAGCAGAGTGTGTTTCATGGATGAGAACTGTGCTGTGTTTTTCCCTTCAGAAATGGCGTTAAATCCTAGGCTCTGTGTCTTCCTATAAGCAGGACATCTTTTAAGGGAAACTGAGTCACTTTTCAGCTCAAAAGAAGCTACATCGTTCACGAAGCTCACAAGTTTCTCGCTCTTAACTGTAAAGCATTGTGTGTTATAGGAACTGTGGTTTTTATCAGTTTGAGAAAAAGAGTTGACATAGATATGGTCCGTATGTGTAGGAAACACCGTTATTTTGTTCTGACCACAGTCACGTTTCCTGCTGTATTAGAGACTCTTAGAAAGCAAGAGTGTGCTTCTTGCTCTAAAGCAGAGTGTGTTTCATGGATGTGAACTGTGCTGTGTGTTTCCCTTCAGAAATTGAGATAATTCCAGGCTCTGTTTCTTCCTACAAGCAAGACATCATTTCAGGTAAACGCTGTCACTTTTCAGCTCAAATGAATATAAATCGTTTACGAAGATCACACGTTTCTCGCTCTTAACTGAAAAGCATTGGATGTTAGATGACTTGTGGTTTGTATCAGTTTCAGAATCAGAGTTGAACTAGCAATGGTCTGTATGTGTATTTAACCCCCTTCCTTTTTTCTGAGCACACTCACGTTTCCTGCTCTATTAGAGACTATAGAAAGCAAGAGCGTGCTTCTTCCTATACGCACAGTGTGTTTCATCGTTAGAACAGTGCTGTGTTCTGTATCTTCCTACCAGCAAGACTTGTTTCACGTAAACTCAGTCACCTTTCAGCTAAAACGATGCTACATCGTTCACGTAGCTCACACGTTTCTTGCTGTTAACTGTAAAGCAGTGGATGTTAGAGGACCTGTGGTTTGTATCAGGTTCAGAAGCAGAGTTGTTCTAACAATGGTCCGTATGTGTAGGAAACACCGTTCTTTTGTTCTGAGTAACCTCAAGTTTCTGGCTCTATTAGAGACTCTGTAAAGAAAGAGCATGCATCTTGCTCTAAAGCAGAGTGTGTTTCATGGATGAGAACTGGGCTGTGTGTTTCCCTTCAGAAATGGAGTATAATACCAGGCTCTGTGTCTTCCAACAAGCAAGACATCTTTTCAGGTAAACTCAGTCACTATTCAGCTCAAAGGAAGCTACATCGTTCAGGAAGCTCACATGTTTCTCGCTCTTAACTTGAAAGCATTGCATGTTAATGGAACTGTGCTTTGTTTCAGTTTCAGAAGAAGAGTGGACCTAGATATTGTCCGTATGTGTAGGAAACACGGTTATTTTATTCTGACCACAGTCAAGTTTCCTGCCTATTAGAGACTCTTAGATAGCAAGAGTGTGCTTCTTGCTCTAAAGCAGAGTGTGTTTCATGGATGAGAACTGTGCTGTGTGTTTCCCTTCAGAAATGGAGTTAAATTCCAGGCTCTGTGTCTTCCTAAAGCAAGACATCTTTTCAGGTAAACACAGTCACTTTTCAGCTCATATGAATATAAATCGTTTATGAAGCTCCACGTTTCTTGCTCTTAACTGAAAACCATTGCATGTCAGATGACTTGTGGTTTGTATCAGTTTCAGAAGCAGAGTTGAACAAGCAATCCTCTGTAAGTGTAGTAAACACCGCTCTATAGTTTTGGGTGCCCTCAAGTTTCTGGCTGTATTAGAGACTCTAGAAAGCAAGAGCGTGATTCTTCCTATACGCAGAGTGTGTTTCATTGTGAGAACAGTGCTGTGTGTTTCCCTTCAGAAATGGAGATAAATCACTGGCTCTGTACCTTCCTACAAGCAAGACATCGTTTCACGTAAACTCAGTCACCTTTCAATTCAAACAAAGCTACATCGTTCACATAGCTCATACGTTTCTGGCTCTTAACTGTAAAGCATTGGATGTTAGAGGACCTGTGGTTTGTATCATTTTCAGAAGCAGAGTTGAACTAGCAATGGTCTGTATGTATAGGAAACACCGTTCTTTTGTTCTGAGTACACTCAAGTTTCTGGCTGTATTAAAGAACCTAGAAAGCAAGAGCATGCTTCTTGCTCTAAAGCAGAGTGTGTTTCATGGATGAGAACTGTGCTGTCTGTTTCCCTTCAGAAATGGAGTTAAATCCCAGGCTGTGTGTCTTCCTATATGCAAGACATCTTTTAAGGTAAACTCAATCACTTTTCAGCTCAAAGGAAGCTACATCATTCACTAAGCTCACATGTTTCTCGCTCATAACTGTAAAGCATTGTATGTTAGAAGAACTGTGGTTTGTATCAGTTTCAGAAGATGAGTTGACATAGATATGGTCTGTATATGTAGGAAACACCGTTATTTTGTTCTGACCACAGTCACGTTTCTTGCTGTATTAGAGACACTTAGAAAGCAAGAGCATGCTTCTGGCTCTAAAGCAGAGTGTGTTTCATAGATGAGAACTGTGCTGTGTGTTTCCATTCAGAAATGGAGTTAAATTCCAGGCCCTGTTTCTTCCTACAAGCAAGACATCATTTCAGGTAAACGCTGACACTTTTCAGCCAAAATGAATGTAAATCATTTACGAAGATCACACGTTTCTCGCTCTTAACTGAAAAGCATTGGATATTAGATGACTTGTGGTTTGTATCAGTTTCAGAAGCAGAGTTGAACTAGCAATGGTCCGTAAGTGTAGGAAACACTGTTCTTTTTTTCTGAGCACACACACGTTTCCTGCTCTATTAGAGACTCTAGAAAGCAAGAGCGTGCTTGTTCCTATATGCAGATTGTGTTTCATCATGAGAACAGTGCTTTGTGTTTCCCTTCAGAAATATAGTTAAATCACGGGCTCTGTATCTGCCTACAAGCAAGATTTCGTTTCACGTAAACTCAGTCACCTTTCAGCTCAAACAACGCTACATCATTCCCGTAGCTCACACTTTTCTTGCTCTTAACTGTAAAGCATTCGATGTTAGAGGACCTGTGGTTTGTATCAGTTTCTGAAGCAGAGTTGAACTAGCAATGGTCTGTATGTGTAGGAACCACCGCTCATTTGTTCTGACTACCCTCAAGTTTCACCCTCTTCTAGAGACTCTAGAAAGCAAGAGCATGCTTCTTGCTCTAAAGCATTGTGTGTTTCATGGATGAGAACTGTGCTGTGTGTTTCCCTTCAGAAATGGAGTTAAATCCCTGGCTCTATGTCTTCCTACAAGCAAGACATCTTTTCATGTAAACTCAGTCACTTTTCAGCTCAAAGGAAGCTACATCGTTCACGAGGCTCACACGTTTCTCGCTCTTAACTTGAAAGCATTGCATGTTAATGGAACTGTGGTTTGTATCAGTTTCAGAAGAAGAGTTGACCTAGATATTGTCCGTATGTGTAGGAAACACCGTTATTTTGTTCTGACAACTGTCACGTTTCCTGCTGTATTAGAGACTCTTAGAAAGCAAGAGCGTGCTTCTTGCTCTAAAGCAGAGTGTGTTTCCTGGATGAGAACTGTGCTGTGTATTTCCCTTCAGAAATAGAGTTAAATCACAGGCGCTGTATCTTCCTACAAGCAAGATTTCGTTTCACGTAAACTCAGTCACCTTTCAGCTCAAACAACGCTACATCATTCCCGGAGCTCACACTTTTCTTGCTCTTAACTGTAAAGCATTCGATGTTAGAGGACCTGTGGTTTGTATCAGTTTCTGAAGCAGAGTTGAACTAGCAATGGTCTGTATGTGTAGGAACCACCGTTCATTTGTTCTGACTACCCTCAAGTTTCACCCTCTTCTAGAGACTCTAGAAAGCAAGAGCATGCTTCTTGCTCTAAAGCATTGTGTGTTTCATGGATGAGAACTGTGCTGTGTGTTTCCCTTCAGAAATGGAGTTAAATCCCTGGCTCTATGTCTTCCTACAAGCAAGACATCTTTTCATGTAAACTCAGTCACTTTTCAGCTCAAAGGAAGCTACATCTTTCACGAGGCTCACACGTTTCGAGCTCTTAACTTGAAAGCATTGCATGTTAATGGAACTGTGGTTTGTATCAGTTTCAGAAGAAGAGTTGACCTAGATATGGTCCGTATGTGTAGGAAACACCGTTATTTTCTTCTGACCACAGTCACGTTTCCTGCTGTACAAATACACTTAGAAAGCAAGAGCGTGCTTCCTGCTCTAAAGCAGAGTATGTTTCATGGATGAGAACTGTGCTGTGTGTTTCCCTTCAGAAATGGAGTTAAATCCCAGGCTCTGTGTCTTCCTACAAGCAAGACATCTTTTCAGGTAAACTCAGTCACTTTTCAGCTCAAAGTAAGCTACATCGTTCACGAAGCTCACACGTATCTCGCTCTTAACTTGAAAGCATTGCATGTTAATGGAACTGTGCTTTGTATCAGTTTCAGAAGAAGAGTTGACCTAGATATGGTCCGTATGTGTAGGAAACACCGTTATTTTGTACTGACCACAGTCATATTTCCTGCTGTATTAGAGACTCTTAGAAAGCAAGAGCGTGCTTCTTGCTCTAAAGCAGAGTGTGTTTCATGGATAAGAACTGTGCTGTGTGTTTCTCTTCAAAAATGGAGTTAAATTCCAGGATCTGTGTCTTCCTACAAGCAAGACATCGTTTCAGGTAAACTCAGTCTCTTTTCAGCTCAAATAAATATAAATCATTTACGAAGCACACATGTTTCTTGCTCTTAACTGAAAAGCATTGGATGTTAGATGACTTGTGGTTTGTATCAGTTTCAGAAGTAGAGTTTTACTAGCAATGGTCTGTATGTATAGGAAACACCGTTCTTTTGTTCTGAGTACACTCAAGTTTCTGGCTCTATTAGACACTCTAGAAAGCAAGAGCATGCTTCTTGCTCTAAAGCAGAGTGTGTTTCATGGATGAGAACTGTGCTGTATGTTTCCCTTCAGAAGCGGAGTTAAATCCCAGGCTCTGTGTCTTCGTATAAGCAAGACATCTTTTAAGGTAAACTCAGTCACTTTTTAGCTCAAAGGAAGCTACATCGTTCACGATCTCACATGTTTCTCGCTCTTAATTTGAAAGCATTGCATGTTAATGGAACTGTGGTTTGTATCAGTTTCAGAAGAAGAGTTGACCTAGATATGGTCCCTATGTGTAGGAAACACCGTTATTTTGTTCTGACCACAGTCACGTTTCCTGCTGTATTAGAGAAACTTAGAAAGCAAGAGCGTGCTTCTTGCTCTAAAGCAGAGTGTATTTCATGGATGAGAACTGTGCTGTGGGTTTCCTTTCAGAAATGGAGTTAAATCCCAAGCTCTGTGTCTTCCTACAAGCAGGACATCGTTTCTGGTAAACTCAGTCACTTTTCAGCCCAAATGAATATAAATCATTTACGAAGCACACACGATTCTTGCTCTTAACTGAAAAGCATTGGATGTTAGATGACTTGTGGTTTGTATCAGTTTCAGAAGCAGAGTTGAACTAACAATGGTCTGTATGGGTAGGAAACCCGGTTCTTTTGTTCTGAGTACACTCAAGTTTCTGGCTCTATTACAGACTCTAGAAAGCAAGAGCATGCTAATTGCTCTAAAGCAGAGTGTGTTTCATGGATGAGAACTGTGCTGTCTGTTTCTCTTCAGAAATGGAGTTAAATCCCAGGCTCTGTGTCTTCCTATATGCAAGACATCTTTTAAGGTAAAATCAGTCACTTTTCAGCTCAAAGGAAGCTACATCATTCACGAAGCTCACATGTTTCTCGCTCATTACTGTAAAGCATTGTATTTTGGAAGAACTGTGGTTTGTATCAGTTTCAGAAGAAGAGTTGACATAGATATGGTCTGTATGTGTAGGAAACACCGTTACTTTGTTCTGACCACAGTCACGTTTCCTGCTCTATTAGAGACTCTTAGAAAGCAAGAGCATGCTTCTTGCTCTAAAGCAGAGTGTGTTTCATGCATGAGAACTGTGCTGAGTGTTTCCCTTCAGAAATGGAGTTAAATCCCAGGATCTGTATCTGCCTACAAGCAAGATATCATTTCAGGTAAACTCAGTCAGTTTTCAGCTCAAAGGCATCTATATCGTTCACGAAGCTCACACGTTTCTCGCTCTTAACTGGAAAGCATTGCATGTTAATGGAACTGTGCTTTGTATCAGTTTCAGAAGAAGAGTTGACCTAGATATGGTCTGTATGTGTAGGAAACACCGTTACTTTGTTGTATCCACAATCAAGTTTCCTGCTGTATTAGAGAATCTTAGAAAGCAAGAGCATGCTTCTTGCTCTAAAGCAGAGTGTGTTTCATGGATGAGAACTGTGCTGTGTTTTTCCCTTCAGAAATGGCGTTAAATCCTAGGCTCTGTGTCTTCCTATAAGCAGGACATCTTTTAAGGGAAACTGAGTCACTTTTCAGCTCAAAAGAAGCTACATCGTTCACGAAGCTCACAAGTTTCTCGCTCTTAACTGTAAAGCATTGTGTGTTATAGGAACTGTGGTTTTTATCAGTTTGAGAAAAAGAGTTGACATAGATATGGTCCGTATGTGTAGGAAACACCGTTATTTTGTTCTGACCACAGTCACGTTTCCTGCTGTATTAGAGACTCTTAGAAAGCAAGAGTGTGCTTCTTGCTCTAAAGCAGAGTGTGTTTCATGGATGTGAACTGTGCTGTGTGTTTCCCTTCAGAAATTGAGATAATTCCAGGCTCTGTTTCTTCCTACAAGCAAGACATCATTTCAGGTAAACGCTGTCACTTTTCAGCTCAAATGAATATAAATCGTTTACGAAGATCACACGTTTCTCGCTCTTAACTGAAAAGCATTGGATGTTAGATGACTTGTGGTTTGTATCAGTTTCAGAATCAGAGTTGAACTAGCAATGGTCTGTATGTGTATTTAACCCCCTTCCTTTTTTCTGAGCACACTCACGTTTCCTGCTCTATTAGAGACTATAGAAAGCAAGAGCGTGCTTCTTCCTATACGCACAGTGTGTTTCATCGTTAGAACAGTGCTGTGTTCTGTATCTTCCTACCAGCAAGACTTGTTTCACGTAAACTCAGTCACCTTTCAGCTAAAACGATGCTACATCGTTCACGTAGCTCACACGTTTCTTGCTGTTAACTGTAAAGCAGTGGATGTTAGAGGACCTGTGGTTTGTATCAGGTTCAGAAGCAGAGTTGTTCTAACAATGGTCCGTATGTGTAGGAAACACCGTTCTTTTGTTCTGAGTAACCTCAAGTTTCTGGCTCTATTAGAGACTCTGTAAAGAAAGAGCATGCATCTTGCTCTAAAGCAGAGTGTGTTTCATGGATGAGAACTGGGCTGTGTGTTTCCCTTCAGAAATGGAGTATAATACCAGGCTCTGTGTCTTCCAACAAGCAAGACATCTTTTCAGGTAAACTCAGTCACTATTCAGCTCAAAGGAAGCTACATCGTTCAGGAAGCTCACATGTTTCTCGCTCTTAACTTGAAAGCATTGCATGTTAATGGAACTGTGCTTTGTTTCAGTTTCAGAAGAAGAGTGGACCTAGATATTGTCCGTATGTGTAGGAAACACGGTTATTTTATTCTGACCACAGTCAAGTTTCCTGCCTATTAGAGACTCTTAGATAGCAAGAGTGTGCTTCTTGCTCTAAAGCAGAGTGTGTTTCATGGATGAGAACTGTGCTGTGTGTTTCCCTTCAGAAATGGAGTTAAATTCCAGGCTCTGTGTCTTCCTAAAGCAAGACATCTTTTCAGGTAAACACAGTCACTTTTCAGCTCATATGAATATAAATCGTTTATGAAGCTCCACGTTTCTTGCTCTTAACTGAAAACCATTGCATGTCAGATGACTTGTGGTTTGTATCAGTTTCAGAAGCAGAGTTGAACAAGCAATCCTCTGTAAGTGTAGTAAACACCGCTCTATAGTTTTGGGTGCCCTCAAGTTTCTGGCTGTATTAGAGACTCTAGAAAGCAAGAGCGTGATTCTTCCTATACGCAGAGTGTGTTTCATTGTGAGAACAGTGCTGTGTGTTTCCCTTCAGAAATGGAGATAAATCACTGGCTCTGTACCTTCCTACAAGCAAGACATCGTTTCACGTAAACTCAGTCACCTTTCAATTCAAACAAAGCTACATCGTTCACATAGCTCATACGTTTCTGGCTCTTAACTGTAAAGCATTGGATGTTAGAGGACCTGTGGTTTGTATCATTTTCAGAAGCAGAGTTGAACTAGCAATGGTCTGTATGTATAGGAAACACCGTTCTTTTGTTCTGAGTACACTCAAGTTTCTGGCTGTATTAAAGAACCTAGAAAGCAAGAGCATGCTTCTTGCTCTAAAGCAGAGTGTGTTTCATGGATGAGAACTGTGCTGTCTGTTTCCCTTCAGAAATGGAGTTAAATCCCAGGCTGTGTGTCTTCCTATATGCAAGACATCTTTTAAGGTAAACTCAATCACTTTTCAGCTCAAAGGAAGCTACATCATTCACTAAGCTCACATGTTTCTCGCTCATAACTGTAAAGCATTGTATGTTAGAAGAACTGTGGTTTGTATCAGTTTCAGAAGATGAGTTGACATAGATATGGTCTGTATATGTAGGAAACACCGTTATTTTGTTCTGACCACAGTCACGTTTCTTGCTGTATTAGAGACACTTAGAAAGCAAGAGCATGCTTCTGGCTCTAAAGCAGAGTGTGTTTCATAGATGAGAACTGTGCTGTGTGTTTCCATTCAGAAATGGAGTTAAATTCCAGGCCCTGTTTCTTCCTACAAGCAAGACATCATTTCAGGTAAACGCTGACACTTTTCAGCCAAAATGAATGTAAATCATTTACGAAGATCACACGTTTCTCGCTCTTAACTGAAAAGCATTGGATATTAGATGACTTGTGGTTTGTATCAGTTTCAGAAGCAGAGTTGAACTAGCAATGGTCCGTAAGTGTAGGAAACACTGTTCTTTTTTTCTGAGCACACACACGTTTCCTGCTCTATTAGAGACTCTAGAAAGCAAGAGCGTGCTTGTTCCTATATGCAGATTGTGTTTCATCATGAGAACAGTGCTTTGTGTTTCCCTTCAGAAATATAGTTAAATCACGGGCTCTGTATCTGCCTACAAGCAAGATTTCGTTTCACGTAAACTCAGTCACCTTTCAGCTCAAACAACGCTACATCATTCCCGTAGCTCACACTTTTCTTGCTCTTAACTGTAAAGCATTCGATGTTAGAGGACCTGTGGTTTGTATCAGTTTCTGAAGCAGAGTTGAACTAGCAATGGTCTGTATGTGTAGGAACCACCGCTCATTTGTTCTGACTACCCTCAAGTTTCACCCTCTTCTAGAGACTCTAGAAAGCAAGAGCATGCTTCTTGCTCTAAAGCATTGTGTGTTTCATGGATGAGAACTGTGCTGTGTGTTTCCCTTCAGAAATGGAGTTAAATCCCTGGCTCTATGTCTTCCTACAAGCAAGACATCTTTTCATGTAAACTCAGTCACTTTTCAGCTCAAAGGAAGCTACATCGTTCACGAGGCTCACACGTTTCTCGCTCTTAACTTGAAAGCATTGCATGTTAATGGAACTGTGGTTTGTATCAGTTTCAGAAGAAGAGTTGACCTAGATATTGTCCGTATGTGTAGGAAACACCGTTATTTTGTTCTGACAACTGTCACGTTTCCTGCTGTATTAGAGACTCTTAGAAAGCAAGAGCGTGCTTCTTGCTCTAAAGCAGAGTGTGTTTCCTGGATGAGAACTGTGCTGTGTATTTCCCTTCAGAAATAGAGTTAAATCACAGGCGCTGTATCTTCCTACAAGCAAGATTTCGTTTCACGTAAACTCAGTCACCTTTCAGCTCAAACAACGCTACATCATTCCCGGAGCTCACACTTTTCTTGCTCTTAACTGTAAAGCATTCGATGTTAGAGGACCTGTGGTTTGTATCAGTTTCTGAAGCAGAGTTGAACTAGCAATGGTCTGTATGTGTAGGAACCACCGTTCATTTGTTCTGACTACCCTCAAGTTTCACCCTCTTCTAGAGACTCTAGAAAGCAAGAGCATGCTTCTTGCTCTAAAGCATTGTGTGTTTCATGGATGAGAACTGTGCTGTGTGTTTCCCTTCAGAAATGGAGTTAAATCCCTGGCTCTATGTCTTCCTACAAGCAAGACATCTTTTCATGTAAACTCAGTCACTTTTCAGCTCAAAGGAAGCTACATCTTTCACGAGGCTCACACGTTTCGAGCTCTTAACTTGAAAGCATTGCATGTTAATGGAACTGTGGTTTGTATCAGTTTCAGAAGAAGAGTTGACCTAGATATGGTCCGTATGTGTAGGAAACACCGTTATTTTCTTCTGACCACAGTCACGTTTCCTGCTGTACAAATACACTTAGAAAGCAAGAGCGTGCTTCCTGCTCTAAAGCAGAGTATGTTTCATGGATGAGAACTGTGCTGTGTGTTTCCCTTCAGAAATGGAGTTAAATCCCAGGCTCTGTGTCTTCCTACAAGCAAGACATCTTTTCAGGTAAACTCAGTCACTTTTCAGCTCAAAGTAAGCTACATCGTTCACGAAGCTCACACGTATCTCGCTCTTAACTTGAAAGCATTGCATGTTAATGGAACTGTGCTTTGTATCAGTTTCAGAAGAAGAGTTGACCTAGATATGGTCCGTATGTGTAGGAAACACCGTTATTTTGTACTGACCACAGTCATATTTCCTGCTGTATTAGAGACTCTTAGAAAGCAAGAGCGTGCTTCTTGCTCTAAAGCAGAGTGTGTTTCATGGATAAGAACTGTGCTGTGTGTTTCTCTTCAAAAATGGAGTTAAATTCCAGGATCTGTGTCTTCCTACAAGCAAGACATCGTTTCAGGTAAACTCAGTCTCTTTTCAGCTCAAATGAATATAAATCATTTACGAAGCACACATGTTTCTTGCTCTTAACTGAAAAGCATTGGATGTTAGATGACTTGTGGTTTGTATCAGTTTCAGAAGTAGATTTGTACTAGCAATGGTCTGTATGTATAGGAAACACCGTTGTTTTGTTCTGAGTACTCTCAAGTTTCTGGCTCTATTAGACACTCTAGAAAGCAAGAGCATGCTTCTTGCTCTAAAGCAGAGTGTGTTTCATGGATGAGAACTGTGCTGTATGTTTTCCTTCAGGAGCGGAGTTAAATCCCAGGCTCTGTGTCTTCCTATAAGCAAGACATCTTTTAAGGTAAACTCAGTCACTTTTTAGCTCAAAGGAAGCTACACCGTTCACGATCTCACATGTTTCTCGCTCTTAACTTGAAAGCATTGCATGTTAATGGAACTGTGGTTTGTATCAGTTTCAGAAGAAGAGTTGACCTAGATATGGTCCCTATGTGTAGGAAACACCGTTATTTTGTTCTGACCACAGTCACGTTTCCTGCTGTATTAGAGAAACTTAGAAAGCAAGAGCATGCTTCTTGCTCTAAAGCAGAGTGTATTTCATGGATGAGAACTGTGCTGTGGGTTTCCTTTCAGAAATGGAGTTAAATCCCAAGCTCTGTGTCTTCCTACAAGCAGGACATCGTTTCTGGTAAACTCAGTCACTTTTCAGCCCAAATGAATATAAATCATTTACGAAGCACACACGATTCTTGCTCTTAACTGAAAAGCATTGGATGTTAGATGACTTGTGGTTTGTATCAGTTTCAGAAGCAGAGTTGAACTAACAATGGTCTGTATGTATAGGAAACACCGTTCTTTTGTTCTGAGTACACTCAAGTTTCTGGCTCTATTAGAGACTCTAGAAAGCAAGAGCATGCTTCTTGCTCTAAAGCAGAGTGTGTTTCATGGATGAGAACTGTGCTGACTGTTTCTCTTCAGAAATGGAGTTAAATCCCAGGCTCTGTGTCTTCCTATATGCAAGACATCTTTTAAGGTAAAATCAGTCACTTTTCAGCTCAAAGGAAGCTACATCATTCACGAAGCTCACATGTTTCTCGCTCATAACTGTAAAGCATTGTATTTTGGAAGAACTGTGGTTTGTATCAGTTTCAGAAGAAGAGTTGACCTAGATATGGTCCCTATGTGTAGGAAACACCGTTATTTTGTTCTGACCACAGTCACGTTTCCTGCTCTATTAGAGACTCTTCGAAAGCAAGAGCATGCTTCTTGCTCTAAAGCAGAGTGTGTTTCATGCATGAGAACTGTGCTGAGTGTTTCATTTCAGAAATGGAGTTAAATCCCAGGATCTGTATCTGCCTACAAGCAAGATATCATTTCAGGTAAACTCAGTCACTTTTCAGCTCAAAGGAATCTATATCGTTCACGAAGCTCACACGTTTCTCGCTCTTAACTGGAAAGCATTGCATGTTAATGGAACTGTGCTTTGTATCAGTTTCAGAAGAAGAGTTGACCTAGATATGGTCTGTATGTGTAGGAAACACCGTTACTTTGTTCTATCCACAGTCACGTTTCCTGCTGTATTAGAGAATCTTAGAAAGCAAGAGCATGCTTCTTGCTCTAAAGCAGAGTGTGTTTCATGGATGAGAACTGTGCTGTGTTTTTCCCTTCAGAAATGGCGTTAAATCCTAGGCTCTGTGTCTTCCTATAAGCAGGACATCTTTTAAGATAAACTGAGTCACTTTTCAGCTCAAAAGAAGCTACATCGTTCAAGAAGCTCACATGTTTCTCGCTCTTAAATGTAAAGCATTGTATGTTATAGGAACTGTGGTTTTTATCAGTTTGAGAAAAAGAGTTGACATAGATATGGTCCGTATGTGTAGGAAACACCGTTATTTTGTTCTGACCACAGTCACGTTTCCTGCTGTATTAGAGACCCTTAGAAAGCAAGAGTGTGCTTCTTGCTCTAAAGCAGAGTGTGTTTCATGGATGTGAACTGTGCTGTGTGTTTCCCTTAAGAAATTGAGATAATTCCAGGCTCTGTTTCTTCCTACAAGCAAGACATCATTTCAGGTAAACGCTGTCACTTTTCAGCTCAAATGAATATAAATCGTTTAAGAAGATCACACGTTTCTCGCTCTTAACTGAAAAGCATTGGATGTTAGATGACTGTGGTTTGTATCAGTTTCAGAATTAGAGTTGAACTAGCAATGGTCTGTATGTGTAGTTAACCCCCTTCCTTTTTTCTGAGCACACTCACGTTTCCTGCTCTATTAGAGACTATGGAAAGCAAGAGCGTGCTCCTTCCTATATGCACAGTGTGTTTCATCGTTAGAACAGTGCTGTGTTCTGTATCTTCCTACCAGCAAGACTTGTTTCACGTAAACTCAGTCACCTTTCAGCTAAAACGATGCTACATCGTTCACGTAGCTCACACGTTTCTTGCTGTTAACTGTAAAGCAGTGGATGTTAGACGTCCTGTGGTTTGTATCAGGTTCAGAAGCAGAGTTGAACTAACAATGGTCCGTATGTGTAGGAAACACCGTTCTTTTGTTCTGAGTACCCTCAAGTTTCTGGCTCTATTAGAGACTCTGTAAGAAAGAGCATGCATCTTGCTCTAAAGCAGAGTGTGTTTCATGGATGAGACTGGGCTGTGTGTTTCCCTTCAGAAATGGAGTATAATACCAGGCTCTGTGTCTTCCAACAAGCAAGACATCTTTTCAGGTAAACTCAGTCACTATTCAGCTCAAAGGAAGCTACATCGTTCACGAAGCTCACACGTTTCTCGCTCTTAACTTGAAAGCATTGCATGTTAATGGAACTGTGCTTGGTTTCAGTTTCAGAAGAAGAGTTGACCTAGATAATGTCCGTATGTGTAGGAAACACGGTTATTTTATTCTGACCACAGTCAAGTTCCCTGCTCTATTAAAGACTCTTAGAAAGCAAGAGTGTGCTTCTTGCTCTAAAGCAGAGTGTGTTTCATGGATGAGAACTGTGCTGTGTGTTTCCCTTCATAAATGGAGTTAAATTCCAGGCTCTGTGTCTTCCTACAAGCAAGACATCTTTTCAGGTAAACGCAGTCACTTTTCAGCTCATATGAATATAAAACGTTTATGAAGCTCCACGTTTCTTGCTCTTAACTGAAAACCATTGCATGTTAGATGACTTGTGGTTTGTATCAGTTTCAGAAGCAGAGTTGAACTAGCAATCGTCTGTATGTGTAGGAAACACCGCTCTATTGTTTTGAGTGCCCTCAAGTTTCTGGCTGTATTAGAGACTCTAGAAAGCAAGAGCGTGATTCTTCCTATACGCAGAGTGTGTTTCATTGTGAGAACAGTGCTGTGTGTTTCCCTTCAGAAATGGAGTTAAATCACAGGCTCTGTACCTTCCTACAAGCAAGACTTCGTTTCACGTAAACTCAGTCACCTTTCAATTCAAACAAAGCTACATCGTTCACATAGCTCACACGTTTCTGGCTCTTAACTGTAAAGCATTGGATGTTAGAGGACCTGTAGTTTGTATCAGTTTCAGAAGCAGAGTTGAACTAGCAATGGTCTGTATGTATAGGAAACACCGTTCTTTTGTTCTGAGTACACTCAAGTTTCTGGCTCTATTAGAGACTCTAGAAAGCAAGAGCATGCTTCTTGCTCTAAAGCAGAGTGTGTTTCATGGATGAGAACTGTGCTGTATGTTTCCCTTCAGAAGCGGAGTTAAATCCCAGGCTCTGGGTCTTCCTATATGCAAGACATCTTTTAAGGTAAACTCAGTCACTTTTTAGCTCAAAGGAAGCTACATCGTTCACAAATCTCACATGTTTCTCGCTCTTAACTGTAAAGCATTGTATGTTAGAGGAACTGTGGTTTGTGTCAGTTTCAGAAGAAGATTTGACCTAGATATTGTCCGTATGTGTAGGAAACACCATTATTTTGTTCTGACCACAGTCACGTTTCTTGCTGTACTAGAGACACTTAGAAAGCAAGAGCGTGCTTCTTGCTCTAAAGCAGAGTGTGTTTCATGGATGAGAACTGTGCTGTGTGTTTCCCTTCAGAAATGGAGTTAAATCCCAGGCTCTGTGTCTTCCTACAAGCAAGATATCTTTTCACGTAAACTCAGTCACCTTTCAGCTCAAACAAAGCTACATCGTTCACGAAGCTCACATATTTCTCGCTCTTAACTGGAAAGCATTGTATGTTATAGGAACTGGGGTTTGCATCAGTTTCAGAAGCAGAGTTGAACTAGCAATGGTCTGTATGTGTAGGAAACACCGTTCTTTTGTTCTGAGTACACTCAAGTTTCTGGCTCTATTAGAGACTCTAGAAAGCAAGAGCATGCTTCTTGCTCTAAAGCAGAGTGTGTTTCATGGATGAGAACTGTGCTGTCTGTTTCCCTTCAGAAATGGAGTTAAATACCAGGCTGTGTGTCTTCCTATATGCAAGACATCTTTTAAGGTAAACTCAATCACTTTTCAGCTCAAAGGAAGCTACATCATTCACAAAGCTCACATGTTTCTCGCTCATAACTGTAAAGCATTGTATGTTAGAAGCACTGTGGTTTGTATCAGTTTCAGAAGATGAGTTGACATATATATGGTCTGTATATGTAGGAAACACCGTTATTTTGTTCTGACCCCAGTCACGTTTCTTGCTGTACTAGAGACACTTAGAAAGCAAGAGCGTGCTTCTTGCTCTAAAGCAGAGTGTGTTTCATGGATGAGAACTGTGCTGTGTGTTTCCTTTCAGAAATGGAGTTAAATCCCAGGCTCTATGTCTTCCTACAAGCAAGACATCTTTTCACGTAAACTCAGTCACCTTTCAGCTCAAACAAGCTACATCGTTCACGAAGCTCACATATTTCTCGCTCTTAACTGGAAAGCATTGTATGTTATAGGAACTGTGGTTTGCATCAGTTTCAGAAGCAGAGTTGAACTAGCAATGGTCCGTAGGTGTAGGAAACTCCGTTCTTTTGTTCTGAGCACACTCACGTTTCCTGCTCTATTAGAGATTCTAGAAAGCAAGAGCGTGCTTCTTCCTATATGCAGAGTGTGTTTCATCATGAGAACAGTGCTGTGGGTTTCCCTTCAGAAATAGAGTTAAATCACAGGCTCTGTACTTCCTACAAGCAAGACTTCGTTTCACGTAAACTCAGTCACCTTTCAGCTCAAACAACGCTACATCATTCACGTACCTCACACGTTTCTTGCTCTTAACTGTAAAGCATTGGATGTTAGAGGACGTGTGGTTTGTATCAGTTTCAGAAGCAAAGTTGAACTAGCAATGGTCTGTATGTGTAGGAACCACCGTTCATTTGTTCTGACTACCCTCAAGTTTCTCCCTCTTTTAGAGACTCTAGAAAGCAAGAGCATGCTTCTTGCTCTAAAGCATTGTGTGTTTCATGGATGAGAACTGTGCTGTGTGTTTCCCTTCAGAAATGGAGTTAAATCCCAGGCTCTATGTCTTCCTACAAGCAAGACATCTTTCCAGGTAAACTCAGTAACTTTTCATCTCAAAGGAATCTACATCGTTCACGAGGCTCACACGTTTCTCGCTCTTAACTTGAAAGCATTGCATGTTAATGGAACTGTGGTTTGTATCAGTTTCAGAAGAAGAGTTTACCTAGATATGGTCCCTATGTGCAGGAAACTCCCTTATTTTGTTCTGACCACAGTCACATTTCCTGCAGTATTAGAGACTCTTAGAAAGCAATAGTGTGCTTCTTGCTCTAAAGCAGAGTGTGTTTCATGGATGAGAACTGTGCTGTGTGTTTCCCTTCAGAAATGGAGTTAAATTCCAGGCTCTGTGTCTTCCTACAAGCAGGACATCGTTTCTGGTAAACACAGTCACTTTTCAGCTTAAATGAATATAAATCATTTATGAAGCACACACGTTTCTTGCTCTTAACTGAAAAGCATTGGATGTCAGATGACTTGTGGTTTGTATCAGTTTCAGGAGCAGATTTGAACTAGCAATGGTCTGTATGTGTAGGAAACACCATTCTTTTGTTCTGAGTACACTCAAGTTTCTGGCTCTATTAGACACTCTAGAAAGCAAGAGCATGCTTCTTGCTCTAAAGCAGAGTGTGTTTCATGGATGAGAACTGTGCTGTATGTTTCCCTCCAGGAGCGGAGTTAAATCCCAGGCTCTGTGTCTTCCTATAAGCAAGACATCTTTTAAGGTAAACTCAATCAATTTTCAGCTCAAAGGAAGCTACATCATTGACAGAGCTCACATGTTTCTCGCTCATAACTGTAAAGCATTTTATGTTAGAAGAACTGTGGTTTGTATCAGTTTCAGAAGAAGAGTTGACCTAGATATGGTCAGTATGTGTAGGAAACACCGTTATTTTGTTCTGACCACAGTCACGTTTGCTGCTGAATTAGAGACTCTTAGAAAGCAAGAGCGTGCTTCATGCTCTAAAGCAGAGTGTTTTTCATGGATGATCACTGTGATGTGTGTTTCCCTTCAGAAATGCAGATAAATTCTAGGCTCTGTGTCTTCCTACAAGAAAGACATCGTTTCAGGTAAACGCAGTCACTATTCAGCTCAAATGAATATAAATCATTTACGAAGCTCACACGTTTCTTGCTCTTAACTGAACAGCATTGGATGTTAGATGACTTGTGGTTTGTATCAGATTCAGCAGAAGAGTTGAACTAGCAATGGTCCGTATGTGTAGAAAACACCGTTATTTTGTTCTGACCACAGTCACGTTTGATGCTGAATTAGAGACTCTTAGAAAGCAAGAGCATGCTTCGTGCTCTAAAGCAGAGTTTGTTTCATGGATGAGAACTGTGCTGTGTGTTTCCCTTCAGAAATGGAGTTAAATCCCAGGCTCTGTGTCTCCCTATAAGCAAGACATATTTTCAGGTAAACTCAGTAACTTTTCAGCTCAAAGGAAACTACATCGTTCAAGAAGCTCACATATTTCTCGCTCTTAACTGTAAAGCATTGTATGTTAGAGGAACTGTGGTTTGTATCAGTTTCAGAAGAAGACTTGACCTAGATATGGTCTATATGTGTAGGAAACACGATTATTTTGTTCTGACCACAGTCAAGTTTCCTGCTGCATTAGAGACTCTTAGAAAGCAAGAGCGTGCTTCTTCTTATATGCATAGTGTGTTTCATTGTGAGAAGAGTGCTGTGTGTTTCCCTTCAGAAATGGAATTAAATCACAGGCTCTGTGTCTTCCTACAAGCAAGACTTCATTTCACGTAAACTCAGTCACCTTTCAGCTCAAACAAAGCTACATCGTTCACGTAGCTCACACGTTTCTTGCTCTTAACTGTAAAGCATTGGATATTAGAGGACCTCTGACTTGTATGAGTTTGAGAAGCAGATTTGAACTAGCAATGGTCCGTAAGTGTAGGAAACACCGTTCTTATGTTCAGTGTACCCTCAAGTTTCTGGCTGTATTAGAGAATCTAGAAAGCAAGAGCATGCTTCGTGCGCTAAAGCAGAGTGTGTTTCATGGATGAGATCTGTGCTGTGTGTTTTCCTTCAGAAATGGAGTTAAATCCCAGCCTCTGTGTCTTCCTACAAGCAAGACATCTTTTAAGGTAAACTCAGTCACTTTTCAGCTCAAAGGAATCTACATCGTTCACGAAGCTCACACGTTTCTCGCTCTTAACTGTAAAGCATTGCATGTTAATGGAACTCTGGTTTGTATCAGTTTCAGAAGAAGAGTTGACCTAGATATGGTCAGTATGTGTAGGAAACACCGTTATTTTGTTCTGACCACAGTCACGTTTGCTGCTGAATTAGAGACTCTTAGAAAGCAAGAGCGTGCTTCATGCTCTAAAGCAGAGTGTTTTTCATGGATGATCACTGTGATGTGTGTTTCCCTTCAGAAATGCAGATAAATTCTAGGCTCTGTGTCTTCCTACAAGAAAGACATCGTTTCAGGTAAACACAGTCACTATTCAGCTCAAATGAATATAAATCATTTACGAAGCTCACACGTTTCTTGCTCTTAACTGAACAGCATTGGATGTTAGATGACTTGTGGTTTGTATCAGATTCAGCAGAAGAGTTGAACTAGCAATGGTCCGTATGTGTAGAAAACACCGTTATTTTGTTCTGACCACAGTCACGTTTGCTGCTGAATTAGAGACTCTTAGAAAGCAAGAGCATGCTTCGTGCTCTAAAGCAGAGTTTGTTTCATGGATGAGAACTGTGCTGTGTGTTTCCCTTCAGATATGGAGTTAAATCCCAGGCTCTGTGTCTCCCTATAAGCAAGACATATTTTCAGGTAAACTCAGTAACTTTTCAGCTCAAAGGAAACTACATCGTTCAAGAAGCTCACATATTTCTCGCTCTTAACTGTAAAGCATTGTATGTTAGAGGAACTGTGGTTTGTATCAGTTTCAGAAGAAGACTTGACCTAGATATGGTCTATATGTGTAGGAAACACGATTATTTTGTTCTGACCACAGTCAAGTTTCCTGCTGCATTAGAGACTCTTAGAAAGCAAGAGCGTGCTTCTTCTTATATGCATAGTGTGTTTCATTGTGAGAAGAGTGCTGTGTGTTTCCCTTCAGACATGGAATTAAATCACAGGCTCTGTGTCTTCCTACAAGCAAGACTTCATTTAATGTAAACTCAGTCACCTTTCAGCTCAAACAAAGCTACATCGTTCACGTAGCTCACACGTTTCTTGCTCTTAACTGTAAAGCATTGGATGTTAGAGGACCTCTGACTTGTATGAGTTTCAGAAGCAGAGTTGAACTAGCAATGGTCCGTATGTGTAGGAAACACTGTTCTTATTGTCAGAGTACCCTCAATTTTCTGCTGTATTAGAGAATGTAGAAAGCAAGAGCATGCTTCGTGCTCTAAAGCAGAGTGTGTTTCATGGATGAGATCTGTGCTGTGTGTTTTCCTTCAGAAATGGAGTTAAATCCCAGGCTTTGTGTCTCCCTACAAGCAAGACATCTTTTCAGGTAAACTCAGTCACTTTTCAGCTCAAAGTAAGCTACATTGTTCACGAACCTCACACGTTTCTCGCTCTTAACTGGAAAGCATTGCATGTTAATGGAACTGTGGTTTGTATCAGTTTCAGAAGAAGAGTTGACCTAGATATGGTCCGTATGTGTAGGAAATACCGTTATTTTGTTCTGACCACTGTCACGTTTCCTGCTGTATTAGAGAATTTTAGAAAGAAAGAGCGTGCTTCTTGCTCTAAAGCAGAGAGTGATTCATGGATGAGAACTGTGCTGTTCATTTCCCTTCGGAAATGGAGTTAAATTCCAGGCTCTGTGTCTTCCTACGAGCAAGACATCAGTTCAGGTAAACTAAGTCACTTTTCAGCTGAAATGAATATAAATGGTTTACGAAGATCACACATTTGTCGCTCTTAACTGAAAAGCACTGGATGTTAGATGACTTGTGGTTTGTATCAGTTTCAGAAGAAGAGTTGAACTAGCATTGGTCCATATGAGTAGGAAACACCGTTCTTTTTTTCTGAGCACACTCAAGTTTCCTGCTCTATTAGAGACTCTAGAAAGCAAGAGCATGCTTCTTCTTATATGCAGAGTGTGATTCATCGTGAGAACAGTTCTGTGTGTGTCCCTCCAGAAATGGAGTTAAATCACAGGCCCTGCATCTTCCTACAAGGAAGACTTTTTTTCACGTAAACTCAGTCACCTTTCAGCTCAAACAAAGCTATATCGTTCACTTAGCTCACACGTTTCTTGCTCTTAACTGTAAAGCATTGGATGTTAGAGGACCTGTGGTTTGTATCAGTTTCAGAAGCAGAGTTGAACTAGCAATGGTCCTTATGTGTAGGAAGCACCGTTATTTTGTTCAGAGTACCCTCATGTTTCTGGCTGTATTAGAGAATCTAGAAAGCAAGAGCATGCTTCGTGCTCTAAAGCAGAGTTTGTTTCATGGATGAGAACTGTGCTGTGTGTTTCCCTTCAGAAATGGAGTTAAATCCCAGGCTCTGTGTCTCCCTATAAGCAAGACATATTTTCAGGTAAACTCAGTAACTTTTCAGCTCAAAGGAAACTACATCGTTCAAGAAGCTCACATATTTCTCGCTCTTAACTGTAAAGCATTGTATGTTAGAGGAACTGTGGTTTGTATCAGTTTCAGAAGAAGACTTGACCTAGATATGGTCTATATGTGTAGGAAACACGATTATTTTGTTCTGACCACAGTCAAGTTTCCTGCTGCATTAGAGACTCTTAGAAAGCAAGAGCGTGCTTCTTCTTATATGCATAGTGTGTTTCATTGTGAGAAGAGTGCTGTGTGTTTCCCTTCAGAAATGGAATTAAATCACAGGCTCTGTGTCTTCCTACAAGCAAGACTTCATTTCACGTAAACTCAGTCACCTTTCAGCTCAAACAAAGCTACATCGTTCACGTAGCTCACACGTTTCTTGCTCTTAACTGTAAAGCATTGGATGTTAGAGGACCTCTGACTTGTATGAGTTTCAGAAGCAGAGTTGAACTAGCAATGGTCCGTAAGTGTAGGAAACACCGTTCTTATGTTCAGAGTACCCTCAAGTTTCTGGCTGTATTAGAGAATCTAGAAAGCAAGAGCTTTCTTCGTGCGCTAAAGCAGAGTGTGTTTCATGGATGAAATCTGTGCTGTGTGTTTTCCTTCAGAAATGGAGTTAAATCCCAGCCTCTGTGTCTTCCTACAAGCAAGACATCTTTTAAGGTAAACTCAGTCACTTTTCAGCTCAAAGGAAGCTACATCGTTCACGAAACTCACACATTTCTCGCTCTTAACTGGAAAGCATTGCATGTTAATGGAACTGTGGTTTGTATCAGTTTCAGAAGAAGAGTTGACCTAAATATGGTCCGTATGTGCAGGAAACACCGTTATTTTGTTCTGACCACAATCACGTTTCCTGGTATATTAGAGACTCATAGAAAGCAAGAGCGTGCTTCTTCTTATAGGCAGAGTGTGATTCATCGTGAGAACAGTGCTGTGTGTTTCCATTCAGAAATGGAGTTAAATCACAGGCTATGTATGTTCCTACAAGCAAGATATCATTTCAGGTAGACGCAGTCACTTTTCAGCTCAAAGGAATATAAATCGTTTACGAAGATCACACGTTTCTCGCTCTTCACTGAAAAGCATTGGATGTTAGATGACTTGTGGTTTGTATCAGTTTCAGAAGAGGAGTTGAACTAGCAATGGTCCGTATGTGTAGGAAACACTGTTCTTTTGTTCTGAGCACACTCACGTTTCCTGCTCTATTAGAGACTCTAGAAAGCAGGAGCGTGCTTCCTCTTATATGCAGAGTTTGATTCATCATGAGGACAGTGCTGTGTGTTTCCCGTCAGCAATGTAGTTAAATCACAAGCTCTGTATCTTCCTACAAGCAAGACTTCATTTCACGGAAACTCAGTCACCTTTCAGATCAAACAAAGCTACATCGATCACGTAGCTCACACGTTTCTTGCTCTTAACTGTAAAGCATTGGATGTTAGAGGACCTGTGGTTTGTATCAGTTTCAGAAGCAGAGTTGAACTAGCAATGGTCCTTATGTGTAGGAAGTACCATTCTTTTGTTCAGAGTCCCCAAATGTTTCTGGCTCTATTAGAGAATCTAGAATGCAAGAGCGTGCTTCTTGCTCTAAAACAGAGTGTGTTTCATGGATGAGAATGGTGCTGTGTTTTTCCCTTCAGAAATGGATTTAAATCCCAGGCTCTGTGTCTTCCTAAAAGCAAGACTTCCTTTCAGGTAACTCAGCACCTTTCCGCTCAAACAATGCTACATCGTTCACATAGCTCACACGTTTCATGCTCTTAACTGAAAAGTATTGGATGTTAGATTACTTGTGGTTTGCATCAGTTTCAGAAGCAGAGTTGAACTAGCAATGGTCCGTATGTGTAGGAAACACCGTTCTTTTGTTCTGAGAACATTAACGTTTCTGGCTCTATTAGAGACTCTGGAAAGCAAGAGCATGCTTCTTGCTCTAAAGCAGAGTGTGTTTCATGGATGAGAACTGTGTTGTGTGTTTCCCTCCAGAAATGGAGTTAAATTCTAGACTCTGTGTCTTCCTACAAGCAAGATATCTTTTCAGGAAAACTCAGTCACTTTTCAGCTCAAAGGAATATAAATTGTTTACGAAGATCACACGTTTCTCGCTCTTCACTGAAAAGCATTGGATGTTAGATGACTTGTGGTTTGTATCAGTTTCAGAAAAGGAGTTGAACTAGCAATGGTCTGTATTTGTAGGAAACACCGTTCTTTTGTTCTGAGCACACTCACGTTTCCTGCTGTATTAGAGAATCTTAGAAAGAAAGAGCGTGCTTCTTGCTCTAAAGCAGATGGTGATTCATGGATGAGAACTATGCTGTGTGTTTCCCTTCATAAATGGAGTTAAATTCCAGGCTCTGTGTCTTCCTACTAGCAAGACATCAGTTCAGGTAAACTAAGTAACTTTTCAGCTCAAATGAATATAAATCGTTTACGAAGATCACACGTTTGTCGCTCTTAACTGACAAGTATTGGATTTTATCTGACTTGTGGTTTGTATCAGTTTCAGGAGCAGAGTTAAACTAGCAATGGTCCATATGTGTAGGAAACACCGTTCTTTTGTTCTTAGCACATTCACGTTTCTGGCTCTATTAGAGACTCTGGAAAGCAAGAGCATGCTTCTTGCTCTAAAGCAGAGTGTGTTTCATGGATGAGAACTGTGCTGTAAGTTTCCCTTCAGATATGGAGTTAAATCCCAGGCTCTGTGCCTTCCTACAAGCAAGACATCTTTTCAGGTAAACTCAGTCACTTTGCAGCTCAAAGGAAGCTACATCGTTCAAGAAGCTCACAGTTTTCTTGCTCTTAACTGGAAAGCATTGCATGTTAATGGAACTATGGTTTGTATCATGTTCAAAAGAAGAGTTGACCTAGATACGGTCCGTATGTGTAGGAAAAACCGTTATTTTGTTCTGACCACAGTTTCGTTTCCTGCTGTATTAGAGACTCTTAGAAAGCAAGAGCGTCCTTCTTCTTATATGCAGAGTGTGTTTCATCATGAGAACAGTGCTGTGTGTTTCTCTTCAGAAATGGAATTAAATCACAGGCTCTGTATCTTCCTACAAGCAAGACTTCATTTCACGTAAACTCAGTCAACTTTCAGCTTAAACAAAGCTACATCATTCATGTAGCTCACATGTTTCTTGCTCTTAACTGTAAAGCATTGGATGTTAGAGGACCTGAGATTTGTATCAGTTTCAGAAGCAGAGTTGAACTAGCAATGGTCTGTATGTGCAGGAAACACCGTTCTTATATTCATAGTACCCTCAAGTTTCTCGCTGTATTAGAGAATCTAGAAAGCAAGGGCATGCTTCTTGCTCTAAAGCAGAGTGTGTTTCATGGATGAGAACTGTGCTGTGTGTTTCCCTCCAGAAATGGAGTTAAATTCTAGGCTCTGTGTCTTCCTACAAGCAAGACATCTTTTCAGGTAAACTCAGTCACTTTTCAGCTCAAAGGAAGCTGCATCGTTCATGAAACTCAAACATTTCTCGCTCTTAACTGGAAAGCATTGCATGTTAATGGAACTGTGGTTTTTATCAGTTTCAGAAGAAGAGTTGACCTAAATATGGTCCGTATGTGTAGGAAACACCGTTATTTTGTTCTGACCACAATCACGTTTCCTGGTATATTAGAGACTCTTAGAAAGCAAGAGCGTGCTTTTTCTTATATGCAGAGTGTGATTCATAGTGAGAACAGTGCTGTGTGTTTCCCTTCAGAAATGGAGTTAAATCACAGGCTCTCTATCTTCCTACAAGCAAGACTTCATTTCACGTAAACTCAGTCACCTTTCAGCTCAAACAAAGCTACATCGTTCACGTAGATCACACGTTTCTTGCTCTTAACTGTAAAGCATTGGATGTTAGAGGACCTGTGATTTGTATCAGTTTCAGAAGCAGAGTTGAACTAGCAATGGTCCTTATGTGTAGGAAGCACCATTCTTTTGTTCAGAGTCCCCAAATGTTTCTGGCTCTATTAGAGAATCTAGAATGCAAGAGCGTGCTTCTTGCTCTAAAACAGAGTGTGTTTCATGGATGAGAATGGTGCTGTGTTTTTCCCTTCAGAAATGGATTTAAATCCCAGGCTCTGTGTCTTCCTACAAGCAAGACTTCCTTTCAGGTAAACTCAGCACCTTTCCGCTCAAACAATGCTACTTCGTTCACATAGCTCACACGTTTCATGCTCTTAACTGAAAAGTACTGGATGTTAGATTACTTGTGGTTTGCATCAGTTTAAGAAGCAGAGTTGAACTAGCAATGGTCCGTATGTGTAGGAAACACCGTTATTTGTTCTGAGAACCTTCACGTTTCTGGCTCTATTAGAGACTCTAGAAAGCAAGAGCATGCTTCGTGCTCTAAAGCAGAGTTTGTTTCATGGATGAGAACTGTGCTGTGTGTTTCCCTTCAGATGTGGAGTTAAATCCCAGGCTCTGTGTCTCCCTATAAGCAAGACATATTTTCAGGTAAACTCAGTAACTTTTCAGCTCAAAGGAAACTACATCGTTCAAGAAGCTCACATATTTCTCGCTCTTAACTGTAAAGCATTGTATGTTAGAGGAACTGTCGTTTGTATCAGTTTCAGAAGAAGACTTGACCTAGATATGGTCTATATGTGTGGGAAACATGATTATTTTGTTCTGACCACAGTCAAGTTTCCTGCTGCATTAGAGACTCTTAGAAAGCAAGAGCGTGCTTCTTCTTATATGCATAGTGTGTTTCATTGTGAGAAGAGTGCTGTGTGTTTCCCTTCAGACATGGAATTAAATCACAGGCTCTGTGTCTTCCTACAAGCAAGACTTCATTTCACGTAAACTCAGTCACCTTTCAGCTCAAACAAAGCTACATCGTTCACGTAGCTCACACGTTTCTTGCTCTTAACTGTAAAGCATTGGATGTTAGAGGACCTCTGACTTGTATGAGTTTCAGAAGCAGAGTTGAACTAGCAATGGTCCGTATGTGTAGGAAACACTGTTCTTATTGTCAGAGTACCCTCAATTTTCTGCTGTATTAGAGAATGTAGAAAGCAAGAGCATGCTTCGTGCTCTAAAGCAGAGTGTGTTTCATGGATGAGATCTGTGCTGTGTGTTTTCCTTCAGAAATGGAGTTAAATCCCAGGCTTTGTGTCTCCCTACAAGCAAGACATCTTTTCAGGTAAACTCAGTCACTTTTCAGCTCAAAGTAAGCTACATTGTTCACGAACCTCACACGTTTCTCGCTCTTAACTGGAAAGCATTGCATGTTAATGGAACTGTGGTTTGTATCAGTTTCAGAAGAAGAGTTGACCTAGATATGGTCCGTATGTGTAGGAAATACCGTTATTTTGTTCTGACCACTGTCACGTTTCCTGCTGTATTAGAGAATTTTAGAAAGAAAGAGCGTGCTTCTTGCTCTAAAGCAGAGAGTGATTCATGGATGAGAACTGTGCTGTTCATTTCCCTTCGGAAATGGAGTTAAATTCCAGGCTCTGTGTCTTCCTACGAGCAAGACATCAGTTCAGGTAAACTAAGTCACTTTTCAGCTGAAATGAATATAAATGGTTTACGAAGATCACGCATTTGTCGCTCTTAACTGAAAAGCACTGGATGTTAGATGACTTGTGGTTTGTATCAGTTTCAGAAGAAGAGTTGAACTAGCATTGGTCCATATGAGTAGGAAACACCGTTCTTTTTTTCTGAGCACACTCAAGTTTCCTGCTCTATTAGAGACTCTAGAAAGCAAGAGCATGCTTCTTCTTATATGCAGAGTGTGATTCATCGTGAGAACAGTTCTGTGTGTGTCCCTCCAGAAATGGAGTTAAATCACAGGCCCTGCATCTTCCTACAAGGAAGACTTTTTTTCACGTAAACTCAGTCACCTTTCAGCTCAAACAAAGCTATATCGTTCACTTAGCTCACACGTTTCTTGCTCTTAACTGTAAAGCATTGGATGTTAGAGGACCTGTGGTTTGTATCAGTTTCAGAAGCAGAGTTGAACTAGCAATGGTCCTTATGTGTAGGAAGCACCGTTATTTTGTTCAGAGTACCCTCATGTTTCTGGCTGTATTAGAGAATCTAGAAAGCAAGAGCATGCTTCGTGCTCTAAAGCAGAGTGTGTTTCATGGATGAGATCTGTGCTGTGTGTTTTCCTTCAGAAATGGAGTTAAATCCCAGCCTCTGTGTCTTCCTACAAGCAAGACATCTTGTAAGGTAAACTCAGTCACTTTTCAGCTCAAAGGAAGCTACATCGTTCACGAAGCTCACACATTTCTCGCTCTTAACTGGAAAGCATTGCATGTTAATGGAACTGTGGTTTTTATCAGTTTCAGAAGAAGAGTTGACCTAAATATGGTCCGTATGTGTAGGAAACACCGTTATTTTGTTCTGACCACAGTTTCGTTTCCTGCTGTATTAGAGACTCTTAGAAAGCAAGAGCGTCCTTCTTCTTATATGCAGAGTGTGTTTCATCATGAGAACAGTGCTGTGTGTTTCTCTTCAGAAATGGAATTAAATCACAGGCTCTGTATCTTCCTACAAGCAAGACTTCATTTCACGTAAACTCAGTCAACTTTCAGCTTAAACAAAGCTACATCATTCATGTAGCTCACATGTTTCTTGCTCTTAA
The DNA here is from genome assembly GCA_949786405.1 of Onychomys arenicola. Lineage (NCBI taxonomy): Eukaryota > Metazoa > Chordata > Mammalia > Rodentia > Cricetidae > Onychomys > Onychomys arenicola. The sequence continues at coordinate 2,553,044 of CATKUM010000026.1, forward strand.
CTGTAAAGCATTGGATGTTAGAGGACCTGAGATTTGTATCAGTTTCAGAAGCAGAGTTGAACTAGCAATGGTCTGTATGTGCAGGAAACACCGTTCTTATATTCATAGTACCCTCAAGTTTCTCGCTGTATTAGAGAATCTAGAAAGCAAGGGCATGCTTCTTGCTCTAAAGCAGAGTGTGTTTCATGGATGAGAACTGTGCTGTGTGTTTCCCTCCAGAAATGGAGTTAAATTCTAGGCTCTGTGTCTTCCTACAAGCAAGACATCTTTTCAGGTAAACTCAGTCACTTTTCAGCTCAAAGGAAGCTGCATCGTTCATGAAACTCAAACATTTCTCGCTCTTAACTGGAAAGCATTGCATGTTAATGGAACTGTGGTTTTTATCAGTTTCAGAAGAAGAGTTGACCTAAATATGGTCCGTATGTGTAGGAAACACCGTTATTTTGTTCTGACCACAATCACGTTTCCTGGTATATTAGAGACTCTTAGAAAGCAAGAGCGTGCTTTTTCTTATATGCAGAGTGTGATTCATAGTGAGAACAGTGCTGTGTGTTTCCCTTCAGAAATGGAGTTAAATCACAGGCTCTCTATCTTCCTACAAGCAAGACTTCATTTCACGTAAACTCAGTCACCTTTCAGCTCAAACAAAGCTACATCGTTCACGTAGATCACACGTTTCTTGCTCTTAACTGTAAAGCATTGGATGTTAGAGGACCTGTGATTTGTATCAGTTTCAGAAGCAGAGTTGAACTAGCAATGGTCCTTATGTGTAGGAAGCACCATTCTTTTGTTCAGAGTCCCCAAATGTTTCTGGCTCTATTAGAGAATCTAGAATGCAAGAGCGTGCTTCTTGCTCTAAAACAGAGTGTGTTTCATGGATGAGAATGGTGCTGTGTTTTTCCCTTCAGAAATGGATTTAAATCCCAGGCTCTGTGTCTTCCTACAAGCAAGACTTCCTTTCAGGTAAACTCAGCACCTTTCCGCTCAAACAATGCTACTTCGTTCACATAGCTCACACGTTTCATGCTCTTAACTGAAAAGTACTGGATGTTAGATTACTTGTGGTTTGCATCAGTTTAAGAAGCAGAGTTGAACTAGCAATGGTCCGTATGTGTAGGAAACACCGTTATTTGTTCTGAGAACCTTCACGTTTCTGGCTCTATTAGAGACTCTAGAAAGCAAGAGCATGCTTCGTGCTCTAAAGCAGAGTTTGTTTCATGGATGAGAACTGTGCTGTGTGTTTCCCTTCAGATGTGGAGTTAAATCCCAGGCTCTGTGTCTCCCTATAAGCAAGACATATTTTCAGGTAAACTCAGTAACTTTTCAGCTCAAAGGAAACTACATCGTTCAAGAAGCTCACATATTTCTCGCTCTTAACTGTAAAGCATTGTATGTTAGAGGAACTGTCGTTTGTATCAGTTTCAGAAGAAGACTTGACCTAGATATGGTCTATATGTGTGGGAAACATGATTATTTTGTTCTGACCACAGTCAAGTTTCCTGCTGCATTAGAGACTCTTAGAAAGCAAGAGCGTGCTTCTTCTTATATGCATAGTGTGTTTCATTGTGAGAAGAGTGCTGTGTGTTTCCCTTCAGACATGGAATTAAATCACAGGCTCTGTGTCTTCCTACAAGCAAGACTTCATTTCACGTAAACTCAGTCACCTTTCAGCTCAAACAAAGCTACATCGTTCACGTAGCTCACACGTTTCTTGCTCTTAACTGTAAAGCATTGGATGTTAGAGGACCTCTGACTTGTATGAGTTTCAGAAGCAGAGTTGAACTAGCAATGGTCCGTATGTGTAGGAAACACTGTTCTTATTGTCAGAGTACCCTCAATTTTCTGCTGTATTAGAGAATGTAGAAAGCAAGAGCATGCTTCGTGCTCTAAAGCAGAGTGTGTTTCATGGATGAGATCTGTGCTGTGTGTTTTCCTTCAGAAATGGAGTTAAATCCCAGGCTTTGTGTCTCCCTACAAGCAAGACATCTTTTCAGGTAAACTCAGTCACTTTTCAGCTCAAAGTAAGCTACATTGTTCACGAACCTCACACGTTTCTCGCTCTTAACTGGAAAGCATTGCATGTTAATGGAACTGTGGTTTGTATCAGTTTCAGAAGAAGAGTTGACCTAGATATGGTCCGTATGTGTAGGAAATACCGTTATTTTGTTCTGACCACTGTCACGTTTCCTGCTGTATTAGAGAATTTTAGAAAGAAAGAGCGTGCTTCTTGCTCTAAAGCAGAGAGTGATTCATGGATGAGAACTGTGCTGTTCATTTCCCTTCGGAAATGGAGTTAAATTCCAGGCTCTGTGTCTTCCTACGAGCAAGACATCAGTTCAGGTAAACTAAGTCACTTTTCAGCTGAAATGAATATAAATGGTTTACGAAGATCACGCATTTGTCGCTCTTAACTGAAAAGCACTGGATGTTAGATGACTTGTGGTTTGTATCAGTTTCAGAAGAAGAGTTGAACTAGCATTGGTCCATATGAGTAGGAAACACCGTTCTTTTTTTCTGAGCACACTCAAGTTTCCTGCTCTATTAGAGACTCTAGAAAGCAAGAGCATGCTTCTTCTTATATGCAGAGTGTGATTCATCGTGAGAACAGTTCTGTGTGTGTCCCTCCAGAAATGGAGTTAAATCACAGGCCCTGCATCTTCCTACAAGGAAGACTTTTTTTCACGTAAACTCAGTCACCTTTCAGCTCAAACAAAGCTATATCGTTCACTTAGCTCACACGTTTCTTGCTCTTAACTGTAAAGCATTGGATGTTAGAGGACCTGTGGTTTGTATCAGTTTCAGAAGCAGAGTTGAACTAGCAATGGTCCTTATGTGTAGGAAGCACCGTTATTTTGTTCAGAGTACCCTCATGTTTCTGGCTGTATTAGAGAATCTAGAAAGCAAGAGCATGCTTCGTGCTCTAAAGCAGAGTGTGTTTCATGGATGAGATCTGTGCTGTGTGTTTTCCTTCAGAAATGGAGTTAAATCCCAGCCTCTGTGTCTTCCTACAAGCAAGACATCTTGTAAGGTAAACTCAGTCACTTTTCAGCTCAAAGGAAGCTACATCGTTCACGAAGCTCACACATTTCTCGCTCTTAACTGGAAAGCATTGCATGTTAATGGAACTGTGGTTTTTATCAGTTTCAGAAGAAGAGTTGACCTAAATATGGTCCGTATGTGTAGGAAACACCGTTATTTTGTTCTGACCACAATCACGTTTCCTGGTATATTAGAGACTCTTAGAAAGCAAGAGCGTGCTTTTTCTTATATGCAGAGTGTGATTCATAGTGAGAACAGTGCTGTGTGTTTCCCTTCAGAAATGGAGTTAAATCACAGGCTCTCTATCTTCCTACAAGCAAGACTTCATTTCACGTAAACTCAGTCACCTTTCAGCTCAAACAAAGCTACATCGTTCACGTAGATCACACGTTTCTTGCTCTTAACTGTAAAGCATTGGATGTTAGAGGACCTGTGATTTGTATCAGTTTCAGAAGCAGAGTTGAACTAGCAATGGTCCTTATGTGTAGGAAGCACCATTCTTTTGTTCAGAGTCCCCAAATGTTTCTGGCTCTATTAGAGAATCTAGAATGCAAGAGCGTGCTTCTTGCTCTAAAACAGAGTGTGTTTCATGGATGAGAATGGTGCTGTGTTTTTCCCTTCAGAAATGGATTTAAATCCCAGGCTCTGTGTCTTCCTACAAGCAAGACTTCCTTTCAGGTAAACTCAGCACCTTTCCGCTCAAACAATGCTACTTCGTTCACATAGCTCACACGTTTCATGCTCTTAACTGAAAAGTACTGGATGTTAGATTACTTGTGGTTTGCATCAGTTTAAGAAGCAGAGTTGAACTAGCAATGGTCCGTATGTGTAGGAAACACCGTTATTTGTTCTGAGAACCTTCACGTTTCTGGCTCTATTAGAGACTCTAGAAAGCAAGAGCATGCTTCGTGCTCTAAAGCAGAGTTTGTTTCATGGATGAGAACTGTGCTGTGTGTTTCCCTTCAGATATGGAGTTAAATCCCAGGCTCTGTGTCTCCCTATAAGCAAGACATATTTTCAGGTAAACTCAGTAACTTTTCAGCTCAAAGGAAACTACATCGTTCAAGAAGCTCACATATTTCTCGCTCTTAACTGTAAAGCATTGTATGTTAGAGGAACTGTCGTTTGTATCAGTTTCAGAAGAAGACTTGACCTAGATATGGTCTATATGTGTGGGAAACATGATTATTTTGTTCTGACCACAGTCAAGTTTCCTGCTGCATTAGAGACTCTTAGAAAGCAAGAGCGTGCTTCTTCTTATATGCATAGTGTGTTTCATTGTGAGAAGAGTGCTGTGTGTTTCCCTTCAGACATGGAATTAAATCACAGGCTCTGTGTCTTCCTACAAGCAAGACTTCATTTCACGTAAACTCAGTCACCTTTCAGCTCAAACAAAGCTACATCGTTCACGTAGCTCACACGTTTCTTGCTCTTAACTGTAAAGCATTGGATGTTAGAGGACCTCTGACTTGTATGAGTTTCAGAAGCAGAGTTGAACTAGCAATGGTCCGTATGTGTAGGAAACACTGTTCTTATTGTCAGAGTACCCTCAATTTTCTGCTGTATTAGAGAATGTAGAAAGCAAGAGCATGCTTCGTGCTCTAAAGCAGAGTGTGTTTCATGGATGAGATCTGTGCTGTGTGTTTTCCTTCAGAAATGGAGTTAAATCCCAGGCTTTGTGTCTCCCTACAAGCAAGACATCTTTTCAGGTAAACTCAGTCACTTTTCAGCTCAAAGTAAGCTACATTGTTCACGAACCTCACACGTTTCTCGCTCTTAACTGGAAAGCATTGCATGTTAATGGAACTGTGGTTTGTATCAGTTTCAGAAGAAGAGTTGACCTAGATATGGTCCGTATGTGTAGGAAATACCGTTATTTTGTTCTGACCACTGTCACGTTTCCTGCTGTATTAGAGAATTTTAGAAAGAAAGAGCGTGCTTCTTGCTCTAAAGCAGAGAGTGATTCATGGATGAGAACTGTGCTGTTCATTTCCCTTCGGAAATGGAGTTAAATTCCAGGCTCTGTGTCTTCCTACGAGCAAGACATCAGTTCAGGTAAACTAAGTCACTTTTCAGCTGAAATGAATATAAATGGTTTACGAAGATCACGCATTTGTCGCTCTTAACTGAAAAGCACTGGATGTTAGATGACTTGTGGTTTGTATCAGTTTCAGAAGAAGAGTTGAACTAGCATTGGTCCATATGAGTAGGAAACACCGTTCTTTTTTTCTGAGCACACTCAAGTTTCCTGCTCTATTAGAGACTCTAGAAAGCAAGAGCATGCTTCTTCTTATATGCAGAGTGTGATTCATCGTGAGAACAGTTCTGTGTGTGTCCCTCCAGAAATGGAGTTAAATCACAGGCCCTGCATCTTCCTACAAGGAAGACTTTTTTTCACGTAAACTCAGTCACCTTTCAGCTCAAACAAAGCTATATCGTTCACTTAGCTCACACGTTTCTTGCTCTTAACTGTAAAGCATTGGATGTTAGAGGACCTGTGGTTTGTATCAGTTTCAGAAGCAGAGTTGAACTAGCAATGGTCCTTATGTGTAGGAAGCACCGTTATTTTGTTCAGAGTACCCTCATGTTTCTGGCTGTATTAGAGAATCTAGAAAGTAAGAGCATGCTTCGTGCTCTAAAGCAGAGTGTGTTTCATGGATGAGATCTGTGCTGTGTGTTTTCCTTCAGAAATGGAGTTAAATCCCAGCCTCTGTGTCTTCCTACAAGCAAGACATCTTGTAAGGTAAACTCAGTCACTTTTCAGCTCAAAGGAAGCTACATCGTTCACGAAGCTCACACATTTCTCGCTCTTAACTGGAAAGCATTGCATGTTAATGGAACTGTGGTTTTTATCAGTTTCAGAAGAAGAGTTGACCTAAATATGGTCCGTATGTGTAGGAAATACCGTTATTTTGTTCTGACCACAATCACGTTTCCTGGTATATTAGAGACTCTTAGAAAGCAAGAGCGTGCTATTTCTTATATGCAGAGTGTGATTCATCGTGAGAACAGTGCTGTGTGTTTCCCTTCAGAAATGGAGTTAAATCACAGGCTCTCTATCTTCCTACAAGCAAGATATCATTTCAGGTAAACGCAGTCACTTTTCAGCTCAAATGAATATAAATCGTTTACGAAGATCACACGTTTCTCGCTCTTCACTGAAAAGCATTGGATGTTAGATGACTTGTGGTTTGTATCAGTTTCAGAAGAGGAGTTGAACTAGCAATGGTCCGTGTGTGTAGGAAACACCGTTCTTTTGTTCTGAGCATACTCACGTTTCCTACTGTATTAGAGACTCTAGAAAGCAAGAGCGTGCTTCTTCTTGTATGCAGAGTGTGATTCATCATGAGAACAGTGCTGTGTGTTTCCCTTCAGAAATGGAGTTAAATCACAGGCTCTGTATCTTCCTACAAGCAAGACTTCATTTCACGTAAACTCAGTCACCTTTCAGCTCAAACAAAGCTACATCGATCACATAGCTCCCACGTTTCTTGCTCTTAACTGTAAAGCATTGGATGTTAGAGGACCTGTGATTTGTATCAGTTTCAGAAGCAGAGTTGAACTAGCAATGGTCCGTATGTGTAGGAAACACCATTCTTATGTTCAGAGTACCCTCAAGTTTCTGGCTGTATTAGAGAATCTAGAAAGCAAGAGCATGCTTCGTGCGCTAAAGCAGAGTGTGTTTCATGGATGAGATCTGTGCTGTGTGTTTTCCTTCAGAAATGGAGTTAAATCCCAGCCTCTGTGTCTTCCTACAAGCAAGACATCTTTTAAGGTAAACTCAGTCACTTTTCAGCTCAAAGGAAGCTACATCGTTCACGAAGCTCACACGTTTCTCGCTCTTAACTGTAAAGCATTGCATGTTAATGGAACTCTGGTTTGTATCAGTTTCAGAAGAAGAGTAGACCTACATATGGTCAGTATGTGTAGGAAACACCGTTATTTTGTTCTGACCACAGTCACGTTTGCTGCTGAATTAGAGACTCTTAGAAAGCAAGAGCGTGCTTCATGCTCTAAAGCAGAGTGTTTTTCATGGATGATCACTGTGATGTGTGTTTCCCTTCAGAAATGCAGATAAATTCTAGGCTCTGTGTCTTCCTACAAGAAAGACATCGTTTCAGGTAAACGCAGTCACTATTCAGCTCAAATGAATATAAATCATTTATGAAGCTCACACGTTTCTTGCTCTTAACTGAACAGCATTGGATGTTAGATGACTTGTGGTTTGTATCAGATTCAGCAGAAGAGTTGAACTAGCAATGGTCCGTATGTGTAGAAAACACCGTTATTTTGTTCTGACCACAGTCACGTTTGATGCTGAATTAGAGACTCTTAGAAAGCAAGAGCATGCTTCGTGCTCTAAAGCAGAGTTTGTTTCATGGATGAGAACTGTGCTGTGTGTTTCCCTTCAGAAATGGAGTTAAATCCCAGGCTCTGTGTCTCCCTATAAGCAAGACATATTTTCAGGTAAACTCAGTAACTTTTCAGCTCAAAGGAAACTACATCGTTCAAGAAGCTCACATATTTCTCGCTCTTAACTGTAAAGCATTGTATGTTAGAGGAACTGTGGTTTGTATCAGTTTCAGAAGAAGACTTGACCTAGATATGGTCTATATGTGTAGGAAACACGATTATTTTGTTCTGACCACAGTCAAGTTTCCTGCTGCATTAGAGACTCTTAGAAAGCAAGAGCGTGCTTCTTCTTATATGCATAGTGTGTTTCATTGTGAGAAGAGTGCTGTGTGTTTCCCTTCAGAAATGGAATTAAATCACAGGCTCTGTGTCTTCCTACAAGCAAGACTTCATTTCACGTAAACTCAGTCACCTTTCAGCTCAAACAAAGCTACATCGTTCACGTAGCTCACACGTTTCTTGCTCTTAACTGTAAAGCATTGGATATTAGAGGACCTCTGACTTGTATGAGTTTGAGAAGCAGATTTGAACTAGCAATGGTCCGTAAGTGTAGGAAACACCGTTCTTATGTTCAGTGTACCCTCAAGTTTCTGGCTGTATTAGAGAATCTAGAAAGCAAGAGCATGCTTCGTGCGCTAAAGCAGAGTGTGTTTCATGGATGAGATCTGTGCTGTGTGTTTTCCTTCAGAAATGGAGTTAAATCCCAGCCTCTGTGTCTTCCTACAAGCAAGACATCTTTTAAGGTAAACTCAGTCACTTTTCAGCTCAAAGGAATCTACATCGTTCACGAAGCTCACACGTTTCTCGCTCTTAACTGTAAAGCATTGCATGTTAATGGAACTCTGGTTTGTATCAGTTTCAGAAGAAGAGTTGACCTAGATATGGTCAGTATGTGTAGGAAACACCGTTATTTTGTTCTGACCACAGTCACGTTTGCTGCTGAATTAGAGACTCTTAGAAAGCAAGAGCGTGCTTCATGCTCTAAAGCAGAGTGTTTTTCATGGATGATCACTGTGATGTGTGTTTCCCTTCAGAAATGCAGATAAATTCTAGGCTCTGTGTCTTCCTACAAGAAAGACATCGTTTCAGGTAAACACAGTCACTATTCAGCTCAAATGAATATAAATCATTTACGAAGCTCACACGTTTCTTGCTCTTAACTGAACAGCATTGGATGTTAGATGACTTGTGGTTTGTATCAGATTCAGCAGAAGAGTTGAACTAGCAATGGTCCGTATGTGTAGAAAACACCGTTATTTTGTTCTGACCACAGTCACGTTTGCTGCTGAATTAGAGACTCTTAGAAAGCAAGAGCATGCTTCGTGCTCTAAAGCAGAGTTTGTTTCATGGATGAGAACTGTGCTGTGTGTTTCCCTTCAGATATGGAGTTAAATCCCAGGCTCTGTGTCTCCCTATAAGCAAGACATATTTTCAGGTAAACTCAGTAACTTTTCAGCTCAAAGGAAACTACATCGTTCAAGAAGCTCACATATTTCTCGCTCTTAACTGTAAAGCATTGTATGTTAGAGGAACTGTGGTTTGTATCAGTTTCAGAAGAAGACTTGACCTAGATATGGTCTATATGTGTAGGAAACACGATTATTTTGTTCTGACCACAGTCAAGTTTCCTGCTGCATTAGAGACTCTTAGAAAGCAAGAGCGTGCTTCTTCTTATATGCATAGTGTGTTTCATTGTGAGAAGAGTGCTGTGTGTTTCCCTTCAGACATGGAATTAAATCACAGGCTCTGTGTCTTCCTACAAGCAAGACTTCATTTAATGTAAACTCAGTCACCTTTCAGCTCAAACAAAGCTACATCGTTCACGTAGCTCACACGTTTCTTGCTCTTAACTGTAACGCATTGGATGTTAGAGGACCTCTGACTTGTATGAGTTTCAGAAGCAGAGTTGAACTAGCAATGGTCCGTATGTGTAGGAAACACTGTTCTTATTGTCAGAGTACCCTCAATTTTCTGCTGTATTAGAGAATGTAGAAAGCAAGAGCATGCTTCGTGCTCTAAAGCAGAGTGTGTTTCATGGATGAGATCTGTGCTGTGTGTTTTCCTTCAGAAATGGAGTTAAATCCCAGGCTTTGTGTCTCCCTACAAGCAAGACATCTTTTCAGGTAAACTCAGTCACTTTTCAGCTCAAAGTAAGCTACATTGTTCACGAACCTCACACGTTTCTCGCTCTTAACTGGAAAGCATTGCATGTTAATGGAACTGTGGTTTGTATCAGTTTCAGAAGAAGAGTTGACCTAGATATGGTCCGTATGTGTAGGAAATACCGTTATTTTGTTCTGACCACTGTCACGTTTCCTGCTGTATTAGAGAATTTTAGAAAGAAAGAGCGTGCTTCTTGCTCTAAAGCAGAGAGTGATTCATGGATGAGAACTGTGCTGTTCATTTCCCTTCGGAAATGGAGTTAAATTCCAGGCTCTGTGTCTTCCTACGAGCAAGACATCAGTTCAGGTAAACTAAGTCACTTTTCAGCTGAAATGAATATAAATGGTTTACGAAGATCACACATTTGTCGCTCTTAACTGAAAAGCACTGGATGTTAGATGACTTGTGGTTTGTATCAGTTTCAGAAGAAGAGTTGAACTAGCATTGGTCCATATGAGTAGGAAACACCGTTCTTTTTTTCTGAGCACACTCAAGTTTCCTGCTCTATTAGAGACTCTAGAAAGCAAGAGCATGCTTCTTCTTATATGCAGAGTGTGATTCATCGTGAGAACAGTTCTGTGTGTGTCCCTCCAGAAATGGAGTTAAATCACAGGCCCTGCATCTTCCTACAAGGAAGACTTTTTTTCACGTAAACTCAGTCACCTTTCAGCTCAAACAAAGCTATATCGTTCACTTAGCTCACACGTTTCTTGCTCTTAACTGTAAAGCATTGGATGTTAGAGGACCTGTGGTTTGTATCAGTTTCAGAAGCAGAGTTGAACTAGCAATGGTCCTTATGTGTAGGAAGCACCGTTATTTTGTTCAGAGTACCCTCATGTTTCTGGCTGTATTAGAGAATCTAGAAAGCAAGAGCATGCTTCGTGCTCTAAAGCAGAGTGTGTTTCATGGATGAGATCTGTGCTGTGTGTTTTCCTTCAGAAATGGAGTTAAATCCCAGCCTCTGTGTCTTCCTACAAGCAAGACATCTTGTAAGGTAAACTCAGTCACTTTTCAGCTCAAAGGAAGCTACATCGTTCACGAAGCTCACACGTTTCTCGCTCTTAACTGTAAAGCATTGCATGTTAATGGAACTCTGGTTTGTATCAGTTTCAGAAGAAGAGTTGACCTAGATATGGTCAGTATGTGTAGGAAACACCGTTATTTTGTTCTGACCACAGTCACGTTTGCTGCTGAATTAGAGACTCTTAGAAAGCAAGAGCGTGCTTCATGCTCTAAAGCAGAGTGTTTTTCATGGATGATCACTGTGATGTGTGTTTCCCTTCAGAAATGCAGATAAATTCTAGGCTCTGTGTCTTCCTACAAGAAAGACATCGTTTCAGGTATACGCAGTCACTATTCAGCTCAAATGAATATAAATCATTTATGAAGCTCACACGTTTCTTGCTCTTAACTGAACAGCATTGGATGTTAGATGATTTGTGGTTTGTATCAGATTCAGCAGAAGAGTTGAACTAGCAATGGTCCGTATGTGTAGAAAACACCATTATTTTGTTCTGACCACAGTCACGTTTGCTGCTGAATTAGAGACTCTTAGAAAGCAAGAGCGTGCTTCATGCTCTAAAGCAGAGTGTTTTTCATGGATGAGAACTGTGATGTGTGTTTCCCTTCAGAAATAGAGATAAATTCTAGGCTCTGTGTCTTCGTATAAGCAAGACATATTTTCAGGTAAACTCAGTAACTTTTCAGCTCAAAGGAAACTACATCGTTCAAGAAGCTCACATATTTCTCGCTCTTAACTGTAAAGCATTGTATATTAGAGGAACTGTGGTTTGTATCAGTTTCAGAAGAAGACTTGACCTAGATATGGTCTATATGTGTGGGAAACATGATTATTTTGTTCTGACCACAGTCAAGTTTCCTGCTGCATTAGACACTCTTAGAAAGCAAGAGCGTGCTTCTTCTTATATGCATAGTGTGTTTCATTGTGAGAAGAGTGCTGTGTGTTTCCCTTCAGACATGGAATTAAATCACAGGCTCTGTGTCTTCCTACAAGCTAGACTTCATTTCACGTAAACTCAGTCACCTTTCAGCTCAAACAAAGCTACATCGTTCACGTAGATCACACGTTTCTTGCTCTTAACTGTAAAGCATTGGATGTTAGAGGACCTCTGACTTGTATGAGTTTCAGAAGCAGAGTTGAACTAGCAATGGTCCGTATGTGTAGGAAACAATGTTCTTATTTTCAGAGTACCCTCAAGTTTCTGGCTGTATTAGAGAATGTAGAAAGCAAGAGCATGCTTCGTGCTCTAAAGCAGAGTGTGTTTCATGAATGAGAACTGTGCTGTGTGTTTCCCTCCAGAAATGGAGTTAAATTCTAGGCTCTGTGTCTTCCTACAAGCAAGACATCTTTTCAGGTAAACTCAGTCACTTTTCAGCTCAAAGGAAGCTGCATCGTTCACGAAACTCACACATTTCTCGCTCTTAACTGGAAAGCATTGCATGTTAATGGAACTGTGGTTTTTATCAGTTTCAGAAGAAGAGTTGACCTAAATATGGTCCGTATGTGTAGGAAATACCGTTATTTTGTTCTGACCACAATCACGTTTCCTGGTATATTAGAGACTCTTAGAAAGCAAGAGCGTGCTATTTCTTATATGCAGAGTGTGATTCATCGTGAGAACAGTGCTGTGTGTTTCCCTTCAGAAATGGAGTTAAATCACAGGCTCTCTATCTTCCTACAAGCAAGATATCATTTCAGGTAAACGCAGTCACTTTTCAGCTCAAATGAATATAAATCGTTTACGAAGATCACACGTTTCTCGCTCTTCACTGAAAAGCATTGGATGTTAGATGACTTGTGGTTTGTATCAGTTTCAGAAGAGGAGTTGAACTAGCAATGGTCCGTGTGTGTAGGAAACACCGTTCTTTTGTTCTGAGCATACTCACGTTTCCTACTGTATTAGAGACTCTAGAAAGCAAGAGCGTGCTTCTTCTTGTATGCAGAGTGTGATTCATCATGAGAACAGTGCTGTGTGTTTCCCTTCAGAAATGGAGTTAAATCACAGGCTGTGTATCTTCCTACAAGCAAGACTTCATTTCACGTAAACTCAGTCACCTTTCAGCTCAAACAAAGCTACATCGATCACATAGCTCCCACGTTTCTTGCTCTTAACTGTAAAGCATTGGATGTTAGAGGACCTGTGATTTGTATCAGTTTCAGAAGCAGAGTTGAACTAGCAATGGTCCGTATGTGTAGGAAACACCGTTCTTATGTTCAGAGTACCCTCAAGTTTCTGGCTGTATTAGAGAATCTAGAAAGCAAGAGCATGCTTCGTGCGCTAAAGCAGAGTGTGTTTCATGGATGAGATCTGTGCTGTGTGTTTTCGTTCAGAAATGGAGTTAAATCCCAGCCTCTGTGTCTTCCTACAAGCAAGACATCTTTTAAGGTAAACTCAGTCACTTTTCAGCTCAAAGGAAGCTACATCGTTCACGAAGCTCACACGTTTCTCGCTCTTAACTGTAAAGCATTGCATGTTAATGGAACTCTGGTTTGTATCAGTTTCAGAAGAAGAGTAGACCTACATATGGTCAGTATGTGTAGGAAACACCGTTATTTTGTTCTGACCACAGTCACGTTTGCTGCTGAATTAGAGACTCTTAGAAAGCAAGAGCGTGCTTCATGCTCTAAAGCAGAGTGTTTTTCATGGATGATCACTGTGATGTGTGTTTCCCTTCAGAAATGCAGATAAATTCTAGGCTCTGTGTCTTCCTACAAGAAAGACATCGTTTCAGGTAAACGCAGTCACTATTCAGCTCAAATGAATATAAATCATTTACGAAGCTCACACGTTTCTTGCTCTTAACTGAACAGCATTGGATGTTAGATGACTTGTGGTTTGTATCAGATTCAGCAGAAGAGTTGAACTAGCAATGGTCCGTATGTGTAGAAAACACCGTTATTTTGTTCTGACCACAGTCACGTTTGATGCTGAATTAGAGACTCTTAGAAAGCAAGAGCATGCTTCGTGCTCTAAAGCAGAGTTTGTTTCATGGATGAGAACTGTGCTGTGTGTTTCCCTTCAGAAATGGAGTTAAATCCCAGGCTCTGTGTCTCCCTATAAGCAAGACATATTTTCAGGTAAACTCAGTAACTTTTCAGCTCAAAGGAAACTACATCGTTCAAGAAGCTCACATATTTCTCGCTCTTAACTGTAAAGCATTGTATGTTAGAGGAACTGTGGTTTGTATCAGTTTCAGAAGAAGACTTGACCTAGATATGGTCTATATGTGTAGGAAACACCATTATTTTGTTCTGACCACAGTCAAGTTTCCTGCTGCATTAGAGACTCTTAGAAAGCAAGAGCGTGCTTCTTCTTATATGCATAGTGTGTTTCATTGTGAGAAGAGTGCTGTGTGTTTCCCTTCAGACATGGAATTAAATCACAGGCTCTGTGTCTTCCTACAAGCAAGACTTCATTTAATGTAAACTCAGTCACCTTTCAGCTCAAACAAAGCTACATCATTCACGTAGCTCACACGTTTCTTGCTCTTAACTGTAACGCATTGGATGTTAGAGGACCTCTGACTTGTATGAGTTTCAGAAGCAGAGTTGAACTAGCAATGGTCCGTATGTGTAGGAAACACTGTTCTTATTGTCAGAGTACCCTCAAGTTTCTGGCTGTATTAGAGAATGTAGAAAGCAAGAGCATGCTTCGTGCTCTAAAGCAGAGTGTGTTTCATGGATGAGATCTGTGCTGTGTGTTTTCCTTCAGAAATGGAGTTAAATCCCAGGCTTTGTGTCTCCCTACAAGCAAGACATCTTTTCAGGTAAACTCAGTCAGTTTTCAGCTCAAAGGAAGCTACATTGTTCACGAACCTCACACGTTTCTCGCTCTTAACTGGAAAGCATTGCATGTTAATGGAACTGTGGTTTGTATCAGTTTCAGAAGAAGAGTTGACCTAGATATGGTCCATATGTGTAGGAAATACCGTTATTTTGTTCTGACCACTGTCACGTTTCCTGCTGTATTAGAGAATTTTAGAAAGAAAGAGCGTGCTTCTTGCTCTAAAGCAGAGAGTGATTCATGGATGAGAACTGTGCTGTTCATTTCTCTTCGGAAATGGAGTTAAATTCCAGGCTCTGTGTCTTCCTACGAGCAAGACATCAGTTCAGTTAAACTAAGTCACTTTTCAGCTGAAATGAATATAAATGGTTTACGAAGATCACACGTTTCTCGCTCTTCACTGAAAAGCATTGGATGTTAGATGACTTGTGGTTTGTATCAGTTTCAGAGGAGGAGTTGAACTAGCAATGGTCCGTATGTGTAGGAAACACCGTTCTTTTGTTCTGAGCACACTCACGTTTCCTACTGTATTAGAGACTCTAGAAAGCAAGAGCGTGCTTCTTCTTGTATGCAGAGTGTGATTCATCGTGAGAACAGTGCTGTGTGTTTCCCTTCAGAAATGGAGTTAAATCACAGGCTCTGTATCTTCCTACAAGCAAGACTTCATTTCACGTAAACTTAGTCACCTTTCAGCTCAAACAAAGCTACATCGTTCACGTAGCTCACACGTTTCTTGCTCTTAACTGTAAAGCATTGGATGTTAGAGGACCTGTGATTTGTATGAGTTTCAGAAGCAGAGTTGAACTAGCAATGGTCCGTATGTGTAGGAACCACCGTTCTTATGTTCAGAGTACCCTCAACTTTCTGGCTGTATTAGAGAATCTAGAAAGCAAGAGCATGCTTCGTGCGCTAAAGCAGAGTGTGTTTCATGGATGAGATCTGTGCTGTGTGTTTTCCTTCAGAAATGGAGTTAAATTCTAGGCTCTGTGTCTTCCTACAAGCAAGACATCTTTTCAGGTAAACTCAGTCACTTTTCAGCTCAAAGGAAGCTGCATCGTTCACGAAACTCACACATTTCTCGCTCTTAACTGGAAAGCATTGCATGTTAATGGAACTGTGGTTTTTATCAGTTTCAGAAGAAGAGTTGACCTAAATATGGTCCGTATGTGTAGGAAATACCGTTATTTTGTTCTGACCACAATCACGTTTCCTGGTATATTAGAGACTCTTAGAAAGCAAGAGCGTGCTATTTCTTATATGCAGAGTGTGATTCATCGTGAGAACAGTGCTGTGTGTTTCCCTTCAGAAATGGAGTTAAATCACAGGCTCTCTATCTTCCTACAAGCAAGATATCATTTCAGGTAAACGCAGTCACTTTTCAGCTCAAATGAATATAAATCGTTTACGAAGATCACACGTTTCTCGCTCTTCACTGAAAAGCATTGGATGTTAGATGACTTGTGGTTTGTATCAGTTTCAGAAGAGGAGTTGAACTAGCAATGGTCCGTGTGTGTAGGAAACACCGTTCTTTTGTTCTGAGCATACTCACGTTTCCTACTGTATTAGAGACTCTAGAAAGCAAGAGCGTGCTTCTTCTTGTATGCAGAGTGTGATTCATCATGAGAACAGTGCTGTGTGTTTCCCTTCAGAAATGGAGTTAAATCACAGGCTGTGTATCTTCCTACAAGCAAGACTTCATTTCACGTAAACTCAGTCACCTTTCAGCTCAAACAAAGCTACATCGATCACATAGCTCCCACGTTTCTTGCTCTTAACTGTAAAGCATTGGATGTTAGAGGACCTGTGATTTGTATCAGTTTCAGAAGCAGAGTTGAACTAGCAATGGTCCGTATGTGTAGGAAACACCGTTCTTATGTTCAGAGTACCCTCAAG
Organism: Onychomys arenicola; assembly: GCA_949786405.1. Taxonomy (NCBI): domain Eukaryota; kingdom Metazoa; phylum Chordata; class Mammalia; order Rodentia; family Cricetidae; genus Onychomys; species Onychomys arenicola. Next base: position 2,569,357 of record CATKUM010000026.1, read on the forward strand.
TTTCTGGCTGTATTAGAGAATCTAGAAAGCAAGAGCATGCTTCGTGCGCTAAAGCAGAGTGTGTTTCATGGATGAGATCTGTGCTGTGTGTTTTCGTTCAGAAATGGAGTTAAATCCCAGCCTCTGTGTCTTCCTACAAGCAAGACATCTTTTAAGGTAAACTCAGTCACTTTTCAGCTCAAAGGAAGCTACATCGTTCACGAAGCTCACACGTTTCTCGCTCTTAACTGTAAAGCATTGCATGTTAATGGAACTCTGGTTTGTATCAGTTTCAGAAGAAGAGTAGACCTACATATGGTCAGTATGTGTAGGAAACACCGTTATTTTGTTCTGACCACAGTCACGTTTGCTGCTGAATTAGAGACTCTTAGAAAGCAAGAGCGTGCTTCATGCTCTAAAGCAGAGTGTTTTTCATGGATGATCACTGTGATGTGTGTTTCCCTTCAGAAATGCAGATAAATTCTAGGCTCTGTGTCTTCCTACAAGAAAGACATCGTTTCAGGTAAACGCAGTCACTATTCAGCTCAAATGAATATAAATCATTTACGAAGCTCACACGTTTCTTGCTCTTAACTGAACAGCATTGGATGTTAGATGACTTGTGGTTTGTATCAGATTCAGCAGAAGAGTTGAACTAGCAATGGTCCGTATGTGTAGAAAACACCGTTATTTTGTTCTGACCACAGTCACGTTTGATGCTGAATTAGAGACTCTTAGAAAGCAAGAGCATGCTTCGTGCTCTAAAGCAGAGTTTGTTTCATGGATGAGAACTGTGCTGTGTGTTTCCCTTCAGAAATGGAGTTAAATCCCAGGCTCTGTGTCTCCCTATAAGCCAGACATATTTTCAGGTAAACTCAGTAACTTTTCAGCTCAAAGGAAACTACATCGTTCAAGAAGCTCACATATTTCTCGCTCTTAACTGTAAAGCATTGTATGTTAGAGGAACTGTGGTTTGTATCAGTTTCAGAAGAAGACTTGACCTAGATATGGTCTATATGTGTAGGAAACACCATTATTTTGTTCTGACCACAGTCAAGTTTCCTGCTGCATTAGAGACTCTTAGAAAGCAAGAGCGTGCTTCTTCTTATATGCATAGTGTGTTTCATTGTGAGAAGAGTGCTGTGTGTTTCCCTTCAGACATGGAATTAAATCACAGGCTCTGTGTCTTCCTACAAGCAAGACTTCATTTAATGTAAACTCAGTCACCTTTCAGCTCAAACAAAGCTACATCATTCACGTAGCTCACACGTTTCTTGCTCTTAACTGTAACGCATTGGATGTTAGAGGACCTCTGACTTGTATGAGTTTCAGAAGCAGAGTTGAACTAGCAATGGTCCGTATGTGTAGGAAACACTGTTCTTATTGTCAGAGTACCCTCAAGTTTCTGGCTGTATTAGAGAATGTAGAAAGCAAGAGCATGCTTCGTGCTCTAAAGCAGAGTGTGTTTCATGGATGAGATCTGTGCTGTGTGTTTTCCTTCAGAAATGGAGTTAAATCCCAGGCTTTGTGTCTCCCTACAAGCAAGACATCTTTTCAGGTAAACTCAGTCAGTTTTCAGCTCAAAGGAAGCTACATTGTTCACGAACCTCACACGTTTCTCGCTCTTAACTGGAAAGCATTGCATGTTAATGGAACTGTGGTTTGTATCAGTTTCAGAAGAAGAGTTGACCTAGATATGGTCCATATGTGTAGGAAATACCGTTATTTTGTTCTGACCACTGTCACGTTTCCTGCTGTATTAGAGAATTTTAGAAAGAAAGAGCATGCTTCTTGCTCTAAAGCAGAGAGTGATTCATGGATGAGAACTGTGCTGTTCATTTCTCTTCGGAAATGGAGTTAAATTCCAGGCTCTGTGTCTTCCTACGAGCAAGACATCAGTTCAGTTAAACTAAGTCACTTTTCAGCTGAAATGAATATAAATGGTTTACGAAGATCACACGTTTCTCGCTCTTCACTGAAAAGCATTGGATGTTAGATGACTTGTGGTTTGTATCAGTTTCAGAGGAGGAGTTGAACTAGCAATGGTCCGTATGTGTAGGAAACACCGTTCTTTTGTTCTGAGCACACTCACGTTTCCTACTGTATTAGAGACTCTAGAAAGCAAGAGCGTGCTTCTTCTTGTATGCAGAGTGTGATTCATCGTGAGAACAGTGCTGTGTGTTTCCCTTCAGAAATGGAGTTAAATCACAGGCTCTGTATCTTCCTACAAGCAAGACTTCATTTCACGTAAACTTAGTCACCTTTCAGCTCAAACAAAGCTACATCGTTCACGTAGCTCACACGTTTCTTGCTCTTAACTGTAAAGCATTGGATGTTAGAGGACCTGTGATTTGTATGAGTTTCAGAAGCAGAGTTGAACTAGCAATGGTCCGTATGTGTAGGAACCACCGTTCTTATGTTCAGAGTACCCTCAACTTTCTGGCTGTATTAGAGAATCTAGAAAGCAAGAGCATGCTTCGTGCGCTAAAGCAGAGTGTGTTTCATGGATGAGATCTGTGCTGTGTGTTTTCCTTCAGAAATGGAGTTAAATCCCAGGCTCTGTGTCTCCCTATAAGCAAGACATCTTTTCAGGTAAACTCAGTCATTTTTCAGCTCAAAGGAAACTACATCGTTCACGAACCTCACACGTTTCTCGCTCTTAACTGGAAAGCATTGCATGTTAATGGAACTGTGGTTTGTATCAGTTTCAGAAGAAGAGTTGACCTAGATATGGTCCGTATGTGTAGGAAATACCGTTATTTTGTTCTGACCACTGTCACGTTTCCTGCTGTATTAGAGAATTTTAGAAAGAAAGAGCGTGCTTCTTGCTCTAAAGCAGAGAGTGATTCATGGATGAGAACTGTGCTGTTCATTTCCCTTCGGAAATGGAGTTAAATTCCAGGCTCTGTGTCTTCCTACGAGCAAGACATCAGTTCAGGTAAACTAAGTCACTTTTCAGCTGAAATGAATATAAATGGTTTACGAAGATCACACGTTTGTCGCTCTTAACTGAAAAGCACTGGATGTTAGATGACTTGTGGTTTGTATCAGTTTCAGAAGAAGAGTTGAACTAGCAATGGTCCGTATGTGTAGGAAACACCGTTCTTTTTTTCTGAGCACACTCAAGTTTCCTGCTCTATTAGAGACTCCTGAAAGCAAGAGCATGCTTCTTCTTATATGCAGAGTGTGATTCATCGTGAGAACAGTTCTGTGTGTTTCCCTTCAGAAATTGAGTTAAATCACAGGCTCTGCATCTTCCTACAAGGAAGACTTTGTTTCACGTAAACTCAGTCACCTTTCAGCTCAAACAAAGCTATATCGTTCACTTAGCTTACACGTTTCTTGCTCTTAACTGTAAAGCATTGGATGTTAGAGGACCTGTGGTTTGTATCAGTTTCAGAAGCAGAGTTGAAATAGCAATGGTCCTTATGTGTAGGAAGCACCGTTATTTTGTTCAGAGTCCCCAAATGTTTCTGGCTGTATTAGGAATCTAGAAAACAAGAGCATGCTTCGTGCTCTGAAGCAGAGTGTCTTTCATGGATGAGAACTGTGCTGTGTGCTTCCCTTCAGAAATGGAGTTAAATTCCAGGCTCTGTTTCTTCCTACAAGCAAGACATCATTTCAGGTAAACGCAGTCACTATTCAGGTCAAATGAATATTAATCGTTTACGAAGATCACACGTTTCTCGCTCGTAACTGAAAAGCATTGGATTTTTGATGACTTGTGGTTTGTATCAGTTTCAGATGAAGAGTTGACCTAGATATGGTCCGTATGTGTAGGAAACACCGTTATTTTGTTCTGACCAGAGTCACGTTTCCTGCTGTATTAGAAACTCTTAGAAAGCAAGAGCGTGCTTCTTGCTCTAAAGCAGAGTGTGTTTCATGGATGAGAACTGTGCTGTGTGCTTCCCTTCAGAAATGGAGTTAAATCCCAGCCTCTGTGTCTTCCTACAAGCAAGACTTCCTTTCAGGTAAACTCAGTCACCTTTCCGCTCAAACAATGCTACATTGTTCACATAGCTCACACGTTTCATGCTCTTAACTGAAAAGTATTGGATGTTAGATTACTTGTGGTTTGCATCAGTTTCAGAAGCAGAGTTGAACTAGCAATGGTCCGTATGTGTAGGAAACACCGTTCTTTTGTTCTGAGAACATTCACGTTTCTGGCTCTATTAGAGACTCTGGAAAGCAAGAGCATGCTTTTTGCTCTAAAGCAGAGTGTGTTTCATGGATGAGAACTGGTTGTGTGTTTCCCTCCAGAAATGGAGTTAAATTCTAGGTTCTGTGTCTTCCTACAAGCAAGACATCTTTTCAGGTAAACTCAGTCACTTTTCAGCTCAAAGGAAGCTGCATCGTTCACGAAACTCACACATTTCTCGCTCTTAACTGGAAAGCATTGCATGTTAATGGAACTGTGGTTTGTATCAGTTTCAGAAGAAGAGTTGACCTAAATATGGTCCGTATGTGTAGGAAACACCGTTATTTTGTTCTGACCACAATCACGTTTCCTGGTATATTAGAGACTCTTAGAAAGCAAGAGCGTGCTTCTTCTTATAGGCAGAGTGTGATTCATCGTGAGAACAGTGCTGTGTGTTTCCCTTCAGAAATGGAGTTAAATCACAGGCTCTCTGTCTTCCTACAAGCAAGATATCATTTCAGGTAAACGCAGTCACTTTTCAGGTCAAAGGAATATAAATCGTTTACGAAGATCACACGTTTCTCGCTCTTCACTGAAAAGCATTGGATGTTAGATGACTTGTGGTTTGTATCAGTTTCAGAAGTGTAGTTGAACTAGCAATGGTCCGTATGTGTAGGAAACACCGTTCTTTTGTTCTGAGCACACTCACGTTTCCTACTGTATTAGAGACTCTAGAAAGCAAGAGAGTGCTTCTTCTTGTATGCAGAGTGTGATTCATCGTGAGAACAGTGCTGTGTGTTTCCCTTCAGAAATGGAGTTAAATCACAGGCTCTGTATCTTCCTACAAGCAAGACTTCATTTCACGTAAACTCAGTCACCTTTCAGCTCAAACAAAGCTACATCGTTCACGTAGCTCCCACGTTTCTTGCTCTTAACTGTAAAGCATTGGATGTTAGAGGACCTGTGATTTGTATCAGTTTCAGAAGCAGAGTTGAACTAGCAATGGTCCGTATGTGTAGGAAGCACCGTTCTTATGTTCAGAGTACCCTCAAGTTTCTGGTTGTATTAGAGAATCTAGAAAGCAAGAGCATGCTTCGTGCGCTAAAGCAGAGTGTGTTTCATGGATGAGATCTGTGCTGTGTGTTTTCCTTCAGAAATGGAGTGAAATCCCAGCCTCTGTGTCTTCCTACAAGCAAGACATCTTTTAAGGTAAACTCAGTCACTTTTCAGCTCAAAGGAAGCTACATTGTTCACGAAGCTCACACGTTTCTCGCTCTTAACTGTAAAGCATTGCATGTTAATGGAACTCTGGTTTGTATCAGTTTCAGAAGAAGAGTTGACCTAGATATGGTCAGTATGTGTAGGAAACACCGTTATTTTGTTCTGACCACAGTCACGTTTGCTGCTGAATTAGAGACTCTTAGAAAGCAAGAGCGTGCTTCATGCTCTAAAGCAGAGTGTTTTTCATGGATGATCACTGTGATGTGTGTTTCCCTTCAGAAATGCAGATAAATTCTAGGCTCTGTGTCTTCCTACAAGAAAGACATCGTTTCAGGTAAACACAGTCACTATTCAGCTCTAATGAATATAAATCATTTACGAAGCTCACACGTTTCTTGCTCTTAACTGAACAGCATTGGATGTTAGATGACTTGTGGTTTGTATCAGTTTCAGCAGAAGAGTTGAACTAGCAATGGTCTGTATGTGTAGAAAACACCGTTATTTTGTTCTGACCACAGTCACGTTTGCTGCTGAATTACAGACTCTTAGAAAGCAAGAGCATGCTTCATGCTCTAAAGCAGAGTGTTTTTCATGGATGAGAACTGTGATGTGTGTTTCCCTTCAGAAATGGAGATAAATTCTAGGCTCTGTGTCTTCCTATAAGAAAGACATCGTTTCAGGTAAACGCAGTCACTATTCAGCTCAAATGAATATAAATCATTTATGAAGCTCACACGTTTCTTGCTCTTAACTGAACAGCATTGGATGTTAGATGACTTGTGGTTTGTATCAGTTTCAGAAGCAGATTTGAACTAGCAATAGTCTGTATGTGTAGGAAACACCGTTCTTTTGTTCTGTGTACCCTCAAGTTTCTGGCTCTATTAGAGACTCTAGAAAGCAAGAGCATGCTTAGTGCTCTAAAGCAGAGTTTGTTTAATGGATGAGAACTGTGCTGTGTGTTTCCCTTCAGACATGGAGTTAAATCCCAGGCTCTGTGTCTCCCTATAAGCAAGACATATTTTCAGGTAAACTCAGTAACTTTTCAGCTCAAAGGAAACTACATCGTTCAAGAAGCTCACATATTTCTCGCTCTTAACTGTAAAGCATTGTATGTTAGAGGAACTGTGGTTTGTATCAGTTTCAGAAGAAGACTTGACCTAGATATGGTCTATATGTGTAGGAAACACCATTATTTTGTTCTGACCACAGTCAAGTTTCCTGCTGTTTTAGAGACTCTTAGAAAGCAAGAGCTTGCTTCTTCTTATATGCATAGTGTGTTTCATTGTGAGAAGAGTGCTGTGTGTTTCCCTTCAGACATGGAATTAAATCACAGGCTCTGTGTCTTCCTATAAGCAAGACTTCCTTTCACGTAAACTCAGTCACCTTTCAGCTCAAACAAAGCTACATCGTTCACGTAGCTCACACGTTTCTTGCTCTTAACTGTAAAGCATTGGATGTTAGAGGACCTGTGATTTGTATGAGTTTCAGAAGCAGAGTTGAACTAGCAATGGTCCGTATGTGTAGGAAACACTGTTCTTATTGTCAGAGTACCCTCAAGTTTCTGGCTGTATTAGAGAAAGCAAGAGCATGCTTCGTGCTCTAAAGCAGAGTGTGTTTCATGGATGAGATCTGTGCTGTGTGTTTTCCTTCAGAAATGGAGTTAAATCCCAGGCTTTGTGTCTCCCTACAAGCAAGACATCTTTTCAGGTAAACTCAGTCACTTTTCAGCTCAAAGGAAGCTACATCGTTCACGAACCTCACACGTTTCTCGCTCTTAACTGGAAAGCATTGCATGTTAATGGAACTGTGGTTTGTATCAGTTTCAGAAGAAGAGTTGACCTAGATATGGTCCGTATGTGTAGGAAATACCGTTATTTTGTTCTGACCACAATCACGTTTCCTGGTATATTAGAGACTCTTAGAAAGCAAGAGTGTAGTGGGTAGCCATCCCAGCATTGGCCTGGAAGTTTCAACCCCCATTGAGGCTTCAGTAATGATTACGCCCACAAGGCGGGGCAGAGGAAGGAGCGGAGGACCGAGGAGCAGGAGGAGGTGGGCTCTTGGTTCCGGGACGCGGGACACGAGAGGTGGACTGAGCAGAGTTCTCCAGAGAACACCGCCGGACTACCCTTTACCTTTGCCTGCAACCTACCCCTTCATTTGTAAGTTACCCCACAAAATAAACCTCCCTTTTAACTACGTGGAGTGGCCTTAATAATTTCACCAATATCTGGCGCTCACGTGGGGCAAATTCCAAAGGCCCAGGCGGCTCGCTCCCTCAGCCTCCTCCCGGCGGCTGGCGGGCACCTAAACCTGCAAAATTCCATTTAAGCAGGGAACGCCAACACGGTCCCATTCCCGAAAAAGGAAACAGCAAGTCTGGTCTCAGTTTCCTGGCTTAGCCCCCAGACCAGCAAAAACCGCTGTGAGTGAGGCATTCCCACTCCTCCCTGAGTGCCGGCTCCCTGCCACCTTGGCTCCAGTGGCTCCTGCCTTCAGCTGCCGCCAGCCAAGGTCACTAGCAGGCCTTGCTTTGGAGCTATACCAACGCCTCCTGCTGGCTGAAAAGTGCTACTGCACCCCCCAAAACCACGGAAAGGTAAGCTTCTTTCAAGTAAAAGTACTTGATAATTTTACACCTTAAAACTGACTAACAAATCTTGAGTAATTCTTGTAATATGGCTGACAACATTACCTCACAAGAATTTAACAACCTTTTTGCCTGTATGATGAATGACATTTTCCTGGAAATATACGACCTCCCTAAGACATATCTGGCCTGTACCATTTTGACATTCATTGTAATAATTCACACAGTGTTCAAACACTGGTTTAATAGTAAGAACAAAGATGAGTCATTATTGGGACTGATACAGGCTTTAAAAATTAGCAATGAAGACTTACATAAAAAGATTCTCTCTCTGGAATCTGCTAACCAGAATTTACAAAACAAGCTTGTACCCAAAATTGCTTTTATTGATAATAAATATGAGTATTTAATGGATAGAACACTAACTCTCCAGAGCGAAGTTGTAGCTACTCAAACACTATATAAGGAAGAAAAATTATCATTACTTGATAAGATAAGGTCCATGGAATCATGTGTTTCAGAAGAACATAAAAACTTCCATGATTCCATGAAAAATCTGGAATCCCTTACAAGAGAGGAGGTTTACTCCCTGGAACAGACCCTAGGAGCTTGTTTACAAGCCCTGGAGGAAACTCTCAATAAACATGACAAGGGACCTAATAAGCAGAAGGGCAAGACCATACAGGTTGTAACATCTCCAAATGGCTCTCATACAATGGCTTATCCTGTTATCATCCATGAGAAGCCAGCAGATGACACACACCCCGAGCCATATACGACATATACATTACAACCAATTTCAACAAGGGACTTTAAAAATATAAAGGAAGCAGTAGTTACATGTGGGATACAATCCACATATGTAAAACAGATGTTAAATTCGTGGTCTACCTCACATAGAATAATTCCAGATGACTGGCATCAGTTAATTTCAGCTGTTCTAGAATATAGCCAGCAGTTACAGTGGAAAAGCTGGTTGAGAGAAGAGGCAAGAAATTTAGAACAACAAGGTAAACTCAGAGGTTTTGAGATCTCCCAAGATAAAATACTTGGTGAGGGATGTTTTGCTGACAGGAATGTACAAGCCATTTATGATGAGCATACAATATCCCTATGCCGTACAGCAGCTCTAAATGCTTGGGAAAAAATTCCAGAACCTGGAAAAGCAACTGAGGTATACACAAAGATATTTCAGGGACCACATGAACCCTTCACTGATTTTTTACAAAGGCTGAACACAGCTATAACAAAAGCTGTATCAGATAAAGAATTAAGAAAAGTATTAACTGAGTCCTTGGCATTTGACAATGCTAATGCAGAATGCAAAAGAATACTTACACCATTAAAGATCAGGTCAGCTCCTTTGGAAGAATGGATTCAGTATACTAATGGTGTTGAATCTTTTAACTACAGTAATGAGGCTTGGATAGGAGAGACAAATCCCAGAGGTGAAAGAAGGCCCCGTGGTACCAAATGTTTTAGATGTGGTACACCAGGTCATATAAGTAAAAACTGTACATGGGGTAATCCTAGAAGTAATACTCCTTCTAGGAATAGCCTAAACAGGAGACCCCAACCACCTCCTGGATTATGTAGAAGATGTGGCAAAGGCCGACATTGGACCAGTGAGTGCAGATCAAAAATAGATATACAAGGCAACCCTTTACTGGCGGGAAACGCCTCAGGGGGCCTCTTGCAGGCCCCCAAATCAAATGTGGTAAGAACATTCCCAGCCACTGTGGAAGACATTCCTCTCCAGGACAACTGAATAAACCAATGCCTATTGTAAAAACCAATACTGCAATGGATGATAAAACAGCTCTGATAGATGAATCACAGTTTACAAAGAACCCAATAAAACAAATATTTTGGCAGACTTCCATAAATGAGCAAAGACCAAAGCTTAGAATTCGAATTAATGGCTTGGTTCTGGAGGGCCTGGTAGACACAGGTGCAGATGTGACTGTAATTACACCAAAATCATGGCATCCACATTGGCCTCTTCAAGAGGTAGATGTCCAACTTTTAGGAATTGGCACCCTATCTCAGATAAAACAGAGTTCGAGATGGGTTGAATGCATAGGGCCAGAAGGACAGAGAGGAAGGCTGAAGCCATATGTAGCAAATGTAGCAGTAAATCTATGGGGCCGAGATCTGTTACAACAGTGGAATACCCAGATTAAAATTCCTACACTCTCAGAAAAGGAATACAGGCCAATGCATGTTTCTAGGAATAATATCATAACATGCTATAAAAACCAGTCACCAACCATTCAGGCTGTACACAAACAGAGCACAACTGCTGTTGAACTCTCAGAAGTACCAACTGCCTTACCTTTAAAATGGCTAACTAATAAACCTGTCTGGGTTGGACAGTGGCCTTTGACAAAAGAGAAGCTACAAGCTTTAGAACAGCTGGTTCAAGAGCAGTTAAATGCTCAACACATTGAAGAATCTACCAGCCCTTGGAATTCTCCTGTATTTGTTATTAAAAAAAAGTCTGGTAATTGGAGAATGCTGACAGATCTGAGAGCTATTAATAAAGTAATTCAGCCAATGGGCTCCCTACAGACTGGGATGCCCTTGCCCTCTCTGCTACCCAAAGAATGGCCTATAATAGTTATTGACTTAAAAGACTGTTTCTTTACCATACAATTACAAGAAAATGATAGAGAAAAATTTGCCTTCACAGTTCCTAATTATAACAATTCTCAGCCAGTCAAGAGATATCAATGGAAGGTCCTCCCACAGGGAATGCTAAATAGCCCTACCTTGTGCCAATACTTTGTGCAAAAACCATTGGAGATAATTCGTGTAAAGTTTCCACAATCCATAATTTATCAATATATGGATGATATCCTATTAGCTGATCCAAAGTTAGACACATTAGAAAGCATGTTTGAAGAAGTAAAAAAAGTTTTGCCTCGCTGGGGACTGCAAATTGCTCCTGAAAAAATACAAAGAGGAGATTCTATTAATTACTTAGGATATAAGATAGAGTTACAAAAAATTAGACCCCAAAAGGTACAACTGAGGAGAGATCGATTAAAGACTCTTAATGATTTTCAAAAGTTGTTAGGAAGCATTTCCAACTTATTGGGTATCATGGGAATACCCAAAGATGGACTACAAAATTTGGCTAATACTCTAGAAGGGGATAAAGAATTAAATAGTCCTAGAGAATTATCAGCCGAAGCTGAGAAGGAATTGGCTCTAGTAGAAAAGACAATTCGAGAAGCACATGTGGATCGTGTGGATCCAGAACTTAAATGCATTCTTGTCATATTCCCTTCCAGACATTCCCCCACAGGTATTTTGATGCAGAGGGAAGATATTATATTGGAATGGATATTCCTACCACGTAAACCAAATAAGAAATTAAAGACTTATATAGAAAAGATCTCTGATTTGATTCAAAAAGGTAAATTAAGACTTCGTCAGTTGACAGGAATGGACCCAGCAGAAATTGTAGTACCTTTAACTAATGAGGAAGTTTCATCACTATGGAAAGATAATGAATACTGGCAGAGAGCCTGCAGTAACTTTTTGGGAGATATTAACAACCATTATCCCAAAAGCAAGAGGATAGAATTCATAAAGAAGACTGAATGGGTCCTTCCTCACATTGTACGACATAAGCCAATTTCTGGAGTCCTCACATTCTATACTGATGCAAATAAATCAGGGAAAGCAGGATACAAATCAGGAGACTTAAGTAAAGTGGTACAAAGTCCATACAGCTCTGTACAAAAGGCAGAACTGTATGCCATTCTTATGGTACTGATGGACTTCACAGAACCCCTCAATATAGGCACTGACTCTCAATATGCAGAGAGAGTTGTTTTACACATTGAAACTGCTGAATTTATTCCTGATAATACAGAATTAACTTCATTATTCATACAACTACAGGAAATCATCAGAAAAAGGGAACATCCTATATATATAACACATATCAGATCCCATACAGGTCTGCCAGGACCTCTAGCACAAGGTAATGATGAGATTGATCAGTTACTAATAGGTAATGTGCTAGAAGCCTCAGAATTTCATAAGAAACACCATGTAAATAGCAAAGGTTTGAAGAAGGATTTCTCCATTACTTGGCAACAAGCTAAGGATATTGTGAAAAAAATGTCCTACTTGTTCATTCTATAACCAAACTCCATTACCTGCAGGGAGCAATCCAAAAGGTATACAAAGAAATAAAATTTGGCAGATGGATGTGTTTCATTTTGCAGAATTTGGAAGATTAAAGTGTGTACACCATACCATTGACACTTATTCAGGATTTCAGTGGGCAACTCCTATGAGTTCTGAAAAGGCTGATTCTGTGATTACACACCTATTAGAAGTTATGGCCATCATGGGAATACCTGTACAAATCAAGACAGATAATGCCCCAGCATATGTCTCCAATAAAATGAGACAGTTCTTTGCTTATTACAATATAAAGCATGTTACAGGTATACCACACAATCCCACAGGCCAAGCAGTCATAGAAAGATCCAATCGAACTTTAAAGGATATGCTAAATAAACAGCAACAGGTAACACTGACTCCTAGAAATAGAGTGCATAGTGCTTTATTAACCTTGAATTTTCTCAATGCTGATGAGAAAGGAACAACAGCTGCGGAGAGACATTGGACGACAAACAAAACTCCTGAGCTAAACCAACCGGTTTATTTCAAAGATGTGTTGACCTCAGAATGGAAACCTGGATATGTCCTACGTTGGGGAAGGGGTTTTGCTTTTGTTTCCACAGGAGAAGAAAAGCTATGGATACCAACAAAATTAATAAAAATTCGATTTGAACAGGAGAAACCCCTTGATGAGGAGAAATAAGAGATCACCCACCAATGTGACATCTCCTCAGGTTGTAAGAAAAATTTAACAATCAAAGGTTGGGGTAGGCTTCTGTTTTTGTCTTTCCAGGATAATGGAAATACCCATCTTCCAGAAATCATAAGGCCTTGGATATCCGGATGTTTACAGCAGGAAGAAAGAATCTATTGGTACCAATCTACACAGGCAATCTCTGAAGTCTCCAGAAGGAAGATGGGGCCCCAACAACAACAACAACTCTACTCAATCCAGAATGATACCGTGGTAATCATCATCATACTACACTTTTTGCCAGAATTTCAGACAATCTTACCCATTACTCTAAGAGTTGCTGCAGAATCTACAGCTAGTCTGACTGAGATTACCTATCTGAGCTTTCTCACAATACCCAACAGAGATACCATCGCCCCCTAAACAGCAGGAAGCAATTCTAAGGAAACGACGCCCCTTATCCCTTGGGTTTCATATTTCTCAGGGTTGTGGATAATGGTTCTAGGGTTGGGGGGTAGAAGAAATGGTCAAACTCGGTACTCTCCTTAAGGAAAGAAAATATGTCTCAAAAAAAAAAAAAGAGGAAAAGAAGAAATGGAATGGATATGTATAAGATATTATGGTAGACTATCACATACATTAGTAAACAAATTTAGCAATATAGCAGCCTTTGCACTGTTATGAATTCTTATATGTTGATACAAATATAAACTTTTTATATTCCTATTTAAGATAATTTGTATATTGATACAAATATAGAACTATGTTTGTTATATTGTACACATATTTTTACTCTTATTTGAAATATTTGTATATTGATACAAATGTAAATTTATGCCTGTCATACTGTATGTATGTTCTACTTCTGTTTAAGATATTCTGTATATTGATATATATTTAGGATTATTATCATATTGCATATTGCACTATACATTCCTACCTCTGTTAAAGATATTTTGTGTATTGTCACAATTTGAAGTCATTGTCCTTTTACTGTACAATTACTTATAGACTGTTTGCCTTATTTATAGGAAGCCTTAGTCCTTAGGCTGTTTAGGTAGATGAGACTTACAGAGTTATTGTCACCTATGCTTGTCACCTCTATAATTATGTTAGTTAGGTTATCCAGATTTATAAATACATAGGTCAGATGGACAGGTAATCTTCAAACACTTCATGGACCTAGAGAATATGGCATTTAAATAATTTCGAATTCTGTTGACGTGAGACACAATTGCTCCTGGCAGCACCAATTTGATCCCGAGAGAATGTTGGGCTTCTAAGACATTTCCATTTGGAAGTTTGTCTTCTTGGCACAAAATGGCCTACTGGGCAAAGAACTGCCCTTGCCTCAACTGCTGACAGTACAAATGCTGTCCTTTCTGGACAAGTGGGACACAAGGAAAGCGACCACTGTACTTTGCCAAGACAGGGTAAGATGGTCTTTCAGAATTCCTGCTTCTGAAATGGTCTGTCAGATACTCTAGGCCTGTAGCCAATTTGAATGCACCAACGATACTGAGAACCGTTAGGTGACTGTCCAGGCTGCTAGCTGTCTCTGTCTGCTCTTGCAAGACTCCCGAAAGTTGCTTGCGTCCTTCTCCCATTTCTCAGGTATTATTATATTCCTTCTCAGGTCTTTGATGAGGTTGGAGATTAACAGTTATAGTTACAACTTAGTATATATACATATATAATATCTTAGATAAAATATATTATGTATTAGACTCAGGTTCTTTAGGATAGGATACCTTTTGGAATGATCTTTGTAACATGCCACCTACCCACGCTCTAGACTTCCCTGGATTTTACTATGTGTTTTTTGCTTGATATTGTTTGCACTTACTGTAATTCCAACTTATCTGAGTCATTATCCCTCATTACTCCTGGACAATATTTGATAACCATCTCTTTGTGTATAGTCTTGTATTAGGTTAGAACTTTCTTATTTAGACAAAAGGGGGAGATGTAGTGGGTAGCCATCCCAGCATTGGCCTGGAAGTTTCAACCCCCATTGAGGCTTCAGTAATGATCACGCCCACAAGGCGGGGCAGAGGAAGGAGCGGAGGACCGAGGAGCAGGAGGAGGTGGGCTCTTGGTTCCGGGACGCGGGACACGAGAGGTGGACCGAGCAGAGTTCTCCAGAGAACACCGCCGGACTACCCTTTACCTTTGCCTGCAACCTACCCCTTCATTTGTAAGTTACCCCACAAAATAAACCTCCCTTTTAACTACGTGGAGTGGCCTTAATAATTTCACCAATACAAGAGCGTGCTTCTTCTTATAGGCAGAGTGTGATTCATCGTAAGAACAGTGCTGTGTGTTTCCCTTCAGAAATGGAGTTAAATCACAGGCTCTGTATCTTCCTACAAGCAAGATATCATTTCAGGTAAACGCAGTCACTTTTCAGCTCAAAGGAATATAAATCGTTTACAAAGATCACACGTTTCTCGCTCTTCACTGAAAAGCATTGGATGTTAGATGACTTGTGGTTTGTATCAGTTTCAGAAGAGGAGTTGAACTAGCAATGGTCCTTATGTGTAGGAAACACCGTTCTTTTGTTCTGAGCACACTCACGTTTCCTGCTCTATTAGAGACTCTAGAATGCAGGAGCGTGCTTCTTCTTATATGCAGAGTGTGATTCATCGTTAGAACAGTGCTGTGTGTTTCCCTTCAGAAATGGAGTTAAATCACAGGCTCTGTATCTTCCTACAAACAAGACATCGTTTCAGGTAAACGTAGTCACTTTTCAGCTCAAATGAATATAAATTGTTTACGAAGCTCACACGTTTCGTGCTCTTAACTGTAAAGCATTGGATGTTAGAGGACCTGTGATTTGTATCAGTTTCAGAAGCAGAGTTGAACTAGCAATGGTCCGTATGTGTAGGAAACACCGTTCTTATGTTCAGAGTACCCTCAATTTTCTGGGTATATTAGAGAATCTAGAAAGCAAGAGCATGCTTCGTGCTCTAAAGCAGAGTGTGTTTCATGGATGAGATCTGTGCTGTGTGTTTTCCTGAAGAAATGGAGTTAAATCCCAGCCTCTGTGTCTTCCTACAAGCAAGACATCTTTTCAGGTAAACTCAGTCACTTTTCAGCTCAAAGGAAGCTACATCGTTCACGAAGCTCACACGTTTCTCGCTCTTAACTGTAAAGCATTGCATGTTAATGGAACTCTGGTTTGTATCAGTTTCAGAAGAAGAGTTGACCTAGATATGGTCAGTATGTGTAGGAAACACCGTTAATTTGTTCTGACCACAGTCACGTTTCCTGCTGTATTAGAGAATCTTAGAAAGAAAGAGCGTGCTTCTTGCTCTAAAGCAGATGGTGATTCATGGATGAGAACTGTGCTGTGTGTTTCCCTTCATAAATGGAGTTAAATTCCAGGCTCTGTGTCTTCCTACTAGCAAGACATCAGTTCAGGTAAACTAAGTAACTTTTCAGCTCAAATGAATATAAATCGTTTACGAAGATCACACGTTTGTCGCTCTTAACTGAAAAGTATTGGATGTTAGATGACTTGGTGTTTGTATCAGTTTCAGCAGCAGAGTTGAACTAGCAATGGTCCGTATGTGTAGGAAACACCGTTCTTTTGTTCTGAGCACATTCACGTTTCTGGCTCTATTAGAGACTCTGGAAAGCAAGAGCATGCTTCTTGCTCTAAAGCAGAGTGTGTTTCATGGATGAGATCTGTTTTTCCCTTCAGATATGGAGTTAAATCCCAGGGTCTGTGTCTTCCTACAAGCAAGACATCTTTTCAGGTAAACTCAGTAACTTTTCAGCTCAAAGGAAGCTACATCGTTCACGAAGCTCACACGTTTCTTGCTCTTAACTGGAAAGCATTGCATGTTAATGGAACTATGGTTTGTATCAGGTTCAAAAGAAGAGTTGACCTAGATACGGTCCGTATGTGTAGGAAACACCGTTATTTTGTTCTGACCACAGTTTCGTTCCCTGCTGTATTAGAGACTCTTAGAAAGCAAGAGCGTCCTTCTTCTTATATGAAGAGTGTGTTTCATCATGAGAACAGTGCTGTGTGTTTCTCTTCAGAAATGGAAATAAATCACAGGCTCTGTATCTTCCTACAAGCAAGACTTCATTTCACGTAAACTCAGTCACCTTTCAGCTCAAAAAAAGCTACATCGTCCTTGTAGCTCACACGTTTCTTGCCCTTAACTGTAAAGCATTGGATGTTAGAGGAACTGTGATTTGTATCAGTTTCAGAAGCAGAGTTGAACTAGCAATGGTCCGTATGTGTAGGAAACACCGTTCTTATGTTCAGAGTACCCTCAAGTTTCTAGCTGTATTAGAGAATCTAGAAAGCAAGAGCATGCTTCGTGCTCTAAAGCAGAGTGTGTTTCATGGATGAGAACTGTACTGTGTGTTTCCCTTCAGAAATGGAGTTAAATTCCAGGCTCTGTGTCTTCCTACTAGAAAGACATCAGTTCAGGTAAACTAAGTCACTTTTCAGCTCAAATGAATATAAATCGTTTACGAAGATCACACGTTTGTCGCTCTTAACTGAAAAGTATTGGATGTTAGATGACTTGTGGTTTGTATCAGTTTCAGCAGCAGAGTTGAACTAGCAATGGTCCGTATGTGTAGGAAACACCGTTCTTTTGTTCTGAGCACATTCACGTTTCTGGCTCTATTAGAGACTCTGGAAAGCAAGAGCATGCTTCTTGCTCTAAAGCAGAGTGTGTTTCATGGATGAGAACTGTGCTGTATGTTTCCCTTCAGATATGGAGTTAAATCCCAGGCTCTGTGTCTTCCTACAAGCAAACATCTTTTCAGGTAAACTCAGTCACTTTTCAGCTCAAAGGAAGCTACATCGTTCACGAAGCTCACACGTTTCTTGCTCTTAACTGGAAAGCATTGCATGTTAATGGATCTGTTGTTTGTATCAGTTTCAAAAGAAGAGATGACCTAGATGTGGTCCGTATGTGTAGGAAACACCGTTATTTTGTTCTGACCACAGTCACGTTTGCTGCTGAATTAGAGACTCTTAGAAAGCAAGAGCGTGCTTCATGCTCTAAAGCAGAGGGTTTTTCATGGATGAGAACTGTGATGTGTGTTTCCCTTCAGAAATGGAGATAAATTCTAGGCTCTGTGTCTTCCTACAAGAAAGACTTCGTTTCAGGTAAACGCAGTCACTATTCAGCTCAAATGAATATAAATCATTTACAAAGCTTACATGTTTCTTGCTCTTAACTGAACAGGATTGGATGTTAGATGACTTGTGGTTTGTATCAGTTTCAGAAGCAGAGTTGAACTAGCAATGGTCTGTTTGTGTAGGAAACACCGTTCTTTTGTTCTGTGTACCCTCAAGTTTCTGGCTCTATTATAGACTCTAGAAAGCAAGAATATGCTTCGTGCTCAAAAGAAGAGTGTGTTTCATGGATGAGAACTGTGCTGTGTGTTTCCCTTCAGATATGGAGTTAAATCCCAGGCTCTGTGTCTTCCTATAAGCAAGACATCTTTTCAGGTAAACTCAGTAACTTTTCAGTTCAAAGGAACCTACATCGTGCAAGAAGCTCACACATTTCTCGCTCTTAACTGTAAAGCATTGTATGTTAGAGGATCTGTGGTTTGTATCAGTTTCAGAAGAAGACTTGACCTAGATACGGTCTGTATGTGTAGGAAACACCGTTATTTTGTTCTGACCACAGTCAAGTTTCCTGCTGTATTAGAGACTCTTAGAAAGCAAGAGCGTGCTTCTTCTTATATGCGTAGTGTGTTTCATCGTGAGAACAGTGCAGTGTGTTTCCCTTCAGATATGGAGTTAAATCACAGGCTCTGTATCTTCCTACAAGCAAGACTTCATTTCATGTAAACTCAGTCACCTTTCAGCTCAAACAAAGCTACATCGTTCACGTAGCTCACACGTTTCTTGCTCTTAACTGTAAAGCATTGGATGTTAGAGGACCTCTGACTTGTATGAGTTTCAGAAGCAGAGTTGAACTAGCAATGGTCCGTATGTGTAGGAAACACTGTTCTTATTTTCAGAGTACCCTCAATTTTCTGGCTGTATTAGAGAATCTAGAAAGCAAGAGCATGCTTCGTGCTCTAAAGCAGAGTGTGTTACATGGAAGAGATCTGTGCTGTGTGTTTTCCTTCAGAAATGGAGTTAAATCCAAGGCTTTGTGTCTCCCTACAAGCAAGACATCTTTTCAGGAAAACGCAGTCACTTTTCAGCTCAAATGAATATAAATCGTTTAGGAAGCTCACACGTTTCTCGCTCTTAACTGAAAGGCATTGGATGTTAGATGACTTGTGGTTTGTATCAGTTTCAGAAGCAGAGTAGAACTAGCTATTGTCCATATTGTAGGAAACACCGTTCTTTTGTTCTGAGCACATTCACGTTTCTGGCTCTATTAGAGACTCTGGAAAGCAAGAGCATGCTTCTTGCTCTAAAGCAGATTGTGTTTCATGGATGAGAACTGTGCTGTATGTTTCCCCTCAGATATGGAGTTAAATCCCCGGCTCTGTGTCTTCCTACAAGCAAACATCTTTTCAGGTAAACTCAGTCACTTTTCAGCTCAAAGGAAGCTACATCGTTCACGAAGCTCACACGTTTCTTGCTCTTAACTGGAAAGCATTGCATGTTAATGGAACTGTTGTTTGTATCAGTTTCAAAAGAAGAGATGACCTAGATGTGGTCCGTATGTGTAGGAAACACCGTTATTTTGTTCTGACCACAGTCACGTTTGCTGCTGAATTAGAGACTCTTAGAAAGCAAGAGCGTGCTTCATGCTCTAAAGCAGAGGGTTTTTCATGGATGAGAACTGTGATGTGTGTTTCCCTTCAGAAATGGAGATAAATTCTAGGCTCTGTGTCTTCCTACAAGAAAGACTTCGTTTCAGGTAAACGCAGTCACTATTCAGCTCAAATGAATATAAATCATTTACAAAGCTTACATGTTTCTTGCTCTTAACTGAACAGGATTGGATGTTAGATGACTTGTGGTTTGTATCAGTTTCAGAAGCAGAGTTGAACTAGCAATGGTCCGTATGTGGAGGAAACACCGTTCTTTTGTTCTGTGTACCCTCAAGTTTCTGGCTCTATTAGAGACTCTAGAAAGCAAGAATATGCTTCGTGCTCAAAAGAAGAGTGTGTTTCATGGATGAGAACTGTGCTGTGTGTTTCCCTTCAGATATGGAGTTAAATCCCAGGCTCTGTGTCTTCCTATAAGCAAGACATCTTTTCAGGTAAACTCAGTAACTTTTCAGTTCAAAGGAACCTACATCGTGAAAGAAGCTCACACATTTCTCGCTCTTAACTGTAAAGCATTGTATGTTAGAGGATCTGTGGTTTGTATCAGTTTCAGAAGAAGACTTGACCTAGATACGGTCTGTATGTGTAGGAAACACCGTTATTTTGTTCTGACCACAGTCAAGTTTCCTGCTGTATTAGAGAATCTTAGAAAGCAAGAGCGTGCTTCTTCTTATATGTGTAGTGTGTTTCATCGTGAGAACAGTGCAGTGTGTTTCCCTTCAGATATGGAGTTAAATCACAGGCTCTGTGTCTTCCTACAAGCAAGACTTCATTTAATGTAAACTCAGTCACCTTTCAGCTCAAACAAAGCTACATCGTTCACGTAGCTCACACGTTTCTTGCTCTTAACTGGAAAGCATTGCATGTTAATGGAACTGTTGTTTGTATCAGTTTCAAAAGAAGAGATCACCTAGATGTGGTCCGTATGTGTAGGAAACACCGTTATTTTGTTCTCACCACAGTCACGTTTGCTGCTGAATTAGAGAATCTTAGAAAGCAAGAGCATGCTTCATGCTCTAAAACAGAGGGTTTTTCATGGATGAGAACTGTGATGTGTGTTTCCCTTCAGAAATGGAGATAAATTCTAGGCTCTGTGTCTTCCTACAAGAAAGACTTCGTTTCAGGTAAACGCAGTCACTATTCAGCTCAAATGAATATAAATCATTTACAAAGCTCACATGTTTCTTGCTCTTAACTGAACAGCATTGGATGTTAGATGACTTGTGGTTTTTATCAGTTTGAGAAGGAGAGTTGAACTAGCAATGGTCTGTTTGTGTAGGAAACACCGTTCTTTTGTTCTGTGTACCCTCAAGTTTCTGGCTCTATTAGAGACTCTAGAAAGCAAGAGCATGCTTCGTGCTCAAAATCAGAGTGTGTTTCATGGATGAGAACTGTACTGTGTGTTTCCCTTCAGAAATGGAGTTAAATTCCAGGCTCTGTGTCTTCCTACTAGAAAGACATCAGTTCAGGTAAACTAAGTCACTTTTCAGCTCAAATGAATATAAATCATTTACGAAGATCATACGTTTGTCGCTCTTAACTGAAAAGTATTGGATGTTAGATGACTTGTGGTTTGTATCAGTTTCAGCAGCAGAGTTGAACTAGCAATGGTCCGTATGTGTAGGAAACACCGTTCTTTTGTTCTGAGCACATTCACGTTTCTGGCTCTATTAGAGACTCTGGAAAGCAAGAGCATGCTTCTTGCTCTAAAGCAGAGTGTGTTTCATGGATGAGAACTGTGCTGTATGTTTCCCTTCAGATATGGAGTTAAATCCCAGGCTCTGTGTCTTCCTACAAGCAAACATCTTTTCAGGTAAACTCAGTCACTTTTCAGCTCAAAGGAAGCTACATCGTTCATGAAGCTCACACGTTTCTTGCTCTTAACTGGAAAGCATTGCATGTTAATGGAACTATTGTTTTTATCAGTTTCAAAAGAAGAGATGACCTAGATGTGGTCCGTATGTGTAGGAAACACCGTTATTTTGTTCTGACCACAGTCACGTTTGCTGCTGAATTAGAGACTCTTAGAAAGCAAGAGCGTGCTTCATGCTCTAAAGCAGAGGGTTTTTCATGGATGAGAACTGTGATGTGTGTTTCCCTTCAGAAATGGAGATAAATTCTAGGCTCTGTGTCTTCCTACAAGAAAGACTTCGTTTCAGGTAAACGCAGTCACTATTCAGCTCAAATGAATATAAATCATTTACAAAGCTTACATGTTTCTTGCTCTTAACTGAACAGCATTGGATGTTAGATGACTTGTGGTTTGTATCAGTTTCAGAAGCAGAGTTGAACTAGCAATGGTCTGTTTGTGTAGGAAACACCGTTCTTTTGTTCTGTGTACCCTCAAGTTTCTGGCTCTATTATAGACTCTAGAAAGCAAGAATATGCTTCGTGCTCAAAAGAAGAGTGTGTTTCATGGATGAGAACTGTGCTGTGTGTTTCCCTTCAGATATGGAGTTAAATCCCAGGCTCTGTGTCTTCCTATAAGCAAGACATCTTTTCAGGTAAACTCAGTAACTTTTCAGTTCAAAGGAACCTACATCGTGCAAGAAGCTCACACATTTCTCGCTCTTAACTGTAAAGCATTGTATGTTAGAGGATCTGTGGTTTGTATCAGTTTCAGAAGAAGACTTGACCTAGATACGGTCTGTATGTGTAGGAAACACAGTTATTTTGTTCTGACCACAGTCAAGTTTCCTGCTGTATTAGAGACTCTTAGAAAGCAAGAGTGTGCTTCTTCTTATATGCGTAGTGTGTTTCATAATGAGAACAGTACAGTGTGTTTCCCTTCAGATATGGAGTTAAATCACAGGCTCTGTGTCTTCCTACAAGCAAGACTTCATTTCATGTAAACTCAGTCACCTTTCAGCTCAAACAAAGCTACATCGTTCACGTAGCTCACACGTTTCTTGCTCTTAACTGTAAAGCATTGGATGTTAGAGGACCTCTGACATGTATCAGTTTCAGAAGCAGAGTTGAACTAGCAATGGTCCGTATGTGTAGGAAACACTGTTCTTATTTTCAGAGTACCCTCAAGTTTCTGGCTGTATTAGAGAATCTTAGAAAGCAAGAGCATGCTTCGTGCTCTAAAGCAGAGTGTGTTTTATGGATGAGAACTGTGCTGTGTGTTTCCCTTCAGAAATGGAGTTAAATTCCAGGCTCTGTTTCTTCCCAAAAGCAAGACATCATTTCAGGTAAACGCAGTCACTCTTCAGCTCAAATGTATATAAAGCGTTTACAAGGATCACACGTTTCTTGCTCTTAACTGAAAAGCATTGGATGTTAGATGACTTGTGGTTTGTATCAGTTTCAGCAGCAGAGTTGAACTAGCAATGGTCTGTATGTGTAGGAAACACCGTTCTTTTGTTCTGAGCACAATCACGTTTCCTGCTGATTTAGAGACTCTTAGAAAGAAAGAGCGTGCTTCTTCCTATACGCAGAGTGTGTTTCATCGTGAGAACAGTGCTGTGTGTTTCCCTTCAGAAATGGAGTTAAATCACAGGCTCTGTATCTTCCTACAAGCAAGATTTGGTTTCACGTAAACTCAGTCACTTTTCAGCTCAAAGGAACCTACATCTTTCACGAAGCTCACACGTTTCTTGCTCTTAAGTGGAAAGCATTGCATGTTAATGGAACTGTGGTTTGTATCAGTTTCAGAAGAAGAGTTGACCTAGATATGGTCTGTATGTGTAGGAAACACCGTTATTTTGTTCTGACCACATTCACGTTTCCTGCTCTATTAGAGACTCTTAGAAAGCAAGAGCGTGCTTCTTGCTCTAAAGCAGAGTGTGTTTCATGGATGAGAACTGTGCTGTGTGTTTCCCTTCAGATATGGAGTTAAATTCCAGGCTCTGTGTCTTCCTACTAGCAAGACATCATTTCAGGTAAACACAGTCACTTTTCAGCTCAAATGAATATAAATAGTTTACGAAGATCACACGTTTCTTGCTCTTAACTGGAAAGTATTGGATGTTAGATGAATTGTGGTTTGTATCAGTTTCAGCAGCAGAGTTGATCTAGCAATGGCCTGTATGTGTAGGAAACACCGTTCTTTCGTTCTGAGCACATTCACGTTTCTGGCTCTATTACACACTCTGGAAAGCAAGATCGTGCTTCTTGCTCTAAAGCAGAGTGTGTTTCATGGATGAGAACTGTACTGTGTGTTTCCCTTCAGAAATGGAGTTAAATTCCAGGCTCTGTGTCTTCCTACTAGAAAGACATCAGTTCAGGTAAACTAAGTGACTTTTCAGCTCAAATGAATATAAATCGTTTACGAAGATCACACGTTTGTCGCTCTTAACTGAAAAGTATTGGATGTTAGATGACTTGTGGTTTGTATCAGTTTCAGCAGCAGAGTTGAACTTGCAATGGTCCGTATGTGTAGGAAACACCGTTCTTTTGTTCTGAGCACATTCACGTTTCTGGCTCTATTAGAGACTCTGGAAAGCAAGAGCATGCTTCTTGCTCTAAAGCAGAGTGTATTTCATGGATGAGAACTGTGCTGTATGTTTCCCTTCAGATATGGAGTTAAATCCCAGGCTCTGTGTCTTCCTACAAGCAAACATCTTTTCAGGAAAACACAGTCACTTAAAGCTCAAAGGAAGCTAAATCGTTCATGAAGCTCACACGTTTCTTGCTCTTAACTGGAAAGCATTGCATTTTAATGGAACTGTGGTTTGTATCTGTTTCAAAAGAAGAGATGACCTAGATGTGGTCCGTATGTGTAGGAAACACCGTTATTTTGTTCTGACCACAGTCACGTTTGCTGCTGAATTAGAGACTCTTAGAAAGCAAGAGCGTGCTTCATGCTCTAAAGCAGAGAGTGATTCATGGATGAGAACTGTGCTGTGTGTTTTCCTTCAGAAATGGAGTTAAATCCCAGGTTTTGTGTCTCCCTACAAGCAAGACATCTTTTCAGGTAAACTCAGTCACTTTTCAGCTCAAAGGAATCTACATCGTTCACGAAGCTCACACGTTTCTCGCTCTTAACTGGAAAGCATTGCATGTTAATGGAACTGTGGTTTGTATCAGTTTCAGAAGAAGAGTTGACCTAGATATGGTCCGTATGTGTACGAAATACTGTTATTTTGTTCTGACCACAGTCACGTTTCCTGCTGTATTGGGAATTTTAGAAAGAAAGAGCATGCTTCTTGCTCTAAAGCAGAGAGTGATTCATGGATGAGAACTGTGCTGTTCATTTCCCTTCAGAAATGGAGTTAAATTCCAGGCTCTGTGTCTTTCTACGAGCAAGACATCAGTTCAGGTAAACTAAGTCACTTTTCAGCTGAAATGAATATAAATGGTTTACGAAACTCACACGTTTGTCGCTCTTAACTGAAAAGCACTGGATGTTAGATGACTTGTGGTTTGTATCAGTTTCAGAAGAAGAGTTGAACTAGCAATGGTCCGTATGTGTAGGAAACATTGTTCTTTTGTTCTGAGCACAATCACGTTTCCTGCTGATTTAGAGACTCTTAGAAAGCAAGAGCGTGCTTCTTTCTATACGCAGAGTGTGTTTCATCGTGAGAACAGTGCTGTGTGTTTCCCTTCAGAAATGGAGTTAAATCACAGGCTCTGTGTCTTCCTACAAGCAAACATCTTTTCAGGAAAACACAGTCACTTAAAGCTCAAAGGAAGCTACATCGTTCACGAAGCTTACACGTTTCTTGCTCTTAACTGGAAAGCATTGCATGTTAATGGAACTGTGGTTTGTATCAGTTTCAAAAGAAGAGATGACCTAGATGTGGTCCGTATGTGTAGGAAACACCGTTATTTTGTTCTGACCACATTCACGTTTCCTGCTCTATTAGAGACTCTTAGAAAGCAAGAGCGTGCTTCTTGCTCTAAAGCAGAGTGTGTTTCATGGATGAGAACTGTGCTGTGTGTTTCCCTTCAGATATGGAGTTAAATTCCAGGCTCTGTGTCTTCCTACTAGCAAGACATCATTTCAGATAAACACAGTCACTTTTCAGCTCAAATGAATATAAATAGTTTACGAAGATCACATGTTTCTTGCTCTTAACTGAAAAGTATTGGATGTTAGATGAATTTTGGTTTGTATCAGTTTCAGCAGCAGAGTTGAACTAGCAATGGTCTGTATGTGTAGGAAACACCGTTCTTTCGTTCTGAGCATATTCACGTTTCTGGCTCTATTACACACTCTGGAAAGCAAGATCGTGCTTCTTGCTCTAAAGCAGAGTGTGTTTCATGGATGAGAACTGTACTGTGTGTTTCCCTTCAGATATGGAGTTAAATCCCAGGCTCTGTGTCTTTCTACAAGCAAACATCTTTTCAGGAAAACTCAGTCACTTAAAGCTCAATGGAAGCTACATCGTTCACGAAGCTCACACGTTTCTTGCTCTTAACTGGAAAGCATTGCATGTTAATGGAACTGTGGTTTGTATCAGTTTCAAAAGAAGAGATGACCTAGATGTGGTCCGTATGTGTAGGAAACACCGTTATTTTGTTCTGACCACAGTCACGTTTGCTGCTGAATTAGAGACTCTTAGAAAGCAAGAGCGTGCTTCATGCTCTAAAGCAGATGGTTTTTCATGGATGAGAACTGTGATGTGTGTTTCCCCTCAGAAATGGAGATAAATTCTAGGCTCTGTGTCTTCCTACAAGAAAGACTTCGTTTCAGGTAAACGCAGTTACTATTCAGCTCAAATGAATATAAATCATTTACGAAGCTCACATGTTTCTTGCTCTTAACTGAACAGCATTGGATGTTAGATGACTTGTGGTTTGTATCAGTTTCAGAAGCAGAGTTGAACTAGCAATGGTCTGTTTGTGTAGGAAACACCGTTCTTTTGTTCTGTGTACCCTCAAGTTTCTGGCTCTATTAGAGACTCTAGAAAGCAAGAGCATGCTTCGTGCTCAAAAGCAGAGTGTGTTTCATGGATGAGAACTGTGCTGTGTGTTTCCCTTCAGATATGGAGTTAAATCACAGGCTCTGTGTCTTCCTACAAGCAAGACTTCATTTTACGTAAACTCAGTCACCTTTCAGCTCAAACAAAACTACATCGTTCACGTAGCTCACACGTTTCTTGCTCTTAACTGTAAAGCATTGGATGTTAGAGGACCTCTGACTTGTATCAGTTTCAGAAGCAGAGTTGAACTAGCAATGGTCCGTATGTGTAGGAAACACTGTTCTTATTTTCAGAGTCACTCAATTTTCTGGCTGTATTAGAGAATCTAGAAAGCAAGAGCATGCTTCGTGCTCTAAAGCAGAGTGTGTTTCATGGAAGAGATCTGTGCTGTGTGTTTTCCTTCAGAAATGGAGTTAAATCCCAGGCTTTGTGTCTCCCTACAAGCAAGACATCTTTTCAGGTAAACTCAGTCACTTTTCAGCTCAAAGGAAGCTACATCGTTCACGAAGCTCACACGTTTCTCGCTCTTAACTGGAAAGCATTGCATGTTAATGGAACTGTGGTTTGTATCAGTTTCAGAAGAAGAGTTGACCTAGATATGGTCCGTATGTGTAGGAAATACTGTTATTTTGTTCTGACCACAGTCACGTTTCCTGCTGTATTGGGAATTTTAGAAAGCAAGAGCATGCTTCTTGCTCTAAAGCAGAGAGTGATTCATGGATGAGAACTGTGCTGTTCATTTCCCTTCAGAAATGGAGTTAAATTCCAGGCTCTGTGTCTTTCTACGAGCAAGACATCAGTTCAGGTAAACTAAGTCACTTTTCAGCTGAAATGAATATAAATGGTTTACGAAACTCACACGTTTGTCGCTCTTAACTGAAAAGCACTGGATGTTAGATGACTTGTGGTTTGTATCAGTTTCAGAAGAAGAGTTGAACTAGCAATGGTCCGTATGTGTAGGAAACATTGTTCTTTTGTTCTGAGCACAATCACGTTTCCTGCTGATTTAGAGACTCTTAGAAAGCAAGAGCGTGCTTCTTTCTATACGCAGAGTGTGTTTCATCGTGAGAACAGTGCTGTGTGTTTCCCTTCAGAAATGGAGTTAAATCACAGGCTCTGTGTCTTCCTACAAGCAAACATCTTTTCAGGAAAACACAGTCACTTAAAGCTCAAAGGAAGCTACATCGTTCACGAAGCTTACACGTTTCTTGCTCTTAACTGGAAAGCATTGCATGTTAATGGAACTGTGGTTTGTATCAGTTTCAAAAGAAGAGATGACCTAGATGTGGTCCGTATGTGTAGGAAACACCGTTATTTTGTTCTGACCACATTCACGTTTCCTGCTCTATTAGAGACTCTTAGAAAGCAAGAGCGTGCTTCTTGCTCTAAAGCAGAGTGTGTTTCATGGATGAGAACTGTGCTGTGTGTTTCCCTTCAGATATGGAGTTAAATTCCAGGCTCTGTGTCTTCCTACTAGCAAGACATCATTTCAGATAAACACAGTCACTTTTCAGCTCAAATGAATATAAATAGTTTACGAAGATCACATGTTTCTTGCTCTTAACTGAAAAGTATTGGATGTTAGATGAATTTTGGTTTGTATCAGTTTCAGCAGCAGAGTTGAACTAGCAATGGTCTGTATGTGTAGGAAACACCGTTCTTTCGTTCTGAGCATATTCACGTTTCTGGCTCTATTACACACTCTGGAAAGCAAGATCGTGCTTCTTGCTCTAAAGCAGAGTGTGTTTCATGGATGAGAACTGTACTGTGTGTTTCCCTTCAGAAATGGAGTTAAATTCCAGGCTCTGTGTCTTCCTACTAGAAAGACATCAGTTCAGGTAAACTAAGTCACTTTTCAGCTCAAATGAATATAAATCGTTTACGAAGAATACACGTTTCTCGCTCTTAACTGGAAAGTATTGGATGTTAGATGACTTGTGGTTTGTATCAGTTTCAGCAGCAGAGTTGAACTAGCAATGGTCCGTATGTGTAGGAAACACCGTTCTTTTGTTCTGAGCTCATTCACGTTTCTGGCTCTATTAGAGACACTGAAAAGCAAGAGCATGCTTCCTGCTCTAAAGCAGAGTGTGTTTTATGGATGAGAACAGTGCTGTATGTTTCCCTTCAGATATGGAGTTAAATCCCAGGCTCTGTGTCTTCCTACAAGCAAACATCTTTTCAGGAAAACTCAGTCACTTAAAGCTCAATGGAAGCTACATCGTTCACGAAGCTCACACTTTTCTTGCTCTTAACTGGAAAGCATTGCATGTTAATGGAACTGTGGTTTGTATCAGTTTCAAAAGAAGAGATGACCTAGATGTGGTCCGTATGTGTAGGAAACACCGTTATTTTGTTCTGACCACAGTCACGTTTGCTGCTGAATTAGAGACTCTTAGAAAGCAAGAGCGTGCTTCATGCT
Organism: Onychomys arenicola; assembly: GCA_949786405.1. NCBI lineage: Eukaryota > Metazoa > Chordata > Mammalia > Rodentia > Cricetidae > Onychomys > Onychomys arenicola. The sequence continues at coordinate 2,598,184 of CATKUM010000026.1, forward strand.
CTAAAGCAGATGGTTTTTCATGGATGAGAACTGTGATGTGTGTTTCCCCTCAGAAATGGAGATAAATTCTAGGCTCTGTGTCTTCCTACAAGAAAGACTTCGTTTCAGGTAAACGCAGTCACTATTCAGCTCAAATGAATATAAATCATTTACGAAGCTCACATGTTTCTTGCTCTTAACTGAACAGCATTGGATGTTAGATGACTCGTGGTTTGTATCAGTTTCAGAAGCAGAGTTGAACTAGCAATGGTCTGTTTGTGTAGGAAACACCGTTCTTTTGTTCTGTGTACCCTCAAGTTTCTGGCTCTATTAGAGACTCTAGAAAGCAAGAGCATGCTTCGTGCTCAAAAGCAGAGTGTGTTTCATGGATGAGAACTGTCCTGTGTGTTTCCCTTCAGATATGGAGTTAAATCACAGGCTCTGTGTCTTCCTACAAGCAAGACTTCATTTTACGTAAACTCAGTCACCTTTCAGCTCAAACAAAACTACATCGTTCACGTAGCTCACACGTTTCTTGCTCTTAACTGTAAAGCATTGGATGTTAGAGGACCTCTGACTTGTATCAGTTTCAGAAGCAGAGTTGAACTAGCAATGGTCCGTATGTGTAGGAAACACTGTTCTTATTTTCAGAGTCCCTCAAGTTTCTGGCTGTATTAGAGAATCTAGAAAGCAAGAGCATGCTTCGTGCTCTAAAGCAGAGTGTGTTTCATGGAAGAGATCTGTGCTGTGTGTTTTCCTTCAGAAATGGAGTTAAATCCCAGGCTTTGTGTCTCCCTACAAGCAAGACATCTTTTCAGGTAAACTCAGTCACTTTTCAGCTCAAAGGAAGCTACATCGTTCACGAAGCTCACACGTTTCTCGCTCTTAACTGGAAAGCATTGCATGTTAATGGAACTGTGGTTTGTATCAGTTTCAGAAGAAGAGTTGACCTAGATATGGTCCGTATGTGTAGGAAATACTGTTATTTTGTTCTGACCACAGTCACGTTTCCTGCTGTATTGGGAATTTTAGAAAGCAAGAACATGCTTCTTGCTCTAAAGCAGAGAGTGATTCATGGATGAGAACTGTGCTGTTCATTTCCCTTCAGAAATGGAGTTAAATTCCAGGCTCTGTGTCTTTCTACGAGCAAGACATCAGTTCAGGTAAACTAAGTCACTTTTTCAGCTGAAATGAATATAAATGGTTTACGAAGATCACACGTTTGTCGCTCTTAACTGAAAAGCACTGTATGTAAGATGACTTGTGGTTTGTATAAGTTTCAGAAGAAGAGTTGAACTAGCAATGGTCCGTATGTGTAGGAAACACCGTTCTTTTTTCTGAGCACACTCACGTTTCCTGCTCTATTAGAGACTCTAGAAATCAAGAGCTTGCTTCTTCTTATATGCAGAGTGTGATTCATTGTGTGAACATTTCTGTGTGTGTCCCTTCAGAAATGGAGTTAAATCACAAGCTCTGCATCTTCCTACAAGGAAGACTTTGTTTCACGTAAACTCAGTCACCTTTCAGCTCAAACAAAGCTATATCGTTCACTTAGCTCACACGTTTCTTGCTCTTAACTGTAAAGCATTGGATGTTAGAGGACCTGTGGTTTGTATCAGTTTCAGAAGCAGAGTTGAACTAGCAATGGTCCTTATGTGTAGGAAGCACCGTTCTTTTGTTCTGAGCACACTCAGGTTTCCTGCTCTATGAGAGACTCTAGAAAGCAAGGGCGTGCTTCTTCCTATACTCAGAGTGTGTTTCATCGTGAGAACTGTGCTGTGTGTTTCCCTTCAGAAATGGAGTTAAATCCCAGGCTCTGTGTCTGCCTATAAGCAAGACATCGTTTCAGGTAAACTCAGTCACTTTTCAGCTCAAAGGAAGCTACATCGTTCACGAAGCGCACACGTTTCTTGCTCTTAACCAAAAAGCATTAGTTGTTAGATGATTTTATTTTGTATCAGTTTCAGAAGAAGAGTTGACCTAGATATGGTCCGTATGTGTAGGAAACACCGTTCTTTTTGTCTGAGTACCTTCAAATTTCTGGCTCTATTAGAGACTCTAGAAAGCAAGAGCGTGCTTCTTGTTCTAAAGCAGAGTGTGTTTTATGGATGAGAACTGTGCTGTGTGTTTCCCTTCAGAAATGGAGTTAAATTCCAGGCTCTGTTTCTTCCCAAAAGCAAGACATCATTTCAGGTAAACGCAGTCACTTTTCAGCTCAAATGTATATAAATCGTTTACAAGGATCACACGTTTCTTGCTCTTAACTGAAAAGCATTGGATTTTAGATGACTTGTGGTTTGTATCAGTTTCAGCAGCAGAGTTGAACTAGCAATGGTCCGTATGTGTAGGAAACACCGTTCTTTTGTTCTGAGCACAATCACGTTTCTTGCTGATTTAGAGACTCTTTGAAAGCAAGAGCGTGCTTCTTCCTATACGCAGAGTGTGTTTCATCGTGAGAACAGTGCTGTGTGTTTCCCTTCAGAAATGGAGTTAAATCACAGGCTCTGTGTCTTCCTACAAGCAAACATCTTTTCAGGAAAACACAGTCACTTAAAGCTCAAAGGAAGCTACATCGTTCACGAAGCTCACACGTTTCTTGCTCTTAAGTGGAAAGCATTGCATGTTAATGGAACTGTGGTTTGTATCAGTTTCAGAAGAAGAGTTGACCTAGATATGGTCTGTATGTGTAGGAAACACCGTTATTTTGTTCTGACCACATTCACGTTTCCTGCTCTATTAGAGACGCTTAGAAAGCAAGAGCGTGCTTCTTGCTCTAAAGCAGAGTGTGTTTCATGGATGAGAACTGTGCTGTGTGTTTCCCTTCAGATATGGAGTTAAATTCCAGGCTCTGTGTCTTCCTACTAGCAAGACATCATTTCAGATAAACACAGTCACTTTTCAGCTCAAATGAATATAAATAGTTTACGAAGATCACATGTTTCTTGCTCTTAACTGAAAAGTATTGGATGTTAGATGAATTTTGGTTTGTATCAGTTTCAGCAGCAGAGTTGAACTAGCAATGGTCTGTATGTGTAGGAAACACCGTTCTTTCGTTCTGAGCATATTCACGTTTCTGGCTCTATTACACACTCTGGAAAGCAAGATCGTGCTTCTTGCTCTAAAGCAGAGTGTGTTTCATGGATGAGAACTGTACTGTGTGTTTCCCTTCAGAAATGGAGTTAAATTCCAGGCTCTGTGTCTTCCTACTAGAAAGACATCAGTTCAGGTAAACTAAGTCACTTTTCAGCTCAAATGAATATAAATCGTTTACGAAGAATACACGTTTCTCGCTCTTAACTGAAAAGTATTGGATGTTAGATGACTTGTGGTTTGTATCAGTTTCAGCAGCAGAGTTGAACTAGCAATGGTCCCTATGTGTAGGAAACACCGTTCTTTTGTTCTGAGCACATTCACGTTTCTGGCTCTATTAGAGACACTGAAAAGCAAGAGCATGCTTCCTGCTCTAAAGCAGAGTGTGTTTTATGGATGAGAACAGTGCTGTATGTTTCCCTTCAGATATGGAGTTAAATCCCAGGCTCTGTGTCTTCCTACAAGCAAACATCTTTTCAGGAAAACTCAGTCACTTAAAGCTCAATGGAAGCTACATCGTTCACGAAGCTCACACGTTTCTTGCTCTTAACTGGAAAGCATTGCATGTTAATGGAACTGTGGTTTGTATCAGTTTCAAAAGAAGAGATGACCTAGATGTGGTCCGTATGTGTAGGAAACACCGTTATTTTGTTCTGACCACAGTCACGTTTGCTGCTGAATTAGAGACTCTTAGAAAGCAAGAGCGTGCTTCATGCTCTAAAGCAGATGGTTTTTCATGGATGAGAACTGTGATGTGTGTTTCCCTTCAGAAATGGAGATAAATTCTAGGCTCTGTGTCTTCCTACAAGAAAGACTTCGTTTCAGGTAAACGCAGTCACTATTCAGCTCAAATGAATATAAATCATTTACGAAGCTCACATGTTTCTTGCTCTTAACTGAACAGCATTGGATGTTAGATGACTTGTGGTTTGTATCAGTTTCAGAAGCAGAGTTGAACTAGCAATGGTCTGTTTGTGTAGGAAACACCGTTCTTTTGTTCTGTGTACCCTCAAGTTTCTGGCTCTATTAGAGACTCTAGAAAGCAAGAGCATGCTTCGTGCTCAAAAGCAGAGTGTGTTTCATGGATGAGAACTGTGCTGTGTGTTTCCCTTCAGATATGGAATTAAATCCCAGGCTCTGTTTCTACATATAAGCAAGACATCTTTTCAGGTAAACTCAGTAACTTTTCAGTTCAAAGGAACCTACCTCGTGCAAGAAGCTCACAGATTTCTCGCTCTTAACTGTAAAGCATTGTATGTTAGAGGAACTGTGGTTTGTATCAGTTTCAGAAGAAGACTTGACCTAGATACGGTCTGTATGTGTAGGAAACACCGTTATTTTGTTCTGACCACAGTCAAGTTTCCTGCTGTATTTGAGACTCTTAGAAAGCAAGAGCGTGCTTCTTCTTATATGCGTAGTGTGATTCATCGTGAGAACAGTGCAGTGTGTTTCCCTTCAGATATGGAGTTAAATCACAGGCTCTGTGTCTTCCTACAAGCAAGACTTCATTTTACGTAAACTCAGTCACCTTTCAGCTCAAACAAAGCTACATCGTTCACGTAGCTCACACGTTTCTTGCTCTTAACTGTAAAGCATTGGATGTTAGAGGACCTCTGACTTGTATCAGTTTCAGAAGCAGAGTTGAACTAGCAATGGTCCGTACGTGTAGGAAACACTATTCTTATTTTCAGAGTACCCTCAAGTTTCTGGCTGTATTAGAGAATCTAGAAAGCAAGAGCATGCTTCGTGCTCTAAAGCAGAGTGTGTTTCATGGAAGAGATCTGTGCTGTGTGTTTTCCTTCAGAAATGGAGTGAAATCCCAGGCTTTGTGTCTCCCTACAAGCAAGACATCTTTTCAGGTAAACTCAGTCACTTTTCAGCTCAAAGGAAGCTACATCGTTCACGAAGCTCACACGTTTCTCGCTCTTAACTGGAAAGCATTGCATGTTAATGGAACTGTGGTTTGTATCAGTTTCAGAAGAAGAGTTGACCTAGATATGGTCCGTATGTGTACGAAATACTGTTATTTTGTTCTGACCACAGTCACGTTTCCTGCTGTATTGGGTATTTTAGAAAGAAAGAGCATGCTTCTTGCTCTAAAGCAGAGAGTGATTCATGGATGAGAACTGTGCTGTTCATTTCCCTTCAGAAATGGAGTTAAATTCCAGGCTCTGTGTCTTTCTATGAGCAAGACATCAGTTCAGGTAAACTAAGTCACTTTTCAGCTGAAATGAATATAAATGGTTTACGAAGATCACACGTTTGTTGCTCTTAACTGAAAAGCACTGGATGTTAGATGACTTGTGGTTTGTATTAGTTTCAGAAGAAGAGTTGAACTAGCAATGGTCCGTATGTGTAGGAAACACCGTTCTTTTTTCTGAGCACACTCACGTTTCCTGCTCTATTAGAGACTCTAGAAAGCAAGAGCGTGCTTCTTCTTATATGCAGAGTGTGATTCATCATGAGAACAGTTCTGTGTGTGTCCCTTCAGAAATGGAGTTAAATCACAGGCTCTGCATCTTCCTACAAGGAAGACTTTGTTTCACGTAAACTCAGTCACCTTTCAGCTCAAACAAATCTATATCGTTCACTTAGCTCACACGTTTCTTGCTCTTATCTGTAAAGCATTGGATGTTAGAGGACCTGTGGTTTGTATCAGTTTCAGAAGCAGAGTTGAACTAGCAATGGTCCTTATGTGTAGGAAGCACCGTTCTTTTGTTCTGAGCACACTCAGGTTTCCTGCTCTATGAGAGACTCTAGAAAGCAAGGGCGTGCTTCTTCCTATACTCAGAGTGTGTTTCATCGTGAGAACTGTGCTGTGTGTTTCCCTTCAGAAATGGAGTTAAATCCCAGGATCTGTTTCTTCTTAAAAGCAAGATTCGTTTCACGGAAACTCAGTCACCTTTCAGTTCAAACAAAGCTACATTGTTCACGTAGCGCACACGTTTCTTGCTCTTAACTGAAAAGCATTAGTTGTTAGATGATTTTGGTTTGTATCAGTTTCAGAAGCAGAGTTGAACTAGCAATGGTCTTTATGTGTAGGAAACACCGTTCTTTTTGTCTGAGTACCTTCAAATTTCTGGCTCTATTAGAGACTCTAGAAAGCAAGAGCATGCTTCGTGCGCTAAAGCAGAGTGTCTTTCATGGATGAGAACTGTGCTGTGTGTTTCCCTTCAGAAATGGAGTTAAATCCCAGGCTCTGTGTCTGCCTATAAGCAAGACATCGTTTCAGGTAAACTCAGTCACTTTTCAGCTCAAAGGAAGCTACATCGTTCACGAAGCTCACACGTTTCTCGCTCTTAACTGGAAAGCATTGTATGTTAGAGGAACTGTGGTTTGTATCAGTTTCAGAAGAAGAGTTGACCTAGATATGATCCGTATGTGTAGGAAACACCGTTATTTTGTTCTGACCATAGTCACGTTTCCTGCTGTATTAGAGAATTTTAGAAAGCAAGAGCGTGCTTCTTGTTCTAAAGCAGAGTGTTTTTTATGGATGAGAACTGTGCTGTGTGTTTCCCTTCAGAAATGGAGTTAAATTCCAGGCTCTGTTTCTTCCCAAATGCAAGACATCATTTCAGGTAAACCCAGTCACTTTTCAGCTCAAATGTATATAAATCGTTTACAAGGATCACACGTTTCTTGCTCTTAACTGAAAAGCATTGGATGTTAGATGACTTGTGGTTTGTATCAGTTTCAGCAGCAGAGTTGAACTAGCAATGGTCCGTATGTGTAGGAAACCCCGTTCTTTTGTTCTGAGCACAATCACGTTTCTTGCTGATTTAGAGACTCTTTGAAAGCAAGAGCGTGCTTCTTCCTATACGCAGAGTGTGTTTCATCGTGAGAACAGTGCTGTGTGTTTCCCTTCAGAAATGGAGTTAAATCACAGGCTCTGTATCTTCCTACAAGCAAGATTTGGTTTCACGTAAACTCAGTCACTTTTCAGCTCAAAGGAACCTACATCGTTCACGAAGCTCACACGTTTCTTGCTCTTAACTGGAAAGCATTGCATGTTAATGGAACTGTGGTTTGTATCAGTTTCAGAAGAAGAGTTGACCTAGATATGGTCTGTATGCGTAGGAAACACCGTTATTTTGTTCTGACCACATTCACGTTTCCTGCTCTATTAGAGACTCTTAGAAAGCAAGAGCGTGCTACTTGCTCTAAAGCAGAGTGTGTTTCATGGATGAGAACTGTGCTGTGTGTTTCCCTTCAGATATGGAGTTAAATTTCAGGCTCTGTGTCTTCCTACTAGCAAGACATCATTTCAGGTAAACACAGTCACTTTTCAGCTCTAATGAATATAAATAGTTTACGAAGATCACACGTTTCTTGCTCTTAACTGAAAAGTATTGGATGTTAGATGAATAGTGGTTTGTATCAGTTTCAGCAGCAGAGTTGAACTAGCAATGGCCTGTATGTGTAGGAAACACCGTTCTTTCATTCTGAGCACATTCACGTTTCTGGATCTATTACACACTATGGAAAGCAAGATCGTGCTTCTTGCTCTAAAGCAGAGTGTGTTTCATGGATGAGAACTGTACTGTGTGTTTCCCTTCAGAAATGGAGTTAAATTCCAGGCTCTGTGTCTTCCTACTAGAAAGACATCAGTTCAGGTAAACTAAGTCACTTTTCAGCTCAAATGAATATAAATCGTTTACGAAGATTACACGTTTATCGCTCTTAACTGAAAAGTATTGGATGTTAGATGACTTGTGGTTTGTATCAGTTTCAGCAGCAGAGTTGAACTAGCAATGGTCCCTATGTGTAGGAAACACCGTTCTTTTGTTCTGAGCACATTCACGTTTCTGGCTCTATTAGAGACTCTGGAAAGCAAGAGCATGCTTCTTGCTCTAAAGCAGAGTGTGTTTCATGGATGAGAACTGTGCTGTATGTTTCCCTTCAGATATGGAGTTAAATCCCAGGCTCTGTGTCTTCCTACAAGCAAACATCTTTTCAGGTAAACTCAGTCACTTTTCAGCTCAAAGGAAGCTACATCGTTCACGAAGCTCACACGTTTCTTGCTCTTAACTGGAAAGCATTGCATGTTAATGGAACTGTGGTTTGTATCAGTTTCAAAAGAAGAGATGACCTAGATGAGGTCCGTATGTGTAGGAAACACCGTTATTTTGTTCTGACTACAGTCACGTTTGCTGCTGAATTAGAGACTCTTAGAAAGCAAGAGCGTGCTTCATGCTCTAAAGCAGATGGTTTTTCATGGATGAGAACTGTGATGTGTGTTTCCCTTCAGAAATGGAGATAAATTCTAGGCTCTGTGTTTTCCTACAAGAAAGACTTTGTTTCAGGTAAACGCAGTCACTATTCAGCTCAAATGAATATAAATCATTTACGAAGCTCACATGTTTCTTGCTCTTAACTGAACAGCATTGGATGTTAGATGACTTGTGGTTTGTATCAGTTTCAGAAGCAGAGTTGAACTAGCAATGGTCTGTTTGTGTAGGAAACACCGTTCTTTTGTTCTGTGTACCCTCAATTTTCTGGCTCTATTAGAGAGTCTAGAAAGCAAGAGCATGCTTCGTGCTCAAAAGCAGAGTGTGTTTCATGGATGAGAACTGTGCTGTGTGTTTCCCTTCAGATATGGAATTAAATCCCAGGCTCTGTGTCTTCATATAAGCAAGACATCTTTTCAGGTAAACTCAGTAACTGTTCAGTTCAAAGGAACCTACCTCGTGCAAGAAGCTCACACATTTCTCGCTCTTAAATGTAAAGCATTGTATGTTAGAGGAACTGTGGTTTGTATCAGTTTCAGAAGAAGACTTGACCTAGATACGGTCTGTATGTGTAGGAAACACCGTTATTTTGTTCTGACCACAGTCAAGTTTCCTGCTGTATTAGAGACTCTTAGAAAGCAAGAGCGTACTTCTTATATGTGTAGTGTGTTTCATCGTGAGAACAGTGCAGTGTGTTTCGCTTCAGATATGGAGTTAAATCACAGGCTCTGTGTCTTCCTACAAGCAAGACTTCATTTTACGTAAACTCAGTCACCTTTCAGCTCAAACAAAGCTACACCGTTCACGTAGCTCACACGTTTCTTGCTCTTAACTGTAAAGCATTGGATGTTAGAGGACCTCTGACTTGTATCAGTTTCAGAAGCAGAGTTGAACTAGCAATGGTCCATGTGTAGGAAACACTGTTCTTTTGTTCTGTGTACCCCCAAGTTTCTGGGTCTATTAGAGACTCTAGAATGCAAGAGCATGCTACGTGCTCTAAAGCAGTGTGTGTTTCATGGATGAGAACTGAGCTGTGTGTTTCCCTTCAGAAGTGGAGTTAAATTCCAGGCTCTGTTTCTTCCTACAAGCAAGACATCATTTCAGGTAAACGCAGTCACTATTCAGCTCAAATGAATATAAATCTTTTACAAAGATCACACGTTTCTCGCTCTTAACTGAAAAGCAGTGGATGTTAGATGACTTGTGGTTTGTATCAGTTTCAGAAGAAGTGTTGACCTAGATATGGTCCGTATGTGTATGAAACACCGTTATTTTGTTCTAACCACAGTCACGTTTCCTGGGGTATTAGAGACTCGTAGAAAGCAAGAGTGTGCTTTTAGCTCTAAAGCACACTGTGTTTCATGGATGAGAACTGTGCTGTGTGTTTCCCTTCAGAAATGGAGTTAAATTCTAGGCTCTGTGTCTTCCTACAAGCAAGACATCGTTTCAGGTAAACACAGTCACTATTCAGCTCAAATGAATACAAATCATTTACGAAGCTCACACGTTTCTTGCTCTTAACTGTAAAGCATTGTATGTTACAGGATCTGTGGTTTGTATCAGTTTCAAGAGAAGACTCGACCTAGATATGGACCATATGTGTAGAAAACACCGTTATTTTGTTCTGACCACAGTCACGTTTCCTGCTGTATTAGAGACTCTTAGAAAGCAAGATCGTGCTTATTGCACTAAAGCAGAGTGTGTTTCATGGATGAGAACTGTTCTGTCTGTTTCCCTTCAGAAATGGAGTTAAATTCCAGGCTCAGTTTCTTCCTACAAGCAAGACATCATTTCAGGTAAACACAGTCACTATTCAGCACAAATGAATATAAATCGTTTACGAAGCTCACATGTTTCTCGCTCTTAACTGAAAAGCATTGGATGTTAGATGACTTGTGGTTTGTATCAGTTCCCGAAGCAGAGTTGAACTACCAAGGGTCCGTATGTGTAGGAAACACCGTTATTTTGTTCGGAGCACCCTCATGTTTCTGACTCTATTAGAGACTCTAGAAAGCAAGAGCCTCCTTCGTGCTCTACAGCAGAGTGTGTTTCAAGGATGATAACTGTGCTGTGTGTTTCCCTGCAGAAATGGATTTAAATTCCAGTCTCTGTGTCTGCCTATAAGCAAGACATCGTTTCAGGTAAACGCAGTCACTTTTCGGCTAAAATGAATATAAATCGTTTACGAAGCTCACACGCTTCTTGCTCTTCACTGGAAAGCGTTGCATGTTAATGGAACTGTGCTTTGCATCAGTTTCAGAAGAAGAGTTGAACTAGATATGGTCCGTATATGTAGGAAACACCGTTATTTTGTTCTGACCACAGTCATGTTTCCTGCACTATTAGAGACTCTTAGAAAGCAAGAGCGTGCTTCTTGCTCTAAAGCAGAATGTGTTTCATGGATGAGAACTGTGCTGTGTGTTTCGTTCAGAAATGGAGTTAAATTCCAGGCTCTGTGTCTTCCGACAAGCGAGACAAGTTTTCAGGTAAACTAAGTCACTTTTCAGCTCAAATGAATAAAAATCGTTTAGGAAGATCACACGTATCTCACTCTTAACTGAAAAGCATTGGATGTTAGATGACTTGTGGTTTGTATCAGTTTCAGAAGCAGAGTTGAACTAGCAGTGGTCTGTATGTGTAGGAAACACCGTTCTTTTGTTCTGAGCACACTCAAGTTTCATGCTCTATTAGAGACTCTAGAAAGCAAGAGCGAGCTTCTTGCTATACGCAGAGTGTGTTTGATCGTGAGAACAGTGTTGTGTGTTTCCCTTCAGAAATGGAGTTAAATCACAGGCTCTGTATCTTCCTAAATACAAGATTTCGTTTCACGTAAACTCAGTCACCTTTCAGCTCAAAGAAAGCTATATCGTTCACGTAGCTCACAAGTTTCTTGCTCTTAATTGTAAAGCATTGGATGTTAGAGGACCTGTGGTTTGTATCAGTTTCAGAAGCAGAGTTGAACTAGCAATGGTATGTATGTTTAGGAAACACTGTTATTTTGTTCTGAATACCCTCAAGTTTCTGGCTCTATTAGAGACTCTGCAAAGAAAGAGCATGCTTCTTGCTCTAAAGCAGAGTGTGTTTCATGCATGAGAACTGTGCTGTGTGTTTCCCTTCAGAAATTGAGTTAAATCCCAGGCTCTGTGTCTTCCTACAAGCAAGACATCTTTTCAGTTAAACTCAGTCACTTTTCAGCTCAAAGAAGCTACATCCTTCACGAAGCTCACACGTTTCTCGCTCTGAACTTGAAAGCATTGCATGTTAATGGAACTGTGATTTTTATCAGTTTCAGAAGAAGAGTTGACCTAGATATGGTCTGTATATGTAGGAAACATCGTTATTTTTTTTGACCACAGTCATGTTTCCTGCTCTATTAGAATCTCTAGAAAGAAAGAGCATGCTTCATGCTCTAAAGCAGAGTGTGTTTCATGGATGAGAACTGTGCTGTGTGTTTCCCTTCAGTAATGGAGTTAAATCCCATGCTCTGTGTCTTCCTACAAGCAATACATCATTTCAGGTAAACGCAGTCAATTTTCAGCTCAAATGAATATAAATCGTTTACGAAGGTCACACGTTACTTGCTCTTAACTGAAAAGCATTTGATGTTAGATGACTTGTGATTTGGTCAGTTTCAGAAGCAGAGTTGAAGTAGCAATGGTCCGTATATGTAGGAAATACCGTTATTTTGTTCGGAGCACCCTCATGTTTCTGGCTCTATTAGAGACTATAGAAAGCAAGAGCATGCTTCGTGCTCTAAAGCAGAGTGTGTTTCATGGATGAGAACTTTGCTGTGTGTTTCCCTTCAGAAATGGATTTAAATCCCAGGCTTTGTATCTTCCCACAAGCAAGACATCTTGTCAGGTAAACTCAGTCACTTTTCAGCTCAAAGGAAGCTACATCGTTCACGAAGCTCACACGTTTCTCGCTCATAACTGGAAAGCATTGCATGTTAGAGGAAGTGTGGTTTGTATCAGTTTCAGAAGAGGAGTTGACCTAGATATGGGCCGTACAGTAGGAAATACCGTTATTTTGTTCTGACCACAGTCACGTTTCCTGCTGTATTAGAGAATCTTAGAATGCAAGAGCGTGAATCTTGTTCTAAAGCAGAGTGTTTTTCATGGATGAGGACTGTGCTGTGTGTTTCCCTTCAGAAATGGAGTTAAATCCCAGGCTCTGTGTCTTTATACAAGCAAGACATGTTTTCAGGTAAACTAAGTCACTTCTCAGCTCTAAGGAAGCTACATCATTCACGAAGATCACAAGTTTCTCACTCTTAACTGGAAAGCATTGCATGTTAGAGGAACTGTGGTTTGCATCAGTTTCAGAAGCAGAGTAGAACTAGCAATGGTCCGTATATGTAGGAAACACTGTTATTTTGTTCAGAGCACACTCATGTTCCTATCTCTATTAGAGACTCTAGAAAGCAAGAGCATAATTCGTGCTCTAAAGCAGAGTGTGTTTCATGGATGATAACTGTGCTGTGTGTTTCCCTTCAGAAATGGAGTTAAATTCAAGGCTCTGTCTCTTCCTACAAGCTAGACATCATTTCAGGAAAACGCAGTCACTTTTCAGCTCAAATGAATATAAATCATTTACGAAGATCACACGTTTCTCACTCTTAACTGAAAATCATTGGATGTTAGATGACTTGTGGTTTGTATCAGTTTCAGAAGCAGAGTTGAACTAGCTATCGTCCGTATGTGTGGGAAACACCGTTCTTTTGTTCTGAGCTCACTCACGTTTCCTGCTCTATTAGAGACTCTAGAAAGCTAGAGCATGCTTCGTGCTCTAAAGCAGAGTGTGTTTCATGGATGAGAACTGTGCTGTGTGATTCCCTTCAGAAATGGATTAAATCACAGGCTCTGTGTCTTCCTACAAGCAAGACTTCGTTTCATGTAAACTCAGTCACCTTTCAGCTCAAAGGAAGCTACATCGTTCACGTAGCTCACACGTTTCTTGCTCTTAACTGTAAAGCATAGAATGTTAGAGGACCTGTGGTGTGTATCAGGTTCAGAAGCAGAGTTGAACTAGCAATGGTCTGTATGTGTAGGAAACACCGTTCTATTGTTCTGAGTGCCCTCAATTTTCTGGCTCTATCAGAGACTCTGGAAAGCAAGAGAATGCTTCTTGCTCTAAAGCAGAGTGTGTTTCATGGAGGAGTACTGTGCTGTGTGTTTCCGTTCAGAAATGGAGTTAAATTCCAGGCTCTGTGTCTTCCTATAAGCAAGACATCATTTCAGGTAAACGCAGTCACTTTTCAGCTCAAATGAATATAAATCGTTTATGAAGGTCACACGTTTCTTGCTCTTAACTGAAAAGTATTGGATGTTAGATGACTTGTGGTTTGTATCAGTTTCAGAAGCACAGTTGAACTAGCAGTGGTCCTTATGTGTAGGAAACACCGTTGTTTTGTTCTGAGCACACTCACGTTTCCTGCTCTATAAGAGACTCTAGAAAGCAAGAGCTTGCTTCTTCCTATACGCAGAGTGTGTTTCCTCATGAGAACTGTGCTCTGTGTTTCCCTTCAGTAATGGAGTTTAATCCCAGGCTCTGTATCTTCCTACAAGCAAGACATCTTGTCAGGTAAACTCAGTCAATTTTCAGCTCAAAGGAAGCTACATAGTTCACCAAGCTCACACGTTTCTTGCTCTTAAATAGAAAGCATTGCCTGTTAGAGGAACTGTGGTTTTTATCAGTTTCAGAAGGAGAGTTGACCTAGATATGGTCCGTACGTGTCAGAAACACCGTTATTTTGTTCTGACCACAATCACGTTTCCTGCTGTATTAGAGAATCTTAGAAAGCAAGAGCGTGCTTCTTGCTCTACAGCAGTGTGTGTTTCATGGATGAGAACTGTGCTGTGTGTTTCCCTTCAGAAATGGAGTTAAATTCCAGGCTCCGTGTCTTCCTACAAGCAAGACATCATTTCAGGTAAACGCAGTCACTTTTTAGCTTAAATAAATATAAATCGATTACGAAGGTCACACGTTTCTCACTCTTAATTGAAAAGCATTGGATGATAGATGACTTGTGGTTTGTATCAGTTTCAGAAGCAGAGTTGAACTAGCAGTTGTCCGTATGTGTAGGAAACACAGTTCTTTTGTTCTGAGCACACTCAAGTTTCCTGCTCTATTAGAGACTCTAGAACGCAAGAGCGTGCTTCTTCCTAAACGCAGAGTGTGTTTCAATGTGAGAAATGTGCTGTGTGTTTCCCTTCAGAAATGGATTTAAATCACAGGTTCTGTATCTTCCTACAAGCAAGACTTCGTTTCACTTAAACTCAGTCGCCTTTCATCTCAAACAAAGGTACATCGTTCACGAAGCTCACACGTTTCTTGCTCTTAATTGTAAAGCATTGGATGTTAGAGGATCTGTGGTTTGTATCAGTTTCAGAAGCAGAGTTGACCTAGCAATGGTCCGTATGTGTAGGAAACACCGTTCTTTTTTTCTGAGTACCCTCAAGTTTCTGGCTCTATGAGAGACTCTGGAAAGCAAGAGCTTGCTTCTTGCTCTAAAGCAGAGTGTGTTTCATGGATGAGAACTGTGCTGTGTGTTTTCCTTCAGAAATGGTGTTAATTCCCAGGCTCTGTGTCTTCCTACAAGGAAGACATCTTTTCAGGTAAACTCAGGCACTATTCAACTCAAAGGAGCTATATCGTTCACGAAGCTCACACGTTTCTCGCTCTTAACTGGAAAGCATTGCATGTTAGAGGAACTGTGGTTTGTATCAGTTTCAGAAAAAGAGTTGACCTAGATATGGTCCGTATGTGTAGCAAACATCGTTATTTTGTTCTGACCACAGTCACGTTTCCTGCTCTTTTAGAGACACTTAGAAAGCAAGAGCATGCTTCTTGCTCTAAAGCAGAGTGTGTTTCATGGATGAGTACTGTGCTGTGTGTTTCCCTCAGAAATGGAGTTAAATCCCAAGCTCTGTGTCTTCCTACAAGCAAGATATCTTTTCAGGTAAACTCAGTCACTATTCAGCTCAAAGGAAGCTACAACGTTCACGAAGCTCACACGTTTTTCACTCTTAACTGAAAAGCATTTGATGTTAGATGACTTGTGGTTTGTATCAGTTTCAGAAGCAGAGTTGAACTAGCTGTGGTCCGTATATGTGGGAAACACCGTTCTTTTGTTCTGACCTCACTCACGTTCCCTGCTCTATTAGAGACTCTTAGATAGCAAGAGCATGCTTCTTGCTCTAAAGCAGCGTGTGTTTCATGGATGAGAACTGTGCTGTGTGTTTCCCTTCAGAAATGGAGTTAAATCCCAGGCTCTGTGTCTTCCTACAAGGAAGACATCTTTTCAGGGAAACTCAGGCACTATTCACCTCAAAGGAAGCTATATCGTTCAAAAAGCTCACACGTTTCTTGCTCTTAAATAGAAAGCATTGCATATTAGAGGAACTTTGGTTTGTATCAGTTTCAGAAGAAGAGTTGACCTAGATATGGTCCGTACGTGTCGGAAACACCATTATTTTGTTCTGACCACAGTCACGTTTCCTGCTGTATTAGAGACTCTTAGAAAGCAAGAGCGTGCTTCTTGCTCTAAAGCAGTGTGTGTTTCATGCATGAGAACTGTGCTGTGTGTTTCCCTTCAGAAATGGACTTAAATTCCAGGCTCCGTGTCTTCCTACAAGCAAGACATCATTTCAGGTAAACGGAGTCACTTTTCAGCTTAAATGAATATAAATCGATTACAAAGATCACACGTTTCTCACTCTTAAGTGAAAAGCATTGGATGTTAGATGACTTGTGGTTTGTATCAGTTTCAGAAGCCGAGTTGAACTAGCAGTGGCCGTATGTGTAGGAAACACCGTTTTTTTTTCTGAGCACACTCAAGTTTCCTGTTCTATTAGAGACTCTAGAAAGCAAGAGCGTGCTTCTTCCTAAACGCACAGTGTGTTTCATCGTGTGAAATGTGCTGTGTGTTTCCCTTCAGAAATGGATTTAAATCACAGGCTCTGTATCTTCCTACAAGCAAGACTTCGTTTCACGTAAACTCAGTCGCCTTTCATCTCAAACAAAGGTACATCGTTTACGAAGCTCCCACGTTTCTTGCTCTTAATTGTAAAGCATTGGATGTTAGAGGACCTGTGGTTTGTATCAGTTTCAGAAGCAGAGTTGACCTAGCAATGGTCCGTATGTGTAGGAAACACCGTTCTTTTTTTTCTGAGTACCCTCAATTTTCTGGCTCTATTAGAGACTCTGGAAAGCAAGAGCATGCTTCTTGCTCTAAAGCAGAGTGTGTTTCATGGATGAGAACTGTGCTGTGTGTTTCCCTTCGGTAATGGAGTTAAATCCCAGGCTCTGTATCTTTCTACAAGCAAGACATCTTGTCAGGTAAACTCAGTCACTTTTCAGCACAAAGGTAGCTACATCGTTTACGAAGATCACACGTTTCTCACTCTTAAATGAAAAGCATTGGATGTTAGACGACTTGCGGTTTGTATCAGTTTCAGGAGCAGAGTTGATCTAGCAGTGGTCCGTATGTGTAGGAAACACTGTTCTTTTGTTCTGAGCACACTCACGTTTCCTGCACTATTAGAGAGTCTAGAAAGCAAGAGCTTGCTTCTTCCTATACGCAGAGTTTGTTTCCTCGTGAGAACTGTGCTGTGTGTTTCCCTTCAGAAATGGAGTTAAATTCCAGGCTCTGTGTCTTCCTATAAGGAAGATATCATTTCAGATAAACGCAGTCACTTTTCAGCTCAAATGAATATAAATCGTTTACGAAGCTCACACGTTTCTTGATCTTAACTGAAAAACATTGGATGGTAGATAACTTGCGGTTTGTATCAGTTTCAGAAGCAGAGTTGAACTAGCAATGGTCCGTAAATGTAGGAAACTCCGTTATTTTGTTCAGAGCACCCTCATGTTTCTGGCTCTAATAGATAATCTAGAAAGCAAGATCATGCTTCTTGCTCTAAAGCAGAGAGTGTTTCATGGATGAGAACTGTGCTGTGTGTTTGCCTTCAGAAATGGAGTTAAATCCCAGGCTCTGTGTCTTTATACAAGCAAGACATGTTTTCAGGTAAACTAAGTCACTTCTCAGCTGTAAGGAAGCTACATCATTCACAAAGCTCACAAGTTTCTAACTATTAACTGGAAAGCATTGCATGTTAGAGGAACTGTGGTTTGTATCTCATTAGGAAGAAGAGTTGTCCTAGATATGGTCTGTATGTGTAGGAAACACCGTTATTTTGTTCAGACGACAGTCACGTTCCTGCACTATTAGAGACACTTAGAAAGCAAGAGAGTGCTTCTTGCTCTAAAATAGAGTGTTTTTCATGGATGAGAACTGTGCTGTGTGTTTCCCTTCGAAATGGAGTTAAATTCCAGGCCCCATGTCTTCCTACAAGCAAGAAATCATTTCAGGTAAACGCAGTCACTTTTCAGCTCAAATGAATATAAATCGTTTACGAAGCTCACACGTTTGTCGCTCTTAACTGAAAAGCTTTGGATGTTAGATGACTTGTGGTTTGTATCAGTTTCAGAAGCAGAGTTGAACTAGCTATGGTCCGTATGTGTAGGAAACACCGTTCTTTTGTTCTGAGCTCTTTCACCTTTCCTGCTCTATTTATGACTCTAGAAAGCAAGAGCATGCTTCGTGCTCTAAAGCAGAGTGTGTTTCATGGATGAGTACTGTGCTGTGTGTTTCCCTTCAGAAATGGAGTTAAATCCCAAGCTCTGTGTCTTCCTACAAGCAAGATATCTTTTCAGGTAAACTCAGTCACTATTCAGCTCAAAGGAAGCTACAACGTTCACGAAGCTCACACGTTTTTCACTCTTAACTGAAAAGCATTTGATGTTAGATGACTTGTGGTTTGTATCAGTTTCAGAAGCAGAGTTGAACTAGCTGTGGTCCGTATATGTGGGAAACACCGTTCTTTTGTTCTGACCTCACTCACGTTCCCTGCTCTATTAGAGACTCTTAGATAGCAAGAGCATGCTTCTTGCTCTAAAGCAGCGTGTGTTTCATGGATGAGAACTGTGCTGTGTGTTTCCCTTCAGAAATGGAGTTAAATCCCAGGCTCTGTGTCTTCCTACAAGGAAGACATCTTTTCAGGGAAACTCAGGCACTATTCACCTCAAAGGAAGCTATATCGTTCAAAAAGCTGACACGTTTCTTGCTCTTAACTGGAAAGCATTGCATGTTAGAGGAACTGTGGTTTGTATCAGTTTCAGAAGAAGAGTTGACCTAGATATGGTCCGTATGTGTAGGAAACACCGCTATTTTGTTCTGACCACAGTCACGTTTCCTGCTGTATTAGAGACTCTTAGAAAGCAAGAGAGTGCTTCTTGCTCTAAAATAGAGTGTTTTTCATGGATGAGAACTGTGCTGTGTGTTTCCCTTCGGTAATGGAGTTAAATCCCAGGCTCTGTATCTTTCTACAAGCAAGACATCTTGTCAGGTAAACTCAGTCACTTTTCAGCACAAAGGGAGCTACATCGTTTACGAAGATCACACGTTTCTCACTCTTAAATGAAAAGCATTGGATGTTAGACGACTTGCGGTTTGTATCAGTTTCAGGAGCAGAGTTGATCTAGCAGTGGTCCGTATGTGTAGGAAACACTGTTCTTTTGTTCTGAGCACACTCACGTTTCCTGCACTATTAGAGAGTCTAGAAAGCAAGAGCTTGCTTCTTCCTATACGCAGAGTTTGTTTCCTCGTGAGAACTGTGCTGTGTGTTTCCCTTCAGAAATGGAGTTAAATTCCAGGCTCTGTGTCTTCCTATAAGGAAGATATCATTTCAGATAAACGCAGTCACTTTTCAGCTCAAATGAATATAAATCGTTTACGAAGCTCACACGTTTCTTGCTCTTAACTGAAAAACATTGGATGGTAGATAACTTGTGGTTTGTATCAGTTTCAGAAGCAGAGTTGAACTAGCAATGGTCCGTAAATGTAGGAAACTCCGTTATTTTGTTCAGAGCACCCTCATGTTTCTGGCTCTAATAGATAATCTAGAAAGCAAGAGAATGCTTCTTGCTCTAAAGCAGAGAGTGTTTCATGGATGAGAACTGTGCTGTGTGTTTGCCTTCAGAAATGGAGTTAAATCCCAGGCTCTGTGTATTTATACAAGCAAGACATGTTTTCAGGTAAACTAAGTCACTTCTCAGCTGTAAGGAAGCTACATCGTTCACAAAGCTCACAAGTTTCTAACTATTAACTGGAAAGCATTGCATGTTAGAGGAACTGTGGTTTGTATCAGTTTAGGAAGAAGAGTTGACCTAGATATGGTCTGTATGTGTAGGAAACACCGTTATTTTGTT